>CM060443.1:181188536-182433787 GCA_030545235.1 Helianthus tuberosus
TTTAACCCCTCGTATATGAATTTGGTCATAACTTTCTCATACGATAACGAAACTTTATGAAATTTTTATCACACATTCTAGTGAGCATAATTTACCGATACAAAGCTTCGGGTTTGCTAAAAGGTCACTCAGAGGTATACTTTAAACATGTTGACACATTTAACCCCTGTAGTTTGAAATCTCTCACTTTCTTTCATATTTAGTTTTGTATGATCCATGATTTATTCATTTGAAGGTATAAACATCTTGTAGGGCTATTGTAAAGTACATTTATCCATTGTTGACATTTTGAATCCTTTTATACACACCGATTCCTTGTTTGTCAACTTTAGTCCCTCTAAAGTATACTTTCACACGTTCAAGCTTATGACACATGTCGATACATTATTGGACATAAATTTTCGAGGTGTTACATCCTCACCCCCTTAAAAGAAATCTCGACCTCGAGATTTACTGGAATAAATGAGGGTATTTTTCCTTCATGGTAGACTCTACCTCCCAAGTATATTCGGGACCTCTACGGGCATCCCATTTAACCTTCACGATAGGCACATGCTTCCTTCGAAGCTTCTTTACCTGTCGATCCTCAATCGACAATGGTTTTTCCACAAATTTCAAACTCTCATCGATATGCACATCCGCATGCGGTATGACCAGCGAGTCATCAGCTAGACATCTCTTCAGATTGCAGATGTGAAAAACATTGTGGATAGCACTGAGTTCTTCAGGTAAGTTTAACTTATAGGCAACTGACCCGATGCGTTCGATAACCTCGAAAGGTCCTATGTATCTCGGGCTTAGCTTGCCTTTCTTACCAAATCGCATCACTCCCTTCCAGGGTGATACTTTAAGCAACACTTTGTCACCTACTTCGAAGTGAAAAGATTTACGCTTTGGATCCGCATAGCTTTCTGCCTATCCCTGGCAGCTTTCAAACGATCGCGAATCTGGACAATCTTGTCCGTTGTTTCAAAGACCAAATCAGGTCCTGATAATTGAACGTCTCCTACTTCTGCCCAACAAATAGGTGTTCTGCATTTTCTACCATATAATGTCTCAAAGGGCGCAGCCTTAATACTAGTATGGTAGCTATTGTTATAGGAGAACTCAACCAATGGCATATGCTTATCCCAACTGCCACCTAAATCAATCACACATGCACGAAGCATGTCTTCCAATGTTTGGATGGTACGCTCACTCTGTCCGTCCGTCTGTGGATGGTAAGCCGTACTAAAATTTAAGCGCGTGCCCAAAGACTGTTGGATACTTTTCCAAAAATGAGAAGTATATCTCGTATCTCTATCAGAGATAATTGACAATGGCACGCCATGCAGAGCTACAATCTTATCTACGTACAATTGAGCTAACATGTCTGAGCTGTAAGTTTCCTTAATGGGTAGGAAATGTGCTGACTTTGTCAGTCTATCCACTATGACCCATATGGTATCATTTCCCTTCCTCGTCTTTGGTAACTTGGTGATGAAATCCATCGTCACCATCTCCCACTTCCATGTGGGAATTTCAGGCTGTTGCAGCAAACCTGACGGCTTTTGATGCTCAGCTTTGACTTGCGCACAAGTCAAACATTTAGCTACATAGGCAGCTACAGACTTTTTCAAACCAATCCACCAGTAGTTTGCCTTTAGATCCTGGTACATCTTATCAGCTCCAGGATGAACGGAATATTTGGAACTGTGGGCTTCCTGGAGGATAACATCTCGAAGTCCCCCATAAACTGGAACCCATATTCGTCCATTCAATCTTAGCATTCCGTCCTTGTCATAGGATAACTGCTCCTCAGTTACTCCTAGTTTTTCTTCAGGATAGTTAGCTTCCAGCACAGCTTCCTTCTGTGCAGCTAACACCCTTTCATTCAAACTATTCCTTATTTCAATGCGCTTGGCATTGATCCTTATCGGCTTCACTCTTTCTTTTCTGCTTAAGGCGTCAACAACTACATTTGCTTTGCCTGGATGGTATTTTATCTCACAATCATAATCATTTAGAGTTTCCATCCAGCGTCGCTGCCTCATGTTCAAGTCCTTCTGATTGAACAAGTGTTGAAGGCTCTTGTGATCTGAGTAGATCACACACTTGGTTCCATACAAGTAGTGCCTCCAAAGTTTTAATGCAAAAACAACGGCACCCAACTCCAAATCATGGGTGGTGTAATTCTTCTCGTGCACCTTTAGCTGTCGTGAAGCGTAGGCAATAACCTTGCCTTTCTGCATGAGTACACAGCCCATACCAGTGTGTGATGCATCACAATACACCACAAATTCTTCTATACCATCGGGCAATGTTAATACTGGTGCATTGCTCAACTTTTTCTTAAGAATGTCAAAGGATTCCTGCTGCTTAGGGCCCCAATCAAACTTAACCTTCTTACGTGTCAATGAAGTTAGGGGCGCAGCAATCCTTGAAAAGTTTTCAATAAAGCGCCTATAATATCCTGCTAAACCCAGGAAGCTACGAATCTCAGTAGGTGTCTTTGGCTCTTGCCAATTCATAACTGCTTCTACCTTAGCGGGATCCACTTGGATACCACGCTCACTTACCACATGTCCAAGGAATTGGACTTCTCGAAGCCAAAATTCGCACTTCGAAAATTTAGCGTAGAGTTTCTCATGATGTAGAAGTTTAAGAATACAACGAAGGTGTTCCTCGTGGTCAGCTTGGCTCTTCGAATAGATGAGAATGTCGTCAATGAAGACGATGACAAACTTATCTAAGTAAGGCTTGCAGACGCGATTCATGAGATCCATGAATGCGGCCGGTGCATTAGTGAGCCCAAAAGGCATCACTAGGAACTCGTAATGGCCATAACGAGTCCTAAATGCAGTCTTGTGCACATCTTCATCTTTGACCTTCAACTGATGATAGCCTGATCTCAAGTCGATCTTAGAGAAGTAGCTTGCCCCTTGTAATTGATCGAACAGATCGTCGATCCTGGGCAAAGGATACCTATTCTTGATAGTGACTTTATTAAGTTCACGGTAATCGATGCACAGACGCATCGATCCATCCTTCTTCTTGACAAACAAGATCGACGCTCCCCAAGGAGACGAACTAGGTCTAATAAAACCTTTGGCTAGCAGATCATCTAATTGCGTCCTTAACTCCTTCATCTCCGTTGGTGCTAACCTATAAGGCGCTCTCGCTACTGGTGCCGCACCCGGGATGATGTCAATTCGGAATTCCACTTGCCTATCTGGTGGTAAACCAGGTAGTTCCTCGGGAAAAACTTCAGGATATTCCGAAATGATAGGGATGTCTTCAATCTTAGGCTTTGGCTCATCAATAGTAACCTGTGCCATATAAATGACACAACCCTTCTTCAAGCATCTAGATGCCTTGAGCATGGACACTTGCTCAGGCAATCCATGTTGGGTATCACCTTGAATGGTAAGTGACTCCCCAGACGGAGTTTTGACTACCACTTGCTTTCTGTTGCACACAACCTGGGCTTGGTTATGCGACAACCAATCCATACCTATGACTATATCAAAACCGGCTAGCTTAAAGGGAAGTAAGGACAAAGGAAAAGAGTGATTCCTAATGGATATAACACATCCATCTAAAACAGTTGAGGCGGTTTCTAAGGTTCCATTAGCTAATTCCACCTCATATTTCACACTTAAGGCTTTTACAGGTAATTTCAACAACTCACAAAACTTATTATCCACAAAAGACTTATCTGCTCTAGAATCAAACAATACTCTAGCATAAACATCATTACGAGAAAAGTACCTGTAATCACGTTGTCATCCTGAACCGCTTCCTTAGCATCCATCTTGAAGACCCTCGCATTGGTCTTCTTCCCATCCTCGGTTTTCTTGGTGCTCTTTGGGCAATTGGACTTAATGTGCCCTTTTTCATTGCAACCGTAACATGTTGCATCTTTCAGCTTCTTACACTCCAAAGTCTTATGATCCGTGGATTTGCAAATTCCACAGGGTCTCGAGTGAGACTGGGATTTCGACTCAAGTCGACACCTCCCAAAATGGTTCTTCTTACAAGTTTTACATTTGGGCTTATCCCCCGATTGTTGCCCATCCTTCTTAGATCCCGACCCTTTCTTGTGGTCGTTATTTCCTCGGTGTTTCTTATCTGATCTTCGTGAGGTATCGTCCTCACGCTTCCTCTTATTCTCTTCTGAATTCCTGAGTGATCTCAACCTGACTACGTCCAAGGTAAGAGATAGAGATAGATCAGCTGCTGATCTGAAGGTTGCAGGCCTTGATGCCTTAACACTTGCTTTAATTTCAGGGGCTAAACCCCCGATGAAGCGAGCAATCCTCTTAGGTTCTGGGGTTACCAAGTACGGAACCAGCCTAGATAGGGTATTGAAAGTGGTGAGTTATGCTTGACAGTCTAAATTCTTCATCACTAACGATAGGAAATCCGATTCGATTCTTTCAACTTCGTGCTGCGGGCAATAATTATCCTTAATGAGAGCAACGAACTGATCCCATGATAAATTGTAGAGTGGGATCTTTCCAGCAGCTTGTATGAGGGACTTCCACCACGCCAGTTCTTCTCCTTTGAACGATTGGGATACATATTTCACTACATCCCTTTCAGCACAACCGCTGATGTCCACAACCGTATCCATCTCGTCCAACCAGGTCATACAATCTATTGCTCCCTTCTCCCCGGTGAAGTCCCGGGGTTTGCAAGAAACAAAGTACTTGTAAGTACAGGACTTGGTGTGTGGTTTGGCATCATACACCATCCTTTTTGAGGGAACACTGTTCTGATTTGATGAGTGTCGATCATCGTCCTTCTTGAGCTCATCTTTCTTAGGTATTTCTTTCTTAGAGGGCGGTTTGCTATGGGCCTCCGAGTGAACTTTTGGCTTGGAATGTGGTGCGGATCGGGTCCTACTTCGGGTCCCGCTTGATTCATTATATTGCCTCTCGATGGCTTTGGTAACAGCATTTTCCACTATTGCTTGTAACTCCGCACCAGTTACAAGTATCTTAGCATTTTCAGGGTTTTCTGCTGGACGACTGTTTATTTCTTCAGACTTAGCCATGTAGTCTTAATTGCTACATAAAAATAAGGACAAGGTCTATTTAGAAGCCTAAACAGTATTATTGTTCTTGATGATTTATTAACCATGGTTTTAATAGCCATTTTAGTTAATTTATTCAATAATTTCATTCGCGATTTTACTAGTAATCTTTTTAGAATGAAATATAATATTGGCATAATAGGCCTAGTCACGTAGACAATTTCTAAATTACAAATTTAGATTTTATAGGATTAAAGTTTGAATAAATAAGACAAATCAATCCTTTTCTTGGCAGGGAGTCTATAAACTACGACTGCCTTCTTGCTTTATATGACATTAATTATAACCCGTAGGCATTTTGTCACAATCAAATATATATAATTTGGGTAATTTATAAAAGGGTGACATGTGTGATTTTGCGAATCACATTTGTCAAGAATGCTAACATATTTGCAGATGTTAACAGAGATTTGAATCTTTTTAAAACAGGTTTTACCATAATGGCTAAATTTATGTTAACATAAAAGCTAGGTTTTACCTTTTAAGATCCTTATAATTATCAAAATGGTAAATCAAAATAATAAATGTTATTTTCTCATTTCTTCATATATTATATTCATGCATATAATTTAAAAATGAAAAACTTAAATTAACCATTCCAAACAAAAATTAACTAGTACGAGTTTGCCCTAAACGGGACTTTTACATAAACAACATGCCCACGCAGGGGCCAACTAACAAAACAAACCCACGCAGGGGTCAAAAAGAAAAACATGCCCACGCAGGGGCAGAACAGAAAGGAAATATGCCCACACAGGGGCAGAGTACAGAAATAAATGTCCTCGCAGGGACATGATTACAACTAAAATAAATAAACAAACAAAGGATTTTAACGATCCTTCTTGCTTTTTCCCTTGATCAAATCCACCATCTTCTTGAACATCCCCCGGTTATGCCTACGTTCTTCCCGCAATTCATGCCGCACCTTCTGTCGCACCTCATTTATCCCTTGAAGGATTTCTTGAAATTGTGGCGGTGACATCACCGGCGCCTGAGGGGGCTGCTGATATTGCGGAGGTCGAGGAGGCGGTTGTTGATACCCATATGGTGGGTATCCATAGGTCGAGTGTCCCGTAGCCCAGGGACCTCCGTAGGGACCTTCCTGATGGAGAGTGTTGGAGTTTGCTGCTATCCAGTAGGGATCCTCTGCAAAGTTGTAATTTGTGTGGATCGGCTGCTCGAAGGGATTGTACGCTGCCGCACCAGTATAAGTAGGAATTGGGTCTCCAAAACCCATTGGTGGTTGTGGCGCGACTGGCGCATAATTCACCTCTGAGACGGGGTGTGAAGATTCTCCCATCTCTGGTTCTTCGTGGACAGGCGAGTACCGGCTGCCACTTGAATGTGGAGGGGTGCTGATGCGCACTCCCCCTCGTGCGGATATTCGCAAGGTCGTTCTCCTTCGCCTCGGGGGCGAGGGAGGCTGAAGCTGAGGTGGTGCTGCCGGCGGAGTGACCGCGACAAGTCGGGAATCCTCGGAAGGATTCTGCTGCTGCTGTGGCTGCTGCTGTGGCTGGTGCAGGGGAGAGTTATGCTGCGGCTGGTGTAGGGGAGAGCTGTGGTGTGGCTGGTGCAAGTGAGAGCTATGGTAGCTAGGGGTAAACACCCAGTCATACTGCCGGAATTTCTCCTCGAAGCTGTCGGGACCATTATACGGTGATCCCACAAACGGTGACCCATCTGAAATTTCAATGGGATGGTTGGGAGTTCCGGATGGTGGCATTGCAGGATCGGTGTCCTCATCGATATCCATCGGGTTGCCACCGGAAAAGTGGTCTTCAGGTCCAAGTGGGTTAAAACCCACTGGTTCTCCAAGGTAATCAGCAGGGTTGAACTGGCCCTGAAAGACGGGTGATAGATGGTCAAAGGGTGAATTGTGTCCTAGAAGAGGAATGTAGGACTGGTGAGAGTTGTGGGGCTCATTTCCAGAATGAGGCCCGAAAGAATGTGGGATGGAAGGGGAGGTACTCAGTGAAACTGAGCGCCTAGCTGGTTCAGTCAAAGCCCTCCAAAGATCTTGAGGATCTGTGTTGTAGGGATCTGAAGGTGTTCGCTGGTGCGGAGGTCCGGCTTCGTGATCGTTTGGGGCGACAAGTGGCCCTTTTCCTCTTCCTCTTCCTCTCATTCGTGGCGGCATTTTGTTAACCTGTCAAAACAAACAAGTGATACAACAAGAAATATATAAGACAAAGTTAGAAATAAAACCAAAAATTTGGATAGTTCCTAAGTTCTTCGTCTAGACTCGAGAATCGAGGAATGTGCAATTGTGTAACTGAGATTAAACACAAAAGGCTAGTGTTTAATTCACTCAGAGTTGGCTCTGATACCAACCTGTCACACCCCTATTTTCCACGTGTCACTGGTGGGCCCGGTGGGGAGTATAGTGACGTAGTTGATATCATCACAGTCAAACAACACAATATTTAAATGCACAGCGGAAGCAAAAGATAAATATATTACAAACCGATATAAAGTAATATCAAGTATTACAAACGGAATGTAAAGGATCCACAGGCGGATCGAAAATAGAAATGAAACATTGTTCAACAGACTTTAGGCATCCAAGCTTGCGAGACTCTTATTGATGCAAAGGAGAAGCCAGCCTATTAAGAGTAGTACCTGCACTTAGTCTTTTTGGGAAAATACGTCAGTTTACACTGGTAAATACAATTTAACTGACTCATTTTAAAAAGGTTGGAAAATTGATTTGAATGCACGTGGCACAAAACATTTTATAACTTGGGATAATTATGTGAAAATAATCTTGTAAGGGATTTACACGTTACTTATGCGTTCAGTAGCCCGATCCGTAGACCTGGTTAAAGATTAATAGACACACCACAATATTGTGTTATGCACTGAAAGGTGTACGCCTACACCACGTGCTCAGGTCGTGGCCATCTCGTAAGATGATGCCAAGGATATCCGGGACATGGTCATTAATCCCCCAAAGGCTTTAAGCAAACAAAACACATTCAAAACATAGCATATCAATAAATTTAACCTCTATTCGATTAAAGAATTCAATGCCGGACCAAGCGGTATTTTATATACCGTACCCCAAGCCCGTATAGGGAAAATAAGTTAAAAGTATTTACCTGAGCTAAATATAAATTCAATCCCAGCCGTATACCACCAAGCAAGTACAGATAGCTTTTACTGGGCTCCTAAATCTGGAACGAAGGTTTTTAATAACCTATTAGATTCCTAATGGGTCTTTAATTAAGCCTAAGCTTAGACCGGTTAGTTTTTTAAAAAAAAAGACACGGTTCAAACGCATGATAAAGCGAAAACCGGTTTAGAATGTGGTTTTGACCCGGAAATCTTGTATGCTTGTTTAATATGGGTAACTTAAACACATTATGAATTTCGAGACAAGACGGATATGGTTTGACCCGTTTCGGCTAATATATGCAACTAGTTACATACGCCGATCCGAACGCGAAAAGTGCGTAACGAGTAACCAAAAGAGTCATATGCAAGTTCCCTGAGTTAATATGCCTTAAACATGTTGTGATATCAGTAAGGTATCTTCTATTATGCTCCAAACGAATTTAAACTCAATTTATGCCTTATAAGGGCATTTTGGTCATTTAAAAGACTATAGAAGAGTTTATTTAGTAATCTGAGTTACAGGTCTGATTTATTCAGTAAACATACTTAATTTAACAAGTTATAACAGTAGGTTATGACCCATATGTGAAATTTATCACTTAAAACCCAACTATGCACCTTAGGGGTATTTTGGTAATTTCACTTAGGCTTAAAAGGTCAAAACTGGAAACCTGAGTTTAAAAACTTTTACTTACTGTTAATATATAAAAATATACTAAGAATATCAGTAGGTATCAACCTTATGTGTCTAGTATGGTTTTAGCACATACTATGTGTTAAAAACGCTTAAAAAGGCGATTTGGAGCCATTTCCGGGTTTTTAAAAGAAAGCTGATATTTTTATAATTCCAGAAAGCTCAAAATATTTTATTTAACAAATGAAATCAGTAGAAAAAGGTTTGGGGTCAAAATGATTTGTAAAACTCATTTTATGGCTTAAAATGGCAAAACCGTCATAAACCGAATCAAACCTAGAGACCTATGTTATGCTCAGCCAAAAATTAAATAAAAATCTTCAAAAATCCCAAAATATTATATTACATCAGTGGGTAAAAAGTTTGATATCAAAAAGTGGGTTTAAATAGGCTATACGCTAATTACGCCAATTAATTAACATAAAGCTTTCAAATTACGCCAATGAGCATAACTCTTAACCTAGACCTCAAACTTATATCAAATTTTAGGTGCAAGTTTATAAATCAGTAACTAATGTTTCTACTCTTTCACTTTTTCAAAAATCACGTTTTATAGTCAAAAGGGCATAATAGTCAACATTTAAGCATTTAACGGAATCATGCATATGAATCGGATAATTAATGAACCAAGTTGTATAATCACAGAGGGTTATACTTATAGGTAACTTGGTCCTAATAAAGCTCTAAGGCATTTCTAAACTATGCTTAAACGGGTCAGAACTGAAAGTCAAAGCATAAGTCAAACTATGCGACTTTCGGTTCCGAACCGAGCCTAAACTGAAAATTGTCGAGTTGAACATGTTGGGACATGATCTTACATTAATTACCAAGTTATATTAATGATCAAACAGGTTGCAAGTATCCTACATTGCTAATTATGCTTTAATTTGAAAATTAACATTCTGTTGACTTTTTAAAGTAAGCTTTGACTCGACAATTAACATAGTTAGAGTGGGAATCTGGAAGTACCCTTTTAAGGGTTTATTACCCATATAAATACCTACTTAAAGGTACTTTTAATTCGTGATTAGACTGAGCACATATTAATTAATCACGAAGTCAAACCTTAATTACGATGGTTTGACTTTTAGTTAATTAACTAAGCTAAACTAAGTTAGAAAGGGTTAAGAATGCTTACAAGAGTCCTAATCATGATTAGTGATCACTAGGAAGGTTGCTTGCAGACCAGAGAGCTCCAGAAATAAGTTGCAAATGCAAATGCCCAAAAGTTGCAAACTTTATTTTCTTATATAGTGACCCCAAGAGCTTAGGATCATGCCAACTAACTCTAGTGATGTTATAAGATCATCCCAGGTGGCCTAGGATGCTAAAAACCAGATATAGGAGCCCCTTGAATCGAGAAACCAGCTTTTAAGTCGGTGCAACCGGAATTAACAGGCAGCTGTCAAGAAATTCGCATCTGGGACCTGCTTGCGCACCGCAACGTCCACAGTGTTGAGGTGCGCAAGCAACTTGCCAGCACAAAACAACTTTCAAATGTTTACAATTTGGCCCCTGGACCTTCCAAACGTCGTTTTCACATTATTTCTTGCATTATAAGCCTTCTAAATTTACTTTTGAGGGTTCCAAGACTTATACAAACTTTGTTAAGTCCTTGGTTAACTTTGTAATCACCCGAAAAGCCATAATTTCCTACGTTGACGCTTTTAACCCCTCGTATATGAATTTGGTCATAACTTTCTCATACGATAACGAAACTTTATGAAATTTTTATCACACATTCTAGTGAGCATAATTTACCGATACAAAGCTTCAGGTTTGCTAAAAGGTCACTCAGAGGTATACTTTAAACATGTTGACACATTTAACCCTTGTAGTTTGAAATCTCTCACTTTCTTTCATATTTAGTTTTGTATGATCCATGATTTATTCATTTGAAGGTATAAACATCTTATAGGGCTATTGTAAAGTACATTTATCCATTGTTGACATTTTGAATCCTTTTATACACACCGATTCCTTGTTTGTCAACTTTAGTCCTTCTAAAGTATACTTTCACACGTTCAAGCTTATGACACGTGTCGATACATTATTGGACATAAATTTTCGAGGTGTTACAATAATAGAAGATATCTTACTGATGTCACAATATATTTAAAGCATATTAACTTAGGAAACTTGCATATGACTCATTGGGTTACTCGTTACGCACTTTTCTCGTTCGGATCGGCTTATGTAACTAGTTTGCATATATTAGCCGAAACGGGTCAAACCATATCGTTTATGTCTCAAAATCCAGAATGTGTTTAAGTTACCCATATTAAACAAGCATACAAGCTTGTTGGGTCAAAACCACATTCTAATCCAGTGACGGACATATGGCTTACCGGGGGGCAACCTCCGCTACGGCTTGGCGCGGAAAAATTTGGAAAAATTAGTGTAAATTTTGGAAAATTTTGACGTTTTTTCGATTTCGTTACGGCTTATTTATAAAACGTTACGGCTTAGTTTCGTTTCTAGATCCACCACTGTTCTAATCCGGTCTTCCCTTTATCACGCGTTTGAACCATATATTCCTTTTGAAAACTAACCGGTCTAAGTCTAAGCTTAATTAAAGACCCGTTAGGATTCTAATAGGTTATTAAAACCTTCGTTCCAGATTAGGAGCCCAGTAAAAGCTACGGGCACTTGCTGTATTTGATTTATACTTTGCTCAGGTAAATACTCTTAACTTATTTTCCCTATACGGGCTTGGGATACGGTACTATAAAAGTACCGCTTGGTCGGGTGTGTAGTCATTTAAATCGGATTGTGATTAATGTATTTGCATGACCCGTTTAATATGTATTATTTGGTGTATGGCCTTTGGGGGTTAAATGACCATGTCCCGGATATCCTTGGCATCATTCAAAGAAATGGCCACGACTTAAGCACGGGGTGTAGGCGTACACCTGACAGATGCATATGTAAAAACTGGTAGCCCACTTAAAGGAAATAACCTTGTGGGTATTATACCTGTGGCGTGTCAGTTAATCTAGACCGGCCCTACAAACCGGCCCTAATGGACGACAAATAAGTAAAACTGTATACATGATTATTTTAAATAATTGTCCCAAGTTATAAAGATATTTTTGCCGAAGTGCATTCAAATCAATTTTCAAACTCTTTTCAAAATGAGTCAGTTAAGTTGTATTTACCAGTGTAAACTGACGTATTTTCCAAAAAGGCTAAGTGCAGGTACTATACGAAATAGGCTGGCTACTCCAGGCATCAATAATCAAGTCTCGCAAGCTCTAGATGTCAAAGTCTGCTGAACAGTTTTCCTTTTTATTTGATCCGCATGTGGATCTGTTTCAACTGTTTTGTGATACTTAATATTACAATTTGATTCGGTTGAAATAAATCTATCTTTTGCTTCCGCTGTGCATTTATATATTGTGTTGTTTGACTATGATGATATCAACTACGTCACGATACTCCCCACCGGGCCCACCGGTAATACGTGGAAATATCGGGGTGTGACAGGTTGGTATCAGAGCCAACACTGAGTGAATTAAACACTAGCCTTTTGAGTTTAATCTCAGTTACACAATTGCACATTCCTCAAATTTTCGAGTCTAGACAAAGAACTTAGGACAAATCCTGATTTGATGTATTTTGTCTTTTATATTATTCCTTGTTGTTATCTTTGTTTATGTTGACAGGTCTAAATATGTCGCCAAGATTCTTTAGGAGAAAGGGAAAGGCACCTGTAGCAGGCCACGACCATGAGGCCGGGCCTTCTCAAAGAAGAACCTCACCCGTCAACATACATACAAGTCCCCAGGGGGACTGGAGGACACATCTGCAGCCGGCGAGGCGGTCAGTCTCGTTAAGCTCGTCGCCGTCTTACCTTCACTCTTTTGGACCCCATTCAGAAAATGAGCCCGAAAACCCACAACCTTCATTTATCCCTCTCCTAAGGTCCAACTCTCATCACTCCTTTGATAACCCGTCCCATATCTTTCGTAGCCAGTTTAACCCGGCGAACTACCTCGAGGAACCAGTGGGTATTAACCCATTAGGACCTGAAGATCATTTTTCTGGAGATCACGCCATAGATGTGGATGGGGATACCGACCCCACTGAACCACCGACCAGTACCCCCTCACATCCCATCAAAATCTCTGATGGGTCATCTTTTCATGGATCACCTTACCGTGGTCCAGACATTTACCAAGCAAGGTTCAACCAGTATGAATGGTATTTTACACCCTCTCACCATTCATCGCCTTATCAGCAGCAGCAGCAGCAGAATCCTTCTGAGGATTCACGCTTTGTGGCAGTTACCCCGCCACCACCACCACCTCAGCAGCAGCCTCCTGAGCCACCAAGGCGAAGGAGATCAAACGCACGAATGTCCGTGCGAGGAGGAGTGCATATCAGCACCCCTCAACCATCGAGTGGCAGCCACTACCCGCCGCTCCGGGAAGACCAGCAGATGGGGGGACCTTCGAACCCCAACCCGGAAGTGAACTCTGCACATGTCGTGCCACCACCATTGGGCTTTGACAACCCAATTCCCACGTACGCTGGCCCAGCAATGTATAATCCCTTTGAGCAGCCGGCTCACACCAGTTTCAATTATGCTGAGATCGACCCATATCTGGCAGCCTGGAACTACAATGCTCTCAACCCCGAGGGGCCTTACGGAGCTCCCTGGGGAGTTGGATACCCAGCTTATGGATACCAACAACAGCCGTCTCTTCGACCTCCACATCAGCCGCAGCCGCAGACGCCACGGTTTTCCCCGCCAGAACAGGAGGAAATTCTCCAAAGACTGAGCCAAGTGGAAAGAGTAGTCCGTGAGGACCGAAGAAACAACCATGGATTCTTTAAGGGATTGGCGAGTTTAATAAAAGGAAAGAACAAGAAGGACCATTGAATCCTTTGTTTGTTAGTTGTATTTCCTTACTTTCAATCCAGCCCCTGCGTGGGCATGTCTTTTGTTTAACCCCTGCGTGGGTAAGATTTTTGTATTCTGCCCCTGCGTGTGCATGTTTTTTTGTTGACCCCTGCGTGGGTATGTTTGTTGTTTTAGTCCCTGTGTGGGCATGTTATTTTAGTAGAAGTCCCGTGTAGGGCAAAGTTGTACCTGTTAAATTTTTATGGAATGGTTAATTTAAATTTATTAATTATGTGCATAAACATAAAATGGGAAAATAAATAAAATAACATTCCTATTATAAGATCTACTATTATAATAAAATGGCAAAATCTAAAAAGGATAAGACCTAGCCATGCGTCACCTTAAGACAGGACCAAGATGGTAGTTCCACAATTAGATTAAGATCCGTATTAACCTCTCAATTTAGGATTGTTCTGCGTTATATATTAAGAAGAATATTAAAGGTAAAACCTAGCCTATATGTCGTTGCAGACATGGCCAAGATGGTAAAACCTATTCAAAAGATTCCAATCCTTGTTGACAGGTGAAAGCATATTAAAATGCTTAACAAATGTGATTTGATAAAATCACATAGGTCATTCTTAAATTGGGTTATTTTAAATTCCCTTATTTAACTAATCATCCCTTACGGATGAAGTGCCCACGGGCTATAATTAACGTCCTCTGGGACTATAGACAGTGGTAGCCTACAACTCCCTGTCAAGAAAAGGTAATGAACATGGATTCAAACCTAAATGCCTCGATTCCATAAAATCTTGGCTTATAAACTAAACTTGTCTACGTGACCAGGCCTTTTGTGCCATTACTAACTTATAATCTAGGATTATGATAAAGATCCTGAATAATTATATATTTAACAAATTAACTAAAAATGGCTATTAGAAACCATGGTTAATAAATTGTCAAAAACAATAAAACTATATAAGCTTCTATATAAACCTTGCCCTTATTTGATTTTATGTAGCAATTAAAGCTACATGGCTAGGTCAGAAGAGGTAAACAGTCATCCGGTGGAAAACCATGAAAATACTAAGATACATGTGACCGGTGCGGAACTGCAAGCATTAGTAGATAATGCTGTTACAAAAGCCATAGAACGGCAGTATAATGAATCTAGCGGGACTCGAAGTAGGACCCTATCCACACCGCACTCCAAACCTAAGACTCATTCGGAGGCTCATAGCAAGCCACCCTCTAAGAAAGATGAGCCAAAGAAAGATGATGATCGACATTCATCTAATCAAAACAGTGTTCCATCTAAAAGGATAGTGTTTGATGATAAACCATGTACCAAGTCCTGTACCTATAAGTACTTTGTTTCCTGCAAACCCCGGGATTTCACTGGGGAGAAAGGGGCAATTGATTGTATGACCTGGTTGGATGAGATGGACACAGTAGTTGACATCAGCGGTTGTGCTGAAAGGGATGTGGTGAAGTATGTATCCCAATCCTTCAAGGGAGAGGCACTGGCATGGTGGAAGTCTCTCATTCAAGCTGCTGGGAAGATCCCGCTCTACAATTTGTCATGGGATCAATTCGTTGCTCTCATTAAGGAGAATTATTGCCCGCAGCATGAGGTTGAAAGAATTGAATCAGATTTCTTATCGTTGGTGATGAAGAATTTAGATTGTCAAGCTTACCTCACCAGTTTCAATACCCTATCTAGGCTGGTTCCGTACCTCGTAACCCTGGAACCTAAAAGGATTGCCCGTTTCATTGGGGGTTTAGCCCCAGAAATCAAAGCCAGTATTAAGGCATCCAGACTGCTACTTTCAGATCAGCAGCTGATCTATCTCTGTCTCTTACCTTGGACGCGGTCAGGCTAAGATCGCTGAGAAATTCGGAAGAAGGCAAGAGAAAGCGTGAGGATGATAACTCACGAAGATCTGAGAAGAAGCACAAAGGTAGCACCGACTTCAGGAAGAAGTCTGGGTCCAACAAGGGTAGCCAACAAGCTGAGGAAAAGCCAAAGTGCAAGACTTGCCAAAAACGCCACTTTGGAAAGTGCAGACTTGAGTCCAAGTCTAAGTCAGGATCACCTGCGTGTGGGTTATGCAAGTCTAAAGAGCACAAGACTGTTGATTGCAAGAAGATTAAAGATGCCACATGCTATAACTGCAATGAGAAAGGGCACATTAAAACCAATTGCCCTAAATACGCCAAGAAGTCGGAAGAGGTCAAGAAGACCAATGCAAGGGTCTTCAGAATGGATGCAAAGGAAGCTGTTCAGGACGACAATGTGATCACATGTACCTTCCTCATAAATGATGTCTATGCAAGGGTATTATTTGATTCCGGAGATGATAAATCATTTGTAGATAATAAGTTTTGTAAATTGCTGAATTTACCTGTTAAAACCCTAGGTGTGAAGTATGAGGTGGAATTAGCTGATGGTACCTTAGAAACCGCGTCAACCGTGTTAGATGGATGTTTCATATCCATTAGGAACCACTCTTTTCCATTGTCCCTACTTCCTTTGAAGCTAGCCGGTTTTGACATAGTTATAGGCATGGATTGGTTATCTCGTAACCAAGCCAAGATAGTGTACAATAAGAAGCAAGTAGTGATCAAGACTCCGTCTGGTGAGCCAATTATCATTCAGGGAGATACCCAGTATGGACTGCCTGAGCAAGTGTGTATGCTCAAGGCATCTAGATGCTTGAAGAAGGGCTGTGTCATTTACATGGCACAAGTGACTATTGATGAGCAGAAACCCAGGATTAAAGATATTCCAGTCATTTCTGAGTACCCTAAAGTTTTCCCAGAAGAACTACCTGGTCTACCACTAGATAGGCAAGTAGAATTCAGAATTGACATCATCCCCGGAGCAGCACCTGTCGCGAGAGCGCCTTATAGGTTGGCACCAACAGAGATGAAGGAATTGAGGACGCAACTAGATGAATTGCTAGCCAAAGGTTTCATCAGACCTAGTTCGTCTCCTTGGGGAGCGCCAATCCTATTTGTCAAGAAGAAGGATGGATTGATGCGTCTGTGCATCGATTACCGTGAGCTTAATAAGGTCACTATCAAGAATAGGTATCCTTTGCCCAGGATCGACGATCTGTTCGATCAATTACAAGGGGCAAGCTATTTTTCAAAGATTGATTTGAGGTCAGGCTATCATCAATTGAAGGTTAAAGATGAAGATGTACACAAGACTGCATTTAGAACCCGTTATGGTCATTACGAGTTCCTAGTGATGCCTTTTGGGCTCACTAATGCACCTGCCGCATTCATGGATCTCATGAATCGCGTCTGCAAGCCTTACTTGGATAAATTTGTCATCGTTTTCATCGATGACATTCTCATTTACTCAAAGAGTCAAGCTGACCATGAGAAGCATCTCCGTTGCATTCTTAAGCTACATCAACAAGAAAAGCTCTATGCAAAATTTTCAAAGTGTGAATTTTGGCTTTGAGAAATCCAATTCCTTGGACATGTGGTTAGTAAGCGTGGTATCCAAGTGGATCCCGCTAAGGTTGAAGCTATTATGAACTGGCAGGAGCCAAAGACGCCTACAGAGATTCGCAGCTTTCTAGGGCTGGCAGGATACTATAGGCGATTTATTGAAAACTTCTCAAGAATTGCAGCACCCCTGACTCTACTCACCCGCAAGAATAACAAGTTTGACTGGGGGCCTAAACAGCAAGAATCTTTCGATATTTTGAAGCAGAAGTTGAGCAACGCTCCTATATTGACATTGCCTGATGGAATTGAGGAGTTTGTGGTATATTGTGACGCATCACACACCGGAATGGGCTGTGTGCTTATGCAGAAGGGCAAAGTTATTGCCTATGCTTCACGTCAGTTAAAGGTGCACGAGAAGAACTACACCACCCATGACTTGGAGTTGGGTGCCGATGTATTTGCACTAAAACTGTGGAGACATTACTTGTATGGAACCAAGTGTGTGATCTATTCAGATCACAAAAGCCTTCAACACTTGTTTAATCAGAAGGAGTTAAACATGAGGCAATGACGTTGGATGGAAACTTTGAACAATTACGATTGTGAGATAAGATACCATCCAGGCAAGGCAAATGTGGTTGCCGATGCCTTAAGCAGGAAAGAAAGAGTGAAACCTATAAGAATCAATGCCAAGAGCATTGAGATAAAGAATAGTTTGAACGAAAGGTTGTTAGCTGCACAGAAGGAAGCTGTGTTGGAAGCTAACTATCCTGATGAAAAGCTAGGAGTAACTGAAGAACAGTTATCCTATGACAAGGACGAAATTCTAAGGTTAAATGGACGAATATGGGTTCCAGTTTATGGAGGACTTCGGGATGTTATCCTCCAGGAAGCCCACAGTTCCAAATATTCCGTTCATACTGGAGCTGATAAGATGTACCAGGATCTAAAGGCAAACTATTGGTGGATAGGCTTGAAAAAGTCTATAGCTGCCTATGTAGCTAAATGTTTGACGTGCGCGCAAGTCAAAGCTGAACATCAAAAGCCGTCAGGTTTGCTACAACAACCTGAACTTCCCACATGGAAGTGGGAGATGGTGGCAATGGATTTCATCACTAAGTTGCCAAAGACAAAGAAAGGAAATGATACTATATGGGTGATAGTAGATAGACTGAGTAAGTCAGCACATTTCCTACCCATTAAGGAGACTTATAGTTCCGACATGTTAGCCCAATTGTACGTAGATAAGATTGTATCTTTGCATGGCGTACCAGTATCAATTATCTCTGACAGAGATACCAGATACACATCACATTTTTGGAAAAGTTTCCAACAATCTTTGGGCACACGCTTAAATTTTAGTACGGCTTACCATCCTCAGACGGATGGGCAGAGTGAGCGTACCATCCAGACTTTGGAAGACATGCTTCGTGCATGTGTGATTGATTTAGGTGGTAGTTGGGATAACCACCTGCCATTGATCGAGTTCTCCTATAACAATAGCTATCATACAAGCATTAAGGCTGCGCCTTTTGAGGCATTATACGGTAGAAAATGCAGAACGCCTATTTGTTGGGCGGAAGTAGGAGAAGTTCAGTTATCAGGAACTGACATAGTCTTTGAAACGACG
This sequence comes from Helianthus tuberosus, assembly GCA_030545235.1. Classification (NCBI taxonomy): domain Eukaryota; kingdom Viridiplantae; phylum Streptophyta; class Magnoliopsida; order Asterales; family Asteraceae; genus Helianthus; species Helianthus tuberosus. Next base: position 181,207,369 of record CM060443.1, read on the forward strand.
GACAAGATTGTCCAGATTCGTGACCGCCTGAAAGCTGCCAGGGATAGGCAGAAAAGTTATGCTAATAAAAGGCGAAAACCTCTCAAGTTTGAGGTTGGTGATAAAGTTTTACTCAAGGTATCACCCTGGAAGGGAGTGATGCGATTTGGTAAGAAAGGTAAGTTAAGCCCGAGGTATATAGGACCATTCGAGATTATCGAATGTGTTGGGTCAGTGGCTTATAAGTTGAACTTGCCTGAGGAGCTCGGTGGTATTCACAATGTATTTCACATCTGCAATCTAAAGAAATGTCTAGCTGATGAATCGCTAGTAATACCACATACAGATGTGCACATAGATGAGAGCTTGAAATTTGTGGAAAAACCTTTGTCGATTGAGGATCGACGGGTTAAGAAGCTTTGGAGGAAGCATGTGCCTATTGTAAAGGTCAAATGGGATGCCCGCAGAGGTCCCGAATATACGTGGGAGGTAGAGTCTACCATGAAAGAAAAGTACCCTCATTTGTTCCAGTAAATCTCGAGGTCGAGATTTCTTTTAAGGGGGTGAGGATGTAACACCTCGTAAAATCATACCCAATAAAATAAAGACACATGTCATATATGCAAACGTGTTATAAACCCGGATCAAATCGAAAGATGTATGGTAGGTTTAAAAATGTCGACATGTTAATTGATACCTCTGAACGACTTAATTACAAATCTCAAACCATGATGTATTTTGTAAACATCTGATTTGTATAAATTTCAAGTCCGGTTGTCCTTAATATTAATTAACTAAAACCTCAAAAGGAATATTATGAGAGTCTATGACAAATCTTGCATTCATGACCTTCCCACAAGAGTCCAAGATGGAACTAATGCATGGCAACACATGCAGAGACATGCAAAGCCTGACTTCATGGTCCCTACACTTAAAAGAAAGCATGAGTTTCGGATTTACAAAGTTGCATGGTCAAGACCTCAAAGCTCACAAGATTTTGTCTTCTGGTCAACGTTTACGGACCGCAAGGGGTCCCCCATACGGTTCGTAAGGTGGCAAGGCTGGACGGAGATAATAAATAAATAAAAAAATGGATACGGACCGCAAAGCCAAACGCTTACGGTCCGTAAGATTGTAACTGGGCATTTTGATCAAGGTCGGTTACGGACCGCAAAGCCAAGAGCTTACGGTCCGTAAGAGGTGCTTACGGTCCGCAAGGCTTCTTGCTTACGGTCCATAAGATCGTCGCTGGCAGCAGAAAATAGACAGATGCCTGTTCAGCCTGTTGCACCGCCTTATATGAGTGGTTTTTGAATTCAGGGGGCCTTGCAACTGGTTTTGGCATTATAGGGACACATGGGACCATCATAAAACATCAGTAGACTTGGTTGGCATCATCTCATGCAATCTAAGTTTGTATATAAGGAACATTGTTGCAACACTTGAAGCTTGCTCACTTCAAGTTCACTCAAGACTCAATTCTGGAGCTCCTCTGATCAGCAACAAGATTCCTCAGGCTTACTAATCATACTTAGGACCTTTGTAAGTTTCCTTAATCCTTCTTAATTCAGTTTAGCTTAGTTAATTAGCTAAAAGTCAAACCGTCACAATTAAGGTTTGACTTCGAGATTAATTAATAATTGTTCAGTCAAATCTCAAATTAAAAGTACCTATAAGTAGGTAATTATGTTGGTAATAAACCCTTAAAAGGATACTCTCTGATTTCCACTCTAACTAGGTCAATTGTCGGGTCAAACTTGATATTAAAAAGTCAACAGAAAGCTTAATTTCAAATTAATGCATATTTAGCAATGTAGAAGCTATGTAACCTATTTTATCATTAATATAACTTAGGAATTAATGTAAGAACATATCTAAACATGTTCAACCTGACAATTTTCAGTTTAGGCTAGGTTCGGAACCGAAAGTCGCATAGTTTGACTTTCGCTTTGATTTTCGATTCTGACCCATTGTAGCATGTTTTAGAAATGCCTTAGAGCCTTATTTGGACCATGTTTCATGTTAGTATAACCTCCTGTGATTATACAACTTGGTTCATTAGTTATCCGATTCATATGCATATTTCCGTTAAATGCCTAAATGTTGACTATTATGCCCATATGACCTTAAAACGTGATTTTTGAAAATGTAAAAGAGTAGAAACCTTAGTTACTGATTTATAGACTTGCACCTAAAATTTAACATCAATTGGAGGTCTAGATTAGGAGTTATGCTCATTAGCGTAAATGAAAAGCTTTTTACTAAATAAAAGGCGTAATTAGCATATAGCCTAGTTTAACCCACTTTTTGATATCAAAATTTTTACCCACTGATGTAATATAATATTTTGGGATTTTTGAAGATTTTTAATTAATTTTAGGCTGAGCATAACATAGGGTTGTAGCTTTAATTCGGTTAATGTCAGTTTTGCCCTTTTGGGCTATAAAAGGAGTTTTACAAATCTTTTTGACCCCAAACCTTTTGCTACTGGTTTTATATGATAAATAAAATATTTTGAGCCTTCTGGAAAAATAAAAATATCAGCTTTCCTTGGAAAACCCGGAAATGGCTCCAAATTGCCTTTTTAAGCGTTTTTAAAGCATAGTATGTATTAAAACTATTTTAAACATATAAGGTTTGATACCTACTGATATTTTAAGTATATTTTTATACTTTAACAGTAAGCAAAAGTTTTAAACTCAGGTTTCCAGTTTTGACCTTTTAGGCTTAAGTGAAATTACCAAAATGCCCCTTCGGTGCATTGTATGGTTAGAAATGATAAATTTCACACATAGGTTATACCCTACTGATATAACTTAGTAAATTAAGTAATTTTTACTGATTACATCAGACCCGAAACTCAAATTAATATTTAAACTCTTTTATAACCTTTAAAATGACCAAAATGCCCTTACGGTGCATAATTTGAGTTTAAATTCATTTGGGGCATAATAGAATATATCTTACTGATGTCACAACATATTTAAAGCATATTAACTTAGGAAACTTGCATATGACTCATTGGGTTACTCGTTACGCACTTTTCGCGTTCGGATCGGCTTATGTAACCAGTTTGCATATATTAGCCGAAACGGGTCAAACCATATCGTTTATGTCTCAAAATCCAGAATGTGTTTAAGTTACCCATATTAAACAAGCATACAAGCTTGTCGGGTCAAAACCACATTCTAATCCGGTCTTCGCTTTATCACGCGTTTGAACCGTATATTCCTTTTGAAAACTAACTGGTCTAAGTCTAAGCTTAATTAAAGACCCGTTATGATTCTAATAGGTTATTAAAACCTTCGTTCCAGATTAGGAGCCCAGTAAAAGCTACGGGCACTTGCTGTATTTGATTTATACTTTGCTCTGGTAAATACTCTTAACTTATTTTCCCTATACGGGCTTGGGACACGGTACTATAAAAGTACCGCTTGGTCGGGTGTGTAGTCATTTAAATCGGATTGTGATTAATGTATTTGCATGACCCGTTTAATATGTATTATTTGGTGTAGGGCCTTTGGGGGTTAAATGACCATGTCCCGGATATCCTTGGCATCATTCAAAGAAATGGCCACGACTTAAGCACGGGGTGTAGGCGTACACCTGACAGATGCATATGTAACAACTGGTAGCCCACTTAAAGGAAATAACCTTGTGGGTATTATACCTGTGGCGTGTCAGTTAATCTAGACCGGCCCTACAAATCGGCCCTAATGGACGACAAATAAGTAAAACTGTATACATGATTATTTTAAATAATTGTCCCAAGTTATAAAGATATTTTTGTCGAAGTGCATTCAAATCAATTTTCAAACTCTTTTCAAAATGAGTCAGTTAAGTTGTATTTACCAGTGTAAACTGACGTATTTTCCAAAAAGCTAAGTGCAGGTACTATACGAAATAGGCTGGCTACTCCAGGCATCAATAATCAAGTCTCGCAAGCTCTAGATATCAAAGTCTGCTGAACAGTTTTCCTTTTTATTTGATCCGCCTGTGGATCTGTTTCAACTGTTTTGTGATACTTAATATTACAATTTGATTCGGTTGAAATAAATCTATCTTTTGCTTCCGCTGTGCATTTATATATTGTGTTTTTTGACTATGATGATATCAACTACGTCACGATACTCCCCACCGGGCCCACCGGTAATACGTGGAAATATCGGGGTGTGACAACTATGCAAGAGACTTAAGTAAAGAGATGTCAAATTTACCACCAAATGTTGATCTGCAAAAGGAGATGAGGAAAGATCTCTTAGAGCTTATCATGAGAGACAAGTTCTATCCTGCCAAAGTTGAACAATTTAAAAATTGGCCACTCAATGCACTCAAAGCTGAAGCAAGTAGAATTGAAAGGGTAAGAAATGATCCAAGTATGAAAAGGTCTGCACCAGTTTGGAATAAGTACAAAAAGACTATTGCAGAACTTACCCTGGAATACAAAAGAAAGAAGGTTGAGTTGGTTGCAGCCAAGTATGGTTCAGCAAAAACCATATCTAAGTGGTCTAGGCAGTACACTGACATGGTGTATGAGAAGCTTGAAAAACTAAGAGAGACAGATCCTAAAGCTCCAAAGAAACCAGCATATAAGAACAAGAAAGCTGATGAGTCACAGCAACAGACCCTCTCTTTAAAAACATTGTTCACATCATCTGACACTTCCATCATTGCCTTAAATCAAAGAAAAAGGCAACAACATATTGATGAAGAAGATGCAAAAAGAGAAGCTAACATTATGAAAGTGGTCATTAAGCAGATGATTGAGGAGAATCCTAACTCAGCAAAGTTACAAGATATTGCCAAAAGATTCATGAGCAGGCCTCCATCTCCAAACTCTCATAAAATAAAAACTCTCCCAAAAAACCCACTGAACTCAAAAATACTAAAGTGGAAGTCTGATAAAAAGACCCATGTATTGACTTTGCTCAAGTCTAGGGGAGAAGTTGAACACATATCAAGGGAGGATGCACTAGGTCTGAGTGTAGCTGACCTCCAAGATCTTCTAGAACTTCAACTTTGCAGGGATGAGGATAATGAAGATTCCCTTAACTTTGAACTGCAATTTAAGGGTCAAGTTAGGGAAATGTTGATGAGACAATAAAGATAAAAAAAATAATAAAGTGTTTTGGCATCATATGTTCTAGGGGGAGATTGTTGGCCCATGCATTCAAGCCCAGAAGAACAGATGATAAGGAAAGCCAAAACTGGTTCAGAACAGTTGATCATCATAAACAAAGCTTGTTCAAGACTTTCCCCTTGATAGTGGTTTTCTAGCATCTGATAAACTCCAAGCACTGATCATCTCAACAACTGTTGAGCCAAAGTACTGATGAAGAGTAAAGACTGAAGCTCTATCTACTGATGTCTCCCAAGCACTGTTGAATACCAAAGAACTGCCCATTGAAGGACTGATCACCCTTTGAAGAAAGCACTGATGCTCAACATCAGTGCTTAGGATATAATACTGGAAAGCTGAATCAGTGGTTTATGTAATCAGTATCTATTGTAATCAGTGTTTATATAGAACAGTGTTTAGAGTTTGTTAGGAGGTTAGATGTCACTTTCATGGTGACGTCAGCAAAGATGCTCAGTGCTTTCGTTTGTACTATAAATAGAACAGTACTCTGTACTGTTCCATTAGCTCTTTCTTCACAAGTCATCTTGTACGAACAAATCACTGAGCTCAGGCTGAGGGGGAGTCTAGTGCATGCATGCATAAGTTGAATTTTGTAATAGATACAATCTTTTGACTTAATGAAATCAGGTTTGCTTATGGCTATTCTTCCTTGATTGTGTGATCAAAGTTTATTTCCATTTCCGCTGCACTTCAATTCTCTGTTCCATCTTTCAATTCTAATTAAATAACACAATCTAAGAAACTCAGATCCTAACAATAACATTATTAGAACATGTCAAAACATGTTCGACCCGACAATTCTGAGTTTAAGCTCGGTTCGCAACCGAAAGTCGCAAAAGCTTGACTTTTGCTTTGACTTTCAGTTCTGACCCAAATTAGCTTAATTCCTTTATGCATTAAGGTTCCTTTGTGACCATATTATGTTGTAGCATAACCCTCTGAGGTTATATTACAAGGTCACATAGTAATCTGAGTTAATATGCATGTTTCCGTTATTATGCTCTATATTGACTAGTATGCCCTTTTACCTAAGAAAAAGGTTTTTATTATAAATGAACATGCAAATGAACTAAGTAATGATTAGTAAACATATTTAGAATGTTTTGACACTTACATTCTGGTCATAAACTGAAGTTATGCAATTAATCGAAAATTATGCTTTTATAAGGACTAAAATGCCCTTTAGCATGCAAATTAAGTTTTAAACATAATTTTGACATCAAACTTTTTACCTACTGTTGTGATATCATATTTAGGATTTATTGGGATGTTGGGTCAGGTTATATACTGACCTTAACCTTGAGTTCTTGTACAAAGCTAGCAAATGACGATAATACCATTTTCGCAATTAAAATGAGTTTTAAATATTATAAACATGCAAAACCTTTTTGCTACAGATATGTTATGAAAAATAAAATATTTTGACCATTCAAAGCTGGTCAAAATCTAAGAATCACTTGAACTTCGAAATTATCGTCATTTAACGCTTTTTACGCTAAATAAGTGCATAGTATGGTTTAAACCATATTTGGCACCCAAGACTTATTACCTACTGAATTTATAAACTATTTTAAATATATTTACAGTAGGTCTAAGTCATGAACTCAGAATCCCAAATAAGTCCTTAAAACTATGTGTGAAATGACCAAAATGCCCCTACGGAGCTTAGTTTGGCCATAAATCATAAACCACACATATAACTAATATCCTACTGATTTAATATCATAAATTAAATATTTTTACAGAATGTTTATGACCAGAACTTCAGTTTATATACAAACCCCTTTTATAAACCTTAAAATGACCAAAATACCCTTATGAGGCTTAATTCGGTTTTAAAACCTTTATGGGCACACATGTTGATATCCTACTGATGTCACAACATATTTTAAGCATAATAACATATGGAACTTGTATATGACTCGTCTGGTTACCCATTTATCCTTATACGCGTCCGGTTCGGTTTATGTAACTAATTTGCATAAATTAACCGAAACGGGTTTAACCTTATCATTTAAGCCTCAAAATCCAGAATGTATTTAGTTTACCCGTATTATACAAGTTTCCATACTTGTTGGGTCTAAATTACATTCCATTCCGGTCACCGCTTAATCTAGCGTTTCGTACCGTAAATCGTTCTTTAAGCTAAGCGGTCTAAGTCCTCGACTTAAATAAGACCCGTTAGTATTCTAATAGGTTAATATTACCTTCATTCCAGACTAGGGAACCCCAGTAGAAGATACCTTCATAAAGTCTTAGTATATATACGGCTGAGTTGAAATTCTTGCATTTAAAACTCAGGTAAATACTTTTAACTTATTTTCCCTTATACGGGCTTGGGATACGATAAATTATTACCGCTTGGTCGGGTATGAGATCATTTGGTCGGATTGTGATTAATAAATCCACATAAACCGTTTTAATCCGTTTTGTTTGATAACATAAACAATTGGGGGTTAACGACCGTGTCCTGGATATCCTTGGCTCATTTAAGTTACTAATGGCCACGACCTATGCACGGGGTGTAGGCATACACCCGACTGATGCAAATGCTAAAATATAAATATTACCCACAAGTTGGGGATAACTCCTTTGTGAGTTTTATAAGTGGTGTGTCGGTTAATCATGTCCCGGTTTCTAAACCGGGCCCCATATGTATAACAAACATGTAAATCTGTATACAAGATTATAAATGTAATTATCCCAGGTTATAAAAGATTTTAGTGCCATGTGCATCTAAACCAATTTTTATAAACGTTTTCAAAAGAGTCAGTTAATTGTATTTAACAGTGTAAACTAACGTATTTTCAAAAGACTAAGTGACAGGTACCTCGCGTAATAGGCTGGAGCTACTTGGTGTTTTAATAAGATGTAACACCTCGTAAAATCACGACTAATATAAAAAAGACACGTGTCATGGACCTTAAACGTGTAACGGAATGATCTTGAGGGACTAAAATCGTCAAACAATGTAAATATGTTAGTAAAAGGATCCAAAATGTCAACATGCCATTCTTGTGCCTCTGATTGACCTCATACGACGTTCATATTCTTTAATGAATAATTTGTCGAACATTAGAAGTCGTTTGTGTTTAAAATAAGGATCTTACGAAACATGGGGGTTAAAAGTGTTAACATGTTAAAAGATACCTCTGAGTAGCCTTTTAACGAACCCAAAAACATTGTAATAATTATATGTTTGGTTCTCAAGAATATTGGATATTAATTTTGTGGAGTTTTGATGAAAACAAGACTTTTCGGGTGATCGTACGACTAACCGGGAGCTTAACGGAGTTAGTTTATGACCCAAGGTCCTTAAAAGTTAACTATGGGGGTCCAAAGTGCAATAAATGAAAGTAAAATAAAGTTTAAATGGACGAGGGACTGAAATTGCAAGATTTGAAAACTTTAAACCGATTCTCCCCATTGACGCGGGCCGCGTAAGCCAAGGCACATGCTTACGCGGGCCGCGAGAGACTACCAGATGCAGACAGAAGTGGACAGCTGCAAGTTCAGCCAGTTCCACCGCCTTTGCAAGCTTGTTTTCGATACCAGTGACTGAGCAAACAGATTTTCATGCATAGGGGACACCTGGAATCATCAGGGATCATTTGTAGGGGCATGTGGATCAATCTTGGAGCTCTAGAAATCCTATATAAGGGCTCTTGTTCTTCATTTGGCACTTGCACATTTGAAATTTATTCACAACTCATTCTCTGGAGCTTTCTGGAGTACAAGCAAGTTTTCCTCAGTTCCTAATTCATGCTAAGAGTCCTTGTAAGCATTCTTAGCCTCTTAAGTTCAAGTTTTATTAGTTTAATGACCAAAAGTCAAAGTCAAAGTTATCGTAATTAAACTTTGACTTAGTGATTAATCACTAATGGTCCAGCCATTTTTCGAATTGAAAGTGGCTATGAGTTGGTAATTATGTGGGTAATAAACCCTTAAAAGGGCACCCACTGATTATCACTCTAACTTGGTCAATTCTCGGGTCAAACTTAATAATAAAAAGTCAACAGAATCAATTTTTGCAAATAAATTCATAACTAACAATGCAGAGGTTATGGAACCTGTTTTAACATTAAAATAACTTGGTAAATAATATAAGAACATGTCTAAGCATGTTCAACCCGACAATTCTGAGTTTAGGCTCGGTTCGGAACCGGAAGTCGCAAAAGTAGACTTTTGCTTTGACTTTCAGTTCTGACCGAATTTAGCTTGTTTTAGATATGCCTTAAGGTTCCTTTAGGACCATATTATAGGTTAGTATAACCCTCTGAGGTTATACAACATGGTTCATTTGTAATCCGATTCATTTGCATGTTTCCGTTAATTGCTTAAATGTTGACCATAATGCCCTTTTTATATTAAAACGAGATTTTTGAAAATGTGAGAGGACAAAAACCTTTATTACTAATATTTAAGTATGTCCTAAAAGTTTGACATCAGTTTATGCTCTAAAATGAGAGTTATGCTCAATATCGCAAATGAAGGCCTTTTTATTAATTAAACGGCATATTTGATATAAATCCTATTTAAACTCAAATTTTGACATCAAACCTTTTTCCTACTGACGTAATATAATATTTTGGGATTTTTGGAAATTCTTATTAAATTTTAAACTGACCATAACATAGAGTTCTCGCATAGGCTCGGTAATGGACGATAATGCCCTTTTTGCTAATAAAATGAGTTTTACACATCCTTTACATATCAAACCTTTTTCTACTGAATTTATATAATAAATAAGTTATTTTAAACTATAAAGGCTGGTCAAAATCTCATATTTCCTTAATCAACCCGAATATCGTCAAATACCGACTTTTATGCGATTTAGGCGCATAGTATGGTTTAAAAGCATATTAGGCACCTAAAGCTTGTTACCTACTGATGTTATGAATAAATTTTTATACTCTAATAGTAAGTAAAAGTTTTAAACTCAGATTTCCAAATTTAATCCTCAAAGCATATGTGAAATGACCAAAATGCCCATACGGTGCATAGTTTGGCCATAAATGATAAATTTCACATATGTGAGATATCTTACTGATGTAACTTATTAAAATAAATATTTTTACTGATTATTTTAGACCAGAAACTCAGATTACTATTTAACCTCTTTTATAAGCATTAAAATGACCAAAATACCCCTACGGGGCATAAATTGGTTTTAAATTCATTTTGGGCATAATGGAAGGTATCCTACTGATATCACAACATAATTAAAGCATATTAACTTGTGAAACATGTATATGACTCAATTGATTACCCGTTATGCATTTTACGCATATGGTAAGGTTTATGTAACTAGTTTACATAAATTAACCGAAACGGGTCAAACATTATCATTTTTACCTCTAAATACAGAATGTGTTTAGTTTACCCATATTATACAAGTCTTCATACTTGTCGGGTCTAAACCACATTCTAATCCGGTCTTCGCTTAATCTTGCGTTTGAAACCGTAAACCTTTCATTAAAACTAACCGGTCTAAGTTAAGACTTAAATAAGACCCATTAGGATTCTAATAGGTTATTAAAAACCTTCGTTCCAGATTAGGAGCCCGGTAAAAGCTATTTATACTTGCTTGATTGATTTACGGCAGGGAATAAATTTATATTTTTGCTCAGGTAAATACTTTTAACTTCTTTTTCCCTTATACGGGCTTGGGGTACGGTATTTAATAATACCGCTTGGTAGGGTATTGAAACTTTAATCGAATGATGGTTAAAATATTGAGATAACCCGTTTAATCTGTGTTGTTTGTGTTAAGCCTTTGGAGGGTTAATGACCGTGTCCTGGATATCCTCGGCTCATTCATTGAAATGGCCATGACTTAAGCACGGGGTGTAGGCATACACCTGCCGGTGCGTATGTAATGAAGATATAACCACTTGTTGAGAATAAATCGCCGTGGGACTATATCATGTGGTGGTCTATTAATCTTTAACCTGGTACTTCTAACCCGGGCTACTGAATGTTTAACAAACATATAATTCTTTTACAATATTATTTTTAAATAATTATACCAAGTTAATAAAGAATATTTATGCCTTGTGCATTTAAATCGAATTTTCATAAACACTTTTCAAAAGAGTCAGTTAATTGTATTTACCAGTGTAAACTGACGTATTTTCAAAAGGTTAAGTGCAGGTGCTACTCGTAATCGGCTGGCTACTCCTAGTATCAAATAAAGAGTCTTGCAAGCTCGTGATGCTTAATTCTGTTGAACAATATTTCTTTATTTTAGATCCGCCTGTGGATCCACTTTACAACCGCTTGTAATATTTTATGTTACTTTGAATCGGTTTGTAACAATATTACTTTTAGACTTCCGCTGTGCATTTAAACTGTGATTATTGACTATGATGATATCAACTACGTCACGATACTCCCCACCGGGCCCACCGGTAATACGTGGAAATATCGGGGTGTGACAGGTTGGTATCAGAGCTAACATTGAGCGAATTAAACACTAGCCTTTTGTGTTTAATCTCAATGACACAGTTTGCACATTCCTTGACTTCCGAGTCTAGGCTAACGACATAGGACTAATCCTAATCTTATTGTCTTCTTTTGTTTGTTTATATTGTTTGTTTTGACAGGATCAAGAAAATGCCGCCAAGATTCAGAAGAGGAGGACGAGGCAAGGCGCCATTCACTGCTCCTAACGATCATGAAGCCGGGCCTTCACACCGGAGAACTCCTTCTGCAACAATGAGCTCAAGTCCTCAAGAAGACTGGAGGACGTACTTGGAACCCGCGAGGCGTTCCGTCTCGCTCAGCTCCTCACCTTCGTACCACGACTCATTCGGAATCCACCAGAACAACGAGTTCGACCACTCGCGCCACTCCTACCTTCCGTTGCTACCTTCCGTTGCAACGTTCAAGTTCACACCGGGCCTTCCAGGAACCGACCCCGTATTTCCAGAGCCGGTTTAACCCGGCAAACCAGATTGAAGAACCAATGGGCCATAACCCATTGGGCCCGGAGGACCATTTTCCCGAAGCTCAGGACATGGATATGGATGATGACCCCGATCCTGCCGAGCCGCCAACTGGGACGCCCACGCATCCCATAGAGATTTCAGACGGATCATCTTTCCATGGTTCGCCTTATAGAGGTCCCGATTCATTTGCTCAATGGTGGAGCAATTATCACTAGGAGTATACACCCTCCCACAACTCCTCACCACACCAGCAGGTCCCCTCTGAGGACCCACATATTGAGGTGGTCATGTAACGACTCACACAAAAACATCCTAAAAACATTCCGTAAGTATGAAACCGGACCCCTGATAAAACAACTCTCATTAAAATAATATTTCTTATTTTAATTTAACCAAAAGGAAACCCTAATTGAGACACCCAAGTGATTCTACGCAAACCCTAAAATTTTCAGAACAATCAGAAACAGGATCAGGGCCCCTAAAACTCAGGGGGGGTTAAACCCTATTGACGATTATCCAAATTACGTGCTGACAAAGTTTCAAATTCAAATTCTGTCGACTCATCTGAGCTAGTCCCACACGTGGCAACAATTTAAGCATGAAGTGTACCTTACGGACCGTAAGGTCACCAAGCTTACGGTCCGTATGCTGCCTTACGGACCTCAACATTGATAAGCTTACGGTCCGTAAGCTAGTCAAGTTTTGTGTATAAATAGCAGCGTCTGGGACTTGATTTCTGGCGATTGAGCGACGTTCAAACTCCAAAATTCCGTCGAGTTATCATCTGAATACTACAATTAACACACACGAAACCCTAATTAAGTATAGCGGGGTGCTGCAGAACAGGGTATTAACTCAATCGCTCTTGCGATTCATTGTCCGATCGATTAAACTATCCAAGGGATGTTTAAGTGCCGCCCACATTAGGGTTATACTTTATCGTTCGTCATTAATTTGACGGATTGTCGTTAATTCGATAGGTAAAGTATTATACTTTATCGTTCGTTGTTAATTCAACGGATTATCGTTAATTCGATGGGTAAAGTATTATACCTTGTCGTTCATTGTTAATTCAATGGATCATCGTTAATTCGATGGACAAAGTATTGCATTTTGACATTCATTGTGAGAATTTGATCTCGTGAGTTATCTACCTAGTTCGTATGCATTAGGTTCCAAGGCTAAGTAATAGGCTAAGCTCTGCTTGTACAAATCTGCAATATATCAAAGGCTTATCTGTAAACTAAACTTTGTCCGTATGAATCTGCCTGATTATTTGTGAGTCATTCTCCTTTTCTCACAGTTTGTGAGTCATTCTCCTTTTCTCACAGTTTGTGAGTCATTCTCTCTTTTTATCAAATCTATTTACAAAAGCATGTTTTATTTTCAAAGTTATAATTACGGGGATTAAGTCTTTGTAATCACCAAATTACAGCCGGTATGTGGGGTTTTGTATACATTACTTGATAATCGTCACCATTGGGGCAGCCAGTGGGGGATATGACCATAGTCACAGACACCATTGGACGAATGGGCCAATGGGTCGAGTGGCAAGTACCGTGGGTAGTTGGCTTGATATCAGAAACATTGTAATCGCTCTTAATACTGTATATTATAACAAATGTGTCATTTTAGTAAATAGAATGATTCACTCAGTATTTCCCGCTGACAAAACCTTTTTAAACACTTTTCAGGTAATTACAGTAGAATTGGAGTAAGAGATGGATACGGCACAAAAAGGCATCAAGAAGTGGCTTATTTTATTAATTAAATTTTAGAAATATTGTTTTATATAATAAAATTTATCCTTATTAAAGCTACCATTATAAAACATGGGTTTATCCCATTTATTTATTAAAATAAAAATCCGGTGTTTCTAAACTCTGATATTTTTCCTAACTCACGGTTCTGAGGAAATTTTCGCTGCAACGTTTTCAAAATAATCACCGGTACCACTGGACTGTTCGCGGCACCCGATTCCGTCCAGGGTGGATCAGGGTCGTGACAGAAGGTGGTATCAGAGCCACTAAGCAAAGCCACTGCTTTACGCCTTTAGGTGTTGTAATAATAATACCTAAATTTATATAAAAGAGTTAGGGGATTGATGTTAATTGGTAGCATTTAGACTCAAAACTTAAGAAAAGATGCCTTAATATTAGCTTCACAATAAGCTAAGTATTTGTGTAAATAAATATGATGGATTTTGGTAAGTTCATTTCTTTTCTCACAGTTTGTAAGTCCACTCTATTTTCATAGTTTTATCACCTTTTTGTGATACAATTATAATTACAAAGACTTTTCAAAATCCTAAAATATTTATCAGTTATACTTACAGTAATTAAAGTTATATATATTTTCTAATAGAAAGTTAGCTAATAATAGCATAACCACAATCACAATAGAAACTACGCATCAGTAACCATAGCCTATGACTAATATTATTTTAAACATTGAATCATTAATAAAGTTAATAAATGTTTAAAATAAATTTAATTAATGTATCCCATAATAAAATAGTCAAGTATAATATATTCTACTATACGGAGATTATATTTTTTAAATTAAATCAAATAACGATATTACAATTATTTAAGTAAATTAACATATTATATTTGATAAGTTATAGTAGTTTGAAATAAAATGATATATGTCATTCTCTGGGTTAAATGGTTTTGTGCCATAAGTAATATATTTGATAAAGTAATATCACGGGATAACTAAGTCCAGAATTACTAGTTGAAAGAATGATCAACAGTAATATGACCTGAGTCACTAATTGGAAAAATGATCAAATTGACACTGTCACCGGAATCGTGTAGTGATCAATATAATAATAAGATATGTTATGGAAATACAAATTTCCTTAATTCTGAATAAAAGCCCTAATAAGATAGGCACTTTTTGAAAAGATACTATTTATGGGAAATAGAATATTTTCTCCGGCAAGACTAGGTATGAGGTAATAAGACTCTCCAGTTTGTTCGGATATATTGGAATTACCGCTCCGGCGCGAATCGGATAAGACGGAATATATAATATGTCACACGAGTGACAAGATTTCCCTAAATAGTATCATAATCAGATATTTGACTGGTTTTGGAAAAAATGAATTTGTTAAATACAATTACCTGATAGATGAAATGTTTAATTCAGCATGTAAAATATGTGATTATATAGATAGATATATCTATAAGAAATTCCAAAAAGTCAATATGAAATAAAGCATAAGCATCTATGTCTAGAATTCTTTATTAGGAATTTCTTTTCTGATATCAAACATTATTTTGTTTAATTATCTGCCTAATAACTTGAGCGACAATAATAATAATAATAATAAAAACCCATTAAGTTGGGATACCATTGAAAGTATAAAGAATTTCTAATACGTTACCATAAACTATTAACGCAAGTAAGAAGTATGAAAAGTTGTGCTAATGCACATGAAAATTTAATTATAAGTCCGCAGACGTTAAAATATATCACACACAACTTTCGAGGCAAGATCTTTGGAAAATATAAATTGGGCACAATGACACTAATGTTAAAATTCTGTCAGTAAAGAACTAAAAACAACACTTTATCACATGATCCTACAACCAACATAAAATTTCGCTGAGGTATATTAGAACAAGATTTCACAAAAACATCGGTGCATAGTCTAATCAGAGTCATAAGTATTAGCACTGAAAAAGGAGTCATATACTTTTGCAAATTCTCTATTTTCATTTTATTTTTGACATTCCCTGATAATATCATTTAAATAACGGTTATCATTCGAAATTCCAGATAGAAGTTCTTATATTTCTTTTGTTGAAAATTTTGACTTCTGCATATAAAAAGTTGACTTTCGCATTTCTACTTTTCCTAACGATCATCATACCAGAAGGATTTATTTCATAGTAGCGGATATTGATTCATTTCATTTCTTGGTAAATCCACACATGCACCGTTTGTTACACATATGGTTCGTTTAATTTCTAAATTTCCACTAAAAGGATTCATTCTAATTTGTCGTTTTATCCAAACTCAAATATCCTTTAGTTAGACTTGATTTTGGTACGGTAAACCACATTATTGCTAAACAATGACTCAGAATATCAAGTCAATAAATTTTTGAAAAACTCAATTTTCTTTGGCATCCATGGTTTCTATTATGACCATGTCCGAACTTTCTTATTTAAACTCGTTTTGTTTAAACCGATTTCAGTTGTTTAAACTTGCTCATTTCAAATTCCCATATGATGGATTTAAAGCTATCATATTCTCCAACAAACACTTCAATTCTCTAGAACTATAAAATGCCTAATTAGTCTTCGACTTCACTAAAATCATTTCTTTGATCACGGTCACCTTGTACTAACGTTTTCATAAAATTTAAAACTTGCACTAATCTCATTTTATATATATCATATACGAATATTTATAAAAGTTATCTTAACACAAATCGTGTGATAAGATAATGATACACAAGTTCCTGTCATATTTTAATATATCTTATATCTCTTAAATGATTTTTTACAAATATCAATCTAGCCTTTCGTGATAATTATTACTTTAACATCTTCAATCGAAAAACATTATTTTTGGAAACTTACATAAGTGATTACCTAATAGTATTACTATATTCTTATTAGTCATCATAAGGAAGATAAGTAAATACTTAGTCAATATAAGTGAGTGACTTATAATAAAAAGTACCGAATTTATGGTACATGTGCTTATATTTAACCAAAATGGAAATTTTCACAAACTAGGCACTTAGCTCGGTTGGCTAAGAGCGCGAAAGGATGTGGCCTAGACCCGGGTTCGATCCTGGGGACGGCCAATTTCACCATTTCTATTAGAAATTTTTCCATTTAAGTATGTAATACTAATATCAGTTTTATTATTAGTAAGCAAATATTAATAATAATAAATGTTAGTATTATTTTAAAATACTAGGGTTATTGTCAAGGGCAGATATTGGGTAACCTAGCCTTAGTTAGGCATGGATTGGCCACCTATGCTTAAACAAGGCAGCACTAACCAATATCCAACCATGATAATGACTAGTCACCATACATATTTATTAAATTTTAATTTTATATGGAAATATATATACAGGGGAGAAAGATATATTTTCATAAAACAATACCAGAATTAGAGGGACGAATAAAATTATATAAATAATTATGTATCACATATTTTGTGGTAACTATGTACCATAACACTCGGGCAAGAAAATAACCATATAAGAATAATACAAAAGTCATCAACTACGCTGGGTTAAGGGAACCTTATACTATATAAGAATAGTCTCTGTTTTCACTTATTTACAACATTTGTAAATACATTCACAAAAGTTATATGATTTCCAAAGGCAAATAAGTAATCCCATAGAATCGACCCACTAAGTATAATATATGTATAAATATTTTGTATAATAAATATTTTTACCAATCTTATTTAACGTTATAAATAATAATGATTTCTTTTACAAAACATAATGACTTCATTACGGTATTTTGTAATATATCTTACATAATTATTATTTAAAAGTGGTAACCATTTACATATAGTAAAAATGCATAACAAATAATATATATATATTACATAATATTTATATGTGATATATATAAGATACAGTTCAAATAAAAACACAAATAATATATATATTCAAATTGCTTTACAAAAGTATAATGGTTGGTCAAACCAAAATAATTTGTTCTTATTATATTTAAATTTCTAGGAGATAGTATGAAAAGTATAGTCATTAAAAGTGTATTATCACAATGTTTCACAATTAAAACAATTTGAAACTTTAAATACACTAACTCTATTATCTTTTGATATATCTTTGCAATTCATTCCTTTCAACACTTTGATTTCTCATATCATAAATATTTGACAAATCATTTTTCATGCTTTGATTTCATTTGGAACCTGTCAGTTCTACGTCTTCCTCAATCAAAGTAAGCTTTCTTTTGACAAAGAATTTTATTGATTCTAAAAGTCCTTCACATTCATTTTAAAGAATTTATTGATCATATATCTTTTGGTTTGAACCTAGTCACTTTGAACATTTTATCATTTCATTTCATTCGTTTATCATCGATTTCTTGAACTAATTCAGTTGAACCATTGAATCCTATTTATTATACAATTCATATTCATAAAATTTAATATTTCAATTCTGGGTCATCTACCCTAATACTATTAACTAAAAGGTGACATAATTCCAAAAGAAATATCATAACCCAAATACACTTGGAAGCTGAAATCTGAGATGAAGAAAAAGTATTCCTATTTATTCCAGTAAATCTCGAGGACGAGATTTTTATTAAGGTGGGTAGAATGTAACGACTCACACAAAAACATCCTAAAAACATTCCGTAAGTATGAAACCGGACCCCTGATAAAACAACTCTCATTAAAATAATATTTCTTATTTTAATTTAACCAAAAGGAAACCCTAATTGAGACACCCAAGTGATTCTACGCAAACCCTAAAATTTTCAGAACAATCAGAAACAGGATCAGGGCCCCTAAAACTCAGGGGGGGTTAAACCCTATTGACGATTATCCAAATTACGTGCTGACAAAGTTTCAAATTCAAATTCTGTCGACTCATCTGAGCTAGTCCCACACGTGGCAACAATTTAAGCATGAAGTGTACCTTACGGACCGTAAGGTCACCAAGCTTACGGTCCGTATGCTGCCTTACGGACCTCAACATTGATAAGCTTACGGTCCGTAAGCTAGTCAAGTTTTGTGTATAAATAGCAGCGTCTGGGACTTGATTTCTGGCGATTGAGCGACGTTCAAACTCCAAAATTCCGTCGAGTTATCATCTGAATACTACAATTAACACACACGAAACCCTAATTAAGTATAGCGGGGTGCTGCAGAACAGGGTATTAACTCAATCGCTCTTGCGATTCATTGTCCGATCGATTAAACTATCCAAGGGATGTTTAAGTGCCGCCCACATTAGGGTTATACTTTATCGTTCGTCATTAATTTGACGGATTGTCGTTAATTCGATAGGTAAAGTATTATACTTTATCGTTCGTTGTTAATTCAACGGATTATCGTTAATTCGATGGGTAAAGTATTATACCTTGTCGTTCATTGTTAATTCAATGGATCATCGTTAATTCGATGGACAAAGTATTGCATTTTGACATTCATTGTG
Organism: Helianthus tuberosus; assembly: GCA_030545235.1. NCBI lineage: Eukaryota > Viridiplantae > Streptophyta > Magnoliopsida > Asterales > Asteraceae > Helianthus > Helianthus tuberosus. The sequence goes on from CM060443.1 coordinate 181,226,612, forward strand.
AGAATTTGATCTCGTGAGTTATCTACCTAGTTCGTATGCATTAGGTTCCAAGGCTAAGTAATAGGCTAAGCTCTGCTTGTACAAATCTGCAATATATCAAAGGCTTATCTGTAAACTAAACTTTGTCCGTATGAATCTGCCTGATTATTTGTGAGTCATTCTCCTTTTCTCACAGTTTGTGAGTCATTCTCCTTTTCTCACAGTTTGTGAGTCATTCTCTCTTTTTATCAAATCTATTTACAAAAGCATGTTTTATTTTCAAAGTTATAATTACGGGGATTAAGTCTTTGTAATCACCAAATTACAGCCGGTATGTGGGGTTTTGTATACATTACTTGATAATCGTCACCATTGGGGCAGCCAGTGGGGGATATGACCATAGTCACAGACACCATTGGACGAATGGGCCAATGGGTCGAGTGGCAAGTACCGTGGGTAGTTGGCTTGATATCAGAAACATTGTAATCGCTCTTAATACTGTATATTATAACAAATGTGTCATTTTAGTAAATAGAATGATTCACTCAGTATTTCCCGCTGACAAAACCTTTTTAAACACTTTTCAGGTAATTACAGTAGAATTGGAGTAAGAGATGGATACGGCACAAAAAGGCATCAAGAAGTGGCTTATTTTATTAATTAAATTTTAGAAATATTGTTTTATATAATAAAATTTATCCTTATTAAAGCTACCATTATAAAACATGGGTTTATCCCATTTATTTATTAAAATAAAAATCCGGTGTTTCTAAACTCTGATATTTTTCCTAACTCACGGTTCTGAGGAAATTTTCGCTGCAACGTTTTCAAAATAATCACCGGTACCACTGGACTGTTCGCGGCACCCGATTCCGTCCAGGGTGGATCAGGGTCGTGACAGGTCACGCCACCGCCACCGCCAGTACACCGAGGCGGAGAAGATCAGGTGCACGAATGTCCGTGCGAGGAGGGGAATTTCACTTCAGCACCCCTCAACACTCCAGTGGCAGCCACTACCCGCCACTTGATGAAGACCCGCAAATGGGTGGGCCTTCAAACCCAGTTTCAGAAGTGGACTCTGCGCCAGTCGCACCACCACCACACATGGGTTATGATAACCCAATTCCTTCATACGCCAGCACAGCGGCGTATAACCCATTTGAGCAGCCAGCCTACCCGGGGTACAACTACTACAATGCCCGCGATGTTGACCCGTATCTCGTAGCGGCCAACTACAATGCTCTTCAACCTGATGGACCTTATGCAGCTTCGTACTACTCTGGGTACCAAACATACGGGTATCAATACCCGCCACCTGCTCAACCGCCGCAGCAGCCGCCACTGATCCCGCCGCCGCAACAACAGGAGATTCTTCAGAGGTTAAGCCAGGTGGAACGAGAGGTTCAAGAGGAGCGTAGAAGCCACCGGGGATTTCTTAAGGGTTTGGCGAATCTGATCAAAGGGAAGAAGAAGAGAAATTTTTGAAGATTCCTTCTTTATTTTTGTTATAATCTTTATTTTCAATTAAGTCCCTGCGTGGACATTTATTTATGTACCTAGTCCCTGCGAGGACTTGTATTTTCATTTTAGCCCCTGCGTGGGCAAGTTATTTATGTAAAAGTCCCGTTTAGGGCATCTATGTACTTTTTTTTAATTTAGTGGAAAGTTTTAATTCAAAATTTCATTTTTGTCATTTTATGTATAAATATAATATATGGAATAAATAAAAAATATCATTCCTTTTTAATTAAATCTGCCAATAAATATTGAATAAAGATCTTAAAGGCAAAACCTAGTCCATGTGTCATTTTAAGACAGGGCCATGATGGTAGTTCCTTTTTAAGATTTAAATTCTCGTTAACATCTGAAAACATGTTAACACTCCTGGCAAATATGATTCGATAAAATCACACATGTCGTCCTTGTATTGGATTCTTCCAGATTCCTTATTTAGCCTAATGATCTATAAATCATGGGTTCAAATCATCAATTAAGATGATCATATATGAGATATCCATTAGTGATGCGGTGCCTACGGGCTATAATAATTGTCAAATAAGACAAAAGACAGTTGTAGTCTACAACTCCCTGTCAGTAAAAGGTAATGAACTATGATCAAGCCTTAATGCCTCGATCCTATAAGATCATGGCTTACAAATTAAAACTGTCCTTATGACTAGGCCTTATGTGCCATTAATAATGCCTTTAATGTTTTACAACTAGGATAAATTATAATCAAAATCCTAAATAAATATGATTAACAAATTAACCAAATATGGTCTATGTTTACCATAGTTAATGAGTCATCAAAAATGATGATTCCATAATAACCTCTGAATAGAATATTGTCAACTGTTTTGTAGCAATCAAGCTACATGGCTGAATCGGAGGAGGTTAACAGTCACCCGAGAGAGAATAATGATGCTACCAGAGTTAATGTAGCTGGTGCGGAACTGCAGGCATTAATAGATAATGCAGTTACTCAAGCTCTCGACAGACAGTTTAATGAATCAAGTGGTACTCGCGCCAGAACTCAGTCCGTACCACATACAAAACCACGCTCTAAGACTCATTCTGAGGCTCATAGTAAGCCCCCTTCTAAAGTGAATGAGTCAAAGAAGGACGATGCTCGTCACTCGTCAAATCAGAGAAGTGTTCCGTCTAGACAGGTTATGCTTAATCAGGAACCTCGGGTCAAAACCTATTCTTATAAATATTTTGTCTCCTGCAAGCCAAGAGACTTCACAGGGGAGAAAGGAGCCATCGATTGTGTGACTTGGGTCGATGAGATGGACACTGTGGTTGATATTAGTGGTTGTGCAGAGCAAGACATTGTGAAGTTCGTGTCGCAATCGTTTAAAGGAGAAGCATTAGCTAGGTGGAGGTCCCTAATCCAAGCTACAGGAAAGATCCACTTATATAGCATGTCTTGGGATCAGTTCATTGCTTTAATCAAGGAAAATTTCTGTCCTCAACATGAAGTTGAGAAAATAGAAACTGACTTCTTGACCTTGGTCATGAAGAACTTAGACTGTCAAGTGTATCTTACGAGTTTTAATACCATGTCTCGATTGGTTCCATACTTGGTTACATTAGAACCAAAACGAATAGCTCGTTTTATTGGAGGTCTAGCTCCAGAAATTAAGGCAAGTGTGAAAGCATCAAGACCTACTACCTTCAGGTCAGTGGCTGATTTGTCGTTATCCCTTACCCTCGATGCGGTCAGGCAGAGATCGCTCAAGAATTCTGTGGATGGGAAAAGGAAACGTGATGATGAGAACTCACGCCGTTCTGACAAGAAGCATAAAGGGAACTCTGATCACAAAAAGAGTTCCGGGTTTAAAAATGATAGTCAGCAGTTGGGTGGGAAACCCAAGTGTAAAACTTGCAAGAAGCGTCATCTAGGGAAATGCAGATTCGAATCAAAATCCCAATCGCAACCTAGAGCTTGTGGGATCTGCAAATCAAGTGAGCATAAAACGTTGGATTGTAAGAAGATAAAGGATACGACTTGTTACAACTGTAACGAGAAGGGGCACATCAAGTCCAACTGCCCAAAGTATGCCAAGAAGCCTGAGGAGGCTAAAAAGACCAATGCTCGGGTCTTTCAGATGAATGCTCAAGAGGCCATTCAGAACGACAATGTGATAACAGGTACCTTTCTTATCAATGATGTTTATGCTAGAGTATTGTTTGATTCGGGTGCAGACAAGTCTTTTGTGGATAATAAATTTTGTAAGTTATTAAATCTGCCTGTTAAGACTCTAAGCATAAAGTATGAGGTAGAATTAGCCGATGGTTCCTTAGAAACCGCGTCAACAGTTCTAGATGGATGTTTTATATCCATTAGGAATCACTCCTTTCCATTGTCTTTGCTTCCGTTGAAGCTAGCTGGATTCGACATAGTGATAGGCATGGATTGGCTGTCTTCTAACCAAGCCCAGATAGTGTGTGATAAGAAGCAAGTGGTTATCAAGACTCCTTATGGTGAGCCATTAACAATACAAGGAGATACTCAGTACGGGTTACCTAAGCAAGTGTTCTTGCTTAAGGCATCAAGGTGTAGGAACAAAGGTTGTGTCATTTACAAGGCACAGGTAACCATTGATGAGCCAAAGCCCAAGATCGAAGACATCCTTGTTATTTATGAATATCCAGATGTATTCCCTGAAGAACTACCTGGTTTACCCCCAGATAGACAAGTGGAGTTCAGAATCGACATCATTCCTGGAGCAGCACCTATTGCAAGAGTACCTTATCGATTGGCACCGACTGAGATGAAAGAGTTAAGGACTCAGTTGGATGATTTATTAGCAAAGGGTTTTATTCAACCTAGCTCGTCCCCTTGGGGAGCACCGATCCTCTTTGTGAAAAAGAAAGATGGCTCGATGCATTTATGCATCGATTACCGCGAGCTGAATAAAGTAACAATCAAGAATAGATATCCGTTACCCAGGATCGATGATTTATTCGATCAACTGAAAGGGGCAAGTTACTTCTCCAAGATTGATTTAAGATCAGGATACCATCAGCTGAAAGTCAGAGATGAAGATGTACATAAGACTGCATTCAGAACTCGTTATGGTCATTATGAGTTCTTAGTGATGCCTTTCGGGCTCACTAATGCACCTGCAGCGTTCATGGATCTCATGAATCGCGTTTGCAAGCCATACTTGGACAAGTTTGTCATTGTCTTCAATGATGACATTCTTATTTACTCTAAGAATCAAGCCGATCATGAAAAGCATCTCCGGTGTATTCTTAAACTTCTACAGCGAGAGAAGCTCTACGCCAAGTTTTCTAAGTGTGAGTTTTGGCTTCGTGAAGTCCAGTTTCTTGGACATGTAGTGAGTGAGCGGGGTATTCAAGTGGATCCCGCTAAGGTTGAAGCCGTTATGAATTGGCAAGAGCCCAAGACTCCTACAGAAATTCGCAGCTTCTTGGGTCTAGCAGGTTACTATAGGCGTTTCATCAAAAACTTCTCAAGGATTGCAGCACCCCTAACTTCATTGACGCGTAAGAATATAAAGTTCGATTGGGGTCCCAAGCAACAAGAATCCTTTGAGATTCTTAAACAGAAATTAAGCAACGCACCTGTGTTGACATTGCCAGAAGGTATTGAAGAATTTGTGGTTTATTGCGATGTATCGCACACAGGTATGGGATGTGTGCTTATGCAGAAGGGCAAAGTTACTGCATATGCTTCCCGAAAATTAAAGGTGCACGAGAAGAATTACACCATCCACGATTTGGAATTGGGTGCCGTTGTATTTGCACTGAAGCTATGGAGGTATTATCTTTATGGGACTAAGTATGTGATCTACTCTGATCATAAGAGCCTTCAGCATCTGTTTAACCAGAAGGATCTTAACATGAGACGGCGTCGACGGATAGGGACACTGAATGATTATGACTGTGAAATCTGTTATCATCCAGGCAAGCGAATGTAGTCGCCGATGCCTTGAGCAGAAAAGAAAGGGTTAAGCCTATTAGAATCAATGCCAAGAGCATTGAATTGAAGAACAGTTTGAATGAGAGATTATTAGCCGCTCAAAAGGAAGCTGTATTAGAAGCTAACTATCCGAATGAGAAGTTGGGCGTAACTGCTGAACATTTATCGTATGGCAAGGATGGGATCCTAAGATTGAATGGACGAATATGGGTTCCAATTTATGGAGGACTTCGAGATGTGATTCTTCAAGAAGCCCATAGTTCCAAATATTCTGTTCATCCTGGCAGTGATAAGATGTACCAGGATTTAAAAGCAAATTATTGGTGGATAGGCTTGAAGAAGTCTATAGCCACTTATGTGGCTAAATGTCTGACATGCGCGCAAGTTAAAGCAGAGCACCAAAAGCCGTCAGGTTTGCTGCAACAGCCTGAACTTCCCACTTGGAAATGGGAAATGGTAACTATGGATTTTATTACTAAGTTACCAAAGAGAAAGCATGGAAATGGTACTATTTGGGTCATAGTTGATAGATTGACCAAGTCAGGCCACTTCTTGCCGATTAAAGAAACTCACAGCTCCGACAAGTTAGCTCAGCTGTACGTGGACGAGATTGTATCTCTTCACGGAGTGCCAGTGTCTATTATCTCAGATAGGGATACTAGATACACATCTCACTTTTGGAAAAGCTTTCAGCAATCCTTAGGCACTCGATTAAACTTCAGCACTGTTTATCATCCTCAGACCGATGGTCAAAGAGAGCGTACAATTCAAACACTTGAGGATATGCTCCGAGCTTATGTTATTGATTTAGGAGGAAGTTGGGACGATCATCTTCCTTTGATTGAATTTTCGTACAATAATAGCTATCATTCAAGTATTCAAGCAGCACCTTTTGAGGCTTTGTACGGAAGGAAGTGTAGAACGCCAGTTTGTTGGGCGGAAGTTGGAGATGTCCAACTATCGGGACCTGATATAGTCCTAGAGACGACAGATAAGATTGTTCAGATTCGAGATCGTCTCAAAGCTACCAGGGATAGGCAGAAAAGCTACACAGATAAAAGGCGTAAACCTTTGAAATTCGAGGTAGGTGACAAAGTGTTACTTAAAGTATCACCCTGGAAAGGGGTAATGCATTTTGGCAAAAAGGGCCAGCTAAGCCCAAGGTACATAGGACCATTCGAAATCATCGAATGTGTCAGAACTGTGGCCTACAAGTTAAAGTTGCCAGAAGAGCTCAGTGGAATCCATAATGTGTTCCACATCTGCAATTTGAAGAAATGTCTAGCTGATGAATCGCTAGCAATGTCGCACAAGGACATGCAGATAGATGAGAGCTTAAAGTTTGTTGAAAAACCTTTATCGATCGAGGATCGACAGGTTAAGAAGCTTCGAAGGAAGCATGTACCAATTGTGAAGGTAAAATGGGATGCCCGTAGAGGCCCAGAATACACGTGGGAGGTTGAATCCACAATGAAGCAGAAATACCCTCATTTATTTCAGTAAATCTCGAGGTGGAGATTTATTTTAAGGGGGTGAGGATGTAACACCTCGTAAAATCACGACTAATATAATAAAGACACGTGTCATGGACCTTAAACGTGTAACGGAATGATCTTGAAGGATTAAAATCGTCAAAAAAATGTAAATATGTTAGTAAAAGGATCCAAAATGTCAACATGCCATTCTTGTGCCTCTGATTGGCCTCATACGACGTTCGTATACTTTAATGAATAATTTGTCGAACATTAGAAGTCGTTTGTGTTTAAAATAAGGATCTTACGAAACATAGGGGTTAAAAGTGTTAAAATGATAAAAGATACCTCTAAGTAGCCTTTTAACGAACCCAAAAACATTGTAATAATTATATGTTTGGTTCTCAAGAATATTGGATATTAATTTTGTGGAGTTTTGATGAAAACAAGACTTTTCGGGTGATCGTACGACTAACCGGGAGCTTAACGGAGTTAGTTTATGACCCAAGGTCCTTAAAAGTTAACTATGGGGGTCCAAAGTGCAATAAATGAAAGTAAAGTAAAGTTTAAATGGAACAGGGACTGAAATTGCAAGATTTGAAAACTTTAAACCGATTTCCCCATTGACGCGGGCCGCGAAAACCAAGGCATATGCTTACGCGGGCCGTGAGAGACTACCAGATGCAGACAGAAGTGGACAGCTGCAAGTTCAGCCAGTTTCCACCGCCTTTGCAAGCTTGTTTTCGATACCAGTGACTGAGCAAACAGATTTTCATGCATAGGGGACACCTGGAATCATCAGGGATCATTTGTAGGGGCATGTGGATCAATCTTGGAGCTCTAGAAATCCTATATAAGGGCTCTTGTTCTTCATTTGGCACTTGCACATTTGAAATTTATTCACAACTCATTCTCTGGAGCTTTCTGGAGTACAAGCAAGTTTTCCTCAGTTCCTAATTCGTGCTAAGAGTCCTTGTAAGCATTCTTAGCCTCTTAAGTTCAAGTTTTATTAGTTTAATGACCAAAAGTCAAAGTTATCGTAATTAAAATTTTACTTAGTGATTAATCACTAATGGTCCAGCCATTTTTCGAATTGAAAGTGGCTATAAGTTGGTAATTATGTGGGTAATAAACCCTTAAAAGGGCACCCACTGATTATCACTCTAACTTGGTCAATTGTCGGGTCAAACTTAATATTAAAAAGTCAACATAATCTATTTTTGCAAATAAATTCATAACTAACAATGCAGAGGTTATGGAACTTGTTTGAACATTAAAATAACTTGGTAAATAATATAAGAACATGTCTAAGCATGTTCAACCCGACAATTCTAAGTTTACGCTCGGTTCGGAACCGAAAGTCGCAAAAGTAGACTTTTGCTTTGACTTTCAGTTCTGACCCGATTTAGCTTGTTTTAGATATTGCTTAAGGTTCCTTTAGGACCATATTATAGGTTATTATAACCCTCTGAGGTTATACAACATGGTTCATTTGTAATCCGATTCATTTGTATGTTTCCGTTAATTGCTTAAATGTTGACCATAATGCCCTTTTTATATTAAAACGAGATTTTTGAAAATGTGAGAGGACAAAAACCTTTATTACTAATATTTAAGTACTTCCTAAAAGTTTGACATCGGTTTATGGTCTAAAATAAGAGTTATGCTCAATATCGCAAATGAAGGCCTTTTTATTAATTAAATGGCATATTTGATATAAATCCTATTTAAACTCAAATTTTGACATCAAACCTTTTTCCTACTGACGTAATATAATATTTTGGGATTTTTGAAAATTTTTATTAAATTTTAAACTGATCATAACATAGAGTTCTCGCATAGGCTCGGTAATGGACGATAATGCCCTTTTTGCTAATAAAATGAGTTTTACACATCCTTTACATATCAAACCTTTTTCTACTGAATTTATATAATAAATAAGTTATTTTAAACTGTAAAGGCTGGTCAAAATCTCATATTTCCTTAATCAACCCGAATATCGTCAAATACCGACTTTTATGCGATTTAGGCGCATAGTATGGTTTAAAAGCATATTAGGCACCTAAAGCTTGTTACCTACTGATGTTATGAATAAATTTTTATACTCTAATAGTAAGTAAAAGTTTTAAACTCAGATTTCCAAATTTAATCCTCAAAGCATATGTGAAATGACCAAAATGCCCCTACGGTGCATAGTTTGGCCATAAATAATAAATTTCACATATGTGAGATATCTTACTGATGTAACTTATTAAAATAAATATTTTTACTGATTATTTTAGACCAGAAACTCAGATTACTATTTAACCTCTTTTAAAAGCATTAAAATGACTAAAATACCCCTATGGGGCATAAATTGGTTTTAAATTCGTTTTGGGCATAATGGAAGATATCCTACTGATATCACAACATAATTAAAGCATATTAACTTGTAAAACCTGTATATGACTCAATTGATTACCCGTTATGCATTTTACGCATACGGTACGGTTTATGTAACTAGTTTACATAAATTAACCGAAACGGGTCAAACATTATCATTTTTACCTCAAAATCCAGAATGTGTTTAGTTTACCCATATTATACAAGTCTTCATACTTGTCGGGTCTAAACCACATTCTAATCCGGTCTTCGCTTAATCTTGCGTTTGAAACCGTAAACCTTTCATTAAAACTAACCGGTCTAAGTTAAGACTTAAATAAGACCCGTTAGGATTCTAATAGGTTATTAAAAACCTTCGTTCTAGATTAGGAGCCCGGTAAAAGCTATCTGTACTTGCTTGATTGATTTACGGCTGGGAATGAATTTATATTTTTGCTCAAGAAAATACTTTTAACTTATTTTCCCCTATACGGGCTTGGGGTACGGTATTTAATAATACCGCTTGGTCGGGTATTGAAACTTTAATCGAATGATGGTTAAAATATTGAGATAACCCGTTTAATCTGTGTTGTTTGTGTTAAGCCTTTGGGGGGTTAATGACCGTGTCCTGGATATCCTCGGCTCATTCATTGAAATGGCCATGACTTAAGCACGGGGTGTAGGCATACACCTACCGGTGCGTATGTAAAGAAGATATAACTACTTGTTGAGAATAACTCGCCGTGGGACTATATCATGTGGTGGTCTATTAATCTTTAACCTGGTACTTCTAACCTGGGCTACTAAATGTATAACAAACATATAATTCTTTTACAAGATTATTTTTAAATAATTATCCCAACTTAATAAAGAATATTTATGCCTTGTACATTTAAATCAAATTTTCATAAACTCTTTTCAAAAGAGTCAGTTAATTGTATTTACCAGTGTAAACTGACGTATTTTCAAAAGGTTAAGTGCAGGTGCTACTCGTAATCGGCTGGCTACTCCAAGTATCAAATAAAGAGTTTTTCAAGCTCGTGATGCTTAATTCTGTTGAACAATATTTCTTTATTTTAGATCCGCCTGTGGATCCACTTTACAACCGCTTGTAATATTTTATGTTACTTTGAATCGGTTTGTAATAATATTACTTTTAGACTTCCGCTGTGCATTTAAACTGTGATTATTGACTATGATGATATCAACTACGTCACGATACTCCCCACCGGTAATACGTGGAAATATCGGGGTGTGACATAAGAGGATCTTGCAAATCCCTAGATGCCTTTAAGTCTATCGAACTCCGTTTTATATTTTATTTAAGATCTGCCTGTGGATCCTTTTTACAACCGGCTGTATATTCTTTTATTCGTACTTTGAACATTTGGGTTGTAATAGTAATTTACCTTCCAAGCCTTCTGCTGTGCTATAACTGTGTTTAATTGACTATGATGATATCAACTACGTCACGATACTCCCCACCGGGCCCACCGGATTATTTGGAATATCGGGGTGTGACGTTTTACCATCAACCACCACCACCTACCATCTACTGCCACCATCAATAAACCCTCAAACCTTTTCTTTCCAAACTTTTAGAGTCTAGGAGCCGAGAGAGACAGGGAGAGAGAGAGGGAAGCGATTTGTGGGAGAGAGAGTGCGATTTTGAAAGAGATGTTAGAGGGGGAAATCAGCGGCCGACCACCATCCATTGCAGAGCTCGATTAGATAATGTTAGGGTTCTGGAGAAGGCTTCAGTCCTCGATTAGATAACAACGGCGTTAGGGTTCCAGCGTTTAGGGTTCCGCCGTGATGATTCAGATCAATGTTGTAGTGGTGGGGGTTGGGTGGTTTCGGTGGTCCTAGGAGGTGGTTGTGGTGGCAAGGATAATGGGAGGGGTGGTAGTTGTAGGATGTGGGTTCCGGTGAGGTGGTGCCAGAAGTGATGGTTATGGTGGTGATGGTTGGGTTCTGGTGATGTGGGTTCCGACGGGGTGGTTGTGTCGTGACCGGTGGTGATGAGGTGGTGGTTGGTGATGGAGAAGAGATAGATAGATATGTAGAGAGAGAGAGAGAGAGAGAGAGAGAGAAGATAGAGGAGAGAGTGTAACACCTCGTAAATTCGTGTCTAGTAATGTACTGACACGTGTCCATACTCCCAATTGTGCCTAATGTTGGCCGGGAGGGAATCATTTTGCCAAACATTGAAAGTATGAATGTGGAGGGACTAAAGGTGTCAACATCGTGTCCATACTCTCATGCGTGCCAATTGTTGGACGAGAGGGACTATTTTTAATGATATATAATAGTATGATAAGTGGAGGGATCAAAAGTGTCAAAATATAAATAAATTTTCGCTGCAGACCCCTTACGGACCGCAACCCCTCGGCTTTACGGTCCGTATGTGATGCTGCTGGTATAATTTTTGATTGGGATCCAAGGAAACCACTAAATCGAAACTAGGGGATTCATGGTTGTTCTTGACACGTCTCAAGACACTTGTAATGATCTCTAGCAGGTCTCTAACACCTGTGATGATCAGAATCACGATCCTCAACTATAAAAGGGCCTTGAAACTTCATTTTCAAGTGCACCATTTCTTAAAATATTATCTACTTCTCCTCTGGATGTTATAGGAGCTTCCGAATCAGTTATATTTCATCCAAGGATCACTTGTAAGTGATCATTTCTTCTGCATTTTCGTTTTATAGGCTTTAATGGCCAAAAGTCAAACAATTTTGATAATTGCTTTGACTTCCGGTTAAGACCATTATGGTCTAGCCATTGTTCGAGTCAAACATGGCTACGTGATCGTAATTAGGTAGGTGTTAATCCATCAAAAGGGCACCTCCTGAAAATCACGTTAACTAGGTCAATTGACGGGTCAAAGTTTTATTGTTTAAAAAGTCAAAGGGTCAGTTTTCGTAAATGTTATAAACTGATCATATGTATGTTATAAATCATGTTTTGACACTTAAACAAGTTGTAATTCATATTAGAACATATATGAACATGTTCAGCCCGTTAATTCTAGTTTTAAGGTCGGTTCGCAACCGAAAGTCGAGCAGTTTGACTTCTGCTTTGACTTTCGATTCTGACCCGATTTAGCTTAGTTAGCTACTGAATTAAAGTTTCAATATGATCATATTATATAACCCTCTAAGGTTATACTACATGATCATAATCAGATTCAGAGTTTATATGCAAGTTTTTATATTTTGCCAACTTTGACCAAAATGCCCTTTTTGCAATAAACAAGGTTTTAATCAACAAAAGACTTGCAAATGATTTACCTACTGATATGTTAATATAATTAACATATTTTGTTATTATGATTTTGTTCATAACCTGAGTTTTGATTAAAGATCGTAAATTATGTTATTTAATGACGAAAACGCCCTTTTGGCGCATAGCATGGTTTTAAACCATAACTATCAATCAAAACTTAATACCTACTGATACTATAACATATTTAAAATGTTTTCACAGTAGGTACTTGATCATAAATCATATTTTTGAATATGTTCTCAACTATGTATGTAATGACCAAAATTCCCCTACGGTGTATAGTTTGCTCTTAAATCATAAAACCCATACATGTTAGATTACTTACTGATATTATATCATAAATAAAGTATTTTTACAGAATGAACATGTTCATAATATCAGTTTGTACACAAGTTTTTATATTACGTCGCATAATGATAAAAATGCTCTTATGAGGCATAGTTTGATTTTAAAACCTTAATGGTCATACAAATTGATAACCTACTGATGTTAAAACTTATTTAAAATATAATTGCATATATAACTTGTTCATGACTCATCCGGTTACCCGTTATTGCTTATACGCGTACGGTTAAGCTTATGTAACTAGTTTGCGTAAGTTTACCGAAACGGGTCAAACCTTATCATCTTTACTTCAAATTCTAGAATGTATATTGTTTACCCATATTATACAAGTCTTAGTAATTGTTGGGTTTAAACTACATTCTATTTCGGTCATCACTTAATCAAGCGTATCGTACCGTTTTTGATATTTTAAGTTAATCGGTCCAAGTCTATGACTTGAATAGGACCCTTTGACATTCTAATTGGGTATTTATACCATCACTCCACACTAGGGCCTTCCGGTAAATTGCACCTACCTTAGTTAATTGATTAACGGCTGAGCTATATATAATTCTTACATATTAAGACAAGTTTTAGCCCAGGTAAATACTCTCAACCTATTTTCCCTATACAGACTTGGGATACGGTAAATTATTACTCCTTGGTCGAGTATGGGATCATATGTCGGATTGTGACTACAAAATCTCCATGACCCGTTTTAATCTGTTTTGTCTGATAACTTAAACATTGGGGGTTAACGCGACGTGTCCTGGATATCTTGACTCATTTAAGTTGCTAATGGCCACGACCGAGCACGGGGTATAGGCATACACCTGACAGATGCTAATGCTATTATAAAATGTTTTTCTTACCCGCTAGTTAGGGATAACTCCTTTATGGGTTTAAGTGGCGTGTCAGTTAATCATGTCTCGGTGTTTAGTACTGGGCCCATATGTATTAACAGGCATGTAAAACTGTATACAATATCATTTTGAATTGTCCCAAGTTATTTATAAAATCATGTGCCTTGTGCTCTTAAAATGATTTTGAAAATGAGTGAGTTGATTGTATTTACTAGTGTAAACTGACGTATTTTCAAAAGACTAAGTTACAAGTGCAAGGATACGTAAACAGGCTGGAAGTTGCTCGGTAATGCTAGAAGAGGAATTTGCAACTCCTTTGCATAAAGCCTAGTAGTCTGTTGATCTCCCTTTTGTACATTTTACGATCTGCCTGTAGATCTTTATTACAAATCGTCTGTAGGTTATTATTTTGAACATTTAGACACTTAAGTTTGTAATAATATTTTAAACTCCAAGACTTCCGTTGTGTTATTTGTGTTTGTGTCTATGATGATACCAATCTTACGTCACGATACTCCCCACCCGGGCCCACAGGGATTTGGTTGGAAATACGGGGTGTGACAGAGAGAGTGTGTGATTCTAATGGGCACGTTAGGACCCTTGAAAACACATGAAAACTTAGTGTCCAACCGAGTATTTAGACAAGATATATTTTCGTGTACATATAATTTTATACTTAAACTCCGCATCCGAATCTTCCACAAAATCTGAATACTCACACACCTTCGTTTCCCCCATGTAGGGTAAACTCGGTGTTTCCATCTCCAACAACTTATCAACCTCGCGGGTTATCTCAGAAAGCTTGCAAAACCGTGAGTGTACATGACCCCTTTTAAATTTCCGTCACTTTGGGTGCAATACGTATACATTATCAAAATCACTCAATCACATACTTTATACTTAAACACAAACAAACAATCCGATATACATGCTTAATATGTTATGCTTGAATTCGTGTATGCTAGACTATTCTTATGCTTTATACTTGTCATTAACTTCGCACAAGCATCCCTTAACATTTATAGCGCTATAGGAGTAACGCACCGCACGTATTCTTGAGGTCATGTTAAGTGAATCATAACGGTCTTGTCGTTGTTACGACAAGATTACGCTAGCGGGAATCCTTGGGTTGGCATTTATAGTTGCATGCTAGTATTGTACGTTAATTCTAGGTAACAATTATGCCATGTGGATTCGTTTAAACTTTTATACTTATGCTAGTACCTAAACTTGTATGCTCGCCAATACTTTTTGTATTGAACTATACTTTAATATTGTGATAACTGCCACTTTCCGATAACTTTCGTACATTTGAATTACTCATTTTTAGCTATACAGTTATGTGTTTTGAACACCCGAACTGCATATTTCATGAAATACACTTAGAATATTCATGGAATACTCATTCATGATGCACATGATTCATTTTTATTGAGTACATTTGAAACAGTTTAAACAATGCATCGAAACAACTAGAATAGTACCTACTAAACTAATGTGCTGACAAAAACGCAGGATCCGCAGAAACCATCTTAATGACATCTTTAGGACTCAGACGAAAGTCCAACATCAAAAATACATTAAACCCTAACTAGGAATGCAAGGGTTTGGTTTAATACCTTCCTGAAGTCCGATAACAATAAAAACTACCCGAAAAGCACTAAAAGGCACAATTTCAACACTTTTCTGCATAAATCAGCATTGTAAGTTATATGCAATGTACAAAAGTGTCGTTCAACCTAGAATTCATATTAGAATACCTTGGAGTATCATCTAAACCAAGAATCTCATCAATTCACACAACTTACACAAGCTTAGCGTTCAAATAACGACTAACGGAACCAACGACAAACGAATATCCGAACGATATCTAATCTTTTTTTTAGTGACCATCTAACATTATTTGGATCATTTTGGTCTAGTAATGGTCACTTAACACCTTGAAACAATTAAAACAATTAAACATCTAAGCTTTCCTAACATTTTTCTAAGAATTCTAACACATTAAACTAGTTAAAACAATTCACCAAACATGAGCCCCCCTTATGTGGGTCGTCCCTTGTGGGACCCACATGCTCAAGTTGTTGCTAAAAATATCTTAGATATCTTGCTTCCCTTGCAAGTTGATAAAGTATGATCATTGTTATAACAACTAGTTACTTTAAGTTACTAACCATTTTCATCACAAATTACACCATAACTTACACACACTTAAGAAACTCTCTCAATATTCATCATCTAGCCAAGAACACCCACCAAAAACTTTCACATTTTAGCCTTTCTTTGTTGATCAAGATGGAGCTTGATGGAACATAGGAGGATCTAAAGACACTACAAGTTGAAGAAGTGATTTCCTTCCATTCAAAAGCTTTCAAACACCAAGATCAACATTTTTCTTTTCATTGATCATCATCTAGATCATCCCTAGCCACAAGTGCTAGAAGTGAGCCTTCTAAATATTTTTTCATACTTATTTATGTATTTATTGTTTAAAGAACAAGTTATAACTAAAACAATCATACAAAATAATATGAAAATACAAAGAAGCAAACTAAAAATCATAACATAAAAGATTGTTTATGTTATGATTTAAAGCTTATTACTTGCATATTTGATCTAGTTATGATGAATATCATATGAATAACTTGTTAGATGATGTTTAAAAACATGATCTAACAAGTGTACATGAAAATGTTAAAAGGGTTATGTTAAACATAATGTTTAATGGATGATCATAATCTTTGATATTATTAAAGTGAATAAGGTTTTTCACTAAAAATAATGCTTTTACAAGATTTATAAAAAGAAACATACAAGATGGGTTTTGTATAAAAGTTCAACAAACTAGAAGTAAAGTATGGTTTTTGAACTAGTAAACATATGTAGAGATCATACTAAAACCCTACATGATTATGAGTTCATTTTGTTAAGTTTATGTTATAAATCTCATGTGCTTTTTCTTAGAAATAAGATGAGTAATTGTTGGTGATTTTGAAAAGAAAAAGATATGTTTTATTAAACATGGCAAAGCTTATATTTCAAAAGAAATATGGTCAATTTTTCTTATAAATCATATGTTATAAAAACTATCATTTTTGACAAAATCTTTACTAGAATGAAAGATTTGAAAGAATAGTTTTTTTATAAAAACAAAACTAGATATGTATATATAATTTTGAGAAAATATATATTTAGAAATCTTAACAACTTATGTGCTATGTGTTATTTGGTTGTATTAGTTATATACATGAAAGATAGGAACTTGAATACAATGATACAAATAAACACAAGACACATTACAACTAAAGTCTTACAAGACTACACATAAATACATCTTAAAAGCAAATTACGGACGATCCGAGTATTCGGACACAACTTATGGACAAATCGGACTTACAGACAAATAAACGGACTATATAAGTATTTCGGACTACAATTTATACTATATCAAAGACTTGGTAAACTACGTTTTCTAAACCGAACAAGTAACCATATATTTTTTACAAGTATACATAATATATTACTTATGGTTTAACTTAAAAAGGTATTGTTTTTTAAATATATAAAGATATATATATATATATATATATATATATATATATATATATATATTTCCTAACATCTAAAATATATTATTTTAGTGAAAGACTAAAATTATATTTTTAGAACAAATCTTAAAAATAGATTATTTTTAAGATGATTTTTATACCTTTTTACCAAGTACAGATTATATATTCTTATGGAATATATCTTAGAATATATATAAGTATATATATTCTAAGAATAGAAGATCACGTATAATAAACACGAGAACATCGTATTCCTATCTGTGCAACAATATATTCACTCACATCACCTAACACTTGGTGAAAGTACAATTATACAAGTATGATACTTAATCAAAGATACATATGCCCATACATGAGAATTATTCATACACGTACAGTTCACTCATACGAGACACGTTCATACATATACAATTTATTCATACGAGACACGAAGTCAAGAAGTATACACATACAATTTATTCATACAAAACACGAAGTCAAGAAGACTTTATTCGATAATATAACTCACAAGATACAAGAATATATATATTTGGCAACAGTTAATCAGTTATCAATTAATGCATCTAAGATACAGTTCAACGAATAGCAAATACATACAAGTCTTAACACATATTCAAGATAAAATACTTGTAAATGAGTCATTACAAAGACCGAAGTGTCTAACAAATCTAGGACCTTTGTAGGTCATGATACAATTCAAGACAATTGCAAGTGAGGTTACAATTATATACTGTTTACGGAACGCAATTCAGTGAGTTCATGTCCCCTATTCATTTTAAATGCTTTACAACTTTACAACTATCGAGGAAAATACATGTTCATAGTATGATAAGTCAAGGAATGAAACACCATAGATCATGTGCGAATAGGGTTATACAACTAAGCACCATTAATCAAGTTTGGACCTAGGTACAAGGGGTTAGATCTAATGGGTTTTGGCGATCCCCACTCTTGGTCGTGGACCCATACAGAAGAGTACGTTTGTGTCCCAGTCGATAGTAGTCGACACAAAATCGTCTAGGTTTGGATTGCTTCCTATTTCATCACACATATTAATGTCCTTGCAAAATATTAATGATCAACGATTTCATTGACGCTTTACATACTACATCTTTACATACTGGTTTTCATCTTATACAACTCACATTTTACAGATACATTTTATACAACTCACATTTTACAGATACATTTTATACAACTCACATTTTACAGATACATCTTATACAACTAAACTGCATGAACTCGCCAACTTTTGTTGTTGTTTTCAACTTAACATGTATTTCAGGGAATTAGTGGACCATGTCGGGGATTTCAGACAAGAAAACAAGTATCAAGACTCCATGCCACCTTTTGAAGAGTTTGCCTGTTATATACCGCCTCTTTGCGGCAATATAGTGGTCAAAGCCTTAGTAGTTTAAAACTTTCACCTTGATGTATGAAACAATGACAACTTACTTTCAGTTAATGGTTTGTAACCGATACACTTAACTCGTGTTGTGTTCTTTTGAAACAATTATGGCAATGGCATTGGAGCATGTTTTATGCATTTAGTATGTTCACTTATATTGATTATGCAATGAGAACCAATCAGATCACACCTCGCGCTTCCGCTACGAGCGGGTGTGACAAATACGTGTTGCAGGAATTTGATGACGATGATGATGAACGTTGTTATGGGTCATTTTCTGAGCGTATATATCCTGACTAATATCCTGCTTTTGATTGTTTACTTTTGATCAGGATACTGGATTAGGAAATTGGTAACATCCTGGGCGATATCCTGGTGTTAACTAAATTGACCACGTGCAGGTTAGAAGCTGTGGGTCACTAACGGTCGGATGGACTTCTTCTCCTTAAGACTCGGGCAAATCTGTTATATGAGAGACGTTGAACCCGAAAGACCAGGTCTACAACGTTCAAGTGGGGAATATCCGCCGGATCCCGGTTTAATAGGGTAGTTTGTTATATTTCTTTTACTATAAATAGATGGGGCGGATCAGATTAAGGCACGCAACTTCACACACACACTCTTTCGCACACTTTTGCTCTCTAGCTTCTAGCAAACACTATACACAAACACTTGTACTCAAATTACATTGTAACACCTAGTTGATCCGCATCACATCCTGCACTGTATCCTGACATTTGAAGTAATAGAAAAACAAGGCAGCTGCGATTGTCAGCTCCCGAGGTTTTGTGCCGGCGATCTAGATTGATCAAGGCTTTCCTCGTACATCACGTGTCAACCTTTACTTTTTTGCTCATTGTTTGATCACAGATACAGCTCTATATCCTGAGCCGTATCCTGAAACTGTTTTTGCAATTAATTTGATTAACATTTTTTCGACACTCATTTCTAGCACACTACCTCACTTAACTAATTTGATCACTTAATTGCTTCGGTAATTTTTGACCAAAACAATTTGGCGCCCACCGTGGGGCAAGTGGTGCTATTTTTGCTAAAAACTTTAGTAAAATCATTACTCGGTTTTCTATTGTCAAAACTTTTTACTACATTGTTTTCAATGGCCTCGAGATCAAACATGAGCTCTTCCACCATGTCTGCTACAACCTCTGCAACAATTGGTTCGGTGCTTCCACCTCCTCCTCCACGAATGCAAACTTCTTCACACGGAACTGAAAGTCATGTGGCTCGGGATGTTATCCCCGCTCCCAGTACCCAGGGATCTGGTCCTGTTTTGGCTTCTAATGATGAAATTCTGAATTTGTTTGGTAGTGTACAGGAACAGATGAGGCAGCAGCAGGAAACTAATCGGATGCTGATGAGAGAGATACAACTCTTGAAATCCGGCCCAAGTAGACCTGTTGAAGAAACTGTCACTCCTTTGCAGCCTAGAGCTTTGAACTTCAGTTCTGCAGTTTACACTGAAGATAACCGGAGGAATATCGTACCAAGCCATTATCAGAATCATACTCCTGAGATACCCTCCTCGGTCAGGATGTCAACTGTGAGGAGCTCAGGATATGCTTCAGGATATGGCCAGAATCCTCAGACCGGTAACATGTCGAATAATAATACTCTTGCTACTAACAATAATGGGTCTTTGCAGGATGCAGGTATGATGTCAACATTTACTAGAGAGCTTCAGAAATTGAAGGACATGATATCCAGTGTACCTGGAGTGGTCCAGCCAATTCCGGAAGTATCCCAAGACAGCCACATGATATCCTGCTTTGCATATCCCATTTGTGATGCTGAAATCCCAAAGAGATTTCAAACCCCCAACATGAAGTTGTATGATGGGACTACGGATCCTGAAGAGCATATTGCCCAGTATAGGGAAAGAATGGAGATTAACCCTATCCCTCCGGAGCTCAAGGAAGCATGCTTGTGCAAGGATTTCGGATCTACCCTGACAGGATCAGCCTTAAAATGGCTGTTAAATGTTCCTCCTCACTCAATTACTTCGTTCGCTCATTTGGTTAATTTATTTAATAGTCAGTTTTCTTGCAGCCGGAGTTTTGAGAAACTAACCAGTGATCTTTACAGGATAACTCAAGGACCTCAGGAATCCTTGAAGGATTATGTGAACAAGTTTAGTCAGGAATCCTTGGATATCCCACATCTTGATGTTGCAACAGTTGTGCAGGCTTTTAAGATGGGGTTACAAAAGGATTCTCAGTTTTATCAGGATCTTGTAATGAATCCCTGCAGGAATCTCGACGAAGCTCGTAACAGGGCCTTGAGATATATTCGCTTGGAAGATGACAAAAAGATGCAAGAGAGAATGAATTCTACCTCAACCTATGAATCAACCAACAGAAAATCAGAATCCTCGTATAAACCATATCGCTCTAAGCCATATGGCAGAAATGACAACAAGAAAGTGAACGCTGTTGAAGACGAGGATCCTGAAGAATATCCTGAATTATCTGAATACTGATTTTCTGTTAACATACCTGAGTTAATGTATGCTATGCAGGGTTTAGGAGACAAAGCCAGGTGGACTCGAAAGAATCAACAAAAAGCTGATTGGAAGGATAAATCCAAATGGTGTGCCTTCCATGAAGATTTCGGACATGTGACCGAGGATTGCATTGCTCTAAGGAAAGAAATAAGCTACCTATTGAGCAAGGGGTATCTGAAGGATTTGCTGGGAAGAAAGAAGAATAAAGGGAAGGATCCTGAGAAGGATCCTGAACGAGCAGCATCACCCCCAGCAGATGCCAAAATAATTAACTTTATTTCAGGAGGATCCGACATTTGTGGGACTTCGTATTCTGCGGCCAAGAGACATGCAAAGGAGGCTAAGACTGAAAGGGGAGACAAACCAGCCAGGATGACTACCCTTACAACTGATAAAGTGATCACTTTCGACAGTGATGACAGGGATACTGTGCAGGATCCTCACCATGATGCTCTCGTAATAACATTATATGTTGCTAACCATTTTGTACGCAGGATATTAGTGGATAATGGCAGCTCTGTCAACATAATTCAGCTGGAAACATTGAAGAGGATGAACGTATCTCCAATGGACATTACTTCAAAGTCCACCGTGCTCGTTGGTTTCAATGGAGAAGCTAGGAATACCGTAGGGGAGATAAAGTTACCAGTATATGTTGAAGGGGTCAACTCGATACAACGTTTCTGTGTGATGGACTCCCTATCCTGCTATAACATCATACTAGGCAGGCCATGGATCCATGACATGAAGGCTGTGCCATCAACTTATCATCAGTGCATCAAGATCCCTACCCCTTGGGGGGTTGTCAAGGTTGATAGTGATCAGCAGGAGGCGAAGGAATGTTACTCATCCTCAATGAAATCCTCAACCAAGCCTAATGCAGCATAGCAATTAAAGATGCCGGCCCAGGATATCATGGAGGCTTCGGAGCAGGATGTAAAGGAAGTTATCCTGGATCAGGATAATCCGGATATCTCGGTGCTCGTAGGAACCAATATCCCTCAGGATATTGAAAACCAATTGACTAATTTTTTGAAATGTAGGATGTCAACATTCGCATGGAAGCACGAGGATATGACATGTATTTCCAAGGATATTATAACACATAAGCTTGGTATTGACAGGTCATTCAAGCCGGTCCAACAAAAGAGAAGGAAATTTGCTCCGGAGCGAAATGCGATCATCCAAGAGGAAGTTGAAAGACTACTAAGAAGCAAGATGATTAGAGAAGTGAAGTTCCCTAGATGGCTTGCGAATGTAGTCATGGTACAAAAGAAAAATGGGAAATGGAGAGTTTGTGTAGACTACACAGACTTAAACAAAGCCTGTCCAAAAGACCCGTTTCCTCTACCTCATATTGATTCAATGGTAGATGCTACCGCCGGCCACGAAATGTTAACCTTCATGGATGCCTCTTCAGGATTTCAGCAAATCCAAATGGAACCCTCCGATCAGGAGGATACTGCTTTCATGACACCCACAGGTATTTATTGTTATACTGTTATGCCCTTTGGTTTGAAAAATGCAGGTGCAACATACCAGAGGTTGGTAAACATGATGTTTAAAGACAAGCTGGGGGACACCATGGAGGTATATATTGACGATATGGTGGTAAAATCTAAAAAGGATGAGGATCATCTCCAGGATATTAAGGGAGCATTTGATATCCTGGATCAATATAACATGAAACTGAATCCTGCTAAGTGTCATTTCGGAGTGGGGGCAGGAAAGTTTCTAGGATATATGGTGACAAAAAGGGGGATAGAGGCAAGCCTGGAGCAGATTAAAGCTATCCTGGATATAAAATCACCTTCAAATATGAAGGATGTTCAACGGTTAACAGGCCGAGTAGCAGCGTTGAACAGATTTATTTCAAGATCCTCGGAGAAGTGCAAGGAATTTTACGATATCCTCAAGAAGAATAAGAAGTTTGAATGGGGAGCGAAACATGAAGCAGCCTTGTAGGATTTGAAGCATCTCTCAACTGCACCTCTATTGATGAAGCCTGAAAATGGTGAACCACTATCCCTATACCTCACTGTATCAGGGAATGCCGTAAGTGCTGTTCTTGTAAAGGACCATGAAGTTAAAGGTACCGAGAGAGGAAAATGCTGAAGCTGATGCCTTGGCAAATCTAGGATCATCGGTCAGGATACCGGAAGGAACCCGAATACCAATATTACATATCCTATATCCTGCGACGAATCCTCGAGATAAGGAAGTAATAAGTATTCAGGATCCTGATGATGAGTATCCTGAGGAGGATCCTAAGTCTTGGACGGCTCCAATCATGAGATATCTCAAGGAAGGACACATCCCAAAGAATGAGAATCCTAAGGTCTTTAGAATGAAGCTATCACGATTCACTATTATAAATAACGTTTTGTATAAGAAATCTCTTGCAGAACCATATTTGAGGTGCTTGGAGGATCCCGAAACCAAAGAAGTGCTGCAGGATATACACGAAGGGGATTGTGGTAACCATACTGGGGGCAGGTCGTCATTCTCAAAAGTATTAAGGACATGATATTATTAGCCGACGATGAGAAAATATTCCACAGAATATGCTCGAAGATGTGACGCATGTCAAAGACATAGTAACATATTACATCAGCCTGCTGAACCGCTGTATCCTATTGTTTCCCCTTGGCCGTTCATGAAATGGGGTATGGATATAGTGGGAAAGCTTCCAAAGGCTCCAGGAGGAAAGGTTTTCATGTTGGCAATGACGGATTATTTCTCCAAGTGGGTTGAAGCAGAAGCATTTGTTCAGGTTAGAGATCAAGAAGTGGTATCCTTCATAAAAAGGAATATCCTGACTAGGTTTGGAGTACCAGCTGAGATAATTTGTGACAATGGATCTCAATTTATAAGTAAAAGGACTACTGACTTTTGCAAGAGTTGGGGAATTAAAATAATCACGTCTACTCCGTTGCATCCTCAAGCAAATGGACAAGCAAAATCCTCGAACAAGATAATTGTCAACAACTTAAAAAAGAGACTAGGGGCTAAGAAAGGAAGATGGGCAGAAGAATTACCCTTTGTTTTGTGGGCTGATAGGACAACGGTGAAAAATGCAACTGGCCAAACCCCGTTTTCTTTGGTGTTTGGAGCAGAAGCGGTGATCCCCACAGAAATGGTGATACCTACAGCGAGATCCAACCTCAGGGATCCTGAGCAGAATCCTGAAGTCCTATGCCAGTAACTGGATACTATTGATGAGACAAGAGACGCTGCAAGGCTAAGGATGACAGCATATCAACAGAGGATATCTAAAGCATATAACAAGAATATAAGGACTAGAAGATTTCAGGTTGGAGATTGGGTATTAAGAAAAGCTTTTCAGAACACTACTAATCCTGCTGATGGAAAATTGGCTCCAAAATGGGAAGGACCCTATGAGGTTGAATCAGAATCAGGAAAAGGAGCATACCGACTCAAGAATATGGAGGGAGATATGCTACCGAGATCCTGGAATGCTATGCATCTAAAACTCTATTTCAAGTGAGTATGGAATTTAAATTCTGACTCAGGGTGGTATGGATTATGACTCTTTTATTAAATTTTAATATTATTTACTGTTTTGAACCCGTTACTGACTTAAGCATCGGAGGGGTGTTAGCCAGGCTAACACCCACCTTAGCTTATAAGTGTTTTGCAGAATATGCTTCGGGATATAGCACCAGGATACACACTCAGGATACTTCGAAAGATTAGAGGATTGGCCCCCTCTCTCACGTCTAAGGGATCCTGATCCCTTCACAGGTTTAAAGGTATTCACCTTTCTTCCGAATTGGGTTTAAACACCCCGCCTGGAGCACAAGTTATTCAGGAATAGTTCAAGGTGGCGGGACCAGATCATGTAAAAGTGGTTGACAATTTCGTTACTATTGGCTATATCCTGAATCCTAAAGGTATATGAGGATTGATCACCCTCTCTCACGAAAGGGTATTTTCATACTCTCTAAGGTTTAAAGGTTTTCACCTTTCTAAGTCTTGGAGTTTATACACTCCCGCCTGTAGCGCATGAAAATTTGGGATTTTCCCCAGGATACTAAGGATTTATCTCCAGTGTATTTTTGGGTTTTACCCCTGTAACACAAGAATCGTCTATACAGTTGGAATTAATGTTCAATAATTTTCTAAGTGTTCGAGGACATCATGCACAGGGGACATTCCTTCTAAAGCAATTGTGTGAAGTTCGAAAAATCAAAATTGGGCTAAGTGTCTCGGACTGGGGACATCTTGGTAGGAGAAGTTGCAAAAGGGGTTGGTGTTTGATGCTAGGGTTACACTCAATTCCTGGTATGATCTTTCCATTGTGAATCTTACATGAATTATTTAACTCTGATTAACGACATATCTTTAGGATATGCCTTCAGAATGTGTTTTTGGATATGTTTCGGGATATCTGATTGAAATATTGGGGAAGTAATACTTGGTTGAAAATAAAACTCTGATCAAACAAGTGTTATCAAAACAGGTTTTATAAAATGGACTATCTTTTATCTAAAATTGATTAAATTTTTAGAAATTCTATTCAATAAAAATTTCCACAATATATCACTGAGTATATTGATCAGGATATGAGAGCAATAGCAAACCAATTGAAAGATGAAATTATTTGAAATAAGCAATACCAGTTGATAACCGAAGGTTTCATCCTAAAACCTAGGACCCATCCACCTTCGGCTATCAAGTTGTTTTAATACAGAAATAGAAACTATTCATAGGACAAGAAGTAAAATTGTTCAAACATAAGCATAACTCTCAAATTTAAAGAAAATAAGTTTTAGGAGGCAGCGCCTTCTTCGTTTATGGTATTTTCAGCAGCATCCGTCTCAGGATCAGCCTCAGCATCCCTCTCAGCACCAGTTGGTTTTTCGACTGCTTTTGAAGATCCTTCAGCTGCAGGTTTAGTAGAAGTGCCGCTGAGGCTCCTTAGCTTTGTTTCCCAGGCATTGACGTCCCAAGAAGGGCATTCGAAGCCCAGTGCTTTGGCTTCATGGGCCATCTTTAGCCTGGCCTGGAGGAGGGAAGTGACGATGGAACTTTTAAGGCTTTCCCGGTAGCTGACCATATCCCGTTCATGTTTAGCATGGGCAGCATCAAGATCGGCTTGGGCCTGGAGAGCAGCTTTGTTGAGAGCGGTCTGGTGTTCTTGGGTCATAGCCTTGAACTTCTCCTCGTAGTGCCGAGATTTGGCGGCTGCAATCATGCCCTGATCGGAGATGGTAACCTCAGCTTTCTTCAACTTGGATTCAAGCGTCTTGTTGAGCCCACATGATTCTTGATATAGATGAACCAGACGTTCAAGACCCTGCAAAAATAAGAGGACATGTATTGGTTTTAATAAATACTTATAAGTGATATAAGCTGCAGGATATGGCTCAAGGATACTAACATTGTTGAGAAAAGAAGTCATAAATCCGCTTGCTTCGATGAACCCGTGATTCTTATAGGGGAATGTATCAGAGATAACAGGGGAATCGGGCTCTTTCCTTTTACGAGAGCTTGAACTCCGGGGCTTGGTAGCTGGCGAAGGTTTGGGAATGATGATGGCCTTGGAACTGCTGGGCTTGGATGAGGCCGTGGCCTTGGGACTAGGTTCCTTCTTGATCTGGACCTGATCGGAATAATTGTCCAGCTCGTCGAGGTCAAAGACTTCAGGGATCTTGGCTGGTGCTGCGTAAAGGGAAGAGTTTTACATCTTTATTACCCTTCATTATATTATATTGCGCTAATTAATTATTTCAAAAGTAATCCTTACCAGACATTTCGGATGATGAGTATTGACTGGAACTCGGGATATGTGTAGTAAAACTCTTGTCACTTACAGGTAATTGGTAAACTGTTTTGATTCTTTTTTCTGCTTCCGCAGTAGGGGGAGCTACTTCCTTAAAATTCACTGCAAAAGGATCAAATAAGAGGATATTAGCAAAAGATAAAAGTCTAGAGGTACGTGGGGACATTCATGATCCTACCGGTGGTTAACCACTCCACCGGAAGGCTAGCACCTTCATCAATGGAGTCTCATTTGACGAAGAAGAACTTGCGCTGCCATCCGTCTTCGTTTTTGGTGGATTTAAGAATAAGGGGTTTGTTGGAAGTTGAAAAGAGAAAAAACCGGCTAGAACCATGGGATCGGAGGCGGTAGGCGATTGGCATATCTTCGATACAAAGGTCGGGACAGTGAAGGTTTTTGATTTGGTTGAGTACGATTAATACCCTCCAGACCATGGGCATGGTTTGGGCAAAGGAAATACCGGTAGTCCGGAAGAATTGCATCATAAATTCGGGAAAAGGGTACCGAAGACCTAGCGAGAAAGGGTATGCCGGGAAGCAGACCCAATCAGCAGAAGAAACATCCGATCGAATTGACCGATCAAATGCTCTAAAGACCGTGCCATCGGGGAAAGCACCGGAAGCTCTCAAATCCGCAATGTCTGCATTATCAAAAGCACAGACCTCCTTCTCGGGATTTTTGAGAAGATTCTGCTGAATGAAGGTCTCGGATGATTCGCCGGTTTGAGAATAAGTTCTGGCAGCCATTGCAAGTAAAGGAAAAGAGATTGACAGGAAATGAATAAGAAGTAGGGAATTACCTGGAGACTCCGTTGGAGATATCTGCTTTTCAAACAAGAAGAGAGAAGATATAGGAGCGTTGTGGATCTCCATCGAGTTAAAAGCGCGTTGGAAGTTATGGTGTAATCTTGACCGTCGTCTCGATTTAATTGCCTTGATTTACGAGATAGAATTTTTAAAATATATCCGTTGGATTGGTATACCAACAGATATATTTGGGGACAATTGCTATGGGTCATTTTCTGAGCGTATATATCCTGACTAATATCCTGCTTTTGATTGTTTACTTGTGATCAGGATACTGGATTAGGAAATTGGTAACATCCTGGGCGATATCCTGGTGTTAACTAAATTGACCACGTGCAGGTTAGAAGTTGTGGGTCACTAACGGTCGGATGGACTTCTTCTCCTTAAGACTCGGGCAAATCTGTTATATGAGAGACGTTGAACCCGAAAGACCAGGTCTACAACGTTCAAGTGGGGAATATCCGCCGGATCCCGGTTTAATAGGGTAGTTTGTTATATTTCTTTTACTATAAATAGATGGGGCGGATCAAATTAAGGCACGCAACTTCACACACACACTCTTTCGCACACTTTTGCTCTCTAGCTTCTAGCAAACACTATACATAAACACTTGTACTCGAATTACATTGTAACACCTAGTTGATCCGCATCACATCCTGCACTGTATCCTGACATTTGAAGTAATAGAAGAACAAGGCAGCTGCGATTGTCAGCTCCCGGGGTTTTGTGCCGGCGATCTAGATTGATCAAGGGCTTTCCTCGTACATCACGTGTCAACCTTTACTTTTTTGCTCATTGTTTGATCACAGATACAGCTCTATATCCTGAGCCGTATCCTGAAACTGTTTTTGCAATTAATTTGATTAACATTTTTTCGACACTCATTTCTAGCACACTACCTCACTTAACTAATTTGATCACTTAATTGCTTCGGTAATTTTTGACCAAAACAAACGTCATCTAGTAGGATGAACTAGAAACCCATTTTTAATTTAGAACTTATGTTGTTTTTTGTTCCTTTGCTTATGTTGTCGTACTTTGCTTCCAAACGATGGATTTGATTTAGCAATGAAATGAAATATCTTATTTAAATACTTGTCACAAATAGTGTTATACAGTCTTTTGCAATCTCATTTTCGTCTCACTCCGATGTTTTCCGCCATCGGTTGGGGTGTGACATAACTCATAACCATATGTATACATAATCAAAACTGTACCAATCTTAACTTCAAACCATACGAAGTAGCTGTAATTCAGTGTGTAATCCAATGTATACATAACTGTTTCTTTTTTCAAACCCAAACTATTTAGACACACTATCTTTGGAGCTTATGCAAACCAAATCCAATGGATTACAGTATCTTTGGAGCTCATGTAAACCAAATGAAACTTTACGAATCTTAACTTGAAACCAAATTCAAACTAAGACTGTCCAAACACACTTAACAAGATTATTACAGATCAAAGGTGGTTACTCTAACACGTATTAACCATAATCAAACAAACTTAACCATAACGGTCCATTCATCAAATACAGTACCATTTTTAATTATGCATACCATTGTTAGTTATACAAAAAATGATCAATAATCACACGCATAACATATGTAGCTTAGTCATAGTTGAAAGTGCTTGTTGAATCAAACGGGTCGAAAGCTAGAAAGTTTGGTGTTGGGATGTGAATTTGGATGTCGAGGTATAGGGGTTAGTGTTAGAATGGTTTAAGGGCTTGGAATAATGTTATTTTACTATTTGAGACTTTCGGGATGCGTGGACGGGGGTCAAAACGCGTAAAAGAACGAAATCCGGGCATTAGTGCGGCAGACGAAGTCGTTGTTGCCTAGAACCAAAGTCACAGACGCACTAACATGCTGTCTACGAGCTCAACGTCGACGCCGAATGAGTCGCTGACGCATATCTTACCCCGGTCTTCTTTTGTTCGCATTTTTTATGTTCCAGACCCCCGTAGACCCAGTCCCAAGCCCTATTAAGCTTCCATAATGCACCACAACCTTACAAAAATGGTTGTGTGAAGTATGGGTGAGTATGGAACTCGTTTTTAACCTCCCGAAATGTAATCCAAGCTTACCAAGGTTTATGAGATATGGGTAAGAATTGTCACACCCCAACCAATTGGCGGAAACATTGGAGTGAGACGAAAACGAGATTGCAAGAGACTTCATAACGACTATTTGTGACAAGTATTTAATAAGTAAAATTTCATTTCATTTCTAAATCGGAAATACAACGTTTGGAAGCAAAGTACAACATCTTGAACAAGAAACAAAGTACAATACATAAAAAAACATTTAAAGTGTGTTTCTAGTCGTCCTGCTAGTTTTCTTTCAACGTATCATCATCAAGATCTTGCAATACATATTAAAGTACATGTCAACACATAAAGTATTGGAAAGCATACAAGTTTGAATTACTAGCACAAGTATAAAATGGTTTAATCGTAAACTAAGACTGAAGAAACACTGGATAAATGACCGAAATCAGATAATCCAGGGGGTGAGGTTCTGCATAAAAAGGGTTGGTTGTCTCTCGTTCGGTTCTAAGGGACAGATCTTCTCTTCTTCTCGATAGCTGCAAAACAGACACCGTCAGTCTCGCCATGGGGAGAATGGGGGTTCTCTCCGTGACCACCCTCCGGCGTGAGAATAAGTATCGGTATATGAAGAAGAAGTATAAGTGAAGTGAATGTGACTTGAAGATTATACCTGAATTACTCTTCTATTTATAGCCGGGAGTCTAGGCGGGAAAACCAGTTATTGAAATGTTGACGGAAGATGCTCACTCCGTAAGCGATTATTTTCCTTTCCGTTAATCCTCTTAATCGGACGTGAGAGCACACGGATCGCGATCTAGATCAACGGCTAGGGTATTGCCACGTGGTAAGGGGCAAGTGGAGATTTCTCTCTAATTCCATGCCATCACCATGACTTCAAGAGAGCCTGGGATGATGACACGTGGCCAGACGGTTATAACCGCCTGGTGGTGCACGATTGAGCCTTCTAGAAGATTACTGCCATAATCCAGTGTGACTCCTTATCGTGTGGTATTAATTGATGTAAATAATATCCAAGTCTGGATATTATTTAAGCGAGAGTGCTAACTGGGATTTTTATCCCTGATTGTGGAGAAAGGCGCAAGGATTCATTAGTTTCCTTTTGGCGCGCATGTGTTGCTTGTTGTTTTTATTCTGTGCTCTCTTTGTAGGACCAGTGCGCGGCCGCGCAAGGTCTAAAGAGGGTTAGAATATGAGGATGTGGTATGGTCCCAAGTGCTCGAAGTGAGGCTTTTTGGGACCTTACCCCTTCAAAGACATATCATTACAACACCAGTATGTATCTCATAATTGTCAACCCAAAGATTCCCACTAGCGTAATCTTGTCATCGCAATGACAAGACCGTTTTTGTATGCCTTAACATGACCTCAAGAATACGGGCGGTGTGTTACTCCTATAGCTAGGGATGAGCTCGGTACCGACCGGTACCGAACCAGTATCGGGACCGAAAATACCGGTACCGAAAATCCCCAAAACTAGGTACCGGTACCGAATATACCTGGTATGGTACAGTTCGGTACCGGTACCGGTACGGTACCGGTATTTGAGGGTAAAAATCGGTGAATACCGGTACCGAACCGGTATCGAAAATATCAAAAGTCGGTACTAAATCGGTATCGAAAATGTACCCGGTTCAGTAAATTCGATACCGGTACCGGGTACCATTTGCTCATCCCTACCTATAGCGTTATACATGTTAAGGGAGACTTGTACGAAGTTAATGACAAAGTATAGTGCAAGTAAGGATTCTAGCATGTATGAATTTCTAAGCATCACGTATTAAGCATGTATAATGGATTGTTTGTGTCAAGCGTGTTTGCATGTGATTGTGTGAGTTTAATAAGTCATAAGTATTGCACCCAAAAGTGTCAAAAAATAAAAAAGGGGGGGGGGGTCATGTACACTCATGATTTCCTAAGCTTCCAAAGTAAACGTGAGTTGATGAGTCATTGAGGGTGGGGCACCAAAGTTACCCTACATCTGGGAAACGAAGGCGTTTGAGTATATGGAGTTCGTAGAGAGCTTAGATTCGGAATTAGTATGGAAAGTATACGTGCACGAAAGTATATCTTGTCTAGATACTCGTTTGGACACTTAAGTTTTCATGTGTTTTCATGGGTCCTAACTTTCCCATTAGAATCACAAACAAGGAGTCTAGAAACGAAGATAATCTAACCAAAGTCCTTGACATCTAACCATAATCCAGTTAGTATCAAGAATTCGGGTATTAGGTATATATTATATATTATATAGTATAAGTTATAATTTCATCCGTCATGTATTATCATGTAAGTCAAGCATGGAGGTAGGATGATTTTCATCAATTAAACCTCATTGTATGATTCACCAAAGCATAAACTCATCAACTTAAGAGGTAAACAAACAGCCCCTAAGACTCAGTATAATGCTTAACCATTCAGAGGTAAATGTCTGATCATTCAGACATTTGCTCGTGAAACAAACAGTCTGAACCATTAGGTGCTGAACTAATAAGAGGTCTGAATCATTAAGAGCCTCATTAAGAGGTAAAAAATAGCCCCTAAGACTAGTTTTTAACTATCTAACTAAAACAACCAAGTGAGAAAACTAGATGCGCACGTGATGTAGCCTTGTCACTTTATGGAAGTTGTTTTTGTACCAAAACATACAAGTGAGGTAGTGAAACAAGTTTGGAGAGCCAAGGCTTGCATAGTTCACACATTACTCATACACAAGTCTTCCAACATTGAAGGTTGGAAGCTTGGATTGTTTCAACACTTAGAACATTTTGGGTAGAATTTTAAAGAGATTTTGAGCCTTATTTCTTGGTGTAAATCAACCACAACACAAACCCACAACTATAAGCTTAGTTGGGAGCATGGTGGGTACAAGATTCCACAAAGTTTCAAGTAAAATATATATGAAATAAAAATATACATCAAAGCAGAATTTTTATACTACTTTGGACCTCAAATGTGGTGAGGTTCCACCTTAGTTTTCCATGGCAAACTTGTGGAAAAATTCCTAGAGGTTATCCAAGTAGTTTGAAAGAAGAAAGAAGAAGAAAAGTGAAGAAAAGTGGGGATTAGGGTTTGGGAGTTAATGAAGGTGGAAGGTGATTGGAGAAAAGAAGGTGGAAAATGGTGAAATCTAATTGGCTAAAGAAAGGTGGAAGATGATTGGAGGAGGTGGAAAAGCTTTTGATTTTGCTCAATTTTGTCCCTGCACTTTGTAACTAGGTTATTTTATATCGTTTTCTTGTATTTTAACTTGTTTTTAGGTATCCAAAGTGTATTTAAGTCTCGGTTTTGCGTATAAACACGTATTTAAAGATTGATTGCGTATATAACACAAATATGAAAGGTAACACGTATATGTATAAAATGAATTTCTATTATGATCAAAGACTCGGATTATAAGATTGGAAATGAACCATGAATACGACACGATTACAAGTTTCGAAAAATAGAAATACGAATACAACTTTCTAAATATGGAAAGTACAAAAATGCAAAGCATTACAAGAATGGGGCGTGTAAGCAAGTATGTGTGGGAACGAAATAAGTATGTAGACATGTATTAATGGATTTATTGTATGTTAGTAGGTGGAACTCATATGTATGCATGAATAGGAACGAGCATATGCATAGGTTGTTTGCATGTATTTTGTATGAATGAACGTTTGTGGCTACGATTTGTATCTATGAATATGTAGAATGAAGAGGTATGTAAAAGTTTGGATAGAATACTATTTATGCATGCATTGGAATTTAATATATATGAATGAATGAGACTTGTACATATGTGTATGTGGATTATAATACGTATGAGTATTGACGGTACTAATCATGGTGCCTTTGAGAATGGAATGAATGTGTAGGGAAGTTATTGTTGGCTTTCGAGGGTTTGTTGCCGGAATGCAAGCTTTCAATTCAGTAGGATAATCAAATAGATTATCACACATTGCAAGAATGCGTAATGTCATTTAAATTATATATATGTTTTAGATTATGTACATTGTCATCGATTACTAATGATGTGGATGTGTACGGTGACTGCAGGTTACATGGTATGGATCACGGATCATCCTTATGGAACGCAAAGTGGTGAAGATTGAGTCAGAGCATGGGTTGTACGGGAGTGAGGTCTTGTAGATTTGTAAATGTGTGTTGTATTAAAACTCCAAATTAAGAAAGGAAAGATGCAATTATTATAAAGAGTTGTTTTAAACGGTTTCCAAGCATGAAAGTTAATTAGGAAAGAAATTTTTTGGTTCTCAATTCCGCTACATACTTTTCGTTTAAAATGGTTTAAGGTCTTACATTATTGAAGCTGAAATTAAAGCCATCCGGGGCCAGGGCACATTCCCCATCACAATCCCATATAACATTCTTTATCTCCATTAAAGAGAAGGGCAACGTCAAGACATCCGCTTCTTCAGCCGATAGGGAAGAAAGATTGGGGTATTTAATCGAAGGTCTCAAAGCCATAAGCTCCAAAAACTGATGGGAGGAAAAATAATAAAACCCCTCCTTAATTTCCACAGGATTAGAGACCCAAGTCCCGTTTAAAAGAAGCCCATGTATTCTATTACCACTAATATTAGAGTTAAGAATCTTATGAAATAAAAAAGAATTATCATCTCTATTATTGCCCATCTCACCCGAGACCTTTGGCGGATATCTTTAAGAGCCAAACGATATGAAATCTAAAAAAATAATTAAAAATTTATAACAATTCTATTTCTCGAACACAACCAACCTCAACAATAACATAATAATTTAAAAAGAATCATTCAAGTTTATATCGATGGAAAGCACAATTTTTCAGAAGAACTCGACTAACTCCATGATTATCTAAAGGCCTTTCATTTTCTATCATCAAACCCATGTAATACATGAGTCTATAACCCAGTACTATATTATAAGTTGTGTGGAATCAAAATGACACGTGAAAGCTGAAAAATTATGATTTAGTGTTGTATAGTACCATAATCCACCCTAAGCGTATCGTATGCGGTCATCTGATGCTTGCACTCTAAGCTTCTGATTTATTATGCCATTTATGACCACAAAATACAACAAAGAAACATATGATATGCTAGATAGCAAGATTTTCTTGGGTTATTGATGTCTTGACTTGAAACTTGTATAATTCATTTAGTTATAGACTTATACACAAATAATACTAACTTGTGGTGTTTTAAATGTGTCCAGGTAAAGCTCATGAATAGGATTTTAACGCTTCGCATTTCTGTACTTTCCTTATTTTGAAAGTGTATTTGTATTTTCTTTTTTTGGAAACTTGTAATCGTATCGTATTCGTAATTCATTTCCAATCTTCTAATCCGAGGCTTTGATCATAATGAGATTCTATTTTTATACTTATACGTGTCATAATACTTATAATATAAGTTACAATCTTGAGTGCATAATTATATGCGCAACCGATACTTGAAATATTTGTAATTATAATTTATACTTGCGTTATACCCATACAATACATTGATACATCTTAATATACTTAAAACTAATTAGAATACGTGAAGCAGGCTCAACATAACCCAATCCCCTTTGGGCCAAAGACACACGAAGGCAGCCCAAAAAGACCACCTTTGTGGCCCTCAGGCCCAAGGAAAGTGGCCTTCGTGCCACATCAAAGGGACCTCCCTACTTCACGACACACACACACACACACGAAGGCATGTGCCTTCTTGTCACAAGAACCACACCACATATACATAAAGGTGCAGCCTTCGTATAAACACAATGGCCTTTGCGTGGACATGTCTGCAGACGGACCTTTTCAGCGCAACATCACAGAATGTTCTAAAAACTTTTGTACCACTTTATTCTAACTCCTAACTACCACCAACCACATTAACTACCTGAACCATAATCCTACCTTATAAATATGAGCCTCCTTACACTCCTAAATCATTTTCACTCACTTAAATCTCTCTCAAATTCTCACATTCTCTCAAGTTCTTCAAGCTGCACAGAATACTTCCAAGTATTCTCAGTGAGTTCTCACTCACTTTCCTTCTCTTTTCTCCTTCTTTTCTTTTCTAAACTTCTTGGGTAACCTCTAGTAAGTTTTCACAAGTTTGCCATGGCAAACTAAGGTGGAACCTCGCCGTATTTGAGGTCCAGGATGGTTATAATTTATTGTTTTAATTTACATTCTTATTTCTTATGTATTTTGTTTGAAACTTGGTGAAATCTTATGCCCACCTTGCTCCCAACTAAATTATAGTTGTGGGTTTGTGTTGTGGTTGATTCTCACCAAGAAACAAGACTTGTAACCTCTTTAAAATTCTGCCAAAATGTTCTAAGTGTTGAAACCATCCAAGCTTCCAACCTTCAATGTTGGAAGACTTGTGTATGTGTAATGTGTAAACCATGGAAGCTTTGGCTCTCCAAACTTGTTCCACTACCTCACTTGTATGTTTTGGTACAAAACAACTTCCACAAAGTGACAAGGCTACATCATGTCCTCGAACATTTACCATGATCGAGATGTACGCATCTAGTTTGCTCACGTAGTTGTTTTTAGTTAGTTAGTCTAATCTTATATTCATGACCAACCGAACTCATCAACTAAGTTGATGAGTTTGTGCTTTGGTGAATCATACAATGAGGTTTAACGGATGGAAATTATCCTACCTACATGCTTGACTTACATGATAATACATGGACAAAATTATAACATATACTTTATAAAACATAATATATGTCTGTTAACCGAACTCTTGATACTAACCGGTCATGGTTAGATGTCAAGGACTTAGGTTAGATTATCTTAGTTTCTAGACTCCTCGTTTGTGATTCTAATGGGCAAGTTAGGACTCATGAAAACACATGAAAACTTAGTGTCCAAACGAGTATCTAAACAAGATATACTTTCGTGCACATATACTTTTCATATTAATTCCGAATCCAAACTCTCTAGTCTCTACGAACTCCATATACTCATACACCTTTGTTTCCCCTATGTAGGGTAACTTTGGTGCTCCACCCTCAATGACTCGTCGACTCACGTTTACTTTGCAAAGCTTTGCAAACTGTGAGTGTACATGACCCCTTTTTATTTTTCGACACTTTTTGGTTGCAATACGTAAGATTTATTAAACACACACAATAACTTACAAACATGCTTGACACGAACAAAGAATCCAATATACATGCTTAATACTTGATGCTAGAAACTCATACATGCTAGAATTCTTATTTGCTCTATACTTTGTCATTAACTTCGTACAAGCCTCCCTTAACATGTATAGCGTTATAGGAGTAACACAGCGCCCGTATTCTTGAGGTCATGTTAAGTCATACAAAAACGGTCTTGTGGTTGCGACGACAAGATTACGCTAGTTGGAAACTTTGGGTTGACAGTTATAAGTTGCATGCTAGTATTGTAATGATAAGTTTTAGTTTACGATTATACCATGCGGATTCGTTTAAACCATTTTTGTACTTATGCTAGTAATTCAAACTTGTATGTTCACCAATACTTTATGTGTCGACATGTACTTTAATATGTATTACAGGAACTTGATGATGTTAATTTAGTACTTGTTTTGTATTTCAATTCCATGATACAAGTTGTAATTTGTTTCCAAACATTGTACTTTTGCTTTAGAAATGGAATGAAATTTTGATTATTAAATACTTGTCACAAATAGTCGTTATGAAGTCTCTTGCAATCTCGTTTTCGTCTCACTCCGATGTTTCTGCCGTCGGTTGGGATGTGACAAGGATGGTGGATGGTGATCAAGTACTTAGGATAACACAAGAACATCACGTCTTAAAGTCGTTAAGCTTTTGTAAACATGTAAAAGTGATAGTGTTATCTGGACTTATCAAATCAAACAGCTACGCTACCTTACTTCCACCATGACGAAGCGAATCGGTATCAGTACCGGGCATTATCGAAAATAGTACTAGTGTTTGTTTTTATAAAACGTGTCGATATGTTTTTGGTCGTATCATGATTTTTTTTTCTCTCTTTTGATTGCTGTAATAAGTATTGGTACCGTAACGAAGAAACCATTACTCATCATAACCGAATTCCAAATACAACCCAAGGAAATCTACTACTTTTTCTTTAAGCAAAAGAAGTCTTAACTTTATTTGTTTATATGGGTTGGGGGTCTAAATTAATCAAATCAAGAGTACGGATCCTTTGATGGGTTGTCATTTTGGCAATTGGACACCCTTTTATGGGAAAACATAAACTAATCACTTCAAATCTTCCAAAGTTCACATGCATTTGACTCGACCTCTAGACATATATGTAAAGAAAAAAAATAATTGCTCTACTCCATAATTTTATTTTATTATAATACAAAATACAAAATACTTAGATTTTTGTTTAACATTTTAAATTAAGAGTTTAAACCTATGCCACGAAATATTATTTTAATCAATAATCATCTTGATTTAGTTTGCGCCGTTAAAATATCATTTCTCAATTTAGTCATTTTTTGGTAACATACCTTAACTTTTAATAAGAAATTAAGGTTGTAGATATTTAAAGTTCCAAAAGTATATCACCATCAACAGAATGTTGTAACTATGTTTAAGCATTTAACTTTGTTGAAATACACACACATATTATACTTGTTAAGAAATAAAGAAGTATTACAATATTGATTATTCTTTAGTATGACTCAAAGAATGCATGATTCCTAATTATTCTTGATTTGGAGAGGGTGCATGCATGCCATGGTGATGTTGTAGTAGAGTACATTAATTGTTGGAAAAAATAGGTGAAAATAGCATTTTTCACAAATATAGGAAAATGATTTTTTCCTATTTTGGACTAGAAATAAATATAATAAAATGAGCGGGTTTTATATATTTATTTGTGGGTTTGTGTTCTATGTTGGAAGACCTTCGCAACGAACTAAACCACGTCCAAAACGGAGCTAAGATGAATGAGATATCGATGCTCAAAGTTGGGTGTTTGGAACATTCAATGCTGAAACAAAAGGGAAAGTAGCACCTTGTCCCACATCGGATGAGAGATGGAACTTAAAGGGGTATTTAAGTGGGAACTCTCCATCCTTATTGTTTCATGGAAGCACACACTAGTGTCCTCGCGAAGGGTGCGGAGCACCCTAACTCGCACTCGCACACGCTCGCGCGCGTGGCGTGGGCGATGAGGCGCAATGTGGCGCACTTTGCACTTCGCATCGCCGCGAGCCGCTTGAGAGCCGCCTTTGTATTTTTGACCACGTGCGCGTGGTGGAGCACAAGGGTTGCAAGGACCAAGTGGTAGGTGATGCGGCGCATGACGTGGCAGTCATGCGCATGCGCGCGCGGGTGCACGCATGGTGCATGGGTCCTGATGTGTCGTGTGCGGCGCACCAGAGTGAGCCAATACGGCGCGACTGTGTGGCGCGCTCGTATAGCCGCACAGGTGACGTGGCGCACGCGCGCATGGACTTGAGCCAAGAGGACGCACCGCATGGTGACGTGGCGCATGAGCGCACGGCTGTGAGCCAAGAGGCCGCACCGCGCATGGACGCGTGGCGCACGGCTGTGAGCCAAGAAGCCGCACCGCGCATGGGCGCGCGCGCGCGCAGAAAGCTTCCAGCATTGAATAACAGAGCAGTTTCAGTCCAGCTTCGTAACTGACGAGTTAACTGGCTTTGACTGAGAATTAAATGATGTATTAAATTGCATTGAAGACGTTTAATGCAATTTAAACCTCTCTTTAATTCGTTTTGACTGTTTCGACTTAGGAGCTGTATAAATACAGCTCCATACCCAGCAGAAGAGATCACCAGCAACACAACAGCTACACAAACTTTCTCTCTACTTGCATCTGATCTTTTTCTTGCAGCACTCAAGGTAACCTTCGGGTTGTAGGTCTACCCCGGCAGTACTACTGCTCCGGCTGTTGTACCCTGGGAAACAAAACGAGTACTCTTGGGAGACTCGGAATTTGTTTTAAGGGAAGCGTGTTGAACACGTGCCTCAGCCTTCTTCTTCATCTAAGTTCTTGTATTTTATTTTATTTCAGTTGTAATTGTACCAGTATTTTGTTTTCTCATTTCTGTATTGTAATCATAATAATAAAATATTTGTTTATTTTATTTTATTCCGCGAACGGTTCGTACAATCTTAAAACAAATTTTTAAAACCGTTCGTAAAATCAAAACTATTCTGTTAGTGATTCAAACCAGTTTTGTTTTCACTCAGTTTGTGTTTTAAAAACAGATTTTTTTGGTTTTCACCTTCAAAGGAGCGACTTTGGTTGAAAACCATTCTGGTTACTTTCAGTTTTTTGTCCTAAAAATTGCTAAACTTTCTGATTTGGTCTTCAAAGTTGGACTTAGAAGCCAATTAGTAAGTTCTAAAAATTATAAATTTTCTGTTTTTGGTCTTCAAAGTTGGACTTAGAAGCCGAAACAGTAAATTGTGGTAAAATTAAAATTTAGTAGTTTCCTTCTGGTTAGTGCGTAAATCAGAATTTTTGGACTAAAAATTTTAATTTTAATTTTTTCAGAATGTCGACCTCAAACAACAACAATACGAATGTTGTCGTTGGAACCCCTGCCAACACTGTGGGAGCGTCCACAGTGGCAAATCATGCTGAAAGACCTGAGAAGTTCTCGGGTCTACACTTCAAGCGGTGGCAACAGAAGATGTTCTTCTACTTGACCACCATGAACCTTGCGAGGTTCTTGACGGAAACCGCTCCCCAACCTCCGGAAGGGGAGACCGACGCTCAGGCTCTGAGCGCGGTAGATGCGTGGAAGCATTCGGATTTCATATGTCGAGGCTATGTACTCAACGGTCTCTCGGATGCCCTGTATAATGTGTACTATAATATCAAGACTTCCAAAGAGTTATGGGAGTCCTTGGAGAAAAAGTACAAAACGGAGGATGCGGGAACAAAGAAATTTGTTGTCGCCCGTTTCTTGGACTTCAAAATGGTTGATAACAAGCCGGTTATGAACCAAGTCCAAGAGTTGCAAATTATACTAAATGACATCCATGCCGAGGGAATGGTACTTAGCGAGACATTTCAAGTGGCAGCCATGATTGAGAAATTACCTCCTGCTTGGTTGGATTTTAAGAATTATCTTAAACACAAGCGGAAGGAAATGTCGGTGGAGGACCTTGTTCTTCGTCTTCGTATAGAAGAGGAGAATAGGATCGCCCTAAAAAACAGCCTTGTGCAGCCTAGTGCTAGTGCAAACGTGGTTGAGCATGGGCAATCCTCTAAAGGCGCAAAGGGTAAGGGGAAAAAGGACAAAGGGAAAGCAAAGGCTAGCAAACTTGGACCGAAGAAAGGGGTTGTGAAAAAGAAACCTCCAACGTTCCAAGGGACTTGTTACAACTGTGACGAGCCGGGGCATCGGGCTAACCAATGCAAGAAACCAAAGCGTGAGCGTGCGCACATGGTGGATGAAGACGGAATGCCTTTGGTGGCAATGATTTCCGACAAAAGTGCAATGATGGATGAGGTCAATACGGTGACCAATACTCCAAAAGGTTGGTGGGTTGATACGGGAGCGACCCGTCATGTTTGTGCAGACAAAACCCTCTTTACCACCTTCAAGGCGCTTGAAGGAGATGAGAAGCTGTATATGGGCAATGCAGCCACCGCTGACATCATGGGTGAAGGAACAGTGATCTTG
This sequence comes from Helianthus tuberosus, assembly GCA_030545235.1. NCBI lineage: Eukaryota > Viridiplantae > Streptophyta > Magnoliopsida > Asterales > Asteraceae > Helianthus > Helianthus tuberosus. Next base: position 181,268,168 of record CM060443.1, read on the forward strand.
AAGTGGACCTCAGGAAAGGAGCTCACTCTAAGCAACGTGTTGTATGTCCCGGACTTGCGGAAGAACCTAGTCTCGGGATGGTTGCTTAACAAGTTTGGATTTCGTTTAGTATTTGAGAGCGATCAATTTGTACTTACTAAACGAGGAACGTATGTTGGTAAGGGCTACGCCCAAAACGGCATGTTTAAATTGAATGTAATGGCTGTCAAAAAGATGAATAAAATTGCTACTACTTCTACTTATATGCTTGAGTTTTCTGATTCAAATAAATGGCATGGTAGATTAGGTCACGTTAATTTTAATTCAATACGACGTTTAATCAATTTAAATTGTATACCAGCATTCCATATTGATTCACACTATAAATGCGAAACTTGTGTAGAATCCAAACTTACAAGAACATCATCCAAATCGGTTGAACGAATAACCGAACCCCTTGATTTAATTCACACCGATATTTGTGATCTAAAAGCGGTACCCACAAGAGGTGGAAATAAGTACTTTATCACGTTTATTGACGATAGTACTAAATATTGCTATGTGTATTTACTAAAAAGTAAAGATGAAGCAATAACTAAATTTATCTTGTATAAAAATGAAGTTGAGAATCAACTTCAAAAGAAGATAAAAGCTTTGCGAAGCGATCGAGGAGGCGAATATGTTGCACCTTTTGCCGAGTTATGCGCAAAAAGTGGCATAGTACATGAGTGTACACCTCCTTACTCTCCACAATCAAATGGCGTGGCGGAACGAAAGAACCGCACATTGAAAGAAATGATGAACGCCATGTTGATAAGTTCTGGGGTGAGCCATGACATGTGGGGGGAAGCCATTCTCTCGGCTAACTATCTTTTGAATAAGATACCACTCAAAAAGATAGACGAAACTCCATATGAGTTATGGAAAAGGAAAAAACCTTCCTACAAATACTTGAAAGTGTGGGGGTGCCTAGCAAAGGTGACTGTGCCACCTCCTAAGGCTCTTAGGATAGGACCCAAAACTGTTGATTGCATATTCATTGGGTATGCACATCAAAGTAGTGCACATCGCTTTCTTGTACATGAGTCCAAGAACCCTGATGTACACAAAGACACTATCATGGAGGTGAATCCTAACGTTGTTTCGTATTTTGAAAATGTGTTTCCTTTGAGAAGACAAACACATACAACTTCATCAACAGCACTTGATGAACCGGGTCCAAGTTCATCTACATGGTTAGATGAAGCGGGTCCAAGTTCATCTACGCGGATAGATGAAACACACGATCAACCTGAGGTTGACGAGGGTGATCGTAGGCGAAGCAAAAGGCCAAGGGTTGAAAAATCCTTCGGTCCTGACTTCGTTAGCTATATGGTTGAGGGCGAGCCCAATACATATCGCGAAGCGGTTTCTTCTTCGGAAGGACCTCAATGGAAAGAAGCAATAAAGAACGAGATTGATTCTATATTGCAAAATCATACTTGGGAGTTAGTAGATCTTCCACCTGGTTGCAAACCACTTGGATATCGTTGGATATTCAAAAGGAAGATGAAAACTGATGGAAGTATTGATAAATACAAGGCTAGGTTGGTGATTAAAGGATTTAGACAAAAGGAAGGTCTAGATTACTTTGATACCTACTCGCCTGTGACGCGCATAACCTCGATTAGATTGGTTCTTGCTATAGCGGCTTTAAGAAATTTGGAAGTTCACCAAATGGATGTTAAAACCGCATTTCTAAATGGCGATTTAGAAGAAGAGATTTACATGGAGCAACCTGAAGGTTTCTCCGCCCCAGGTCAAGAGGGTAAAGTGTGTAAACTCGTCAAGTCTTTGTATGGCTTGAAGCAAGCACCAAAACAATGGCACCAAAAGTTTGATCATGTCATGCTTGACAATGGTTTCAAAATAAATGAGTGCGACAAATGTGTTTATTTCAAAGACACAAATGAAGGTTATGTAATCTTATGTCTTTACGTAGACGATATGCTTATCATTGGGAGTAATGATAAAATTATCAAGGCTACTAAAACACATGTTGAAAGCGAGATTTGATATGAAAGACATGGGTTTAGCGGATGTGATTCTTGGAGTAAAGATCATAAGAACCCAAGATGGTCTTGTCTTAAGTCAATCTCACTATGTGGATAAGATTCTTGAAAAATTCAACTCGGGAGATACGAGTGTAGCTCGAACTCCAGTTGATACCTCTCAACATCTCAAGAAGAATAAAGGAGAGGGAATTGCTCAGTTAGAGTATTCAAGAATTATTGGCAGTCTAATGTATCTAATGACATGTACTAGACCCGACTTGGCTTACGCGGTGAGTAGGCTAAGTAGATACACCAGCAATCCGTGCACGGATCATTGGAAAGCTATCACGAGGGTGCTTAAATACATAAGATACACAAGAGATTATGGACTGCATTATACCCGACAACCAGCAGTGATCGAAGGATACACTGATGCAAACTGGATATCGGATAATAAAGATTCCAAATCAACAAGTGGTTATGTGTTTACACTTGGAGGAGCTGCTATTGCTTGGAAGTCTTCCAAGCAAACGGTCATAGCGAGATCCACAATGGAATCTGAATTTATCGCCTTGGATAAGTCAGGCGAGGAGGCGGAATGGCTACGTCAATTCATGGAAGATATTCCAAGATGGCCAAAGCCTTTGCCAGCCATATGTGTACATTGTGATAGCCAATCAGCGATTGGTAGAGCTCAAAGCTTGATGTACAATGGCAGATCAAGGCATATGCGACGTAGACATAACACGATACGACAACTACTCTCAACGGGTGTTATCACAATTGATTATGTGAGATCAACGGATAACATTGCGGACCCGTTTACAAAAGGCTTAAGCAGAGAGTTAGTAGAAACGTCGTCAAGAGGAATGGGACTAAAGCCCGTGGTAAATGGGAATATGAGGGAAACCTAACTTAGTTGACTGGAGATCCCAAGATCTAAGTTCAATAGGACAACTTAATCATATTACCAAACGGAGTCACTGTGGGGGAGTACCCCAAACTAAATAAAAAGGGAGTTATTTATACTTCCTAGTCCATTCCAATCAGTGACATTGATGTGAGGCTAAGCATATTAAGGTTAACGATTTCGGGAAATCAAATAACCATGATGCTTTTAATGATTCAGGGGAATCACCTATGTTAGAGAGAAGTGGGGTCGCTTCAAATGGATTTGTGGGGTGCGCAAATCCTAGAGCTCTCGCAGAACCAGGCTAGTGTTCCAGGACCATAATAGGACACGACAATGAGGAGTTGGCCAAACCAGGGAGAGTATTGTGTGAAGTGTATTGTCGTTTACACTAATGGGGGTATGTTCAAGGACATCGCGTCTACACACCGCTAGTAAGCTAAGTGCGCTTCACAAAAGAAGGTTCAAAGGTTAAAACCTACCTATCTTGCAATACTCAACTGTCGAAGTTTATCGTTGAAAAGTGTAAGGAAAAGATCCATTTCCATACATGTGGGGGATTGGTGGAAATTTGATGAAAATAGCATTTTTCATGTGGGGGATTGTTGGAAAAAATAGGTGAAAATAGCATTTTTCACAAATATAGGAAAATGATTTTTTCCTATTTTGGACTAGAAATAAATATAATAAAATGAGCGGGTTTTATATATTTATTTGTGGGTTTGTGTTCTATGTTGGAAGACCTTCGCAACGAACTAAACCACGTCCAAAACGGAGCTAAGATGAATGAGATATCGATGCTCAAAGTTGGGTGTTTGGAACATTCAATGCTGAAACAAAAGGGAAAGTAGCACCTTGTCCCACATCGGATGAGAGATGGAACTTAAAGGGGTATTTAAGTGGGAACTCTCCATCCTTATTGTTTCATGGAAGCACACACTAGTGTCCTCGCGAAGGGTGCGGAGCACCCTAACTCGCACTCGCACACGCTCGCGCGCGCGCGCGTGGCGTGGGCGATGAGGCGCAATGTGGCGCACTTTGCACTTCGCATTGCCGCGAGCCGCTTGAGAGCCGCCTTTGTATTTTTGACCACGTGCGCGTGGTGGAGCACAAGGGTTGCAAGGACCAAGTGGTAGGTGATGCGGCGCATGACGTGGCAGTCATGCGCATGCGCGCGCGGGTGCACGCATGGTGCATGGGTCCTGATGTGTCGTGTGCGGCGCACCAGAGTGAGCCAATACGGCGCGACTGTGTGGCGCGCTCGTATAGCCGCACAGGTGACGTGGCGCACGCGCGCATGGACTTGAGCCAAGAGGACGCACCGCATGGTGACGTGGCGCATGAGCGCACGGCTGTGAGCCAAGAGGCCGCACCGCGCATGGACGCGTGGCGCACGGCTGTGAGCCAAGAGGCCGCACCGCGCATGGACGCGTGGCGCACGGCTGTGAGCCAAGAAGCCGCACCGCGCATGGGCGCGCGCGCGCAGAAAGCTTCCAGCATTGAATAACAGAGCAGTTTCAGTCCAGCTTCGTAACTGACGAGTTAACTGGCTTTGACTGAGAATTAAATGATGTATTAAATTGCATTGAAGACGTTTAATGCAATTTAAACCTCTCTTTAATTCGTTTTGACTGTTTCGACTTAGGAGCTGTATAAATACAGCTCCATACCCAGCAGAAGAGATCACCAGCAACACAACAGCTACACAAACTTTCTCTCTACTTGCATCTGATCTTTTTCTTGCAGCACTCAAGGTAACCTTCGGGTTGTAGGTCTACTCCGGCAGTACTACTGCTCCGGCTGTTGTACCCTGGGAAACAAAACGAGTACTCTTGGGAGACTCGGAATTTGTTTTAAGGGAAGCGTGTTGAACACGTGCCTCAGCCTTCTTCTTCATCTAAGTTCTTGTATTTTATTTTATTTCAGTTGTAATTGTACCAGTATTTTGTTTTCTCATTTCTGTATTGTAATCATAATAATAAAATATTTGTTTATTTTATTTTATTCCGCGAACGGTTCGTACATTAATTAAATACTTATTATATTTGAGCTTTAATCAATTAGGGAGAAGCACGTTTGAAGCTTTGAATTATGCCCCCAAACCCATCACTCGTTTTCTATGGAACTTTGTGCCCACTTTTAGTTATAAAGATTTTCCTAACACTTCTATACTTTTTATCATATTTTATTGAGTAATTTCGATGGTGAATTAAATTAATTTTTTTTCACCGAGATCATTTTTCTGTTTTCATATCTTTATCTACTCAATAATAATAATAGTAATGATAGTGATAATAATGCTAATAGAATGATCTTTTATCATTTTATTTAGGGCTGCAACTGCAAACGAATCGAACGAACATGAATAAGACCTTGTTTGTGTTCGTTTGTTAAGAAATATATGTGTTCGTGAACCATTCACGAACACTTATCGAACAAGATTTTATGTTCGTGTTCATTTGTTAAGGAAATGAACTTGTTCGTGTTCGTTTGTGTTTGTTTGTTAATTTTAGGTAACGAACGTTGACGAACACAAATGAGCACAAACTAATGTTCATGAACATAAATGGAAATAAACGAACACAAACAATCGTTCATGAACAAAATATATAACAAACTGACACTTATTAGATAATTAATATGTCAGATTTTTGAAGTATTTAAATAAATATAAAAACTAAAAACACTAATGAACTATCGAACACAAACGAACAGGTTACCGAACGTTCACGAACATAAACGGACGAACACGACCTTTGTTCATGTTTGTTCATTTAACTAAACGAACGAAATTTCTTGTTCGTGTTCGTTTGTTTAATAAACGAACGAACACAAACGAACTTCCCGCCGAATGGTTCACAAACTATTCGCCGACCGTTTGGTTCGTTTGCAGCCCTAATTTTATTGATATATAGAGTAATTTTGATGGTGAATTAAAAAAAATATATCTACTGAGATCATTTTTTCAGTTTTCATATGTTTATCTACTTGATAATGAAAATGATAATAGTAATGATGATAATACTCACAATAATAATGACAGTGATAATGATACTTGTGGTGATGCTTGTAGTATTACATCGACAATAATGCTAACAATAACAAAACAACTTAAGATCATTCAACTAAGCAATTTTAATGAGTGAATGTGGTCGTAGGTTTCTGCATCTATGTATGCCATGTAATAGCGTTTGCAATTTACTAACTCAAGGACCTTCACGTCGGCACTAGCCCTATCCTATATACTTTCCCCCTCTCTTCCTCTAACAACCTCGTCCTTTGCCGTCCTTGTAAATACACTTTCGCCTTGGAAAAAGGTGTAACGCGACTTGAAAATAACCACTTAGAACACATGATGATAAAAGCATGTGTGATTGTTTTACATTTTCTGTAAAAAATAATAAATGGCTCATTCTATACGCACCCCCCCTTTCCTGATTATACCCCCTTGTGAGAGGAAAACTGTCGGTCCCACGCATGCCCCACCTGTAAGTATGTGAGAGGAGGGGGTGAAAAAAGTAAATAGGGGGTGTAGAAAGTAGCACCCTAATAAATACATACAAGACATAATAATATAATAGTTACTCCTATTTTACGTAATACAAAAACAAAACAAAACAAAATATATAAAGAGTGTTCTATCATCTATGTTTCTAAAGAAAATCATTTCAAAGTTTGGTGACACTTTTTATAAGTCTTTGGATCAATCCGATGTTTTCTTGAGAGAACATATAACCAATACCATTCCTTTAAATACAGAAAAATACATATTAGTAAAAATAAATAAATTTATTAGTAAGTTACAAAGTTTCAATGATAAAGAATTAATTAAATACACATATTAAATTCAAAGAAAGAATATTCTTAAATTTTGTTTCCTGATCAAATACATATAATATAATAAGTCCTCACCTTGTGGCTCAGTGGTAAAGTTGGGCCGGTGTCTCCTTGGGGGCGCCGGTTCGAATCCCATCTGTGGCAACGGGTGCAGGACGTCCCAATGATAGATCGTATCCTACCGAGACATGGTGCGGTCTTGAGGGCAACCCGGTTTTCACCCAGCTGTTACCCCAGCGGTTTTACCCGTGTGGGGGCAGTATGGTTTCCGGGCGAAGGTCAGCTTACGAGACGGCCGGGGCCCAATCGAACATCGCGCCGGAGGGCGGAGCTGACGGGGGATTGTCTTCGACAAGAACCCGGTGACACTGAGTCACGTACATAGAAAGTCACCCTTCAAAAAAAAAAAATACATATAATATAAATTGTGTTTTTTTTAACGAAATATATAGTACATGTGACAGAGGAGGAACATGTTAGTGCAATCATGCAATTGAGGTCTTCAAATCAAGAAGCTTGAATAACACCTAGACTCCTAGAGATGCAAAGTTGCAAACTACTCTTCTTTTTACTTACTTTTCATTTATTTATTTTGGAACTTGAGGATAATAACTGTAGAACACCATCATGAGATTTTGCCAAATGATTGTTTCCCGACTCTTTTAGGCACTTTTGGCCATACCCATATGCATCATATGCTCTCCTTGTAATTATTGAAAGATGCTTCTTAGTTCTTACTCTTTCTCTTAACTTCTCTTTACCCCCTTCAAAAGTGTTTCTGAATTTTGATACTTCAAATTTTTTATTTAATAGTTGTTCTGTTTGGATCTTCTTGCTAACATGGTGGTGTTAATGCTAGTATGGTGGTTTTTGGTTGAGATCTTAGAAATAAAGACAGAAAATATAGGGGGTGATTTTCTATTGGAACATTACAAGCGATAAGACTTTGCGTAGTGGAGGCACCAAAGTCTCCACGTCAAAGCCTTAGGGTGGCAAACACCACTCTCCTCCGCCCATGGGCAGAGCTTTATTGAGGTCGGGGTGTCCCGGTTCTCATCGATTTTTCGCTCTTAGTTTTAATTTTACAAAAAAGTTTCAATTTTTTGTAGTGTAAAATATTGGACTTTTAAGAATCTGTTCCCAATCGATTTGGATTTGAGATTCCGGCCCTCATTGAGTTTTCGTTCAAGCTCCGCCACTACCTCCTCCAATGGGGAGCACCAATGAAGCTCATCACCAAAGGAATAACGAGCGTGAAGGAGGCAAGGGGTGGGGTCCACTACACACCAACCAATCATATTTTTTTTTTTCTCTTATTATGAAGTTTAGTTATTTTGTCTTTGCCTACGTGATAGTGACGTGGTAGTAGTTATCACACTTTTTAGTTATTCCACTACACTTTGTCTAATACGGGGCTAGGTATGTATGTGTGACTCTAATCTCATATCAGATTATAAAACCATGTTCCATACTTAGTCTTATAATGGTAGGGTATCTGTTACCCACCTCCCATTGAGCATGCGGGTATACCTTTGGGTATTGTTATATTCGTTTATGGTTAAAAATTACCTGTTAGGACTCAATTACATTTCTAAGAACGATTCTATAATTTTAATAATTCCAACAACTTCAACATACTACTTAAGATAGTGTTTCGATTATATATAATATATTAATATATTTGGATTTGATTTGGGTAAACAGGGTCGAGTAATCGGGCATAGTATCACCTAATATCATACCAGTCCCAAATCAACAATTTTTTTTTAAACTATTCACATACACGAATCTAATATGTTTATCGGGTTCGGGTTATATTATATATATATATATATGAATACAAAGTTCTCATGAACAGTATTTTAATTGTATTTTATTCTTAGTTTCTTTTCAAAATATATTAAGATTATAATTATTTATTATTATAATTTTTCAAGCTTTTTTTATTTTATAATTGTAAAATACATATATTATTATTTTTTAACTTACGTTTTATTTATTTATTTTTTTAACGGTAAATTTGGATCACTGACGGACCACTGAAGTATCATCGTGCCACCAGCTAAACCACCCGATCATATTCATCTCCATTAGGCATAATGCCTATACATCAATTCAGGAAGAAACCCAATAAATATGAGAAAAAACCCCTTATGGGAATCGAATCCAAGACCAATTGGTCTCAAAATCTTATCTCACCCACAAGATGCCACTAGGCTATAAAGCCATGGGCTTAACTTACATTTTATTAATTAATAGAATAAATTTGTTTTATTATTATGATTGATTTTAATCATTTTTTGTTTTTTATAACGTTTAGGTTATAGTAAAATTATAATTATTATAGTAAAACACATATATTATTGTTTTTTAACTTAAGTTTTACCGTGTTGTTTTTATTGTTTTTTTCAATGTAAAACATATGTGGATTTCTTTACTGTACCTTTTTATTGTTTTCGGGCGATTTAAAGTATGTGTTGATTTCTATACTGAACCCTTTTATTGTTTTCGTGTGATGTAAAACATATGTTGATTTCTATACCGAGTGCATATATTGTACATGTACTGTAACAAATCGAACCAATACCAACCGGATGCTCGTGGTAACGTGCCGCCATAACGCGCGGACCTAGTTATGATAATAATTACCTCAAATAGCAGTATATATTTAAATTTTAATCAATATCAATAATATATAGGCCCGTTAAGATCTTGCTAGAGTCCCGGACCACGACCGACCAGAATTGTTTTAGTGGTGTAGATTATTTTACATGTTTCCTATCCAGTCCAGCCCAGAACCAGAAAGAAACCGAAACCGGTCAAAGCCCAGCATATACAAAGTTTTCATGCCCAATATAAATAATACTTTAGATGTTATGATTTTAATTCATTATATTCCATTCAATGAATGGGACCACCAATATATATAATCACTAGCTTATAAACATGTGTGTTACATAGTATTAAAAAAAATTACAGGTTCATTTTTATTTTAGTTTGTAAGTGTTATAAATTCGTGTATTACACAGGTTGAATATATATAAAAAACAAATCATAAATTTCTATATAATCCTTATTACACGATTAAAGAATGTAATAATATTATAATCTTATACATTCAAATTCATAAATTTTATCACACGGGTTGAGGAAATATAAACTGTATTCTTATAAAATGTGTAACACCGTTAATAAATTTAAACTTTAAATGTAATAATATTATAATCTATCACATGGTTGAATATGTGTATTGTTGATGAATATATCAATTGTTTTATAAAGAGTAAATTGTCATTTTAGTCCCTGAGTTTTGTCCAAATATGCCAGTTTGATCCAAATAGTTTTTTTTTTGCATCTGGGTCCCTGACTTTTACATTTTGTTGCCATTTTGATCACTTTTCCTAACTCCATCCAAAAACCCAGTTACTCGCCTAACTCCATCCAAAAACCCAGTTACTCTTTTCAATTTAAACCTTTTTCAGTTGCCATTTTGATCCAATTCTTAAAAAAACATAAAAATTCTAAAAAATCCAAATAATTCTAAAAAATCCAAATAATTCTAAAAAATCCTAAAAAATTCAAAAAAATTCTAAAAAATTCTAAAAAATTCAAAAAAATATAAAAATCAAAAAAATTCTAAAAAAAATCTAAAAAATCCAAAAATCATTAAATGTTTCGGCACGAACCGTTTCGACCCGTACCGTTTCGAACCGAACCGTTTCGACCCGTACCATATCGTTTCGAACCGTTTCGAACCGAACCGTTTCGAACCCGTACCGTTTCGAACCCGTACCGTTTCGAACCCGAACCGTTTCCCGAACCGTTTCGAACCGTACCGTTTCAACCCGAACCGTTTCGACCCGTACCGTTTCGAACCCGTACCGTTCGAAATGGTACGGGTTCGAAACGGTTCGGGTTCGAAACGGTACGGGTTCGAAACGGTTCGGGTTCGAAACGGTACGGGTTCGAAACGGTTCGGGTCGAAACGGTACGGGTTCGAAACGGTACGGGTTCGAAACGGTTCGGGTTCGAAAAGGTACGGGTTCGAAACGGTTCGGGTCGAAACGGTTCGGGTTCGAAACGGTTCGGGTTCGAAACGGTTCGGGTTCGAAACGGTTCGGGTTCGAAACGGTACGGGTTCGAAACGGTTCGGGTTCGAAACGGTACGGGTCGAAACGGTTCGGGTTCGAAACGGTACGGTTCGAAACGGTTCGGGAAACGGTTCGGGTTCGAAACGGTACGGTTTCGAAACGGTTCGGGTTCGAAACGGTACGGGTTCGAAACGGTTCGGGTTCGAAACGGTACGGGTTCGAAACGGTTCGGGTCGAAACGGTTCGGGTTCGAAACGGTTCGGGTTCGAAACGGTTCGGGTTCGAAACGGTACGGGTCGAAACGGTTCGGGTTCGAAACGGTACGGTTCGAAACGGTTCGGGTTCGAAACGGTACGGTTTCGAAACGGTTCGGGAAACGGTTCGGTTCGGTTCGAAACGGTTCGGTTCGAAACGGTTCGGGTTCGAAACGGTTCGGGTTCGAAACGGTTCGGGTTCGAAACATTTAATGATTTTTTGATTTTTTAGAATTTTTTTGATTTTTTAGATTTTTTTTATTTTTTTATTTTTTTGAATTTTATAGAATTTTTATGCTTTTTTAGAATTTTTTATATTTTTTTGAATTTTTTAGAATTTTTATGATTTTTTAGATTTTTTTTGAATTTTTTAGGATTTTTTAGAATTATTTGGATTTTTTTGAATTTTTATGTTTTTTTAAGAATTGGATCAAAATGGCAACTGAAAAGCTGAAAAGGTTTAAATTGGATGGAGTTAGGCGAGTAACTGGGTTTTTGGATGGAGTTAGGAAAAGTGATCAAAATGGCAACAAAATGTAAAAGTCAGGGACCCAGATGCAAAAAAAAAACTATTTGGATCAAACTGGCAAATTTGGACAAAACTCAGGGACTAAAATGGCAATTTACTCTTTTATAAATTATAATATTATTCAAATTTTCTATGTGATACATTCAATCGTTTTTTTTTGTTTATAAGATTTGTGCAGGTGTTATATTATAAGTTAAACTTATAAAATTATTGTATTATTATATAATGTCTTGTTATAATAATAACTATTTTATAATATGTATAATTGTTATTTTATAATATTAGTAAGTTTGACCAAATTTTTAAGGTAAAATTTAATTGATGTATGTATGTACGTGTGTGTATATATATATATATATATATATGTAGTATTAAATTTTAAATTGAGAGAATTTATAGTAAATAATAATAAGGATAACGATAATTTTTAAATAAAATAAAAATAAAATTGTAAGATTAAAGGAGAGGTTGTCATGTGACATAATTATCATATATAATATAATAATATTAAAATTAAAAGTGTGGGAATTTATAATAATAATAAGAACAAGAAGGAGGATAAGGATAACAAAAATATTTTATTTAAATAAATTAAAATTGTATGATTGAAGGAGATATTGCCATGTAGCATTAATTGGAGTCTTTTAGTAATATTTAGATTAGATTTAGATGTTTCAAGAATTAAAAAATCTCGTTTTTTGTCCTTTTCTGAAGGGCATTTTGGTCATTTTGCATACCTGCCCAGCTATCCACCCCCACCCCCTCTCCTTTTCTTCTTTTCCCCTTCTGCCTTCATCTTTTTCCCTCAACTATCACAATAAATCCCATCCGACACCCTCACTCCCTTCTCTTCCTATACTCACCGGTCACCGGAGCCGGCGGCGCCGATCATCGGTCGATAAACCCACACACCCCATCCCGCCTGCATCCTCTCTAAAATACACACACCCGGCCGCACCCCCCATCTCTATCTCTCTCTCTCTCTCACTCGTTTTTCTGGCGACCTGCCGGCGAAGATGATGATGACTGGTGTTGTGGTTGTTGTTAATGATATTGATGATAGTGATGGCGGCACTGGAGGTGTTTGGGTTACGAAGATGATGATTACAATGATAAAGAATCACGGTGAGTTTGGTAAACCCCCACCGCCTCACACATATCTCTTCCCCTGTTTCATTTATTTTTCAGATGAATGAAGATGATGGTGATTTCTGTTGTTGAAGACGATTATGATTATGTCGATGATGGTAATGAACGATGATGATCATTGATGTTGATGACGGAAGTGCCGTCCGGCGCCGATGGTGCTCATGGTTTAGATCCGGGTCAACTCAGTTCGATTGTGATGGAGGTCCGTACGGTGGTTAACAATGGTGCACGCAGATGATGATGGTGGATTGTGATGGAAGTGGCGGTGATTATGTTATGGTGGAGGTGGTTCGATGGAGATAGCCGAAGATGAAGATGATGATGAATAGTGACGGTGTAACGAAGATGAAGATGATGAAGATTTTAACAATGGATCTGGGTTTTCAAAAAAAAAAGTGAAGAGTGGTGAAGAAGAAGGAGGTTGGGATGGGGGTGGGGGCCACTCAGTGGCTAATTTGTTAAAATAATAATGGTAATGACCAAATTACCCCTGAGAAAAAGACAAAATATCAGAATTTAATTTGAGTAATTTGAGCTGATTTCACTTTTGGACCAAAATGGCAACAAAACTGAAACCACAGGGACCCAGATGCAAAAGGTTTGAGATTTGCATAAAGTGTCAAAACTGCCCAAACTTCAGGGACCAAAATGGCAGTTTACTCTTATAAAAATAATGGATCAATACTATAAAACGAAATGGACTTGCCTTTAGATTGTGAAGTTTGTTCCAAACATATTCAGGCCCACTGACCAAACAATTATGCCCTAATAATAAGTCTACGTCTCTCTCTTGTCGTAATCACTTTCTGTGTATTCAACATTCCCCATAGCTCCTCTCTAACAACAAAACGCAATTCATTCAACTTTTTCCTTAAAACACAACTCATTCAACCTCTCTCGTAAAACGCAATCCATTCAATCTCGAATCAGAAAAGAATCCAATTGACACCACAAAATAATAAGATATTGTAGTGGGCAGAGGATGACGAACCGTCGGAAAAATGGCTTCGATTTGCAACCAAATACTGCTTACGGTGGCGTGGTCGTGGGTTATGGTGGTTGGACGGAGGTAACTCATGTAAGCTATGGTGAGTTATGGTGGCAGGAGATGATTTAGATGATTTGGCATGAAGATCGTTGGTGGTGGTGATAGTGACGGTTTTCGGTAGTGGATGGTGGTAGTGGTGGAGTAGAGGTGGCCATGGAGACGAAGAACACGTGTTTCAGATCTAATCTAGATTTAGGGCTTTCTGACATAAAAGAAGTAAACATACCAAAATGTCATTCCTTGTGATTTTTGTTATTTGCCACATGTCATCCTATTATTGCTTCCTACTCTTCCTATCCAAACCAAACTTTCTATTTGATCCTCTCCCATATGAACTAATAGAAAATAATCAATTTAAATAATTATGTAGATCATAATTTAATTTGGTTAAGAAACTTATGGGCTTTAACATAAAAGTAATTGGGCTGAACAAAAATTTAATTTAGTTGGTTTTCTATGGTTGCTGAAACTGAAAGAACAAAATGGGCTACAACAAAAAATTGAGAGACAGCCCATTTGCCCAAATTCCAATGAACGAAAGATTTTAATATGGAGATCTGGATATTAACTAGTGGTGCATAAATCGGGTTTTTTTTTAAAACCGGTTCCAGGTATGGAACCGGGTTCGGGTAGGATCGGGTTTTACAAAATCGGGTTTTTTTAAAAATCGGGTCGGGTCCGGGTTTTCTACCAAAAAAGTATACCCTATATACCCGGGTTCGGGTAGGGTTCGGGTCGGGTTTTATAAAACCCGGGTATTATAATACCCTATTTCCGGGTTTGGGTCCAGTTCGGGTATTCATCGGGTAGGGTTCGGGTATGCATCGGGTTGGGAAAAAACCCGCACCGGGTATTAAAAAAACCCGACCGGGTATTAATGCTTCTTTATATGTTTTAGTGGATGGTGCCTATTGAAATTTTAATCACATTTCTAAATTTAAATTCGATAGTGCTAGATCGAAGGAATAGTCCTGATTTGAATCCTTTTGGATTAACATAAACAACAATATATTTTATTTGCTATGTTATGTTTTAACCAAGTTCCATCAATTTTTCATTTTTTTGTATTAGACAATCACCAATCGATCTTTCCAGCAAATAAAGGGGAATAATGACCAAATACTTCAAATATCATTAGAAACCTAATAATTAAACAAGATTACATCAAAGTGCATACATAATTTTGTTAAATCATAAGAACTAGAAGTCTTAATGCTTGAAAACATAGATAAAAAAACATAGCTATATAACCGGGTATAAAAAAAACCCGGTTCCGGGTATTTATAAAAACCGGTTCCGGGTATTTATAAAAACCGGGTTTCGGGTATAAACCAGGTATAAAAAAACCCGGTTCTGGGTTCGGCTTTTAGATCAAATATGAATACCCGGTCCCTACCCTATGGGTAGGGTCGGGTATAGAAAACCCGGTTTTTATAATACCCGGTTCCGGGTTTTTTTGCACCACTAATATTAACTACGGTTGTTTTTATGACCGGCATAGCTTATATGTTTTTGTTTTTTGTTTTTTTTTTTTTTTGTGTGTGTGTGAAATCTAACTACGGTTTGGTTGCCTTTCAAAAACACTACAGTTTGGTTACCTTTTGTTTAACTGTTTAAGGGGCTGTTTGGTAGCCTCTTAATGACTATTCAGATGCTACCTCTTAATGGTTTAAAACCTCTGAATGAATAAGAGGTAACCTCAAGTCTGAATGGTTAAGAGGTAACCTCTGAATGGTAAATCATCACATGTCACATTCTTCTACCTTCTTATTGGTAAAATTCTTAATGAACCATTAAGAGGTAGCCTCTTAATGAACATTCAGAGGCTACCAAACAGCCCCTAACTTTGAGTCTTTAAACTACGGTTTGGTTACCTGTTGTTTAACTTTTGAGTCTTTGACACATAGTATCCATATTCGGACACTCAAATTAGGGTCTTTGTTATTGAGTTTGGAAATTATTTATTGACTTATTAGCTTTTTGAAAAAAATCAATAAGACGTTTTTGAGTGTCTACGAGGCACAAGATGTTTTTCTTGCTATACCTATAGATGAGTTAGGTCAGCATATGTAGTCGGTGGAGTAACGTACTATCCTTAAGTATCGCCTCATGATTCATTTATTCCCAGTTGATGAGGTATGCTCTGTTTGTCATAAGGCGTGTTTGGATTCTTTTGGGGAGCATGCAGTTCATTGTAGAGAGCTCTCGGGGTTCAAATATTGACATGATTTGGTTAGCAATGTCCTTTTTGACATATTCAGGTGCGCTGGTATTTCTGCTAAGAAAGAGGCACCCGTTAATTTCCTAACTGACCCGTTGGAAAGGAGATCTACCCTTCGACCAGTCGACATTCTGGTCTTTGGATGGGTAGGAGGTAAACATGCCTGTGTGGATCTAACCGGGGTTTCCCCGCTTGTGGGCTTAGGGAGTAATGCTTTCACGGTGGGTCAGACTGCTTTAAAGGTTGCTTCGGGTAAAGTGACCAAACACGAGAAAGCGTGTCTTGACAATCAACACGTGCTTATCCCATTTACTTTTGATACTTTTGGTTTTCTAGCACCAGAGGCTGTGGACCTACTTAGTCGAGTTCAAAGGGTCATGCATAGTAATGTTATGGCTCCGAGATCTATGGACGTAGTTTTTAAAAGACTTAGTTTTGCTATTCAAAAAGGGGTAGCGACGTAGCTTGTTGCCCGTTTACCAACTATAAGTCAATAAGTTATTTCCAAAAGTCGGGATTTATGGCTTTTTTCAAACAACTTATTGACTTATTGGCTCCAGTAAGTTAAAAAGTCATTTCCAAACTCAATCCCAAACACCCATGAATATTTAATTATATCGTATGGGTTCATATTAGGGGTGTAAACGAGCCGAGCCGAGCCCGAGCCCGAGCTCGAGCTCGTTTAACATATGAAAGCTCGAGCTCGAGCTCGGCTTGAAGGTAATTTTTCAAGCTCGAGCTCGGGCTCGACTCGTTTAGTATTTATTAATTAATTTATATTAACTATAATTATTATACATATAATTTAATTATTTTTTTATATTTATATAAATGATAATTATTATTATATAAATATATGTTTAATATATTAATAAAAAAATATATAAACAGAAAGCTCGATTAGGCTCGCGAGCCGGCTCGAGCTCGATAAGCGAAGCTCGGGCTCGGGCTCGTTTACTAAACGAGCTTATTTTTAGGCTCGGGCTCGAGCTCGTTTAAGCTCGGCTCGTTCGAGCTTTTTTTCGAGCCGAGTTCGATTAGCTCGCGAGTAGCTCGGCTCGTTTGCACCCCTAGTTCATATAAAAAGGGTGGATGCTTTTGCCTATAAATTTGACCTTAGCAAATACGTTTTTTAACGTTGAGTTTTTTTATGAAACTATCATTTAAATTCGGGAAAATGTGGATATATTTTATAATTGTATTTCAATGAGCAAACTATCACTAGAACTAGCATAAATACAAAACATAGTTAAGGTATATATTTTTTTTTGTTCTAACCACATTTACCATATTGAAAACCTTCATTTTTTTTTTTTTTTTTTTTTTTTTGAACGGCAAATTTGGATCACTGACGGACCACTGGAGTATCATCGTGCCACCAGCAGAACCACCCGATCATATCCATCTCCACTAGGCAATAATGCCTATACACCAATTCAGGAGGAAACCCAATAAATCTGGGAAAAACCCCCTTTGTGGGAATCGAACCCATGACCTAATGGTCATAAGTCTTATCCCACCACCAAGATACCACTAAAGGACCATATCACAACTAAATTCTTCTACATACCCTAATTAAAATCTGTACTAAAATAGAAAAATGCCAGGTTTATCTCAAAGAAAAAGATATTACAACAAAATCATTATTTTGACTTAAAAAAATGTCCCGTGCTTAGATACATCTTTATAGTTGAAACTTGAAACAATATGTTTTCATGTCATGTACCTAATGTCAACATGTATATACATAAATAGACACACACGCCTTTCCCTCGTCAAGAACGAATCGATTATACCGTATAACAATTAGGTGAAACCAAACCCCACCAAAACTCGGTAGTCATAATCGTTCTTACTTTCTATACTATAAATCCATAATGTTTTGTCGCTAATGGAGAAACTATTAAGCAATATATACTACCTTTAGACTAAGGATTAATAAAAGATACGATAGGTACAAGCACTACACTTTACAACAACATTTAGATTGGATGTTTGTGGCTTGAATTAGTTGAAGACTTTAATCATCTATCTAATCCTCAAGGATTGTATACTAAGACAAATTAGCACATGTAAACCTAATTGTCAACCCCCTTTTCTTTGCCATTGGTTAATTTGTCCAATAAATTAAAAGCAAGAGAGTGGTTATCATTCTAGACTAGACTTTTAACAAGCGTGTTTTGATTAGATATATAAAGTAACGTCGATATTAATTAAATACTAAGTTTACAACTTAAAAAGTAGTATATAATATGATAATTATCTTATTGTATGTTTTATTGTTAATTATGGTTCATATTGAACTCTTAGTTTGGTCTCACTCCACCACACAAAACATAAGCTTAGATACAAATACACTATTAAATAACCATGCACTAAACATTATTGATATAAAATTTCAATATCTTAGTTAGCAAACACGTAAGAAACTTGGTTTAGATAGACTTTTTATTTTATCTTGGTGAACTCTACCCACTTTGTCTAAATAAAATAAATTATATGGTTGTTAACATTTTTATTTTGTTTTATTTACTTCACGCTAAATAGAAACGAAAATAAATATAGTCACAAGTCATAAGGTGTCAAGTGTAGATCCATACAAAAATATTCGATTAGTTTTAGCACCTCTGAGCTCGGTGGTTTAAGGAGGTGAAGCCCCCTAGTGGCCAGGGGTTCCAAGGGGACATCGTCCCCTTGACGGGGTTCGCGGCAGCACCCTGGCATGGCTGAGACTCGATTTAGCTTATGTTGTGAACAGAGTAAGCAAATATACTAGTAATCTAAATTTGAATATTGAAAAAGTATAAGAAGGGTGTTAAGGTAATTGAGATATACAAGAGATTATAGACTATATTATAATCCTAATTCATCTGTGATCGAAGGATACACTTATGTGAACTGAATATTCGATATAAAGGATTTCAATTCAACAAGTGAATATGTACTCACACTTGCAGGTGCAGCTATAGCTTTAAAGTCATCTAAACAAACGACTATAGATAGATCCACGTTAGAATCTGCATTTCTCACCTTGGATAAGTCCGGAGAAGAGGTAGAGTGGGTATGTCAATTTATGGAAGATATTCCAAGATGGCCAAAGCCTTTGTCGGCTATTTGCATATACTAGGACAACCAACCAGCGATTGGTAGAGCACAAAGCTCAATGTACAATGGCAAATCAAACCACACATTTAACATAGACACAACATGGCACTACAACTACTCTCAACATGTATTATCACGATTGACTATGCGAAGTCAAAAGATAACATCGTGAATCCATTTATGGGAGGGTTAAGCAAAGAGTTAGTTCATAAGTAAGTTATCGAGAGGAATGATACTAAAGTCCATTGAGTAAGTTAATACATAAGAAACCTAACTTATGAGATTGAAGATCCAAAGATCTAGGCTCAATAGGATAACAAATTTGTATAAACTAAGGTCAATGTGGTGGAGTGCCTCAAACATGCATAGGGAGTTGAATACTTCGTGGTCCATTCCTGTTACAAATAAGTTATATCAAAGGATGTAAAGCGTAAAATAAGTTATATCAAAGGATGTTAAGCCTACGTTTTTAATGTTTTGTGGAAAATCACATGTATAAAGAGAAGTGGGGTCACTTTTAATGTAATTGTGGGGTATACCATTCCTAAAGCTCTCGCTAAAACATGCTAGTGTTCCGACTTCCGACCATGATAATAGTAGACACACCAGTTAGGGATTGGCCAGAGCAGGAATAGTGTTGTGTGAAGTGTATTGTCGTCTACTTAAATGGGGGTTTGTTCAAGGATATCGTGTCTGCTAACCGCTAGGAGACTAAGTGTGTTAATAAAGGAATGTTCAAAGCTAAAACCTACCAATCCTGCAATCAGTGGCGAACCCAAGAATTTTTCTATGGGAGTGCGGAATATTTTTAAAGATTTTAGGCCCCTGGGTATACATAAAAAAATCGGTTCATATCGGGTTGGGTCATGTAAAACAAAAGAAAATCAAACTAAAATTTATATAACCATCAAAAACACATCAAACGTCATTATAAACATGTTTAAAATTGTGCCCTGCAGGTTTTCAGTTTTTGAAATCTATGCAAAATATCATCTAGAATTACTTTTCTAATGGTTTCTCATGAGAAATCTCGCCAAAACTTTCCTACTCATGGTTTCTATTTTAATTTTCAAGCCCTACTAGGTCTAGAACAAAAAAAACATTAAAACAACAAAATCATGCTACTAAAGTCTAGAACAACAAAAAAAAAATTCATCAAAACACATAAAATTTCAAACCATTTTAACATCTCTATAACTCTATCTCTCCTAAAAACTACATAAAACAACAAAAAAATAAAAATAAAAAACGAAGGTACCTCGTTAAATTTTGTATTCCAGGTAGTGGGGTGGCCAGAATCAAGCTTTTCCGTTGAGAATGCAGTTACTGCCGTCATGCCTGTTGACTGCTTTCGCGCATCGGTCGCTGCACGATCAGAAGAGGGAGAATGAGAGAAAGAATTGGAAGGGCTGGTTGGGTTGGGTTATTTTATTTAACTTCAAATTTAATTGGATTGGGTTAATTGGGCTTGGGTTACAATGGAATGTTTGTGGGCTAATGGCTAAATTGTTAAGTGAAAGTTATTGGGTTAAATTGTTAAGTAAAGTGGTTAAAGAATAATTATATACACTAGGTTATATTTTAATAAAAATCAATGTTTACATTTTTTTTAAATTCATATGATTTATTTTAAAGGAGGCGGTGGAAATTTTCCAAGGGGCGCGGTTGAAAATTTTCAAAGAGTGCGGTCGAGATTTTGCGCGAAATTTAACCAAAATACCTTTTTTTCAAGGGGTGCGGCCGCCCATCCACCCAAGTGGGTAGGTTCGCCCCTGCCTGCAATACTCAACCATTGAATTGTATCTAAGAAACTGGTATGTATGGATCGATCTCAATGTGAAAATGAATGAGTTTTGTTTTCACATATGGGGTTGTTTAAAAATATGTGGAAGTGAATGAGTTTTGTTTTCATATGTATACGTGAAAAAAATATTAGCATATAATTCTTTCAAGTTTAGTTGTTTCAACTTCAAATTCATTTTGGAAGGTGTTTTGCTAAAAAAAATATTAGTTGAAACACCAAAAGTTGAATAATTCAAAAAAGAATCCATATACTAGGCTTTGGTTTGAGAATGGAGGATTTTAACTCATGAGTTTATGGGGAATGGGGTGTTTCAACTCCCTTTCAAGTATAAATACCAAATTAAGCCTTTGTTGAAAAATGCATCAAACAACATAAATTCTCTAGAATTTTCTCCTTCCTTCTCTTTAAAGAATACTGACATTCTTTAATCATCTTCATCTTTTTTCTTTAAGGTATAATTTAGGTGCTCGTGTCCTCCTGACAGTACACACTGCTTCGACTGTTGTACCCTGAGAAATAAACGGATTCTCTTGAGATCTGAAATCTGAAACATGAATCCTCGGCCAAAACACCATTCTGCTTTATCTTATGTGTAGTATTTTATTTATTATAGTTGTAATCCGTATTATAATTTATTGCTTTTCGTATTTTTGTATTGTAATTGTTAATAAAAGAAAGTGTTGTATTTATATCATTATGAAGAGTCTCCTACACAACTTATCTAAAAATTTGAAAATTTCTTGTACATATGCATCCATATATGCTAAACCAATACATTCTAGTTATGATTAAGCAATTCCCATGTCGTTGTTTTAGTCATAATACAAAATTGAAGGGTTATAATAGTCCAAATGACAAGTTCCGATGTTTTCTATCCGTTGACTTAGGTGGTGTTTGTTTTTTCAGAAAAACCTCTTCTGGCCTCTTATGTCTGTGCCACGCAGACCACGAGCAGACGTTTAGCTCTGCAGACCGTTTGTTTTTTAGAAGACATTTCATTAAAAAATGTCTTCAATTTCCCCACGCAGACATGGTCCAATGTGTTCCCACCTCTTCCAACCTCTTCCTACCCTTCTAACCTCTTCTTCTTTCCTAATCTCAAAACACAGACACCTCTCCTCTACTCCTCTCTTCCTCCCAGCCGTCTAATTCAGATTATAAACCCTAAAACCTAAACCACATAAAAACATATATCGAACTACAGAGTCTCACAGGCAATCAAGTTACAAATTATCATTGAATTAGACGAATCAATCGATCATGAACAGTTCAAATCCAATCAGCGATTACACAACACAACGATATACACAAAATATAAATAAATTATACGAGACGATGTAAGAAAATGACCTCGGTCAACAGAATTTCGCAATTAGGGCTAGGATCATGGGTTTCTGGATATCATATGTGTTTCAATGGAGCAATTGTTCGTCACGGAACACACGTTTTAGTTGTGTGTGTTGTATAATATATGAATATGAATGTATCGCTTTCTGTTTATAACTTCTCTGTATTCTCTCCCCAGGACGCAGGAAAAAGGTTTACAGAAAGAAAGAAATAACGTGAATAGGAGGATTGTGATAAATTAACAATTTAGCCCCTTGTGTTTTCCAGTAGTTCCAAAATGGCACAGTTTGTATTTATTTCCTAACCATTTAATTTACTATGGGAAATATTATTGGGATAGAAGTCAAAAAATAAACAGTCTTTTTCTTGCAGACTTCAAAGGTTTAGTCCACCTCTTTTGCTACATATGTTTGCAGATGTGGTCCACAGACTGCAAACGTTTTACCTCTGAAAAAACAAACAACATCTTAGTCATAAGTCTCAATCACAAAAATATAATATATCGGTCAAATATATCATTAGCTATCCAAACATACTTCAATCAATATACATTATACACTAGTTAAAACTATAATTAGTCAAATTAACCATTCTTTGGGTAAAAAATCACATGCATATCAATATTGGTCAAAATTAATCACTACACCAATATAGCACTTCTTTAGCTTTCTATATAAATACTTGATTTAACCTTTCTAACACTTCTAATAGTGTTACTAAACATGTCTAAGCAATAATTTTATTACACAATATTTGCCTCTAATAATCTCAAATAGACGTCATTGGTCATTGGCAGTCCCACTTTTTTTATTCCCCCTGCCAATCTCACATTTCAACTATTTTTTCTCCACTGGTCCTCAGTTCCGTTAAGTTTTTTTTTTCGAATTACAAACTGGCGTTTTAGGGCCTTTGATCAGAACGAGGATACGGGTCTATTAGTGTAAAACTTTCCTCGAAACGGTACTCCAAACGACTTGATTTTTGTTAATTGAAAGTTTAAACACCCGAATTGAAACACCGCTTTTCGTCGTTTGGAGCACAATTTCAAGGTATGTTTTACATCATTCGACTCGTATCCTCGTTCTAATCAAAGCCCTAAAACGTCAGTTTGTAATTTGGAAAAAAACTTAACACAGTTAAATTTTTTTAACTATGAACTGGTGGAGGGAAAATAGTTGAAATATGAGACTGCCAGAGGGAATAAAAAAAAAATAGGACTGCCATGGCCAATGACATTAAAGCCAATATCCCTTTTCTTAAAACTCTATGTTGTGTTGTTCTTGACACTTTAACCATCTCAACAACATACATAAAATACTTAAATACAAGAGACATTACGCATCCTTCCATATGCATTGTATGCCTAGTTATCCTGGTTCTTATACCATTCTCATAAAATTCGAAGTCATCAATAATATTCTTATTTGGTGTAACATCACTCTCAAAATAAACAATCATCATAGTTTTTTTAATATGCTTATTTAGTTTTCTCCTCAAACTTATTCTATCTCATGTGTGTATATATATATATAGGTAGAGGATCCTGTAAAAAGGGCCTAAAGTGTGAGAAGGGTAAGAAAGAATCTCAGCCATTAGATCTTTTGATCTAATGGTTGAGATCAATAGAGACCAAATTGTAAAATATTTTCATTAATTTGTACTGATTTGAAATATCTAGGGGCAATATAGTCTTTTAAACCCACTAGAAATTAGGTAATGCACATGTAACTTCCCCCCGTCTTTTTTAAACGTCAATAACTTTTTATACGTAACTTTAAAAAAAATTACACCATAATAACGAGCGTTTTTTTATCTTTAATATGAGTACCATATTGCTATACTTATATAGAGAAAAAAATATGTTTCGATCAGATGTTTAGTCAATGAATGGTGTTATATACTTGCTGAATGGTGTAATATAATTGCTGAATGGTGTTATATACTTACTGAATGGTGTTATATACTTGCTGAATGATGTTATATACTTCCTATAATTAAGGTGGCGGTTATGGGAAGTTTTTAATTAATTGAATTAATGATAAAATTACTTGTTTACCCTTTTCAATTAATTTAGATCTAATGGCTGAGATTCTTTCTTAGCTTTCTCACACTTTTGGTCTTTTTTACAATAACCTTACCTTGTTATACTAAAAAGGGCGGTGACATAATTGTAATTACATCCATCTTTATAATTACTCTTGTTATATTCTTGAGTTCGATTAGAAAAATAATTACATAATTACCCAAGTAATATAATTACTTTAGCATAATTATATAATTACTTTAGAGTAATTGCTCTAGTTATACGTTTGAGTTGGATCAGAATATAATTATATAATTATGCTAGTTATAGTAATTACTCTATATATAGTTAGGTGCTGTTTGTTTTTTCTGCAGGAAAACCTCTTCTGCTGCAGGCCACATCTGCAGACATCTGCAGGAGAAGAGGTGGACCAAATGTCTGCAGTCTGCAAGGAGAAGAGGGTTTGTTTTTTTATATAAAACCTCTTCACCAACACACACACAACACACTGATCTCTCTCTACTCTCTCTCTACAATCTGCACCACCGCCATCATCATCACCGCCACCACTTCACCACCGCCACCACTTCACCACCGTCATCATCACCACCGCTCTCTCTCTACTCTCTCTCTAACAGATCTGTCTCTACTCTCTCTCTAACAGATCGATGATGATGATGATGTAACAGATCGATGACGATTTGGGGGTTTTGTTTCTGATCGTTTTGGGGTGTTTTGTTTGCCATCGATTTAGGGTTTCGGCGGAGGTGGGGGTTTCGGAGGTGGAGGTGGAGGTGGGGGTTTCGGAGGTGGGGGTTTCGGAGGTGGTGGTGGTGGCGGAGCAGGGGTGGTGATGATGATGATGATGATGGTGGCGGAGCAGGGGTGGTGGTGGCGGAGCAGGGGTGGTGATGATGATGATGATGATGGAGCAGTGGTGGTGGTGGCGGAGCAGGGGTGGAGGTGGAGGTGGTGCCAAGAAGAGGTAAGAAGCTTTGGTTTTATCTCTTCCTCAGGAAGAGGCTGGGGAGAGATAAAAAGCACTTCTAAAAAAAAACAAACACTCTTTTGAGGCTAAACCTCTTCCCGCGTCTGCACGGTGCAGACAGAAGAGGCCAGAAAGCTCTTCTTGAAAAAAACAAACACCACCTTACTCTTAGCCAAACTTTTTTAGACGGTTATGTAAAAACCGTCTCAAAAGAAAATAATTACGCTAGTTGGATCAGAATATAATTATATAATTACACTAGTTAAAGTATTTACAAAATTGTCACCATGTTTTTTTATGGTTTTCTTTTGATTCCCACAACACGTATTTTATCAAAACATTTAACTTTTATAGGTAATATATACATATGATTTAGATGATTAGAAACATTATGATTCATTTATCCTTTAAACATAAAATAATCTACGTGTCGTGTTTTAGAACAACCCGATTCTTGTAGTTTTACTTTTAGGTAGAGAGAGTTTAGCTTAGCCATCCTGACCAATAATGGATTATTAAATGATCACTAATGTGTGGAGTCATCTAAAGAGAAGTGCGCTTTGATTCATGAATATGATAATAGTTTATATCTAGCCCGTAAAAGATTGAATCCATTTGATGGTATAACATAATACAATTAGATGATCAGTTGATCACGATAAACAATGATAAGGATGATCATTTTCTCACTCAAATTAACTTTTGGCTTTTATCAAATATGGAGAACTTGATTAGTTTACTTTGGTACGGATATGATTATATGAACCTCCCAAACATATAGTATGTTATATTTGTTATGTTAAGAATCAAGTGGCGTAGCAGAACCGATACACGAAGCACAAAATAAACTAACATGTTAAATAAGAAAATAAAAGCAAGAAGAACACGACAGTTTTACGTGGTTTGGATTCGATGTGAATCTTACTTCCACGAGCTACAACGGGATAATTTTATTATGCTTAGTACGGAGATTACATTACAATGACATAGGTATACATTGAGATATGATTAGTGTTTTTAACTTAACCCCCCCCCCCCCCCCTCCCAAAAAAAAAATTAAAATTAAAAAAACAAAACAACAATTATGGATCAAAATAGGCCCAAGGTCTTCTAAGCCTTCACCAAGCCTAATAAGCAAAAGGACTTCAAACTCGACAATCTCCGACTTGAAGGCCTTGTGACAATCTCTAGTGCGCGATTCAAGCATAAAGCAACCCGTTGAAGCTCTAGAGAGTTCCAACCATAGGCCCATCCTGAATCTCAACCAGCTCTCACTGACTCGCACTACCGGCTCCAAAGACTTCTAGAAAACACTCTCCAAAATCAACAAGTTATTCCCATGAGAGATTTTAACATTCGGATTATGGGTCTTTAAACCCAACGGTGTTTATGAACTCTACCCAAAATATGCCCCGTGCTCCCACCATCACCCAACCCCTGTCCTAGTTTTGACCTCCGAACACACTAAGCTGACATCCCCTTGGCTCCAGGATTCATATTTGCAAAATTAACCCTCTTAGCTCTACAAATTCAGCTAGACAGACTTTGTCAATCATCATTACGAAGGTGGTCCTCAAATGAAACCGGTACCACATATAACAATCCTCGTTTTAAGCCCCTGGAAATATCCAGATTCCTATTGACCAACTTCCATTTTCCACCATCAAACTTAAAGACTAGCCTTTTTCATTTAGTTTCCCGACTGAATCAACTTTGTTTCCATACTTGGAATCACCCTAACATTCCGTAAGCTCCATGTAGCTCCCATTGATGTTTTCAGATAGATGTCTCTCATGCCTGTCACTTCAAGGATTTCCCTATTACCCAACCTTACCTTCTTAAAGTCTCATTCCTTTAGACTCTTCATTGCTTAACTACGGTGAGTAACATGGAATGAAGCACATGAATCCATGCATTGGCGAAGCCCCCCCCCCCCCCAATTTTCCCGAAACCGGGGGGGGGGGGGGGCAGTAACGTATATACCTATACGAAAGTACTATTCATAACACTATGCATCGAAAAGTTCAGGGGGGGGGGGACGGACATACACTATCCTGCGCCTATGAATCCATGACCCAAGAATCTATACTGCCCTCCACACTGGGTATTAATGCCTCATCCTTCCTAGTAGAAATGTTAATTTTCTTCCTCTTGGCATTTGGACACTAACTCTTAATGTGTCCAACTTTTTTGCAGGTTCAACAAGTCACATCTTTCGAGTTCTATACGAACTCCTTCCCCGACTCCCGCTATTCATGCTATCACCCTTTCCCCTTGCCTACATGAAACATTACAGAGGATGATCCACCACTAGTATTCCTCTGGCAAATGTCTTCATCCAACATCTGATCGAATACCCTCAAATGCCATACCACCAACGCCTACAGAACCAGTAATAACAACTGTAGGATCGGTTTGCGACCCGAACGAGTCGTTCAGAAGAGATTAAATTCGTTTCAGAGGCGGAAACTAAGAAACGGACGTTGAAACAGCTTGCGTATCACTTTAACACTGATTATATTGATAAACTATCGTGTACAATCAGTCCTCACACCGGCAGCACCTCGGTATGGAATTTCAGAAACATTACAAATAAAATGCACACAACCCTATATATAGTAATTAGATTTCTCTTGAACTATACACGTTCAACTTCAAGCGAAACCTTCACATTGACTTTCAAATTCTATTTTCAAGCGAAATCTACAATTATGTTTTGTCTCTAGTGTAATGATGTCATTGATGATGTCACTTTGATGATATCATCATGACATCATGCTTGAACAAAATCGCAACGAACCCGAGACTCGACATAAGACGAAGACGACAGATGAATGCACCAACAACAACCACTATACTGGACCAACTATCAGGCAATGAAAATAGCAACACCACAACTTGAGTTTCATCATCAAATTTCATTCCCACATATAACAATTCGGACAAAATACAATTAAGATTATAAATGTGCATAGTCACCGAGCTTCCTTCTTTCATCCTTGTTATGAAAAGCTCCCTCATCAAGAACACCTTGTGAGCTGCAGACGACATTTGTACATATTCGATAGCGCAAACATCATACCACGAGCCATGGTTTCATGAATTATTTTAAAAGCGACGCTCCTCGTCAAAGCCAATGTAATAGCCCTCTGGCCTTCTTGTCTTCTGAGTTCCAAATATCTTCCTTTGCTTTTTCCATTTTCTCTGGTTTCTTCTCTAGTACAATATCCAAATCCCTCTGACTAAGCAATTCATCTATATATTTTCCACCGACTGAAGTCTGAATCATCAAACTTTCCAATCTGTTGGATCTGAGTTTGTTATACTTGTAAGTTTAAACAATGGAGAATAAAAAATTTGTAAATTGTAATGCAAATAAGATAAACAAAAAGCAGGAAGTTATATCAAAACCTTTTCTATTGAATTCCAAATGATTTCAATTACAGTATAATGATTTTACAAACTCCCCCTCAGACTGATCACTTTTTTTTGTTCGTACAAAAGGAATGTGTGTGATAAAATAGATCTTTAACACATGAGCTCTATTTATACAAGTACGAAAGCTCTGTTTGCAATTAGCTTACATCACCCTGATAGTGACATCTAACATTCCTAACAAAAAAAAATCCACAGATGTTAGCAAACATCTGCGGGAATATATCAGACATATGTTCTTAGCTAAATAATGTTACATTGAATAAACCTCTGTTCTTCAAAATTGTTGTTGGCTTGTATTAAACATCTGTTTGGCCACAACAGATGTTTGGTCTTCATAATCAGTGTTTTGCTTCAATAGAGATTTGGCCTTGAATCATTGGTTTCTTCTTCTTCAACAGTGGTTCCAAGGCTTCAAACATATCTGTGAATGTCTTCCACAGATGTTTTGGTTAGTGTTCAAGATTCACTATTTTTGGGAGGAGAATGGTTCATCAACTTTTTATTTCTTGATCAGAAGGTAATGTTTTGGCATTTGAATATCAACTGTTCTTTTATAGGTCCAATACAATCACAACCTTGTGTTCATCCATCTCACACAGTAATCAAGAAGCAAATCAAAGATAGTGAACAGACACATCAATGACATGGGCCTAAACTTAGCGATTGTTCTACTGAACACTATCAATGGACCGATTTGCTCCTGCACTAAACTCACAAACAAATTTAACCCAAACCCAACTGATTTTTACAAAAAATACGGTTCCCAACACAGTTGATAATAAACAATCAATATGAACTTGAAAACACATAATGCTAACCTTTAACCCTAACAATTTCAAGATTTTTTCACAAAATCCTCAGCGGCTCAAAGAGTTTCAACTCGGTACCCAATCACGATCAAACCTCCTACCCCAAATAATCAATTAATTACCTCGACCAAAACCCTAATCGCAAATAGCTCTTCAATTGTAACAACGGAAATAATGACTGAAAATCACAACTTAGCGGTGGCTAAGTTAAATAACAAACAAAGGCTTTTGAAAATACCTAGCGGTGGCTTACAGGTCTTGAATATAAGAAAATTTTAGCTCCTAGGGTTATCCCGACTATTTATAACTGAAACCAACACGTCAGCCCAGAACAACTTAAAATCTAACCTTCGATCTTCGACATGAATCACCAACCTTCTATACATCTTGGAACACTAGAACAAACCATGTGTCATGAGTACTTATCCACGATCTTTAAGAGAACATAAGGAAGATCGAATAATACACTAGAGCCTGAAGCTTTGATATTACTTGTTAAGAATCAAGTGGCGTAGTAGAACTAACACACGAATCACAACTTAATTAACATGCTGGAAAAAAAAATTCAAACCAAGAAGAACACGACAATTTTACATGGTTCAGATTCGATATTAATCCTATGTCCACGGGATGCAACTTTTATTATGCTCAACATGAAGATCACAACACAATGACATATGTATATATAAAGATATGATTAGGGTTTATAACTGAGGCCCCAAGAAAACAACCATGAATCAAAATAAGCCTAAAGTCTTCTAAGCCTTCACCAATCCCAATATACAAAAGGACTTTAAACCCGACATATTATACACTCAAATTACTAGAAAGTTGTCTATTACTGATTGTACTAAATTGATTATCATTGGCAAGATAGTTCAGTATTGAGGGTTTCCAACGGACTATCATTGGTGGATTTGTACTATCACTGAAGGGTTTTAGACAAGCTATCACCGATGGATTACTACCGAGGGTTTTTCAACGAATGCATGTGTTTGTCGCTAAAACCTAGTTGGTGATGCTTAAAAAAATTGAGTTAAAAGGATCTTTGTAGGTACTAGAAGGAGTGTGTTTAGTAGTTTTATTATTTATCATCATATGTTTGTTAACTTTAGGTATAAAGATGGTAAGGTTTTACAAAGGTAAAAGCTGACTTTAATTTTGGTATAAATACTAGTTTTTAATAGTAATATAAGTTATTATAAGGAAATTATCAAAGAAGAAAAACCACAACTATAAGGCATGCTTTGAAAGGTTAGCTCAAGAAAGACATTTCAGTAATAACTCATTAAGTTTTATCTTGGTAGTATAACTAACATACGAATTTCGAAAAGTTATTCGGACGCTTAAAAACCCCGGTTCAAACTAACTGGGTCCGCCTGTGAATCGCCAACATAAATACGTATTCATAACCTTTTGAATTGTCTCAAGAACTAGGAGTTTTAACAGGGGCAACATACTTATCCTCTTGGATAAAGGAAATTTTTGATTTCATCCTACCTTCTTAAACTCTACCAATAACTAGTTACAAGTAAAATTCTATTTTGTATATGTGTTTGCTTGTTTAACCTTTTGTCTTATTTTACAGTAAATTGTTATTTTCATCTCTATGGTTTATTAGAGTTGTCCAAAAAGCTCGCGGCTCGAAGCTCGCTCGGATTTAGCTCGGAAAAAGCTCGCTCGATATGGCTTGGTCTGAAAGTGAGCCGAGTCGGCTCAGCTCAGTTAGAAAGTGAGCCTTATAACAACCCTTCAAAAATATAGTTCTAACACTCTAAATATGTTTAAAATGTCACTATACGTCCTAAAGTACACCCCATATATGAGATTTAACCCTAAATACCATATATAATTAAAAATAAAATAAAAATCAAGATTTTGGGGTCGCTCGCGGGCCACGAAGGCCTTGCCTTCGGCCTACGCGGGGAGCGACAGATAGGTGATTAGGCGGCACCCGGTGCTGCCACGTGTCGGGCGGTGTGTCGAGCCTATAAGTGCTGACTGGTCATAGCTAGGCCCTACAACCCTAGGTCGTGGGCCGCGTAAGACTTTGTGTGGTCTTCGTGGGGTGCGACGAACCCCCTGAGCAGCCCTATAAATAGCAACGAGAGGTTCAGTCGACAAATCGCTCAACTTTTCTTTCTCTCTCGAATTTCTATATAGTATAAGCTATACTCGGGCGTTATACCCCCGTAAATAACGAAGTTCTGCCTTGTTGTAAGTATCATAACCCCGGTTACGTATTGGATACGCTGCCCGATTGATCTAGGGTTCCGTAACGGTTGTCGTGGTTCTTCCCGACGTAGTCGTTGGAATGCCGTCTCGGGGAGGGTATTACTAATGTAAATATTGGGTTATTATACTAACGTGTGTGCATTTGTGTAATTAATAGATAATCACCAGGAAATCCTAAAGGAAAACCCTAAGACAGCAATGTGAGTAATCTCCTTTTTGTAAACCTTTTTATAAACTGTTTTCACAAAACCTCAATTGTTTTACCTTATAATTAACAGTGATTGAGTATTTGTAATTCTACAATTACCATCGGTATGTTGGGGTTTTGTATATGTAATTTGTTACTACACTGTGAGTAGTAACATGACCACAAGTCGGGTTGACAGTACCGTGGGTGGTAATTAAAGTAGATGGAAACAAATGTTGCGCGACTGCCCTTAATGCTGTACTCTGATAAAACCTGTTTTGATTAAACTGGGATTCACTCACCAGTATTTCCCATTGATAATTTTTTTTACGCGTTTCAGGTAACAAAATGTGAAAGCCAAATAGAAGCCAGCTGGACAGCACTGAAGGCTTGGAAAAGTGGCTATAAAGTTACCTAAAATAAAGAGATGTTTTATTTAAATAAAATAGGGGTTACCCCTATAAAAATGTGTGTACTTGAAACTTGGGAATTTCCAATGTGTTTAATATTATAAAAGCGTGCTATTTTACTCTGATAAAACATTTCCTAACTAAGGTCCTGATGTAAATTCCGCTGCCAAAATGATAAACACCGATACCACCGAAACTGGCCGCGGCCGCCCGTTCCCGGGTTGTTAGGGGGCGGGGGTTGCGACAGAAGGTGGTATCAGAGCTAAGCTGTAAGGACCTGCAAAATTGTCTAAAAACGACCCGTAAGTGAAAACCCGGACCCCTGAAACCCTAGTGCTTATGAAAAACCAAGAAAACAAGAAAATTTGGTTTCAGGCGGGCCGCGTAAAACGTAAGCTTAGGCTTACGCGGGCCGCGTCAAATTAAAAATCACCGGATAAGCGTTACAGGCCACGTGGCGAACCTACTGATGACACGCTAGCCCTACACGTAGACTAGGGGCCCTCGCGGGCCGCGTAAGATTCAAGTTAAGGTTTACGCGGGCCGCGTAAAACTTAAAATTCAGCTATAAATTGCCTGTGCATGGGACTTGCTTTTGTGTGCGAAATTTCAGTTTCAAAACGTCCAAATTATGCTTAAAACGAGTGTTAAGGCATCAATACGCTGCTACGATTACGGGGTATTAACTCGATCACTGCTACGATACAATGTTCGATCGATTGAAACCGATCCGATGGATGTTTAAGTGATGCCCGTATTTAGGCTATACTTTGTCATTCGTCGTGAGGGTTTTGATTTCGTGAGTTTATCGTAAATGTTGTATTAAGTTACTGACCTAGTTTCGTGTGCATTGTTATTTAACTAGGTTGCAAGGCTAAATCAGTAGGCAAGGTTCTGTCCAATTAAACTTGCAAAGTGAGTCATTCTCTTTTTATTAACTATGTTTTACAATACTTAAATTATTTTCAAAAGTTATAATTACAAGGATTAAGTCTTGGTTATCTGAATCACTTGCAAGTGGGGTATTGTGCACATTACTAATTTCTCACGGTTAGGTTCACCAACCTAACAGTGATAATCATCACTACTTGGGTGAAAGGACCCAATAGTGGTATGACCATCGTCACCAGGTGTGACACGGCGCCAGATAAAAATAAGATAGTAGCCATTGTAATCGCTCTTATGCTGTAATCTATAACTAAGGTGTCATTTTATGTAACCTGAATGACTCGCCAGTATTTCCCCGCTGATAAAATATTTTTAAACATGTTTCAGGTGATTTACTGTGAATCAAGGAAAAAGTGCTACGGAGCACTAATAAGCTTGAAGTGGTGGCTCAATAAAATAAATAAACATGTTTTGTAAAACAAGGGATTTCCTCGTGAAATTTACTTTACTGTAAATTATGGGGTTTGTCCCAAATTGTGAAATAAAATAAATGAGCATTTTCAAGTTTCAAAACATCCTGTTAAAATTCCGCTGTCGCAACAACTAATAAATTCCACGAGTTTCTGTCCCGCGGCTCCTAGACCGGGTAACACCGGGACGGGGGCCGTGACAGAAAAATGTGGTATCAGAGCCACTGATTTAAGCTAATTAAGTATTTAGAAATACTTAATTTTTCAAATTATTATTCTGTGAAAATTCAATTTGATAAATAAAATATTAACCTAAATTTGTGTGTGTTTCTTCATATATGCTAACAGCATGAATGAGTTGTCTGAAGCTCTTCAAAATCTCACTATCTATTATGCTGACATGGAAGTTTCCGGGGGCTTTTCCGGTTATTGGGCCGATACTGAGAAACCTATGGAATTCCAAGCCCAACCTCAGGAGAAACCCAAGACGAAAAAGAAAAGGAGAATCATAGGCTGGAGACGCGCACGGAGGAAGAAGCCAGCTGCACAGAAGGTTAAAAAGACCGAGGATCCCAAGGATAAAGGCAAAGGAAAGGAGATCGGGGAAAGTTCAGGGCAAGCCCAGGAAATGCCACCGTGGGAGGAGCTGGACCGCAAACTGGCAAATAGCGACCTCATTGGACCTGCCGATGAAAACCTCTTCAATTACCCAGCTGAAGTACAACTTCCAGTTAATTTGGAACCTGCTATCCCAGATCCTATTATCAATCCCCGACCCCTACAAGGAGAGCTGGAAGAATGGTGGACAACTGACTGACAATTTCAGAATCTCTTGAATAACCCTAACACCTTTTTCCCCCAGTTTGACCCTGAGCCTGCACCAAACCCACCTATGAGCACTGAGAACTTGGCTGAACTCCGCCACTATGGCGAGGAGCTGGTGTATGCAGGAAATAGAATCCGGGAAGTAGGGGAGAGGATATCATGGAAATACGACGAGAGGGAACGTCGTTTCTGAAGTGCCAGTTGACGGGGATTGTATGTGGTTGTGTGGTTACGTGTTTAATAATAATAAAATAATAATAAATAATAAAAATATAATTATGTAAAATAACTTAAAATAAAACTTTTGTAATATAACTGGTGTGTATGGATGCCTACTAATATATAAAAATATCAACGTCGCAAAGTCGACAATTTTGGCTATACGTGTTGACATGATTATGTGTGATTGTTTTATTGTGACTGATTATTAATTATTTTATTTTATGCCAATAATTTATACATTTGTATATTGAAAATTATCAGATGGAACCCGCCGTCAATGAGCCAGTTAACGAAGTAAACCAATCTGAGCAAAACAATGAGGATCACTTTCTTAATAGACAAGATACATAAAATATTGTTGCTCAAGGAATAGCCAATGCTATTCCAGCAATCCTTGCTGCTGCCCAAAATCCAGTTGAACCTCCACCCAACAAACGTACTCGTGATGACAATTTCAGTAATAGTGTAAATGGAGGCGGCAACAATAATAATAATGATAATGATGTGATGCAAGCCCCATTTCTTAAGAAAATGAAAGCTGCAACGCCTGGTTGCACTTACAAGGAATTTCTTGCCTGTAAACCAATTGAATTTGCAGGCAATGAAGGGGCTACTGCAGCACTGCGTTGGTTAGAGAAAACCGAAGCAGTAATTAAAATAAGTAAATGTGCCGAGGAAGACAAGGTCATGTACGCGTCGCATCTTTTTAAAGAAGGGGCACTAGAATGGTAGAACATGGTATTACAAGCCAAGGGAAGCGAAGTGGCTTATGCCATGAATTGGGAAGAATTTAAGAGACTAGTAGAAAGAAAATTTTGTCCCGAATATGAAAAGGAACAAATGACAAATAAGTTCCTAAACCACCGAATGGTGGATGTTGATTGTCGAGGGTATACTTCGACATTCTTCGAGTATGCTAGAATTGTACCTACCCTGGCTTTGCCAGAACCGGTACTTATTTCTCGCTATATTTGGGGTTTGATTAGCGAGATTCGCGATATCGTCAAAGCTGCGAGACCTCGCACAATTGACTATGCTGTGGAGTTAGCTAACACCTTAACCGATGGGCTGGTACGCACAAGAGAAGAAAATCGGAAAAAGGAAGTGGCCCAAAAGATTACCCAAGGATTCTGTGTGGGTAATAGTAATAAGTTCAAGAAAAAGGGAACCGGGCAATCTTCCACTGCTCCATTTTGCAGTACCTGTAAAAGAAAGCATTTTGGAAGATGCAAAGGGTATTGCAATTTCTGTAAAATTCCAGGGCATCAAGAAAAAGATTGCAGGAGGAAGAAATCAACAATCTGCTTCAACTGTGGAGAAGCTGGACATTTTAGACCAGACTGCCCCAAATTGGTCAAACCAGCTGACAACAAAGCCAAACCTGCAGAAGGAACTACCAAAAAGAATGCAAGAGCATTCCAGTTGAATACCCAAGAAGCAGAACTCATCCCAAATGTGATAGCTGGTACGTTCCTAGTTCATGACGTTTATGCAAAAGTATTATTCGACTCTGGTGCAAACCAAAGTTTTATAAATACTTCATTCTGCCAAGCTCTTCAACTACCCTTAACCAACCTTAGACAAATTTTTACTGTCGAAACGGCAGATGGGAATTCTGTTAACATAAATAAGGTCTTTCAAGAAGAAAAGATAGAACTCTTAGGCCATAAATTTTCTGCAAACCTGTTACCTATGAATTTAGCCAGATTCGATGTTGTGTTAGGAATGGATTGGTTAGTAGCCAACCATGCTCGAATCCTCTGTGATAAGAATTCCATAGAAATTCATACACCCACAGGAGAAGTAGTAATAATTACAGGAGATAAGCCACGTAAGCCAATGAAATTCATTTCAGTAATGAAAGTGGCCAGTTATTCAAGAAAACAAGGGATAGTGTATATGATTTCGACAATCATCAACACTAAAGGTAAGGAACTTAAGGAAATTCCAGTAGTATCAGAATACCCGGATGTATTTCCGGAAGAACTACTAGGATTGCCACCAGATAGGGAGGTAGAATTTAGAATTCATCTAATTCCTGGAACTACGCCGATAGCTAAGGCACCGTATCGGTTAGCACCCACCGAAATGCTAGAATTGAAAAAACAGTTAGATGAATTATTAAGCAAATGATTCATACAACCTAGTTCATCCCCGTGGGGAGCACCAGTGTTGTTCGTAAAGAAGAAAGATGGTTCGATGTGAATGTGTATCGATTACAGGGAATTGAATAAGGTTATAATTAAGAATCGATACCCATTACCTAGGATTGATGATATTTTCGATCAACTTCAGGGAGCTAGATATTTTTCTAAGATAGATTTACGCTCCGGATACCATCAGTTGAAAGTACAAGAAGAAGACATACCTAAAACTGCTTTCAGAACTCGGTATGGTCATTACGAGTTTACAGCATGCCCTTTGGATTAACAAATGCTCCTACAGCATTCATGGACATGATGAATAAGATCTGTAAACCGTATTTGGATAAATTCGTAATTGTCTTCATCGATGATATACTTATTTATTCCAAAAGTCGGGACGAGCATTGTAAGCATTTACCTGCACTCTTAACCCTGTTAAGAAAGGAAAAGCTTTATGCCAAATTCTCAAAATGTGAATTTTGGCTACAGGAGGTACAATTTTTAGGACACATGGTGAATCAAGAAGGTATTCACGTAGATCCCTCCAAAATAGAAGCGATTACCAAATGGAAGGTCCCGCAATCAGCTATGGAAGTTAGAAGTTTTCTAGGGTTTGCCGGATACTATAGACGGTTTATTAAAGATTTTTCTAAGATAGATATGCCATTAACTAAGCTAACCTGTAAAACAGTGAAGTTTGAATGGGGATCTAGACAAGAAGAGGCTTTTAAGATTTTAAAGCAAAGATTAACAAACGCCCCAATTCTTGCCTTACCAGAAGGGACAGAAGATTTTGAAGTTTATTGTGATGTTTCTAAGCTAGGATTAGGATGTGTGTTAATGCAACGCAAAAATGTGATTGCATATGCCTCAAGGCAATTGAAAAAGCACGAAGAAAATTATATGACTCATGACTTAGAGTTAGGAGCAATAATTTTTTCCCTTAAGATTTGGAGGCACTATCTGTATGGAAGTAAGTTTACAGTCTATACGGATCACAAGAGTTTAAGGTACATATTTGGGCAAAAAGAATTAAACATGAGGCAAAGAAGATGGATGGAAATTTTAAGTGACTACGATTTTGATATTCAGTATCACGAAGGAAAGGAAAACGTAGTTGCAGATGCCTTAAGTCGTAAGTATCATGAAAAGCAAAAGCGACTTCGTACTGTTAGATTAAATCTACAGTTAGATTTAATGGAACAACTGAAAAACATTCAAGAAACAACAATCAAGGATGATGCTGAAGGAATGAAAGGAAGGATAAAAGACTTGGAGCAAGGCGCTGATGGAATTTGGAGATTCCATAAGAAAAGGATTTGGGTACCAAAGCAAGGAGACTTAAGAAATAAAATTTTAGAGGAGGCCCATAAATCTAGGTATACCATGCATCCTGGTAATAATAAGATGTACCAAGATTTAAGAAATAATTTCTGGTTGATATGAATGAAAAATGACATAGCTAGATATGTATCTAAGTGTCTAACTTGTTCACAAGTTAAAGCAGAACACCATATGTAACAACCCTCGGTAAAACCGACACCCTCAGTGTATTTTACAACACCCTATTATATCTTAAAATATTCCAATGTGTCTCATATTACACCCCTTATGTGAAAACCGAGCCCAAATTATGTTATAGTTTATAAAATAAATCAAAAACAAGAAATAGTAAGCTGAGGCGGGCCGCGTAGGACCTCACCTCAAGCTTACGCGGGCCGTATCAGTGTTTAAAACTGATATCGTTTATTCCTTTAATTCATACGGGCCGCGTAATACTCTTCATTAGTTCACGCGGGCCGCGCGTGTTCCAAATGGTGGCGCATCCCTGAGCCGACACGTGTCGACATCGTGTCGAGTCTACTTGGTGATCAGGCTAAGCTATAGGTTGACCGCATGTTGACGCGGGCAGCGTAAGGCTTAAGCCTTACCTTACGCGGGCCGCCTAAGAGTCAGATTACACGACTATATAAGAAGGCCATCAGACTTCGTTTTCGTCACTCATTCCTTTCATTCTAAATCACAATTTCTGTAGTAGGCTTATAATACGCAGGTATTATATCCCCCTAAATAGCGAAGTTCTGCTCCGTTGTAAGTATTATAACCCCTGGATACATATTAGATACTCTGCCCGATTGATCTAGGGTTCCGTAACGACTGTCGTGGTTCTGCCCGACGTAGTCGTTGGAATGCCGTCTCGGGGAGGGTATTGCTAATGTTAAAATGGGTTATTAATACTAACACATGTGCTTTTGTGTAAATTATAGATTATTCCCAGGAAATCCTTACTGAAAACCTTAAAACAGCAATGTGAGTTAATCCACTTTTTGTGAACTGTTTTACAAAACCTTACATATCTTTCCATGTGAATAACCGTATTGAGTATTTGTAAGAATACAATTATAGTGGGTATGTTGGGGTTTTGTATACAAAATTTGTTACCACCTGGTCAAGGAGTAACATTTCCACAAGTTGAGTATGACAGTACCACTGATGTTAATTGTTATATCTTGGAAACAAATGTATTTGCGGATGTGCCCTCAATACTGTACACTGTGACTTTTTATTTAAACTTGATTAAATTGGGATTCACTCACCCGTATTTCCCACTGACAAATGTTTTTAAAACGCGTTTCAGGTAACAAACTGTGAAAGCCAAATAGAAGCCAGCTGGACAGCACTGAAGGCTTGGAAAAGTGGCAATAAAGTTACCTAAAATAAAAGAGTTAATAGCCAAAATGGTCCCTGAGGTTAGCTCACTTTTGCCACTTTAGTCTAAAATCCAAATTTTTTAAATCTGGGTCCCTGAGGTTTGCATTTTATTGCCATTTTAGTCCAAATTTCAAAAAAGTCTAATTTTGTCAATTTTTTTACAGAATTTTGTCTTTATCCTCATTTCTCATAAGGGCAATTCTGTCATTCTAGATTATTATAAAGTAATTTATATTATAGAAAATAAAAAAACCCTCTTTAAATACCATGTATCATCAAAACCCTCACTTTCCCCATCATCTTCTTCAACTTTGCAAAAGTAATCAAAGATCAAATTTCTATACGATTACCAGCAATAACGAAATACGGCCTTCTTCGATATCCAAAAATCGGAACAACATCAGTAAGCAGACCCCAAACAGGTTTAATAATCCAAGGAATGTTAGTGATTCCTTGATAAGCCTGTGCTGCAGAAGGTTGAACTTTCTGCACATCTTTCATGTAATACTCTGTACCCACCCTACCAAGAGCTCCACCAAACCCTTGATTTATTCCATAAACCACCACAACCCCACCAACAAAACTCCAATGTGTTTTTCTTGATAACATACTGAACCAATCAACTGGAGCCCTAATGTTAAACCCCACAAAAGCCCCTCTTTTTGGGCCTCCATTTTCATCTTCTTCAACAACCTCTTTGTTGCAGGTTTCATGGTCTTTTCCTTCTTCCACCATCAATATCAACGTTTTTTCACAAGAAAAGTGCTTTTTTTCTCAAATGGGTATTTCAAGATATATTCTTTTGATGTTAACATAGTTGAAAAAGGATTGAAACTTTGAAAGCCTTTCAAGAAACCTCAAAAGTCAAAGTCAACGTTTGTAAAAATTGGATCTTGGGATCTGATTGCAAGGTCTGTTCTAGACTTCTTGACAAATCTTTGAAATGGGTTTTGAATCTTTTGATTGATTATTGCAAGTGCATCATCATAACCCCATCTGCCAGTAATAAACAAAAATGTATAAAAATAGAATCTTGAAAATGTCTGCTGCTCAGCTGGGTGTAAATTACACTGAATCTTGTGAAAGATTTTCAAATCACAATGTGATAATCTTGTAACTTTTTTAAGTGTAAGTGGATAAAGTTTTGAACTTTGATGTTTTGGGGATGAAATATTGAAAGCTCCGAGGAATCCAATGGTGAAATATGAAATTTTTGGAAGGTTATGTCATTGTTTGACCAGAATCCTGGTGAGTATGGGTTCCAATATATTGGCTAGATTGATTTTTTTAAAACTACCGCAGTAGGAGGGGAATGGAAGCAGGTGAGGAAGAAGATGATGGGGAAAGTGAGGGTTTTGATCGATAAAGGGTATTTAAAGAGGGGTTTTTTTTATTTTCTTTAATATAAATTACTTTATAATAATCTAGAATGACATAATTGCCCTTATGAGAAATGAGGATAAAGACAAAATTCTGTAAAAAAATTGACAAAATTAGACTTTTTTGAAATTTGGACTAAAATGGCAACAAAATGCAAACCTCAGGGACCCAGATTTAAAAAATTTGGATTTTGGACTAAAGTGGCAAAAGTGAGCAAACCTCAGGGACCATTTTGGCTATTAACTCAAAATAAAATAGATGTTTTTATTAAATAAATTTGTATTTATTCCTATGAAAACGTGTGTACTATGAACTTAGGTTTTATCCCATTTGTTTAAAATTATAAATTATGGTAGTTTTACTCTGATAAAATATTTCCTAACTACGGTCCTGATGTAAATTCCGCTGCCAAATTAGACTAATACCACGATACCACCGAAACTGGCTCGCGGCCGCCCGTTCCCGGGAATCAGGGATCGGGGGTTGTGACAGAAGGTGGTATCAGAGCTATGCCACTGATTCAGCCACAGAGGTGTTCTGCTGACATCAAAATGCAAAGTGTTAGGAAATAAATTATGGAACTACGTGCATAACTGTAATTAATTGTTATGTGTTATTTGACTATATGTTAGGGGCTGTTTGGTAGCCTCTGAATGGTCATTAAGATGCTACCTCTTAATGGAACCATTAAGAATTTTACCAATGAGAAGGTAGAAGAATGTGACATGTGATGATTTACCATTCAGAGGTTAGCTCTTAACCATTCAGACTTGAGGTTACCTCTTATTCATTTAGAGGTTTTAAACCTTTAAGAGGTAGCATCTGAATGGTCATTAAGAAGCTACCAAACAGCCCCTTAGTTTACAGTATGAGCGACCAAGGACCATCTGACGCGTATCGTCAAATGTATGGTTTGCCTAGAAGCGAAGGCACCTCCTCTTCTCAGCCTGCCCTTTCTGGGTACTCTGCTGACACGGAAGAAGGAATCTTTGTGTTTAAGGCTCAATCCGAGGAACCATTTCCTCAAAAGAAAAGGGGATGGTTCAGTCGAGGGGCACATGAGCGTAGAAAACGTATGAAAAAGTTACAGGAACAGAGGGTATTAGCAGCAGCCAAGAGAGAAACCGATGCCTATGCCCAGGACATGATAAATAGGGGTATAGCCAACATCCACATATTAGCAACCACTGCAGCTGACCCTAACCTAGAGCAAATAATAGCACCCCAACCACAATTGCCTGATCAACCCATGGAACTAGAAAACCCTGAAAATCAAGTAGAGATGCATGACTTCAATCCGGAGGAAATACCAAGGGTAGCAGCACCAAACCCCCTAGACCCAAATTATGACCCCTGGTGGGACAATAATAGGGATTATGTGCCACGTTACCAAATGAACGAAGACATGCCTATGCCAACCCTAGGAGACTACCCAGGTATGGATCCTTTAGACCCTTATTACCACGATGAATACCTTAGGGAGATTCTAGAAGATCCTTACCATCTCCGAACTCATACACCTCCATATCAGGAACCCGCACCCCAGATTCCAAACCCAGTCCTAGAACCTGCACCCCCAATGAGTGCATAAAATGTCCAAGAACTTAGGACTTTTGGTGAGGAATTCTAGAAAGTAGTGAACGGATGAGACAGGTGGGAGAGCGACTCGTATGGAAATACGATGAGCGCATTATGGATTTCTGGATGAATCCATATCAGGGAATGTGAAGGAAAGAAACGGTAGTAGTAATAATAATATAATAAAATAAAAATAAAATAAAATATGTGTGTACGGATGCATAGTACTATTAGTGTAATTTTCTTTCAGTTGGTATTGTAATTTTTTTCAGTACTAGTGTGTAATAGACGCATAGTATATGAATAGAGTAAGTCGCAATGATCGACGCTTTTGGTTAAATTGCGTGTCATGTGATTGACTATGTTTTGTGATATTAATATGGGATAAATGTTTAAAATTCAGATGGCCGACGAAGCAAATCAAGGAAATCTGAATAACGATAACCAGAGTAACATTAACGTGGTTAATGATAATCCGAGCATCAATAACAATGGATACCAAATGGATAATAGTGCCGTTCAACACATAGTGGCACAAGGAATTATAGATGCAATGCCATTTATTATTCAAACGGTTCAAGAAGCAAATAATAAAAGTAAACATAGTAGTAAGCGACCAAGTGAACCAGAAAACAGTGTGAACAATGGCCCTTAACTTCAAATGCCCATTCCCAAAAGAAGAAGAACTGTGCCTAACGGTTGTTCTTACAAGGAATTCTGGTCCTGCAAACCAATAGAATTATCGGGCAATGAAGAACCTATTGCAGCCCTACGCTGGATAGAAAAGACTGAGGCTGTTTTGAAAATAAGTAAATGTGCAGAAGAGGACAAGATAATGTTTGCTTCCAATCTATTTAAGAATGCAGCCTTAGAATGGTGGAACACTATCCTTCAATCTAGAGGAAGTGATAGGGTTTATAGTATGGATTGGGAAGAATTTAGGAATATGGTAGAAAGGAAATTTTGCCCTCCAAATGAAAAGGAACAAATAGCAAACAAATTCCTAAATCTTAGGATGAATGGAGTGGATAGTAAGGGATACACTACTACATTCTTTGAATATGCTAGGATAGTGCCAACCCTTGCATCACCCGAACCGGTATTAATCTCCCGTTACATCTGGGGATTAATTGGAGAAATTAGACATGTAGTCAAGGCAGCTAGACTCCAAACCATAGAAGAAGCTGTAGAACTAGCCAATACCTTGACTGATGAACTAGTTCGTACTAGAGAAGATGATCAGAGGAGAAACTTAACTCAAAGGCTTACTCAAGAATTCCGTTCTGGGAATTTCAACCGTAGGAACGTAGGTTCTACCTCTGCACCATACTGCAGGATCTGCAAAAAGAAGCATTCTGTAAAATGCTCCATTTACTGTAAATTTTGTAAAGCACCAGGACATAATGAAGAGACCTGCAGGAGGAAATCCAGTAATAGATTGTGCTTCAACTGTGGAGAAAAAGGTCATATCAAGCCAAACTGTCCAAAATTGGCTCCAGCTACGAACAACAAGAACACTAAAAATGCTAGAGCATTTGTTCTAACTGTAGAAGAAGCCAAGATGATCCCAGACGTTATAGCTGGTACGTTTTTGGTTAATGATGTATTTGCTAAAGTATTATTTGAATCTGGTGCAAACCAAAGTTTTATTAATACTTCGTTTTGCAAAATTCTAAATCAGCCATTAACTAAACTACCACAAGAATGTCTAGTAGAGACAGCTAACGGAGAAACTATTAGGATTTCTGAAATCTTGCAGGGAGCAAGAATAGAAATTTTAAACCAAACGTTTAGGGCAAACCTTTATCCAATGAATCTGGCAGGATTTGATGTTGTTTTAGGAATGGATTGGTTAATAGCCAATAAAGCCAGTATTTTATGTGATCAAAAGTCAATTCAAGTAAATTCATCTAAAGGTAAAACGATCACAATTAAAGGAAATAAGCCATCTAGATCCACAAAATTC
Organism: Helianthus tuberosus; assembly: GCA_030545235.1. Lineage (NCBI taxonomy): Eukaryota > Viridiplantae > Streptophyta > Magnoliopsida > Asterales > Asteraceae > Helianthus > Helianthus tuberosus. Next base: position 181,312,750 of record CM060443.1, read on the forward strand.
ATCTCTGTGATGAAAACTGCAAGTTCTATAAGAAAAGGTTCTATAGTGTATTTGATTTCTATAATCACTAACACTAAAGGAAAAGAACTAAAAGACATTCCAGTAGTGTCTCAGTTTTCAGATGTCTTTCCAGAAGAATTACCAGGACTACCTCCAGACAGAGAAGTTGAATTCAGAATTCACCTGCTACCAGGAACAGCACCAATTGCCAAAGCACCTTACCGTTTGGCACCCGCCGAAATGCAGGAACTGAAGAAACAATTAGACGAATTGTTAGAAAAGGGATTTATACAACCCAGTTCGTCGCCATGGGGAGCGCCGATACTGTTTGTTAAAAAGAAGGACGGATCAATGCGTATGTGCATTGACTACCGTGAATTAAACAAGGTTACGATTAAGAATCGGTACCCATTACCGAGAATCGATGATCTGTTTGACCAACTGCAAGGAGCTCGATTTTTTTCAAAAATCGATTTAAGGTCGGGATATCATCAATTAAAGGTACAGGAAGAGGATATTCCTAAAACCGCATTCAGAACAAGGTATGGTCATTATGAATTTACTGTCATGCCATTTGGTTTAACCAATGCCTCAGCTGCATTTATGGACATGATGAACCGAATATGTAAGCCATATTTGGATAAATTCATAATTGTATTTATAGATGATATTCTAATTTACTCTAAGAGTAAAGAGGATCATGCAAGACATTTGCACGCACTTCTAAGTTTATTAAGAAAGGAAAAACTTTATGCTAAGTTTTCAAAGTGCGAATTTTGGTTAGAACAAGTTCAATTTCTCGGACACTTAGTCAATCATGAAGGAATTCATGTAGATCCAACAAAAATCGAGGCGATTACCAAATGGAAAACCCCTGAGTCACCAACCGAAGTTAGAAGTTTCTTAGGATTAGCCGGTTATTATAGAAGATTTATTAAAGATTTCTCTAGAATAGCCATTCCTTTAACTAAGTTAACCTGTAAATCCATTAAGTTTGAATGGGGACCAAAACAAGAAGAAGCATTTAGAATTCTTAAGAAAAGATTAACCAATACACCCATACTAGCGTTACCAGAAGGAACTGAAGACTTTGTAGTCTATTGTGATGCTTCCAAATTAGGTTATGGATGTGTATTAATGCAACGACAAAAGGTAATAGCTTATGCATCTAGACAACTTAAGAGTCATGAAGAGAATTATTCTACCCATGATTTAGAACTAGGAGCTATAATTTTTGCCCTTAAGATTTGGAGACATTACCTTTATGGTAGTAAGTTTACCATATTCACTGATCACAAAAGTTTAAGGTATGTTTTTGGGCAAAAAGAGTTGAATATGAGGCAAAGACGTTGGATGGAATTTCTTAGTGATTATGATTGTGATATCCAGTATCATGAAGGGAAAGCCAATATAGTGGCAGATGCTTTAAGTCGAAAGTATCATGAAAAGCCAAAAAGGGTACGTTCTCTTAAATTAAATCTACAAGTTGATTTAAATGAACAAATAAGAGAAGCACAAGAATCAGTAATCAAGGATGATTCTGAAAAATTAAAAGGTATGTTAAAGGAATTAAAACAAGGAACAGATGGAATTTGGAGATTCCATGAAAAGAGAATGTGGATACCTAAATTAGGAAACTTACGCCATCGTATATTAGAAGAAGCCCATAAGTCTAAGTATACGATGCATCCAGGAAGTGATAAAATGTACCAGGATTTAAAGAAAAATTTTTGGTGGATAGGAATGAAAAAGGACATATCAGCTTATGTTTCTAAATGTTTAACTTGCTCACAAGTTAAAGCTGAACATCAGAAACCTTCAGGCTTGTTACAGCAATTAGAAATGCCAGTGTGGAAATGGGAATTAATAACAATGGATTTTGTTACTAAATTACCCAAAACCAAGAAAGGAAATGATACAATCTGGGTGATCGTAGATAGACTAACTAAGTCAGCTCATTTTCTACCAATGAAGGAAATAATTAGTATGGAACAATTAGCTAAGTTGTATGTAAAGAAATTGTTTCTTTACATGGTATTCCATTATCAATTGTTTCTGATAGGGATAGTCTATTTACCTCTCATTTTTGGTCAAGTTTCCAAAAGGCAATGGGAACCAAGTTAAGATTAAGCACAGCTTATCATCCTCAAACAGATGGACAAAGTGAAAGAACAATTCAGACAATGGAGGACATGCTTAGAGCTTGTGTAATTGATTTTGGAGGTAATTGGGACGATCACTTACCTTTAATAGAATTTTCTTATAATAATAGTTATCACACAAGTATCAATGCTGCACCATTCGAAGCACTTTATGGACGAAAGTGTCGAACCCCAGTCTGTTGGGCAGAAATTGGGGAAAAGCAACTATCTGGACCTGAGATAGTGCAGGAAACAACCGACAAGATTATTCAAGTCAAGGAACGACTGAAAGCAGCCCGTGATCGACAGAAGAGCTATGCCAATAATTGACGCAAGCCATTAGAATTTCGAGTAGGAGATAAAGTCTTGTTAAAAGTCTCTCCTTGGAAAGGAGTAGTAAGATTCATCAAACGAGGAAAAATAAGTCCCAGGTATATTGGACCTTTTAAGATTATTAGAAGAATAGGACCTGTAGCCTATCAGCTACAATTGCCAGAGGAAATGGCAGGAATACATGATGTGTTTCATGTATCCAATCTTAAAAAGTGTTTAGCTGATGAATCACTGATAGTACCTCTTAAGGATATAGAGGTAAATGAACAACTTAAATTTGTAGAAAGACCTCTACAGATTGAAGATAGGAAAGTCAAGAATCTCAAGCATAAAAGACTAGTTCTAGTCAAAGTAAAGTGGGACTCCAAAAGAGGACCTGAGTATACATGGGAACTAGAATCAGAAATGCTAAAGAAATATCTGCATTTATTTCAGTAGATCTCGAGGACGAGCTCTAAAGCAAGGTGGGGAGAATGTAACAACCCTCGGTAAAACCGACACCCTCAGTGTATTTTACGACACCCTATTATATCTTAAAATATTCCAATGTGTCTCATATTACACCCCTTATGTGAAAACCGAGCCCAAATTATGTTATAGTTTATAAAATAAATCAAAAACAAGAAATAGTAAGCTGAGGCGGGCCGCGTAGGACCTCACCTCAAGCTTACGCGGGCCGTATCAGTGTTTAAAACTGATACCGTTTATTCCTTTAGTTCATACGGGCCGCGTAATACTCTTCATTAGTTCACGCGGGCCGCGCGTGTTCCAAATGGTGGCGCATCCCTGAGCCGACACGTGTCGACATCGTGTCAAGTCTACTTGGTGATCAGGCTAAGCTATAGGTTGACCGCATGTTGACGCGGGCCGCGTAAGGCTTAAGCCTTACTTTATGCGGGCCGCCTAAGAGTCAGATTACACGACTATATAAGAAGGCCATCAGACTTCGTTTTCGTCGCTCATTCCTTTCATTCTAAATCACAATTTCTGTAGTAGGCTTATAATACGCGGGTATTATATCCCCATAAATAGCGAAGTTCTGCTCCGTTGTAAGTATTATAACCCATGGATACGTATTAGATACTCTGCCCGATTGATCTAGGGTTCCGTAACGGCTGTCGTGGTTCTGCCCGACGTAGTCGTTGGAATGCCGTCTCGGGGAGGGTATTGCTAATGTTAAAATGGGTTATTAATACTAACACATGTGCTTTTGTGTAAATTATAGATTATTCCCAGGAAATCCTTACTAAAAACCTTTAAACAGCAATGTGAGTTGATCCACTTTTTGTAAACCTTTTTGTGAACAGTTTTACAAAACCTTGCATATCTTTCCATGCGAATAACCGTATTGAGTATTTGTAAGAATACAATTATAGTGGGTATGTTGGGGTTTTGTATACAAAATTTGTTACCACCTGGTCAAGGAGTAACATTTCCACAAGTTGAGTATGACAGTACCACTGATGTTAATTGTTATATCTTGGAAACAAATGTAATTGCGGGTGTGCCCTCAATACTGTACACTGTGACTTTTTATTTAAACTTGATTAAATTGGGATTCACTCACCGGTAATTCCCACTGACAAATATTTTTAAAACGCGTTTCAGGTAACAAACTGTGAAAGCCAAATAGAAGCCAGCTGGACAGCACTGAAGGCTTGGAAAAGTGGCAATAAAGTTACCTAAAATAAAATAGATGTTTTTATTAAATAAATTAGGATTTATTCCTATGAAAACGTGTGTACTATGAACTTGGGTTTTATCCCATTTGTTTAAAATTATAAATTATGGTGGTTTTACTCTGATAAAATATTTCCTAACTACGGTCCTGATGTAAATTCCGCTGCCAAATTAGACTAATACCACGATACCACCGAAACTGGCTCGCGGCCGCCCGTTCCCGGGAATCAGGGATCGGGGGTTGCGACACCATAAACCCTCAGGGTTACTCCAACAATTAGAAATGCCTGTTTGGAAATGGGAACTAATAACCATGGATTTCGTTACTAAGTTACCCAAAACCACAAAAGGTAACGACACAATTTGGGTAATTGTGGATCGATTAACCAAATCAGCTCATTTTCTACCTATGAAGGAAACCTTTAGCATGGAAAGATTAACCAAGTTATACGTAGACGAGGTAGTTTCCTTACATGGAGTCCCACTCTCTATTGTATCGGATAGGGATAGTCGTTTCACTTCACATTTTTGGACAAGTGTCCAAGAAGCCATGGAGACTAGATTGAACTTAAGCACTGCATATCATCCCCAAACAGACGGACAAAGTGAAAGGACGATCCAAACTCTGGAAGACATGCTCAGGGCATGTGTAATAGATTTTGGAGGAAACTGGGACATCCATTTACCTTTAATTGAATTCTCCCATAATAATAGTTATCATGCAAGTATTGAAGCTGCCCCTTTCGAAGCACTGTATGGACGAAAGTGTAGAACTCCAGTTTGGTGGGCAGAAATAGGAGAAAGCCAATTATCAGGTCCTGAAATCGTACAAGAAACCACCGACAAGATAACTCAAATCAAGGAACGACTGAAGACGGCTCGAGATCGTCAGAAAAGTTATGCAGACAATCGACGCAAGCCGCTAGAATTTCAAATTGGAGACAAGGTACTATTGAAAGTTTCTCCTTGGAAAGGAGTAGTTCGGTTCGGAAAGAAAGGAAAGCTAAGTCCAAGATACGTAGGACCATTCCCAGTAATCCAGCGAATAGGACCGGTCGCCTATCGTTTACAACTACCAAAAGAGTTAGCCGGGGTACATGACGTATTTCATGTATCCAACCTCAAGAAATGTTTATCTGACGAATCCGTGGTAGTACCTCTTCAAGACATAGAGGTAAATGAAAAGCTAAAGTTTGTTGAGAAACCACTCCAAATAGAAGACAGAAAGATCAAGTTTCTCAAACACAAAAGATTGGTACTGGTCAAAGTCAAGTGGGATTCAAAAAGAGGACCCGAATACACCTGGGAGCTGGAATCGGATATGAAGCGAAAGTATCCTCACTTATTTCAGTAAATCTCGAGGACGAGATTTTAAATAAGGTAGGGAGGATGTAAGGACCTGCAAAATTGTCTAAAAACGACCCGTAAGTGAAAACCCGGACCCCTGAAACCCTAGTGCTTATGAAAAACCAAGAAAACAAGAAAATTTGGTTTCAGGCGGGCCGCGTAAAACGTAAGCTTAGGCTTACGCGGGCCGCGTCAAATTAAAAATCACCGGATAAGTGTTACAGGCCATGTGGCGAACCTACTGATGACACGCTAGCCCTACACGTACACTAGGGGCCCTCGCGGGACGCATAAAATTCAAGTTAAGGTTTACGCGGGCCGCGAAAACCTAAAATTCAGCTATAAATTGCCTGTGCATGGGACTTGATTCTGTGTGCGAAATTTCAGTTTCAAAACGTCCAAATTCTGCTTAAAACGAGTGTTAAGGCATCAATACGCTGCTACGATTACGGGGTATTAACTCGATCACTGCTACAATACAAGTCCGATCGATTGAAACCGATCCGATGGATGTTTAAGTGCTGCCCGTATTTGGGCTATACTTTGTCATTCATCGTGAGGGTTTTGATTTCGTGAGTTTATCGTAAATGTTGTATTAAGTTACCGACCTAGTTTCGTATGCATTGTTATTTAAATAGGTTGCAAGGCTAAATCAGTAGGCAAGGTTCTGTCCAATTAAACTTGCAAAGTGAGTCATTCTCTTTTTATTAACTATGTTTTACAATACTTAAATTGTTTTCAAAAGTTATAATTACAGGAATTAGGTCTTGGTTATCTTGAATCACTGGTAAGTGGGGTATGGTGCACATTACTAATTTCTCACGGTTAGGTTCACCAACCTAACAGTGATAATCATCACTACTTGGGTGAAAGGACCCAATAGTGGTATGACCATCGTCACCAGGGTGTGACACTGCGCCAGATAAAAATAAGATAGTAGCCATTGTAATCGCTCTTATGCTGTAATCTATAACTAAGGTGTCATTTTATGTAACCTGAATGACTCGCCAGTATTTCCCCGCTGATAAAATATTTTTAAACATGTTTCAGGTGATTTACTGTGAATCAAGGAAAAAGTGCTACGGAGCACTAACAAGCTTGAAGTGGTGGCTCAATAAAATAAATAAACATGTTTTGTAAAACAAGTGATTTCCTCGTGAAATTTCCTTTACTGTAAATTATGGGGTTTGTCCCAAATTGTGAAATAAAATAAATGGGCATTTTCAAGTTTCAAAAGATCCTGTTAAAATTCCGCTGTCGCAACAACTAATAAATACCACGGGTTTCTGTTCCGCGGTTCCTAGACCGGGTAACATCGGGACGGGGGCCGTGACATAAGCCACTGATTCAGCCACATAAGTGTTCTGCTGACACCAAGATATTATTCAAAATGTTAGGAAATTAATTACGAAAATACGTGTATATATGTATATTATTGTTATGTGTTATTTGACTATTTGTTAGTTTACAGTATGAGCGACCAAGGACCTTCCGACGCCTACCGTCAGTTGTCCAGCTCACCTAGAAACGAAGGTACCTTTTCACAGCCTACCCTCTCAGGGTATTCAGCTGACAATGAATACGGGATATTCGTGTTCAAGGCTCAATCTGAAGAGCCATTTCCTCCTAAGAAGAGGGGATGGTTCAGCAGAGGTATGCATGAACATAGGAAGAGGATGAAAAAGTTACAACAACAGCGAGTTTTAGCAGCCGCTAAGAGAGAAACAGATGCTCACACCCAAGATATGCTCAATAGGAGTCTAGCAATTTTTCATATTCTAGCAACTACAGCTGCAGACCCTAATTTAGAGCAACTCATAGCACCCCAACCATTACCCTTGTTTCCCACACAACCAATGGAGATTGAAGTCAACTCGGAAAACCAAATCCCAGCACCAGCTTTTAACCCGACTGAGATACCTAGAGTACCAGCACCCAGTCCCTTAGACCCAGACTACGACCCGTGGTTTGACGACCATAGGGATTACCAGCAACGCTACCCAATACCAGAGGAACCCATACCAAACCTAGCTGCTTACCCAGGTCTGGACCCTTTAGATCCCTATTATGATAATGACCAATACATCAGGGAAATTCTAGAGAACCCTTACCCACATGAAGAACCCATGCCCCAGTTCCCAAACCCAGTACCAGCCCCTGCACCACCCATGAGCACCGAGAATGTGCAAGAACTCCGAACCTTTGGTGAGGAGATTTTAGAAGAAAGTGAAAGGATGAGACAAATAGGGGAACGACTCGTCTGGAAATATGACGAGCGTAATATGGACTTTTGGATGAACCCCTACCATTGGTAATAATAATAATAATAATAATAATAATAATAATAATATAATAAATATATATATATATATAATATGTGTGTATGTTTGAAAAAAATAATGATAATATATATATATATATTATAGTATAGACCGCCTCGTGGTTAGTGATACATACTAATATTGTATTTTTATTCCAGTTGTACTTGTAATAAATATAGATGCATACTATAAAATAGAGTAAGTCGCAATGCCCGACGATTTTGGATCAATATGCTTGTTGTATGATTATTGCATTGATTATTTTTATGCAATATTTAATACTTGGTAATTGTTTAAAATCCAGATGGCCGACGCAACAAATCCGGAAAACCAGAATAATGAAAATCAAATAAATAATAGTGAAATTCGACACCTTGTAACCCAAGGAATTAGAGATGCCATGGCAGCTATTATCCAAAATGTTAGGGATGCAGAAAATAATGATTAAAGTGGTAATGGAAGTAAACGAACCCATATAGAACCTAGTCACAGCGTGCACAATGGACCCATATTTCAAGTGCCCATTCCAAAAAGAAGAAGAACCATGTCTTATGGTTGTTCTTATAAGGAATTCTGGTCCTGTAAACCAATAGAATTCTCTGGAAATGAAGGGGCCATTGCAGCTCTACGCTGGATAGAAAAGACTGAGGCAGTCTTAAAAATAAGCAAGTGCGCAGAAGAAGATAAGATAATGTTTGCCTCCAATCTGTTTAAGAACTCAGCCTTAGAATGGTGGAACACTATCCTCCAGTCTAGGGGAAGTGACATGATTTACAATATGGAATGAGAGGAATTTAAGAATATGGTAGAAAGAAAATTCTGCCCTCCCAATGAAAAGGAACAGGTAGCAAACAAATTCTTAAACCTTAGAATGACTGGAGTGGATAGTAAGGGGTACACTACTTTATTCTTTGAATATGCTAGAATAGTGCCAACCCTTGCATCACCTAAACCAGTATTAATCTCCTGCTACATCTGGGGTTTAATCAGTGAGATAATGCATGTAGTCAAGGCAGCTAGACCTCAAACTATAGAAGAAGCCGTAGAACTAGCAAACACATTGACTGATGAATTAGTATGTACACGAGAAGAAGACCAGAGGAGAAACCTATCTCAAAGGCTTACCCAAGAATTTCGTTATGGAAATTCCAACCGTGGGAAAAATGTAGGTTCTACCTCTGCACCTTACTGCAAGGCTTGCAAGAAGAAGCATTCAGTAAGATGCTCCACTTACTGCAATTTCTGCAAGATATCAGGACACAAGGAAGAAGATTGTAGGAAGAAACCTAACAATGGAATGTGCTTCAACTGTGGAGAAAAAGGTCACATCAAGCCGAACTGTCCGAAACTAGCTCCAGCCCGAACAACAAGACTACTAAAAATGCTAGAGCATTTGTTCTGACTGTAGAAGAAGCAAAGATGATCTCGGATGCGATCGCCGGTACGTTTTTAGTTAATGATGTTTTTGCTAAAGTATTATTTGACTCTGGTGCAAACCAAAGTTTTATTAATGCTTCATTTTGCAAACTTCTCAATCGACCATTAACTAAACTCCCATAAGAATGTCTAGTAGAAACAGCAAACGGGGAAACCATTAAGATTTCTGAAATCTTGCAGGGTGCAAGAATAGAATTTTTAAATCAAAAATTTATTGCAAACCTTTACCCAATGAATCTGGCAGGATTCGATATTGTATTAGGAATGGATTGGTTAATAGCCAATAAAGCTACTATTTTATGTGATCAAAAGTCAATCCAAGTAAATTCACCAAGGGGTGAAAAGATCACAATTAAAGGAGATAAACCCTCTAGATCCACAAAATTCATCTCTGTGATGAAAACAACAAGTTATATAAGAAAATGATCATTAGTGTATTTGATTTCTATAATCATGAATACTAAAGGAAAAGAATTGAAAGATATTCTAGTAGTATCCCAATTTTCAGACGTATTTCCAGAAGAATTACCAGGGCTACCGCCAGACAGAGAAGTTGAATTCAGAATCCACCTACTACCAATAACAGCACCAATTGCCAAAGCACCTTACCGTTTGGCACCCGCAGAAATGCCGGAAATGAAGAAAAAATTAGACGAATTGTTGGAGAAAGGATTCATACAGCCAAGCTCATCGCCATGGGGATCACCGATCTTATTCGTCAAGAAGAAAGACGGGTCAATGCGTATGTGCATTGATTACCATGAATTGAACAAAGTCACAAATTAAATATCGGTACCCATTACCGAGAATCGATGATTTATTCGACCAGCTTCAAGGAGCTCAATATTTCTCAAAGATCAATTTACATTCAGGATATCATCAATTAAAGGTACAGGAAGAGGACATTCCTAAAACCGCATTTAGAACAAGGTATGGCTACTATGAATTTACTGTCATGCCATTTGGTCTAACCAATGCCCCAGCTGCATTTATGGACATGATGAACCGAATATGTAAGCCATATTTGGATAAATTCATAATTGTCCTTATAGATGATATTCTCATCTACTCTAAAAATAAGGAGGAACATGCAGCGCATCTGCACGCACTTCTAAGTTTATTGAGAAAGAAAAGCTTTATGCAAAGTTTTCGAAGTGCGAGTTTTGGTTAGAACATGTACAGTTTCTTGGACATTTAGTCAATCATGAAGGAATTCATGTGGATCCCACAAAGATCGAGGCGATTACCAAATGGAAAACCCCCGAGTCACCAACCGAAGTTAGAAGTTTCTTAGGATTGGTCCGTTATTATAGAAGATTTATACGATATTTTTCTAGAATAGCCATTACATTAACTAAGTTAACCTGTAAATCTGTTAAGTTTAAATGGCGACCAAAACAAGAATAAGCCTTTAGAATCCTTAAGCAAAGAATGACCAACGCACTCATACTAGCATTACCCGAAGGAACTGAAAACTTTATAGTCTATTGTGACGCTTCTAAACTAGGTTATGGATGTGTGTTGATGCAACGTCAAAAGGTTATAGCTTACGCCTCTAGACAACTTAAGAATCATGAAGAAAATTGTTCAACCCATGATTTAGAATTAGGAGCTATGATTTTTGCCCTTAAGATTTGGAGACATTACCTTTACGGTAGTAAGTTTACCATTTTCACTGATCATAAGAGTTTAAGGTATATTTTCGGGCAAAAGGAATTGAATATGAGACAAAGACGCTGGATGGAAATTTTTAGTGATTATGATTGTAATATCCAGTATCATGCAGGAAAGGCAAATGTGGTAGCTGATGCTTTAAGTCGAAAGTATCACGAAAAACCAAAAAGAGTACGTTCTCTTAAATTAAACCTGCAGGTAGATTTAAATGAACAGATTAAAGAAGCACAAGAATCAGTAATCAAGGACGATACTGAGAAATTGAAAGGAATGATTAAGGAACTAGAACAAGGAACAGATGGAATTTGGAGATTCCGTAAGAAAAGAATGTGGATACCTAAATTAGGAAACTTACGCCATCATATATTGGAAGAAGCCCATAAGTCTAAGTATACGATGCATCCTGGAAGTGATAAGATGTATCAAGACTTAAGAAAGAACTTCTGGTGGATAGGAATGAAATAGGATATAGCAACCTATGTTGCCAAGTGTTTAACCTGTTCACAAGTTAAAGCTGAACATCAGAAACCCTCAGGTTTATTGCAACAGTTAGAAATGTCAGTTTAGAAATGGGAATTGATAACAATGGATTTTGTTACCAAATTACCCAAGACAAAAAAATGTAATAATACAATCTGGGTGATTGTAGACAGGCTAAGTCAGCTCATTTCCTACCCATGAAGGAAACGTTCAGTATGGAACAATTAGCTAAATTGTATGTAAATGAAATAGTTCCATTACATGGAATTCCTTTATCAATTGTTTCTGACAGAGATAGACGTTTTACCTCTCATTTTTTGACAAGCTTCCAAAAAGCAATGTGAATCAAGCTAAATCTAAGCACAGCTTACCATCCTCAAACGGACGGACAAAGCGAAATGACAATTCAGACAATGGAAGATATGCTTAGAGCTTGTGTAATTGATTTCGGAGGTAATTGGGACGATCACTTACCATTAATAGAATTTTCTTATAATAACAGTTATCACACAAGTATCATGCTGCACCATTCGAAGCACTTTACGGACGAAAGTGCCGAACTCCAGTCTGTTGGGCAGAAATTGGATAAAACAACTATCCGGACCTGAGATAGTGCAAGAAACAACCGACAAAATCATTCAAGTCAGAGAACGATTGAAAGCAGCACGTTCGACAGAAGAGTTATGGAGATAACAGACGAAAGCCATTGGAATTTCAGGTAGGAGACAAAAGTGTTATTGAAAGTCTCTCCTTGGAAGGGAGTGGTAAGATTCATCAAAAGAGGAAAACTAAGCCCCAGGTATGTTGGATCTTTTGTGATTATTAGAAGAATAGGACTTATAGCCTATCAGCTACAACTGCCAGAGGAAATGGCAGGAATACATGATGTATTTAATGTATCTAACCTCAAGAAATGCTTAGCTGATGAATCACTGATAGTACCTCTTAAGGATATAGAGGTAAGTGAAAAGCTTAAATTTGTAGAGAAGCCTCTACAAATTGAAGACAGAAAGGTCAAGAATCTCAAACATAAAAGATTAGTTCTGGTCAAAGTGAAATGGGACTCTAAAAGAGGACCAGAATACACATGGGAGCTTGAATCAGAAATACAAAGGAAATACCCACACCTATTTCAGTAGTCCTCGAGGACGAGTTCTAAAACAAGGTGGGGAGGATATAACAACCCTTCAAAAATATAATTCTGACACTCTAAATATGTTTAAAATGTCACTATACGTCCTAAAGTACACCCCATATACGAGATTTAACCCTAAATACCATATATAATTAAAAATAAAATAAAAATCAAGATTTTGGGGTCGCTCGCAGGCCGCGAAGGCCTTGCCTTCGGCCTACGCGGGGCGCGACAGATAGGTGATTAGGCGGCACCCGGTGCTGCCACATGTCGGGCGGTGTGTCGAGCCTATAAGTGCTAACTGGTCATAGCTAGGCCCTACAACCTTAGGTCGCGGGCCACGTAAGACCTTGGTGTGGTCTTCGCTGGGCGCGACGAACCCCCTGAGCAGCCCTATAAATAGCAACGAGAGGTTCAGTCGACAAATCGCTCAACTTTTCTTTCTCTCTCGAATTTCTATATAGTATAAGCTATACTCGGGCGTTATACCCCCTAAATAACGAAGTTCTGCCTCGTTGTAAGTATCATAACCCCGGTTACGTATTAGATACGCTGCTCGATTGATCTAGGGTTCCGTAACGGTTGTCGTGGTTCTGCCCGACGTAGTCGTTGGAATGCCGTCTCGGGGAGGGTATTACTAATGTAAATATTGGGTTATTATACTAACGCATGTTGTAACACCTCGTAAAATCACGTCCAATGAAGTATTGACACGTGTAATAAACCCTAATGAAGTCAAACATTGAATTCAAGGGACTAAGTTTTCGAAAAATCGAAAACTTTGATTTTGAAAGAACTGGAAGTATTATCATACCAAAAATAAGTTTCTAATTAACCTTTTACGGTTTTATATTCACAATTGAGCCACTTGTTAATCAAGTGTAGCCGTTTATGTGATTAATTGAAAGTTTGCGCAATAAAGGGTTAAAAGCGTCAACATGTTAATTCTTACCTCTGAGTGACCTTTTAACAAACCGAGAGCCTCATGATATTTGATATACTCTCGGGAATGCCAATCATTGGCCATCCAAGGCTTTTATGCCCAAAAGTGAAGTTACGCGCAACTTTGCAAGTATAAGGGACTAAAAGTGTCAATATGTTTAATTATACCTCTGAATGACCTTTTACTGAGCCCGAAGCATTTTGATATTTTTAATAATACTTTCAAGAATGCCTGATATGAATTAGATAAGGCTTCAATGCTATTAAATGATAATTTACGCAAGTTTGCGCATTAGGGGGACCTAAAGCGTCAAACTGCGAAAGTATGCCGATTCGTATGTTATCGAACCTTACGGAATATGACCATGAGTTATACATACCTTAATTATCCTTCTCATAGCTTAGATATAGGCCTTGAGGTGTTTGGTGCGCAAAAATAAACTTTTAAGTCATGCAGGGACTAAAAGTGTCAAAAAGCGCACAAGTTTGCGTTTACACGCATATCTTACATTCTGAATATTCCCGGACACCCAAAAATTTATGTAAGCACTAAAATATTTTATTTTAGTGTTTGGCTTGATAAAATTCCATTCGTCGCGTCAATTGGTTCGTTTTTCGCGTCCGTCCGTGTTTCGTCGTAATTAACCGAACAACGTGACCGTACGATCAAACGAACCGACATCCGGCATAATTTTTAGCATGTTTCATGTTCCCCATACTTAGGCATCATTGTAGAGCCTTAAAAATGGTTTAACGGGCCTTAGATGAGTCGGAAATGACATTTGGAAGTGTAGGGACTAAAACTGTCAACAAATGAAACTTTGTTTGGCTGACCAGGTCCTTACGGACCTCAACATTATTGACCTTACGGTCCGTAAGCTAGTTCCCAGATGCAGAAACTCGTTTAAAATGGCTGTTCAGCCTTGCAAACGACTTATCTTGCCCCTTAACATCACCAAAGGCCGCCTAAACTGATTTTTAGCCCTTAGGGACACTTGTTGAAGAGTTGTGGTCATTGGTAGACTTACATGTCAACATTTTGTGGATTAAAATTCACTATATAAGGCCATGAAATTGCAACCATTTGATCATTCACTTCTTGTGCAATTCTGGAGCCTTTGGGAGCTTAAGAGCAGACACAAGACCTTCCTAATTAAGCATAGGACTTCAGTAAGTTTACTAATCCTTCCTTGATTAAGTTTTGCTTAGTTATTAGCCTAAAAGTCAAACCGTCGTAATTAACGGTTGACTTAACGATTAATCATTGTTGGTCCAGTGATTGGTCGAATTGAAAGTAGTTATAAGTTGGTAATTATGTGGGTAATAAACCCTTAAAAGGGTTACCCCTGATTCCCACTCTAACTAGGTCAAATGTCGGGTCAAACTTGCCATTTAAAAAGTCAACTGGATGTTTAGTTTACAATTTATGCATGATTAGCAATGTAGAACACATACAACCTGTTTGATCATTAATATAACTTGGTAATTAGTGTAAGAACATGTCTAAACATGTTCCACCCGACAATTTCCTGTTTAGACCCGGTTCGGAACCGAAAGACGCAAAGCTTTGACTTTTGCTTTGACTTCAGTTCTGACCTGTTTTGGTATGTTTTAAAAATACCATAGAGCTTCATTTGGACCAGGTTACATGCTAGTATAACCCTCTGTGATTATACACCATGGTTCATTAGTTAACCAATTAATACGCATGATTCCGTTAATTGCTCATATGTTGACCATTATGCCCTTTTCACCTTAAAACGTGATTTTTGGAAATGTAAAAGAGTAGAAACTTTAATTACTGATATTTAAACTTGCATCCAAAGTTTGATATCAGTTTGAGGTGTAGACTAAGAGTTATGCTCGTTAGCGTGAAATGAAAGCTTTATGTTAATTAAACGGCGTAATTAGCGTATAGCCTAGTTAAGCCTACTTTTTGATATCAAACTTATTACCCACTGATGTAATATATTATTTTGGGATTTTTAAAGATTTTTAATTAATTTTAGGCTGAGCATAACTAATAGTCGTAGGCTTATTCCGGTAATGGTCGGTTTTGCCCTTACGGGCCATAAAATGAGTTTTACATATCTAATCAACTCCAAACCTTTTGCTACTGATCACATATGATAAATAAATTATTTTAAGCCTTCTGAAATAATAAAAATATCAGCTTTATGTATCGAACCCGGAAAAGGCTTCTAATCGCCTTTTTAAGCGTTTTTAACGCATAGTATGTGCTATAACTATATTAAACATACAAGGGTTGATACCTACTGATATTTGAGGCAAATTATAATATTTTAACAGTAAGCAAAGGTTGTTAAACTCAGACTTCAGTATTGAGCTTTTCGGCTTATGTGAAATTACCAAACTACCCCTACGGGGCATAGTTTGGTTATAATTGATAAATTTCACATATATAATTTACCCTACTGTTATAACTTAGTAAAATAAGTATTTTTGCTGATTACATCAGACCTGTAACTCAGGTAAATACTTAAACTCTTTTATAACCTTTTAAATGACCAAACTACCCCTACGGGGCATAGTTTGTGTTTAAATTCGTTTCGGGCATAATAAAAGACATCTTACTGATGTCACAACATATATGAAGCATATTAACTTAGGAAACCTGTAAATGGCTCATATGTGTACCCGTTACGCTTATTATGCGTTCAGTTCGGTTTATGTAACAAGTTTACATAAATTAGCCGAAACGGGTCAAACCTTATCGGTTTTATCTCAAAATCCAGAATGTGTATGAAATACCCATATTAAGCAAGTCTCCGAACTTGTCGGGTCTAAATCACATTCTATCCGGTCTTCGCTTAATCATGCGTTTGAACCGTATCTTTCGGTAAGACTAACCGGTCTAAGCTTAGGCTTAATTAAAGACCCGTTAGCATTCTAATTGGTTATTTATACCATCATTCCAGACTAGAGCCTTCCGGTAAATTGTACCTACGCTTACTTAAGTGAATACGGCTGAGTTATTATATTTCTTGCTATTTAAGACAGGAGCTAGCTCAGGTAAATACTCTTAACTTATTTTCCCTATTACGGGCTTGGGATACGGTAATATAAATACCGCATGGTCAGGTATGGGATTCAAAGACCAATAAGTCGGGAAATCCAAATAACCTGTTTTAGTTCGTATTGCTTGACTGAAACATTGGGGATTAATGCGACCGTGTCCTGGATATCCTTGACTCATTAAATGCAATTGCCACGACTTAAGCACGGGGTGTAGGCATACACCTGACAGATGCTATATGCTAATTAATTAATTATACCCAATAAGGGATTCCCAATAAGGGAATAGTGGTGTGTCGGTTAATCATGAACCGGCATAGATCCGGGCCCCGTATGTAGAGCAAGTTATGTAAAACTGATAACATGAAATATAGTTTGTCCCAAGTTATAAAAGATAAATTTTGCCTCTGTGCATTTTAATCAAGTATAAAAGATTAATTTTGCCTTGTGCATTTTAATCAATGTGTCTACTTATTTTGTGCCGAAGTGCATTCAAACCAATTTACAAACTCTTTTCAAATGAGTCGGTTGAGTGTATTTACCAGTGAAAACTGACGTATTTTCAAAAGTCTAAGTGACAGGTACAAGTACGTAATAGGCTGGAAGCTGCTCAGGACGTTAATAAGGAATCTTGCAAGTTCTAGGCGTCTAAAGTCTGTTGAACAATATTTATATTTTAAGATCCGCCTGTGGATCCTTTACTTTCCGTTGTAATACTGGATATTACTTTATATTCGGATTGTAATATATTTATCTTTTGCTTCCGCTGTGCATTTATATATTGTGTTGTTTGACTATGATGATATCAACTACGTCACGATATTCCCCACCGGGCCCACCGGTGACACGTGGAAAGTCGGGGTGTGACACGCGTGCATTTGTGTAATTAATAGATAATCACCAGGAAATCCTAAAGGAAAACCCGAAGACAGCAATGTGAGTAATCTCCCTTTTGTAAACCTTTTTATAAACTGTTTTCACAAAACCTCAATTGTTTTACCTTATAATTAACAGTGATTGAGTATTTGTAATTCTACAATTACCGTCGGTATGTTGGGGTTTTGTATACAAAATTTGTTACTACACTGTGAGTAGTAACATGACCACAAGTCGGGTTGAAAGTACCGTGGGTGGTAATTAAAGTAGATGGAAACAAATGTAATTGCAACCGCCCTCAATGCTGTAGACTGATAAAACCTGTTTTGATTAAACTGGGATTAACTCACCAGTATTTCTCACCGACAAAATGTTTTTTTTACGCGTTTCAGGTAACAAAATGTGAAAGCCAAATAGAAGCCAGTTGGACAGCACTGAAGGCTTGGAAAAGTGGCTATAAAGTTACCTAAAATAAAGGGATGTTTTATTTAAATAAAATAGGGTTTACCCCTATAAAAATTTGTGTACTTGAAACTTGGGAATTTCCCATGTATTTAATATTATAAAAGCGTGTTATTTTACTCTGATAAAATATTTCCTAACTACGGTGCTGATGTAAATTCCGCTGCCAAAATGATAAACAACGATACCACCGAAACTGGCTGCGGCCGCCCGTTCCCGGGTTGTTAGGGGGCGGGGATTGCGACAAGCCTAGCTCGGCTCGGCTCGTGACGAGCCAAATTGGCTCGGTTTGGCTCGCTTGATAGCTCGGCTCGGTTTAGCTCGAATTATTTTACTTACAATATATTTTATTTTTATATACATATAATATGAGTTAAATTCCCGGATAGTCCCTGTGGTTTGCCTCTTTTTCACCTTTAATCCCTAACTTTTTAAAATTACAGCTATAGTTCTCAACTTTTCAATTTTCGTTCCCGGATAGTCCCTGTGTCTAACATCAGTTAGTTTTCTGAGTTAAGAGAGTGTGAAATGACAACAATACATTTTCCTTAAAAATGGCAAACCCCAGGGACTATCCGGACATTTAATAAATAAATAAAAATAAAACTCTAATTTTTAAGTGGGCCCCACAACCTACCCCACCCTCACCCTACCCCAGTCATCTTATTCTTCTTCTCGACATCCCTCCACTAGAAACCGCCACGCTGCCGTCGTCTCTGCCGCAAGCATAACAAACACAATAACAAGTAAGTGAACTAGCATAATCAATGATTCAGCTATAAATTCAACTATAATCATAAATCAGCTAAATTTTGATCCCTAAACAATTAAAATACATCAAAGGAAGTGAACTAGCATAATCAATGATTCAACTACAATTTCAACTGCAATCACAAATTAGTAAGAATTGAGCTCCTATTTCAAAATAATTACAAAACATCAACGCAGTGAGCAACTGTAATCAACGATTCAACTATTAATTCAACAATAACCGCAAATCAGTAAGAAGTGAGCTCCGATTTCTAAATAACTACAAAACATCAATAGCATTGAACTATAATAATCAACGATTCAACGATACTACTTACGTAGAGCATTTGTCCAACGTTTCCGTCCTCAGCAGGAGCTTCTGGAAGCTGAATTGCGTTTCGACTTGACGGATTATCCGTTACAAAACCGAACGGATTAAACGACGGCGTGTCATCGTCCTTTTCTGACGCTTTTGCGACGAACTTTCGTGAGAGTGATAATCTCCTTGTTGTTGTGTTTGTTATGCTTGCGGCGGAGATGGCGGCAGTGTGGCGGTTTCCGGTGGATGGATGTTGAGAAGAAGAAGATGATAGGGGGTAGGGTGAGGGTGGGTAGGTTGTGAGGCCAACTTGAAAATTAGATTATTATTTTTTTTTATTTATTAAATGCCCGGATAGTCCATGTGGTTTGCCCTTTTTAAGGAAAGGGTATTTTTGTCATTTCACATCATCTTAACTAAGAAAACTAACTGATGTTAGGCACATGGACTATCCGGGAACGAAAATTGAAAAGTTGGGGACTATAGCTGTAATTTTAGAAAGTTAGGGACTAAAGGTGAAAAAAGGGCAAACCACAGGGACTATCCGGGCATTTAACTCCATATAATATATTACAAAAAAAATGATTTTACATGTATTTAGGCTTGTAGTTTGATATCTATGACATATTTAAAGGTTGATTGCCGTGCTAATGAACAAATATTGTATTACTTGAAATATAAAACTTTTTTTGCGTTGTTGAACGTGAATTTGGCTTGTAATGTATTAGGTTGAACTTATTTTGAATATGTTCTTTTGAAGTGTTCAATAATATTTTAGAATACTGAATTTTGAGAGCTATGAATTAATTTTTATTTTTAAAATCAAACCAAACCAAGCCGAGCCAGCTCGGTTTAAAACCAAACCGAGCCCGAGCTTAGATTTTCAGCTCGGTTTATAATCGAGTCGAGCCCGGGCTTGCCCTAGCTCGGCTTGGCTCATGAACAACCCTATGGTTTATTCACTTTTACTATTTTCATCCGAAAGGTTTTTTTTTGACATACGAGTCCTGGGGTTTTCAAATCTTGTTATTTTTATCCAATTTGTTAACCCCATCTAAAATTCAGTTAACTTTTTATTCAATTACAAAATTACCCATGTTTATAAAATCTTTATATAAATTGAAATATAATATATAATAATAAAAATATTAATAAAACCCATTCTATCCTAACCTTTATAAGAAAATATTTTTGGATGAAATTGACCAAATTAACCACACGAGTGAAATTGACAATTTACTCTTTGTTTTAGAACAAAACTCTGGATACATATATTTATAGATCAAGATCATTTCATAACCATACAGTTCTTTTTATTTATTTTATGTATTTAACGAGTTGACGCTACCCGCGCGTTGCGGCGGGATGTTAATTATGAATGTTTATTATTACTATATCAGATAGAAGCGAAAATTCTTAGATTTTGTTCTCTAAGCAAGATGGTATTTGAAGACGATGTCATCTGTGGTTTAGATTAGAGTTGCGACTTCCATTCTAAATAGTCGCGAATCATGTTAGTCGATTGCAAAAAAAAATGACGCACCGTTTGAAGAAAGTGTTGGTGAATTAATTATCCTATACATCATTTGTTATGCATGTCGGTTGCAAAAAAATTATGCACCATTTGAAGAAAGTATTACATCATTTGTTGTGCATGATGGTTGAAAAAAAATTCGCAGCTTTTGATTAGTGGTAAAAAAAGGCTATTTGCATCAAAAGGTAAGCTCAAAAAAATCAAAAGATAAGTTTTATAACACAATACATACAGAATTGGTGTAGAGTCTTGTGCTTAAACGATCAATTTAAAGTGATTGCAGGTTTATTTATTTAAATTGAAGGAAATGATTAAAATACTTAAAAATAACCTAACAAACAAACAATAAACCGTCAAACCACTAATCAAAAGTTGGGCCAACATAAACAACGAATTTAATAGAGAAACGAAAACTCCTGTCTAAAAACGCCTCCACCAAATCTCCCCAGTCTCCAATCTCCCTCCCACTGTCTGTCTTCATCATCCGTCATCGCCACCACCGTCGGCCCCTGGGCCCTGCCCCGGTGTCCCTTTAAGTTCACAAATTAATGCCACATTTGTGACATTATAGATAAGTCGGTTTCCATGCCTTCGTTTTTCCGATTATTTGGGTTATGTCTGGCGCCTACTAATCCGTCCAGTGATCTGTGATGGTTCGTATAGACTGTAGAGGTTTTGGCGGGTCTCCATTATGGTCAGAAGTGGCCAAACGGGGGTGGTGATGTGGGTTGACTTTCCGGTGAAGAAAGATTTCGGGATCTGGGGATTTGGTTTCCGTTGAAGCGGTTATGATTTGACATTGTGATTTTCTAATAAAAAACGGTTGAATCAACGAAAAATTATTATGAAAACCTTACGGATTACACATCGCAATTTTCCGACAAAAAACGGTTGATTCAACGGATAAATCGTAAGAAAACTTTTCGAATTTGATGATTTTTTGGAAATACTTGAAATCATTCAACATATGTGGTCGAATTCGTGTAGAATCATTTTGTGGCTGACTTGTTTTGACGACGGTTGCATGTCCCGTTGCTTATGTATAAATATGAAAGGATGCGACGGTTGCCGGTGCGGATACGAAGGGATACGTGACTCAAGTTACTTTTTGTATATGTATATAATATTATTTAAGGGTGGTTTTATCATCATTTTTATAAGTAATTTTGTGATGTATATTGGTTATTACATATATCTAATCATAAAATTTCCTAAAATAAATTACAAAACTTCCCTTAAATAGTAAATAAAATGATTGGTTGTTAGGAGTTCTCGAAGTTAGTTTTTTTAAAGTTTTGAAATGAAGTCAACCCTTTATTTATTACTCTCAACTCCTAACCAGTGGCGCATCTTAAGAGGGGCCGGGGGGTTGGGTATATACGTTTTCGACCCCCCACGTCTTCATTGTCAAGCTTCGCCACTGCTCCTAACAATTATTACCAGACCCTATACAAGTAAATCTTAAGTTTTTACACTCCACATCGATCCGTATAGTAGATATATTTTTGACATTCCATTTCGGGTCATGCATCTCAGTTATAGGCCGTTCAAAATCCACTTGACAACAATTCCAAATTCACAGTTAACAATAATAAATTAAGATAATTACATATAATTAAATTAATCTGGTTTTACTTCACGTCACTAACTTCCACAAAAACCCTAAAACTCAAAACCATATCGTATACTTTACTAGCTTATTGTATATGTAAAGTGCTCTCCAACTAATTTCTCAACGAAATAATTGTAATTATAAACATGTGTCAAAGGTATAGAATAGTGTTTCAATTTTTTTTTTTTTTTTGAAATGTGTGAATTATTCGCGAATGTCGGGAGATTTAGTATACGTTGTCTTAACCGGGTCCGCGCTAGAGAGCCCCCTCGCACAATAGATCCATAATTTAAACCGCTCAATGAGAAACCCCTATCACCAAGACTCGAACTTGAGACCTTGAGGGGAAAACTCACCCGGGCCCATCATAAGTGGAACTTAAATACCCGTGACCACCACTAGAGCACTAGTGATGGTTAATAGTGTTTCCATTTGATAGAAAAAAAGAATCGCAACTTATTAATTAAGTAATGTTTAATCAAAGAAAGTTTATGCATTTAACATGATTATGTATATAAAAATATATATCTTCACCACTGAGTGATGTTATCCACTATGAGGATATTTGTGTTGATTGGTGAAGAGTGACGTATTGCTAGGAGAATAAGTTTTCTTGGGGGCCATGTTAGTGCATGGGAATTTTTTTTAAGGGTTAATATACACTCTTTAAAAACCTATTTTAAATCTATATCATTTGTAAATCATAGGACTTAATTATGAGTAGGTACACATTTCCAACACTTGATTATGAGTAGGTATACATTTTCAACACATCTTGATACTGTTGAAATACAAACCATTTGGTAAGGTGTTGATATTACTAAAGATGTAACTCCTATGTAATTGTAAATGCTAGAACTAACATACATTTAATTTTGGAAATCATAATTAATAGCGATTCAATGGAACACGTAAAACGCATGGGAAGCTCATTGGCGCCTGAAGCCTTATTCATCATATAAGTGTGTATATCTTAATTCAAACAAAAAGCATATTAAGATAGACAAGGCAAGAAGTCACTACTAGCAAACTTGGTATTTACGACCAGGTCACAAAAATGTGAAATTTGGCCGCAAAAATGTGAAAAATAACAAGTTAAAATTAGAAAAGAAATTGATTGCAAATTAGTTGCAAAAAAAATATGAAAGAATACAAAGTTCTGTATCTTGATTGTAAAAATTAAAAAAGAAATTGGCTGCAAATTAGTTGCAAAAAAAAAAAAAATGAAAGAAAACAAAGTTCAATTATTATAATAAGATTTGTGGGTGACAAAATCAGTGTAGCTAGCATCACATCATAGCTTATACTATAGTGATTTGGTTATTTTCTCCTTTCGTGTATTACCAAAAATTGCGGATGAAAACAAAGTCCCGGTTCGAAACAGGTTGAACGCAGGGTTGTTTGTACGTGACACCGGGCTTGGGGCCCACTCCAAAACCACCTATAAATGCCCAAATATCTATCTTTTCTCCTATTACCCACAGTCCTACAGAGTCATCTGTACGAAACACGTTTGTCGCGAAATAAAAATAAAATCTGACACATTTTTGGAGTCTAGCCACGGTTTTCGTGGTTCACGACGGAGACCTCGGAGTGTTTAGGAGCGGATTTTGGTGATCTGTGAAAGTTGGGTCAAGTGGTCAAAGTTCGATCAACTCGGGTCAAAATAGTTCAACACATAGATCGAGGCAAGTGTACGTGTTAAACAGGTTCTTTAGGAAGGTATAATCACGGACTCGTATGTTTGGATGATGTAAATTTGTGTGTGTAGGTTATTTTTTCTCTACAAAGGGCAAAATTCCTAAGGGTATCCGGGGCACACTCGGGGAGTGGGTTCGGTGACCACTTTCCCCGATCGGGAACACCGCCTCCATCACCGCGGGGACCCGATTCGGGGGGTGGTTTCGGTGGTTGTTCACCGCTTTGAATTGGCACATGGATCGAGGAACGGCTCTTTCTTTTGAACGGTCATAAAACAAAAAAAAAAAAATCACTTTTTATACAAATATAACCACACCCACCACTAATTATTTACACTCTCATCAAACCACACCACAACTTCACTTATTTTTTATACTCTCAAACCACACCCACTTCAAACCGAGCAATGGAGAACCAACCCCGCGAAGCCAAGAAAAAAACTAAGGGACGAGGCAAGCAACCGTCTCGTGGTGGTTCGAGCGGTGCAAGTGCACAATCACAACCCCCTTTCGGATATATTTCACAACCCCCATTTTTTTTCCAACAACCTTCACACCCCTCCTTTTACAACACCCAAGCAACCAACCTTCAACCCAATTTCGGCTATGGTTTTCAAAATTTGTTATCAATGGATGCTCCTCCTCAATCCCCCGCCTTCGACCCATACAGTTTTCGTTCCCCACAAGTTCCATCGGTCCAAGAAAATGTTGAACGTCCTCTACCTATTTACGACGACGAGGACGATGAGGTAGTGCCCGAAACTCAAAATTTGGGCGACGAGGACGATGAATATAATGTGGATGAAGACGCGGGCAACGAAGAAGATGACGCTCGGGATAAAAAGGGAAAAATGACGAGCGAAAAATGGACAAAGGTCCAAGAAGAGGCGTTGGCGAAGGCGTGGGTACATTGCTCTACCAACAAAAAGAAGGGCAATCAACAAAACCGCGATAGTTTTTGGCGTAAGATTTTAAATCATTTTAACGCCACCGTCAGTGGAAGTAACCGGACCGTGCATCAAGTACGGTCTAAATGGGGCCCGATGCACACGAAAATAAACTTTTTCAACGGCCTATACCAACAAGCGGTAAAAATTATATTTTTTAACAGAATTTAAAGAGAGATTTCCGAACGGTTTTCAACATGTCGAGGCATGGGAGGTCCTTCGAAAACACGACAAATGGGCCCAAGTCCCATTGTTGGGTGAGGAAGGGGAAGGTTCGGGACATAAAAGAAAGCCCGTTGAGGTGGACCCTTCCATACCCGATATGAACGAAGACCCCTCGCCACAAAGAGCACAACGGCGAGACAAGCGTCAAGCGACATCGTCCGAGGGAAGCTCGGCCGAGTTGGCGGAACAATTCAAAGAGTACACCGCCATGAAAGAAAAGAAGCACGCGATTGAATTGGAGGCGATTGAATTGAGGAAGAAAAGAGAGTCGCAGGCTCTCGAGCTCATATCGGAACAACGCGAGACGATGAAAAACTACAATTACGATCGAGATATGGAAACATTCATCAAGCCGCACGAGGATGCTCCGCCAAATATGTTGCCGTTCATCCTCGCCCGAAAACGCGACATCGCTAACAAGTACGGGTGGCCGTGCGATTTCTAAAATTATTATTTTCTAGTTTTAATGTAATTTTTATTTTCTAGTTTGAATGTAATTTTAATTTTCTAGTTTGAATTTAATTTTTATTTTTCTAGGTTGTTTTTTTTAATTTAATGAAATGTCTTTTATTTAATTTTTATTTTTGTTAATATTTTTTTTATTTATAAACATGCATAATTTTACAAAAAAAAAAAAAAACCCAAGTCCCCTAAGAGGGGAGTGCCGCCATCAAAATGAGGTGTTAGGGGAGTTTAAGAGAGGAGTTGACGTGACACTATCTGATTGGTGGTGCGTAAGAGAGGGGACTCCCCTCTTAGGGGAGTGCCCCTCTCACCCTAAGAAGGCTAAGAATTCATAAGATTTCATGTGAAAATCAATAAAATTAAGGGTAGGGGTATAAGTGTAAATTAGAAAATTATTCAATAATCAATTATAATAAAGTACCATTTTCTTTTGTAAAATAAACAAAACTAGAACTATTTTCCACATGATTAGTTAAAAACTCGATTGATAATTTGTACACCTCCATAAAGAAACTCGTCTTCCTCTTAATTAGACAATGATGATGAGTTATCTATTTAAAAAAATATATATATATATTTGAGATTATTTAGAGTAGTGTAGAAAGTTTGAGAGTAGAATTTGGTGTGATTTTTTTATGGAACGGTGTGTGTGTATTTTTTTAATTGACTGGTGTATATTGATTTTTTAAGGTTTAACCATAGGGAGAATCCCATTGACCGGTTTAAATTGATTTCTTAAGCTTTAACCATAGGGGGAATCCAATAAAATCCCACCATCTCTTTTAACTTGACCACGCCCTCGGTCCCCTCCAAGCCCCCTCCCCCGGCTGCCATGGCGCCCTGTCGTGGCAGTGTTCACTTCCCTTGCCAGACTGATTAGTAGCAATGACGTCTAGGACAACACATGACCTTAGAACCAAGTTCCCGAATCGTTAGACAACAATATTTGTGAAGTCATCCAGAATCAATATTCATATCAAGTATTATTATTGTTACCCCGAGTCATTCCTTGCAACTGTTTTGAGAGAAAAAAAAAAGTACAAAAGTGGATATTAAAATATTAACAAATTAATTATAACTATAGAATTAAGCACCCCGCGTTGCGACGGAGGCCTAAAACTATGCCAAATAACATCAATGTCACACCGCTGGTAGCGACCACCAATACTGAAGTTGTGGCGTGTTAATGCGAATAAATAAGACTGAAACGTATAACATATAAAAAATAACTATGTTGATTTAGGACCCACGCGTTGCGACAAACTTGTTAAATGGAAAAAATAGACGTAAAAACGTTGAACCACACACGCACATTGCGTCGTGTTAACTCGCAAAATAATGTAGAAAAAAATAACTAAGTCGATGTAGGATCCGCCCGTTGCGGCGAACTTGCCAAAGGGGAAAAATAGACACGTTGCGACATACCTGTCAAATGTGAAAAAATAGACCAAAAACGTTGAACCACACACGCACGTTGCGACGTATTAACTCGCAAATTTTAGAACGAAACGTAAAACGAAAAACTTGCGAAAGATAAAAATATGGGGGACCAAAGTTGTAAATAAAAAAGTTTTGGGTTAAATTACAAAAGATGAAAAGTTTTGGGTTAAAAGTAAACAAATTAAGAGGGTTAAAATAAAAAGATGAAAACATTTGGGTTAAAAGTGAAAAATCACAAATTTTTTTTGGAAAACACCCCATGCATGCTTTGGGTACAACAACACCATGCAATAATATGTTGCTAATTTATATTACGGAAATATACCATTTATTATTATATGCAAAATTTTTACTTGATTTTTCACTACTTGATGATTAGCTTGTAGATTTTAAAATTTTTGTTTACGCTATTGTGTCTTTTTACTTATTATTATGTCTTTTCTATATTTGTGTCATTGTGTTTTTTTTTTGCGACTTATTGTGTCTTTTTTCTTCAACATTGTGTTATATTTTTCGGCATTGTGTTTTGTTTTTTTTTTTCTTGACATTGTGTTACATTTTGTGATCCATTATATCTTTGTACGCTTCTTATTTTTAGAGGAACCTTTGATAAATAACTTTACCCATGCTAACAAATAAAATCTTGATTATTTTCGTGTTATACCAGTACTGTGTTTTGGGTTGCGTCACTAACTCTTACTGTCTGTTTGGTATGGGATAATGGAATGAACGAGGGAATGAAATGGACGAGGTAATGGAATGGACGAGAGAATGCAATGGATCATTACCATTCCATGTCTTATTTGGTTACCATGTGGGAATGGAATAAATTTTTATTGTGTATTGTTTGATAGGCAAGAAAAACGAAGGAATAACATCAGCGGTGAGTGGTGGTGGTAGTGATTGTAGATGGTTGACGACGATGAGTGGTGGTGGTGGGTGGTGACGTCGACGATGAGTGGTGGTGGAGGCGATGGCGAAAGTCGGTGATGGTGGTGGTTGGTGGCGGCGATGAAGGTGGCGTCAACGAGTGGCTTTGGCGGTGGTGGTGGTTGGTAGCGGCGGTGGGTGGCAACGGTGGCGGGTGGGTGGCGGCGGCTGTGTTGGATGTGTTGGCTGTCGGGGTGGCGCCGTAGGCTGTGATGGGTTGCGGGTGGAGGCGCCGATGGCGTTGATGGTGGGTGGTGGGTGGTAGCGAAGGTGGTGGGTTGTGGTGTTGTTGATGAATGGTGCAAGAGGGGAAGAAATGAAAAAAAAACATGGGGGTGGATGGAATGATTTTTAGGGAATGGAATGACGTATGAAATGGGTGATTCCATTCTATTTACCAACCAAGGGAAAAGATCAAATAGGAAGATTAATTTTGCTAGGAAGGATATGAAGCAATAAGGGGATGACATGTGGCAACAATTAAAATAAAGAAAAAATGTATTTTAGTCAATCCAACCCTTTCTTCTTCATTTTCAAAACCCAGTAACTTCAAAACCCACCATTTTCAAAACCCACCATCTTCAACCATTTCTTCACTTTCTATCTCAATAATCACTACATTATAGTGCGATTTTCATCACCAATCAATGATTCAAACACCCGATCAACGTGTTCTTCAGCTTTTTTGAAGAAAACCCAGTTTAAATTCATACAAAATCTCATTTTTTCCGGTGATTTTGAAGATAATTACTCGATTCGTTCGATTCGAGAGCTGATAAATGTTTCAATCATTCAAAATTTGTCAATTGTTGAAGAAATCACTTCGATCCAGGTAACAAATTCTTTAATTTCATTTTTACGAACTGGGTTTTTGATTTAGTCATTGCGTTTTACGATCTTGGCGGGGGTCCGGGGGCGGCAGCCCCTGGCGGGGTCCAAGGGGCAGAGCCCCTGGCTGGGGTTGAGCTGTACTAAAAACGCATCAGAAAAATTAATTTTCCAGAAATTGGCTCATTTCGAAGACAGTAATTCGTAGACAATTCAGACAGTTCACAGACAATTCACAGACAGTTCTCAGACAGTTTTATGTGTCCATTGCGTTTTAGAAATAAGAGAGTTTTATGTGTTTTCTAGCTATGGGGTTTTAGAAAAAACACATTTTTAAGTGTTTTTAGTCATTGCGTTTTAGGTAGAACATATTTTTAGGTGTTTTCAGTCCATTGCGTTTTAGAATGAGTAATTTTTAAGTGTTTTCTGGCCATTGCGTTTCACAAATAAGACATTTCTTTGTGTTTTTTGTGCATTGCGTTTTAGGTAAAACACATTTTTATGTGTTTTTGGTGCATTGCGTTTTAGGTAAAACACATTTTTATGGGTTTTTAGTCCATTGCGTTTTATAAAGTACATTTTCTTTTGAGTTTTTAGGCTATTGCGTTTTAGAAATAAAACATTTCTTTGTGTTTTCTAGCCATTGCGTTTTACAAATAAGTCATTTCTATGTGTTTTTGGTGCATTGCGTTTTAGAAAAATGTCATTTTTAAGGTTTTTTTTTCATTGTGTTTTACAATACTGTGGGTTTTTCTATTGCGTTTTACGCAACTGGGTTTTAAATTTTTTTTTTCAAAATATAGCAATAGTATACTCGTTTTAAAGATAAAAAAACGCTCGTTTTTTTGGTGCAATTTTTATAAAAAAATAATGTCGTATGAAAGAGTTATTAACGTTTAAAAAATGGGGGGGAATTGGAGGAGAGAGAAACTATTGGCTTACTTGACTAGAATGCCCCTGAAAAAAGTCACGCGCCTCTTTTCTTACTTTCAATTTCCCTGATTTAATCTTAGCCCTTGATTAACTTAATGGATGGTCAAGATCACTTCCTAGCCTTCCTAGCCAAATTAACTTCCTATTGTATCTCCACCCTACCAACCAAACACCCTTTTCTTCAATCCATCATAATGATCAATTCCATTCCGCTTCTCATTCCTACATACCAAATATCTTTATAGATAAAGATATTTAACTTGTTTCCCTCGAGCACTATATGAATCTTTATAGATAAACATATTCGGGTTTAAATATTTGTTAGTTGTTTGTACCAAATGAGTCATATAATGAATATAACTTTTTTTATTATTTCTTTAATTTGATGATGAACTTAAAAGTTAAAATAGTCAGTAAACATCTGGGCTTTCGTATGACCGTACTACTATTGTCTTTTGGTCCTCGTCCTATAAAACCCCTCCATTATCCACACATCTTCATCCAAAAGATACACACACATCCTAGATATTACATCTTCAAGAAATTGTTTTGAGATTCAAAAAGAAATATGGAAGAAAATTACAACTTAATTCCTAAATATGAAGATTTTTCCTCTAAGTTCCCTCCAAACTTCACTTCTTATGAATCCAACATCTCTTCGATTATCGAACTTAATTCAAACATTATGTACGGTCATCACCAACCTCGAATACCGGCCGTAGTTAATTTCTCTCCATCTTTGAGTTGTAACAACTCGAGTAGTTTAAACGAAACCGATGAGGGCCATGTTATCATTAATGAGAGAAAGCATAGGAGGATGATATCAAACCGGGAGTCTGCTAGGCGGTCAAGGGTGAGGAAACAAAGGCAACTTGACGAGCTATGCGCCCAAGTGTCGTGGCTCAGAAGCGAGAACCACGGGCTCATGGTTAAGCTAAACCGGTTCTTAGAGGCCCATGAAAAAGTTGTTCAAGAAAATGTTAAGTTGAAGAAAGAAAGTTTGGAGCTAAAGAAGTTGGTTAGTGAAGCTCAACTTGATAACACATATACTAATTTAGGAGATTTAGGGTTTTTGAGAGATCTTCATGATGATGTTGATCATGATCATGATGATGATGAAGATGATGGTTGTGGTTATGGTTATGGTGTGGTTACTTCTTGCACCACTGCTCATCTCAGGGTTCAGTCATCCTGTAGATCTAACGTTGCGTCTACTACTTTTGATTCCTCCACTTTGTTTTAACTTGTCATATTGGTTGTTTTTTTATTATTATTATTAGGGTTATTGGATTTTAATAATCTTAAGTTTCATCAGTTGGCCGATAATAATCCCAACTTTAAAAATTCTCTCCAATAATCCCAACTAGTAAAAGTTTGGCCGCCACTGATCCTTTTCAAACATATAAGAATTTGGTCTCCTCAGTAGATTCAATTACACCTAGTGACTCCTTAATTGATTTAAGTGCACCTATGTTAGAAAAGGATCAATGGTGGCCAAACTTTTACAAGTTGGGATTATTTGAGAGAATTTTTAAAGTTGGGATTATTATCGGCCAACTGGTGAAACTTAGGATTATTAAAATCCAATAACACTTATTATTATATGTAAAAGAATGCTATTTTTTCAAGAATATGTACTTTAATGTTTTACTTTTGTTGGTGGTGTATTGGACTATATTCAATGCATTTCTTGTAACTCACCGGCCAATACAATATTTTGTTCAATTTAATATAAGGAGATTCATATGTTTATAATTAAGTTACATATTATAAGTAGTTTTAAGTTTTTAATGGACCTTATCTTTATAAAAAAACACATACATGTCTAAGACACAAGAGTAACTTCTTTTATCAGGAATTTTGAACAAATTCACCTTAATTTTGTTTTTAATTCTTGAGAAATACTTGAAATATTATAATGGCAAGTTTATTGTAGATGTACTTATATATTGGCTCAAACTCAAAGTGGATTGGCTCATAAGTCATAAGGCCTCACCCATCTACACTTCTCTACACTTCTCTACACTCTCACATAAGATGATTATCACACATATGATCCTAATTTGACTGCTAGAAGGTGTTTAGTAAGGCTCCGGTGTCACGTAACCTTCTAACGGATTTCATTGTATGTTTTGGGCTTATGTAAAAAGTCGGGATATGTGTAACCGGTTCAACCTAGTGGGAATCTGTAGTAGCATTTAGTGCTGTCAACGAGAAAGCAAGTTAAGCAAGAAACTCGTCTCTACCTCTTCGTTCTAAAATATTGAGTGGAACAAGCAAATGGGTTGAACTTCTTATCTCTATCCTAACTAGAGTACTCAGAAACATTAAGCATGTGCCAACAACCAACAAAATCGGTGCAAAACTTGTCTCTATCACAAAATTTTGGAATGATCCAATATTCATATCAAATGGAACTTTATCACAAATTATATGAGCATATGGTTCAATAGGTTGTGAATTGTAAGGCTCAGGCATATTATATGTTATCTATAGTAATGCACGAAGTACAAACATATTGTGCTGGTATGATTTTAGTTTAAAGTAAATGAGCTAATTATGGCTCTAAACAATATGAGAAATTCCTATCAAAATGTTTGCTTTGTGTCAAATGTTCAATTAGGGGCACTTGAGGCATTCAATTACCATTTAGGAAAACTTAAATTAGTGTTTTCAGACCCGGACCGAACCGGCCGGTCGGACCAGGAATCGGAGGTTGAGCTGGTCCGGGTCATGGTATCGGGCCGGAAATGCATTGAATCGAAGTTGAACCGGCGGCTGGATCAGGAAACCGGCCGGTCGGACCGGTTTTTGGAAGGGTTGAACCGGTTTTTTATATATTTTTTCAGATTTAACCCTATTAATTTTTATAATATTTACGATACCTTCCGGTTCTTAAGTCCGGTCGGACCATTGAACCAGTAGAAAGACCGGTTCGACGTCCGGTCTGATTCTGAAAACATTGACTTAAATCCCTAGACAAGGGAATTGGGAAGTATTTGTTACCATTTAAAGAAATAGATATAGAGGATATTTTTAGTAGAGATTCAAAGAACCAAATCATTGATTAAACTCAAATATATAATTCTTAAGTGATTAAAGCTAGAGGCAATCATTATGGAAGTGTGCGTGCATTGTATTCCTATTATTAGAAGCTTTAAGTGGGATTTCAACGTAAGTGTGAATTTCTAGAAGCTTGTGATGATGTTTAAATCATCTATGAGTGTGTGTATATATGTGTATTTTGGTTATTGCGTAGGTTTGATTTTGTCTATAATAGTAACAATTATACTTAAACTAGTCATGTAAACGATATTTTAGGGTATTTTTGTGTATTGGGGTCCCATGAAAAAGGTATAATGACAAGTTAAAAGGTATGTTTGGAGCTAAAGAAGTTGCTTAGTAAAGTTTAACTTAATAGCACATATACTACTTTAGAAAGAAGTTGCTTAGTAAAGTTTAACTTAATAGCACATACACTACTTTAGGAGATCTAGGGTTTTTCAGAGATCTTGATGATGATCATGAGCAAAGATTATATGTGAGGATGGTTGTGGACTTGTGGTTACTCTTATGGTTATGCCTACAAGAAAAAGGCCTATAGCGACGACTGGAGTCGTCGGCATAGGTTAGGTTACAGCGACGACGTGTCGTCTCAATAGCCCGTCT
This sequence comes from Helianthus tuberosus, assembly GCA_030545235.1. NCBI lineage: Eukaryota > Viridiplantae > Streptophyta > Magnoliopsida > Asterales > Asteraceae > Helianthus > Helianthus tuberosus. Next base: position 181,345,966 of record CM060443.1, read on the forward strand.
CGTATTTTAGGGTTTTTTTAGAGTAAATTGTCAAAATCGTCTCTAGGGTTTGGGCGTGTTTGCAAGTTACATCCTAAACAACTTTTTTGTACCATATTGCCCTTCACTTTTGGGATTTTTTGCCATTTTCATCCAAACATCTAATTTGCTTTATTTTTTCTGCCAAACATTTGGATGAAAGTGGCAAAAAATCTCAAATCTTAGGGACGATTTTGGTTTAAAAAAAAAGTCAGACGTATGGATGAAAATGACAAAAAATCCCAAAAGTGGAGGACAATATGACACAAAAAAATTGTTTTGGATAAAAAAGGCAAACATATCCAAATCTCAGGAACGATTTTAGCAACTTACTTGTTTTTTTATTATATTTGTCTCGACCACATGTCGTTGTCATAGTTTACATAGGATATGTGAAAAATAACCCGCCTTTTCGAATTAACGTTGACGACTTGTTGTACCTATGGTTATGATCAAGGGCGTAGCTTTCAAGGGGCTGGGAGGGGCGCCCGACCCCCTGAACTTTTCGCTCAGTAGTGTTATGTATGTACGTTTCATGTAGAATTTTTTAGGTATATACGTTTTCAACCCCCCGGTTTTTTTTAAATTTTTTTTTACTTACATAGAATTTTTAGGTTTGGTGACTTCCGACCCCTTGGTGGAAATTTTCAAGCTTCGCCACTGGTTATTATCATGATCTTTGCTTACTTCTTGCACCACTCCTCATCTCAGGCAGGGCCGTCTATCAGGGGGTGCAGGAGGGGCCTGCGATCAGGGCCCAAATCAATATAGGGCCCGAAATTTTTTTAAAAATTATATATATATAAAATTCTGGATGCTTGTATAAATAAGGGCCTGCTAAAAGACCCAAAGTTTTTTAAATAAGGGTATGTTTAAAAGTTTTAAAAAAATGGCCCAATTAACAAGCCCAAGTGACTAGTCTAAACAAAAATAAGGGCATGTATACGGAGTTGAAGTTGATTAATACATTTTTACCGAGACACATTGACAACCCTTTTGATGTTTTAGACTATATCTTCTAACGCAGTACTACTTATCCTAATGCTATAAATACATATAAAGTGTTTTTGACAATTCTGGTAACCGTGGCATCGGCAGAAAGAAATTTCTCAAACTTGAAGTTGTTGAAGACCTATTTACGTTCTACAATGTCACAAGAAAGACTAAACGGGTTGGCGACAATTTCTATTGAAAGTGAAATATTAGATACTATGGATTACAAGGAGTTGATCGAGAACTTTGCTTCAAAAAACGCTAGAAGAACCACACTGTTCGCTTAGCAAGTAGGTTCGATAATTTGATCATTTTTGCTACACTATTTTTGTTAATTTGTTTTATCTATTTCATAACAATTATCGTAGTATTATGAGTTTTTAGAATTTATATATTTGATTGAATGATTGATGAGTTTACATTATATGAAGATTTGCGAATAGGGCCCAAATTTTTTATCTCGAACAGGGCCAAATTTTTTTTTTTTTTTTTTTTTTGTGATTTTCAGAGACGACCCTGATCTCAGGACTCGGTCATCCCTTAGATCTAACGTTGTGTCTACTACTTTTGATTTCTCCACTTCGCTTTAACTCGTTGTATTGCTTGTCTTTTTGTGATTATTAAGATAACACTGTTTTATTTTTAAGAATGTGCATGATGTTTTCTTTTGCTGGGTGGTGACTGTATTTGACAACCACATTCAATGCATTTCTTTTTACTCACCAGCCAATATACAATAAATGACATGCACGTTTGTAACCTAAATTATCTTGTTTATCGAAACATCAATTGGATCGGTATACCCATCCTATTATAGCCTAGTGCTTTATAACTTAGAGTGGGATAAGGCTTGGTGGAGATGGATATAATCGGGTGGTTCTGCTGAATTGGTGTATATACATTATTGCCTAGTGGAGATGTATATAATCGGGTGGTTTTGCTGGTTACACGATGATACTCCAATGGTTCGTCAATGATCCAAATTTACCGTTCAAAAAAATGTTGGATCGTTGAGGTTTAAATTAATATGTGATTCACATTTTTTTGAACGGGTGTGTGTATATATAGAAAAAGTGCATCGTATAATATGGCTTAACGTATGAAGCATACGCAATATCAAATTCACACGTTTTGTTAAAAAAAATGAAAATCGCATGTTAAGAAAAAAATGAAAATCGCATGTTCAAAACAAAATGAAAATCGCATGTTTATAAAAAAAACAAACTTCGCATGTTAGTAAAAAAACAAAATTCGCATGATGTTAAAAAATGGCAAAATCGCATGTTATAAACCAATTTCCGCATGTTGATACTGAATCTCGTACGCTTCGTACGTCAAGCCATATTGTATAATATTGAAGCACAAAACTTATTAAGCATTTATCAATATCAACCCAACTATTGATGATCGAGGGTTCGAAAAACTTATTAAGCGTTTATTAATATCAACCCAACTATTGATGATAGTGAGACTCGAACCCTTGACCATGCTAGAAGCGATGCTATTTTACATACCATATAGCAAATGAATGATATGGGAGAAAGGAAGATAGTACAAAAAGCATTAAAATAGAAATATTAGAAAGTGTAGAAATTTTAATAGACAATTATTATTGAATTTTAAAAATAAATATTTATTATGGGGAAGTGAATACAGGGCTGTTACACACCTAAATTTAGATGCAAAACCCTCAAAACTACGTAATTTTGATATAATGTAAGTGGGTGGAGATACAATAGGAAGTTTATTTGGCTAGGAAGGCTAGGAAGTGATCTTGACCATCCATTAAGTTAATCAAGGGCTAAGATTAAATCAGGGAAATTGAAAGGAAGAAAAGAGGCGCGTGAGTTTGTTCAAGGGCATTCTAGTCAATCCAAACCAATAGTTTCTCTCTCATCCAATTCCCCCCCCCCCCCCATTTTTTAAACGTTAATAACTCTTTCATACGACATTATTTTTTTATAAAAATTGCACCAAAAAAACGAGCGTTTTTTTATCTTTAAAACGAGTATACTATTGCTATATTTAAAAAAAATTTAAACCCAGTTGTGTAAAACGCAATAGAAAAACCACCAGTTACGTAAAACGCAATGAAAAAAAAAACCTAAAAAATGATATTTTTCTAAAACGCAATGCACCAAAAACACAAAGAAATGACTTATTTGTAAAACGCAATGGCCAGAAAACACAAAGAAATGTCTTATTTCTAAAACGCAATGGACTGAAAACACATAAAAAATGTTTTACCTAAAACGCAATGCACAAAAAACACAAAGAAATGTCTTATTTGTAAAACGCAATGGCCAGAAAACACTTAAAAATGTCTCATTTCTAAAACGCAATGACCTAAAAAAACAAAAGAAAGTGTTCTCTGTAAAACGCAATGGACTGAAAACACCTAAAAATGTGTTTTACCTAAAACGCAATGACTAAAAACACTTCAAAAATGTGTTTTACCTAAAACTCAATGACTAAAGATACTTAAAAATGTGTTTTTTCTAAAACACAATAGCCAGAAAATACATAAAACTCTCTTATTTCTAAAACTCAATGGACACATAAAACTGTTTCTGAACTGTTTGTGAATTGTCTGTGAACTGTCTGAATTGTCTACGAATTACTGTCTTCGAAATGAGCCAATTTCTGGAAAATTAATTTTTCTGATGCGTTTTTAGTACAGCAATTCAACCCCAGCCAGGGGCTCTGCCCCTTGGACCCCGCCAGGGACTGCCGTCCCCGGACCCCCGCCAAGATCATAAAACGCAATGACTAAGGGCTTGTTTGGCTAAGCTTTTCAAAACTACTTATTTGCTTATTTGCTTTTCTGAAAAGCAAATAAGCAAATAAGTAGTTTTGAAAAACTTTAAAATGGAGCTTTTCAAAACTACTTATTTGCTTTTCAGAAAGCAAATAAGCAAATAAGTAGTTTTGAAAAGCTTAGCCAAACAGCCCCTAAATAAAAACCCAGATCGTGAAAATGAAATTAAAGAATTTCTTACATGGATCGAAGCCGGTTTCTTCATCAATTGACGAAATTTGAAATGATAGAAACACTTATCAGCGATTGAATCGAACAAATCGAGTGATTATCTTCAAAATCACCAGAAAAAACGAGAGTTTGAATGAAATTAAACTAGGTTTTCTTCGAAAAAAGCTGAAGAACACGTTGATCGGGTGGTTGAATCATTGATTGATGACGAAAATCACACTATAATGTAGTGATTATTGAGATAGTAAGTGAAGAAAAGGTTGGAGATGGTGGGTTTTGAAAATGGTGGGTTTTGAAGTAACTGGGGAGAAGAAGGAAGAAGAAATGATGAGATTGACTAAAATACCCTTTCTCTTTATTTTAAAATTTGCCACATGTCATAATCCTATGGCTTCCTATCATTCCTAGCCAAAATTAACTTCCTATTTGATTTTTCCATAATGTAAGTTTATTAAAGTTTTTACTCAATTTTATTTCCTATCTGTGCACAGTCATCGGGGGTGACATTGACGGTAATGGTGGTAATGATATTTTAGAATGATCACCTCCCCTACTGTAATGGTGGTAATGATATTTAAAAAAAAGTTAACATATATGTATGGGATTTTTTTTTTTTTTTAAAAACACGTGTCTCTCGAAATCACAGACCCTGTACGGTGGTCATCTCCGCGCACCCTCATCACCGCCTTTGACGTGATACTTGAAAAGTTTATAAAGTCATCCCCTCCTAAACCGGTTTATAACCCAAAGCAATCGATTTCCTTTTGTTCACCAACCCGGTTCGGTTAAACCCAAACTAGTTTTATTTTATTTTATTATTATTTTTTATTGAACAAGATTTGTACACCTCTATAGAGCTCAGCTAGAGGTGCATAAAAAAACCTGAACCCGAAAAAAACCTGAAACCGGGTATTAGAAAAACCACGTTTTTTAAACACGACCCTACCCGTAGGGTAGGGAACGACTATGCATATTCTGTTCAATACCCGAACCCAGGGTTTTCGTGCCCAGTTTGTACCCAGGTTTTCAGCATACCCGGTTATCCATAAAACCCGTTCCCGGGTTTTCGTAATACCCGTAACTGAGTTTTCGTAATACCCGTAACTTAGTTTTCGTAATACCCGTAACTTAGTTTTCGTAATATCCGGACCCCGGTTTTTGTAATACCCGGATCCGTTGTATACAACAACTTTTTTTGAACGTTTAGAGCTTGTGTGAGGCTTTTTTCGGCAAATTTCAAGGCATACAATATGTAAAAATAAAGGTTTCCATTATATTTCTATGTTTTATGCCAAAAAAATGAATCGAAAAACCCAATCTATATTCCGAACCCGAACCATACCCGATCAATACCCGACCAATACCCGAACCCTACCCATACCCGGAAATAGGGTATTCTAATACCCGGGTATTGAAACCCCGAACCCAAACCCGGGTACACAGGGTATAGATTTTCTAGCCAAAATCCGGACCCGAACGCAACCCGGGCATGGCCAATACCCGAAAAGTCAAAACCTGGCCATACCCGTATCGGGTATATACCCGAACCCGGGTATTAGAAAAACCCGGTTTGTGGACCTCTAAGCTCAGGTCGGTCTTAAGAAATTGGAAAAGATGGATTTAGTTCATGGGTTGGGCCCTATCTTGGATACAAAGGCCCATTTCGGTCTTCGGAAATTGGAAATGCGGGAAGAAAAACTTCCAACAGATATTTTCTTTCTTCACTACTTGATATGATTTTACATTATCCTGTTCCCATTTCTTCACTAACACTTTGAATTCAAACATGGTTTCATCTCTATCAATTGCCCCTCCAATATCTTTCAGGAACCCCAACACCACTAGAAAATCAGTTACAGCCATGGCTAAAGAAATTCACTTCAATCATGATGGTTCGACCACAACCAAGCTCCTGGTCAGTCTCATTTTCACTATTAAACAATCTTATTATTGAGTTGTTACTGTAATGGGTTTTGGGTTCAGGCTGGGGTGAGTAAAGTGGCAGAGCTTATTGGAGTAACTTTAGGTCCCAAGGGTAGAAATGTGGTGGTGCAGAACAAGTATGGTCCTCCCAAGATTGTTAATGATGGTGAAACTATTCTTAAAGAGGTTTGTAGGAGAATATATCCCTCTCTCTTCATCTGTCTGCCAAGTGTTTGTGGATTTGCCTCTGTTAGTTTCATTCCACTCTTTTTTATAAATAAGTCAAATGCCCCTTTGTGGCTGTATAGCTAGACACAGTTTCACCGGTTTGGGCCTAGCCTAAACGGGTCGTGTCAGTTTCGGGTCAAACCCGTGAACACGTTTAGCCAAACAGGTCCGGGTTAGTGACAATGCGACGTGTTCACAGGTTGACCCATTTATTAATTTTTCGTTTATTTTTCATGCCAAATGTTAAATTTTAAAAATAATTGACATAGTTATAACATAACTGTTTCATAAAATAAAATAGTGTAAAATTAAATCTCAAAGTATAAATCATCATCATCATCATCATACTCAGTATATCCCACCAATAGCAAAGCTAAGGTAGGGTCTGAGGAGGGTGAGATGTAGACAGCCTTACCTCTACCCCGTAGGAATAGAGAGGCTGCTTCCAATGAGAACTGTTTCATAAAATAAAATAGTGTAAAATTAAATCTCAAAGTATAAATCATCATCATCATCATCATACTCAGTATATCCCACCAATAGCAAATCTCAAAGTATAAATATGAAATAAAAAAAAATCGGGCTAAACGGTCCTGTTTGTGTCAACCCTCGAACACGTGTCACGTACAGGTTCATGCGTGTGACATGATTGTCATATTCATGTCGTGTTCGGGTTCATGTAAAATTTTCGTGTTCACCAACCCGCGAACACGACCCGTTTAGCAGCCCTATTTTTTATGATTCATCTTTGATTGTATAGAAACAGTAAGTTAGTCCTTTTAACACATTATGTCTTAGATTAACGCTTTATTCAGATTCAACTAGAGGACCCTCTCGAGAACGTCGGTGTGAAACTAGTGAGGCAAGCTGGCGCCAAAACAAACGATCTAGCGGGTGATGGTTCCTCCACATCCATCATGCTTGCACATGGCCTCATTGCAGAAGGTGTAAAGGTAAGAAAAATAGAATAGAAGTTATCAACAGAAGGTACAGACAATCGAACCCAAACTAAACTTTTAAATTCATCAAGGTTATTGCCGCAGGCATGAATCCTGTACAAGTATCACGAGGAATTCAGAAAACCGCAGACGCTCTAGTTTTAGAACTCAAGTTGATGTCTAGAGAGGTAACAACTAATAAGTAATAACTAATACTAAACAAGAATTTAAAGAGTAAAAATGCCATTTTCGTCCCTGAGGTTTGGCCAGTTTTGCGACTTTAGTCCAAATGTTTGTTTTTTCACATCTGGATCCAAAAGGTTTGAAATCTTGCTATTTTCATCCGGATCGTTAACTCCATCCATTTTTCTCCGTTAAGTCAGGGGTATTTCTGTCTTTTGTTGTTACCTTAAAGGGAAATTCGGTCTTTTTCAGGGGTATTCAGTCTTTTTACATAAAGTGAAAATGACCAAATTGCCCTTTAAGTTAACAAAAAAGACGGAAATATCCCTGACTTAACGGAGAAATATGGATGGAGTTAACGAGCCGGATGAAAATGGCAACATTTCAAACCTTTTGGATCCAGATGAAGAAAAACAAACCTTTGGACGAAAGTCGCAACTGGCCAAACCTCAGGGACAAAAATGGCATTTTACTCAGAATTTAAATTTGAAAATGCCTTACATGACAGCTAAATTTCAATTGTATCTTGTAGGTTGAAGTTCATGAGCTTTCAGATGTTGCGGCCATCAGTGCAGGTAACGATTCTGAAGTCGGGAGCATGATTTCTGAAGCCGTCCAAAGAGTAGGAAGGCACGGCGTTATCACTATTGAGAAAGGAAATTCGACGGAGAGTAGTTTACAGATTGTAGAGGGGATGCAATTTGATCGCGGTTATCTATCTAAATATTTTACTGATCGAAGAACCATGAAAGCAGAATTTCAAGATTGCAAGGTTATATTTCTTGGTTTTACTTAGGGGCAGCAATTCTAGACACGGCCCGAAAACCGACCCGAACCTGACACGAAAAAAAAACAGGTTTGGGTCGACTAACACGACCCGTTTGAAAAACGGGTCGGGTTTGGGTTGACCCGTTAACCGGTACAGCTATTTAGAAAAAAAAAACTTTTATATTTTTGTTTTTTCCATTTCCATCTTACATGGTTAGTCATAATAATGTTACTTTTGGCACATTGTATTATTTACTTGTGACACTCATACTCACCGTTAAACATGTTACCAATAACCCGCTTAAAACCCAACAAGTCGCTTATAAATGTTCAACATGTATGATTCATTTAAAAATACGGGTTAAGCAAGTCGTGTTCGGTTTGACCCGAATTTATGTGTGTGCAGAGGGTTATGGTTGGAATCTTTGACACAAATAATAATATGGGTCGGGTTCGGGTTGCACAGTTCAACCCGCCAACCCATCAACCCGACATGATTGACACCCCTAGTTTTGCTCCCTTCATTCTAAAAGGAGATATAGTGTGACTTTTGAGGTTACATGGACTAATGTTGACTTCAAAAGTCTGAATTACATTTATATATTTTTTTAAATAAATGGTATGTTTGACCTCAAAACTCAAAGTTGTTTCTAAATTCAAATTTAAAGGTGTTGATATTTGTTGGTTGCAGGTGCTTTTGGTTGACAAAATAATTAAAAACCCGAAGGAGGTGTATAAAATATTGGACATTGCGGTTAAAGGGCAGCATCCGATTGTGATAATTGCAGAGAATATCGAAAAGGAAGCTCTTGCTCCGATAATCAGAAATAAACTCAAGGGGATACTGAAAGCAGCAGCTGTTAAAGCTCCAGCCTTCGGTGAACGCAAGAGCCACTGCTTAGATGACATCGCTATTTTGACCGGAGGTAGTCAACCTTAATGGTTCTTAACATATGTTGACTATGTTGGATGATGTCTGCTATGTTTTGTAGGGACGGTGATCAGGGATGATGCGGGTTTGACCCTTGATCGGGTCAAAGAGGATATGCTTGGAACTGCAACTAAGGTGGTAATTACCAAAGACTCGACGTTAATAGTTACTGATGGGAGCTCTCAAGCGGCTGTCAAGAAAAGGGCGACTCAAATCCAAAGGCTCATTGAGGTGCACGATTTAGTTATGCAAATTTGTTTCAGGTTTTAAGTTGACCTTAATACTTAATAGTCAATTATTTTGCAGAATACCAAAGAAAGTTTCCAAAAGAAAATTCTTAATGAACGTATAGCACGATTATCAGGAGGAATTGCTATTATTAAAGTGAGCTTGACCCTCTTGAAATTTAAGATAATTTAATGAATTTCTCATACAATTTAGTGGTTAGAAGTTGTGAATTTGTTATTAGGTTGGAGCGCAAACACAAGTTGAATTGAAGGATAAACAATTAAGGATGGAAGATGCGGTGAATGCAACCAAGGTAGGTTGACTGTTGACATCGTCATGGTCAACTTGTTGACTTTCTGTTGACGATCTTAAAGCTTTTATGTTTTCTTTTGGTCCAGGCTGCTATCGAGGAAGGCGTTGTTGTTGGTGGCGGATGTTGTCTTTTGAGACTATCGTTGAAGATAAATGAAATCAAAAAACTTATGGATGATGAGGAACAGAAGGTAAGCCCACAAACATCTTTACATTTTCACATTCCGTTAGTGTTATTTGATAAATTTTTTTGTATAAAAATTAAGATAGGAGCCGACATATTCAAAAGAGCATTGGAATATCCAGCAAGGCAGATAGCCAAAAACGCTGGTGTCAACGGTAGTGTTGTTATAGAGAAGGTATGCCAATATGCCATTCTTATGTTATAACTTATAACTAGCTTTGAATTATTTACAAGTTTTTTTTAATCATTTGTGCATTTTTTTTTTCAATTGTTTTTAGGTTTTATCGAATGATGATGCTAGATACGGGTACAATGCTGCAAGAAACAAGTATGAAGATCTGATGGATGTTGGTATTATAGACCCGACAAAGGTGGTACGATGTTGTATAGAGCATGCAGCATCGGTTGCAAAGACGTTTTTGACCTCTGATGCTGTTGTGATCGATATCGATGGACCAGTGGTTGAAGGAATGAGATTGTCGAAGCAAACACCAAAACCAGCGCCAACGCCAATGCAAACGCCAACGCCAATGCCAACCTCCGGTAATTAACTCGATCCTCGCACCTGCAATTTGGTGTGTTGTGTGTATATTCATTTATGTTAACATTTGTTTGCGAATTGTGATCACACAGGATCGGGTCTGATGGGTTTTTGAGATTTTGTTAGATTTATTCGAGCGTTTTATGAAATCGTTTCCAACTGCGAACAATGAATCAAGAACCAATCAAGTGATCATAGACTTGCAATGGGGCTCACACATGAAGGTTACAGGGTATGCTGTGGTTCACTAAAGAAAACGGACCTGAAAAGAGGATGTAGCAAATGCACTGAAGAAGCGTTTTTTATCGATCCAGGCCTTCGATGTGAGCGGGTTTAGTTGAGAATCTAAGTAGGGAAAGTTTCCAAGAAAGTGTATGATTTTTTTTCTGTTGTGTTCAGATTTGGTATATAGTAACATGACATGATGAATTTACAGACAAACTTGCTTATAAACTATAACAAGGTGGATTACTAAACACCCCAAGTGATCCTTGATTCAAGAAAAGTATATGATCAAATGTGATACAAATTAAAAATGGAAATCTTTAGCTTTTAGTTACTCGTTACACTTTCTACACATATTTTCCACCATGTTAACGTATTCGGTTGCACGTACTCAACGGCAATTCGCCAACTGGCTTACGAGACGACAATCGATGCATGGGACGAGTATTTAAAGATGTTCGAAAAAACTACACGAGAATGTTTGTACAAGTTTTGCAAATGTGTGGTGAAGCTGTATAGCAAGAAATATTTGCGAAAACCAAACGCCAATGAGGTCCAAAAATTGTATCAATTCCACGAAGTAAAGCATGGTTTTCCAGGAATGCTCGGAAGTATTGATTGCATGCACTGGCCATGGCGGAATTGTCCTAATGTGTGGCGAGGTCAATTTACGCGAGGCGATCATGGACATCCAACAATAATACTAGAGGCCGCTACGTCACAAGATCTGTGGATTTGTCATGCTTTCTTTGGTGTTCCTGGTTCGTATAACGACCTTAACGCCATCCACCAATTAGAGATCTTCAACGATGTCATAAAAGAAACCGGTCCAAATACCAGCTTTACGGTTTTCGGGGGTGGAATACAGGCGTGAGTATTATCTTGCTAATCGAATATACCCATCCTACTCTACAATCGTTAAAACTATTTTGCCCCCCTTAGACGAAAAAAGAAAGAAATTTGCCAAGTATCATAAGGCGGCGAGAAAGGACATTGAACGGTGTTTTGGGGTTCTACAACAAAAATGACATCATTGAAAACCCATGTCAACAACCGTGGTATGAACAAGAAATAGAAAGAGAACACCAAACATAGCGACAAAACGTGACAAATCTCTTATTAACCCAAACCAAAAGTATTTTAAGGGTTTTTTCATCCATTTCATAGGTAACCGTGGTGATGTGCATTTTTGTTTCTTTTTTCTCTTTTATTTGATGCTAACGTCGAGTGATGACGTGGATTGTAACTTGTTTTTTTAATTTTTAATGTAATTAAATGGTTTTTATTTTTAATAAATATAATTTCATATATTAAAATAATTCGACCCAGCATCTTATACTCCATTTTTTTTTTGACACATGAAAAAAAGGACATGACTCAATTTGAATGTTAAGTTATCTAATTGGGACAAAAACAACACCAGTGACATAATTAGAACACTTTTAAAACTTGGTTACTATTCTGTGAAATATTCCCTAAATAATAAGATCTCCAAACAATACAAGATACACTTGATGATCATCCATGATCGTCTTACTCAGAAATTTAATCTCTCTAGCATATGAGAGATTATACAACGAAACAACAAGAACAACAAACCCTAATTACAACCAGAGAGAACAAAACGTGAGAGATGATCAACAACACATAAACTTACTTGATCGCCAATAGAACGTGGGATAGGGTTTCTTTACCAAAAAAATTGGGGTGTCTTGGTATTAACCATCTTAAATTTATGAATCAAGCCCTTTTGTCAAAAATTCAAAATGGGTATGGAGGCATAAAACGAAAAAAAATAGTTTGTGGAGAAGGGTTATTGATGCTTTTTATTGGAAAAAAAATCCGGGTGGGAGTTAGTCCCTTGTATTAACATCATTACAGAGGTTTGGGAGAATATTACTACTTTGATTTCTAAATTTAAACTGACAGGAGCTCCGTTTGCTAAGATGATAAAAAGGGTGGTCGGTACGGGCGAAGATATTAACTTTTGGATCGACATTTGGCATGGTAATGAAGCGCTGAAAGAACGGTTCCCTCTTTTGTTTCGGCTCGAAAAAATCAAAACTTGCAAAATCAAAGACAGAGTTTGGTGGAGTGAGCACTCCGTCGAGTGGTCTTGGGATTGGACTTGGCATCCTCGTTCGCCCGAAAAGATGGAGGAATGGCAGAATCTTTTCAACATTCTTGGCTCATCGCGTGGCAATGATAAAGAAGATTCTTGGAAGTGGTTGGGAGATAAATCGGATTCCTTCTCGGTGGCTTCCGTTAGGGGTCGGATGTATGAAGATTTGGAGGTTGTTAACAACTACGTGATGAAATGGTCTAAATGGGTTCCAAGTAAATGTAGCATCTTCATGTGGAGAGCGGAAATGTATAAATTAATTACTTTGGACGCTCTAAGAAGAAGAAACATCCAAATTGATTCGAGCACATGTTCTCTTTGTGAGACGGCTAACGAAACAGTGGAGCACTTGCTTATAGGATGTGAGGTGGCTAATGCCGTATGGTCTTTTGTGGCAAGTTGGTGCAAGGTGCCAACTATTTTTGGATTTTGAGATCGTGGCATTATGGAGTTTCATACTCGGGTTAATCTATTCCCCTCTAAGAAGTATGTGCTTCAAGGAATCATCATTGTGGCGAGTTGGAGCATAGAACGAGAGGATATTTCGGAAAAAAGAGGTTAAAATTTAAGAAATCATTGTAAATATTAGATCCTTCAGTTTTTTATGGTTCAAAAATAGGTCTAAGTGTAAGTCGATATCTTGGATCGAGTGGTGTTTGTTTAGTCTGATGTAGTTTGGGGTTGTTGTTTTGGTCGCTTGGCCTTTGGCCAGTGCGGCTGTGTCGTTTGGTACGAAATTTATTGTTCAAAAAAATTTACTTATGTATTCAACCATGTAATACACAGATTTTTGACCGATTTTCATAAGAATTTAACAAAAAATATATAGTTATAACTCATAATTAAGGGCATGTTTGGCTTAAGCTTTTTGAACCAACTTATTGACTTATTAGTTTTTTCAAAAAGCTAATAAGAAGATTTTGTGTTTGTCAAACCTAAAAGGACTTTTCAAAATGACTTTTTGTATAGGAGAAAAAGTCATTTTTGAGAAGTTAGTATGTTGTGACTTTTTGAACCAACTTATTGACTTATTAGCTTTTTAGTCATGTTACATCAATAAGGTAAGACAAACACTTTTTAAAAAACAACTTATTGACTTATTGGCTTTTCCCACCCTATAAGCTAATCCAAACACTTTTTTAAAAACTACTTTTCAAAAAGTCATAAGTGAGTAAGTCTAGCCTTATGGGGATTGGGGTTGGTTCGGATCAAGTGGAAGCTATGGCGATAGTTTTAAACTGCAAGAAAGGTTCGATTCCGTTCACTCATCTCGGGGTTCCGGTGGGCGCTAGAATGTCTAGAGTGGCAAATTGGAAGAGTGTTATGGAGGCGGTTGAAACTCGTCTTTCGTTATGGAAAGCAACCACGTTATCTATCGGTGGCCGCGTGACTCTTATTAAATCTGTGCTTGAAAGCATTCCCAACTATCACCTCTCTCTCTTTAAGGCTCCGGCGATGGTCATCAAAGGAATTGAAGGTTTGATTAGACGTTTTCTGTGGGGAGGTAACATGAGTTTTAAAAAAACGCATTGGGTTGCGTGGGACAGGGTAACAACTCCGATTAATATGGGTGGTATCGGGTTATCGACGCTAAAAGAGGTGAATATCTCCCTTCTGTGCAAATGGCTTTGGCGGTACAAATCGGAGGAATCAAGTCTGTGGAAGTCAGTTATTAATTCTTTGCATGGCTCAAATAGAAATTGGAATTTTATTCCCGTGAATAATCAATTGGCTGGGGTGTGGAAAAGTATGGTTAAGATGGCTGAATTGTTAAAGGTGGGTAGTGTTTCCTTCTTTCAAAATTTTGAAGGTATTGTTGGAAATGGCGGTGGCGTACAGTTTTGGATCGACCCATGGGCGTGTAATCAGCCCCTGATGAAGAGGTTCCCAATCCTGTTCAGGCTAGAGAAGAATAAGAGGTGTATGGTCAAAGACAGATTCGACCGTGTGACTGGAACTTTTGATAACTGTTGGGATTGGCGGTATGATCCGAGCTCGCTGGAGGAAATAGTGGAATTTGACGCTATGGTGGCGCTGATCCATCCGGTGTGTATTTCGAATGACTCGGACCGGTGGGAGTGGATTGGGGGGGACAAGGCAGAATTTTCTGTGAAAGCGGTCAAGCATTTCCTTCGTAGTGGCGTCGATTATAGTAATAACTTCGTTTTCAAGTGGTCAAAGTGGGTTCCCAAGAAGTGTAATATTTTTATCTGGAGAGCGGAGATGGGGCGCATTGCTACGGTGGATGCCTTGAGCCGTAGGAATTGTTTTAGTGGGGAGAGTACGTGTGTCCTATGCGAAGACGCCGATGAATCGGCTGATCATCTTTTTTGTGGCTGTAGTGTGGCGAATATTGTTTGGAGTATGCTGTCTAGATGGTGCCGGGTCAGCCCGATTTTTGTGTTTTTGGTTAGAGACCTCCTCGGCCTTAGTGAATTTTCGGGACTAGGGGGGATGGCTAGAGAGGCTTTTCATGGGATTCTCATAATTGGGGTGTGGTGCATTTGGAGGGCTCGGAATAATAAAAGATTCAACAATTCTCTCATGACGGCCCATGATATTTTTTTAGATATTAGAAGCCTCGGATTCCTTTGGTATAGAAATAGATCCAAGAATAAAGCCATTAGTTGGGATAACCGGTGCTCTTTCAATTTGATGTAATGTTTTGGTTTTTCTCTCTGGCCCGCTCGGTTTTGTTTGCGGGTGTGGTGTGAATAAAATTTACCTTAAAAAAAAAAAGTCTAGCCAATCAGGCTTGGCTAGGCTAGGCTGCATTGTTATTTTGCCATTGAGAATTGGAGATCTAACTTTTCATAACGAACCACACGTGGCATTCAATCATCGTACATTAATTGGATTAAATTAAATTTCAGAATTTTGAAAACTAGTTGTACCACGTGCCTATCCACCTGTACGAACAACCAATTAAAATGTTGGTAAATTAATACTAAACAAGTTCCGTCCCAAGTGCCAACTTACCCCTATACTACTTAAAACCATCAAACTTAACATATAACTTCCAAATTGATTTTTCTACTTCAAAATTTTTAAATATTGTAATAAGACTCACATATCATATCAAAAATATGTTAAGTTTGATGGTTTTCAGTAAAAGAGGGGTAAGTTGGACTTGCATATCATACGAGTGAGATTGGAATTCGGTTGGTATCGGTTTCGGCTCATTATGGTATCAACATTAAGTATAGCAAACAAAAAAAGATATAGGCACACGTATTACATCAATCTAAAAACATAAAAATACTATAAATACCAGTAGGGGCGGCCTAGGCCGGGAGGACCACTGTCCATGGCTCGAGTTTTCGAAGGGGCACATTTAAAAAAATAATCATATATATATAGGGGATGGTTCAAATGAAAACCACTTTAACGCAAAAACTAACTAAAAAAGCCTAAAACACACCAATATTTTTTTTTTTTGCAATTTTTTTTATTAAAAATCGATAGTTTTTGTATAAAAAAAATTGTATTGCACATGTGTAATAATTCACATATGTAGTACACATACACATGTGTACTATTACACATGTGCACTATAAAATGTTTTTTTTTTTTGAAATTTTTTTTGTATACCTAAAATAGCGAAAATTGGTATGAAAAAAATGGTATGTTTTTTAGGTTTTTTTTAGTTAGTTTTCGAGTTTTCGCGTTAGCTAGTGGTTTTCATTTGAAACTTCCCCTATATATATAGCTAGTGTGAGGTTCATTGTGGATCACTAAAAAAGTGGGGAACCGACTCAAACGAACTCCCATTGGACTCATTCCAGCGGCGTTTGACTCGGCTCGTCGAACCCTAACTAGGATCTCTTAACCCTAAACCCTAAATATATTAGGGTTTGACTTTTAAGGTTTAGCTTTAGGGTTTAGGTTTAGGGTTTAGCTTTAGGTTTAGCCTTTAGGGTTTAGCTTTTAGTGTTTATAGTTCAGATTTTACGGGTTCCTTATGTTTTAGCCTTATTTTTTAGCTTTAGGGTTTAGAGTTTAGGAGGTAGGATTTAAGGTTTAGGGTTAAGAGATCTTAGTTAGGGTTCGACGAGCAGGTTCCAACGCCGCTGGAATGAGTCCAATCGGAGTTCGTTTGAGTCGGTTCCTTGCTGTTCCCCACTATTTTAGTGTTCCCAATGAACCATCCCCTTATATATATATATAGAGTGGGGATCCTACGGAAAGTGTGTTTTTCCTAGAAAGTCTAGGAAGCGATATGGGCCATCCAATGGGTGTGGTTAATGGTTCAGATCATCTTGGTGGCATTTTGGTAATATGTGTTTCTTAAAAATAGGATTATTTAATTAATCAGGGGTAGATATGTCATTTAGCTTGTTTTAAATATGGAAATAATTGTCATTCCATAACCACCCCACATTTCATGCGATTTTTTTTCTCTCACTCTCTCTCTCCCTTTCTCTCTCCCTCTCTCTTCTTTCTATCCTTCATGAAGAAACACATCAAGAAAACACATCGTAAGAAATCCTCCAGCATTACCAGCATGGATGGTAAAACACAGCGTATGAATCTGCTTGCTGTTAAAACACAACTGTATGAATCTGAATGCTAAAACACAACTGTATGAATCTGCTTGCTGTTAAAACACAACTGTATGAATCTGAATGCTAAAACACAACTGTATGAATATGCTTGCTGTTAAAACACAACTGTATCAATCTGAATGTTAAAACACAACTGTATGAATCTACTTGCTGTTAAAACATAACTGTATGAATCTGAATGCTAAAACACAACTGTATGAATCTGATTGCTGTTAAAACACAACTGTATGAATCTGAATGCTAAAACACAACTGTATGAATCTGCTTGCTGCTAAAACACAACTGTATTAATTTGCTTGCTGTTAAAACACATTGTCAAGAAAACGGAGATGATACGAACAGTATTTGAATGGTGATGATGAACTCGGAGATGGTGGAGATGGAGAAGTGTTTGACGATGACGAAGACGAAGAAGGAGAAGGTTGTGGAATACAAAAAATCTTGGAGAAACATATTCCATAATTATAGGCACTGTTAGTTAATGAGAGATAAAATTCCAAAAATAAAATAAAATGTCAAATTACACAAGTGCCTTTTTAGTTAAAATCCCTCCATGCCACGTGTCACATTCTTATTGCTTCCTAGACTTTCTAGGAAAAACCCACTTTCTACCCAACTCCTCCTATATATATATGTGTGTGTGTGTGTGTGTGTATATGTGTGTGTGTGTATGTATATGTTATAATTTTTTTAAAGAGTATACCTATACAAACACCAAGATATGCTCATTTACAAAACAATTCTTAAATTTAGAAAATAGAAGTTAGCTCATTAGGTTTATTTAGCCCAATATGTAACAACCCGACTTTCCAAAGTCAAGTCAAAGTACAAGTCAAAGCTAAAGCCAAAGCCAAAGTCAAGGTCAACGACAGGTTTACGTTCAGATCTGTCATTCCTTGCTTAACTATTGCTTGTACTCGCAACCTCGATAATTGATGTATGATAATTACACTATTTTGAAGTACGATTTGTTAATATGTGAAGTAACAATGCGATAAACGTAATTAAACGCTATCACATCGCTACCGCATCGCAATTCGAATCGCAGTTATGGATATTGTTTTACGTGTGTATGTTATTCTGTGCTTTACTTGTGTGTGCTTATATATATTATGGGATGTTATTCGCAAACGCAATCGCAACTCTATCGCATCACATCGCAACCCGAAACGCAGTGTACTTTTATGACTGTTAGGTTGATTATGTTATTTGTGTAACTAATGTGTAATACTATCGCATCGCTTATTCGCAACTCGCTTAAAGTCAACGCAACGCTCAACGCACGAAACGAAAGTCGAAAACCCAAGGCCCTCCGATCGAACGACCATTCGATCGGATGGACATCCGTCCGGATGACCATCCGATCGCATGGCCATCCGATCGAAAGGTCGTCCGACCCAAACACTCCACCGCCTTTTCTCTTCTCACACTATAAATACCCCTCCTGTCACATCACTATTCACTGATGTGACAGCTTCCTCCGACCAGCACGCTCCCAAGCACTTTTCTCTCGATTTCTCGCGATTCTTGTAAGTTTTCACTCTAAATCTTGTACTTTCTTCATCACTACACACTTTCACATCATCTTCTCCAACAAACCACAACTTTTCACCGTGAAATCTTCGGATTTGGGTTGTTCTAAGGTGTCGTCATCATAGAGTTCTTATGAACATCGAAGTGTGACCTCATCTCACCAATAACGGTTCGGATCTAAAGGATTTCCACACGTTTTTACACTGGTTTCAACTAAATCTAAGCATAATTAAAGTGTTTCAGACTTTTCTTCAGCATCTTTCACTTTTGACTTAAAAACCGATGGAATCCAGGCTTGTTCGGGTGTTCTACTCTTTCTCTGGTAGAGAATTGAGCTGAGAATGGATTTCTATCAGAGAGACGACCGATTCACGGGTTGAACATAAACTCTGTCAAAAACAGTTGAGTCTGGTCGAACGAGGTGATTCCCATCCGATCAGATGAGTTGGACTTGATGTGGTTTCCGTTGTTTGGCACGTTGTCATGCCGACTCGATAAAATCTTTCAACTTAACTGATTTCATCAAGTTTTCAAACGAATCAGTCGCCCAAACGAATAGTCGTCTGATCGGACGACCATCCGATCGAATGACTATTCGACCAGGTGACTTGTGACTTCCAACACTTGACCAAATTTCAAAACTTCAAAGAATATCAGAGTCCACTCGGACCACCATCCGAGCGAATGGCTATCCGTCCGGATGACCGTCCGACTGGACAACCTTATAAGTAGAAACAATTCAGACCTTTTAAAATGCTACAACGAAAACTTCAAAGTTCAAACCTTTCACAAACACATCCTTCCCAAACGAACGACCCTCCGACCGAATGGTCATCCATCCGGACGGTTGTCCGACCGAATCACCATTCGTCACATAGCTCAGTCGACGCACTGTTTACCGCACTGTTCAACGCTTACACTATCGTTCTCTGATCAAGCTAACCTCTCAAGCACTCCCTTTAATCCAAGCTTGTGTTTGTTTACTAAACATGAACTGTGAGTATAATCGATCCCTTTTTGCTTAACGCACTTTTGGGTGTTACATACGTTACTTATATCAAATCACAATCCACACACAACGCAAACACTTTTTATATGCTAACCGCTCTCGCATCTTATTCGTGTTATTCGATGAATGCTAGTATGTTATGTTTACACAGTGATTGTTGCCTAACGCCTTAGCAACGATAGTACTATTATAGTTTGGACTCAGCACCTGTCATGGACAGGGGTTGTTAAGGGCTTTTCTTCACGTGTCACAGTGGTGATATGTGTTGTGCATTCTACAACTCGCAGTCACGTCTGTGCATATTTCATTGTCGATAGCTTAATTGCTTCACATGTCTACGTGTTACATGCTGGTTATGCGTAAACCCTTTCGCTATACTATATGCTATTAAACTTGTATGCTCACCTTTACACTATGTGTGTTGACTTTTATTTTAACGTATGTGACAGGTGTTTAGGATGTTTTTACTTGCTGGATGTCATGGAATCAAGTTAGGTGGTATAGAAACCCACGAATAAATTTATGAGTTGTCGGAACAATATCTGCCTTTGAGAACACCATGTCTGTAATAACTATTTTACTTAACATGTTATGATATGGGACGTAACGTTAAATATTTGGTAATTATAGCTGTTATGGATTCTCTTGGACAATCTGTTTCGCTCAGTGCCGCTCCCCGATGTTTCCGCCATCGATTTGGATGTGACACAGTACCCATTTGATTTAATAATAATAATAATATTGATAATAATAATAATAATAATAAAAACAATATGAAGCATTCTTTCTTGGGCTGCAATTTTGGATACTTAAACGACAGGCACACGAACAACGCCATAACGCTTGAACAATTGAACATATTAACGTCTAATAATTACTTGATTAGTTAGGACCGTTAGGTGTTAATTGTCGATTAGTTGATTATTGATTATTTAGGTGTTATTTGGCATTGTTTGTCGATTTTTTAGGCATTAACTTACTTTGTTAGACTTTGTCGATTATTTAGGCATTAATAGCTTCTAAACAAGCATCTGGATGGCAAAAAAAACTAGTTTATATTATATATTTCTTTAACGCCTAAAGACACATTTTTTCAAGCTTGAACAGACACACGAATTCTCAGGGGCGGCTATGAATACTAGCACCAATGTCAGCTGATAATACTTGTACCGGCACCAATGTCAACATTGGTTCGGTTCGTCACAGTAGTAACTACCCCATGATTTTTAAATGTTCATAACTTTTATATATGTTAGTACTTTAAAAAAATGCACCACAAAAACGAAAATTTTATTCTCTTTAATTTTAGTACAATATTACTATAGTTTTTTTTAATTAAAAAAATGGATATGCTACGCTATTAACAATGTCTATGTGTGAGCAATAACCAAACCGTTAACCAAAACCAAACCATAATCAATAGAAAACCAAATTATCAAAAAATCGGTTATCGTTTTTTGTACCATGCATTAACCAATTTAACAGAACTAAACCATTCATGTTTTCATATAAATCTAGATTTTATACTCCAATTCATGTATTTCATGTTGTGTACCTCAATTTCATGTATTTCTAAGAAAAAATTGTAGCTCAGGTATGGTTTTGGTCATTAACCGAACCAAACCGAAAACCAAAAAATTAACCAAATAAACCACCGAAAACCGATTGGTTAATAAAATAGATTAACCGAGAACTTCGGTTTAATTTAGGGTTAATAACCAAACAATGCACATCCCTGACAGTATCCAGTGTTGTGTTCTCGATCCACCTTGTCATTGAGAAAAAGCGCTAAATGCAAAATAAACAACTTGAGCGACTCGTTTGTAAACCGCTGGTTATGCGTAAACCGCTTTCGCTATACTATATGCTATTAAACTTGTATGATCACATTTACACTATGTGTGTTGACTTTTATTTTAACGTATGTGACAGGTGTTTAGGATGCTTTTACTTGCTGGATGTCATGGAATCAAGTTAGGTGGTCTAGAAACCCACGAATAAATTTATGAGTTGTCGGAACAATATTTGTCTTTGAGAACACCATTGTAACACCTGTGCCTTCACGGCCATCAAACAAATACCGAACCAATGAAATATTATATTTCATACTTGGGATTTGTAAAAATATGTGTATCATTTTGCACATATCAATTCTCGTTCAAATCCAAACTCTAAATTCACTTTCTAGAAGGTTATACGCGCACCGATGCGTAGATATAACCAGTTTAATGCAACAAACACTCCGGAATAGTGGAATAGGCTTAACATACCTTAAATAACCTTTACATAACTTAGAAATAAGTTTTGAAGGCTTTGGTATGGCAAAACCAAGTTAATTCGCTTACAGGGACTAAAGTTGACAAACTGCGAAAGTATGCCAATTTGAACTGTAACAGACATTCCGGAACATGACCATAAGTTAAACATACCATAAATATCCTTCACATAGCTTAGAAATAGGCTTTGAGGTGTTCGGTATGCTAAAATAAACTTTTGTGTCATTCAGGGACTAAAAGTGTCAAAAAGTGCACAAGTTTGCATTTTCGCGCATAACTTACGTTCTGAATACATCTGGACATCCAAAAATTTATGTAAGCATGACTACATTATATTTTAGTGTTCGCCTTAAGAAAAATCCATTCGTCGCGTCATTTGGATCGTTTTTCGCGCTTATGCGCATTCCGTCGTAATTAAGCGAACATCGCGATCGTACGGCCAAACGAACCGACATCCGAGATATTTTTGAACATGTTTTGAGTTCCCTATACTTTAACTTCATTTTAGAGCCTTTAAATGAGGTTAACGGGGTTCAAACGCATCAAAAATCGCTTAAACGGGCTGCAGGGACTAAACCTGTCATTTTGAAACATTTCTGATACAGGAGGGTCAGTGGCGTAGCGCGACTGCCTAGGCCTTCACCGTCGCGCTACGCGACTGCCTATTCTGGGCAGAAACATGCAGAAAACTCATTTTTCGCATTTTCGGGACCAGATTCGATGTATCGACAGCTGTTTACAGCTGTTATCCACTCCTAAAAACCTTGCCACATGTTGATACCCTATGGTGAGTGGCCATTTAGTCACCATAAGGTTCCGACACTTGTACGGTTGCGATTAAGACACATTTTCCATGAAACGATCTTAACGGTTCGGGTATTCCTATAAATACCCAACCCATCCAACCTCATTTCTTACAAGAATTCTGATTTTGAGAGCTCTAAGTTGAAACCATTGTTTCATACCTGAGTTCTTGGATCGGGATTAGCATTCGGGGACCCTTCGTAAGTATTCTTTCGTTCTTTTCCTTATTTTACTGCTTTTCGAGTCAGAAAGTCAAACTTTGTTTGACTTTCAGCGTTGACCAGTAATGGTCAATGCGAAGTTCGTTAGAACTTCGCAACGTGATTGTAATCACGATGGTCATAGTCCCTTGGGACTATGCCTACTGATTACCACGTTGTCTAGGGTCGTAGGGTAGGCGATCTAATAAATCGCCTATACCTTCGAACCCAACCCAGTTTGGTCGATCATTAGGATCCGACCAAATACATTAGGTGACCATAGTATAGGGAATAACCTTCCGAGGTTATACCTTATGGTCACAACCATATCACCATATCACCTACTTTAACCATAAGGTATAACCTCGGAAGGTTATTCCCTATACTATGGTCACCTAATGTATTTGGTCGGATCCTAATGATCGACCAAACTGGGTTGGGTTCGAAGGTATAGGCGATTTATTAGATCGCCTACCCTACGACCCTAGACAACGTGGTAATCAGTAGGCATAGTCCCAAGGGACTATGACCATCGTGATTACAATCACGTTGCGAAGTTCTAACGAACTTCGCATTGACCATTACTGGTCAACGCTGAAAGTCAAACAAAGTTTGACTTTCTGACTCGAAAAGCAGTAAAATAAGGAAAAGAACGAAAGAATACTTACGAAGGGTCCCCGAATGCTAATCCCGATCCAAGTACTCAGGTATGAAACAATGGTTTCAACTTAGAGCTCTCAAAATCAGAATTCTTGTAAGAAATGAGGTTGGATGGGTTGGGTATTTATAGGAATACCCGAACCGTTAAGATCGTTTCATGGAAAATGTGTCTTAATCGCAACCGTACAAGTGTCGGAACCTTATGGTGACTAAATGGCCACTCACCATAGGGTATCAACATGTGGCAAGGTTTTTAGGAGTGGATAACAGCTGTAAACAGCTGTCGATACATCGAATCTGGTCCCGAAAATGCGAAAAATGAGTTTTCTGCATGTTTCTGCCCAGAATAGGCAGTCGCGTAGCGCGACGGTGAAGGCCTAGGCAGTCGCGCTACGCCACTGACCCTCCTGTATCAGAAATGTTTCAAAATGACAGGTTTAGTCCCTGCAGCCCGTTTAAGCGATTTTTGATGCGTTTGAACCCCGTTAACCTCATTTCAAGGCTCTAAAATGAAGTTAAAGTATAGGGAACTCAAAACATGCTCAAAAATATCTCGGATGTCGGTTCGTTTGGCCGTACGATCGCGATGTTCGCTTAATTACGACGGAATGCGCATAAGCGCGAAAAACGATCCAAATGACGCGACGAATGGATTTTTCTTAAGGCGAACACTAAAATATAATGTAGTCATGCTTACATAAATTTTTGGATGTCCAGATGTATTCAGAACGTAAGTTATGCGCGAAAATGCAAACTTGTGCACTTTTTGACACTTTTAGTCCCTGAATGACACAAAAGTTTATTTTAGCATACCGAACACCTCAAAGCCTATTTCTAAGCTATGTGAAGGATATTTATGGTATGTTTAACTTATGGTCATGTTCCGGAATGTCTGTTACAGTTCAAATTGGCATACTTTCGCAGTTTGTCAACTTTAGTCCCTGTAAGCGAATTAACTTGGTTTTGCCATACCAAAGCCTTCAAAACTTATTTCTAAGTTATGTAAAGGTTATTTAAGGTATGTTAAGCCTATTCCACTATTCCGGAGTGTTTGTTGCATTAAACTGGTTATATCTACGCATCGGTGCGCGTATAACCTTCTAGAAAGTGAATTTAGAGTTTGGATTTGAACGAGAATTGATATGTGCAAAATGATACACATATTTTTACAAATCCCAAGTATGAAATATAATATTTCATTGGTTCGGTATTTGTTTGATGGCCGTGAAGGCACAGGTGTTACAGTCTCCCCTACTTTAGGAAATTTCGTCCCGAAATTTATTTAGAGGAAACTTGTGAGAGTTTAAAACATGAAGTTGAAAAGATCAAACAACATTGGTTAGGGTTCTTGAACTTCTAGTAACCTTAATAACATTATGTTTGCAATGTAAGAGGGACACTTATATACAAGTATATGAAGCGTCATTGGTGCGTCCACCATGCCTCCATTACATCGTTCTCATTTTGTTATTGTTGTCACTATCGGTTCCTTCACATAATAAATCTTACTGGATTTCTGTGCACTAAATTTCATAATTATGTGCGCATCCATAATTAGAGAATTCCTTGCACAGTTCACACAGTCTATTTTATAATGTGTAGGGTAAAACCAGATGAACAATCCTGTGATGAGCGTGACTTAGACCGCCATAGAGTCCTTTAGACTAAATCAATAAATGATTTAAATAGACTATCAAGGAGTCTGTCCAGCTACATCACTAGATGTCATTCTTTAACCAGATTGCGAATCAATCTTTTGACTAGACCACTAAAAAGGGTCTGGAGTGGTACTATATAATCCAAGGGTCTTAACTATTACATAGAAGCCCATTAAGGATTTAAGGTAGTACCTTTGAATATCCTTCTACGAATCCCTCATATGAAGATATGAAAGATTCTACGAGGATTTTGATAACGAATATCCAGAGTATACCAAAAACACAAAAATGCATAAAAGAAAACATAAGATGAATAAACATATAGTCACATAACCACAAAATTGTTTAACTAGAAGTTTGTTCTGCTAACAGAGTACATGTATTTAAAGCACACTAGGAATCCATCTCGTGGATTTCATTTGGTACTTTAAACATTATCAAGAATCTAACTATAAAGATAGAAAGATCTTTAAAAGAAAAATTCGATTTCGATTATAAGGAACCGAAATGTTCGAATTCAGGTACATAAGGAATCCAATTAAGGACTCTGATTTGAATGATGATTATCCACAAGGGTCTAATTGTGGAGATAAAAAGATCCCATATGAATTTTTAGAAGTTGAAGATGTTTTGAAATCTTGCACTGGATGTGCTTATGTCAAAACATGAAGTAAGAATGCTTATGAAGTTGAGATGCTTGATATGTCAAGGCGACATATGAAGCAGATTTTGAAGGTTATGTCAATGTACGAGGAAAATATTTTTGAAAACTGTGCATGGGGTTCTTTTAAGAAAAACTGTGTTTAACGTTTTTGAAACCTTATATATAATACTTTTTGAAATCATAAAGTAGGTGTATTAGATAGATATATTTAAAAATGTTTTAAAATCATGCGAGATGAATTTTGAAATTATGTATAAGGTTTTTGAAAGACATGAATGATGCTTTTCGAAATCATGCACTTGATAAGAAAATGTATTGTGTTAATATTGTCTTCAGACTATATGAAATATTTTGAAATTAGAAAGGTTGGTTTTGATAACATGGCCAATATTTTTGAAATAACATAGACAATGCATCTAGAAAAAATTGTTTTCAAACTATATGAAATGTTTTGAGATCATGAAGATTGTTTTGAAATACTTGTACTGTGTATGTTGAAAAAAATCAAAACGTAATGGGTATGAGATTTGAAAATATCCTTAGTTATCTAACCAAGGATTCAAAGGCACTGATGTGCGAAAAGTACGATTACTCATAATGTCACTTAATTTTCTGTACTTTGTTTCTTAGAGTGAAACGAGTACTTAAAACTTTCGAGGAAATTATGAGCGATCACTTGAAAGTGAGAATCACAAGAGTAGTTTGTAAGGAACATAGTTCCTTAATGCAGGTATCATAGGAAAATCATACACACATGTAACTATACTTGTATATCAGAATTTGTGAACAACGATTTATTTATAAACAAATCAGATTGTTTCACATTACAAGAAAACGAAAGAACAAAAGCATAAGATAGCAACATCTTCTACTCAACCAACTACTCATCCGTGGGTCAGATTTGCATTAGCAAGCTTTGGGCAATCCCTTAGGAAATGGCCCATCTCGCCACAGTTGAAACATGAACCCAGTGGGAATCTCGCAGCATTCCCTTGAACCGGAGCTTGAACCTGAGCAGCCTGATTTTGTCCCAAACGACAAACCTTGGCCAAATGCCCAAGTTTACCACACGTCGTGCATTGCCAGCAAGCTTGTTGTACCGCGTGATGACCGTTGCAGCGTGCACAATGAGGTGCGGTACCGGCATATGCTTTCTTTACAGGTGGCTGAGCTGGTGGGTTCCGCGGGTTCTGAGCAGTCTGTGATGTTCCCTTGTATTGCTTCTTAGCAGGTTGTGTTGTCACCCGGATGGGTCCTGCTTGATTTGGTACTGCTGCTACGCAAACCTTTGACGTATGACCTTTAAGTCCACAAATTTGGCATTTGCGGCACTTCACATTAGGGTGATGATGAAGGGTACATTGGTTGCATAAGGGTTCAATTCCGTTGTATGGCTTCCTAGCTGGTGGCCTTGCCACTTGGCTAGGTCCCGATTGATTAGGTGTAACCGCTGCGGGTTTCCTTGAAGCCTTACGCTTCCTTGATTTTGGTGCTGGCTTAACTTCTGCTTCCTTCAGTGGCTCTTGGGTGGCTTCATTGTCAAGACGAGAGGCTTCATTGTTAAGACGAGCCATGGCAATACCTAAATCCACAGTCCTCTGAATCACTTCGCCAATTTGCTGGACAAATTTGGCTGTTCGCTCGGGCATTTGACCAGTGCCAAGAGGAATAGACATTCTAGAAGAAAATGAAAGACAGAGGAAGAAGCAAGTGAAAGGTTATTGGGTAATCAATACAGAATGGTAACGAATGAAAATTGTGATCATTTGTTTGTTACCTAAGGCAAACAAATGAGACGGTGACTGATCAAAGTAAATGGATCAAAAATAATGTATCGCGAAGACATGCTCGCCTATAAGTGAACACTCATCCCAAGAATTCCCAGGTAAGCACAACTGGTCTCGCGTCTGATGAGATGTATACGAAGTGCTTGCCTAGACAGAAAACCCAGAATACAGGCATTCACCCTTCCAGTTTGCACGTGTTCACATTATTTAAAACCCAAAACCTTGACGAGATTTTGAAAACTCAAAGGGGTTCAAAACCATATAACAGAGGGTTCAAAACCTTACAATAGAGGGTTCAAAACCTAGTAATCAATCATCCTAGAACAGATGATTAGTTTTCGAAGCGGTTTTGAAATTTATGTTCTTGTTGTGGTTGTCGCCTAAGGATAGGTGACAATATTGTTTTATGACTAAACGCAAGTAAACTCGCGTTAGGGTCCTAAGAAGGTTATAGACTAGGTCAAAGCATTACTAATAACCTAATTCCCTATAACCATTGGCTCTGATACCATCTTTTCTGTCACACCCCGACCACGTAGAACATATAAAACGTGGCGGAAATATCGGGGAGTGTTGTAACAGAATTAATTGTTTCAAATCCATGGCAATTGAATTTCGTTTTATTGATTAAAAGTGTTATAATGTCTTAACAAACAAAGAAAAACAACATAATTAACTAGTCTTGCATCTTTTATTGTCACTAAAGCCCAAGTCTGTCTATGTGTATCTTGATCATCTTATGCAACAGCTCCTGAAAAACACATGTGAAAATAGGTACGTCAGCATAAAAATGCCTGTGAGATACATAGGTTTTGTGAAAAATAAGATTCATGACTTATGTTTGAGAAAATGTTTAGTCATGAACCTTGTTATTTGCTTTGTCTTTTAAATCATTTGAAAAATGATAAGATCAGATGATAAGTATAAATAAGGTTAAATGAATAACCAAGTAAAATATGTTTGCATAAGATAAGTTGTTTATGAATCAATGTCTTGTGAAAAGTATGTTATTTGTATGAAATGTTATATGTCTCAAACTGAAATGATTCAAATAACGTTACGACATGTAATACCATACAAACACTTATATATAGGAAGTACCAGCGGCGTATCCACCATGCTTGTATCATATTACACACGCATCGTTACTTAATCACTTAATCAAACCAAACTAAACAATGTAAAATGTTCATGTCAAGATGTATATCATGTCAAAATATCTATGTCAAATATCCATGTCAAATGTCTAAGTCAAAATGTCATGTATGGCAAGTGAAAGGTCTCAACTAAACCATATGCACAAAAACAAAGTATTGAAGTAAAACTTGGTTTAAATCAAAGCTATGTTTTGTGTAAATGCATGATCAAATGTCAATCATGTTAAAATGTCTATGCCGAAATGTCTATGTCAAATGTCTATGTCAAATGTCTATGTCAAAATGTCATGTATGGCAAGTGAAAGGTCTCAACTAAACCATATGCACAAAAACAAAGTATTGAAGTAAAACTTGGTTTAAATCAAAGCTATGTTTTGTGTAAATGCATGCAACTATTTAATATGAACATTTATGCGGTATTGTGAATATGCATACATCCAAGCCTGGCGACTGAGGTGATAAACCCTTTAAACAAATTAAAGGTCTATCTGTCTTATATCAACGAATTCGGTCATTCCTTTCTGTCCCCTTTCCCTGGGATGTCCGGAACGGGAGTTGTCAATTCCTATGGTACCACTACCTACTAACGAACGGCGTAGCTAATGTTAATGAATGTATTGTCCCATGTAAACAAACCAAATGTCATACCAAAATGTAAACATGTGAAAACAATGCACTAAGTATGTAATCAAATGAACATACATAGCGTGAAATGTCATGTAAAACGATGTACTAAGTAATGCACACAATGGGCACACCTAGCATGAAATGTAATGTAAAACAATGTACTAAGTAATGCACACAATGGGCACACCTAGCATAAAATGTAATGTAAAACAATGTACCAAGTAATGCACACAATGGGCACACCTAGCATAAGATGTAATGAAATCATGTACTATAATGTACTAACGAACATAGCAGTATATGATGTGAAAACAGGAAAGCATGAAAGTAACAAGTAGGCACATGTGTTCCACCCCAAAACAGTTTGGAAAACGGTAAAAGAGGGGTCTATGTACTCACTTGAGATTGCTCAGATGTCTAAAGATAGTCACCAAGTAATGCTAGAGATCTCGGAATCAAACGACACCTAATATAGGTAACTATGTTAATAACTGGACCTATCTCGGAAGACTGGGTAGCATTAGGGTTTGTAAACCAAATGAGTGTCGGAACTCACGTGATATGGTTTAACAAAGCCTACATGCTAAACGAAACTTCAATTGCCATGGATTTGAAACAATTAATTCTGTTACAACACTCCCCGATATTTCCGCCACGTTTTGTATGTTCTACGTGGTCGGGGTGTGACAACCATGTCTGTAATAACTATTTTACTTAATATGTTATGGTATGGGACGTAACGTTAAATATTTGGTAATTATAGCTGTTACGGATTCCCTTGGACAATCTGTTTCACTCAGTGCCGCGCCCCGATATTTCTGCCATCGGTTAGGGTGTGACAGATTGGTATCAGAGCCATAACTATAGGGAATTAGGCAAGGCTCGACCTAGTCCGGGTCGATGTCTAGAATTGACCTAGTCTATAGTCTAAGTACCAACAGACCGCCTTGTGTGTCACACCCTGAAATATCAGAGCATTGGCGTGACTGGACCGGTATCTTCATTGCACAGCGGAAGCAGTTAAAGCTAAGACTTCTAGAAAATAAATGCCCACTAAGTACTTGACTCTTCATGGTTCTCCTATTCCAACCGTGCCATAATTTCTGATATGCAACCTGAGAAAGAAACATGCGAAAAATCAACATAAAGTTGAGCGACTTCATAGTTTGTTTTGGAAAAGATTTGAAATA
This sequence comes from Helianthus tuberosus, assembly GCA_030545235.1. NCBI lineage: Eukaryota > Viridiplantae > Streptophyta > Magnoliopsida > Asterales > Asteraceae > Helianthus > Helianthus tuberosus. Next base: position 181,376,679 of record CM060443.1, read on the forward strand.
AATCTTTTTGAATAACCGGTTTTTGAAATATTGTTGAGAAAACGAATTTAACTTCGTGTTTGTAACGCATTATGTTTGAAAAACCATGTATTTGTAAATTCTTGTGTTTGTAAAATTTGTGTAACCGTCAATGTCCACCCTGACATTGACAACATGCATGCATAATCCTATGCTTTGAATTTATATAAAACATGGTATGTAATTTATAAAGACGTATTGAAACTGAGTTCTGTATATGTAAGGAATACGAGATCGCTAATGGTTCGCGAGGCAACTAACATATGTAACGACATAGGAAGCCACCAAACCTAGGCATTTTTGTCGAGTTCGACTGAGACACAAAAGCACTCATTGATAGAAGTAGGCCAAGAGTGGGGTTACCTGAAACCCATTAGATCTAACCCTTCTGTTTCGCGGTCTAAATGTATACGTTGACTAATGGTGCTTATGGTACCCTATTCGTCACGTGATCTATGTATCATTCCTTAGTTTGATGTACCTCTTTGTACTTGTATTTTTCCGAATTTTAGAAACTAGAATATATGTGTATGTACATTTCGAAAAATACTCTTGCTTGAAAAACCGGCATAGAACATAAGCTTTTCGTAAACCATTTATGTCAGTTAAAACTTGTTTGTAAAATGGTTTAGAAATATGTAATTCATGTTTATTGAAAACCTTGTATGTTTTGCAAAATGTGCATGTCTTTCCACCCCGAAAACATTTAGAAAAATGTAAAACTGTAAAAAGGTGGGGTTATGAACTCACCTGGATTTCCATGTGCAAAGCTAGCTATATACGACTTCATGATGTCTTTTCCAAGACTTGACTTGCTAGCGTGCAATCTACAATATTCCTAACACGAAATATCTTACAAGTTTCTAATTAAACGCAGTAACTAAACTACGTGTCATCGAGCTCCACCGAATCGTTAACCGAACGATTCGACGGTAGTTATTAACTTGAAGGAAACGAGGAAGTTATAATCGTTAAGTTTCGTCTAATGTCGGTAATAGTTTACTAAGTCTTTGAAAAACACTTAGTTCTCGTGAGATTTAAAATATATAAATATTTATATAAAAATATAAATATTTCGGTAGGATCACGTTAGTCGTCTTGAGAAGTCGTTGTGTATGTACAAAAGCTTATATGAATATAACATATAACAAATTCGTATCATATATTGCGTCTTGTTTATATTCGTCAAAGTATATGTAGATGCCGTTTAGGCGTTTAAAATAAATATAAAAAGTTATATTTATTTAATAAAAGAACACGAGTTGTTGTGTTTGAAAATAAATATATAATTATATTTATTTTTATAAATGAATACGAGTCGTTTGATGTTTGAAATAAACATAAAACTATGTTTATTTTTATAAAAGAATTTGTTATTGTTTGATACTTGAAATAAATGTATAGACTATATTTATTTTATAAAACGAATTCGTGTTGTTTGATATTTAAAATAAATATAATAACTATATTTATTCGTTGTCGAAATAATTTCCGTAACATTGTTTTTCGTGGGTTGTAAGTTGTTGTCATGCATAATATACGTTTATATCTTGTTTTACGAAAGTCGTTTGAATTTGATAGTTGTCGTTTTATAATAAAACTTGTTTCATTTCACGGATTTTCTAGAAAAACGGGCAGAGTTTCCTCTGTTTTTGGACGCCCCCGACAACACAAGTTGTCGTTATTTTTTTTTCAATATTCAATCATCAATTTACCAATATATGATTTTTGTAAGGATGATAAAAACATAAACTAAATACTATTCTATTCGGTTAGAGCTCGACTTCACGAAAATAAAACAATCGTTAAATACAATTATCAAAATTATAAACACGTCGTTATCTTTACCAAATGAATCGCGTCGAGACGTTGACCATTTGACTGTGTTGACCGAGTTGACTCGCTGAGTTGACCAGGGTTGACCGAGTTAACTCGGTCCGACCGAGTCAACCCGAACCGCTTCGTATCTGACCCGAACCGACTGGCTCGAAATATACTGTTGACCTGAACCGCTGACCCGAACACTGAGTTGACTCGGTTTGACCGAGTTAAACCGAACCGAGCCGTCTGACCGCGAACCGAAGCCGAATCTGTCCCAAAACTTGAACCATATCAGAATCTACATGCTAAACGAACAAAACAAAACCCGAATCGAACCATATAATAACCTGAGCTTAAACCCGAGTCGGACACCCCTATTACCGTCGCTGGACTCCACTACCATTTCTGGCGATTTCGTCGAGCACCGTCACCGCTGCGTTTTGCCGGCGACCACCCGAACCGAGACTGACCTCCATTGTCATCTTCATCAGCATCAGTAACCCGTCGGTTAAAAGCAAGGTCCGCTGGATAAATGAACCGACCGCCGGTCTGAGTTTCCGACCGCCGGTCCAAGTTTCTGATCTCTCTCTCTCTTCTCGATCTCTATCTCTTGAACGGTCTCTCTCTCTCTCTATGTCTCGTCGGATGTACCACCGTGCGCCGCCACCACAGTGGTGGTCGGCCGTCAATCGAAGGGGGGGTTGTTTGGTGTGCGCGTGGGTGTGTGTTGTCGGAAATCAGAAAGATCGGAAGAAGGGGGTGTTTGTCGGAGAGAACCTCCACCGGCTCCGTTGGTAGTGCCGGCCGGAGTCCGGCCACACTTTGTCGGAGAGAGTGAGAGAGTAAGGTGTGGGGGTGTGAGTGTTGTCTGCATATGGTTTGAGAAGAAAATGAGATAAATGGCTAAATGTTGTTATTTATATTAAGAGTTTTGGTTAGTGGGCTTTGGGCTTGGGCCCAAGGCCCACAAGCCCATTCTCGTGTCTTTAGTTGTCCGCTCGTTCCTACGAGACCCGTTATCATAACCCGATTATCGTAAAAATATCGTGAATTATAATTTTTGATTTAAAAATATATAAGATAGTGTCGGTATTCGATGTTGGACGCCCTCGTTAGTCGGTTGCGGTAAAAATTGCGAAAAATTACCTTGTCGCCGTTTTTAATTCGTTTTCTGATCCGGTTTCGACTGTAGTTACTAAAATTTCATTACGGAGCTAAATATAGCGTAAAATGTAGGTTCTGAAGGTGACAGGCGTCTCCGTCGCTTCCGTTTCGTTACCGATGCGTTTCCTGCTATCGCGTTTCTCGTTCCTGTTTACATTTGGGACGTACGGAAGCACAATAATTTCACAAAAATTAATTTCATAAACATAAAATATTTGTGGAAAATTCGTATTTGTCGGCGTCGACAGTATTTTGCACGGCATCAGTTCGTTGTCGCTTAATATTCCGCAATCTCTTTGCAGATCGTCATACGCACACTGTACAGTCGAATAAACGTTCATGGGCACTCCAAGGGCCTACATGGGTTAGTTTGCATCTTAATCACTATTTATTATCGTCCTAATGTTTGTTGGTCGCGTAATTAGGAGCCGTAAATCACTGATTGTCACATTCTCCCCCTGTTAATGAAATTTCGTCCTCGAAGTTTAGACTATGTTAACTCCTTAGAGTTACGTTATGTGTAGGTAAATACGAATAGTGTATCAAAGTGGATGACCACGAAATCAGATCAAGACTTATTCGAGTCATGTGAATTCAAGGACATTCCTCAACAATAAGAACCCAACGGTTTAAAAGAAATGTGTTTCAGAAATTGATGTCAAAGGAAACAAGACGTATAGATACAGTCACTAGTGTGACTAAGTTAAAAGGGATCCAACAATGAACAGGAAATTTGACCAATCGAATTCCATATGAACATTTACAACATGTAAATGAGTTCAAGAAGCAATAACCTCCACTGGATGAACTTAGAATCAACAATCTCAAATGTAATAGTTTGCATGAAATGCTCGATCGTGATCAGCACAAGCTGCAAGTTATACCGACGCCACAAGGTGTCGCAATGAATGAAACAATTCAATAATAGGGGTGATCGAACAAGTATCACATGCGTTTTGCATGAAACGCTCAATCATGATTAGCCCAAGCTACAAGTTTGTACTGACACCACAAGGTGTCGTGGTGATTTAAATAATTCATTAATTTCGGTGATTAAACAAATTCACCGTGTTTGAAGTCAAATGAAAGCGCAATGAAGTAAATATGAAAATTTGTTTCTAACAACATTATAGGATTTTTCAATTAAAACGGAACATCAATGAAATAATGTTTTCGATCGAAGATGAAGAAGCAATGAATATCGCAAAAACATTTGATCGATAATGGAAGAACCGTTAATAGGTACAGCAGAATATAAAATGAATTTGTGTACCATTGTCTTAACACACTATTGTATTAAGACTGCTTTAACATGATAAATCAAAGTGGATTTAAAACAAATCAATAAATAAATAATTAAATCCGTGCATGAGATGCGTAAACGAGATTAGCACAAGCTTTAAATTAATGAAAACACCACCACAAGGTGTCGAAATTGACAAACGACTTAATGGAGTCGTAGACCAAACAAGTCTACTACGACTCGGAACAAATGAAACGCCTGTTGCAACGAATTTGAATATGATGTTTTCAATACATCATATGGCGTCTTGAATTGAATATGTGTAATGAACAAGTTCAAACAATTGAACTTAGTTTTGGCGTAAGCCGGCAATAAATACATGTATCGACAAGAAAACTTTCGGCATGGTCACAACGAAAAACCATGTATGTAGCTTGAAAAGAAAGGAAATTTCAAGAAAATATGTTGATTTGATAACAAAGGAGCCAACAATTACAATAATGCGGATCATTCGAATCACAAATCAATAATTAGATTTAGCGAAATAATATTTGAACTTTGATGAAACGCTTATTCGAAATGAAACCACATGCGTAACAAACGATGCATGCGTAACATACAGATTTTCAAGAAATGAAGCAATTAGTGTTCGCTATAATGAAAGAAATGATCGTGATACAATGACCATTAAGAGGAGTAGGGATGTGAAAATCTACTCTCTAGATGCAAAAGTCGGAATTTCAATAAAAGAAATTTAAGGACTTTACCTGGGGTTGCATGTGATGTCCGGTTGTTAGGTGACATTACCATGGAATGTCGAACATAGCGTGTTCGTCGTTAACTGAAATAGGGGGAATGCGGAGACATACGTCTTCTCCTTGGCGTGATTCATGTCGTTGCAGGATCGCGTGACAAATCGTCGCATCCTGTTCGGTAGTCCTCCTACTAACAAGATTAACATTGTCGCTGAAATGCTTCATTGTGTCTTCTCAAAGACCTCGCCTCAATAGTCATATGTGATGTACTTCAACCTCCGTTAATGTATAGATTGAGTTTCGTGTACTCTTGCACGCCCGTGCTTCGTTTTGCGTAGGTTACCTGCTCGATTAACTAAAATAACATAGACAACATAATAATGGCGTTTACCCGAGTTAATAGACGTGGTTCCTACGTGATGACCTTTAATGAACTTCAACATAAGTTTCCAAAGGTTTCATATGCATGTTTCCTAAGCTCTCAAAGTTGTGTGCACTGTATGCGACTGTTTTGTGTACCGTGTATAAAACACCACTTTAGCGTATGTTTGAAAACAGAATTTTGACTGTTTGTTCTTTGGCAACGGTTGGAGACCATATTCGAGTCTTAGGCATTCTGTATATATTCAAAGTCTTAATAATCTAAGTCCCAGAGGAAGGTGAGGTTAGAGCCTAGGTAATCCTACAGAAAACCCTACTCGCTGTAACCTATAGCTCTGATACCAATCTGTCACACCCCGAAATATCAGAGCATTGGCGTGACTGGACCGGTATCTTCATTGCACAACAGAAGCAGTTAAAGCTAAGACTTCTAGAAAATGAATGCCCACTAAGTACTCGACTCTTCATGGTTCTCCTATTCCAACCGTGCCATAATTTCTGATATGCGACCCGAGAAAGAAACATGCGAAAAATCAACATAAAGTTGAGCGAGTTCATAGTTTGTTTTGGAAAAGATTTGAAATAAATCTTTTTGAATAACCGGTTTTGAAATATTGTTGAGAAAACGAATTTAAAAAAAAACATTTTCTTTGGCATGTTATATGGAAACTTTGTATTCGTGTAACTTCGTGTTTGTAACGCATTATGTTTGAAAAACCATGTATTTGTAAATTCTTGTGTTTGTAAAATTTGTGTAACCATCAATGTCCACCCTGACATTGACAACATGCATGCATAATCCTATGCTTTGAATTTATATAAAACATGCTATGTAATTTATAAAGACGTATTGAAACTGAGTTCTGTATATGTAAGGAATACGAGATCGCTAATGGTTCGCGAGGCCACTAACATATGTAACGACATAGGAAGCCACCAAACCTAGGCATTTTTGTAGAGTTCGACTGAGACACAAAAGCACTCATTGGTAGAAGTAGGCCAAGAGTGGGGTTGCCTGAAACCCATTAGATCTAACCCATATGTTTTGCGGTCTAAATGTATACGTTGACTAATGGTGCTTATGGTACCCTATTCGTCACGTGATCTATGTATCATTCCTTAGTTTGATGTACCTCTTTGTACTTGTATTTTTTCGAATTTTAGAAACTAGAATACATGTGTATGTACATTTCGAAAAATACTCTTGCTTGAAAAAACCGGTATAGAACATAAGCTTTTCGTAAACCATTTATGTCAGTTAAAACTTGTTTGTAAAATGGTTTAGAAATATGTAATTCATGTTTATTGAAAACCTTGTATGCTTTGCAAAATATGCATGTCTTTCCACCCCGAAAACATTTAGAAAAATGTAAAACTGTAAAAAGGTGGCGTTATGAACTCACCTGGATTTCCATGTGCAAAGCTAGCTATATACGACTTCGTGATGTCTTTTCCAAGACTTGACTTGCTAGCGTGCATTCTAAAATATTCCTAACACGGAATATCTTATAAGTTTCTAATTAAACGCAGTAACTAAACTACATGTCATCAAGCTCCACCGAATCGTTAATTGAACGATTCGACGGTAGTTATTAACTTGAAGGAAACGAGGAAGTTATACTCGTTAAGTTTCGTCTAATGTCGGTAATAGTTTACTAAGTCTTTGAAAAACACTTAGTTCTCGTGAGATTTAAAATATATAAATATTTATATAAAAATATAAATATTTCGGTAGGATCACGTTAGTCGTCTTGAGAAGTCGTTGTGTATGTACAAAAGCTTATATGAAAATAACATATAACAAATTCGTATCATATATCGCGTCTTGTTTATATTCGTCAAAGTATATGTAGATGCCGTTTAGGCGTTTAAAATAAATATAAAAAGTTATATTTATTTAGTAAAAGAACACGAGTTGTTGTGTTTGAAAATAAATATATAATTATATTTATTTTTATAAATGAATACGAGTCGTTTGATGTTTGAAATAAACATAAAACTATGTTTATTTTTATAAAAGAATTCGTTATTATTTGATACTTGAAATAAATGTATAGACTATATTTATTTTATAAAACGAATTCGTGTTGTTTGATATTTAAAATAAATATAATAACTATATTTATTCGTTGTCGAAATAATTTTCGTAACATTGTTTTTCGTGGGTTGTACGTTGTTGTCGTACATGATATACGTTTATATCTTGTTTTACGAAAGTCGTTTGAATTTGATACTTGTCGTTTTATAATAAAACGCGTTTCATTTCACGGATTTTCTAGAAAAACGGGCAGAGTTTCCTCTATTTTTGGACGCCCCCGACAACACAAGTAGGTTCTGAAGGTGAAAGGCGTCTCCGTCGCTTCCGTTTTGTTACCGATGTGTTTCCTGCCATCGCGTTTCTCGTTCCTGTTTACGTTTGGGACGTACGGAAGCACAATAGTTTCACAAAAATTAATTTCATAAACATAAAATATTCGTGGAAATTCGTATTTGTCGGTGTTGCCAGTATTTTGCGCGGCATCAGTTCGTTGTCGCTTAATATTCCGCAATCTCTTTGCAGATCGCCATACGCACACTGTAGAGTTGAATAAACGTTCCTGGGAACTCAAGGGGCTACATGGGTTAGTTTGCGTCTTAATCATTATTTATTATCGTCCTAATGTTTGTTGGTCGCGTAATTAGGAGCCGTAAATCACCAGTTGTCATATTGTGTGAACCTAGCAGGGGTTCTACACGAGCCTATAATTGTCACTCACTCTCGAACTCGCGAAAACTAACCAGCTTTCCTAAGGCTACCACCTCACACACATGATTTTCAAAAATACTCGCGCACTACAATTGAGTGGTTTGGTCGAGATTAGGTGTTAAATCCGCAAACTCTCAATCAGATCGCTCGCTCGACACACATTTTTATTAATAAAACACGAGAATTCTCTCTATTTATCTCGTGATTTTCTCACATCAACAGGAACACAGTTGTTAAGTTAGGGGTGAAACCCGCATCTTAATGACATATTCCGCTCTATATTTTGGTTTTACAAAACTCTCACCAAAGTCTCGATAGGTTCCAATGACCAGGGTCACGTAGTGGCCGAAGGGATGCGTGCCATTCACCCAGATTGAGGAGAGAGCACAGTCTATTAAGCCAGGGCGTGTACTCGAAGTCCTCGGGAATAGTCGAGTCACTTTGGGTAGTCAAAGTCTAACACACCCGAGACATTCTATTTTCAAGCTACAACGCCCATTTTACGCTTTATCGTTTTTATAAAGTTTCGATTCTGAGATCGCAACCGCTGACTATGTGGATTGTCGATTTTATGTGATTTATGTGGTTTTAAATGTTGATGTGTTTTGATTCTGGAGACTTTATATGCTTTTCGCACCTCGCTTTATGGAACATATCGATCACGCACAGCTATCTATAGCTCAAAATGCTAACAAATCGCAGACTTTCGCACGATATATCACTCGCTTACGCTACTCACTATCGCTATTCTCATTCACAACTCTCGATTGTTTCTCGCAACTTTGAAAGATAGGTGAATACATGCAAAATATGTAGGTGAATACGTGCAAAACATATTGGAATATGAGCTTACATGGATTATGTGTTTTTGTGCTCTACGTGCTTATGTGCTTCTGTGCTTACGTGCTTAAGTGCACTATGTGCTTATGTGCCTATGTGATTACATGCCTAAGCAATTGATTGTGTTCCTGAGCTTTATAAGTATGTTGGTTAAACACTGTGTGGCGAGATTTAGTGTATCGTCTAAATCCTATGACGATGTCTGTTGCAGACAATGTCGTCATTCGGATCTCATACTTCTCGCGCTAACCGCCGCAACCATGCTGACAAACGCGTCGCCTCGCTAGGCGCTAAGCAAATGGCTAAGGTCATTCCACAAATCTTCAGTGAGATTAATGAAATCTCTAGCAAGTCCTCTGAGGAATCTAGGACTGACTCACCGAAATCGACTTTTAGCTTCAAGCAATTTAAAGCTTGTGGACCCAAAGACTTCCCTGGGGAAGATGGGCCGAGCGCAATATTTCATGGTTCGACTCGATTGAAGTCACTCTCCGACAAAGCGGATTTCCAGATAACCTCCGCACTGTTAACGCCACTAGGGTCTTCCAGTCTAGGGCACTCTCGTGACGCGAGGGGTCACCCTGAGGCGTCGCGTGACGCGAAGGTCAACATCTCATCATATGGTTGCCACGTGTATTTGTAGCTCAGCTGAGTCGACGGAAATGATAAATTCGAATTTGACAGCAAATTATTAGGATAATCATCAATGGGGGAATACCCCCCTTGAGTTTTAGGGGCCCTGATCCTGATTCTGATTGTTCTGAAAATTTTAGGGTTTATGTAAGATTACTTAAGGGTCTTAACTAAGGTTTCCTTGTGAACAAAATATAATAATAAATAATAGTTTTGGTGAGAGTTGTTATGGTTTGGGATAAAAGGGAATAAAACGGTGAGAAAAGAGAATGGACCCATTTTGTAACTTTAAGGTTCAACTAGAATGTCTCCGGGTAGAATATTGGGTATAACTTCTGAGCTATTTAAAAATATATAATGCACTCGTGTTAAGTATAGTACCCCTCATTCAACCTTGTCCCGATATCCCGAGACCGAATCCCAACAACTTAGTCGGGCAGAGGCCTGACATAAGTTATGAGTTCCAGATCAATCGGAAAGGGTAGCGGTGATCGGGAGTTAAAAATACTTAAACGAAACAAGGCTTTATTATTATTATAGTGTAAATAAGAAATAAAAATTTAAGAATATATATACATGTAGAGAGCGAGATCGAGAGATGAAAAGAAAAAGGAAATGAAATTGTGAGCTGAAGGTTGAAAGACATCCTCTATTTATACCAATGTTCTACTTGGAGGCTAAGGAACTTGCATCAAGGAATGAATTCCACGTACACCATTAGTTGTAGATTTTTATTATTATTTTATTTTTCTTTTGACTTTCTTGAATATCACATGCACACACACATCCACGTATTTAAATTGTAGAATTTTAGTTTTAAATATTATTTTATTATTATTTATTATTATTATTATTTTATTATTTTGTTTCTCAATTGTTAGTAAGAAGACACGTACATAACACACAAATTCAATTAAAATTGAATTGTGAGTAAATTATATTATTATTTTATATATTATAATTAATTCAACTACTTCACTTATTTGGCGTGTATAACTTCCAAAATATAACGTTCTAGAAAATAATAAATATGTCATGAGAATATTTATACCTACATTTTGAACCAAGTTTCCTTAAAAATAGAGTAAGTTCAAAATACAATGTATTTTTATAATTTAATTATTATACGGTTTCTAGGTCCGTCTAGGTATTTCATATTTCTAGTAATTAACTTACCCGTAATCTACCTGTCTTAATAATATAAGTTTTTATATACTTTTATTTTATTTAGAAAGGTCACCTATACACCGGCCAATTAATTAATATAATATTTCAACCAACTATATAAAATAGTGTTTAAAACTTTTTGGGTTGAATATTTATATTAAAAATAAACTAGTTACTAGTTACTAGTGGTTAATAAATTTAACCAAACCTATAATTCTTCTATAAAAATGGGAATGTTACATTCTCACCACCTTGTTTTAAATCTCGTCCTCGAGATTTGGGTTACGATATTTCTTTTAGACTTATGTCATATTTTAGTCAATAAAAACAATATTAAGGTAGATGACACAGAATTAAAATATCAAATTTTGTGAATACGAGTTGTATAATAAGTAGGATTAAATGGTTCAACTGAATTAGTTCAAGAAATCGATAACAATTGAATGGGATGAAATGATATAATTTTCAAGGTGACTAGGTTCAAGCCAAAAGATATATGATCAATAGATATTTAAAATGAATGTGAAGGATTTTTAGAATCAATAAAAAAAATTCCTTGTCAAAAGAAGCTTACTTTGATTGACAACTGAGGAAGACTTAGAATTGATAGGTTCAAAATGAAATAAAAGCATGAAAAATGATTTGTCAAATATTTATGATATGAGAAAATCAAAGTGTTGAGATGAGTGAATTGCAAAGATACATCAAAAGACAATAGTGTTAGTGTATCATTGTTTAGAGTTCCAAGTTGTTTTAATTGTGAAACAATGTGATAGTACACTTATTAGTGACCATATTATTTTTCATACTATGTCCTAGAGATCGAAATATAATAAGAACAAGTTGTTTTGGCATGACCAATCATTATATTATATTTGTAAAGCAAATGTAATATATATTATTTGTGTCCCTGTCTGAACTGTATCTTATATATCAAATATAAATATATATTATTTGTTACGCATTTTTACTATATGTAAATGGTCACCACTTTTAAATAAATATTATTTTAGTATTTTACTATATTATGTAAAATAAATTGTATTTACTATGTAATATATATTACAAAACACCGCAATGAAGTTATTATATTACAAAATATTTTAGTATCATTATTTTGTAAACGAAATTACTATTATTTATAACGTTAAATAAAAGTTGTAAATAAAGGTGTAAAAATATTTATTGTACAAAAGTATTTGTAAAATATTTTGTAAATATATAACACTTAATGGGTCGATTCTATGTGATTACTTATTTTCATTTTGAAACCATATAACGTTTACAAATGTTGTAAATAAGTGAAAACGGGGACTATTCTTATATAGTACAATGTTCCCCTAACCCACGTATTTGATGACTACCATATTATTCTTATATGGTCATTTTCTTGCCAAAGCGTTATGGTACATAGTTACCACAAAACATGTGATAGACAATTATTTATATAATTTTATTCGTCCCTCTAATTCTTGTATTGTTTTATGAAAATATGTCTTCTCCTTACAGTACAAAGTATATATATAATTAAAATTTACTGAATAAGTATGATGACTTAATTTATATATATTAACTAGTCATTATCATGGTTGGATATTGGTTAGTGCTGCCTTGTTTAAGCATAGGTGATCAGTCCATGCCTAACTAAGGCTAGGCTACCCAATACCTGCCCCCTGACAATAACCCTAGTACCTAAAAATAATACTAACACTACTAATAAAACTAATATTAATTACCAATAAATAACTAAACATAAACTTTAAATGAGAAGATCCCTCAAACATAATAAAAATATAAATTCTTCACTTTAATGGTTTAACAAAAGTTATTGACTTGATATCAAAGAGTCATCGTTTTACAATAATGCGGTTTATAGTGCAAAAAGTGGAATGATATTTTGAGTTTGGATAAAATAACAAATTGGAATGAAGTCCTCCAATGGTCTTCATAAATCAAATGAACCACATGCGCAACAAACAGTGCATGTGTAATGTGTGAATTTACCAGGAAATGAAATAGATCAATATTCGCTACTATGAAAGAAATCCTCATGGTATAATGACCATTAGGGGAAGTAGAAACACGAAAGTCAACTTATTATATGCAGAAGTCAGAATTTCAACGAAAGAAATATAAGAACTTTATCTGGAAATTTTGTGTAATAACCGTTGTTAAATGACATTATCAAGGAATGTCGAATAAAATGAAATAGGGAATTTGCAAAGGTATGTGACTCCTTTTGCAGTGATAATTTATGACTCTGATTAGACTGTGCACTGATGGTTGTGAAATCTTGTTACAACGTACCTCAGCGAGATTCATGTCATTTGTAAGATTACGTGGCAAAGTGCTTCTTTTTTATTAGTAGTTTTTTTTACTGTCGGAATTAGCATTGGTGTCATCGTGCCCAATCATATTTTCCAAAGATCTTGCCTTGGAAGTCGTGTGTGACGTCTGTGGACGTATATTTTAACTTTCATGTGTTTTCTTGTGCACTAGCACAACTTTACATACTTCTTACTTGCGTTAATAGTTTATGGTAACGTATTGGAAATTTTTATACTTTTGATGGTGTCCCAACTTAATGGGTTTCCATTGTTATTATTGTTGTTCGAGTTACGAGGTAGATGATCAAACGAAATAATGTTTGATATCGATATATGTAAAAGATTCCTAATAAAGAAATCTAGAATTATTATTGACACATATACTTGTGCTTTATTCTTAATTGACTTTTGGAATTTCATATAGATATACATATCTATATAATCACATATTTCACATGCTGTAATATGCATATCCTCTATAAGGTCAATGTATTTAACAGATTCATATTTCCAGAAACAAGTCAGATATTAGGTCATGATACTATGTAGGGAAATCTTTGTCACTTGTTTGACATATTATATACCCTGTCTTATCCGGTTCGCGCCGGAGGGGTAACCTCAGTATATCCAAACAAACTGGAGAGTCTGCTACACCATACCCAGTCTTGCCAGAGAAAATTTTCTATTTCCCATAAATAGTATCTTTTCAAGTTTTTAAAAGTGCCTCTTTTATTAGGGCTTTTATCCAGAATCAAGGAAATTTGTATTTCCATAACATATATTTATTCTATACCAATTAATATCACTAAGCAAGAATTAATAGCAATTAAGTGCTATCGCCTGCAATGTTCTAATCGTCATTCTTACGGCATACCAAAATCCATCATACTTTATTTACACAAGTACTTAGCTTATCTCGAAGCTTATACTAAGGCATATTTTCTTAAGTTCAAGTCTAAATGTTATCATGTGTGCTACCAGTTAATAGCAATCTCCTAACTCTTTTATATAAACTTAGGTATTATTGTCACAATACCTAAAGGCTTAAATCAGTGGCTCTGATACCACCTTCTGTCACGACCCCCGACCCACCCTGGACGGAATCGGGAGCCGCGAACAGCCAAGTGGTACCGGTGATTATTTTGAAAAATATTGCAGCGGAAATTTCATCAGGACCGTGAGTTAGGAAAAATATCAAAGTTTAGAAAACACCGGTATTAAATAGATGGGATAAACCCATGTTTTACAAAGGTAGCTTTAATAAGGGATAAACCCAATTACATAAAACAATATTTCTTAATTTGATTTAATTAATAAAATAAGTCACTTCTTGAAGCCTTTCAGTGCCGTATCCATCTCTTACTTCAATCTACTGTAATTACCTGAAACGCGTTTTAAAAAGGTTTTGTCAGCAGGAAATACTGGTGAATCATTCATTTTGCTAAAACGACTCGTTTGTTATAATTTATAGTATTAAGTGCGATTACAATGTTTCCTGATATCAAACCAACTACCCACGGTATTTTGTCACTCGACCCATTGGCCCTCCTGTTGTCCAATGGTGTCTGTGACTATGGTCATATCACCCCTTGGCTGCCCCAATGGTGAAGATTATCAAGTAATGTATACAAAACCCCACATACCGGCTGTAATTTGGTGATTACAAAGACTTAATCCCTGTAATTATAACTTTGAAAATAAACATGCTTTTGAAATCAAATTTGATAAAAAGAGAATGACTCACATTATAAGCATGCAAATTTATACGGGCAGAGTTTAGCCTACTGATTAGCCTTGATATTGCAGATTTATACAGGCAGAGCTTAGCCTATTAATTAGTTTGGTAACCTAGTGCACACGAACTAAGTAAGTAACTAATACAACATTTACGATAACTCACGAGATTAAAACCCTCACGACAAATGACAAAGTGCAATCACTTAAACATCCATCGGATTCACAACGAATGGCAGAGTATTCCCCGAGTTCGGGTGGTACTCAAACATCCTGTCGGAATCACGACTAATGACAAAGGATAGCGCTTAAACATTCGGTCGGATAGTTTCAATCGATCGGACATTGAATCGTAGCAGCGATCGAGTTAATACCCGGTATCGTAGCAGAATTCGAGCTAGTGTGTGTTTGTAGTAAACAGAAGAAATCTTGGCGCACGAATTGAGTTTTATCGTCGTTCCAACTCCAGAAATCAAGTCCCAACATCCTCTATTTATACTGAGATTTTGACCCCCTCGCGTGACGCGAGGGGTCACCCTGAGGCGTCGCGTGACGCGAAGGTCAACATCTCATCATATGGTTGCCACGTGTATTTGTAGCTCAGCTGAGTCGACGGAAATGATAAATTCGAATTTGACAGCAAATTATTAGGATAATCGTCAATGGGGGAATACCCCCCTTGAGTTTTAGGGGCCCTGATCCTGATTCTGATTGTTCTGAAAATTTTAGGGTTTATGTAAGATTACTTAAGGGTCTTAACTAAGGTTTCCTTGTGAACAAAATATAATAATAAATAATAGTTTTGGTGAGAGTTGTTATGGTTTGGGATAAAAGGGAATAAAACGGTGAGAAAAGAGAATGGACCCATTTTGTAACTTTAAGGTTCAACTAGAAAGTCTCCGGGTAGAATATTGGGTATAACTTCTGAGCTATTTAAAAATATATAATGCACTCGTGTTAAGTATAGTATCCCTCATTCAACCTTGTCCCGATATCCCGAGACCGAATCCTAACAACTTAGTCGGGCAGAGCCCTGACATAAGTTATGAGTTCCAGATCAATCGGAAAGGGTAGCGGTGATCGGGAGTTAAAAATACTTAAAACGAAACAGGGCTTTATTATTATTATAGTGTAAATAAGAAATAAAAATTTAAGAATATATATATACATGTAGAGAGCGAGATCGAGAGATGAAAAGAAAAAGGAAATGAAATTGTGAGCTGAAGGTTGAAAGACATCCTCTATTTATACCAATGTTCTACTTGGAGGCTAAGGAACTTGCATCAAGGAATGAATTCCACGTACACCATTAGTTGTAGATTTTTATTATTATTTTATTTTACTTTTGACTTTCTTGAATATCACATGCACACACACATCCACGTATTTAAATTGTAGAATTTTAGTTTTAAATATTATTTTATTATTATTTATTATTATTATTATTTTATTATTTTGTTTCTCAATTGTTAGTAAGAAGACACGTACATAACACACAAATTCAATTAAAATTGAATTGTGAGTAAATTATATTATTATTATATTATTGTTTTATATATTATAATTAATTCAACTACTTCACTTATTTGGCGTGTATAACTTCCAAAATATAACGTTCTAGAAAATAATAAATATGTCATGAGAATATTTATATCTACATTTTGAACCAAGTTTCCTTAAAAATAGAGTAAATACAAAATACAATGTATTTTTATAATTTAATTATTATACGGTTTCTAGGCCCTTCTAGGTATTTCATATTTCTAGTAATTAACTTACCCGTAATCTACCTGTCTTAATAATATAAGTTTTTATATACTTTTATTTTATTTAGAAAGGTCACCTATATACAGGCCAATTAATTAATATAATATTTCAACCAACTATATAAAATAGTGTTTAAAACTTTTTGGGTTGAATATTTATATTAAAAATAAACTAGTTACTAGTGGTTAATAAATTTAACCAAACCTATAATTCTTATATAAAAATAGGAATGTTACAGGTTGGTTACTTCAAGAACACCACCAAGACTCTCCACCATGTCACCGCTACTTCTGCTACTCCCGCCGCTGAAACCGCCTCACCTCAAGCTCTGAAATCTTCACGCCGCAAGCGCAAGAGCAACAACAACAACAAGAACTGTGCTGTCACTGTCGCTCCTCTGAATGCTATCCCTGCTCAACTCCAGAACCGTCAAGTAGCCGCACCCGTGACCAAGGCACCTTTTGCAAAACATGCGTACACTGGTCCTCATCCACTGTGCCCTACTTGTACTTACCACCATCCAGTGGGGATCGATTGCCGCTTTTGTGTCCATTGCAACATCTACAGACACTTTACCGCAAACTGCCGCACTGGCCCTAGTCAAGCTCAAGTTCAAGCTCCTCCTGCTCTGCCAGCTCCACTTCCCGCTCCTCAGGGACAACAAGCAGCTCCTACCCCTGCTGCTCACGCAAGAGCCTGCTATGCGTGTGGTGACCCTAACCACTTCGCGAATGTCTGCCCGAACCGAGTGGTGAAGCAAGAGCCACAACAGCAACCAGCGCAGCAACAACATCAACAACAGCAGCCTCCACAGCAGCAACAGCCAGCTCAGCAAGCAGCCCGTGGATGAGTTTTGAACATCAACGCTCGTCAGGCCCAAGCTGACAACAACGTTATCAACGGTACGTTTCTCGTAAATGGTATATATGCTTCGTGCTTATTTGATACCGGAGCCGATAACTGTTTTGTATTGTTCGAATTCAAAAGGCTCCTAAACCGTAAACGCGCTAACCTCCCATCGACGTTCGACGTAGAAATTGCCACTGGAAGAACCATCACTGTTAATTCCGTTCTGCGTGATTGTACTCTTAAGCTCAACAACCACGTTTTCCCGATTGATCTTATCCCGATGCAACTCGGTAGTTTTGACGTCATAGTAGGCATGGATTTTCTTCGTGAGAATCGTGCTGAAATTGTTTGTTTTGAAAAGATGGTTCGTTTCTCTCTTTCAAACGGTGATCAATTGTGTGTCTATGGCGAAGTCGCTTCGAAGGAACTGAAACTCATGTCATGTGTCCAAGTAAGCAAGTATCTCCGCAAGGAATACAAAGCTTTCTCGGCACACATTGTAGTAGCGGAGAAGGAAAAGAAAGAGAAGGCAATGGAAAAGGTGCTCGTGGTTCGTGATTTTCCTAACGTCTTTCCTGATGATTTACCTGGTTTACCGCCGTCTCGCGATATCGATTTTCGAATTGACCTCATTTCTGGAGCTAACCCCGTCGCTAAAGCGCCTTATCGTCTCGCTCCATCCGAAATGTGCGAACTCTCCAGTCAACTCCAGGAATTGCCTGATAAAGGCTTCATCCGCCCTAGCACATCCCCTTGGGGCGCACCCGTCCTTTTTATAAAAAAGAATGACGGATCGTTCTGCATGTGCATCAATTATAGGGAACTCAATAAGCTGACTATCAAGAATCGCTATCCCTTACCTCGAATCGATGATTTGTTTGATCAATTGCAAGGTGCTACATGCTTTTCCAAGATCGATCTACGCTCTGGCTATCATCAGTTACGAATCCAGGAGGAAGATATTCCGAAAACTGCTTTTCGAACCCGCTATGGTCACTATGAATTTGTTTTTATGCCCTTTGGTTTCACTAACGCCCCCACAGTCTTTATGGATCTAATGAATCGCGTGTGTAAACCCTTTCTCGACCGCTTCGTCATCGTGTTTATCGATAATATCCTGATTTATTCCAAATCAAAAGCCGAACACGCACAACACCTTCGTTTGGTTCTTGAACTCTTGCAAGGGAATCGCCTCTATGCCAAGTTCTCCAAGTGTGAGTTTTGGCTTGAGGAGGTTCAATTTCTCGGTCACATTGTCAATCGTCAAGGTATTCACGTCGACCCCGCGAAAATCAAAGCAGTTAAGAGCTGGATTACACCAAAGAACCTGTCCGAAGTTCGTTCTTTTCTCGGATTGGCGGGTTACTACCGCCGATTCATCGAAGATTTCTCGAAGATCGTCGTTCCCCTCACCTCTCTTACGCACAAGGACAAGACTTTTTTTTGGGGAACCGAACAAGAGGATGCCTTTCAAACTCTGAAGCTTATGCTTTACAACGCTCATCTGCTCGCCTTACCCGACGAAAACGACGACTTTGTAGTCTACTGCGATGCCTCTAACCTCGGTCTTGGTTGTGTTTTTATGCAACGGGACAAGGTTATCGCGTACGCCTCATGTCAGCTCAAGATCCACGAGAAGAACTATACAACCCACGATCTCGAACACGGTGCAGTTGTTTTTGCGTTAAAGATTTGGCGACACTACCTTTATGGTACCGAGTGTACGGTCTTCACCGACCATAAGAGCCTGCAACACATCTTGAACCAAAAGGAACTGAATATGCGCCAACACAGATGGGTTGAGCTTCTCAACGATTATGACTGTGAGATTCGTTACCATTCGGGCAAAGCAAATGTCGTTGCCGATACTTTTAGTCGACGAAGCTATTTACATAGCGTTCGCAATGCTCAAGCCCAACACGACCTCGAAGCTCTAATCCGTGACGCTCAACACACATGCTTCATTGAGAATACCTTGAGAGAGGAAATGAAGAAATGTGGTGCTGAAACCCAACTTGTCACCAAATAGAATGGTATCTACCACTACCTCGATCGCATCTAGATCCCTAGTCGCAATAATCTTCGGGAGATATTGTTGACTGAAGCCCACAAGTCTCGATATTCCATTCATCCCGGTGCCGACAAGATGTACCAGGACTTACGTGCCAGGTATTGGTGGCCAGGAATAAAGAAGGATATCGCTATCTATGTTTCGAAATGCCTAACCTGCTCGAAGGTCAAGGTTGAGCAACAACGACCCTCTGGCTTACTCGTACAACCCGAGATCCCTATATGGAAATGGGAGAGCATAGCCATGGATTTCACTACGAAACTTCCGCGCACGCCATCAGGTCACGATAGCATTTGGGTTATCGTTGATCGTCTTACTAAATCCGCCCACTTTCTTCCGATACGAGAAGACTTTAAGGTGGAATGATTAGCACGAATCTATACCGACGAAGTCATCTGTCGACACGGGACACCTTGTTACATCATCTCTTACCGCGATGGTTGGAAACCCAAGGCCCTCCGATCGAACGACCATTCGATCGAATGGACATCCGTCCGAATGACCATCCGATCGGATGGCCATCCGATCGAAAGGCCGTCTGACCCAAACACTCCAACGCCTTTTCTCCTCTCACATTATAAATACCCCTCCTGTCACATCACTATTCACTGATGTGACAACTCCTTCCGACCAGCACGCTCCCAAGCACTTTTCTCTCGATTTCTCGCGATTCTTGTAAGTTTTCACTATAAATCTTGTACTTTCTTCATCACTACACACTTTCACATCATCTTCTCCAACAAATCACAACTTTTCACCATGAAATCTTCGGATTTGGGCTGTTCTAAGGTGACGTCATCATGGAGTTCTTTTGAACATTGAAGTGTGACCTCATCTCACCAAGAACGGTTTGGATCTAAAGGATTTCCACACGTTTTTACACTAGTTTCAACTAAATCTAAGCATAATCAAAGTGTTTCAAGCTTTTCTTCAACATCTTTCACTTTTGACTTAAAAACGGATGGAATCCAGGCTTGTCCGGGTGTTCTACTCATTCTCTGTTAGAGAACCGAGCTGAGAATGGATTTCTATCAGAGAGACGACCGATTCACGGGTTGAACATGAACTCTGTAAAAAACAGCTGAGTCTGTTCGAACGGGGTGATTCCCGTTTGATCGGATGAGTTGGACTTGATGTGGTTTCTGTTGTTTGGCACGTCGTCATATCGTCTCGATAAAAATCTTTCAACTTAACTGATTTCAACAAGTTTTCAAACGAATCAGTCGCCCAAACGAATAGCCATCCGATCGGACGACCGTCCGATCGAACGACTATTCGACCAGGTGACTTGTGACTTCCAACACTTAACCAAATTTCAAAACTTTAAAGAATATCAGAGTCCACTCGGACCACCATCCGAGCAAACGGCCATCCGTCCGGATGACCGTCCGACCGGACGACCTTATATGTAGAAACACTTCAGACCTTTTAAAATGCTACAACGAAAACTTCAAAGTTCAAACCTTTCACAAACACATCCTTCCCAAACGAACGACCCTCCGACCGAATGGTCATCCGTCCGGACGGTCGCCCGACCAAATCGCCATTCGTCACATAGCTTACTCGACCCACTGTTTACCGCACTGTTCAACGCTTACATTATCGTTCTCTGATCAGGCTAACCTCTCAAGCGCTCCCTTCAATCCAAGATTCTGTTTGTTTACTAAACACGAACTGTGAGTATACTCGATCCCTTTTTGCTTAATGCACTTTTGGGTGTTACATACGTTACTTATATCAAATCACAATCGACACACAACGCAAACACTTTTTATATGCTAACCGCTCTCGCATGTTATATGTGTTAGTCGATGAATGGTAGTATGTTATGTATACACTGTGATAGTTGCCTGACACCTTAGCAACGATAGTACTATAGTTTGGACTCAGCACCTGTCGTGGACAGGGGTTGTTAAGGGTTTTTCTTCACGTGTCATAGTGGTGATATGTGTTGTGCATTCTACAACTCGCAGTCACGTCTGTGCATATTTCATTGTCGATAGCTTACTTGCTTCACATTTCTACGTGTTACATGTTGGTTATGCGTAAACCGTTTTCGCTATACTATATGCTATTAAACTTGTATGCTCACCTTTACACTATGTGTATTGACTTTTATTTTAACATATGTGACAGGTGTTTAGGATGCTTTTACTTGCTGGATGTCATGGAATCAAGTTAGGTGGTCTAGAAACCCACAATTTTTAAATGTTCATAACTTTTATATATGTTAGTACTTAAAAAAATGCACCACAAAAACGAAAATTTTATTCTCTTTAATTTTAGTACAATATTACTATAGTTTTTCAAATTAAAAAAATGGATATGCTACGCTATTAACAATGTCTATGTGTGAGCAATAACCAAACCATAATCAATAGAAAACCAAATTATCAAAAAATCGGTTATCATTTTTTGTACCATGCGTTAACCAATTTAACCGAACTAAACCATTCATGTTTTCATATAAATCTAGATTTTATACTCCATTTCATGTATTTCATGTTGTGTACCTCATTTTCATATATTTCTAAAAAAAAATTGTATGGTTTTGGTCATTAACCGAATCAAACCGAAAACAAAAAAATTAACCAAATAAACCACCGAAAACCGATTGGTTAATAAACTAGATTAACCGAGAACTTCGGTTTAATTTAGGGTTAATAACCAAACAATGCACATCCAGTGTTGTGTTCTCGCTCCACCTACTCATTGAGAAAAAGCGCTAAATGCAAAATAAACAACTTGAGGGACTCGTTTGTAAAACTTTTGCTCCTGTGATGGAACATTGACAACCTCGAATAAATCCACTTGCAAACCCATCAGAGTCACAATCACTCGCAACACAAATCAACTCCAACTCTCGATTCCGATATGGGTTTTGTCGAAACCTTAAATTCGATCGATTTGGAACATGAATCGTTCCCAACATATGGGGATTTTGCAGCTCTTCCTGTGTTTGCAATCTTCTTCCCAACTGTTCGGTTTTTTCTTGATAGATTCCTTTTTGAGGTAAAGTTTTCATCTTTTGCTCTCTTTTTTGCTTTTTGGGTTGAAAGTTCATCTGGGGTTGATTCAGTTGGTTGATTGTGTGTGTCTTTTTCAAGAATCTATTCTGCTGAATGTGTTTGAATAATTGAATTTGTATTAAGTGGTTTGATTATTGAAAGTCAATAGGGGAACTAGTTTTTGTTATTGATTGTTGACTAGTTAGTAGATTTTTGAGTTTTTTGGAATAAAGTTGATTGATTTATGGTGTTGTAGAATGTTAATGAAGTAGTCTTGATTTGAAAATAGTTTGATGAAGTTTATATGTGAATGTTAAAGATTGTTGCAAGTGGATTATCTTGTGTAGTATACAAGAAGGTTTCAGTACTTTTTTGCAAGCAGATTTAGTGTTTTTGATGAAAATGTGAATGTATGATAAGCTTTGTTTACAACCAAGAGTTTAGGATAACATTGATACCACAAAAGCCGAGGCGTTGGTCAATGTACAATCAAATAAGTTTTATTTACAACCAGAAGTTGCGTCTCTCACGTTTGTGTTACATATCAATCTTTTATAATCTATCTATCCCTTTGGTTGTTTTTATATGTAAGCCTCCTTGTGATTTTAAGCGCCTGGTGCGTTTCCCTGAGGCCCTTTTTAAAACCAAGACGGTGTCACAGGAACAAATATTGTAGTTTAGTTTGCTAGTGCCGGATGAGGTTTATATATAAATGTTATAAATAGAAGAAATTAATTTGAAACAACTTTATGTATCTATAGTTTTTCTCTTGTGTATACTTGTTAGAAGGTTGTTAGTGTGGTCCCTAGGTGACACACCATTGTATCTAGTACAATATCTTTGTCATGAATCTCCTATTTATTGGGTGACCCTCCTTTTATATTGAGAACATCAAGGAATAAATAAAGTATTTGTTCATGATCGAGTCACATGCTGCAGCGTGTAGGTAGGTGGTTAATATTCGATAAGGATCACCAGAATCTGGATGTTGAGACAGATGACAGAAATAAGAAGATACGAAAATTCAAAGAGTCCGCTTGGAAATGCATCTATTATCTTTCAGCAGAAGTCCTAGCCCTGGCTGTAACGTATAATGAGCCATGGTTCACTAACACAAACAATTTTTGGTTAGGTCCCGGTGACCAGAGATGGCCCGACCAGAAAATGAAGTAAGTTCTCCGTTATCTTACACAATTAATACTTTGCATTAATAACAATAATAATAATAATAATAATAATAATAATAATAATAATAATAATAATCTTAATCTTCGTTAATGGATAATGAATTTTCAGGTTAAAATTGAAAGGTTTGTACATGTACACTGGTGGATTCTACACATATTCCATCTTCGCTTTGATTTTCTGGGAAACAAAAAGATCTGATTTTGGTGTGTCAATGGGCCATCATTTTGCAACCGTAATTCTCATTGCAATGTCTTATATATGCAGGTATTTTTGATTTTTTTCTTATTTATATAGAAAATTAAGATCTATGCAATTAATATCGGTGATATATCACCGATTATCGGTCCCCATGTAAAATATTGGTCAGAATATCGGTATCGTTATTGGTGATATTGACTGATATATCACTGTTTTTCCCGATTATGGTACCTTTCTTCTTAGTTCTACCATTCGTCTTTCTTCTTATTGCTGCTATTAGTGTTTTAAGTCTTAATTGTTAATCGTTTGTGTTAAATGTTGGTGTTTTAAGTCTTAATCAATTCCTACTTGCTACAATTGTTAGTGTTTTGCAAGTTGCAAAGGGTTAATCTGTTAACGGTAGGAGAGTGTACTGAATTGTTAGTGTTAAATTGCTATGTAGATAAATTCTGCATGATATTAAAATTACCGATGTCCCACCGCGATAACCTATATCTCAAATATTGGTCCTTCACCGATATCCGATATTTTACCGCATTAACTGCATAGCTTAAAATGGATGTATTCATTTATATAGTTATTTTGTGTAGGTTTGCTCGTGCGGGTTCGATCATTCTAGCTCTTCATGATGCAAGTGATGTGTTTCTTGAAGTAGGAAAGATGTCTAAATACAGCGGTGCGGAAGGACTCGCAAGCTTTTCATTTGTTGTGTTTGTAATATCGTGGGTGGTTCTTCGCCTTATTTATTACCCATTTTGGATATTGTGGAGTACAAGGTTAGAAGATGATAACCAACATCCTTTTAGACGATATTATATTCGTTTCCATTTATAGAACCAATTTTAAGTAGAGAACTGCGATTACGGCATAAGCATTTGGACACTGTTCTTGCAATTCTCTACTTAAAATTGGTTATGTATTGAACGCGCCTCTATGATAATAATATAATATCTTTTATTTCTTTTTTGAAAATTTCAGTTATGAAGTGGTTATGACTTTGGATAAAGAGAAGCATATCAAGGAGGGCCCGCTCTACTACTACGTGTTCAACACGCTTCTTTACTGCTTGCTTGTTCTTCACGTGTATTGGTGGGTACTTATGTATCGCATGCTTGTTAAACAAATTCAAGATAGAGGCAAACTCAGTGACGATGTTCGTTCTGGTAAGTTATAATGTTCCACGTTTGACTTACAATTCTACGTTTCATTAATCTTTTTTTATTTAATTAAAATATGGCCGTTAGGAAAATCAGAAGTTGACTTTTTCTTCTTGCTTTGCCATATTTGCAGATTCAGATAGTGATAAAGAACATGAAGATTGATCTCTCATTCAAATTTAGTTTAAGGTAATGCAAATATTCATCCTTAAATTTTCAAGATTTTCGAGAGGTTTCTTTTAATATCTGGATTGATTAAAAATTAGGCGCGTTATAATTTTGTGTTCATTTGCAGGTGGAGGATATTTTGTCAGATCAACCTTAAACTTGATGTCCAGATTGAGTTCCTGCATAGTCTTATGTTAATGAACAGACTTATATAGATAACGGTCAAAAGCCGCTACAGAAAGTCAACTTCCGTTTTTCTGGTTCACAGACAATTGGTGACGTGTCTTCGGTTTGTTGATAGTTTTTTTTTCTTGTTTTCGCTGACTTCTTGTTATATCATCAAGGAATCTTGGTGGTTTTGGTGGATCAACTTCATTCATGTAACATTAAATTTTCGGTTCAATAGACGGTGTAATTTATTAATCCATTTAGCTTTTTGCTTGTGGATGTTGATCGGGTTTATTATTTGTAATCATCATATGTAAATCTTTTTAGGATATGAGTGACAACATCCAAGTGTGAGGTCCATGTAGATGTCATCAAGTGACTTGCTAGTTAACTCGTTTATTAAACGAGTTTTCCTCAAAACACAAGCTTTCACAAACTTAAACTATCCCTAAAACACAACTTTTCAATGCATAATGTGTAATGCCCTTCAAGCATGATTTAGGGAACAAAAGCACCATATTTAAACATTCCCCTGTCTCCAACCTTTCACCTATTTTTTCTCCACCGATTCTCCGTTAAAAAACTTTCCGAATTACAAAGAAATGTTTCAGAGTTTTTGATCAGAACGACGATACGAGTCCATTGATGTAAAACTTACCTTGAAACGGTGCTGCAAACGACTTGATTTTTGCTAATTGGAAGTTTAAACACTCGAATTGAAGTACCGTTTCGAGGTAAGTTTTACATCAATCGACTAGTTTTGCTAATTGGAAGTTAAAACACTCGAATTGAAACACCGTTTCGAGGTAAGTTTTACATCAATCTGTTGGGGAATTTCAGAAAACCGGATGACCAGAGAGGCGTGTAGTCACTCTCAGATCAAATTATTTCGGTGGTTCACCCGAAAAATTCAATCGGATACAACTCTGATTTTATGAGAAATTGAACCAGTGTATGATATTGTGTCTGCGAATTTTGTGAACCAAGGAAAAACATATGATCAAAACTGTATGAGGATTTTTGGGTTTTCTTGCAGATAACTGCCTCTGGCATTTTTTTTCGAATTTTAATCAAAATTGCATTAAAAACTGCCTTGAATTTTTGTCTGAAAATTTATGATGCCCCTTGGACCCCGCCAGGAGCTGCCGTCCCTTGGGGCGCTGCCCCCGGACCCCCGCCAAAGAGGGCGCTGCCCCCTTGGAACCCCCGTATAGTACGGGCTCCGCCCATACACTTCGAATTATAATAACTCAAACAAGCGTTCACTCCCGCACCTCCTAACTTGCTTGATGTGTATTATTATTCGCTTTGATCACCAAGTCAATCCCCCCGATTACACTAAAATATCTAACAATCCTCCCCCATTTTAGCGTAATCCTTGATTAACTTAAACAAATTCACAACAATCAAACTTATGCATAAATGAAATATCGCAACGATTGAATTTCACATTAGTATATTACACATTCCAAATATTCGAATATAGGGGTGTCACTAAGGATTGAACCCTTTCTATTCAGTGAATACATGAAGATAATATACACACAAGTTTACATACTCTAATGTTCTTTCTTGACACTATTTTTACTAGCCTGTGTCCCATCCTTCAATGAACATATCAAAGCCAAGTCCTAGCTTCTTGAAGCGGCTAAACTTCATGCTCATATAGGTAGCTCTTTATTCTTGCACCTGCATATGCAATTTTTCAAAGAACTATTAAGAAGAAAACCTTCAACCTCCTTTAACTTGCAGGTCTGAACACATACCTTGGGATGATGCTACTAATGTATTCCAATTTCTAGATGTTAAGCTTTCCACATTGAATTCAGCACCTAACGTCATATTAGGTGGGAATTGGGTATCTTAACACGATAAATCTCAGGTGGACTTTAATCTCATCCCTACAGCCGCCTTGTGCACAAGATCTCTACATAACTCTTTGGTTAAGTGGTCGGCTAAATTCTGTTGAGTTCTCACAAACTCCACCGATATCACCCCATGCATGATGAGCTCATGAATCATGTTGTGTCTAACACCTAAGTGCTAGACTTCCCATTATACACTTGGCTATAGGCCTTAGCCAAGGTAGCAGCACTATCACATCTAATAGATATTGGTGATATAGGTTTAGGCCACAATGCAATCTCATAAATCAAGTTTCTTAGCCACTCAGCTTCTTTGCCAGCTGCAGCTAATGCTACAAACTCAGACTCCATTGTCGAGTCAGTTATGCAAGTCTGTTTCTTAGATGCCCAAGATATGGCACCTCCTCCAAGCAGAAAAGTCCATCCACTCGTGGAAGAATGATCTTCCTTGTTTTTAATCCAGCTTGCATCCGAATAACCTTCTAAAACCGAAGGAAATCCAGTATAAGTCAAACCATATTTCATGGTTCCTTTCAAGTACCTAAATACTCGATTCATTGCTTGCCAATGACTTGCACCTGGATTGCTAGTATACCTACTAAGTTTTCCAACAGCATAAGCAATATCCGGTCTAGTGCTAATCATAGCATACATGAGAGATCCAATGGACCTTGAATATTTAAGTTGGCTTACAGCTACACCTTCATTAGGTGAGAGCTTAAAAGCAGGATCCATCGGAGTGCTAACCGGAGAACTATCATGAAAATTAAACTTTTTCAATATCTTCTCAATATAATGAGATTGAGAGATAGATATGCTTTGGTTCTCCCGTTTGATCCTTATACCAAGGATCACTTCCGCCTCCCCCAAGTCTTTCATGTCAAAACAAGATGACAAAAATTTCTTTGTTTTATCAACTTGATCCTGATCAGTACCGAAGATCAACATGTCATCTACATATAGACAAATTATGACTCCTTTCCTAGAATCATCAAATTTGCTATATACACACTTGTCTGCTTGGTTTAATACAAAACCATTAGACAAAACCACATCATCAAACTTTTGATGCCACTGTTTTGGTGCTTGCTTTAAGCCATATAATGACTTAACTAGCTTACACACCTTATGCTCATTGCCAGGCATAACAAAACCCTCTGGTTGTTTCAAATATATCTCCCCATCCAAATCACCATTCAGGAAAGCGGTTTTCACATCCATTTGGTGAATTACAAGATTGTGTATTGCAGCTAAGGCAACCAACAATCTAATAGTGGATATTCTTGCTACATGAGCATATGTATCAAGATAGTCAATTCCTTCCTTTTATCTAAAGCCTTGGATAACCAATCGGGCTTTAAAATTTTCAATTGAACCGTCTACTTTCATCTTCTTCTTGAAGATCCATTTACAATCAAGTGGTTTACACCCAGGGGGTAGATCAGACAGTTTCCAAGTGTTATTATGCATGATAGAGTCCATCTCATCATTTATAGCTTCTTTCCAGAAAGCTACATCCCGAGATGCCATGGCTTCACTAAAGGTTTTAGGATCTTCTTCAATATTGAAACAATATTGATATTGAATTTTAATTTCATCTCTAGATCCTTCAACCAAATATAGCTGAAAATCATCACCAAATGATTTAGCTTTTCTTGCTCTACCACTCCTCCTAGGTTCCGAAGGAGTATCAATCACTTGATCAGCCACGTGAGAGTTACTAGAGCTTGGAACCATGTCTCTAGGCCTAGGTATTGAAGAGAATCTATTCTCATCATACTCTGCAGTTCTTGCCTCAATTACCGTATGCACAGACACGTAGTCATTTGGTTCTATAACATAGAACCTGTGAGCAAATGAATGCTCCGCATACCCAATGAAAATGCAGTCTATACCTCTTTCCCCTATGTTCCTTATCTTAGGATCAGTGAGCCTTACCACGGCTCTACAACCCCAAACTCTCAGCTTATGCAGCTCAGGTGGTTTTTTTATACCAAAGCTCAAAAGGGATGGTCTTGTTCCTTTTATTTTGAACCCTATTTAGCAAATAGCAGGCTGTCAACATAGCCTTACCCCAAAAGCCCTCACTTAGGCCCGAATAGGATAACATGGTATTGACCATTTCCTTTAGAGTCCTATTTTTCCTTTCCGCCACACCATTTTGTTCCGGTGTGTAAGGAGCTGTGGTATGGTGTATTATTCCAGTTGATTGGAAATACACCGGATCAAAATACTCACCACCTCTGTCTGTATGTAGGGTTTTAATCAACCCACTCCGATGAAGCTCTACTTCTTGTTTATAAATCTTAAACTTTTCAAGAGCTTCATCCTTAGCATGAAACAAATAAACATAACAAAATCTAGTAGCATCATCTATAAATGTTACTACATATTTTTTATTACCTAGAGACGGTGTAGCATGAAAATCACATAGATCACTATGTATCAAATCTAACACTTTAGTTTCCCTATGAACATGTTGCATGAAAGGCTTTTTGGTTATCTTATTCAACTTGCAAACATGGCATTTATCATTGTTTATGCTAATAGGCGGAATTAAGCTCCTTTTAGACATTTCTTTAACTCTTTTATAATGTACATGTCCTAGTCTAGCATGCCATAATTCCGATTCAGTCAAGTTGTTTCTACTACTAGTTGAAGCTATGCAATTTGCATTACTAGTCAAAGGTACATCATTATCAATACTAGTTGAAGCAACACAAACATATTCATTCATAACCGAGACATCAACATTCAACATAAACATACCATTGCATAGATAACCAAAACCAACAAAGGTACCATGTCTTGACAAGATATACTTGTCACTTTCCAATACTTGTTTATACCCACAATTATTCAACACAATGCCACTTAACAGATTCTTTCGAATCCCGGGCGCATACAAAACATTGTTCAAAAGTAAAGTTTTTCCAGAAGTAAACACAATATTCACAGTTCCTATTTCCTTGATTGGTTCAGTTGCAACATTCCCCATCATTATGATAGACCCGTCTTCGATTGGTTGAAAGTCTTTAAACCAATGAAGATCCTTGTATACATGACTTGTTGCACCCGAATCAACCCACCAAGCAATGTCATCATCCTACACATAATATGCCTTAGAAATTAGTGACACATAATTCTGAACCGAATTATTAAATTGTACTAAATTCTGACCTTGCTTGCCCGGGTCCTTGGACCCGCTAGAACCAGCCTCATTCTTGTTCTTTGAACCGGACTTGTTGTTATTCTTCATCATCTTACAGTCCCTCTTAAAGTGACCAACCATACCACATTTCCAGCAAGGGTAATTCGGCCTTTTGTTTGAACCCGAATTGTTATTTCCTTGAAACTTTCGTTTCCCTTTGAACTTCCTGTTTCCTTTGGATGATTCACCCGTCTCAACCATGTTCACAGAACTTGATCCAGCCCGTTTCTTTTCATCATTGACCAACACATTTTCCTGTGCTCTCAAGCCTTCTTCAATTCTGAAGTGGCTTCCAAGTTCAACCAAAGTTAACTCTCATTTATGATGTTTCAGATTATGTTTAACATCTCTCCAGGAAGGAGGTAACTTGTCAATGATACTCGAAACAGAGATGGATTCATCCATCTTCATATCATGTTGGGAAAACTGCCCCAGAATACGTAACAATTCATGATAATGTTCCATCACAGGCCTTTCATCAACCATTCTGTAATTATTGAAATTACTGACAAGAAACTTCTTACTAGAAGAATCTTCTGCCATGTATTTGGCTTCCAACGTGTCCCACAGTAACTTTGCAGTTTCAACATTTTGATAAACATCAAATAAGGCATCAGACATACCATTCAGAATGTGGCCAAGACGTATATAATTGTCGTTCTCCCACTTCGACCTCTTCCTGATTTGCTCCAGATTGCCCTCCTCCATTATCTCCGGGATTGGAGTAGTCAACACGTACACAACCTTCAACGAACTCAGAAGAAAATGCATCTTCTTCTGCCATCTTCGGAAGTCCTGCCATTCGAACTTCTCCAGTTTTTCAACCTTGCTAGTCATATCCTTCATCGATCCGCTTGCCATCTTCACAGAAATTAATTTGATCTTTGTTGGGGAATTTCAGAAACTGGATGATTAGAGAGGCGTGTAGTCTGTGACAACCCGAGTTTTCAAGGTCTCTATTCGACTTAACTTGTGCTTATTTGCAAAGTGTGTTTTTACATTTATTTGATGTGCAATATAAGTGTTGATTCGTGATGTGTATATTATATGTGTATGTGTTATACATATCTTGCATTAATAATAGGAATTGTATAATTATTAAAACATGGACCCTTTGCCAAACACTCCCACCCACGAAAACACTCTTGGACGAAAACACTTTAGTGTTTTCGTCAAGAGCAGGCCGACGAAAACAAACGGGCTTCGGCCCAGTAGCTAGCGGTTATGGTGTTTTGATATTAATCGTTACGCGAGAGTTTTAATCGGCAAACCCTAATCACTTCTCACCTTCCCTCTCTCTACCCTTTGTACCCGACGGCAGTCGTGAGCATTCGAACTTCATTCACCGATCGATTTAGTGTCTCCTTTGCTTAGGTTAGTAATCAACTGTTAATAGTTATTTGATTTGTTTCATCATGTACTATCTGTTTGATTACATGTGTTAACTGTGATTGCGAAGTGTTTAGGATCGTAATACTGAATGATGAATTGATAAGTAACTAGATCTTCGTGTATTGTATGTTATGTTGAGATTAATCTTGATGGATATGTGATCATATATTACTTGAGTAGATGTTTAATGGTTCTGTTATGATAAACAATGATTTCAAACTGGTATGAATGAACGATTTGTTTGATTGAAACCGTCGAGATTGTTAGTGATGATTAGGGTTTTGCTGTAATACGTAACTGATGATGTTGATGATTGTTGGAGCCGACAAAAACCCTCCACCCGACGAAAACACTACCTCAACGAAAACACCTTGGGATTTCGTCGCCCAAGTGTTTTCGCCAAAAGGTGATTTCGCCGGAAGGGATTTCACCAAAAGGTGGTTTTCGCCACATATATGATTTCGTCGAATGATTTGACACATTAAACCTGTTAAGTTGTTAACTCTGTTAAGTATGTAACCATGTTAGTTTATTAACTCTATTAGTTTGTTAACCCTGTTAGTTAATTAACTCTGTTAGTTAATTAACTCTGTTAGTTAATTAACTCTGTTAGTTTATTATTCCTGTTAAGTCTGTTAATCCTGTTTAGTCTGTTAACTTTGTCAAGTATGTTAGTGAATAACCATGTTAGAATAAACTGTGAAAGACATTTATGTGAAGCATGAATTGCATGAAATTGATTAACTGTTTACGTGGTCCATGATGCTAACTGCCAAACACACTTTGAGACATAGATTTCATGTGAATCGTTACGGACTTAAACTGATTGTATATACGTGCATACTATAGGACTTGACTGATTACTTGTGAGCACCTAATTTAGCATACCGAGCAAAACGAGGTGAGTTCACACTTTCTACAAGGCATGGGATTCCCGGTGGTTTGGGAATGGGTTAATAAACTAAAACGGAATCTACATATCCTCCTTGGGTAGGATATGTACGACCATCCTCCTTGGGTAGGATGCCACTATAAATCCTGCATATTCTCCTTGGGTAGAACTACGTACGTTCGTCCTCCTTGGGTAGGACAACAACCTTACAACTTACTAGACAAAACTCTATCATGAAGTCCCTCACTTTATATCGACTTAATCGCCGAGGCCGATGGCGAGCGGGTCATTAGTTAATAGCGCTATTAGGTTTGACAAACCTCACACCGTGTCGTTCGAACGGGCGTGTACTAATGGACTATGGCAAACTGTCAGTGATGATAGACACTGATGTAGGGCACAACTTATTTTCGTTAGTAGTCGATATGGTACGGTCTAGTGGTTCACATGGGAATCCCCTACTGATTATGGTTATGGTTTGGGAAACAAAAGTACTGGTTAACTTGAGGTTTACGTAAACAACTTATGATTTCAAAACAAACTGGTAAAACTAAACAACCAACTGTGAACTCGCTCAACTTTGTTGTTGACTCATTGTTACATGCCTTGCAGGTCGTTAGGTACTTCTGGAGCTTGCACGGGGAGGCGTGATCGTTGTGGGATATGGACTGTTATGTCCTACACTTAACATTTGAACGTTAAACTATGTTTTGGTTATTTACACGTTACTATGCTTCCGCTGATTTCTTAAACATGTTTGGTTTATTTTGAAACACCAATTATATTGGGTTTGATTTTTTATTTACTTAATGGCATTGTTCAATATGATTGGTGGCTTGATCCTGGTCAGTTACGCCTCCAAGCGGTGATACTCCGCGAGTGGATTTTGGGGGTGTGACAGATTGGTATCAGAGCCATTGGTTATAGTGAACTTGGTTTTAAAAAGGGGAAAAGTCTTTTTTTGGTAAAACCAGACTATAACCTGTACAGTGCTCAACGATCCACAACGACGTTTCACTCCACGTGCAAGGCTCAACACTATAGGTGATATGGTTTATGTTTATATTGCCTACTTGCTAGATACATAGAACTTTGTTTATGGTATGCTTAGATGAACGTAACAACTGTTGTTTGAAAACACATGTGTGCTTACTCTCTTCTGTCATCGCACTTTCGCGAATCTCTCTCACCCATGTTTCCTTTGATATGAAGATCATGAGTAGACGCGTTAACCTAACTCAAGCCCAGCTAACGACTCTAATTAATGAACAAGTTACTGCAGCACTCGCAGCTGCCCAGGCAGGAGGTATAACCTGCCATCACAACTTACTCTAGGATCTTTAGATCCTACTCTCGTAAACCAACACCTGTGCTTAATTTTGTTTATTCTTACACACACGACAGGTCAACACGCTCAGCCTCCTGTGTGTACTTTCAAAACCTTTATGGATTGCCGACCTACTACTTTCAACGACACTAAAGGAGCTGTAGGCCTCCTCCATTGGTTCGAGAAGCTCGAGTCTGTTTTCGAGATGTGTGAATGCCCTGAGGCTCATAGGGTGAAGTATACTACTGGTACTCTCGAGGGCATAGCGCTCACGTGGTGGAACGCTCAGGTTCATATGCTGGGGATAGTTGCTGTTAATGCCACCCCATGGAACGATTTCAAGGAACTGATCAAAGAAGAGTACTGTAATCGTGATGATATTCACAAGTTGGAAGTCGAGTTCTTCAACTTGAAGATGACAGGGTCGGAAATTGAAGCATACACGAAAAGATCAAACGAGCTGGCAATCTGGTGTCCTACTATGGTAGATCCTCCTATCAAGCACATCGAGCTGTACCTTAAAGGTTTAGTGCCAGAGATCCAGAGTCATGTGACCGCAGCAAACCCTGCCACTATCCAGCAAACTATTCGTGTGGCTCATCGTATCACCGATCAGGCAGTCGAGCAGAACAAGCTGCCCAAGCGCATTGGTGCTAATACTACTACTACTTCTGATGCCCCCAGCGACAACAAGCGCAAATGGGATGGAGTCTCAAGCAAGGGTTCGACATCAGCTCAGTCTCAGCAGCGAAAGACTGATGACTACCAGAGTCCTGGTCAGCAATCTTCTGGTAGTCAAGGGCAGGGTGGATACAAGGGAAACCACCCCAAGTGCAACCAATGCAACAGGCATCACAGTGGGCAGTGCAACAAAGGTCGTTATCTGAGGTGTAACAAGTTTGGTCATGAAGCAAAGGATTGCAGGGGCGCACGACCCGTGAATCAGAATCGTCAACAGTAACAGCAGGCTCCACAGAATCCGCCGCAGCAACAGCAGGGTAACAGGGGATGCTTTTAGTGTGGTGCTGAAGGTCACTTCAAGAGAAACTGCCCCCAGTTGAACCAGAATCAGAATAACAACAACAATCAGGGAAACGGAAACAACAATGGGGGTAACAACGGGGGAAACAATGGAGGCAATGGTGCCAGGGGGCGAGCTTTTGTGATTGGTTAGGGTGATGCAAGGAATGATCCCAACGTCGTGATGGGTAAGTTTTTACTGGATGACTTTTACGTTAATGTTTTATTTGATTCGGGTGCCGATACTAGTTATGTGTCTCTAAAGGCTAGTCAAATGCTTAAGCGCGTCCCAACACTTTTGAACACCAAGCACATAGTAGAACTAGCAAATGGTAAAAGTCTAGAGGCCACACACATAGTTAAGGGTTGTAATCTTGTCTTAGCTGGGCAAACCTTCTCTATCGACCTCATTCCTATTGTTTTGGGTAGTTTCGACATTGTTGTTGGTATGGATTGGTTATCGCAACATCGAGCAGAGATCCATTGCAAGGAAAAGATTGTCCGCGTTCCTCGTTCAAATGGAGAACCTTTAGTGATTCAGGGCGACAAGAGTGGTGCTATTGTGGGCATCATTTCTTTCCTTAAGGCCCAAAAGTGTTTGCGAAAGGGCCACACTGCTATTCTAGCCCTCGTGACTGACACCTCAAAGAAAGAGAAGAATATGAAAGATATTCCAGTCGTACGTGACTTTCCTGAGGTATTTCCTGAGGAATTACCAGGTCTTCCACCCCACCGTCAGGTTGAGTTTCAAATCGAGCTAGCTCCTGGAGCAGCACCAATAGCTCGAGCACCCTATCGCTTAGCTCCATCGGAACTTGAAGAACTGTCCACGCAACTGCAAGAGCTCTTGGATAAGGGTTTTATTCATCCTAGCTCTTCGCCTTGGGGAGCTCCAGTATTATTTGTGAAGAAGAAAGACGGTACTTTCAAAATGTGTATCGACTACCGCGAACTCAACAAGGTGACTGTAAAGAATCGCTATCCACTTCCACGTATTGATGACTTGTTCGATCAGTTGCAAGGGTCAAGCTACTATTCGAAGATTGACCTGAGGTCAGGCTACCATCAACTGAGAGTCCGAGACGAGGACATCTCTAAGACAGCATTCAGGAATCGGTATGGACATTACGAGTTTCTGGTTATGCCTTTCGGATTGACGAATACACCTGCAGTCTTCATGGATCTTATGAACAGAGTGTGTAAGCCTTACCTGGATAAGTCCGTTATCGTTTTCATCGACGACATCCTGATCTATTCGAAGAGTCAGGAGGAACACAAGCACCATCTACGGCTTATTTTGGAACTCCTCCGAACATAACAGTTGTACGCTAAGTTTTCGAAATGCGAATTTTGGCTTCGTGAAGTCCACTTTCTAGGCCATGTGGTAAACAAGGCTGGGATACACGTTGATCCATCCAAGGTAGACTCGATCAAGAACTGGCCTGCACCCCGTACACCAACAGAAATCCGCCAATTCTTGGGTTTGGCGGGCTACTATAGAAGGTTCATCAAGGATTTCTCCAAGATTGCACAACCCCTCACCTCACTAACTCAGAAAGGCGTTACCTATTGTTGGGGTAATGCATAGGAATCAGCATTTCAGCACTTAAAGGATAGACTTTGTAGCGCACCTATTCTTTCATTGCCAGAGGGCACAGACGATTTCGTGGTTTATTGTGACGTGTCAATTCAGGGTCTTGGTTGTGTGTTGATGCAACGGGATAAAGTCATTTCTTATGCATCGCGTCAACTTAAAGTTCACAAAAGGAATTACACTACACACGATCTGGAGCTGGGAGCTGTTGTTTTCGCACTCAAGATATGGAGACATTACCTCTACGGTACCAAGTGCACCATTTACACCGATCACAGGAGTCTCGAGCATATCTTCAAACAGAAGGAATTAAACATGCGACAACGTCGTTGGGTTGAACTCTTGAATGACTAAGAATGCGCGATCAAGTACCATCCGGGCAAAGCCAATGTTGTGGTCGACACCCTCAGCCGAAAAGATACTACACCTAAACGCGTGCGTGCATTACAACTTACGATCCAATCAAGTCTTCCTACTCAGATACGAGATGCACAGGTCGAAGCGTTAAAAGCAGAAAATGTCAGGGCGGAGTCCCTACGTGGATCAAGGAAACGATTAGAACAAAAGGAAGACGGCGCCTACTACGTTGCAGGGCGTATTTGGGTCCCACACTATGGAAACTTACGCGAGCTTGTGATGGATGAAAGCACATAAGTCTCGTTATTCGGTACATCCTGGTTCGGATAAGATGTACCACGACATAAAGACTACATACTGGTGGCCTAGCATGAAAGCCCATATAGCAACCTACGTTGGCAAATGTTTGACTTGTGCGAGAGTCAAGACTGAATACCAGAAACCATCGGGCCTACTCCAACAACCAGAGATACCACAATGGAAATGGGAACAAATTTCCATGGATTTTGTTACTGGCCTGCCTAGATCTCAACGCGGAAATGACACTATTTGGGTGATAGTGGATCGATTAACTAAGTCTGCACACTTTTTGGCTATCAAAGAAACAGACAAGTTCTCTACTTTAGCAAACATTTACTTAAAGGAAGTGGTTTCGAGGCACGGGGTGCCAACCTCCATTATTTCTAATCGAGATGCGCGTTTTACTTCTGAACTGTGGCAAGCAATGCACAAGTCCTTTGGTTCACGTCTAGACATGAGCACAACATATCATCCGCAAACAGATGGGCAGTCTGAGCGCACCATCCAAACCCTTGAAGACATGCTTAGGGCATGTGTGATTGATTTTGGTAACGGCTGGGAAAAACATCTCCTGTTAGTGGAGTTTTCGTATAATAACAGCTACCACACCAGCATCCAAGCCGCTCCGTTTGAGGCATTGTACGGACGTAAATGCCGATCACCTCTTTGCTGGGCAGAAGTTGGTGACAGCCAAATCACAGGTCCAGAACTTGTAGTAGACACAACGAAAAGGATTGCACAGATACGACAACGAATGGCGGCCGCTCGTGATCGTCAGAAAAGCTACGCTGATAAGCGCAGGAAACCACTCGAATTCCAGGTTGGGGATCGAGTGCTACTCAAAGTCTCACCTTGGAAAGGTTTAGTTCGTTTTGGCAAACGAGGCAAACTTAACCCGCGATACGTTGGACCTTTTGAGATCATAGAGAAAATAGGCAAAGCGGCCTACAAACTAAACCTACCCGCAGAACTCAGTGGAGTTCACAACGTATTTCACGTGTCAAATTTGAAGAAGTGTCTGTCAGATGAGACCCTCATAGTTCCTTTGAAGGAGCTCACTATCGAGGATCAGTTGCGATTCGTCGAGGAACCAGTTGAAATCACAGACCGAGACGTTAAAGTTCTCAAGCACACCAGAATACCTCTTGTTCGAGTTCGTTGGAACTCCCGTCGTGGCCCAGAGTTCACCTGGGAATGAGAAGACAAATGAAACTCAAGTATCCCCAGTTGTTCGGGAACAGTGCAACCACTACTGAGGCTGAAGCTACTGCGAAATTTCGGGACGAAATTCCAAACCAACGGGGGGGATGTTGTGACACCCCAGGAAAACCAGGAAACAACGCAACACAACCAGCTTCCTCAGTAACCACGTGCTAAATTTCGGGACGAAATTTCTTTCAAGTTAGGGATAATGTGACAACCCGAGTTTTCAAGGTCTCTATTCGACTTAACTTGTGCTTATTTGCAAAGTGTGTTTTTACATTTATTTGATGTGCAATATAAGTGTTGATTCGTGATGTGTATATTATATGTGTATGTGTTATACATATCTTGCATTAATAATAGGAATTGTATAATTATTAAAACATGGACCCTTTGTCAAACACTCCCACCCACGAAAACACTCTTGGACGAAAACACCTTAGTGTTTTCGTCAAGAGCAGGCCGACGAAAACAAACGGGCTTCGGCCCAGTAGCTAGCGGTTATGGTGTTTTGATATTAATCGTTACGCGAGAGTTTTAATCGGCAAACCCTAATCATTTCTCACCTTCCTTCTCTCTACCCTTTGTACCCGACGGCAGTCGTGAGCATTCGAACTTCATTCACCGATCGATTTAGTGTCTCCTTTGCTTAGGTTAGTAATCAACTGTTAATAGTTATTTGATTTGTTTCATCATGTACTATCTGTTTGATTATCATGTGTTAACTGTGATTGTGAAGTGTTTAGGATCGTAATACTGAATGATGAATTGATAAGTAACTAGATCTTCGTGTATTGTATGTTATGTTGAGATTAATCTTGATGGATATGTGATCATATATTACTTAAGTAGATGTTTAATGGTTCTGTTATGATAAACAATGATTTCAAACTGGTATGAATGAACGATTTGTTTGATTGAAACCGTCGAGATTATTAGTGATGATTAGGGTTTTGCTGTAATACGTAACTGATGATGTTGATGATTGTTGGAGCCGACGAAAACCCTCCACCCGACGAAAACACTACCTCAACGAAAACACCTTGGGATTTCGTCGCCCAAGTGTTTTCGCCAAAAGGTGATTTCTCCGGAAGGGTTTTCACCAAAAGGTGGTTTTCGCCACATATATGATTTCGTCGAATGATTTGACACATTAAACCTGTTAAGTTGTTAACTCTGTTAAGTTATGTATATAACTCTGTTAAGTATGTAACCCTGTTAGTTTATTAACTCTATTAGTTTGTTAACCCTGTTAGTTAATTAACTCTGTTAGTTAATTAACTCTGTTAGTTTATTATTCCTGTTAAGTCTGTTAATCCTGTTTAGTTTGTTAACTTTGTCAAGTATGTTAGTGAATAACCATGTTAGAATAAACTGTGAAAGACATTTATGTGAAGCATGAATTGCATGAAATTGATTAACTGTTTACGTGGTACATGATGCTAACTGCCAAACACACTTTGAGACATAGATTTCATGTGAATCGTTACGGACTTAAACTGATTGTGTATACGTGCATACTATAGGACTTGACTGATTACTTGTGAGCACCTAATTTAGCATACCGAGCAAAACGAGGTGAGTTCACACTTTCTACAAGGCATGGGATTCCCGGTGGTTTGGGAATGGGTTAATAAACTTAAACGGAATCTACATATCCTCCTTGGGTAGGATATGTACGGCCATCCTCCTTGGGTAGGATGCCACTATAAATCCTGCGTATTCTCCTTGGGTAGAACTACGTACGTTCGTCCTCCTTGGGTAGGACAACAACCTTACAACTTACTAGACAAAAACTCTATCATGAAGTCCCTCACTTTATATCGACTTAATCGCCGAGGCCGATGGCGAGCGGGTCATTAGTTAACAGCGCTATTAGGTTTGACAAACCTCACACCGTGTCGTTCGAACGGGCGTGTACTAATGGACTATGGCAAACTGTCAGTGATGATAGACACTGATGTAGGGCACAACTTATTTTCGTTAGTAGTCGATATGGTACGGTCTAGTGGTTCACATGGGAAGCCCCCACTGATTATGGTTATGGTTTGGGAAACAAAAGTACTGGTTAACTTGAGGTTTACGTAAACAACTTATGATTTCAAAACAAACTGGTAAAACTAAACAACCAACTGTGAACTCGCTCAACTTTGTTGTTGACTCATTGTTACATGCCTTGCAGGTCGTTAGGTACTTCTGGAGCTTGCACGGGGAGGCGTGATCGTTGTGGGATATGGACTGTTATGTCCTACACTTAACATTTGAACGTTAAACTATGTTTTGGTTATTTACACGTTACTATGCTTCCGGTGATTTCTTAAACATGTTTGGTTTATTTTGAAACACCAATTATATTGGGTTTGCTTTTTTATTTACTTAATGGCATTGTTCAATATGATTGGTGGCTTGATCCTGGTCAGTCACGCCTCCAAGCGGTGATACTAGCGAGTGGATTTTGGGGGTGTGACATAGTCACTCTCAGATCAAATTATTTCGGTGGTTCACCCGAAAAATTCAATCTGATACAACTCTGATTTTATGAGAAATTGAACCAGGGTATGATATTGTGTCTGTGAATTTTGTGAACCAAGGAAAAATATATGATCAAAACTGTATGAGGATTTTTGGGTTTTCTTGCAGATAACTGCCTCTGGCTGTTATTTTCGAATTTTAATCAAAATTGCATTAAAAACTGCCTTGAATTTTTGTCTGAAAATTTTATGATGCCCCTTGGACCCCGCCAGGGGCTACCGCCCTTGGACCCTGCTCCCAGGGGCGCTGCCCCCTTGGAACCCCCGTATAGTACGGGCTCCGCCCGTACACTTCGAATTATAATAACTCAAACAAGCGTGCACTCCCGCACCTCCTAACTTGCTTGATGTGTATTATTATTCGCTTTGATCACCAAGTCAATCCCCCGATTACACTAAAAATTCTAACACAATCGACTAGGATCGCCGTTCAGATAAAAAAACCCTAAAACATCTATTTGTAATTTCGAAATATTTTTAACGGGGATAACTGGAAGTAAAATAAGTAAAGGGTTGGACCGACAATGGAAATGTTTAAAAGTAAAACCTACACGTGAGAATTTTGTGTTTAGTAGGGTATAGTTTAGCATTTCGAAGGGATGTCATTAGTCTGTAATCGTTCCTTTTGATGAAAATGCATTAAAGAGACCAAAACCAAAGAAGAGAATACCGATTTGAATTTGAGCAGGCATATCACTCAGTAATCAGATCTCCGGCCAACGCAAGTTCAACTTCACCGCTGTAGTTTTGACTAATCTTCCTCAGTAAAATTGTAATCGGTGTGTTTTCTTTCAATTCTACTGTTAATTTCGTGTTTCTTTCTGTGCAAGAAATCTGTACATTCACTTTTTCTTAGGGTTTATTGTGTGCTGTGATAGAGTAGAAGGATACGTTTTGTAACTAGTTAACTGTTATTGAAGTTGTTTTGAAAACAATTGTAAATGTAGCAAGAAAAATAGGGCTCAAATTGAAGATTTTCTGGACCATTTGTGTAGTGTTCATCTGGTTGGTTCTATCAGTAGAGTGATTAATATGGTGAGATTTTCGTTAATTGAATCGTTTTATCATTGTTTACTGTTAAAAGATTCAGAAACACTTGGTTAATCAATGCTTTTGGCTGCTGCTGATGGTGAAGGCACCGAGAGATTTTGAATCTAAATAAACTTTGAAAGATTGTTATTAGACATTGCACATAATCGGTAAAGAGCATTAATAAAAGATTAAAAGCCCTAATCTTCTATTCAACGAATAAACGTCTAATCAAAATAACATATTACCTTGTCGGAAGATAATGCAGCCAGTTGGGGGAACACAAGTTTACCAGTACCACCGGTGCGGTTACTGCTGATGTGTAGTGGCAGCGCCCCCCGCCGTAGTAACCGCACCGGTGGTACTGTAGACTTGTGTTCCCTCTCCCGGCTGCATTTTCTTCCGACGAGGTAATTTTTTATTTTGATTAGACGTTTTTTCGTTGAATAGAAGATTAGGGCTTTTGTTAGGCTATGCGGTATGGTGATGGTCCTCCTTTGGAGGATGATCCGCCACGTAGGATGGGTGTGAGGATGAGGCAAAGAGGATGGAGGTATGGAAATGGGGGATGGACCTAAAACGTATATGTATATATTGTATGTATAGGTGTGTGAGAGAGGGGGAGGGATGGTTTTTGTCCTTTTGTGGACCGGCACCAACGTCTGGAAAGGGACGGTGAGGACGAAGCCGGGGGGGGGGGGGGTGTGTTTGGCCCGGCGCCGGACCAGAACAAACCGGGGACGGAGCCCATACCGTGTAGTCTTATTGCTCTTTACCATTTATGTGCAATATATAGTTTAGTGTGTACAATCGAAAATGTGATTAAGTGAACATTTTCCCAATATATAGTTTAGTGTGTACAATCTTTCAAAGTTTATTTCTTTTACTCGATTCAAAATTTCTCGGTGCCTTCACCATCAGCAGCCAAAAGCATTGATTAACCAAGTGTTTCTGAATCTTTCAACAGTTAAACAGTAAACGATGATATAACGATTTAACTATCGAAAATTTCACCATATTAGTTTAGTCTACTGATCAATTAGTTAATTACTCTACTGATAGAACCAGATGATGAAGATTGAAGTTAAAATATATATAAAAGGTATCAATTCTGGATAACAAATTTTAGCCTGTTTTTAGTTTTAATTTTGGAGAATAGTGTTTGGTGCTTGTTTTTTAGTTTTAGTTTTGGAGAATAATGTTCTGAATTTTTTCATCTTTTCGTGTATGACTCTTAAGGTAACAATCAAAACAAGACATGGAAGACGTGCTAACAGAATTACCACCTCCTTCACGGTTCTTCTTAGAAGACCTCAATAACTTCACTCCACCCGCACCACCCCTACCATCTCCCTTCACATCACTCTCCGATCCAAATTCCAAAACCGCCCTTCGACCCTCTCTCCTCATAATCGCTATCTCCACTCCATCTCTCTACTTACTCCACCACATATCCCCCAAAACGTTAATCGGAACCCTAGTCCTACCCGAAATACCATCCTCCGGAAACTCCGTTGACCCGTCTCTTAAAGACAAATCATGCAACTTGTACACCATCAACCACGGTAACAAATCCGTGATTCTTGCCAACTTCCAGTACGCGGTTTCTTCAGAGCGAGCACACGCCATTGCTAAAACGCTCATTGGCGAACATATTATTCCCGAGCGGGTTTTGATCCTGGATTCTGTTCAAAGCCGTAACTTCCGTGGTAGGATTTCAACTGATGATACGTTTGCGATGAAGCTGGAAACCTCGGTGGAAAGAAACGGAGTCCCGCTTTTGAAAAACGTGAAGTATTTTCCGTCAGGAAGTGTTGTAGAAGGGTTGGGTGCTGCTCTGTTGGGTCGTTGCCAGATGAAGAACATAAAGGCGACTCTCTGTGTATCGTGGCCTGAATCCGGTGGGTCGGTTACGTCAGTGGTTAAAGATTTGTTGCTTAAGGATGTGTTGTGTGGCGTGGAAGTTAGGATTGATGCTAATGGTGAAGATGAAGGTTTGAGGTTTGGTCATACAAATCATTATCTGGATTCTGAATTATATACATGGACGCCCCGCTTGCGGTATGCACATATAATGTATATATGTGTGGGCGCTCGGGGGGCAAAAGCAAAAGTGCACTAATTTTTAACGTTATTTTACTAATTTCGTGAAAATAACGTTAAAAGAGGGGATGGTTAATCATGCATCATGTGGTGGCGTTGATAGCCGAAAGACAAGGGGGTACATGCACCAATTGGCGTTTGTCTCAATTGCTGAGTGTTATGTGCCTTATGTCCAAGGCTTGATGCAAAACCACAATCGAGCCGGGGGTCTCATTGGAAGCAGCCTCTCTATTCCTACGGGGTAGAGGTAAGGCTGTCTACATCCCACCCTCCTCAGACCCTACCTTAGCTTTTGCTATTGGTGGGATATACTGAGTACGATGATGATGATGATGATGATGAATTATATACATGACTCATGAGTTCAAGTTTTTGATACTTTTTCATAT
Source organism: Helianthus tuberosus (assembly GCA_030545235.1). Lineage (NCBI taxonomy): Eukaryota > Viridiplantae > Streptophyta > Magnoliopsida > Asterales > Asteraceae > Helianthus > Helianthus tuberosus. Next base: position 181,421,295 of record CM060443.1, read on the forward strand.
TGTGTAAACCGAGCAGACAAGATTATGTTTTCCTTTTGTAATATCTAAAGGAGTTGGTACTTTTTGTGATCTTTTAGTGTTCATCAGTTTATTGAAAAATCAGATTATTGACATGAGCAGAACCGAACCGAACCGGGTTTTGATATGGGTTTACGGGTTTCGGGTTGGTTTGGGTTGGAGGTTGAATTTGAGTTGGTTTGTTTAAACTTGTGGTACTTTGTTTTGTGAGCTGGTACATGCGTGAAGTGTACACAGGTCGCTCTTTCCTGTTGTTTCTTCTATGGTATCTATCTTGTGTCAACAAGTGTGCAAGAGAAGCCAATCTTGCTCATTCCCATTAGCAAATTGGTTTTTACTATTTTTAATCATTTTCACCAAAAAAATTTATGTTTCTTTTAAATGCTTTATTCTTCAAATTTGTGGATGAGAAAATATATTGTGAAGGTATCGGTCTGGTGTTATGTGATATAAGTTACTTTTACCTGTTAGAATTGAAACCCGATTTTAAACTAGCCCAGCCTCTTAACTAGGTGTGGTCGTGTGGGACCCACGCTACATCGAGCAAACAAACGCCTCAGCGAATCATATAAGGATTTCGTGTCGGGTGAGGTCAAAACTTGTGCAACACGCACGCACTCACATAATTTATTTCAAGTGGAAATGCGAGAACTTAACACTTTGTTAGAAAAGTTGAAGTGGTAAAACCTAAAGATCTCATATAATCAAATTAATAAAAATTTGGTAACTTGCCTTGCCCAAATTTCCTTTTGTGACAAAACAACTTGTAACTTTTGGTTAAAGAATGCCCACCAACCAAACCAAGAGTGGTTCCATCCTCTCTTGACTAAAAACACATTTTCACATTAAAAAGCAACATATTACCACCCTTATATAGCCTCAGTCCCAACCATTTCCATTAAGTACCACCCAAGAAACCCTGAATCAAACACACACAAACACCATGCAAATCATATCAACCATCTTCACTCTTTCATTTTTCACCATATGTTGCCTCAAATTCATGCATGCAGCTGACCCACCATTATCTTTAGATTACTACAAGTCTTCTTGCCCAAATGCAGAAGCCATTGTCAGGAAAGAAATGGAGTGTGCTGTGCTATCTGATCTCAGAAATGCCGCCTTGATCCTACGGTTACACTTCCATGACTGCTTCGTGCAGGTGTGTACATGGTTCGGTTAGAAACCGTCCAAACCAGACATAGATTTAGTTTCAAAGATGGTTTTTTTTTTTCGGTTGGTTGATTTAGTAATTTTCAAACCGTATCGAAGCTAATGATTTGGTTTTTAACTATCGAAACACAATCGTTTCTCTAACTTTAGTTTGTTATTCTAATCTTTCTTGATTTAATCTAGGGTTGTGATGGATCAGTGTTGCTAGATGACACATTCACTTTACAAGGAGAAAAGAATGCTCCCACTAACTTAAATGCTTTGAAAGGTTTTGAAATCATTGATAGGATAAAGAACAAGCTTGAATCTGAGTGTCCTAACACAGTTTCATGTGCTGATATTCTTACATATGCTGCAAGAGATGCAACTGTGTTGGTAAGTTGACATGCTAGTAATCTAGCAATAAAAAGTTGTTTATTTTAATGATATTGTTTTATGTTACTTTGGGTATAGGTTGGTGGACCTTATTGGGATGTCCCGTCTGGAAGAAAAGACTCGAAAACGGCTAGCTTTTCACTTGTGGAATCGAATATTCCTGGTGCGAATGACGGCCTTCTATCGATCATTGCTAAGTTTATGTACCAAAGTCTCTCGGTCACCGATATGGTGGCGCTTTCCGGTAAGAGAACTTTTGTAAATGTATAAATCTAAGGGCGTGTGTCCGGGTTGTGTTTTGAAAGTGATTATCTGATTGTTACATTTTCAAGTAGCTTCTATAATTAGTTCCTAGTGTTTGTGTTATACATAAAAATTCTTTAATAATCACAAACCCTTAAACACCATATCATTACAACTTTAAACAATAGAAGCACATCAAATAAACATTATTTGTTAGGACGTCCACGCCCCTCATAAACAACTAATGGGTTGATGTTTAGCCGATCAGAATGTTGTAAATTGTTTTGAAACAACATAAATGAAAGTTAGGGGCAGACGAAGTGATTTTTTACGCTAAAGTGAAATTACCCTTAATTACTAGTATGGATTATTATCGACCAATGAGTCATAATTTGGAATATTGAAATCCATTTTGCTAATTTTTAAACAAAATTTTGAGAAAATATATATTTGACACTAAATATGCTTGTGCATAAAGCTCATGCTAGTAATTCTTTTAACTTGAACAAGCATTGTTTATAACATTATGAAATGATCAAAACATGTACAAGGTGCTCACACAATCGGGATGGCGCGTTGTACAAACTATCGAGAAAGAATCTACGGAGATTACCAAACAACTTCAACTATGAGTGATATCGCGGAATCACACCTCAAAACTTTAAAGGCAACATGCCCGGCTGCAGGAGGAGGAGACAATAACGAAGCCGCAATGGATTATGTTTCACCTAATCTTTTCGACAACTCGTATTACCACATACTTCTTAGAGGAGAAGGTCTTCTTAATTCTGATCAAGAACTCTATTCCAGCATTCTTGGAGTCCAAACAAGGAAGCTTGTCAAGCAATATGCAGAAAATGCAATAGCCTTTTTTGAACAGTTTTCTGAGTCTATGGTGAAACTGGGAAATATTACAAATCCTGAGACTTATGTTGATGGTGAAGTTAGGAAGAATTGCAGGTTTGTGAACACATAAAGATGGTGATTAACTAGTTAACTTGTGTTGTTTCATATTCATATATTCATGTGTCTTTATAATTTGAATTTGTGTCATTTGTACGATGTATGAGACCATCTGCAATAGGAGGCTCACGGACTATTTCAAAATGGTTTTTGAATTGTAATACTAAGAAAATGTAATTTTTTACAATTTCTTTATTAAGTTTCAATGACCTGGCAAACGGGCCGGGTCGGGTTGGGTCATGGGTCAAAACAGGTTCGGGTCAAAACGGGTCAAATAAAAAAAGGGTTGTTTTGGTTCGGGTCAAAACGGGTTCGGGTCGGAACGGGTTCGGGTCAGAACGGGTTTCGGGTCGGGTTGGTTAAAAAAATGTTTTGTTTTAGAAAAAAGAAATTGTACATCAAGGGGGCAATTTTGTCGGGTTGAAACAGGTCCGGGTTGAGTACGGGTCAATACTTTTTGACACCCAATCCATGCTTATTGGTCCGGGTTGGTTCTGGTTGAGTACGGGTCAAAATAAGTTCTTTATAATGCTTTCAAGTTCTACAATAGCAAGAACCGAAGCCGAAAGCTTTTCAGATTTCAATCTTACCTCACTTTTTAAACTCTCAATTTGTGTCTCGAGTTCGCTGACCACATCATAAGACGTACATTCGTATCGCGTATTTAAGTACATTCATATCGTGTATTTAATTGTTCTTGAAGCTCACTTTGCTCAAGCTTATAACACAAATCATGGTTTCCCTGCTTTAAGATCTCGTAATCAAGCGCCATTTGGTCCATTTGCATTTCAAGCTCGTCTTTATCTCTTTTGTACGACTCGATTTCGCCATACAAATCGTTTATCTTTTGCTCTAGTAAACGTGCTTCCTGCATACCGCTATGTTGTTTCACGATGTCTTCCAAAGCCTTTTGATCTTCGTCGCCATCTGTCTCGGATTTAACATTTTCCAATTCGGAACATTTCGACTTTAACTTTGACATCTCGGAATCTTTCTGTTCAAGCATTGCATCAAGGTCCTGCACTGCAAGAATCAACTTAGCGTTCGATTCTTGTGTTTTCTGAAGTTGTAACCGGAGATTTGAATTCAAATCTTTTTCATAGTTAAGTTCTTGTCTCAGTTCATCAACAAGATCCCACGGATCCCCTTTGTGTTAATCTAAACCAAAGTTTGGAGCAGCTAAGGTTTATTATAATGATATAAACATTTTTTGTGTTAATATTACAATGCCAAATTCACCCATTGTCGGCCTAAAACCCGTTGCGATCCGAAAACCCGTCCCGTGCGAAAACCCGTGTCGGCACGAACTCGATCCGAACCGACCCATTCCGATCCAAAACCCGCCACGTGCCAAAACCTGTCTCGGTCCGAAACTCAATTCGAACTGAAACCGTTCCGATCCAAAACCTGTTTCGTGCCGTAACCCGTCTTGTGCGGATACTTGTGCCGGCCCGAAACCCATTCTGATCCGAAACCTGTCCCGCTTCTTTAAGGTGCTAACCCACATCGACCCATTTCTTTAAAGTTGTCGACCCGCTTTGACCCGAAAATAACAAGATGAAATTTCAATTGACCCGTTGTGACCCATTTAGTTAAAATATCTTACCCAAACTAACTCATATAATTTTAAAGCAACCTAAACTAACCCACTTGAAAGCCTTTGGGTCAAGATTGCCACCTCTAAATTTCATAATTAATTTCTTGTTATTCTATATTAAACCATAATTTATTTATCTTTCTTTTGACGTTCTATTGACAATTTTTTTAGCTTTAAGTTATAGAAAAATATCTTACATGAGGGTAATATATGAGAAATGGAAAAAAAAAAAAATATATTGGACTTACAAAATTGTGACATGTGAGACTCTTAGATTGTAAGGGTGTAATATTCGCCTGATTGATTAACAAATGGTTACAATCTCTAAATAGAGTAAATATCACTTTTTGTCCTTTTATGTATCATTGAATTTTGAAACGTGCCTTTTAAAAGTTTTAATTTCAGTTTATGACATTAAATCACATGTTTTATATCACTTTAAGGTGGTGTTTGTTTTTTTGCCAGAAGCACTTCTGGTCACTTATGTCTGCGCCGCGCAGACGTTTGGAGTCCGCAGCTTGTTTGTTTTTTAGAAGTGGTTTCATTAAAAAAGTCCTGCCCCAACTCTTTCTGGTGCAGACCTTGCCCTATGTCTGCAAGCCTCTTCCATCCTCTTCTCCAAAAACACAGAGCCCTAATCCTCTAATCCTCACAGCCGCAACCTCCTTCCCCACCACTTCCACCTCCGGCGGCACCACCTCCCCCACCGGCTGCACCTCCACGTCAACTTCCACCACCACCTCCACCACTCCCAAACCTCAGCGGCACCCCCACCATCTGCGACCTCCAACCTCAGCGGCACCCAACCCGCTACGACCTCCACCACCACGTCTCCGCCACCCATCTCCTCCACCCGACACCCCCAATCACCTCCACCTTCAAAATCGCCGCCGTCAATCGCTGATTCTGCTCCGATTCTTCATAATCGCCACTGTTTCTCTCTTTCTCGCTGAAGTGGTGGTGGAGGTGGGAGATGGTGGTGGCGAAATTAGGGTTTCTGGATGTGTGGTGGTGGTGGTGGTTGCGACGGTGTTGACGGTGGTTGTTGGTTGTGGTGGTGGCAGGTGGACGGTGGTAGATGAGGTGGTGGCGAATGGTTGTGGTGGTGGTGGTAGATAGAGATGAGTGTTCTCTGTGTTTGTTGTGTGTGTGTTATGAGAGGAGTAGAGAAGAGGTTTTTGTAGAAGTAAACAAACGTTCTTCTCCTTGCAGACTGCAGACCTTTGGTCCACCTCTTCTTCTGCAGATGCCTGCAGATGTGGTCCGCAGACTGCAGACCTTTTCCCGCAGAAAAAACAAACAGCACCTAAGTCTTTTACGCCAAACTGAGTTACTCAGTTAGGTTTATTTAATGCAAGAGTATTATTGGTATTTCAATGAAATTTACTCTAACTAATAATACAAAAGATAAACTATTAATCTTTGACTAAAAAATGCAGAATATTCAAAAAAGAACTCCCAAAATCACCACCAATATATACACCAAATTGCTCTGTTTCTGATCATGCTTCAACACCAAAACCCTAATCATCAAATAGGTCTCTGTGTCGGAAAGCCTGCAAATGTTGCTCATGTTTCTTCCACACAGTTAATGGGTAAGCTCTCTTTTTCAATAAAAATCAAAACTTCACAATCTTTTTTAACAAATTTGATCTGGGTTTTTGTTTTTGTTTTTTAAATCTTGTTGTTACATAGGATGCACAAAGTTAAAACTTTACAATCTTTTTAAGTAAATATGATCTGGGTTTGTCAATTTATAAAAAAAATTCAATAAAATTCAAAACGTTATAATCTTTATCAACAGATATGATCTGGGTTTGTGATTTTCTTGATAATCTTGTTGTTACATAGGATGCACATGCTTTCGTTTTCAATAAAAATAAAAACTTTACAATCTTTTTTACCAAATATGATCTGGGTTTATGATTTTGTCAAAATCTTTCATTAAAAATCAAAACTTTATAATCTTTATTAACAAATATGATATGGGTTTGTGATTTTATCAAAATCTTGTTATTACAAAGGAAGCTATTAACCAAAGGGAAAGAAATCAAGAAACAAGTAAGAAGTAAGAAGAAAATCAAGAAAGCTTCAATCTTGAATGGAAATAGGATTTCTAATAAATCACCAAAATCCCAATTTCTTACAAGTCACCAAAACCCCTTAAAAACCTATCTTTTGACCTAATCCATTAAGTAGTTCATCAAATAAATATGTAACTAAAATTTCATGTTGAAAGCTTTGAATGGAAATAGGATTTCTAAGTTGCAGGTTTAAAGTTTTGAACGAAAATTAAAAGTTGCAGGTTATGAATGTGAAGCAGAGGATGATGATTGAGTTGGTTGCTAGATGTTAGGGGCAATCGTCGGCGCCTAAAATTGGAGAAAACAATATTGCAGTTTGGCTGGTTGTTACCGACGAGGTGGTGATGATGATGTGAGGTGGTTGTGACGGTGATGGTGGTGTTCTAGAGAGAGAGTGTGTAACACCCTGCGTCCCTAAACTTTAGGCTTTTGGAAAATTTAGTCACTGGACTTTGCCTATTGTCAATTTTAGTCCCTGAGCTATGTAGTCATTAATACTTTTGGTACTTGGTGAATTCTATGCTATATACTAGATACTTGAAATGTCTAAATCTATATGCTTGAAATGCCTAATTCTATATGCTTGAAATGCCTAATTCTATATACTTGAAATGCCTGATTCTATATACTTGAAATGCCTAATTCTATATGCTTGAAATGCCTAATTCTAGATACTTTGGTGCTTGACTCTTGAGGCTCGTGAAACTTGAGACTTGGTTGAACGAGGGACTGGAGTCTTGTCACTGAAAGAAACTATGAAACTTTGAAAACTTTTGTGTTATTGCTATAATCTAGTTATACTATTACCCCATAATACGCAACGCTTAGTCTAACTCGCAAATCGAATCAAAGACGGTGAAACTGAAAGATGGGATTGACCGAGTGGTAATCCGATTGGATAGCCATCCGATCGGATGACCACCTGATCGGATGGCCACTCGATCGGACCGCCATCTGATCCGTGCACACCACCTCTCTTCACACCTTCTCACACTATAAATAGGCCTGTCATATCACCATTCTCACTGATGTGACAACCTCACTCGACCAGACGCACGCACTCCTATTTTCCTCCATTTCTTGGCGATTTCGGTACGTTTTACACTAGATTCTTGTACTTTCTTGATCTACACCTCATTCTCTACGTGATTCTCCTTTGAAACCACACTTTTCACCGTGAAATCTCTTAGATCTGAGTTCTTAAGGATGATGTCATCATGGTGGTTTGTACAAACTACTATATGATGTCATTCCTGATAGAATCTAGCTTAGATCTAAGGAATTTCATGCGTTTTACACTAAATCTATGCTAGATCTAAACTTTTCAAGCTAAAACCTATGTTTATCTTCATCTTTTCTTAAACATTTACTAAAACGGTGAGATTCGAACCTAAACAGACTGTAGACTTGATTATTAGTCTGGAGTCAGTTTGGAGAAGGATTGTTGCCGGAGAAGATGACCGGAGTACGGATTCTAACATAAATATCATCACGAACTGACGACCGAACGGACAGGGGTGATTCCCGCCCGATCGGATCGGCTGAACACCGATGTGTTTACCATTGTCTCAATACGTACCATAATGTCGCTGTTTAAACAGAAACTTAGAGTTTTACAAAATTAAGAACGGGACAAGGTAACCCGATCGAGTGGCAATCCGATCGGATAGCCATCCGATCGAACAGCCACCCGATCGAGTGACACTTGCCCTTAACCCTAAACACTCTTGAAACTTTGAAGTCCTGATCGTCGAGTGGCAGCTCGATCGGATAGCCATCCGATCGAGGCAACCTTGAATCTTGAGCTTGGATCGAGTGGTGACCCGATCGGATAGCCATCCGTGTAACGCCCGGCTTCGTTGTACTTTCCATTTATAGCAAGTTTTTATTCGTATGTTTATTTTTAGAAACTTTGTACCCTTGTAATCGTCGTTCCTTGCAATCATTGTAAACTCGAGACTTGAATCATGAATGAAATTTGCATTTATTTAAACTCGTGTTATACATACTCCATGCATGTTTGTACGTTTAAATTAAGAAACAATTTGGTATTTATTCGGGATGTTTGCAAACTTATGATAAACTATGGAACACGTGGTATTCATGTTTTATACGAAACTTATGCTTAGTCATACTCAATTTACACTTATGCAATCTTTAGAACATGTTACATATGCCTAGGAACACTAATTTAATCATAAAATCCGTATTAGGTGACATTGGAACAAGTTGCAAATCATTAAAACAAGAAATAAAATTTTTGTGCTTCTGCCATTGGCTTACAGACCATAAGCCTCCACCCTTACGGTCCGTAAGGAGGTCTGGGCGGGCAGAAAACACAACAGCTTCATTTCTCCGCGATTTTGCACGAAATCCCAAGTTCCCACCTCCTCCAATCAGCTCTAATCCACCTCCAATCACCTCCAATCAACTCTAAACTCATCCCCTATAAATACTCATCTTCTCCAAGCCATTTTACACTTTCACAACTCTCTAATCTTCACAAATTCACTCTCAATCTGTTGCAAATCAGAGTTTTTGGACAGATTCATACTTCTCTACAAAAGTGAGTATAACTTGCTCATTTCTCAACCAAATTACTTGATTCTTCTTCCTACTTGCTTGGATAATCATGGGGTTTGATTCCTTGGTTTCTCCTTGGAGAAATCAGACCTGGAAATGCCCTGAAATCATCCATAAACTTTCTGTTTTGTTTTAAACTCTTGAATACTTCAAACAAGCTTGTGTTCTTATGCTTCTAGTCCATAACATGATTAGTAAAGCTAAACCAAGGTTGTTTTACACTAAATAGGAGTGTCTAAACACTCCAAACTTTCTGTTTTAATCGAGTTCTTAACTCACAAGTGGTGCCAAGTCTTGAACTTGAAGATAGTGTGACTACTTGGCTAGCCTAGGCTAACCTACATAACAAGTCCACACATCACTTGATGTTTTGCTTAATTAGTTGTATTATCTCTTGTACGTATTTATGAGGTTCCAAAACGGAAGGTTCGCCTTCCTACCTCCTACATGACCTATATGTTAAGCATATCCTTCGAGGTACCAAAGTGGAGGATTTCACCTCCCACCTCCTACTTGACTTATATGACACCATGAGGTACCAAAGTGGAAGGTTCAACCTCCCGCCTCCTACTTGACTAAATATATTAATACGTATATATTATGACTATAATAAACCCAAAACCGAACCTTTGGTGGTGATTATGTAATCCCTTACCAAGTTAGTAAGTTTATCACTATGTGTATAGTTCCTTGTCACGATTCTAATAGGTCTTGAACCTATGAAATCACATATAATCCTTAGGGATTTCCATAGTGAATATTTTCATAATATTTACCTTGTCATTTCTTTGAATCTTAAGTTCGAATATTCCATCTTCCGTTAAATGCCAAACTCACACACCTATGTTTCCTCGTGTAGAAGGACTAGGTGCTCCAACTTAAACCATTCCATCAACTCACTTGTGGGAATTCCAAGTAGGAAAGCTTGCAACCACCGTGAGTATACTCGATCCCTTTTCCCCCTTTATACTTTGGGATGCAACATGTATAATTATGCAAACAACTTTTAAACTCAATCAAACTTACTCTATATCCACGATTAAACATGAAACTAATGTGAATTACTTGTTACTCTCGTATGCTATGTGAACGCTTTGGAACGTTATATGCTCATTAACTTTGCTCGCCCACCTTAACAATTATAGCGCTATAGGATTAACGCCCCACCCGTTATACTTTTGGGTATTGTTAAGTTAAACATTACCACCCCGCTAAACTTTTGGGATTTGGCTCTTTTATGCGTTGTATTCTCGGGTTTGATCATACTGTACGCCAAAATTGCATACTAGTAATCACATATTATGAATCATGTTGGACTTGAGTTTTTATTCTATTATGCTATGTAGTTAAACTTGTATACTCGCCTTTGCTTTTGCCTTGAAACTCTATTTTAATACATGTTGCAGGTTGATTAATGAAGTATGGATGAATGATGAAACAAGTGTAGGGTGGACTAGATACACACCTATAAATCGTTATCTTTTAATGTTATGTTATTTGTTCAAACAATGTTGTATTTTGTTTTGGTTAATGTATAACAATTTAGCAATTGCAATGAAATTCGGATTTAATTAAATATTGTCACATAGTGTTATGAAGTCTCTTGCAATCTATACACACTTCGTCTCATCCCGATGTTTCCGCCATCGGTTGGGGTGTGACAGATTGGTATCAGAGCCATAACTATAGGGAATTAGGAAAAAGTAGGAATGCTTTGCCCTAGTCTATAGTTTTAGGAATTTTGCCTCTTATGTGTTGTTTAAAACTTTTGTACTCTACCATGCATGCTTCCTAGCTATACTTCTTGTTGATTAAATTTATATGCCTTTCCTAAGGTTAACACGAATACACTTTTGTTTGTATGTATACTCTTGTAACACAAACGAGACAACTTTACCAAAATAGGCGTGAAACCCACAATTTGGTAAACGACTCTCATTCTACCTTAAACTATTTTTGCACGAAATTTCACCATTAAGCTAGGAGTGAAATCCACAACTTAATGGTAATTTCCATTTCAACTCTAGTGGACCCTCGTCAAAGTGTCGAAATTATATTTTGACCCGACGAGTACCAACCACATTTAGGGTACGAAATCGTCAAGTTAGGGGTGAAACCCGCATCTCGTCGATTAAGTCCCATTCCTCGATTTTCAACCTCGCCAAAGTCCCGATTGTTCCAATCGATTAGAGACGTGTAGTAACTGGAAGGGTAAGATACCGTTAATCGCTTCTCGACGAAAGTATCTTACCTATAAGCCAAAGCACGTTTTCTCTAGTTCGAAAGGCATTCGACCCACTTTGGAATAGTCGACGTTTCTCTACCCGAAACAATCCAATGTTTTATTGAACCTCTCTTTTATGTATCTCAATTTATATGTGATTTTATACTTGAACGTTCATTCATTTCGAACTTTTTACTCCATTCGCACGTTTATCGCAATTAAAAACAATAATAATCCCTCGTGAACAAACTAAATTTACAATGCTTTCATTTATTCATGCTATGCTATGTGGAACTCATGACTATGCTATATGAGACGTCTAAACTCTTTATGTTATGTGAATCAATTTGAACCTTTTATGCTATGTGACACTTTATGCTATGTGAATCAATTTATGCAAACAATTTTCTTAAACAAACATTATGATCAAGTCTCACCTATTCGTTCTTTTGAATCTTAGATGTCTTCCCGTCACTCCAAAATATCTAAGAAGTCAGGGTCCCGTTCCAAGAAGAGGATGATGGTTTTCATGGCCAATCAAATTGCGCGCATCGTCCCAAAGGTCGTTACCGAAATTCGAGCTTCCGAAACTCCAAACTCCTCCGTCGACTCTAAGGCCGAAGCACGCAAGTCCGTTTCATTTAACTTCAAGCACTTTTCGTCGTGCAACCCCAAACCATTCACTGGAAACGATGGGGTGACTGCCATGCTCGAGTGGTTTGATAGCATGGAGGTCACATTCATCAACAGTGAATGCCCTGAAGAGCTCAAAACGTGTAGTGCGACTGGGGTATTCCAAGCCCGAGCTCTCGAGTGGTGGACGAACGAAAGGAACATCCGTTCGAACGAAGAGGCTTATGCCTTACCCTGGGGAGAAGTCAAGACCCTGATGATGGACGAATTTTGCCCTCCGCATGAGCAACAAAGGTTAGAAGAAGAATTTTGGGCTCTAAAGCAAGTGGGTGATGAGAACCTAGCCTACACTACCCGTTTCAAGCAACTTAGCTTTATTGTTCCTCACCTCGTTATGACCACCGACCGTAAAATAAGGAAGTACATCAATGGGTTACCTTCTGCTATGCGTGATACCATCGAGGCAGCCAAACTCGATAATATCGAAGCTGTTTACCGTCTCGCTGCTTCCCTAAACAACAATCGCATTCGCGATAAACAGGTTGCAACCTCCACCAAGATAGCCAATCAGATTACCACTGACCATGAAGCCCAAGCAAGTGATGGCGAAGGCAGGAAATGAAAGTTTCAACACACAGAGTCAGTTAACAAAGTACGCGCTTGCTACAAGTGTGGAGACCCTACTCATCTTCGGCCACAATGTCCCCTATGGAATCAAGAGCAACAGATAGCCATCCGATCGGGCAGCCATCCGTTCCTATCACACACATGTCATCTCAATCGACTGGTAATCCGATCGGATGGCCATCCGATCGGACGACCATCCGATCGGACAGCCATCCGATTCAGTGACTAATCTGACACTTGTGAAATCTCGTTATTTTGTCCGACACTTATTCTTTGCAATCTAATCAGGCTAATTCTAAAGAGCTCCCTTTGATCCAATAACAGTTGAACTGTTAAGCAATCACTGTGAGTATACTCGATCCCCTTTTGTTTTAAACTTTGGGATGTAACATGTTGTCACACCCCGATATTTCCACGTGTTACCGGTGGGCCCGGTGGGGAGTATCGTGTCGTAGTTGATATCATCATAGTCATACAACACAATATTTAAATGCACAGCGGAAGCAAAAGATAGATTCGTTTCAACTTTAATAAATTGTAATATCAAGTATCACAAACAGTTGAAAATAATCCACAGGTGGATCAAAATAAAAAGGAAACATTGTTCAACAGTTTTATGGCATCCAAGCTTGCGAGACTTATTGTGGATGCTAGGAGAAAGCCAGCCTAGTTCGCGTAGTACCTGCACTTAACCTTTTTGGGAAAATACGTCAGTTTACACTGGTAAATACAATTAACTGACTCATTTTGAAAAGGGTTTAGTAAATTGATTTGAATGCACAAGGCACAAACATTTTATAACTTGGGATAATTATTTGAATATAATCTTGTAAAAGAATTACATGTTCCTTATGCGTTCAGTAGCCCGATCCGTAGACCGGGTTAAAGATTAATAGACACACCACATAATTTATTTATGCACTGACAGGTGTACGCCTACACCCCGTGCTCAGGTCGTGGCCATCTCGTAAGATGATGCCAAGGATATCCGGGACATGGCCATTAACCCCCCAAAGGCTTTAAGCAAACAACATTTCCAAACGGGACATCTCAATGAATTAACCTCTATTCGATTAAAGATTCAATGCCCGACAAAGCGGTATTTTATATACCATACCCCAAGCCCGTATAGGGAAAATAAGTTAAAAGTATTTACCTTTGCAAGTATCAATCACAAATAGCAAGTGTGTGTAGCTTTTACCGGGTCTCCTATTCTAGAATGAAGGTTTATAATAACCTATTAGAATCCTAACGGGTCTTTAATTAGGCCTAAACTTAGACCGGTTAGTTTTAAAGAAAGATACGGTTCAAACGCACGATTAAGCGAGGACCGGAATAGAAGTGATTTAGACCCGACAAGTTTGAAGACTTGTATAATATGGATAATCTAAACACATTCTGGATTTTGAGATACAAACGATAAGGTTTGACCCGTTTCGGGTAATTTATAAAAAATAGTTACATAAACCGAACCGAACGCGCAAGAAGCGTAACGGGTAATCATAAGAGTCATATACAGGTTCCCAAATTTAATATGCCTTAAATATGTTGTGATATCAGTAGGATACCTCCCATTATGCCCAAAACGAGTTTAATCTCAATTTAAGCCCCGTAGGGGTATTTTGGTCATTTAAAAGATTATAAAAGAGATTAATTTTAATTCTGAGACTCGGGTCTGAAATAATCAGTAAACAAACTTAATTTAATAGGTTATATCAGTTGGTGATAAGTCTTATATGCCCAAAATGGTTTTAAACCCATACTAGGTGTTTAATACGCGTTAAAAAGCCGTTTTAAGCGATTTCCGGGTTAAACAGGAAATCTGAGTTTTCTGATCAGGTTATAAAGTTCAAAACACTTCATTTATTATATAAAATCAGTAGCAATTGGATTGGTGTCAACATACTATGTAGAACTCATTTTATAAACAAAAAGGGTATAATCGGTATTTACCGAATCAAGGCAATAACCTTAGGTTATGATCAGGTTAAAAATAATTAAAAATCTTCAAAAATCCCAAAATATTACATTACATCATTGGGTAAAAGGTTTGGTGTCAAAATTGGGTTTAGATAGGCTTTATGCTAATTGCGCCGTTTAATTAACAAAAAGCTTTTTAAATGCGCTATTGAGCATAACTCCTAACCTAGACCTCCAACTGATGTGAAATTTTAGGGACATGTTTATAATTTAGTAACAAAGATTATTGTCCTTTTACTTTTCCAAAATTCTCGTTTTAAGGTCAAATGGGCATATTGGTCAACATTAGGCATTTAACGGAAACATCGGACAATCAATGAGTCAAGTAGTATAAACACAGAGGGTTATACTATCATACAACCTGGTCCTAACGGAGCTCTAAGGTAATTCTAAATCATACTAATATGGGTCAGAACTGAAGTCAAAGTTTTGCGACTTTCGGTTCCGAACCGGTCCTAAACTGAAAATTGTCGGATCGTACAAGCTTAGACCAGTTCTTATACTAATTACCAAGTTATATGAGTGACAAAACAGGTTACACGTCTTCTACATTGTTAATTATGCGTTAATTTGCAAATTTAGTTTCTGTTGACTTTTTAAAACAACTTTGACCCGACAAATGATCTAGTTAGAGCGGGAATCAGAGGGTGCCCTTTTAAGGGTTTATTGTCCACATGATTACCAACTTATAACTACTTTAAGTTTGACTAATCACTGGACCATTAGTGATTAATCGCTAAGTCAAACCTTAATTACGACGGTTTGACTTTAAGCTAATTAACTAAGTAAAACACGATTAAGGAAGGTCAAGGAAGCTTACCAAGGTCCTATGCACAACCAGTGATTCTTAGAGAATGGCCTTGAGCTCCAGAAATGATCAGAAGTTGAGTTTGGAATGAATGATCAAAGTTGCAACAATGAGGCCTTTATATAGTGCCTTTGATTGCTTGTGATCATGACAAACAACTCTAGGATTGATCCCTGATCAATTACAAGTGTCCCTAGTGCCTAAGAACTAGTTTAGATTGCACATGGGAGTGAAAAACGGCAATGTAAGTCGGTTATACTCGTTAAACAGGCTGCTGTTACGTTTTCTGTTACTGGGGCCGCCTTACGGACCGTAAGCCGAGAGTCTTGCGGTCCGTAAGACCTCTTACGGACCGTAAGGCAAGACCTTTACGGTCCGTAAGCCTTTACCAGAAGGAAAAACTTGTTAACCTTTCAAGCTTTGAAAGGGCAACTTAGGCATTACGATTTTGGGGCTTGAATTATTAGTATGGGACCTTTAGTTCATGCTTGAACAGTTATGACCACCTTGCTATGTTGTATAATTGTCTTGGATTCTTTTTGAAAGGCCATAAACGAAGATTCGTCAAACACAATTTCATAAGATCCCATATTTATAATTTGAATCAATTATTGCAAGCATTAACCGGATTAGGATGCTTATCAGAGGTTTACAACACAGGTTAAGGGTTGGGATTTATACATAGGTCTCTCAGAGGTATGTATTAACATGTCGACGCTTTTAACCCCTCGTGTACGAATTTTATCATAACTTTCTCATACGATAACGAAACTTGGTGAAATTTTTATCATGCATTCTAGTGAGCATAATTAATCGTTACAAAGCTCCAGGTTTGTTAAAAGGTCACTCAGAGGTATACTTTAAACATGTTGGCACATTTAACCCCTGTAGTTTGTAATCTCTCACTTTCTTTCACAATTAGCTTCGTATGATCCATGATTCATTCGTTTAAGGTCATAAACCTCATGCAGGGTTATTGTAAAGTATATTTATTCATTGTTGACATTTTGAACCATTATATTCACATACTTTCCTTGTTTGTCAACTTTAGTCTTTCTAGAACATTCTTTCACACGTTCAAAGCTTATGACACGTGTTAATACATTATTGGACACGAATTTTCGAGGTGTCACATCCTCACCCCCTTAAAAGAAATCTCGACCTCGAGATTTACTGAAATAAACGAGGGTATTTCTCTTTCATTGTGGACTCTACCTCCCACGTGTACTCGGGGATCTCTAAGGGCATCCCATTTCACTTTTACAATCGGTACATGCTTCCTTCGAAGCTTCTTAACCCGTCGATCCTCGATCGACACTAGCGTTTCAACAAATTTCAAGCTCTCATCGATGTGCACATCTGTATGTGGTATGACTAGCGATTCATCAGCTAGACATTTCTTCAGATTGCAGACGTGGAATACATTATGAATGCCACTGAGCTCTTCAGGCAAATTTAGCTTATACGCCACTGATCTGACACATTCAATGATCTCGAATGGTCCTATGTATCTGGGGCTTAACTTGCCCTTCTTGCCAAAACGCATTACCCCTTTCCAGGGTGATACCTTAAGTAGTACCTTGTCACCTACCTCGAATTTCAGAGGTGTACGCCTTAAATCTGCGTAGCTTTTCTGCCTATCCCTGACAGCTTTGAGATGATCGCGTATTTGCACAATCTTATCTGTCGTCTCTAGAACTATTTCAGGTCCTGATAGTTGGACATCTCCAACTTCCGCCCAACAAACGGGCGTTCTGCACTTCCTACCGTACAAGGCCTCGAAGGGCGCAGCCTTGATGCTTGTATGATAGCTGTTGTTATAAGAGAACTCGATTAAGGGCAGGTGGTTATCCCAACTTCCACCTAAGTCAATCACACATGCACGAAGCATGTCTTCCAAAGTTTGGATTGTACGCTCACTCTGCCCGTCCGTCTGAGGATGGTAAGCCGTACTAAAATTTAAGCGCGTGCCCAAAGATTGTTGGAAACTTTTCCAAAAATGAGATGTGTATTTAGTATCTCTGTCAGAGATAATAGACACTGGTACGCCATGCAGAGATACAATCTTATCCACGTACAATTGGGCTAACATGTCGGAGCTATAGGTCTCCTTAATGGGTAGGAAATGTGCTGACTTAGTCAGTCTATCCACTATCACCCAGATAATATCATTGCCTTTCTTTGTCTTTGGCAACTTGGTGATGAAATCCATTGTCACCATTTCCCACTTTCACGTGGGAAGTTCAGGCTGTTGTAGTAAACCTGACGGCTTCTGATGTTCAGCTTTGACCTGCGCACACGTCAAACATTTAGCTACATAGGTAGCTATAGACTTCTTCAAGCCTATCCACCAAAAATTTGCTTTCAGGTCCTGGTACATCTTGTCAGCTCCAGGATGAACGGAATATTTAGAACTGTGGGCTTCCTGGAGAATAACATCTCGTAGTCCTCCATAAACTGGAACCCATATTCGTCCATTCAATCTCAGAATTCCATCCTTGCCATAGGATAACTGTTCTTCAGTTACTCCTAGCTTTTCGTTAGGATAGTTAGCTTCCAGCACCGCTTCCTTCTGCGCAGCTAACACCCTTTCATTCAAACTATTCTTTATCTCAATGCTCTTTGCATTGATTCGTATAGGCTTCACTCTTTCTTTTCGACTCAAGGCATCGGCGACTACATTCGCCTTGCCAGGATGGTATCTATCTCACAATCATAATCATTCAAAGTTTCCATCCAACGTCGTTGCCTCATGTTCAAATCCTTTTGGTTAAACAGGTGCTGGAGGCTCTTGTGATCAGAATAGATCACACACTTGATACCGTATAAATAGTGCCTCCAAAGTTTTAGTGCAAATACGACGGCACCCAACTCCAAGTCATGGGTGGTGTAATTCTTTTCGTGCACCTTTAACTGTCGAGAAGCATAGGCAATAACCTTGCCTTTTTGCATAAGCACACATCCCATACCTGTGTGCGATGCATCACAATATACTACAAATTCTTCAGTCCCTTCAGACAATGTCAACACAAGTGCATTGCTTAGCTTCTGCTTAAGGATATCAAAGGATTCTTGTTGCTTGGGTCCCCAGTTGAACTTAATATCCTTCCTAGTTAAAGAAGTTAGGGGTGTAGCAATCCTTGAAAAAATTTCAATAAAGCGCCTGTAGTATCCTGCCAATCCCAAGAAACTGCGAATTTCTGTGGGTGTCTTCGGCTCTTGCCAATTCATGACAGCTTCAACCTTAGCGGGATCTACCTGGATTCCGCGTTCACTAACCACATGTCCAAGGAATTGGACTTCACGAAGCCAAAATTCACATTTAGAGAATTTGGCATAGAGCTTTTCTCGATGAAGCAGTTTCAGGATGCAATGGAGGTGCTTCTCATGGTCAGCTTGATTCTTCGAGTAAATAAGAATATCATCGATGAAGACGATGACAAATGTATCCATGTAGGGCTTGCAGACGCGGTTCATGAGATCCATGAATGCGGCTGGTGCATTAGTGAGTCCAAAAGGCATCACTAAGAACTCGTAGTGACCATAATGAGTCCTAAATGCAATCTTATGTACATCTTCATCCTTGACCTTCAGTTGATGATATCCCGACCTTAAGTCGATCTTGGAAAAGTAACTCGCTCCTTGAAGTTGATCGAACAAGTCGTCGATCCTGGGTAATGGATATCGATTCTTGACAGTAACTTTGTTAAGTTCTCGATAATCGATGCACAGACGCATCGATCCATCCTTTTTCTTCACAAACAGGATTGGTGCTCCCCAAGGAGATGAGCTAGGTCTAATAAATCCCTTTGCCAACAAATCATCCAGTTGAGTTCTCAACTCTTTCATCTCCGTTGGCGCCAACCTGTAAGGTGCTCTTACAACAGGTGCTGCTCCAGGAATAATGTCAATCCTGAACTCCACTTGTCTATCTGGGGGTAAACCAGGTAGTTCTTCAGGGAATACTTCTGGATATTCAGAGATAATAGGTATGTCTTCGATCTTAGGCTTTGGTTCATCAATGGTTACTTGTGCCATGTAGATAACGCAACCCTTCGTCGAACATCTTGATGCCTTGAGCATGGACACTTGCTCAGGCATTCCGTACTTAGTATCTCCTTGGATTGTCAAAGGCTCGCCACGAGGAGTCCTGACAACTACTTGCTTCTTAGCACAAATGATCTGGGCTTGGTTGCGAGACAACCAATCCATGCCTATTACTACATCGAAACCGGCTAATTTCAAGGGAAGTAAAGACAATGGAAAAGAATGGTTCCTAATGGATATAACACATCCATCTAACACGGTTGATGCGGTTTCTATGGTTCCATCAGCTAATTCCACCTCATATTTCACACTTAGGGTTTTAACAGGTAATTTCAGCAACTCACAAAACTTATTATCTACAAATGATTTATCAGCTCCTGAATCAAAAAGTACTCTTGCATAGACATCATTTATGAGGAAGGTACCTGTGATCACATTGTCGTCCTGGACGGCTTCCTTTGCATCCATCCGGAAGACCCTTGCATTAGTCTTTTTCCCATCCTCAGCTTTCTTAGCGATCTTTGGGCAATTGGATTTGATGTGCCCTTTTTCGTTGCAGCTGTAGCACGTAGCATCCTTGATTTTCTTACAGTCTAAGGTCTTGTGCTCAGAAGACTTGCAGATCCCACATGCCCTTGGCTGTGACTGGGATTTCGACTCAAGTCTGCACTTCCCGAAGTGCTGTTTCTTGCAGATCTTACATTTGGGTTTATCACCCGACTGGTGACCATCTTTGTTAGATCCAGAACTCTTCTTGTGGTCATTGTTTCCCCTATGTCTCTTATCCGATCGCCGTGAGCTATCATCCTCACGTTTCCTTTTCTCAGCATCAGTGTTTCTCAGCGATCTCTGCCTGACCGCGTCTAGAGTAAGAGATAATGCTATATCAGCTGCAGACCGGAAGGTAGCTGGTCTGGAGGCTTTCACACTGGCCTTAACTTCTGGGGCTAAACCCCCAATGAAACGAGCTATTCTTTTGGGTTCCGGGGTCACCAGATAAGGAACCAACCTTGACATCGTATTGAAGCTGGTAAGGTAGGCTTGGCAATCCAGGTTCTTCATAACCAAGGATAAGAAATCAGATTCAATCTTTTCTACCTCATGTTGAGGGCAGTAGTTTTCTCTAATCAATGTCATAAACTGATCCCATGTCAGATTGTACAATGGGATTTTCCCCGTAGCCTGGATCAAAAATCTCCACCAAGCTAATGCCTCCCCCTTGAATGACTGAGACACGAACTTTACCACATCCTTATCAGCGTACCCGCTGATATCAACCACGGTGTCCATATCATCCAACCATGTCATGCAGTCAATAGCTCCTTTTTCCCCAGTGAAATCCCTGGGTTTGCATGAAACAAAATACTTATAGGAGCAACCCATATTACGGGGTTCATGATTCAGTACGATCCTTTGAGATGGAACACTTTGCTGATTTGAAGAGTGACGATCGCCATCTTCTTTCTTTGGTTCTTCCTTCTTGGAGGGTGGCTTGCTGTGAGCCTCAGAATGAGTCTTAGGCTTGGAATGTGGTGCGGATAGGGTCCTACTCTGAGTCCCGCTATATTCATTATACTGCCGCTCTATTGCTTTTGTAACAGCGTTGTCTATCAATGTTTGTAGTTCTGCACCCGCTATATTAACTCGGGTATTATCATGTTCCTCCCTTGGGTGGCTGTTGATCTCATCCGAGTCAGCCATGTAGTTTGAACTGTTACATAAGATATTGACGATAATTTATTTGGGAGTTTATTATGAAATTGTCTTTTATGGCAATTCATCAACCATGGTAAACACAGACCATATTTGGTTAATTTGTTAGTCATATTTATTTAGGATTTTTATTATAATTTATCCTAATTATAAACAATAATAGTATTATTAGTAGCACAAAAGGCCTAGTCACAAGGACATTTTTAAATCATAAGCCATGATTTCAGAGAATCAAGGCATTAAGGTTTGAACATAGTTCTTTACCTTTTTTTTTTTCTGACAGGGAGTCGCAGACTACTACTGTCTTTTGTCTTATATGACAATGAGTATGGCCCGTAGGCACTACATTACCAATGGATGGTCAACATATGATCATCTTAATTGATGATCTAAACCCATGATTTATAGATCATTAAGTTAGGTTAGGAATCTTTTGAAGAATCCTGTTATAAGAATGACGTGTGTGATTTTAACGAATCACGTCTACCAAGAGCGTTAATCATGTTTTCAGATGTTAACAGGGATTTGAATCTTTTAAACTGGTCTTACCATCTTGGCCAAATCTTATAATGACATGCAGGCTAGGTTATACCTTTAAGATTCTTATTTAATATTTAATAGGCAGATTATTTTTAAAAGGAATGATTTTGAATTTATTTATTTCATGTATAATATATTTATGCATATAATGACAAAAATGAAATTTTTAAATTTAACATTCCATTAAACATTACAAGGAGTACACATTGCCCTAAACGAGACTTTTAACAGAACAACTTACCCACGCAGGGGCTAAACCGAAAAACAAGTCCACGCAGGGACTAATTACTAAAATAGATGTCCACGCAGGGACTAAATACATAGATAAATGTCCACGCAGGGACTTGATTGAAATAAATAAATACAACAATACATATAGGAATTTAATGATCCCTTTTCTTCTTTCCTTTTAACAGGCTTGCTAGGCCCTTGAGAAACCCTCTGTTGTTCCTACGTTCTTCTTGAAATTCATGTTCCACCCGACTTAGCCTTTGGAGGATTTCCTCCTGTTCTGGTGGGGAAAAACGTGGCGGCTGCGACTGCTGCCGAATCGGAGGTCGAGCAGGTATTTGATACCCATGAGCTGGATATCCCATTCCCCAAGGGGCTCCATATGGTCCTTCGGGATGAAGGGCGTTGTAGTTTGCCGCTACAAGGTATGGGTCGGCTTCAGCGTGGTTATAATGAGTGTGAGTTGGCTGCTCAAATGGATTGTACGCCGTTGAACCGGCGTATGTAGGAATCGGGTTATCAAAACCCAATGGTGGCGGCGGTGGTGCAACTGGTGCCGAATTCACCTCTGGAATTGGGTTTGAGGGCCCACCCATTTGTGGGTCTTCATGCCGTGGCGGGTAGTGACTGCCACTGGAGTGTTGAGGAGTGCTAAAGTGAAAATCCCCTCCTCGCGCGGATATTCGTGCGCTTGTTCTCCTACGCCTTGGTGGTTCTGGAGGTGCTTGATGAACTGGCGGTGGTGGAGGCGGTGGCGTGACTGCCACGAAACGTGAATCCTCGCAGGGATCCTGCTGCTGCTGCTGTGGGTTATGAGAGGGTGTAAATTACCACTCATACTGGTTAAACCTTGCTTGGTAACTGTCTGGACCACCGTAGGGTGATCCGTGGAAGGATGATCCATCAGAGATCTCGATGGGATGGTTGGGAGTCCCGGTTGCAGGCTCGACAGGGTCCGTGTCCTCGTCCATGTCCATTGCATGGTCTCCCGAGAAATGGTCTTCAGGTCCTAGTGGGTTAAAACCCACTGGTTCTTCGATATAGTTTGCCGGGTTGAACCGGCCCTGAAAGACAGGAGTGGGGTCGCCAAAGGAACGGTGCGAGACAGACCGTCTAGCGGGCTCCAAATGGTTTCTCCAGTTTCCCTGAGGATCGGCACTCATAGTAGTAAAAGGAGTTTGCCGGTGTGAAGGCCCGGCCTCGTGATCGTTGGGGGCGGTGATTGGCCCCTTGCCTCTTCCTCCTCTTCTGAATCTCGGTGGCATATTTCCTGTCAAACAAATGAAAGATACAACAAAGAAATATATAAAGGACGAAGTCGGAATAAAAAAAACAATTTGGATTAGTCCTAAGTTCTTGTCTAGACTCGAGTATGTGCAATTGTGTCACTGAGATCAAACACAAAAGACTAGTGTTCAATTCACTCAGCGTTGGCTCTGATACCAGCCTGTCACACCCGATATTTCCACGTGTTACCGGTGGGCCCGGTGGGGAGTATCGTGACGTAGTTGATATCATCATAGTCATACAACACAATATTTAAATGCACAGCGGAAGCAAAAGATAGATTCGTTTCAACTTTAATAAATTGTAATATCAAGTATCACAAACAGTTGAAAATAATCCATAGGTGGATCAAAATAAAAAGGAAACATTGTTCAACAGTTTTATGGCATCCAAGCTTGCGAGACTTATTGTGGATGCTAGGAGAAAGCCAGCCTAGTTCGCATAGTACCTGCACTTAACCTTTTTGGGAAAATACGCTAGTTTACACTGGTAAATACAATTAACTGACTCATTTTGAAAAGGGTTTAGTAAATTGATTTGAATGCACAAGGCACAAACATTTTATAACTTGGGATAATTATTTGAATATAATCTTGTAAAAGAATTACATGTTCCTTATGCGTTTAGTAGCCCGATCCGTAGACCGGGTTAAAGATTAATAGACACACCACATAATTTATTTATGCACTGACGGGTGTACGCCTACACCCCGTGCTCAGGTCGTGGCCATCTCGTAAGATGATGCCAAGGATATCTGGGACATGGTCATTAACCCCCCAAAGGCTTTAAGCAAACAACATTTCCAAACGGGACATCTCAATGAATTAACCTCTATTCGATTAAAGATTCAATGCCCGACCAAGCGGTATTTTATATACCATACCCCAAGCCCGTATAGGGAAAATAAGTTAAAAGTATTTACCTTTGCAAGTATCAATCACAAATAGCAAGTGCGTGTAGCTTTTACCGGGTCTCCTATTCTAGAACGAAGGTTTATAATAACCTATTAGAATCCTAACGGGTCTTTAATTAAGCCTAAACTTAGACCGGTTAGTTTTAAAGAAAGATACGGTTCAAACGCACGATTAAGCGAGGACCGGAATAGAAGTGATTTAGACCCGACAAGTTTGAAGACTTGTATAATATGGATAATCTAAACACATTCTGGATTTTGAGATACAAACGATAAGGTTTGACCCGTTTCCGGTAATTTATGCAAACTAGTTACATAAACCGAACCGAATGCGCAAGAAGCGTAACGGGTAATCATAAGAGTCATATACAGGTTCCCAAAGTTAATATGCCTTAAATATGTTGTGATATCAGTAGGATACCTCCCATTATTCCCAAAACGAGTTTAATCTCAATTTAAGCCCTGTAGGGGTATTTTGGTCATTTAAAAGATTATAAAAGAGATTAATTTTAATTCTGAGACTCGGGTCTGAAATAATCAGTAAACCAACTTAATTTAATAGGTTATATCAGTTGGTGATAAGTCTTATATGCCCAAAATGGTTTTAAACCCATACTAGGTGTTTAATACGCGTTAAAAAGCCATTTTAAGCGATTTCCGGGTTAAACAGAAAATATGAGTTTTCTGATCAGGTTATAAAGTTCAAAACACTTCATTTATTATATAAAATCAGTAGCAATTGGATTGGTGTCAACATACTATGTAGAACTCGTTTTATAAACAAAAAGGGTATAATCGGTATTTACCGAATCAAGGCAATAACCTTAGGTTATGATCAGGTTAAAAATAATTAAAAATCTTCAAAAATCCCAAAATATTACATTACATCAGTGGGTAAAAGGTTTGGTGTCAAAATTGGGTTTAGATAGGATTTATGCTAATTGCGCCGTTTAATTAACAAAAAGCTTTTTAAATGCGCTATTGAGCATAACTCCTAACCTAGACCTCCAACTGATGTGAAATTTTAGGGACATGTTTATAATTTAGTAACAAAGATTATTGTCCTTTTACTTTTCCAAAATTCTCGTTTTAAGGTCAAATGGGCATATTGGTCAACATTAGACATTTAACGGAAACATCGGACAATCAACGAGTCAAGTAGTATAAACACAGAGGGTTATACTATCATACAACCTGGTCCTAACGGAGCTCTAAGGTAATTCTAAATCATACTAATATGGGTCAGAACTGAAGTCAAAGCAAAAGTCAAAGTTTTGCGACTTTCGGTTCCGAACCGGTCCTAAACTGAAAATTGTCGGATCGTACAAGCTTAGACCAGTTCTTATACTAATTACCAAGTTATATGAGTGACAAAATAGGTTACACGTCTTCTACATTGTTAATTATGCGTTAATTCGCAAATTTAGTTTCTGTTGAATTTTTAAAACAACTTTGACCCGACAAATGATCTAGTTAGAGCGGGAATCAGATGGTGCCCTTTAAAGGGTTTGTTGTCCACATGATTACCAACTTATAACTACTTTAAGTTTGACTAATCACTGGACCATTAGTGATTAATCGCTAAGTCAAACCTTAATTACGACGGTTTGACTTTAAGCTAATTAACTAAGTAAAACACGATTAAGGAAGGTCAAGGAAGCTTACCAAGGTCCTATGCATGACCAGTGATGCTTAGAGAATGGCCTTGAGCTCCAGAAATGATCAGAAGTTGAGTTTGGAATGAATGGTCAAAGTTGCAACAATGAGGCCTTTATATAGTGCTTTTGATTGCTTGTGATCATGACAAACAACTCTAGGATTGATCCCTGATCAATTACAAGTGTCCCTAGTGCCTAAGAACTAGTTTAGATTGCACATGGGAGTGAAAAACGGCAATGTAAGTCGGTTATACTCGTTAAACAGGCTGCTGTTACGTTTTCTGTTACTTGGGCCGCCTTACGGACCGTAAGCCGAGAGTCTTGCGGTCTGTAAGACCTCTTACGGACCGTAAGGCAAGACCTTTACGGTCCGTAAGCCTTTACCAGAAGGCAAAAACTTGTTAACCTTTCAAGCTTTGAAAGGGAAACTTAGGCATTATGATTTTGGGGCTTGAATTATCAGTATGGGACCTTTAGTTCATGCTTGAACAGTTATGACCACCTTGCTATGTTGTATAATTGTCTTGGATTCTTTTTGAAAGGCCATAAACGAAGATTCGTCAAACACAATTTCATAAGATCCCATATTTATAATTTGAATCAATTATTGCAAGCATTAACCAGATTAGGATGCTTATCAGAGGTTTACAACACAGGTTAAGGGTTGGGATTTATACATAGGTCGCTCAGAGGTATGTATTAACATGTCGACGCTTTTAACCCCTCGTGTACGAATTTTATCATAACTTTCTCATACGATAACGAAACTTGGTGAAATTTTTATCATGCATTCTAGTGAGCATAATTAATCGTTACAAAGCTCCGGGTTTGTTAAAAGGTCACTCAGAGGTATACTTTAAACATGTTGGCACATTTAACCCCTGTAGTTTGTAATCTCTCACTTTCTTTCACAATTAGCTTCGTATGATCCATGATTCATTCGTTTAAGGTCATAAACCTCATGCAGGGTTATTGTAAAGTATATTTATTCATTGTTGACATTTTGAACCCTTATATTCACATACTTTCCTTGTTTGTCAACTTTAGTCCTTCTAGAACATTCTTTCACACGTTTAAAGCTTATGACACGTGTCAATACATTATTGGACACGAATTTTCGAGGTGTCACACATGTATTCTATTAAACTAAGATACTTGAGACTTTTGCAAACTAAACTCTATCCTGCTTGTATGTGAAACTTGTGATTCTTGTATTCTATTTGTGCTATGTGAACGTTTAATCCAGGGTGTGTAGTTCCGCCTTAACAATAGTAGCGCTATAGGAGATACACCTCCCCATTATTCTCGGGGGTATTGTTAAGAGGATTCTAGTTTTCCTTGAGACTTGGGAAAACAACAAAGCATCTGGATACTTGGGCTATCACTTGTTAGACTGCGAACACTAGCATGGCTGAAATTATTTTGTTACACTTACATACGGATATGAGTTGTTTTAATCTATTATACTATTACTCAAACTTGTATACTCGCCGGTACATTTTTGTATTGTCCCTATTTTAATACATGTTGCAGGCTGATAGGATGCTGAGGAAACAAGTGAATTAAGCTAGGATGATGCTTAGAAACCCACGTAGTTAATTAAACTTTGAACTATATTTGATATTTGGTGTAATTTGATACCTGATGTGATGGTTATTCGTTTAGACAATGTTAAATCAATTTAATCTATTATGAAATTACTAGTGTTATGGAATCTCATGAGCAATCTGAACGCTTAGTGCTCGCACCCCGATGTTTCCGCCATCGGTTGGGGTGTGACAGATTGGTATCAGAGCCATAACTATAGGGAATTAGGATAAGTAGGAATACTTGCCCTAGTCTATAGTTCTAGGAATCTTGATTCTTATCTGTTGTTTAAGACTTATGCATTCTACCGTATCTGCTTCCTAGCAGCATACTTTCCTGCTAAGTTTACAAGGCCTTTCCTAAGGCTGACACAAAATACACTTGATACTTGAAAACACTGCTAACCAGTGTTTGTATTTTTGCATGAATTTGCCCACCAGATAGGAGTTACATGCAAACCTTGATGGGAAATTTACTTATTATATCCTAATAGGACTTATCTGTTGATAAGTGCCGACGCTATTAGGTACGATGTTGTCAAGATAGAGGTGAAACTCAGACCTTGATAACTAGTCCCACTCCTTGATGTTTTATTTATGTCTCGCCAAAGTCTTGAAACTTCCATTCAATTGGGTACGTGAAACGACCAAAAGGACGAATATCGTAGGCCTAACATCGATGACGTATTTGTCTAAGTAAGTCAAGACGCGTTGCTTTAATTCGAAAGGGGTTCGAATCACTTTGGTTAGTCATTGTTCCTCTACACGGAACACTCTATGTTTTATGAGCCTATCTTTTATGTTATCTCGACTTTTACATGTGGTTTAATTCTTCGTTTATCTTGGTTCTTCGTTTGTTTTGAGACTTTGCACGAATCGCACGTATGTCCGCAATCTAAAACATAAACTCTAATCTCAGTATCAACTAAATTTATGAAGCTTTATTCTATCATGATAACCTATGTGGGAATCTTGATCGACTATGACACTATGTGAAAATATCTGATAAAGCTATGTATTGATGTGGTTGTAATGCACTAAATGTAACATGGCATGGAAACACGAGGGAGAAGTGACGTGTCTGAAGCATGGTGGATACGCCGCTGGTACTTCCTATATATAAGTGTTTCTAACATGTTACCAACTTTCGTACTAAGTGCCATGCGAAACTTAGTGTTTTGCAGACCGGTGATGAGTTGGTAGAAATCTAATCCATGGGAAACTACTTGAGTAATCTATGAGGAATCTATGTGTAATCTATTCGTACTCTGGCGTAATCTATGTGTAATCTAAGTATGTGTTGTTTTGAGAAACAAAATGCGAAACATAGCCTAGTGCCGAAGACGAGGAGGACGTGGCATGTCCGAAGCATGGTGGATACGCCGTTGGTACTTCCTATATATAAGTGCTTCTGGCATGTTACCAAACCTTCGTATCACGCGCTAAGCAAAGTTCGTAGTTTTGTGGGCTTGGGTTGGAATTGTGAAATCTATATGGGTTAATCTATGTTGTTGAAACTATTTGGTCAATATATGTGGAGAACTTGTGGTGAATTCTAATGTAGTGGCTATCGAGGCATGTCACACCCCTAAAATACCACATGCGGGAATACCGCGGGACGCGTGACGTACCAGGATCTAGCCACTAATCACATTGAACTCATAAAAAGATTTCTAATAAAAACTTTCATTCAATAAGATAAAGTGTTACAAAACATATTTATAACTCGTTGTGTTTAACGGAAGCATAATAAAAGTTTAACTAAAACCCAAGTGTATGAAATCAGCTATCTCTTTTCAAGTTTCCATGTTCCTCGACCCATGACCACTCCAGCATCCCAGACAGCAAGTTCCACATCCACACGTATCAATAACCTGAGAGCATGCACACACGTGTATCAGACAACGCCGGTGAGTTCATAGTTTTTCGAAATCGTTAGTTACCAAGTGTTTAATTCCGTTCATTGATTACAATGTTTATAATACCTCGGATACAAGACGGCTCCTGATTTATGTTTTGCCCGTTCCCCAGTGCTCCTATCAAAGCACTGGGCATGACTGGGTCATTAGTTTACACCCGTCCTCTCCGGTACGGGGTGAGGGTGCTAAACCTAAGTAGCGCTACCAACTAATACCCCGTTACCTCTCCGGTAACAAAAAGATGGGACTTAAAGGTGATAGGACGAGTGTATTATCCAACATACCAGATTTTAACCACGAGACGTATTCCTCTCAGGAATACCCAATTGATTTACCTAAAACCTATCCCTCTCAGGGATACCCAATGACTGTCCCAACCACCGGGACACATGCTCAAGAGGAATGAACTCACCTTTGATTTGCTCGGTAAGATTAGTTACTTGTTTAACAGTTTATCAAACACATCCTAGCATGGTTACCGATAACAATCAGTTTCATGTGCACATAGACCACATATTTCACGTACAGTTAATTCACGTATTCCTTGTTCACATACCACACAATTAATGCACAAGTAGCACACGTATAATTCAAGTCATAACAGTCAACACATCAGTCCAATATCATCAGGTATTCACTTAGGATGCATTCGGTTCAGAACAGATTTACTCCATGATCTCATGTTTACAAGACACACACACTTAACTCTTCAATACAAAAACATGTGAATTAATTTAAGTTAATGATCCACTTAAGATTTGTGCGACCCGTGAATCTAGTATATTGTTTGTGATTACCCTGTGGCCCATCCACTAGTACCCAAACCAACCGGGTTCAAACTCTCACCAGTGTGCGGCCCATTTCAGTTGTTTAGTCCGCTGTGACACTCCGGTCCGGATTCAATATACGGCCCAATGTAAATCTTACAACCTAAAGAGGATGTACGACCTATCAGAGACCAGCCCACACCGAGTGTGCGACTGCCTTCGAGTGTGCGATCATGACTGAAGTGTGCGACATGCATTGTTTATATGTACCCCGTGCATTAAGTGAACATACAAAGCTATAGTGTGCGAGTTAAGAGTGTGTGATATGCTTTAATTGGGTGTACATTACAAGTATAACATGCAGCTCAATGGTGTACGATGGAGTAGTATGTGATGCATGTGGTCTAGCTGGTGTGCGGTTCACGTGGGCGGTTGACAAGTCAACCCGTTTCTTTTCCACTAATCCCCCCCATTACACGATCAAACAGTTACAATATTATAATTTATCCAAAACCCTAACTATCAGTTAATGCTAACAGTGACTAAACGCAAACCTATTCACATTGGCCCAAATATCCAAGCATGCCATTGCACCCTTATTACTAAATCACCAATTCATCTTGTTCGATTATAACCATCATTTAACTAAGGGACCCTAGTTCATTGCCATAAGATCAGAACACCTAATCAGATTCATCATCTTGTTGCTTTATCATACTCATCAACATATACATGAACTTTAACCATCACCTTATGATTATCATTACCCTTAAAAGAATTAATTTACATGCTCTTATTCAACTCAGGTTAAAACAAGTTCTGTTTCGATGCATAATCACTATCCATCACCATGCACTCCATTCGTGAGCAGCATACATACCAAATTATCGAACCCTCATAAATTTAGTTCAATCAGATTTCACTTCAGTTCACAAACCAAAACCCTAAGTCATTCTATCATGCGATTCATACTCACACTAACAAGCAAGTTTACTCCTAGTCAAGAATCAACAAGATATGCAATTACAAAGAGTGACAAATATGCTAGCCTGAGTTTGTAGAGTCACGAGTATGAAGGAACGAGAGGAGTATGGCTTCGAAGAAGGGAGGAGGGGCTGCCTAGGTGATGGAACGATGGGAGGATTAAGGGGCTGCCGCTGATTTGCATGAGTGCTAGGGTTTGCAATTGATTGCAAAAGAGATTGTATGCACATTCTCATAATTGGCGTAAACAAATGCATCAATGGGTTGGACCAAAATTTAAGGGATGTATGGCTTAAATTGGGCTAGCCGGCCCAAGAGTACACAACATCCCCACACTAGCATGTGCGGCCGGTTGTGTAGTGTGCGACTCGATTCTGTTGTATAACTAGTTCACCTAATAAACAAACAGGTTCGACTAATATATAAACAACTTCACATAATAAACAAACAAGAGTTTCAAACTGAATTATAACGATGCCGGCTACGAGATTGTGAAAGTACGTAATGCTAACCTCGAAAGTTCGGGTCGTCACATTATCCCCAACTTGAAAGAAATTTCGTCCCGAAATTTGATAAGTAAACACAGAGAAGTGAAGTGATAAATCAAGATTGCTACAAATCTTCCTCAGGTGCCACATCATCCCCAACTTGAAACGGAATTTCGTCCCAAAATTCACCAGTGATCCCCGAATTAGCTTGATCAGTAGGGAAGAGTTGAGGATATTTGGGCTTCAACCGATCTTTGCTTTCCCACATGTGAACTCCAGTCCACGACTTGAGTTCCTGCGAACTCTCACAATTTGAGATTCAACTAAGTCAACGAACCTTGACCTCCTGGTCCATGTTTTCGATAGATTCCTCGACAACTGCAACTCGTCATTAATTTTCAGTTCTTGGAGTGGTACAACAAGTGTTTCATCGGATAAACGCTCCTTTAGTTGCGAAACATGAAAAAATCACGAACGTTACCCAACTCGACAGGTAACTCGAGCTTGTACGCCACCTTGCCAATACGTTCCAGAATTTTGAATGGCCCAACATAGCGTGGATTAAGCTTACCGCGTATCCCAAACCACACCACACCCTCTCAAGGTGAGACTTTCAATTATGACACATTCGTCTGCAGCGAACTCCCAGCGCCTCCTAAGCTTATCGGTTTTCCAGGTGGTCACGCGTTATCAACACGCGATTTCCGATCTAACAATCTTCCCAAGAGTTTCGAGTACAAGTCCTGGACCTGTGATTAGGTTGTCACTCACCTTAGCCTAACAAGAAGGTTGGCATTATCATCCATACAATGCTCCAAACAGAGCTGTCTGAATACTAGAATGATAACTGCTACTGTAGAACTCAGCCAAAGGTATGTGTCCTTCCAATTTTTACTAAGTCAATCACACACATGCTCGCAATATGTCTTCGAGTGTCAGGGGGGTTCATTTACTCTGACCATTTGTTCTATGGTGATAAGTAATGCTCGTGTCTAGACGTGAGCCAAGAGTGTTGTGTAATGCTTGTTATATACCAGGTATAGATCAAAATCGGAGATAACAGGGGTTGGCACCTCGTGCCTAAAAGCCGCCTCTCTCAAAGGAATATTCACAAGCTGTGAAGACTCGTCAGTTTCCTTGATTGCAAGAAAGTGTACTGGTTACATAAGACAATCAACGAGCACCCAAGTAATGTTGTTTCCGTTCTGAGTTCCAAATAAACCAGTGACAAAATCCATGTCTGTGTATTCTCAATTCCATATGGGTGTTCTGGTTGCTAACGCAGACCAAAAGGTTTCTGTTGTTCCACCATGACTTTTGCACAAGTCAAAGGTCATTCACATACGTTGCTAGGTGGGCCTTCACGCCCGGTCACCAATACGAGATTTATAGATCCTAATATCTATCATCAAAACCCCGAAAACTAGAATATCGAGGCTGGTGTGCTTCGCTCCTCGCAAGCTCCCTAAGATTGTTGTATAGTGAGGTCCACATTCGCTCCAGGAAGTAGTGAATTTCGTTCGATTTTCAGCTACACATTGTTTTTCCATGCCCCGCACGGATCCAGCTGGGAGGTCCTCGTCCTTCAATGCTTCGGTTTGAGCAAAACAGATCTGATCAAGTAGGTTAGAGTCGATGGTGGGCTGCAAGCTCATACGCGCTTAGGTTCCATAGTCGAAATCATTCAGAAGTTCCTTCCAGCGATGCTATCACACGTTTTTTAGCTCTTTCGAAACAAAGGTACACGGGAGGTCCTTGTGATCAGTCTAAGTAGTGCATTTGGTACCGTCCAAGTAATGCCTCCAACTTAAATCCAAAGTCCACGGTTCCCACCGCAGATTGTGACTCGTGCAATTCCCCTTCGTAAATCCACTACGTAAGTCATCACCTTCTCGTGTTGCATCGGCGTGTAACTGGGACTCTGATTTGAACCATGATGGTATACCACTAGATCTCAGTGCATTGTAGAGTTGAATTTCAGAAGCTGAAAAGTCGTTCTCCTGTTTTGTCTCCCACGAGTTCACAGCACCCTGTTGTACTATAGAGGTTAAAGCTGCGCAATCTTCGAAAATTCTGTGATGAATCTGCGATAGCATCTCGCGAAACCAAGAAATTGTTGTATCCCTGAAAGAATCTTTGGTGCCAAACAGTTTCTAACAAAATGTATCTTGGCGAGATCCACGTGTATTCCACTTCGTTGATTACATGTCCAAGAATGTACCTCTCGAATCCAGAAGTCACATTTAGGTAGACTTCGCGTGGAGTTGCTCCTCCCCCAGGAGCTCTGGGACAAAATACAGGTGCCGTTCATGGTGTTCCTTTCCCCTGGTAGTGATTCTAAACATCACATGTAAATACGGTCAACGGATCTGGCGAAACGAGGTTGACGCATACTACTCATGTGATCCCTGAGGCGGCTGGTGTGTCGGATATCTTAAATAATTTGAATAGAAAATCGTAGTGGCATACTGGATCTGTAACGTCAGGTTAGGAATCATTCTCCCTTGAGTCTTCCATCAGGCGACAGTCCGACTTTAATGTCGGTTTCCGAATAGAAGCTTGGTCATTTCAGCGGGTCTAACAGGTCATCGAGGTGAGATAGAGGGTGACGGTCCATGATAGCCACCTTGTGGTAGTCTGTACACGTACGAAAGGACTCGTCCTTCGTTTCCGCAATAGAGCGCGTTTCCCCAAAACGAGGAGCTAGATCTATAAAACTCCCATCCTGTAGTTTCCTGAAGTTGATTGGACAGCTCTTGCAACCTTCCAGGCGCCAGATGATAAGGAGTACGAGTAATCAAGGCTGCCTCTGGTCGTGTGATCAGACTGAGGTTCTACCTAATCAGTCGTGGAAGTAAACCTAAAAGTTCCTCGAGTAGCTCACTGAGGGGAATCACGAACAATTGGTGGATCCCCGATCCTTTTTCCTTAGCCTAAACATTAGTAATGGTTGCCAACATAACGGGTAGTCTCCCCTTAGACGCTCCTGGCTTTCATTGCTGAAATGGTACTAACCTTTACACCACACTGATGCTTTAGGACAGACGACGATTCGCCACTAAGGAGAGGGATACTCAAAATTTTATTCTCACAATGTATATCTGAGCGATATCTAGATAACCAATCCACACTAACTACTACAACAAAACTATCAAGGGTAAATGTCGAACACTTATCCCACAAGGTCAAGTTTGCATCCCAACGAACATATGAGGTTTCAATTATCTTGCCATCAGCCGATTTCATAACAGGTTCGGTTTCAAAAAGTATCAGGGTTAAACAGGACATAGACGAAGCGATTAGTTACCAAGAACGTGCAGGCCACCACATTGCTATATTACTGGTGTCGTCCACGCCAATCCTATACGCTCTTCCACGAGCATCATTGCTAGTGTTGCTATTACGATCACGTGGATTCCCAATTACTGTCATTGTTCCCTTGGTTGTTGACATTTTGACTTAGCAACAGTCAATCCTTGCCGGAGTCACCTTCGTTTTCATACTGTAAACTACGATTTCGAGCGCCTCAATGTCGCCATGTCTGTTGCCCCTAATGTCGCTGCTTGTAATGGGGTCCTGTGACCTTTTACCAATAGGGTACATCTTTCACATTCCGTGTCACGTACTAAGGCACTAATCACTGCTTGGGAAGTTACACATTCCACTCTATAGTCAATTGTCATCGTTCATGTCCCGATTGATTCGTAGGAGGTGACTCCCATAAGTCGCTGGCTAGGGTTAAGGATTCAATTGAAGTCAATTTGCTGGTGTTCATTGCAGGTAACCAGGGCCGTTCTAATACTGGGGTCGGTGAGATACTACGCTCATCCTCTTGCCCCTCGATCTTGCAAGTTGATCGAGTAATACACAGTATGTTGCTAGGGTGTTGCAGAAGTGATCGCACTTATGGAATCTAAGGCGTCAATACACTGAGTTCCAACCAATGTAGAGGAGTGAGAAAGGTATCGTCCAATCATTTGACGCTACGACATCCAACTCAGGGATGTTCGTACAAGCACCTAACATTCTACCCAGTTTGCTAGGCGTTCAGATGGGTGTTCAGGTAATACTCGATAGCATCGAGATTCGTAAGGATTCAGAAAGGAGTGAGAAGATCACGTTCAAGTAGGAGGCAATCATTACTAGGACTCGTATAGATTTGTTACGTTTCTCACTGATTAAATAACAGAACAGAACCCCTTTTTTCACTTGTTAAGGCTCACTGGGACTCGCATGCACCCCACATTATTATTATGTGTGCACCCACAATAATATTGTGATTTGCATGCTCATCTCAGTTCCTCCTAACTTGTGTCAAATGGTTCTTCAAACCCAAATATCAACGGAGGTTGTCAAAGCAATAAGATCACAAAAATCCAAAGACTATGGCATACTATCAACGCATCATAAAGTAAGCAAGCAATCCATGCCATCATGCTATAGTGACGAGTGTGTGTTCGTATGTTACGTCATAGACAAATGTGTACTATTCATGTAATGTATGCAACAAGTGAGAAAGACGAACCTTGCAATCTGGAGCTGAGTGTCATGGTCGTATTCATGTATTCAGAACTGTTCGGTTATAGTCTGGCTTTACAAAAACGTTTTAAAACCAAGTTCACTATAACCAATGGCTCTGATACCAAACTGTCACACCCCCAAAATACCACATGTGGGAATACCGCGGGACGTGTGACGTACCAGGATCTAGCCACTAATCACATTGAACTCATAAAAAGATTTCTAACAAAAACTTTCATTCATTAAGATAAAGTGTTACAAAACATATTTATAACTCGTTGTGTTTAGCGGAAGCATAATACAAGTTTAACTAAAACCCAAGTGTTTGAAATCAGCTAGTCTCTTTTCAAGTTTCCATGTTCCTCGACCCATGACCACTCCAGCATCCCAGACAGCAAGTTCCACATCCACACATATCAATAACCTGCGAACATGCACACACGTGTATCAGACAACGCTGGTGAGTTCATAGTTTTTCGAAAACTTTAGTTACCAAGTGTTTAATTCCGTTCATTGATTACAATGTTGATAATACCTCGGATACAAGACGGCTCCTGATTTATGTTTTGCCCGTTCCCCAGTGCTCCTATCAAAGCACTGGGCATGACTGGGTCATTAGTTCACACCCGTCCTCTCCGGTATGGGGTGAGGGTGCCAAACCTAAGTAGCGCTACCAACTAATACCCCGTTACCTCTTCGGTAACAAAAAGATGGGACTTGAAGGTGATAGGACGAGTGTATTATCCAACATACCAGATTTTACACACGAGACGTATTCCTCTCACGAATACCCAATTGATTTACCCAAAACCTATCCCTCTCAAGGATACCCAATGACTGTCCCAACCACCGGGACGCATGCTCAAGAGGAATGAACTCACCTTTGATTTGCTCGGTAAGATTAGTTACTTGTTTAACAGTTGATCAAACACATCCTAGCATGGTTACCAATAACAATCAGTTTCATGTGCACATAAACCACATATTTCACGTACAGTTAATTCACGTATTCCTTGTTCACATACCACGCAATTAATGCACAAGTAGCACACGTATAATTCAAGTCATAACAGTCAACACATCAGTCCAATATCATCAGGTATTCACTTAGCATGCATTCGGTTCAGAACAGATTCACTCCATTATCTCATGTTTACAAGACACACACACTTAACTCTTCAATACAAAAACATGTGAATTAATTTAAATTAATGATCCACTTAAGATTTGTGCGACCCGTGAATCTAGTATACTGTTTGTGATTACCGTGTGGCCCATCCATTAGTACCCAAACCAACCGGGTTCAAACTCTCACCAGTGTGCGGCCCATTTCAGTTGTTTAGTCCACTGTGACACTCTGGCCCGGATTCAATATACGGCCCAATGTAAATCTTTCAACCTAAAGAGGATGTACGACCTATTGGAAACCAGCCCACACCAAGTGTGCGACTGCCTCCGAGTGTGCGATCATGACTGAAGTGTGCGACATGCATTGTTTATATGTACCCCGTGCATTAAGTGAACATACAAAGCTATAGTGTGCGAGTTAAGAGTGTGTGATATGCTTTAATTGGGTGTACATTACAAGTATAACATGCAGCTCAATGGTGTACGATGGAGTAGTATGTGATGCATGTGGTCTAGCTGGTGTGCGGTTCATGTGGGCGGTTGACAAGTCAACCCGTTTCTTTTCCACTAATCCTCCCCGTTACACGATCAAACAATTACAATATTATAATTTATCCAAAACCCTAACTATCAATTAATGCTAACAGTGACTAAACGTAAACCTATTCACATTGGCCCAAATATCCAAGCATGCCATTGCACCCTTATTACTAAATCACCAATTCATCTTGTTCGATTATAACCATCATTTAACTAAGGGACCCTAGTTCATTGCCATAAGATCAGAACACCTAATCAGATTCATCATCTTGTTGCTTTATCATACTCATCAACATATACATGAACTTTAACCATCACCTTATGATTATCATTACCCTTAAAAGAATTAATTTACATGCTCTTATTCAACTCAGGTTAAAACAAGTTCTGTTTCGATGCATAATCACTATCCATCACCATGCACTCCATTCGTGAGCAGCATACATACCAAATTATCGAACCCTCATAAATTTAGTTCAATCAGATTTCACTTCAGTTCACAAACCAAAACCCTAAGTCATTCTATCATGCGATTCATACTCACACTAACAAGCAAGTTTACTCCTAGTCAAGAATCAACAAGATATGCAATTACAAAGAGTGACAAATATGCTAGCCTGAGTTTGTAGAGTCACAAGTATGAAGGAACGAGAGGAGTATGGCTTCGAAGAAGGGAGGAGGGGCTTCCTAGGTGATGGAACTATGGGAGGAGTAAGGGGCTGCCGCTGATTTGCATGAGTGCTAGGGTTTGCAACTGATTGCAAAAGAGATTGTATGCACATTCTCATAATTGGCGTAAACAAATGCATCAATGGGTTGGACCAAAATTCAAGGGATGTATGGCTTAAATTGGGCTAGCCGGCCCAAGAGTACACAGCATCCCCTCACTAGCGTGTGCGGCTGGTTGTGTAGTGTGCGACTCGATTCTGTTGGATAACTAGTTCACCTAATAAACAAATAGGTTCGACTAATATATGAACAACTTCACATAATAAACAAACAAGAGTTTCAAACTGAATTATAACGATGTCGGCTACGAGATTGTGAAAGTACGTAATGCTAACCTTGAAAGTTCGGGTCGTCACAAGGCATGACACCGATGACGAGTCGGACGTGGCATGAATGAAGCATGGTGGATACGTCGCTGGTACTTCCTATATATAAGTGCTCCCGTCATGTTGCCGAACTTTCGTAACACGTGCCATGCGGGATTTCGTTGTTTGCGGGTTGTTGGCATTATTCTATTGAAATCTATGGAAAACTATGAAATCTATTGAAGCCTATTTGAAACTATTAAAGTCTATTGAAGTCTATTGAAGCCTATTGAAGTCTATTGGATCTATTGAAGACTATTTGAAACCTATCGTAATCTATTGAAGTCTATGTGAATCTATGATAATGATGATGAGTGTGTTTTGCGACACGTAACATGACACCGAGTACGAGGTTGAAGCGATTGTGCCCGAAGCATGGTGGATACGCCGCTGGGACTTCCTATATATAAGCGTTTCTGAAACGTCGCCAAACTTCGTACAACGTGCCAAGCGAAGGTCGTGGGTTGCGGTATCTATGTGGATCTTGAGTCTTAGTCTATCGTGTGTGAATCTATATTAATATCGACTTATATGATCCTCTTGTTGGATCTTTAGGATGTCTTCCCGAAGGCATTCCAACACTCTCAAGAGATCCAGGGAAAAGTCTCAGAAAAAGATGATGTCATTCATGGCCGATCAGATCGCTTGAGTTGTGCCAAAGATCGTCTCTGAGATCCAAGGATCGAACACTCCTCCCTCTTCTGTAGACTCTAAGACGAAGAAAGAAAAGTCTACCAAGTTCAGCTATAAACATTTTGTCTCTTGCAACCCTAAGTCCTTCACGGGCAGTGATGAGGTGACTGCTATGCTCGAGTGGTTTGACAGCATCGAGGTCACTTTCATTAACAGCGAATGGCCAGAGCATCTAAAGACTAGGAGCGCAACGGGAATGTTTCAAGGCAGAGCGTTAGAGTGGTGGACAAATGAGAGAAACATTCGATCGAATGAGGAAGCCTATGCTCTTCCATGGGCTAAGGTGCGAGAATTGATGATGCTTGAATTTTGCCCTCCTCATGAACAATTGAAGCTCGAAGAAGAATTCTGGCACTTGAAGCAGATTGGTGATGATGATCTGGCTTATACTACCCGTTTCAAGCAGCTCAGCTTGATTGTTCCTCACTTGGTTTCTACTCCTAAGCGAATGATAACCAAGTATCTCAATGGTCTACCTCCTACTATGCGTAATTCTATTGAAGCAGCTTAACTCAGAAATATTGAGGAAGTCTATCGTCTTGCAGCTAGTCTCAACAACAACAGCGTGCATGATAAACAGTTTGCTAATCCTGCTCCCTCCAAGTCTACACATCAAGTTACCCAGCAGCCAAGTGGCAGCAAGAACAAGAGGCGAAAGTCTCAGGGTTCAGGATGCAATGCTATTGTTTCGGCTGCGAATCCTGCTGCTAAGCCCGCTCCTCCTGCTGCTACTGTTCAGAACCCTGCCGCCCCTGAAGTCAAGAAACAGTACACTAGGTCTTACCCCAAGTGTACCACTTGTAATTTTCATCATCCTGTTGCTTCTGCATGTTGTTTGTGCACCAACTGCAATCGCTATGGTCACACGACTCCCTATTGCTGTCAAGCTAACCCAGCTCAGCAAGCTCAACAAGCCCCAGTTCAGGCAGCCCTACCAGCTCTCCCACCACAGAATCTGAAGCCAGTCAACGTTGTTCGTGCATGCTACAAAAGTGGAGATACTACTCACCTTCGTAACCAGTGTCCTCAGCTGAACCAGGACCAGCATCCAGCCGCTCGTGGACGCGCGTTCAATCTAAATGCTAACCAGGCTCGTAACGACAATGATGTCATGAATGGTACGTTTCTTGTGAATAACCTTTATGCTTCTATACTATTTGATACTGGTGCCGACAGAAGCTTTGTGTCCGTAGAATTTGAATCTTTGCTAAACTGCGCGCGCTCTATGTTACCTAAGTCGTTTTCAGTAGAGATTGCTGATGGAAAGTCTATTCTAGTTGACTCTATCCTTCGTGGTTGTTCCTTGATTCTTAACGACCACCTGTTTACTATTGATCTAATACCCATGCAATTGGGTAGTTTTGACGTTATTATCGGTATGGATTGGTTGCGTAAGAACCATGCCGAGATTGCTTATCACAAGAAGTTTGTCCGTCTACCTCTACCGACTGGTGATATCTTGCACGTCTATGGAGACCGACCTTCGAAAGGGCTGAGGCTGATGTCATGCACACAAGCGAGCAGGTGCTTACGTAAACAGAACCTTCCTTTCTTGGCCCACGTGGTGGAACAAAAGAGCAAGGGGAAGAACATAAGCGATGTTCCAGTGGTGTGTGATTTCCCTGATGTCTTTCCTGAAGATCTACCTGGTCTTCCACCTCCTAGATCCGTCGATTTTCGTATTGATCTCATACCTGGTGCGACTCCTGTCGCCAAGGCCCCGTATCGTCTTGCACCTTCCGAGATGCAAGAGCTATCTAGTCAGCTCCAAGAACTACTCGACAAGGGATTTATTCGTCCAAGTACCTCCCCGTGGGGTGCTCCCGTGCTATTCGTCAAGAAGAAAAATGGTTCGTTTCGTATGTGTATCGACTATCGCGAACTTAATAAGCTTACCATTAAGAATCGTTACCCTCTACCTCGTATCGATGATTTATTTGACCAACTACATGGCGCGTCCTGCTTCTCGAAAATCGATCTTCTTTCTGGTTATCATTAGCTTCGAGTTCTCGAAGATGATGTACCCAAAACTGCATTTCGTACCCGTTATGGACACTACGAGTTCGTGGTCATGCCTTTTGGATTGACCAATGCACACGATGTGTTCATGGATCTAATGAACCGTGTTTGTAAGCCTTATCTTGATCGTTTTGT
The DNA here is from genome assembly GCA_030545235.1 of Helianthus tuberosus. NCBI lineage: Eukaryota > Viridiplantae > Streptophyta > Magnoliopsida > Asterales > Asteraceae > Helianthus > Helianthus tuberosus. The sequence goes on from CM060443.1 coordinate 181,462,866, forward strand.
GATAGTCTTTATTGATGATATTCTCAATTACTCTAAAACTAAAGCTGATCATGCTCGACATTTACGCTTGATGCTTGAACTCTTATGTGGTGAGCGTTTGTATGCTAAATTTTCTAAGTGTGAGTTTTGGATTAATGAAGTGCAATTTCTTGGTCACGTCGTTAGTAAGCAAAGTATTCATGTTGACCCGTCTAAAATCGAAGCTGTGAAGAATTGGAGTACGCCTAAATCTGCATCTGAGATTCGTTCCTTTCTAGGATTGGTGGGTTATTACCGCCGATTCATCTCAGACTTTTCTAACATCGTTGTTCCCCTTACTTCGCTAACTCAGAAAGAGAGACCTTTTGCCTGGGGTCCCGAACAAGAGAAATCTTTTCAAACTCTTAAGACTCTTTTGTGTAATGCTCCTGTTTTAACTCTCCCCGATGGGAATGATGACTTTGTGGTATATTGCGATGCCTCGAACCGTGGCTTGGGCTGTGTGTTCATGCAACGAGACAAGGTTATTGCTTATGCCTCCCGTCAACTCAAAGTAAACGAGAAAAACTATACTACTCACGATCAAGAGCTTGGTGCAGTTGTGTTTGCGTTGAAGATATGGCGACACTACCTGTATGGGACTAAGTGTGTGGTTTTCACTGACCATAGGAGCCTTCAACATATCTTTGACCAAAAGGAACTGAACATGCGACAGAGGTGTTGGGTGGAATTGCTTAACGACTACGACTGCGAAATTCGTTACCATCCTGGCAAGGCGAATGTAGTGGCCGATGCTCTTAGTCGTAAAATGCATGTGAATGTTATTCGTATTTCTAATGATCTCCATGCGTATATTCGTGACGCTCAGTATTCGTCAGCAAATGAAGGAAGTCTAGAAGTGGAAATCCAAGGCGCTAAGATTGAACAACTTGAAACTAAACCTAATAGACTACAATACTACCTTAATCGCATCTGCGTACCGGATCGCGATAATCTTCGTGAGCTCATTATGAATGAGGCTCACAAATCCCATTACTCCATTCATCCGGGCGCTGATAAGATGTACCATGATTTGCGTACAACTTATTGGTGGCCTGGCATGAAAAGGGACATTACTGTATATGTTTCTAAATGCCTTACTTATACGAAAGTCAAGGCTGAACATCAACGTCCTTCAGGTCTCTTAGAACAGCCCGAAATCCCAGTTTGGAAGTGGGATAACATCGCTATGGACTTTATTACTAAGTTACCTCGAACGCCTTTTGGTCACGATAGTATCTGGGTGATTGTTGATCGTTTGACCAAATCCGCCCACTTTCTTCCAATTCGCGAGGATTATAAAGTGGAGAAACTTGCTCGGATCTATACTGATGAGGTTATATGTCGTCATGGCATACCTCTTGACATAATCTCGGACCGTGATGGTTGTTTTACTTCACGTCTTTGGCAAACCTTTCAATCCGCTATGGGTACTCATTTGAATCTTAGCACGGCCTTTCATCCCCAAACGGATAGACAGACTGAGCGTACTATTCCGACCCTAGAGGATATGCTTCGTTCTTGTGTCATCGACTTTGGTGGTAACTGGGATGTACATTTACCATTGATTGAGTTCTCGTACAACAATAGCTATCATTCCAGTATTCAGATGGCTCATTTCGAAGCTTTGTATGGCCGCAAGTACTGATCTCCTCTCAGCTGGCATGAGATTGGTGGCAAGCAGTTTACTGGCCCTGAAATCATTCAAGAGACAATGGATAAGATTCTTCAGATCCGTGATAACTTGATTAAGGCCAGGAGCAAACAAAAGAGCTATGCAGATAATAGGCGTAAACCTCTGGAATTTGGTGTTGGTGACCGAGTTCTTCTCAAGGTATCTCCGTGGAAGGGAGTAGTTCGTTTTGGTAAGAAGGGAAAGCTCGCTCCTCACTATGTGGGTCCTTTTAAGATACTCGAAAGGATTGGCAAGGTAGCGTACAGACTCGACCTCCCACAAGAGCTAAACAACGTACATCCAGTGTTCCACGTATCCAATCTACGTAAATGCCTAGCCAACAAGGAACTGTAGGTTCCCCTCGAAGACTTGCAAATAAACAAAGCGGTACACTTTGTGGAGAAACCGGTCGAAATCATGGATCAAGGAGTCAAGCGATTGAGGCACATCAAAATTCCCATTGTCAAGGTTCGATGGGAAGGAAAGCGTGGCGCCGAATTCACTTGGGAATTGAAAAATGAGATGAAGGCCAAGTATCCGCAGCTCTTCGAGCAGTCTTCCTATAAGATTACGGGGACGAAATCTCCTAAAGGAGGGGAGACTGTAACGCCCTGCGTCCCAAAACTTTAGGCTTTTGGCAAATTTAGTCCCTGGACTTTGCCTATTGTCAATTTTAGTCCCTGAGCTATGTAGTCATTAATACTTTTGGTACTTGGTGAATTCTATGCTATATACTAGATACTTGAAATGTCTAAATCTATATGCTTGAAATGCCTAATTCTATATGCTTGAAATGCCTAATTCTATATACTTGAAATGTCTGATTCTATATACTTGACATGCCTAATTTTATATGCTTGAAATGCCTAATTCTAGATACTTTGGTGCTTGACTCTTGAGGCTCGTGAAACTTGAGACTTGGTTGAACGAGGGACTAGAGTCTTGTCACTGGCAGAAACTATGAAACTTTGAAAACTTTTGTGTTATTGTTATAATCTAGTTATACTATTACCCCATAATACGCAACGCTTAGTGTAACTCGCGAATCGAATCAAAGACGGTGAAACGGAAAGATGGGATTGACCGAGTGGCAATCCGATCGGATGACACGGATCGGATGACGGTCTGATCGAGTGGCCATCCGATCGGGTGGTCATCCTGTAACACCTCGAAAAATTCACGTCCTATAATGTGTTGACACGTGTCATAAAGTTTGAACGTGTGAAAGAATGTTATAAAAGGACTAAAGTTGACAAACATGGAAAGTATGTGATTTTACGGGTTCTAAATGTCAACAGTGAATAAATATACTTCATAATAACCCTACATGATGTTTGTAACATCAAACGAATAAATCATGGATCATACGAAGCTAAAAGTGAGAGATTACAAACTACAGGGGTTAAATGTGTCAACATGTTTAAAGATATACCTCTGAGTGACCTTTTGACAAACCCGAAGCTTTGTAAATGTTAATTATGCTCACTAGAATGCACGATATAAATTTCATAAAGTTTCTTTATCGTATGAGAAAGTTATGATCAAATTCGTGTGCGAGGGGTTAAAGCATTAACGTTGAAAGTTAAGACTTTTCGGGTTAACCGGAAGTGTCCAGGGACTTGGCAAAGTGGGTATAAGTCCTAAAGCCCTTGTGGGTAAATATAAGGGGGTCAAAATGCAAGAAATAACCTTGGTTACCCTTTCATGAAGCCAAAGGTCAAGTTACAAAACAATAGAAAATTGAAAATCTGAAATTAGGGGCCATGCGGCCCGCGTAAGGATATGCTAAACGGGAGGCGGGCCGCGTCAGGCGCCCAGAAGTAGAAAAGCGTGACAGCCTCCTGCAAACGCGGAAAACCGATCCTTTTTCGACATTAATGCAATGTGGGCGACCCCTAAACAGTCCTAGACACTAGGAACACATGTTGGAAGGTTATGGTCTGTTGTAGACGTGTTTGTCAACCAATTGTGGTGCTTAAATCTACAATAAAAGGGCCTTCAAGTTCATAAACATTCCTCACACCTTCAAGTGCATACCTGATCAATTCTGGAGCTCCCAAGCAGCCTCAACTGATCATATCTCGTGCATAGGACTTCAGTAAGTGTTCTAATCCTTCTTTAATTGAGTTTAGCTTAGTTTATTAGCTAAAAGTCAAACTGTCGTAATTACGGTTTGACTTCGAGATTAGTCAACAATGGCTCAGTCATATCTCGAATTAAAAGTAGATATAAGTTGGTATTTATGTGGGTAGTAAACCCTCAAAAGGGTTCCCCCTGATTGCCACTCTAACCAGGTCAAAAGACGGGTCAAACTAGTTTATAAAAAGTCAACAGGATACTTAAAATGCCATTTATGCATAATTAACATTATAGATCATATACAACCTGTTTGATCATTGTTATAACTTAGTAATAAGTGTAAGAACATGTCTAAACATGTTCAACCCGACAAATTCCTGTAAATACCCGGTTCGGAACCGAAAGTCACAGAGTTTGACTTTCACTTTGACTTTCAGTTCTGACCCGTTTAGGCATGTTTTAGAAATACCTCAGAGCTTTAATTGGACTAGGTTACATGTTAGAATAACCCTCTGTGATGTTACACCTTGGTTCATTAGTTATCCAATTAATATGCATGTTTCCGTTAATTGTTCATATGTTGACCGTTATGCCCTTATTACCTTAAAACGTGATTTTTGGAAATGTAAAAGAGTAGAAACTTTAATTACTGATGTATAAACTTGTATGCAAAGTTTGACATCAGTTTGACTTGTAGATTAAGAGTTATGCTCATTATCGCAAATTTAAAGCTTTATGTTAATAAAATGGCGTAATTAGCGTATAGCCTAGTTAAGCCTACGTTTTAGTATCAAACTTAATACCCACTGATGTAATATATTATTTTGGGATTTTTAAAGATTTTTAATTAATTTTAGGCTGAGCATAACTAGTAGTCGTAGGCTTAATCCGGTAATTGTCGGTTTTGCCCTTACGGCCCATAAAATGAGTTTTACATATCTAAACGACTCCAAACCTTTTGCTACTGATCACATATGATAAATAAATTATTTTAAGCCTTCTGGAAATATAAAAATATCAGATTTAAGTATCGAACCCGGAAATGGCCTTTAATAGCCTTATTTAGCGTTTTTAACACATAGTATGTATTAAAATCATATTGAACATACCCGGGTTGATACCTACTGATATTTTAGGAAAATTAGAATATTTTAACAGTAAGAAAAGGTTGATCAACTCAGACTCCGGTTTTGAGCTTTTCGGCTTATGTGAAATTACCAAAATGCCCATACGGTGCATAGTTTGGTTATAATTGACAAATTTCACATATATACTTTAACCTACTGATATAACTTGGAAAATTGAGTATATTTGCTGATTACATCAGGTCTATAACTCAGTTTATCATTTAAACTCTTTTACAACCTTTAAAATGACCAAACTACCCCTACGGGGCATAGTTTGTGTTTGAATTCGTTTCGGGCATAATAAAAGACATCTTACTGATGTCACAACATATTTGAAGCATATTAACTTAGGAAACCTGTATATGGCTCTTACGGATACCCGTTACGCTTATTACGCGTTCGGTTCGGTTTATGTAACAAGTTTACATAAATTAGCCGAAACTGGTCAAACCTTATCGGTTTTATCTCAAAATCCAGAATGTGAATGAAGGACCCATATTAAACAAGTCTCTGAACTTTTCGGGTCTAAATCACATTCTATCCGGTCTTCGCTTAATCGTGCGTACGAACCGTATCTTTGAAACTAGCCGGTCTAAGCTTAAGCTTAATAAAAGACCCGTTAGGATTCTAATAGGTTATATTAAACCTTCGTTCCAGATTAGGAGAACCAGTAAAAGCTACGTGCATTTTGCTTATTGTGATTAATACTTGCTCAGGTAAATACTTTTAACTTATTTTCCCTATACGGGCTTGGGTTACGGTATATAGCATACCGCTTGATCGAGCATCAAATCTCCACAATTGAGTGGGTAGTTGACTAATTTGATCGGCTCGTTTAAACAGTCTTGTTTACTTAAAGCCTTTGGGGGGTTAATGACCATGTCCCGGATATCCTAGGCATCATCTTACGAGATGGCCACGACCTGAGCACGGGGTGTAGGCGTACACCTGTCAGTGTATAACTCTATGATGTGGTGTGTCTATTGATCTTTAACCCAGACAAGATCCGGGCTACTGAACGCACAAGTAACATGTAATTCGTTCACAAGATTATACTATTAAATAATTCTCCCAAGTTATAAAAATGTTTATGCCATGTGCATCCAAACCAATTTTAAATCATTTTTCAAAATGAGTCAGTTGATTGTATTTACCAGTGTAAACTGACGTATTTTCCCAAAAAGACTTAATGCAGGTACTAAACGAAATTGGCTGGATTGTCTCCTTAGCATCAATAAAAAGTCTCACAAGCTTAGGATGCCTGAAGTCTGTTGAACCATTGTTTATATTTTATTTCGATCCGTTCTGTGGATAAACATCCGAACGTTGTGATACTTGATATTACAATAATTTATTCGGTTGTATGATATCTTTAAATTTGCTTCCGCTGTGCATATTAAATATTGTGTTGTTTGACTATTACGTTGTCAACCACGTCACGATACTCCCCCATCGGGCCCACCGGTGACACGTGGAAATCGGGGTGTGACACATCCGATCGGATGGCCATCCGATCGGATGACCACCCGATCGGATGGCCACTCGATCGGACCGCCATCCGATCCGTGCACACCACCTCTCTTCACACCTTCTCACACTATAAATAGGCCTGTCACATCACCATTCTCACTGATGTGATAGCCTCACTCGACCAGACGCATGCACTCCTATTTTCCTCCATTTATTGATGATTTCGGTACGTTTTACACTCGATTCGTGTACTTTATTGATCTACACCTCATTCTCTACGTGACTCTCCTTTGAAACCACACTTTTCACCGTGAAATCTCTTAGATCTGAGTTCTTAAGGATGATGTCATCATGGTGGTTTGTACAAACTACTATATGATGTCATTCCTGATAGAATCTAGCTTAGATCTAAGGAATTTCATGCGTTTTACACTAAATCTATGCTAGATATAAACTTTTCAAGCTAAAACCTATGTTTATCTTCATCTTTTCTTAAACTTTTACTAAAATGGTGAGATTCGAACCTAAACACACTGTAGACTTGATTATTAGTTTGGAGTCGGTTTGGAGAAGGATTGTTGCCAAAGAAGATGATCGGAGTACGGATTCTGACATAAATATCATCACGAACTGACGACCGAACGGACAGGGGTGATTCCCGCCGGATCGGATCGGTTGAACACCGATGTGTTTACCATTGTCTCAATACGTACCATAACGTCGCTGTTTAAACATAAACTTAGAGTTTTACAAAATTAAGAACGGGACAAGGTAACCCGATCGAGTGGCAATCCGATCGGATAGCCATCCGATCGAACATCCACCCGATCGAGTGACACTTGCCCTTAACCCTAAACACTCTTGAAACTTTGAAGTCCTGATCGTCGAGTGGCAGCTCGATTGGATAGCCATCCGATCGAACAGCCATCCGATCGAGGAAACCTTGAATCTTGAGCTTGGATCGAGTGGTGACCCGATCGGATAGCCATCCGATCGGACAGCCATCCGTTCCCTTCTCACTTTTATCAACCTTGAATCGAGTGGCAACCCGATCGGATAGCCATCCGATCGGGCAGCCATCCGTTCCTATCACACACATGTCATCTCAATCGACTTGCAATCCGATCGGATGGCCATCCGATCAGACAGCCATCCGATTCAGTGACTAATCCGACACTTGTGAAATCTCGTTATTCTGTCTGACACTTATTTCGTTGCAATCTAATCAGGCTAATTCTAAAGAGCTCTCGTTGATCCAATAACAGTTGAACTGTTAAGCAATCACTGTGAGTATACTCGATCCCTTTTTGTTTTAAACTTTGGGATGTAACATGTATTCTATTAAACTACGATACTTGAGACTTTTGCAAACTAAACTCTATCCTGCTTGTATGTGAAACTTGTGATTCTTGTATTCTATTTGTGCTATGTGAACGTTTAATCCAAGGTGTGTAGTTCCGCCTTAACAATAGTAGCGCTATAGGAGATGCACCTCCCCATTATTCTCGGGGGTATTGTTAGGAGGATTCTAGTTTTCCTTGAGACTTGGGAAAACAACAAAGCATCGGGATACTTGGGCTATCACTTGTTGGACTACGAACACTAGCATGGCTGAAACTATTTTGTTACACTTACATACGGATATGAGTTGTTTTAATCTATTATACTATTACTCAAACTTGTATACTCGCAGGTACATTTTTGTACTGACCCTATTTTAATACATGTTGCAGGCTGATAGGATGCTGAGGAAACTAGTGAATCAAGCTAGGATGATGCTTAGAAACCCACGTAGTTAATTAAACTTTGAACTATATTTGATATTTGGTGTAATTTGATACCTGATGTGATGGTTATTCGTTTAGACAATGTTAAATCAATTTAATCTATTATGAAATTACTAGTGTTATGGAATCTTATGAGCAATCTGAACGCTTAGTGCTCGCACCCCGATGTTTCCACCATCGGTTGGAGTGTGACAGAGAGAGGGGGAGAGGAATCGTTGCTTCTTTTCCACACCCACAAAGCACTATTTTATCAACCTTGAAACCCTAATTGAGGAAGAAGATGCAGATAATCAATCTTGAAACCTTAATTGAGGAAGAAGAAGATGCAGATAAGAAGGGATATAAAGGGGCGAGTAATAAAGTAAAAAGGTAAAAAGGTAAAATACCAATAATACCCTTGCATTAAATAAACCTAACTTAGTAATTTAACTCAGTTTGGTGTAAAGGACTTAAAGTGATATAAAACATGTGATTTAAGGACATAAACTGAAATTAAAACTTTTAAAGGGCACGTTTCAAAATTCAGATAATACATAAATGACAAAATGTGAAATTTACTCCTCTAAATATAATACAAAGGCTATCACATAAGTATGGAAACTATCTTATGCTATTAATCAGGATATTACAAAATGATATGCGCAATATACGCCAATAATACCTATTTTGGTTAAAAATTGATTTCCTTAACCAAATTAAGAAAATGAGGTGAGGTTCTTAGAAAAATCATCAGATTTACGTCAATGATCCTGGATTGTTGATCAGGATCTTAAGTTATAAAAACTGTTTGTAAAGGATTTATGAATGAATGCAATACAAATATGATAAACACAATAGATTTGATAAGGGGAAAAAACCCTTAATCTTCTTCTTGAAGATGATCTCTGGCACAAAAAACCCTAGGAGCTGGAAACTACACAACACCACTAATATTAAACTTGTAAAAGAGTATAAAGGTGAGACTTGATCGATCAAACTAGGTGTGACAATGATTATGTGATTGCGAGTTGTGTAGAGTGTTTCAGTGAGTGAATTGTGTCCCTAAAATGATCTGATCAAGCCTTTTTATAGTATAATACAAAATATGAATCCTAACTAAAATTCCGAGAAATTCGGGATCCTTAAGAGAACAAGTCAGTGACCGTTGGTAGCTCCCAGCTCTATTTCCACACGCTTTCTTGAGCTACCTTCGCGATAATTCAGGTGCAAGCCATCCACTAGCCGCTAAAATAAGAATATCCCTACAAAATATTCCTCAAAGATAGAAGCAACTGATTAGCAACAACAACGTTCAGGATCCTTAGTCATATCAAGATCCTGCTATACATTAAATATATCAGGATTTTATCGGTCACTAATAAACAACAGGATATTGACTGTCGAAATTCTACCCCAAATAATTGCCCCCAAATTTTACAGTTGTGGATAATAGTTGTGAAATTTCAAATATTTTCAAAAGTAAATGTGTAGATGAGATTAAAGGATTAACCTCGACCCAATTACCCATGCGATTAGACTTGCTAGGAGAATCATTATAACTACCAGAGCAATCTTTACTCTTTGTTCATTATAAGCCCCCCGAAGGTGAAGAATTAGGTTAGTTTCTCTCTCTCTCTCTCTCTCTCTCTCTCTCTTCCTTCTTTATTTTCTTAGTTTCTTCGAATTCGTTATCGATGGCCAAGAAAACTCTTTGATCCTCTAAGGTTCCCGAGTTATCCGACCTGGAGATACTAAAGCCCACTGAGGAAGAACTCTGTACCTTTGATAACCAGGCCATTGGCTATCTCGTCACCTCCCAGTTCCTACCTGGAAGCGCCGTTATTCGACCCTTTGATTCCCACAGCAAAGTTGACCTCAATTCTGAAACTTGGGTTTGTTTTCCGTTTTCCCCTTCTCCATCGGTTTCATTTTCCCATTCTCACCACTAGTGAATGAATTCTTTAGTCTGACCCAAATCTGCTACTCACAAGTCATGCCCTTTTTGTGGGGAGTTCTCTTTGTTATGGATAAGCTCAACCAGAAACATTCCTTAACATCACAGTCTCTGAACTTACCAATGTTTATGAACTACGGACCCATGGAGCCAATCGCTTCACTGTTAGAGTCAAACCCGGGCAATACCCTCTTGACGTTAAAACACAACATAATGAAAAAGACTGGAAGACTAAATTCTTCTTTGTTTGTCGAGATTCCTTTCCCAATGGCTAGTCCTTGCCTACCCATTGGATTCGTAAGGTAGGACTCGCTAGGATCCTAGTTCTTGATAAACATAAGTGATACATTGTTTCTGATACTTCTTATTTTGTTTGGGCAACTTTTTATCTAGAAATTCATACACCTGCAACATAAGAGACAAGAGACAAAGTTTCAAATGTGTTAGCTTTACCAGAATCAGAGAGAACTTTCCAGCCGGATCCAGCCCTCCAAGAAGCCACCTTCCAATCCCATACCTCAGAGTCCATAATGTCCGCTGCAGGAAGTCCAAAAGCCATAGGGAAGTTTGATCTTGATAGGATCCTAACCTTCGTTCAGAGCGATACCCCTGTCAAGTAAGAAAGCCTTGCTGCTTCTGCTCCCAAACCTCGAGCTCTTCCTATGCGATCTAAGGCCACTTCGATTAAAAAATGTAAGGGCCAAGAACTGATGGACCCAGAAGCCTTAGAAAACCTGGAGCATGTGGAGATCACTAAAAAAATCCAAACCATGCAAAGTGTGGTAAGTATAAATCAATACTTTTGTTTTAAAATTCCTAATATACACTAAGGGTATGTTTGGCAAAAGTAGCTGTTGGCTGAAAACTGGTAGCTGAAAGCTAAACAAATACGAGGAGTACAAATGCAATTAATTAAGTAATTATATATAAAAAGTATAAAAAGTAAAATGTATTCAAGATTACCTATTTTTTTTTAAAGAAGTTATGCTTTGTTAAATCTAAAATTAAAGAAAAAAAAGACTATATTAAAAAAATTCTATATATTTAGTATTTGATCAGGTATTTTTTGAAAATTTTCTACTATTAAAAGAAAACCATGATTATTTCGGCTAACCAGTTCAAATTAATAACTTAATTTGTTTTTATAGTTAGGGTTTTAGACATCACAAAGTCTCAAACCCACTATTTCTATAACCGGTTTAGACCATTTTTACCGTTAATAAGTTTGGTTAATAATGATATAATCACTCTCAAGTAGAGATGCACATAAAACCTAGACCTGGAACCGATCTGGAATACCTGATCGGGAATTGGTTCTTACCCTACCTGAACCGTGGGTACAAACCAGTTCCAAACCCGACCGAAGAAAAAGGATCCAAACCGGTTCCACCTCTACCCAGTCAAAACCAGACCCAAACCGGCCAAAACCCGAAAAAAAAAACCGTCCAAAACCCGAACGTATCCAAAATCGGTTCCTACCTAGAACAAGTTGTTGACTTTATTGACAAAAACCGGATCCAGTTCTAAAAAAACCAGTTATATCCACCTCTACTCTCAAGTCTCAATATGTCTGATTCTCTATGTCCAACCCTTTAACAAATTTAGGGGACGTTTGTTCAACTCTTAATGATTCAGATCTCTTACTTGTTCAACACTTAATGATTCAGACTGTTTTTTTCATGAGCAGATGTCCGAATGATTTAGACATTTGCCTCTGAATGGTTAAGCATTATATTGAGTCTAAATGGTTAATACCTCTTATTTGAATTGGTCAGACATTTTCCTCTGAATAGTTAAGCATTATACGCTCTTAGTGGTTCAGACCTCTTACTGGTTCAACACCTAGGGGCTGTTTGGCAACTTCTGAATGGTTAAGTGCTGAACCAATAAGAGATCTGAACCATTAAGTGCTGAACCAGTAAGAGGTCTGAACCATTAAGAGCCAGTATAATGCTTGACCGCTCAGAGGCAAATGTCTGCCCAATTCAGATTAAAGGTCTTAACCATTCAGACTCGGTATAATGCTTAACCATTCAGAGGCAAATGTCTGAACCATTCAGACATCTGTTAGCGAAACAAAAGTCTAAACCACTAAGTGCTAAACCAATAAAATGTCTGAACCACTAAGAGCCTCATTAAGAGCTAAACAAACAGTCTCTTAATAATTTAGACCTCTTACTGTTTTAGCACTTTAACCATTCGGAAGTTAGCCCCTTATATGTTCCCTTGTATGATGAGTACTAGAGATGGGCATAATAACCGGTTCCAAACCCGACCCGTTAGAACCTACCCATAACCGGTTCCAGTCCCAACCCGGTATAAAGCATACCCGGTTCCGGGTTTAAAAAACCCGATGGTTCCTACCCGGTTCCATATTTAAAAAAAATAAGTTCCATACCCGGTTCCAACCTGTACCCGGTTCCTACCCGTACCCGGTTCCTACCCGTTCCCAGTTTCCATGCGTACTCGGTGCCACTTTATGTGACAACTGGCACAAACCGGTAATTTCCGTACACTATAATTATTGCTTAATGACTGCAATTATGAGTTTAATTGTCAGCAATGTCTGAACACATGATTAAACAGGTGAATTCATGCATGTTGTATACTACAAAATATTGCTTTATGCATAAACGAGAGCGTTGCGTCAGAATAATAGTAAACTCACCGGTAAGACACACTGTGTCGACTGAACTGCAGAAAGCAGTCAGACGTAAAATTGAGGCCTAGGTGTAGGTCCGACGACAAGAATGCATTAAAACCCAAGAGTACATACAAGGGTTAATGTATATGCAATACGAAAGCGAAAATAAGCACTAAAAAGCACCCGAAACGCACTTTAAGTGCAGAATTTATAAAAATTCAGCAATAATCAGCATTTAAGCATATAAATATTATGCAGAAATGTCGTTTTATTATCCAAAATATTTCCCTAAGTGTTGGGAATTGAAAGAGTACAAGAAAGGTACTTAAACGACACTAAAAAGTGTAATTTAGCACTTTAACGAATCAGTATGTAACCGAACAACCAGACTATACCCGGAACATGAAAATACTATTATTTTCATTATCTATATTTTTCTGAGCCAGTTAGGGTCCCCGTATACCCTAACACCCGCCAAAACACGCTATACATTACTAACGGAGTTTAATACTTAACTAACCTATTTAACATAACCATTAACCTAACTATCTACTTACAATCGAACCAACCCCCACCCCATTCCCTAACCGTCCCCTTGTGTGGGGGACATGTTTGTACAAGTTGGATTTCCATGATCTAGAATTGTCTAGTATCAACATAACATAAGAACCCATGGATAATAACTCTTTAATTTTTCCTATAAATACCACTAAACACATGAGATAATTACCATCACCAAACACCAACTCAACTCTTCTCTCTTGCCCTCCCCCACCTTCGGCCGAACTACACACACACACCCATCATACTTTCAAGTTTTGATCTTGCATTTCCATCATCATACAAGTGTTAGAGGTCACGTATAAAGAGTCTTGAAGCAAGCGGAACACGAAGGACCTCTACCGTTAGCTTTTATCCACCTCTTTTTCGCCAAAGATCTTCCCTAGCCTTGAGCTAGAGGTATATCACTTAAAACTTGTTTTTACACTTATCTAAAGTGGGTAAAAGGAATATTGTTGGTGAAATCTCGTTAAAATACAAAATGATGAACAAAAGTCTAGTAAAAACCATAAAAGTGGTGGTTAAAGACATATAACTTGTGTAAAAGTTGTAGTATTTGAGATTTGTGTTTATCTAGACCCGATCTATGATGTGGTAGCTCGGATCTCCGTTTAACCCAACTTTGTAAGATCATGGATCTTCACATAAGCTCGTTTTTGGTTACTACAAGGGTTAAAAGGCGAAACTCTACCACACTAGAGACATGAACTTGTGTAGAAATATTTTACTTGTGTAAAAGTAATTTAACTTGTACAATGGAGTTTAAAACTAGCAGATCTACGTATCTGCAAGTGGTATTTTTGAAGAACCACACTTTAAAGAAATCACATGTTCTAAACCGGGTCTTACACAAACAAAAGTGGTTTTTGTGAACAAACAAGTGTATGGATACTTGTGTAACAAGGGTTTTAACAAAGAAATAATTTTCGTAAAAACCGACTAGAAGTTGTAAAACTTCATACTCTTTAAAAATAAAGTTTTTAAGAAGTTAAACTTATTTTTAAAGATAACAAGACTTACTAAATGTGCTAGTAAGTTACTACACATTTTTGTAAATATTCAAGTTCATGAAATTAGTGATAATTGTTGTTGCTGATTGTTGATGATTGTTGATGGTTTAAAAGAAAATAAACACACGTTTTGAAAACGTGGGAAACCTCCATTTTTAGGGGAAACTCTGTCAAAATTTTTATAAATTTTGACACTTAGAAAAATATAAGTTTTTGAGAAACTTATTCCCTAAAAATGTGTTTATGAGTATTACTAAGGTTTCCCTAATTTTTGGTGATAAGAAATGAGGATTTCTTCAAGAATAAAAATGGATAATAAGTATATATTTTTGAGAGAAAAATATATATTATTTTATCACCAAATTTTGTGCTAAGTGTATATAGTATGTGTTATATGTGCGAGTGTATTGAGACTTAAAAATACACTAAATACTCATGAGGAGTAGAAATATAGAAATACACATACAAAACACAAGATACATGATTCGGGTGCAAAGTGCAAAACACAAAAGACTTATATTTATTTTTGAAGAAAATAATATAAGTAAGATACGTAGTTAAAAATATGGAATATTTTTAACACAAGAATATATACACAAAAGAGAGTGACTGTACTTGTGCGACACAAGTCTAGTGACTAACGTTAAGAAAACGCGTATAGGTTACGACGTTAATTAAGCAAATCCGGTGGAGTTTACGACGCTAGGAACGCAAAGTTGTGAGTTCATGCTCCCCCTTTTCTCTTAACTGTTTTCAGTTTTATAACTTCGGGGGTGAAATACATGTTACGTGGTATAATAAACGAGAATTGATACTGGGTATAATAAACGAGAATTGATACTTGATATAATAAACGAGAATTGATACTTGGTGTAATAAACGAGAATTGGTACTTGGTATCATAAACGAGAAATAGTGTCACGAATAGGGTACCATAAGCACCATTAATCGTGTACATACTTAGACCGCAGAACAAAAGGTTAGATCTAACGGGTACTCGGGCAGCCCCACTCTTGGTGACCACTAGTACCGAGGAGTGTTTTTGTGTCTCAGTCGTGAATCGACAACTAGAAAAATGCCTATGGTTTGGTGACTTCCTATGTCGTGCCACACGTTAATGGCCTTGCAACCCATTAACTAAACAAGAATACATTATTTGGTTTATACCACAAGAATACTTTATTCGGTTTACACCACAAGAATACTTTATTTACACAAGAATACATTATTTGGTTTATACCACAAGAATACTTTATTCGGTTTACACCACAAGAATACTTTATTTACACAAGAATACATTATTTGGTTTATACCACAAGAATACTTTATTCGGTTTACACTACAAGAATACTTTATTTTCACAAGATACTCGTTATGTTTTCATACAAAGTATACAAACGTGTTCAACACAAAACTGCATGAATTCACACCAACTTTATGTTGACGTTTTTCCAAAAACTCACATGTATTTCAGGTAACTAGGATGGATGTGCGCGCGGTTTTGCTTATGCTCGTGGATGTCGCTTGTGTTTAACTTTAAATAAAGTTGTAAACTTTTGAGACTATGTCTTTATGCTGTCTAGCGATGTAAACGCTAACGAATGTTTTCAAACTATGGTATTTGAATGTTATTTTTACGAGCATGTAGCATGTTTACTCTTCGTATGCAATGAGAACCTTTCATGATCACACCTCGTGCTTCCGCCTTAGAAAGGGGTGTGACAGATTGGTATCAGAGCTGCGATTGTAGTGAACCAGGATTCATTCTCGAGTCTAGTCTACAATCTCTAGGATCCATTCACAAAAACAATTTTCAAAGAGTTTTCATTGCATAAAACGTCCCGCGACATCCACTGCCTGAAATTGAATACATGAGTCTAGAAAAGACACTACGAGACTTAGAGTGCACTTGAGTAGCACTTGTCGTTGACTAGAAATTACTTGCAATTATGTGTGATAATTAGCATGTACTAGAAGTAGAATGTCACCAGTATGTGTGACTTTACCTGAAAGCAATGGCCTATCCGAAGGAAGAAATACGAGGACGAAACGAACTGTGCGGACTGTGCAAGGAGTTACGTAATTATGGATGCATACATAATTATGGAAGTCAGTGCACAGAAACCACAGCAAGTCTTGTCACGTATAGATTCCCTCAGTGCAAGCCTACTAAGTACTCTGCTAGAGTAATGGTTGTTTGATGTCACTTATGTGGTATATATACCTGTGAATATATATGATACTACTGTCTAGTGTGACGATGTCAAACAAATGCCTAACCCTGTTGTGTTATGTTCTGTCAGAACATGGCACCCAGGAAAGCTGTGAATGCTCGCAATGATGATCAACCTCCACCTCCCCCATTGCCAAGAACTGCTGAAGAGCTGAACGCCTTGCTAGAGGAAAGGATCTCCACTGCTATCGCCCAGTACGAGGCGAACCGAACCCAAGACAGTGGAGGACCAAGCAACGCTAGGCGTAATGGGGATGGAGATTCGTCTGGAGGCAATGCAGCTCAAGGTAACCTTGAGACACTGTACTAAGCATGAGGAAATTTATGAACGGTCTTTGCTTCATTATTTCTTCGATTGCTCACATATGAATTGGTTGAATCAATTCCAGGCTGCACATTCAAACAGTTCCTCGACTGCAAACCGATGAACTATGACGGCACAGGAGGTGCAGTAGCATTTGTGCGCTGGACGGAGAAGACTGAAGCTACTTTCCGCATGAGCAAGTGTACTGCGGATCAACAAGTCACCTTTGCTACTGGGTTGTTTGTCGATGAAGCTCTGACTTGGTGGAACCTGCAAGCCCAAACTTTGGGTGATGATGCCGCTTATGGCCTAACTTGGGATGCACTGAAGGAAAGAATGAGAGAGAAATACTGTTCTCGTGCCGAACTCCAAAGGCTGGAGACAGAGTTCTGGCACTTGACTATGGAAGGTGCTGACATCAATGGTTACACTCGAAGGTTCCACGATCTGTCTAGAGTGCTTCCTTACATGGTGACTCCTGAATTTAAGCGTGTGGAACGCTACATTTGGGGACTGGCCTCAGAATTTCGCGGCATGGTAACGGCGGCCAAACCACAAACAATCACCGAGGCTGTAACTCTGGCTGTCAGCCTAACTGAAGATTGTGTTCGAATGAAGAAGCTGTCACTGAACCCAACAGAAAATACCGAGACACACGCTGAGTTATCCGGTGACAAGAAAAGAAAACATGCAAACCTGAGTCAAGCAACTCGTAACAACAGGGGTTCCAACAAGAAGCGTGACACTAACCCGCCGCAGGGGGCGAAATCTCTTGCAGCCATGAATGACGCTCCTGCCAAGAGGTACCTGGGCACTCGGCCCCTTTGCAACAATTGCAAGCGTCACCACGAAGGGGTTTGTCGCGTTCCAAAATGCGATAAGTGTGGAAAGTTGGGTCACTATGCTGAGGATTGTTGGAGTAAAGGAAGGAATGGGAATGGCAATGGTAACCGAACTGGGAATGGAGCTGGGCGAAATCAAGGATGCTTCAGTTGTGGAAGCAACGAACATTTCATGAAAGATTGTCCAAAAGGAAACACTGCTCAGGCTCGAGCATTTGTGATTGGAGCAAAGAACGCACGCGAGGACCCAAACGTGGTCACCGGTACGTTTCTCATTAACAATCACTTTGCATCCATATTATTCGACACTGGCGCCGATTATAGCTTCATGTCTGTGGAATTTAAACGCATACTCGGAATAGAATCTAGTAGATTAGAAATTCCTTATTCCATAGAACTAGCCAATGGTAAACTTGTTGAGTCGGGCGAAATTGTTAGAGGCTGCACACTGGAACTTGGCGAACAAAAATTTAGCATCGACCTCCTGCCTATTCAATTGGGTAGCTTCGATGTAGTGGTCGGAATGGACTGGTTGTCCAAAAACAGAGCTGAAGTTATCTGTCATGAGAAAATCATTCGCATCCCTCTAGCGAATGATGAAACTCTCATCGTGCATGGAGAAAAACGAGACGCGCCTCTTCGAATCATCAGCTGTATGAAGGCACAGAAGTGCTTAAGGAAAGGATGTGTCGCTTTCCTAGCACACGTTATAGACAAGAAGGCTGTAGAGCCAAAACTCGAGGACATTCCTGTGGTGAAGGAATTTCCTGATGTGTTCCCGGAAGATCTGCCAGGACTACCTCCGCAACGACAAGTCGAGTTCCGTATAGACTTGGTTCCAGGAGCTGCTCCTGTAGCCAAGGCACCCTATCGACTTGCACCATCCGAAATGCAAGAATTATCTACACAACTCCAGGAGTTGTTGGATAAAGGATTCATAAGGCCAAGCTTCTCACCCTGGGGAGCTCCAGTGTTGTTCGTGAAGAAGAAGGATGGAACACTGCGGATGTGTATCGATTACAGGGAACTAAACAAGCTCACTATCAAGAATCGGTATCCACTACCGAGGATTGATGACTTATTTGATCAACTGCAAGGATCAAGCTACTATTCCAAGATCGACCTTCGATCTGGATACCATCAGCTGAGAATCCAAGATGAAAGCGTGCCAAAGACTGCATTCAGAACGCGATATGGGCACTACGAATTTCTTGTGATGCCGTTTGGATTGACGAACGCGCCAGCGGTCTTTATGGACCTAATGAACCGCGTGTGCAAACCATATCTCGATAAATTCGTGATTGTATTTATCGATGATATCCTAATTTACTCGCGAACGAAAGAAGAACATGAGCAACATCTCAGAACCATCTTGGAGCTACTGAAGAAAGAGAAACTTTATGCAAAGTTCTCGAAATGCGAATTCTGGATTCGCGAAGTACAATTTCTTGGTCACGTGGTGAATGAGAAAGGCATTCATGTAGACCCGTCCAAGATTGAAGCAATAAAGAATTGGGAAGCTCCCAAGACCCCAACCGAAGTCCGTCAATTTTTGGGCTTAGCGGGCTATTATCGGCGATTCATTGAGAATTTCTCGAAGATAGCTCAACCGCTAACGACCCTGACACAGAAGGACAAGAAGTACGACTGGGGTCACAAACAAGAAGAAGCCTTTCAACTACTTAAGAACAAGCTCTGCGATGCACCGATACTATCATTACCCGAAGGCACTGAAGACTTCGTGGTATACTGCGACGCCTCACGACAAGGCTTGGGTTGCGTGCTCATGCAACGCCAAAAAGTCATCGCTTACGCTTCAAGACAACTGAAGGTTCATGAAAGAAATTATACCACTCACGACCTAGAGTTGGGCGCAGTGGTATTCGCCTTGAAGATTTGGCGACATTATCTATATGGTACTCGATGTACAATCTTCACAGATCACAAAAGCTTACAACACATATTTGATCAGAAGGAATTAAATATGCGCCAGCGACGTTGGGTCGAGCTGCTGAATGATTATGACTGTGAGATTAAGTACCATCCTGGAAAGGCAAACGTTGTAGCAGACGCGTTGAGCCGAAAGGAAAGGGTTAAGACCAGGGTTCGAGCATTGGAAATGACGATTCGAACGAACCTCACTGCACGCATTCGGGATGCACAACAAGAAGCTCTTAAAGAAGATAACCGTAAAGCTGAATACCTCCGGGGTGCATTGAATTACATGGTGCCAAACGAAGAGGGAGCCTTATACTTTGAGAAGCGTATTTGGGTTCCACTCTATGGTGGCATACGAGAAGTCATCCTTAATGAAGCCCACAAATCGAGATATTCGATCCATCCAGGATCGGACAAGATGTACCAAGACTTGAAAGAGTACTATTGGTGGCCGAGACTCAAAAGCGACGTTGCTGTCTATGTTGGAAAATGCCTAACCTGTGCGAAGGTTAAGGCCGAATATCAGAAACCGTCCGGCCTATTACAACAACCAGAAATTCCCGTATGGAAATGGGAACAAATCTCGATGGACTTCATAACGAAATTACCCAGGACCCCGAGAGGGCACGATATGATATGGGTAATAGTTGATCGATTAACAAAGTCTGCGCATTTCCTACCAATCCGAGAGAAGGATAGCATTGGAAAGCTAGCAGAGATATACTTAAGAGAAATTGTGGCACGTCATGGAGTGCCAATCTCAATCATTTCAGACAGAGATGGACGCTTTGTCTCAAGAATCTGGCAATCATTTCAGGAAGCCTTTGGATCTCAGTTAGATCTGAGCACGGCATTCCACCCACAAACAGACGGCCAGAGCGAACGGACTATACAAACGTTAGAAGATATGCTTCGCGCATGTGTCATGGACCTAGGCGGCAGCTGGGATACTCATCTACCTTTAGTTGAGTTTTCCTACAATAACAGTTATCATACGAGCATAAAAGCCGCGCCGTTCGAAGCTCTGTATGGCCGCAAATGCCGATTGCCCTTATGTTGGGCAGATGCCGGAGATAAACGTATGGTTGGTCCTGAACTTGTACAAGAGACAACCGACAAGATTGCGCAGATCCGAGAGCGCATTAGGGCGGCTCGAGAGCGACAAAAGAGCTACGCGGATCCAAATAGAAAATCGGTAGATTTCGAGGTGGGAGACAAAGTGTTGTTAAAAGTCTCACCATGGAAGGGCGTAGTCAGATTTGGAAAGCGTGGAAAGTTGAATCCACGATACATCGGACCATTCAGAATATTGAGAAGAATTGGTACCGTGGCATACAAGTTGGAGTTACCGGCAGAACTTAATGGAGTACATGATACGTTTCATGTATCCAACTTGAAGAAGAGTCCAACGCAAGAAAACGTGACCATCCCGTTGGATGAAGTGCATATTGATGAAGCCCTCCGATTTACAGAACAACCCGTTGAGGTTACTGACTGGAAAGTCAACAAGACCAGGAGGAGCAGTGTGAAACTTGTCAAAGTACGTTGGAGCTCTAAGCACGGACCCGAATACACATGGGAACGTGAAGACCAGTTCAAGAAAAAGTATCCCCACCTATTCAAGAAGACTCCAGCGAGAGTTAGTTCAGTCTGAATTTCGGGACGAAATTCTTTTAACGGGGGGAGACTGTGACAACTGGCACAAACCGGTAATTTCCGTACACTATAATTATTGCTTAATGACTGCAATTATGAGTTTAATTGTCAGCAATGTCTGAACACATGATTAAACAGGTGAATTCATGCATGTTGTATACTACAAAATATTGCTTTATGCATAAACGAGAGCGTTGCGTCAGAATAATAGTAAACTCACCGGTAAGACACACTGTGTCGACTGAACTGCAGAAAGCAGTCAGACGTAAAATTGAGGCCTAGGTGTAGGTCCGACGACAAGAATGCATTAAAACCCAAGAGTACATACAAGGGTTAATGTATATGCAATACGAAAGCGAAAATAAGCACTAAAAAGCACCCGAAACGCACTTTAAGTGCAGAATTTATAAAAATTCAGCAATAATCAGCATTTAAGCATATAAATATTATGCAGAAATGTCGTTTTATTGTCCAAAATATTTCCCTAAGTGTTGGGAATTGAAAGAGTACAAGAAAGGTACTTAAACGACACTAAAAAGTGTAATTTAGCACTTTAACGAATCAGTATGTAACCGAACAACCAGACTATACCCGGAACATGAAAATACTATTATTTTCATTATCTATATTTTTCTGAGCCAGTTAGGGTCCCCGTATACCCTAACACCCGCCAAAACACGCTATACATTACTAACGGAGTTTAATACTTAACTAACCTATTTAACATAACCATTAACCTAACTATCTACTTACAATCGAACCAACCCCCACCCCATTCCCTAACCGTCCCCTTGTGTGGGGGACATGTTTGTACAAGTTGGATTTCCATGATCTAGAATTGTCTAGTATCAACATAACATAAGAACCCATGGATAATAACTCTTTAATTTTTCCTATAAATACCACTAAACACATGAGATAATTACCATCACCAAACACCAACTCAACTCTTCTCTCTTGCCCTCCCCCACCTTCGGCCGAACTACACACACACACCCATCATACTTTCAAGTTTTGATCTTGCATTTCCATCATCATACAAGTGTTAGAGGTCACGTATAAAGAGTCTTGAAGCAAGCGGAACACGAAGGACCTCTACCGTTAGCTTTTATCCACCTCTTTTTCGCCAAAGATCTTCCCTAGCCTTGAGCTAGAGGTATATCACTTAAAACTTGTTTTTACACTTATCTAAAGTGGGTAAAAGGAATATTGTTGGTGAAATCTCGTTAAAATACAAAATGATGAACAAAAGTCTAGTAAAAACCATAAAAGTGGTGGTTAAAGACATATAACTTGTGTAAAAGTTGTAGTATTTGAGATTTGTGTTTATCTAGACCCGATCTATGATGTGGTAGCTCGGATCTCCGTTTAACCCAACTTTGTAAGATCATGGATCTTCACATAAGCTCGTTTTTGGTTACTACAAGGGTTAAAAGGCGAAACTCTACCACACTAGAGACATGAACTTGTGTAGAAATATTTTACTTGTGTAAAAGTAATTTAACTTGTACAATGGAGTTTAAAACTAGCAGATCTACGTATCTGCAAGTGGTATTTTTGAAGAACCACACTTTAAAGAAATCACATGTTCTAAACCGGGTCTTACACAAACAAAAGTGGTTTTTGTGAACAAACAAGTGTATGGATACTTGTGTAACAAGGGTTTTAACAAAGAAATAATTTTCGTAAAAACCGACTAGAAGTTGTAAAACTTCATACTCTTTAAAAATAAAGTTTTTAAGAAGTTAAACTTATTTTTAAAGATAACAAGACTTACTAAATGTGCTAGTAAGTTACTACACATTTTTGTAAATATTCAAGTTCATGAAATTAGTGATAATTGTTGTTGCTGATTGTTGATGATTGTTGATGGTTTAAAAGAAAATAAACACACGTTTTGAAAACGTGGGAAACCTCCATTTTTAGGGGAAACTCTGTCAAAATTTTTATAAATTTTGACACTTAGAAAAATATAAGTTTTTGAGAAACTTATTCCCTAAAAATGTGTTTATGAGTATTACTAAGGTTTCCCTAATTTTTGGTGATAAGAAATGAGGATTTCTTCAAGAATAAAAATGGATAATAAGTATATATTTTTGAGAGAAAAATATATATTATTTTATCACCAAATTTTGTGCTAAGTGTATATAGTATGTGTTATATGTGCGAGTGTATTGAGACTTAAAAATACACTAAATACTCATGAGGAGTAGAAATATAGAAATACACATACAAAACACAAGATACATGATTCGGGTGCAAAGTGCAAAACACAAAAGACTTATATTTATTTTTGAAGAAAATAATATAAGTAAGATACGTAGTTAAAAATATGGAATATTTTTAACACAAGAATATATACACAAAAGAGAGTGACTGTACTTGTGCGACACAAGTCTAGTGACTAACGTTAAGAAAACGCGTATAGGTTACGACGTTAATTAAGCAAATCCGGTGGAGTTTACGACGCTAGGAACGCAAAGTTGTGAGTTCATGCTCCCCCTTTTCTCTTAACTGTTTTCAGTTTTATAACTTCGGGGGTGAAATACATGTTACGTGGTATAATAAACGAGAATTGATACTGGGTATAATAAACGAGAATTGATACTTGATATAATAAACGAGAATTGATACTTGGTGTAATAAACGAGAATTGGTACTTGGTATCATAAACGAGAAATAGTGTCACGAATAGGGTACCATAAGCACCATTAATCGTGTACATACTTAGACCGCAGAACAAAAGGTTAGATCTAACGGGTACTCGGGCAGCCCCACTCTTGGTGACCACTAGTACCGAGGAGTGTTTTTGTGTCTCAGTCGTGAATCGACAACTAGAAAAATGCCTATGGTTTGGTGACTTCCTATGTCGTGCCACACGTTAATGGCCTTGCAACCCATTAACTAAACAAGAATACATTATTTGGTTTATACCACAAGAATACTTTATTCGGTTTACACCACAAGAATACTTTATTTACACAAGAATACATTATTTGGTTTATACCACAAGAATACTTTATTCGGTTTACACCACAAGAATACTTTATTTACACAAGAATACATTATTTGGTTTATACCACAAGAATACTTTATTCGGTTTACACTACAAGAATACTTTATTTTCACAAGATACTCGTTATGTTTTCATACAAAGTATACAAACGTGTTCAACACAAAACTGCATGAATTCACACCAACTTTATGTTGACGTTTTTCCAAAAACTCACATGTATTTCAGGTAACTAGGATGGATGTGCGCGCGGTTTTGCTTATGCTCGTGGATGTCGCTTGTGTTTAACTTTAAATAAAGTTGTAAACTTTTGAGACTATGTCTTTATGCTGTCTAGCGATGTAAACGCTAACGAATGTTTTCAAACTATGGTATTTGAATGTTATTTTTACGAGCATGTAGCATGTTTACTCTTCGTATGCAATGAGAACCTTTCATGATCACACCTCGTGCTTCCGCCTTAGAAAGGGGTGTGACACTTTAATTATTAAAGTTTAATAAAGTTGGGCTTTCAATTCATAACCCCAGCCCATCAAGCAAAGCCCACAGGCTAAAACTCCCATTATAACCGTTAGAATCGATTTGTTACCGTTGGAATCGATTCTAATGGTCAAATTCAACATTTAATACAAATCTTACCGTTGGAACCGATTCCGCCTATAAAAACTTTGCCATTTTTTCAAGATTATCACACAATTCTCTCTAATCTTCTTCTTCTAGCTTATTCTTCTATCCTATTCTTCTATAATGGCTACCAAAAATTCCAAAGTTACAAACTCCACATCCGTCAACAATGGTGATCAATCTGCTCCATTTGTCGTTGGAACATTATCACACAATCGCAATATTGAGGTGTGGTGTAATTGGGACTTGGTCGATTTGAGTGATGGCTCCTTGTTAAGCAAGGACTCTAACTCAACGTTAACCAAAGCGTCCCGCAAGTGAAAGTGTCGCACCCGCCACAACTAAACGGTCAAAAAAATAAACCGTCTAATGTATACCCGGCTCCTGTTGAAAAATAACCGGTTACTGTTAATCTGGAAACCGGTTCCAGTTCATTTTTTTTTAGCTTATGTATTGTAATTTGTAATCGGTTCAAGTATTTTTAATGTGACTTTTTTATTAGAACAAGGTTTTTTTTATAGATTTAACTTCAAGTATAGAACATCAAACATAATCATTAAGTTCATAAACCACATAAAACATCAAACATAATCATAAACCAAACAAACAACCTAAAAATACAACATTGAACAAAACACATAAAACATCAAACATAATCATAAACCACACAAACCGGTTACATAAAACACCTAATCTTTAGACGAGCCGGTCCCGGAGGCTTCACCCGTTTCATTTTTTTCGCCTTTGTCAACGGACAATGGTGCTCGGTGTGCTTCTTTAGCGTCGAGTTAGTCGACGCCTTCATAAACTTGCCGCAACCTTTGCATCTAGCCATCTCGTGGCTATCGGACATTAAGCATAAATCAAAGTTCTTCCAAATCGCCGGGTTCCTTTTTGTTTCCAAAACCATAACCACTTCATCGTTGCATGCCATGATATCTCTTAGCAAGTATGAAACTATGAATTAGAGAGGTTTAAGAGTGGGTTTTTGGTAGAGGTTTGAAAGTATGAAACTATGAATTAGAAAGATTGATTTAAATAACACAAAAAAAAACCGATTATAATACGACATAACCGGTTCCACTAGTTCCAAGTTCCAACATTTGATTTGAAGATTGATTTGACTGCACACTGAGGACCCGATTCCATACAGTAGTGTCAGCCTTTTTCCTTCACATATACGACAGAACCGGTTCCGACCCGAACCCGGTTCTGTTGAGACCCGGTTTCACAATACCCGTAACCGGGTACAACAGGTTCTGGTTTTTTGGACAAATACCCGGGTATGACCCGGAACCGGTTCTGAGAGGAACCGGGTACGTTCAAATTTGAGGGGAACCGGGTCCGGGTATTAAAAATACCCGATTATGCCAATCTCTAATGAGTACTTGAGTTGAGTTGAGGGCTTTGGGCCGTTTGAAATGGGCCAACTCCAAATCATAAGGTTCATGAATTGATGAATTAAAGTTCCACCAATGTTCGGTATTTCAATGGTTTCGTCCACCGTCTCCATCACTTCCCTCTAAGAACCGTGGAGGATCATCAGTCTCAATCGTAGGTACCAATTTCCTCTCTTTCATCTCAAACTCATTAAAATTTCTTCTTTATTAAATGCGTTTTCATTGCGGTTCAAACTCTGTTTTCATCTGCCCCCTTTTTGAACCAGTTTGATCATCACATCATCATTGCGGTTCGTTTAAAGGCCCCAAATTGTTGAAATTGGATGGAAAATAATTCGATATTAGTGGCGTATCCTGTTTGATTTCTTGTTAATTCATTAAATTTATCGTCCTTTTAAGGTAGTTTCTATTTTGTTTGAATTTTCTGGATCATTTCTCCATTAGGGTTAGGGTTTTCTTGAATTGTATGAATCTGTATTATTTATGTGTTTTGATTTCATTTGCACATATGGGCATTGTATGAATTTTGTGTTCTTTATGTACTATGATGTTCCGAATCAATTTCGGTGATCAATTTTGTTTATCTGGAGTTAAAGTTTGACTTTTTAAGTTGACTTTTACCAAAATCAATGTCAATTATGAAATTAGAAAGGAGTTGGTTTGATATATGATTTGAATCGTTGATCAAATGTATATCGTTGTTTTGTAGGGGATAAGTGTTACAATGCATACGGAACTTCCCTCCGGGGAAGACTATATAAGCGATCTCCCTCAAAGTATCATTGAAACGATACTCACAAAGTTGCCATTACGAGATGCTGTAAGAACAAGTATATTATCTAACAAATGGAGGTACAAATGGGCTACCCTTACGCAGCTTGAATTTGACGATAAATGTGTATCGTGTAACCATGATAGAGCACTTGCAGAGGTCAATCTTGTAACTTTTATCACTCGGTTTCTTTTTCTTCATGACGGTCCTATTCATAGGTTCAGTTTATCTACCGGCTATTTACAAGGCTCCCCTGATGTAGATCAATGGTTGTTGTTTTTATCGAGAAAAGACGTTAAAGAATTGATTCTCGAGTTAGGTGACGGCGAGTGGTTTAGAGCGCCTTCGTGTCTTTTTGCTTGTAGAAAATTGGTTCGTTTGGAGCTTGTTAGATGTGAGTTAGACCCGCCGTTGTCGTTTAAAGGGTTTTTAAATTTGAAACATCTTAATCTTCAACAAGTTCTTATTGCTCCTGACGCGGTGGAGAATCTTATCTCGTGTTGCCCGCTTCTTGAAAGCTTAACTTTGTCGTACTTTGATAGTTTAGAACTCACCATTCGTGCCCCGAACCTTAAGTACTTGATATTAGAAGGTGAGTTTAAAGATATTTGTCTCGAGAATACTCCTATGTTAGTTGCTATATCTGTTGCTATGTATATGACCGACATGACCGACGATATTGCTGAACATTTTGGTCAAAGTTCAAGTTGTAATTTTGACAAGTTTCTTGGTGGTGTACCGTCCCTTGAGAAACTTAGTGGTCACATTTACTTTACAAAGGTTAGACTTTATGTTATTTTGAACACGGGTTGCCGATTTCGTTGACTGACGTGTTGACTTTTTTGTTCTTTTCGTAGTATATGAGTGTAGGTAACACCCTAGGGAAAACACAAATTACTTATCAACGGCTAAAGTTTATCGAATTATACCAAGTAAGCTTTGAGGACATGAAAGAAGTGACGGTGGTTCTTCGTTTGATTTTAAACGCCCCTAATCTTCAAGAACTTCAAATTTCCGTGAGTTTCACTTTCATATACTCTCTTGTCATTAATGTTAAGTATGCTGTATTTATTTGCAATTGTAATTGTTTAATTTAGGGTTCATCGAATCCGTCACCGGCAACAGAAACGCCCGATTTGGATTTTTGGGAGAAAGAATGTCCGTGTGACTGCGCGTTTAAGCGGCTTAAGATAGTGAAGATGACAGATGTGTCGGGTGTCCCACATGAGATGGGATTTATAGAGTTTTTACTTGGAAATTCACCGGTTCTTGAAATTATGAGCATCACCCCGAGTGTGTACGTGACTGAGGGACGGTTAAACATGTTGATCGAGTTACTTAGGTTAAAGC
Organism: Helianthus tuberosus; assembly: GCA_030545235.1. NCBI lineage: Eukaryota > Viridiplantae > Streptophyta > Magnoliopsida > Asterales > Asteraceae > Helianthus > Helianthus tuberosus. The sequence goes on from CM060443.1 coordinate 181,491,302, forward strand.
GCGCATCAGCAGAAGCAGAAATCATATTTGTTCAAGATCAGGTGTAAACATGTTACATTTATATGGAAGTTCTTGCGTCTCAATCACCTTTTGCCATGAATTTTTATATAATAACTGTCAATTTGGTTCTCATATTAGTTTTTATGAAATTTCTTGTCTCATTCGGGTTCTTTACAATTCTTAAATTTTGTTACTGTTGTATCACTAGGCCCTGATAGCTCCATTACGGAATAATGGGTTTTAATAATCCCAACTATTAGCCGTTACAACGGTCCCAACTTCAAAAATAACCAGTGGTGGTCCCACCTTTTCACATATTGTAAACCAATGAACCATTACTAACCTAGCTCAGGTGTAGACTCAACCCGTTATTGTAAACCAATGAACCATTACTAACCTAGCTCAGGTGTAGACTCAACCCGTTGAGATGCTTCCCAGTTTTTAGCTAGCAAGTCACCTTCCAGAATCCGGGCCACTTTAGACGCCTTCGGTCTTTGACTCGGTTAATATTGTCTGCAGAGTAATGCCACGTGAACCATCTCATCGGGCTCCATTCTACCAAGCATGTTTTTGTTTGTGTGAAATAAGGTTCTGGAGTTATCGAGCCAGGGTCCTAACCAAATCCGACAATCCGTTGTGTAGCACATGACCATGGAAAACAATATGAAAACGGGTATTAAACCCTATCTTAAACTGGGTACATGTTCCGTTGAACCCGGTTTCATATCTGACTCTACCCGCTGGTTATTTATCGGTTAATTACATAGGAATACAAACAGAATTGGAAACTAGAAACTTGTTGCATTAATAGTTTTTATACCCTATGATTTGAAACCGGTTCCAACCAGTTTGTCTTGAAAAAACCTGATCACCTTGTCTTGAAAACCCGGTTCCATGCCCGAAACGGTAATTGAAAACCCGAGTTGACCATACGGCTCATACAATCTCTCCTTAAAGTTATGGAGCAAAAGGTAAGCCCATTACTGTAATGGTTGCTATTTTCAAAACAAAATAGATAGTTATGGGCCCAACCCAAGCCCATTAGCATTACTCTCATCACAATTACAGAACTTCAAGCTTCAATAAAATTAAAATGGGTACAGAACTTTAAGTTTCAATAAAAATAGGTAGTGAATAGTGATCACCCTTTCAACTTTCTTCTATTCTTTCTATAAATCATATCTCAATAGTGTAGGTGTTTGTGTATGATAATACAATAAGCTTGACAAACACTCCTCTTGGTCTCCTGAATGCCGAGGTTAAGATTGGATTAAAATAAATAAATAGAGAAAAGCCGACTATCAGAATCTGAGCTAAGCAGACTCACATAAATAAATTTGACATGTTTAGAAATTCACTAAATTCTTAGAATCTTTGCTATTAACTATTTGAGTTCTTAGCTATTCATATTATTCATAATTATTAGTATATTAAAGAATAGATTATATAGTTTCAAATAAATAATTGTTAAGTATTATAGAACATAATGATTTACCTAGGAATATAGACTTTTCATTTTTTTTATCACGGTTAAACATTCTTAAAAAAAATCGATTGTTCAAGTATTTGAAATTTCAATGGAAAATTAGTGAAAGAGAGACAAATTTTTAGGGTATGTATCCACCTCGTTGAATTGTGGATATAAAAATGATGAAATCGTTTCTTGATTGGATCTAACATGAGCCTCCTATATAAAGAAGATAAACAAGAAATCAAAGATAAAAAGGAGAACATTTTTACAAGACAAGAATCAACATCTATCTAAGGAATTCAACGGTTCCTATATAAATGAAAGAAAAAAAAAGGGAACGAGATCGTAATGTGAAGAAAGTTTCCAATTCTAATATGTAAGAGGTTGGTCAAAAGGTTGGGATTGATAGAACCTATGGTGAGAACCGTCTGGTTCACTTTACGAGCAGCGTATCAACTGAGAACCGTCTGGTTCACATTTCACTCTAAAAAATTCACCTGATGTGAATAGTCCAAATATTATATTTGCTTTGAGATCATTACTCTATTAGTGGTAAAATCAAAGCAAATTAAGTGAGATTAAACTAAAAAAAAAACAAACAAACAAACAAAAACAAACAGATAAAAACTAAAAGGGTAAAACATCTTTTGCTTACACATTAGTTTTGGTTTTATCTTGTTTCCTTTTTGGTTGAGCATTGTCTTAATTCACCATTGTTTGACCATTTTTATTTTTAAAATGATCCTCTATGGGAGGATCTCATCCAACATATTTGGTGGATAAGGATATCTAAATTAACAAATCTAGTATAATCATTGTTGATTGTTTATTACAATAAAACTAAAAAAGTTTTTTTAACCCTTTCAATAGTTGGGTTTGTCATACGTAAGGTTTCCACTTCCTAAAACCTATCTGTAAAAATATCTTCAACACAAAGACTTTTCTAAAAGCTCTTTTTAACGTAAGGTTTCCACTTCCTAAAACCTATCTGTAAAAATATCTTCAACACAAAGACTTTTCTAAAAGCTTTTTTTAACAATTAACAATTAACAATTATATTGAACATCAGCAAATTTGTTGTTATAAAATATCTATTATATTGTTTAAAAGAATATCCACAAACCTTCTCCATCTTTTTTTTTTTTTTTAACGGCCAACAAACTCAATTCCGAGCACTCTCGGGGCACCCACTGGACAAACGGAGTACTCCGAGAGTAACCCGAGTCCACCACCAATTCCAGGTAAAACCCGGTAACCCACCCGCCCGTAGGCACGATGGTGAAATTATCGGTAAAACTCGTTTGGCTCAAGGATCCAACTCAGGTTTCCGTGGGTCTCCTATCATTGCCCAACAGTTCCTCACTCTGCATCAAGTAGGAGTCGAACCTACATCTCTCAAGAGAAATGCAAGCCGTCTACCACTTAATCTAGGGATCATTGGCAAACCTTCTCCATATTAGCATATAAGATTCTACTATTCTAATCGTTTGGTTGACATAACTTGGTGGAAATCAAATTGAAAATGGAATTCATTTCATTAAAAATAATGTTTGGTCGGTCCTTTTAGAATTGGAATTGGAATATTTTCCATCTTTATAGGATTTTAGAAATCTCTCCACTTGGTGATAGAATTTAAAAACATTCCATTAATGTTTAAAATTTACCAATTTTTTTTTTTTTTTTTTTGTCTTATAATTTGTTTTGGGTGTGGCTAAATGTACCTTTATTTTTACTGTTTATACATCTCTTTTCAAAAAATATCATTTTTAAAATTATTATTAATGTTTAAAATGACCAAAAAACCCTAAATTTTTTTGTCTTATTATTTGTTTTGGATGTGGCTAAATGTACCTCTATTTTTACTCTTTATACATTCTTTTTCAAAAATATTATTTTTAAAATTTTTAAAATTTCATCCTTTACCTTTTATATATTATTGTTTTGTTCAATTGTTTACGGTTTTTTTTTTTTGGCTCATTCCCATTCGTAATCAATAAATCCCATTCGTAATCGATAAATCAAACAAACAAACACAATCGTAAATCCCATTCGTAACCGATAAATCGAAACCATGAGATCCAACAAGAGGAGCGATTGGGTGGATGAAATCAGTATCTTATTTTTATAGAAAGTTATTTTTAATTTTTAGTAATTGAAAAATATAGTGAAATAGTGAAAATGTAGTAAGAAGATATGTTATACCAGTGGCGGAACTAGAAGAAAAATTCAGAGGGCATCCCAATTTTTTTTACCTACATTCATAAAAAGGATACATTTTTTTTCCGCGGTTTAGGCGGTGGCGGATGCAAAACATTTTAAGTTGTTGAAGCAGATTTTGTGTCCGATGCTTGTCGAATATATTAGATTTATTTTATGGTGAATATGTAATAGTTAGTGAAACGGTCAAACGAATGTGTATTGACCCGCTCGTTTGAAGTGGTCAAACGAGAGGGTTATGTCTTTGACCGTGTGTGTTTGCTAGACAAGTGGGTGTGGGTATAAATACCAACCCCTTGTTCATTTGCAAATTAGAGAGTGTGAGATAGAAGGGAGCTCATTGTGAGAGTTCCCTGTGAGCTTTGGTGTTTGGGGGAGAGATCACCACTTGGTCTCTCCCCGGATGTATACTCCTTTGGTATTAGTTCGGTTATCTTGTAATCGGGCCGATTTGTAATGTTTTACTACCGATTAATACAAAGAGTTTTGTTTATCCATCTCTAATCTCTCCCGTCTTGAACTAATCTCTCACTAATCACGGTTCGGTCCCGAAACACGGTCCTACAATTGGTATCAGAGCCATGGTACCCGATTTAGTAAATCTAACCGTTTACTAAGTCACATGTGCTCTAGATCTGTGATTTTTGTGCTTTTTGTTCAAGATGTAAAGTTGGGTGAAAATGAGAAAAACCCTGATCTGGACCCGAATATTCAGATCTGTGCTGAAACGGGTCACAACAAAGTGTTGGGTTTTATGTTTTACACCTAAATAATCAAGTTTCATCATCAAATATCACTTTTGAAGTGATTTTCGTCAAATCGGCAAAAGAAACAGTGGCTGTGTTCTTGAAGGTGTGTGGCGGCTGTTGAAAGAAAACTAGGGCTTCTTCTGCTTATGACGAAAGACCTGCTGATGCTGATTGACGAAACTCCTGAATATCCTGCTGTTGACGAAAGACATGTTGTCTGTATGCTCATGACGAAAGACCTGCTTGTCTTTCGCCAGGCATGATCTTTCGTCGGCTCCCCAAGTCTTTCGTCGGCAGCAAGTCATTCGTCAGCTGAAGGGTGGTTCGTCGACCTTGTTAATCAAAAACCCAGAAATTTTATCAATCGACGAACCTCCACAACTTCAGTCGTCATCTTCAATCGACGAAGAACCTACAAATTGTTGAAAAACTCTGAATCTGGATCAACCAGATGTGAACTTCTCCGATTGTTTGGAGATGTGTATCGTAGAGAGAAACCGGCGACGGCTGAAGACAATCAGAACAATGCACAGTGGTGTGTGGTGATTGTTGTAGGGGTTTTGGTCATGAATCGCAGAGAGACTTGAGCGATGACAGTTGCTGCTGTTGTTCATCGCAGAAGGAATCATGGAGGATGTCTTATGATGGCTGGTTCTGTTTTGGTTGTTGTGTATCGAAGAGGATGAAGAGGTTTGTTTTGGATGTTGTATCGCAGAAAGAGAAGGAGAGGAAGACAAATCATGTCTTTGTCGGCTTGTTTTTCTTTTAAAGGGTTTTGATTGAAAGTGGAGGATGACAAGAATGAGGGCAGACGAGGTTGGTGGCTGACATATGTCTAGGGTTTGTTGATTGGGCCCATAATTCTACACTACATATTTACTGGGCCGTGAATGCATGTTGGCATGTTTTATTTTGGGCCACATATTTAGTGTTTGACAAACTTATGTCTTGGCCCGAATTGGTTTAGATCAACAAAATTTGTTACAAGTCCAAAGTTGGATCAGGAGCACATTATGGGCTCACGTGACTTTTCTAAATTTTGAAGTCACAGTTTTATTTATGGCCCACATGACTGCAACTAAACGTCAAGGTAAGACGTGGAGTCGTGGACCCGTCTTTATTCGTGAGTTGCAAAGTGGGGTCGGGTGTTCGTGAAGTTTATTTGAACCGCGCTTCTAAATGTCAACATCAGATTCGTACGGGTTCGGGAGCACGCGGGATGATGAAGCTTGATGAAATGATTTATTTTGAATGTGGGGTAGTCACGGTTACCGATGCAAACGTCAAATTTTGGTGACTTGACTACTATGGGCCAAAAGCCAAAAACGGTATGTTCACTTTCGCACGTCAATGTTTATGATTGTTATCAGTTATTCGTAAATGTTCGAAAGCATTTTGTTTATTGTCATATTCTCGCATTTGAAAACGAACGTATGAACCTGGAATGTCAATACCGGTCCTAACGAGTTCACAAAGTCTTTGGAGGGATACAAGTCGGATCCTACGGGGTACTAGGGGACTTTCTTATTCAACTAGAATATGCAAAAAAGAAAGTCGTTTTCGTGATTTTTCGAACAACCGAGAACATTCAGTGAAGATTGACGACAGTTCCGCTCAGTGGAGGGAATTGGTGAACATTTGAAGATAAATTCTACTCAGTGGAGAGAATTTGTTATGTCAAATTGACGACAGCTTCTTTGAAGTGGAGGGAATCTGTTAAGGTTTAGAGATCTTACCAAAGAAATGGGGGGAGAAAAATTTTCATATGTTGAATTTCTTCGGAAAATTTCTAAACGCAATCACAGGTGGTAGAGTTTGTGATTTTCTGGTGATACTAACGGTTCAGCATGGAATGTTCTGCACAGACACATATTTGAGGATTTTAATTAATTCTCCAGCAAGCGTGAAGAGGTTTGCACGGAAACATACAGGTATCTAAAGTCGACAGTAGTTTCAAAGCGCTGTTCACTGAAGACCTGGGGGAATCTTTATGAAAGCTGATAGTTCAAGGCTGAAGACCTGCAGGATTCAGTTTTGGGTTTGATGTTTCTTTGGGATTTTACAGGGATCTGGGGGTAACTCAATTCGTTGAGTTTGCAAACGATGTACTTGGTTAAGCTGACTTCCTGAGTATTGATGCTGAAGATCCGTAGTGCATTACGTGGTCAACTTCACAAAGGCGAGACAATGAGATCTGGATGTAGTTCAACTAAGCGTGCTGTTTGGTTGAGCTTGCAAGGGATACACTTGGTCTAGCTAACTTTCCTGAGTGTTGATGCTGAAGATTAAAGTGCATTACTTGGTCGATTCCACAAAGACAGTTTACATAAGACAGTTCACCAGAAATCTCTATCAATGTAGTATGCTTGATTGAAATAGAGTTCTTACGACATATCAAGACTTGATGCAGTTTTTAAACAATGGAACCCTTATCAAATGCCGGTTGGAGTATTGGAAGATCAACGGAAGATCGGTCAATTGAGCCTTTTCAGGGAATTGCACAACACCCAACACGGATACGTGTACTTTGAGGGTGAACTATTATACAAGGAGCGTCAAGATACTACTTACCTGGATCATCGGTCAAGGGGGAATTTATTAACACAGAGACGATAAATACTTGACTGAAGATTGATTGCACTTACATTTTCAGCATTCGACAGCAACGGACAAGGGGGAATTTGTTGATGCAGATTTTGTGTCCGATGCTTGTCAAATAGATTAGATTTATTTTATGCTGAATATGTAATAGTTAGTGAAACGGTCAAACGAGTGTGTATTGACCCGCTCGTTTGAAGTGGTCAAACGAGAGGGTTATGTCTTTGACCGTGTGTGTTTTCTAGACAAGTGGGTGTGGGTATAAATAACCCCTTGTTCATTTGCAACTTAGAGAGTGTGAGATAGAAGGGAGCTCATTGTGAGAGTTCCCTGTGAGCCTTAGTGTTTGGGGGAGAGATCACCACTTGGTCTCTCCCCGGATGTTGTAACACCCGTCTAATTACTACTCGAATTTAATCATAATATACTGGATTTTATAAAAAAGTGCTTTAATTGAAACATAAGTTACCAATTCAAAGTTCTAAAGTAACCGCTTACTAGTCAACTACCGACTAGCTTAAATATTCATAACATAATTAGCAAATCGTTTACTTCAAAAACATTGTCTAGACAAGTTAAGTTAACGCGGAAGCTTCAAAAGTTCGTGTTCGGTTCTTGATAACATGTTTGATCGTGATCCGGAAAGTCCCCATTGTCACCTAAAGTAAAAACCACTTAAAATGTTAGTTTTGACATTGATATAGTGCATATAAACAAGTCCCAGCTTCAAATCATGAAAAACAAAATAAAATTTAAAATTTGTCCGTCGCGTGTCAGGACAGGTCCTCGCGTGGCGCGATGGCTCTCGCGTGTCGCGCCGGATCTTAGTGATCCTGTCGCGTGGCGCGAGGGGTAACGTTTTCCAGCAGGTGCAGGTTGCTGACCTGCATTTCCTGCCAGCTCCAGATTTTACCAAATTCAACATCAAATGGTCATAACTTTTGATCCGTATGTCCGTTTTAGGTGATTCTTTTTCCTATACGTCTGTAAATTAATTACCGACGTACCTACTACAATTACCATACCAAAAATTTGATTTACGGGCCGAACGACTAAAAATCATTATGCAATTATTCGACCCATTCTACTTACACTCTTTTGCTACCTTTTTAATAGTAAACGTAAGGCGCCTTTTTTCTCAACTTCCGGGGCTTATTATCACCGGCATTTCATTGCCAATCTTATGGCTTTATGCTCTTGTGATTGTTACCGCCTACGTTAGCTAATAAAATTCAAACACTACTAATTACACCAATATTCGACCCGTTTGGCTCATCTATGGAATCCTCCATTTCAATGACTACCAAACAACTTCTAACCGATTCTTAATCTATTAATACAAGTGGCGAACATTGTCTCTTCAATCAACAAAACCTTTAATCTACAACGCAACTATACATATTCTATTTATCAAACTACTCAATGTAACGTATCGAGTTACTTACTTGCATAAATCATCAACATTGGTCTCTAACCATAATTACCCATTACCGGGCTTGTTAACCTCAGCGTATCACGTCCGTTCTGTGGTTTACACTTTTATAACTTAATTTTTAATGAGTGACGTTTTAGTCACTTCAACACTACAATTTCAACCGGTATTTGACCCGTTTATTTAATCTAGTGATCTTCGTCACTTCGACTAATATCAACTTCATGTATCATGCAAATTTTAAAATCTACTAACGAAATCACATAGTCGAACATAACTTAATGAAACCGTAGTTACGTACCTTCAAAGTGTTCCCTTCAAACGCGTATCGCCACTAGCTCGTCCACTTGACGTTCTGATTTCCTTGCCTATAGAGTTCAACCATAGATATTTAGAACTCTCTTATAGTATATAACGCATAATTTACCACTCTAATCAAATATGCGTTTTTAGTCCAAATTCTCAACACTTATCTTCTCTTAGGCATTATATCAAACACCTATTGAGCATGATTTCATACAATCCAAAAATCAAGTTCTTGACTAACTATTTAACCAAGATTTAAACATTATTTCACATGCTCATGACAAATTTTCATATCAACCAATCTGGATTTGCTCCATAGTGCTCAAATACACTAAGTTAACAAAAATAATCCTAGTGTTTAACATAATTCTACAAAACCCACTTATCACCTTCAATTGTGATTATGAATTTCACAAGAAATAGGCGAAATTTCAACAAGTAGTTGACTAGGGTTTATCCCTAGACACTATTTCATTCCAAACAACTAACATGCAACATCAATTCTGAATTTCATGAATTCACTCAGAAATTTAGATTAAGGTTTTCCATGGAAATTACATACCTTATGATCCCTTTTCAGAGGAGATCACTAATTTGTGCTTGGAAATCGATTTGGAACAGATTAGAACTTTCAATTTGGAGAAAAATGCATGAACTAGGGTTTGTGAGGGAACCATGTGTCGCCCCTGTGTTTATTTTCGACCAGACACACACATCAGTGTGTGTTTGGGTTTTTGATTTTTTGTTTTATAAAAACCAAGTTTTCAACTTAACACCTTTGGCCCTCCTACTAATATCAATTTAGATTTTCCATGTTTTCAACCAAGTTTCTTTGTTATGACTAGGCTCATGACTAACTAGGTTATTTATTCCTAGTTAGTTTATTTTTGTTTATTTTATACTTTATAATTTCAATATAAAGTTTTATATTTTCGGGGTGTTACAGATGTATACTCCTTTGGTATTAGTTCGGTTATCTTGTAATCGGGCCGATTTGTAATGTTTTACTACTGATTAATACAAAGAGTTTTGTTTATCCATCTCTAACCTCTCCCGTCTTGAACTAATCTCTCACTAATAATGGTTTCGGTCCCGAAACACGGTCCTACAATTGGTATCAGAGCCATGGTAACCGATTTAGTAAATCTAACCGTTTACTAAGTCACATGTGCTCAAGATCTGTGATTTTTGTGCTTTTTGTTCAAGATGTAAAGTTGGGTGAAAATGAGAAAAACCCAGATCTGGACCCGAATATTCAGATCTGTACTTAAACGGATCACAACAAAGTGTTGGGTTTTATGTTTTACACCTAAATAATCAAGTTTCATCATCAAATATCACTTTTGAAGTGATTTTCGTCAAATCTGCAAAAGAAACAGTGGCTGTGTTCTTGATGGTGTGTGGCGGCTGTTGAAAGAAAACTAGGGCATCTTCTGCTTATGACGAAATACCTGCTGATGCTGATTGACGAAACTCCTGAATATCCTGCTGTTGACGAAAGACATGTTGTCTGCATGCTTATGACGAAAAAACTGCTTGTCTTTCGTCAGGCATGATCTTTCGTCGGCTCCCCAAGTCTTTCGTCGGCAACAAGTCACTCGTCAGCTGAAGGGTGGTTCGTCGACCTTGTTAATCAAAAACCCAGAAATTTTATCAATCAACGAACCTCCACAACTTCAATCGTCATCTTCAATCGACGAAAAACCTACAAATCGTTAAAAAACTCTGAATCTGGATCAACCAGATGTGAACTTCTTCGATTGTTTGGAGATGTGTATCGCAGAGAGAAACCGGCGACGGCTGAAGACAATCAGAACAGTGCACGGTGGTGTGTGGTGATTGTTGTAGGGGTTTTGGTCATGAATCGCAGAGAGACTTGAGCGATGACAGTTGCTGCTGTTGTTCATCGCAGAAGGAATCATGGAGGATGTCTTATGATGGCTGGTTCTGTTTTGGTTGTTGTGTATCGAAGAGGGTGAAGAGGTTTGTTTTGGATGTTGTATCGCAGAAAGAGAAGGAGAGGAAGACATATCATATCTTTGTCGGCTTGTTTTTCTTTTAAAGGGTTTTGATTGAAAGTAGAGGAAGACAAGAATGAGGGCAGACGAGGTTGGTGGCTGACATATGTCTAGGGCTTGTTGATTAGGCTGATGCGTATTCTAGTGTTATATATATTAGGTGTATATTTTAAGCCCCTTTAACACTTTTTAGTCAAGTTTTAAATTTATAAAACACGATATTTACTAACACTAGACACACATATGAGCAAGTGCACCCATCGTGAGCGTAGTATAGTGTTGGTAAGATACCGAGGTCGTCCAAGGACACAAGAGCTTTTAGTACCGGTTTATCCTCAACGTCTAATCAAATCAAAAAGTTGAAAAAATGTTTTAAACTAAGAAAAATAAAAACTAACTAAAATGCTGAAAAGTAAAAATAAAAACAGATAGACAAGATGAATCACTTGGTTCCGACTCGTATCTAGTGTAACCTTTGATTATTTCCGCACTTTTGCACTATTTTAAGAGATTATCTTAGTTATTGTAGTAGGCCCCTCTTTTGAAGGTGACGTTACCCTCACCCCAGTAGTTTGAGTCAGCAAGGATACAATCCTAAAAGGGTGGATTATTGGAAGATAATTAATTAAGTTATTAATGCAAATTATGGTAGGCCCCTCTTTTGGAGGTGACGTTACCCTCGACTAAGTAGTCTGAGTCAGCATGGATACAGTCCTAAATAGCCGGGTTATAATATTAATAGTAGTTAACTTATGAGGGGATCAAAGAGTTTGGACCCCCGCCATCCAATACCGTTAAGTATTGAAGGAGGTCCTACTAAATTTGACCCAGGTCCATTGCAGGACCTCTAAACGCTGAACAATGGCAAGACCTTTACCAAACCGTTCCCTTAACCCCCGACCAGGTAGCCAACATACCTCCATATAGACCGTGGAGATATGAATGGTGAAAATCTTTTATTTTATATGGACAGTAAAATAATTTCAAGACACCACGAACAAACGATAAGGAAAGAGCACCTTCAACATAAGCAACTAGTTATTAAAGTCATTAATACAAAACCAAGTAAAAAGTGCAAAAGATTAGAAATAAAAAGTATTACACTAGACACTTTGTCTTCACCAAGTGATGTAAGAGACTTAGGCAAACATGGCCTTGATTGTCAAGAACTCTTACGATCAATCTTGGATCCCGAGACGACTCACACACTCTACGATGGACAATGGATGATGGTGGTGGATGATGGTGTTATGGTGGTGGTGGGTGGTGGGTGAAGTGTGAGAGAGGTGGTGTGCCAAGGGATGGTTTAAGCTTGAGCCAAGCACTCCTATTTATAGCCTGTACAGAAGCCTGGACACGGCCCCGTGTCCGCTGGACACGGCCCCGTGTCCACATCATTCTCTTTCTTCATTTAATGCAGCTTGTCTTATTAGTTGACCACGCCCCCGTGTCCGCTGAGCACGACCCCGTGTGCAGAAGAATCTTTGTACTATGAAGATTTGCCTGGATTGTGCGAATCTTATAGTTGACCACGGCCCCGTGTCCGCTGAGCACGGCCCAGTGGTGGGCAATAGAAGCTTCTACAGGTTTGTCTTTTGTGCCAGGGCTAACCATCCTGGACACGGCCCCGTGCTGAGCTGGGCACGCCCCGTGTCGAGCTGGCCATGCCCCGTGTCGAGCTGGGCACAGCCCCATGCTCAGCTGGGCACAGCCCCATGCTCAACTTTCTTCTTGTTTTTGCTTTGGGAGTTGTTGTCGAGGGGTCGGGCATGCCACGTTTCTTCCTTTTCTTTGTATTTATGTTGGTTTTGGCTGTATATTTGTTCCTTTTGTTCGTTTAAGCTCATTTGATCCTGAAAATACAAAAGGAAGACAAAAGCACACTTTTTCCAACATTAGTACTAAAAAAGGGTTAGTTTTATGCCTCATTTAATGTAATTTATATGTTGCATTTTACACACATCAAATACCCCCACACTTGAATCTTTGCTTGTCCTCAAGCAAAACTCTTTATAATGTGGCTTACACTCCCAAATGGAATGGGTAGAAGAGAAGGTTTTAGGGCTTGTCATAGAGTGTCGGGATTTCCAAGATTCTTTATTAAGTTTTATTTTTATTTATTTACAATCCTATTCGTCATGATTTATTTAAAACTTTTCATAAGATAAATTACTTATTAGGGCATAACATGCCTCTTTAAAATTCCATTTATATACAAGTTCAAATACCTCACGGGGGATCACTCAACACTCGGCCGAAGATGTATTTTAGTGAATCACTCGAGAGCGGCATGGAACTTACTCCTACCATAGGCTTGCCAAGCAATCAATCCTTCTCCTTTTTAACTGTACACCTTTGTAAATATCAAGAGGACTTTTGGGTGAAGGGTTAGGCTTGGGTGAAAGGTAGGTGGTTGGGTTGGTGGTTAGTGGTTAGTAGAAAAAGGGCTAAAAAGCGTAACAAGTTTCGGTTTTCGTAAGACTTTCTATTTTTGTAACTTTTATTTTGATGAAGCTATTATTCAAACAAAGTTATTTTTGATGAACTTGTTTGTTTATTTTCTTTTGCTTCATCATCAACACAAAAAAAAATTTATAATTTTTTTTTTATTTATGTTTTTTTTTTTGAAAGTCATACGAAAAACTGAACTTGTTACTAAAACAAAGGGTTAAAAATAAAAAGGTTTTGGTGGGTAAAAGGGTGTTTGGTTTGGGTTATGAAATGAAAATGTTTAGGCTCAAATGGGCTAACTAGGGGGATTTTGGGTAGGTCGTAAAAAAAAGAAAAAAATAATGGTGTAGAAATAAAAAAGGGTTAGTCCTAATGCCTCCATCATTTACTTACTCGGGTTTAAGTTGGTAAGGACCGGGAATGTATCGTCATGGCAAGTTCTAGAGTCGTAAGAACCAAGCGGCTATTCACACAAGAAACGAAAAATGAGCATTTAGTCTAATGATATGTAATTGTATGCTCAATAAAGGCTCAAAACTCACTTTTGTGGGAATGGGTTTTTATGTGATCAAGTATATATAATCAAATTTTAACTAAGTTTGTCATGCATTTTCATAATTTTCTTATGTTGGTTCTTTTTATCACGACGCTATCGGTTGTAAATTCGTAAAAATATAACCTTTTTAGAACTTGAATTTCCCGAGTTAAACCTAGACAAGTAAAAAAAATGAAAATTTTTGAAAAAAATTTGGGGTGATTAGCGGTTCCAATAGAGTTTTGTGTAAGGCTTGTATTTAGGACTTGCAAGATTCAAGGTTTTAGCATCCCCCCCACACTTAAATTACACATTGTCCTCAATGTGTCTCAAAAATAAGTTTTTCGGTTGATTAAAATGTGTAAAAGTGGGTTAAAAACAAGATTTTATGGTACTGGGTAGCTGAACACGGGGTGGTGTTGGCTGAGCACGGCCCAGTGTCCAGACTGCCAGTACCAAAAGTAAACAGAAGGCTGGGCACGGGGGCGTGTCCAGTGAGCACGGCCCCGTGTCCAGGTACCTGAACTGGGCATTTTCTACAGAACCTTGGGCACGGGGCGTGTTGGGGTGAGCACGGCCCCGTGCTGAACTTGCTGTAATGAAGAAAAATCGTCGGGAGGCTCTGTTTTTGTGTATGGGGTATTGGTTCAAGCTTCCCTTATCATCCTTCACCATCCCGAGTGTGTTTTATTCCTGAAAATTAAAAACTAAACTAGAAAACATAAAGGTTAATCTAAACTAAACTACGGATAGTTCCACGGAATGCCTCCGTGGTGCGCCACGTTTATAAGGGTCCTTGGCTAGACCCACCTTATCAGGTGGTTCTGGCTCATCTTCAATTAGGGGGTCGTCATTGTCGAATGGATATTTCATTGATCGCTCAAGGTCGACACTTCTTTTAAATGCCCCTAATTGAAGAGGTAGATTGTTGTATTTCCGGTTTTTCAAAGCTTCGTGTGTTTTTACAAATGGTCGTCCCAACACTAGAGGAGCGTCATCGAGGATGACAAAGTCGGTTGGGATTACCATTTGATTTGTTTGAACCAAGATATCCTCAACTATACCGATTGATTTTATTACCTTCCGATTAGATAGAAAAATGGGTATTTGAAGTGGAGAAAAATCACTAATACTTAATTTTTCGAAAATGTAGTTAGGCATTATGTTAACATAAAGATCTTTATCAATTGTGACATTACTAATAAACGAATTTTGAAAGAAACATGGAACCGGTGTAATGTTAATTTCAAATGGGTCTTCTTTTATTAGTGAGGTTTGATCATTAGTTAACTTAACACTTACCGTTTCGTCAATTTTAGTGTTAGTGTTTAACTCTTTTAAAAACTTAGCATGAGTGGGTACTAAACAATGATTTTCAAAAGAAGGTGACAAGAGATTAATTTCTTCAAAATTAGACTCTTCTTGAATTTTAACGTTGTCGGACTCACCTTTTTCGTTGTTTAACTCATGTGTCGGTTTTTCACTTATTTGTTCTTCCATTTTTACATTTTCAGTTATCTCTTCATTTTTTAATTCTTCTCTTGCGCGGGACTCCTCTTCCCTTGCGCGAGATTCTTTTATACAGCGATCGATAACTCTAATGTGTTCTAATATCCTCTCGGTCACTTCGGTTATAGAAAAAGAATCGGGATTTTCTAAGCTTGAATCCGGTTGTTCGACCCTTTGTTCCTCATAATACCCATATGAAGTAGATGGTTCGCACCATTGTTCTTCATTGTAGGCATATGATGGATAAGGTTTGAAATTTTGTTCTTCATAATACTCATATGAGGTGGGTTGTTCACGCCATGGTTCCTCATAGTAAGCATACGAAGGTGGTGGCTCATATCTTGGTTCCTCAAAGTCATTAATACAAAACCAAGTAAAAAGTGCAAAAGATTAGAAATAAAAAGTATTACACTAGACACTTTGTCTTCACCAAGTGATGTAAGAGACTTAGGCAAACATGGCCTTAATTGTCAAGAACTCTTACGATCAATCTTGGATCCCGAGACGACTCACACACTCTACGATGGACAATGGATGATGGTGGTGGATGATGGTGTTATGGTGGTGGTGGGTGGTGGGTGAAGTGTGAGAGAGGTGGTGTGCCAAGGGATGGTTTGAGCTTGAGCCAAGCACTCCTATTTATAGCCTGTACAGAAGCCTGGACACGGCCCCGTGTCCGCTGGACACGGCCCCGTGTCCACATCCTTGTCTTTCTTCATTTAATGCAGCTTGTCTTATTAGTTGACCACGCCCCCGTGTCCGCTGAGCACGACCCCGTGTGCAGAAGAATCTTTGTACTATGAAGATTTGCTTGGATTGTGCGAATCTTATAGTTGACCACGGCCCCGTGTCCGCTGAGCACGGCCCCGTGGTGGGCAATAGAAGCTTCTACATGTTTGTCTTTTGTGCCAAGGCTGACCATCCTGGACACGGCCCCGTGCTGAGCTGGGCACGCCCCGTGTCGAGCTGGCCACGCCCCGTGTCGAGCTGGGCACAGCCCCATGCTCAGCTGGGCACAGCCCCATGCTCATCTTTCTTCTTGTTTTTGCTTTGGGAGTTGTTGTCGAGGGGTCGGGCATGCCACGTTTCTTCCTTTTCTTTGTATTTATGTTGGTTTTGGCTGTATATTTGTTCCTTTTGTTCGTTTAAGCTCATTTGATCCTGAAAATACAAAAGGAAGACAAAAGCACACTTTTTCCAACATTAGTACTAAAAAAGGGTTAGTTTTATGCCTCATTTGATGTAATTTATATGTTGCATTTTACACACATCAAATACCCCCACACTTGAATCTTTGCTTGTCCTCAAGCAAAACTCTTTATAACGTGGCTTACACTCCCAAATGGAATGGGTAGAAGAGAAGGTTTTAGGGCTTGTCATAGAGTGTCGGGATTTCCAAGATTCTTTATTAAGTTTTATTTTTATTTATTTACAATCCTATTCGTCATGATTTATTTAAAACTTTTCATAAGATAAATTACTTATTAGGGCATAACATGCCTCTTTAAAATTCCATTTATATACAAGTTCACATACCTCACGGGGGATCACTCAACACTCGGCCGAAGATGTATTTTAGTGAATCACTCGAGAGCGGCATGGAACTTACTCCTACCATAGGCTTGCCAAGCAATCAATCTTTCTCCTTTTTAACTGTATACCTTTGTAAATATCAAGATAGTTCACCAGAAATCTCTATTAATGTAGTATGCTTGATTGAAATAGAGTTCTTACGACATATCAAGACTTGATGCAGTTTTTAAAGAATGGAACCCTTATCAAATGCCGGTTGGAGTATTGGAAGATCAGCGGAATATCGGTCAATTGAACCTTTTCAGGAAATTGCACAACACCCAACACGGATACGCGTACTTTGAGGGGGAACTATTATACAAGGAGCGTCAAGATACTACTTACCAGGATCATCGGTCAAGGGGGAATTTGTTAACACAGAGACGATAAATACTTGACTGAAGATTGATTGCAGTTACATTTTCAGCATTCGACAGCAACGGACAAGGGGGAATTTGTTGATGCAGATTTTGTGTCCGATGCTTGTCGAATAGATTAGATTTATTTTATGCTGAATATGTAATAGTTAGTGAAATGGTCAAACGAATGTGTATTGACCCGCTCGTTTGAAGTGGTCAAACGAGAGGGTTATGTCTTTGACCGTGTGTGTTTGCTAGACAAGTGGGTGTGGGTATAAATACCAACCCCTTGTTCATTTGCAAATTAGAGAGTGTGAGATAGAAGGGAGCTCATTGTGAGAGTTCCCTGTGAGCTTTAGTGTTTGGGGGAGAGATCACCACTTGGTCTCTCCCCGGATGTATACTCCTTTGGTATTAGTTCGGTTATCTTGTAATCAGGCCGATTTGTAATGTTTTACTACCGATTAATACAAAGAGTTTTGTTTATCCATCTCTAATCTCTCCCGTCTTGAACTAATCTCTCACTAATCACGGGTTCGGTCCCAAAAAACGGTCCTACATAAGTAGATGATAAAACTTATATTATGTTTAGATATTCACAATCGTGTGTCGCCTTCTTTTTTTTTACAATTAATGTACTCTAAACACAAAAATAATTGAATAGATTCTTTTAACGTCACCTTAATTACTACTTAAAGGATTTGATAATTTTTTTTATTTTCATTAAAAAGTTTGAAAAGGGATAGATCTATACAGTGAATTTAAAAGTTTACTAAAATTGCTAATTAGACTAAAAATTACATTATAATCAACCATAATTTTTTTTTTCATTTAACCAAGTATCAGTTACTTCTTTTAGTAATTCATATATCAACCAAAAATTATAATCCTTAGGCCCTCGTATCTTAAAACCATTGTAAATTATTTCATTTTTAACACTTTAAAAAAGATTTGGGTTAAAAAAAATGTAATGTATATTAAAAAGCGTTCTTTTTAATGACAAATGTCTTTTGGCTCATTAGCTATTTGGCTGTATATAATTTAACATATGAAAACTGTTATCATATAATTTAATAAACTATATGTAATCACAGGAATGAATGAATCAATCATCAATTTAAACAATAAAAAAAAACTAATTACAGTTACAATTTTTAAACCTAAACAAACCTACTTTATTAATTATTTTGAACGAATTATTAAAATAATCTATACTATCTATAATAAGAGATTATGAGCTGATGTAAATCTGCTTACTTGTCAACTTCTAAGCTATGCCACATGGAGTTGCTGATGTCATAATTCCGTTTACAATATTTATATCTACATAAATCTATTTCAAATATATAATCTGATTTTATTATTATAAAAAAAGGTTTTCTTTAGGAGGGAACTTTGAAATTGCATGGGAAGGAGAAATTGCCATTAATGCACTGTAGAAGTAATCATATATTTCTCTCTCCTTCTTCACACTTTTTATTCAATCTTTATTCTCATTATGTAACTTCACCGATTCCATTTCACTATTTTCTTCTCATTTCAAAATGTCCGCATCTTCTGTGCAAACTCTATCATCCGACAAGAAATCCGACGGTGAACCACCATCTTTTTCACTCAGTTTCATTGATGATTTGAATCCGTCTAAAGATATGTGGAATCTCAAGTGTCGAATCATCCGGAAATGGGTTCAGTCCTTTCGGATGGATCTGATCTTGCTCTATGAGAAGGTATTAGTGTTTGTCAATCATCTTTGATGTTTTTTTACTCTTTTTATCATTTTCGTTTTGAGATTTGTGTAATTTAGGGTTAGACAAAAAGAGTAAAAGAAGAAAATCTTTTTGTTAGTTTTTTTTATGCGAAATAGATGATTATTGTAAATTGACTGTTTGTTTGTTTGTTTAAAGAAAGAAAGATGGCTTTTTGTTTGTTTTTTGGATCCTTTATAATTTAGGGTTAGATATAAAGAACCAAAGATGAATATTTGTTTGGTTTGTTTATGGTCCTTCGTAGATGATTATTGTTTACTGTTTTGTTTGTTTGTTTTAGGGTTATATGGTTATTTATTTTCTGTTTTGTGTAATTTAGGGTTGGTTTTTGGTCATTTATAGATACGTACTGTTTGTTTCCCTGTTATAGGATTAGGCACAATGAAACAAACATGAATAGTAGTTACTTATTGATCCTTCATATGTTGAGACTTTAGCCACATGTACCTTTTATATTTTTTTGAGATACTGTTTGTTTGTTTGTTTCTAAAGTATGTGCTTTCACTTATTTGTCAGGGCCGTAAGATTCAGGCAGGGATTAAGGCTCCATTAATACCTGTGTTTATCTCACAGCTTCATGAGGATGAAGTTGTTATTCTCTCCAGATTTGGTGTTGGAGAAAACACTGATGCTTACAAAGTTATTAACCATGGTAACAAGATTAACTTTTACCGATGTACGGTTGTTACACGTGCGAATGGTTGGCAAGGTGTTGATTACGGATTTAATTTCATCGCACATTCACACATTCTTAATGGAGATGCAAAGGATCTGCTCACGTGCGGTATGACTGTTTCTGATAATCTGATATATGTTTTGCCTCCCTTTTCAATGTCACTAATTTCTGTTGCTATGTTTACCATTTTAGATGTTGCTGGAATTGTTGTCTCGTGTGGAGATATGGAGATCTTTCCTAATGAAAGAAAAAAGATGAATTTGGATCTTCAAGATGTCCAGTAAATTCTAATTTGCCATTTATATAAATTTGTTTGTGTGTTATGATTGTATTTAATACAATACCAATGATTAGTTTATTTTATATAAAAGTTCATTAAATGGTTGTTCTTATTTAATACAATACCAATGATTAGATTATTTTATATATAAGATTCTTTATTGCATTTAATGGTATATTCATAGTAAATCATATAACATATTCACAGTAAATGAGTGTATGGACTTTCAATGCTGTTCTTTTAATGCTATTCTTTGAGTTAAAACATCTACTATATGTTGTTCTTATAAGTTGGCTATTTGGTCGCGTTATAATAACTTTTAACCAGTGTTATAATGATCCATGGCAGTATCTTTGTGTTGCTCCCCCATCTAACAACCTAACAACCTTTAACCACTGTTACATATAACTACTGCTAGCTAACGTCTGATACTATTACAATAGACAAAGTAAACAACTGTTTCTTCATTCCACTGCTTCATTCCAAGTAGGGCTTTGGTCTTTAGTAGCACTTCACTTAGGGCAGTAGATTAAATAGCAGCACTTTGTCTTCAGCTGTTGTTGTACACAAGCAGTACTTAATGGACAGCAGTTGTAGTATATAAACAGTGGATGAGGACCATCAGATGTTATAACTACTTTAAAGGGGAAAGTGTAATGCAAACAGCTGCTTAAGAGATATACACTCATGTGTACCAGTTTTGGCTCTTATTATCTGTTTCTCACAAGAACGCAAATGATTGTATTTAACTTTTAATGCTGTTCTTTTATCTTTTTTCTTTTAGGCGAGAGGTAGTCCGTTGTACTTTGTGGAATGTGTATGCACAAGAATTTAATGATTTTTTGTCTCAAAACTCTCCGAATGAGACTGTGATGGCTGTCATTCAGCATGCGAGGTTTAGGAAGTGGCAGGGTAATTTATATTTGACTGATTTATTTCGTTTAGTTTTCCCAATCTCCGTTTTGTTACATTTTTTAAGAACATTTTTTTATTTCTTTAGTGATTTGTAATGAATTGTTGGATATGTATTTTGTTTCTTGCAGGTCAATATACTGTTCAGAGTGATAAGTTTGGAAGTCGTCTATTTCTCAACCAAGAAATTGATGAGATTAATGAACTTCGCAAGAGGTACTATACGTGATTTATATTTCATATTTTTCATGTTTTTATTAACATAAGTGTGAGTATTAACGCTAATTGTGTTTTTATTTTTATAGTCTTTTAGTGAAACAATTTGAAGCAGGTGCTTCTTCTTCTCAAACCATTCTTTCATCTCAGAGTGTATTTCCAGTCCGTCAAGAATTTCTAATTGAGACTCCTAAGAGACATGTTGATGAAATTATTGAGATTGATAGTGTACGAATAATTCTATATACATTCATAGGCATTTTAATTTTGTTAATGTTTTCTATGTTTTATCAATTGAGCATGTTTAATAAAGCTTTATCTGTGATATTGTAGGGAATGTCATGTGTGGTAGTTGCAACGATCAAAATTGTTCAACAAAACTTTGGATGGTTTTATCCGGCATGTCGAGACTGTAACAAGAAGGTGTAGTCCAAAATTGAGTACTTACAATATGCTAAAACCATTTCTGATGAGGTCATGAATCTGTCACCTGCTTCATTGGTTTGTCCGAAATGCGATAAAGAATGCACATCGATAACCATAAAGTAAGTTAACGTCCGATCTTTTTATGTCCAGAACTGCTATGGTTTTTGCTGTAATTTACTTGGCATTTATTACAGGTTCAAAGTACATCTGAGAGTGCAAGATGAAACTGGCAGCGTTTCTTTTGTGATGTTTGATAAAGATGTAATGAAGCTTATTGGTTCAACTGCGAATGATATAAGGGAACGCCAAGTGAAGCTCGATGATACTGAAACTTTTCCCCATGAAATATCACGGTTGGTTGAAAAGAAGTTGGCGTTTAAAGTTGAAGTTTCTGATTACAACCTTAATCATGACTACCATGTCTACACTATCCAAAAAGTATGAGATGATCCGGACATAATTGCTGAATTGGTTGGTGGTAATGGAAATGCTCTTGAGGTTGCTGATGAGGTAAGAGTTTTTGTATATCCTATATTGATTTATTTTTTTCTTCCCAATTTTTGTAGTTTAAGTATCTTAATTAAATTCCCTTTTGGTAATATTTTGATATTAGGTGTTTAGTCAAGAAGGTTCAGAAATTAAAGTTGTTCAATTATCTGAATCCTCACAGATGGCCGGTGCTGATATTTCAAAGGTGAATAAGAATTCTACAGTTTTGTTTTTTGGTTTAGTATAGATTATATTACATTATTTGATACCTTAGTAGTTGTTTTGTGATTTAATTGAAGGATGTTGTATCTGTTATGGCCAACTCTTCCGTCGTCGAAGCCGAGAAGGATTCGGTCACCAGTCCTAATGGTAAACGTTCGTTGCAGGAAGTGGAAGGTCAAAATGTTGGGGAACTCTCTTCTAACAACAAAAGGAGCCGGAGGAAGCCATCTAGGCTTAACACTTAGCTTCTTTCACGTCGTTATATTTTGATGGTAAACATGCTATGTTTTTGGTATGTACTTAAGTACGTGGTTGTTTGAAGTTTGGTTGTCGTTGGTAAGTGTTAAACTACTCAAACCGTTGTTTTCTATGTTTTAGATGTTGGTAACTTATGAACTTGGAACATGTGGTAAACCATTATGTGGTTTACTTTTCTGTATTATGCTGGGAAATATAATCTTTGGTTATAATGTGTGCTTTTGATTTGTGAATATAGTATATGGGATGTCTAAATTAGTTTGACATAGTCTAAATTCTACTTTTTTAATATAGAGTTTGAATGTATCTTCAGCAGTTGTTGTACACAAGTAGTACTTAAGGGACAGTAGTTGTAGTATACAAACAGTGGATGAGGGCCATCAGCTGCTTATTATCTGTTCCTCTTTAACCACTGTTACATATAACTACTGCCAGCTAAACACTGATACTATTACAATAGACACAGTAAACAACTGTTTCTTCAGTCCACTGCTTCATTCTAAGCAGGGCTTTGGTCTTTAGCAGTACTTGAGTTAGGGAAGTAGATTAAATAGCAGCACTTTGTGTTCAGCAGTTGTTGTACACAAGCATTACTTAAGGAACAGCAGTTGTAGTATACAAACAGTGGATGAGGGCCATCAGTTGCTTATTATCTGTTCCTCTTTAACCACTGTTACATATAACTACTGCTAGCTAAACACTGATACTATTACAATAGACATAGTAAACAACTGTTTCTTCAGTCCAATGCTTCATTCTAAGCAGGGCTTTGGTCTTTAGCAGTACTTGAGTTAGGGCAGTAGATTAAATAACAGCACTTTGTCTTCAGCAGTTGTTGTACACAAGCAGTACTTAAGGGACAGCACTTGTAGTATGCAAACAGTGGATGAGGGGCATCAGATGTTATAACCACTTTAAAGGGGAATGTCTAATGCAAATAGCTGCTTATGATGAATCCACTAATGTGAACCAGTTTTGGCTCTTTTTAGCTGTTCCTGTTTAACCACTGTTACATATAACTACTGCTAGCTAAACACTGATACTATTACAATAGACAAAGTAAACAACTGTTTCTTCATTCCACTGCTTCAGTCCAAGCAGGGCTTTGGTCTTTAGCAGCACTTGAGTTAGGGCAGTAGATTAAATAGCAGGACTTTGTCTTGAGCAGTTGTTGTACACAAGCAGTGCTTAATGGACAGCAGTTTGTAGTGTACAAACAATGGATGAGGCCTATCAGATGTTATAAACACTTTAAAGGGGAAAGTCTAATGCAAACAGCTGCTGATGATGAATCCGCTGATGTGAACCATATTGTTTGCCTCTTATGAATCAACAGTGAATAAGCTTTTGACAAATGTTTTGAGCATCTGCGGTTCTGATGAAAGGAATGATTTAAAGTCTAATGCAAACAGCTGCTTATGATGAATCCACTGATATATTATAATCTGTTTTTTAGTATTTGATCGTTCAACCATTCACAAGTTTTGGCTCTTATTATCGTTCCTCTTTAACCATTGTTACATATAACAACGGCTAGCTAAACACTGATACTATTACAATAGACAAAGTAAACCACTGTTTCTTCATTCCACTGCTTCAGTCCAAGTCGGGCTTTGGTCTTTAGCAGCACTTGACTTAGGGCAGTCGATTAAATAGCAGCACTTTGTCTTCAATTTTCATTATATTTTTTGAGTTAAATCAATTTTCGTTATGACAGGATATAATTCATAAATATAATTCTTTGAGTTAAACTTCAAGTTTAAATAAGTTGGCTATTTGGTCGCGTTATAGTAACTTCATTGTAGTAACCAATATATTGGTCAAACCAAGACAAGGATGATTAAAAAATATGTAGTATTTAAATCCATATAAATTTTGATGTTTCTAAGGGGTCCAACGAATTCCTAATAAAACGAAGACAAGAATGTTTAGAAACATGTAGTAGTTAAATCCATATAAATTTCTTGGTGCACATAAATTATCGGACAATGTGACTCGGTAAAAATCTATCATTAAACTTCAACTCCAAAATATAAATCTTGTGGATCGCGTTGTAATAATTTTATTGTAGGAACCAATATATTGGTAAAACCAAGACAAGGATGATAAAAAAAATATGTGCTATTTAAATCCATATAAATTATGGATTTTTTAGTTTCACTTGGTTATATTTTTTATACAAAACCAAAGGGCCCCAAATTTGGCTTAATTTTGCAATTAAATGGTCTAATTCTTTCAATAATTTCTGGCCCATAAGTTGTGAATCATAAAATCCTGTCAAAGGCCCACAAAATGAATCAGGTATGTTAAATCACCATTTCATATTGTCCGCTATGTTTATAGCTTCTTTTTCGAATGAATCAAAATGAAGATTTTTAAAATTAGCGCCAAAAACTCAACCTATAATTCAAGACGCTCTTAGTTTGGAAGCAATCGATGAACACTAAATGGTAGGTTTTTCTATCTCATTTGTTTAGATCTATTCTCAACATTTGATGTGATCATCCACTTATTTAGGTAGGTTTTCAATAGGGATCTTCAATCACCACTAGCTGTTGAGAATAAATGTTTTTTTGGACAGTGATTACAATAATCACCTATAGCTAGCCCTAAATCACACATATGTGCTCAATTCTTATGTACAGTTATGGAGAGTAAAAAGAATTTGATACCAAGACATAGAGAGTATTTTCCACAGTGCAGTCCCCAACAGTCCAAAGAATCAAGGAAGATAAGAAAGTCTATCTTGAATAAGCGTAGAAATAGGGGTGTGGTTCAATTTGTACAGACACCTCCTATTATTGATACACTTCTGGGCAATGTTACTATCACAAAAAAACGATAATGGAGGTATGTTTTTGATGGTCATATGTGAAAATTGTAAGTGTTTATAGCATAAATTAACCAAATCTCTTCATGTACAGCATGTCACACGCCCGATAATTTAGATCGAACATGTGTTAGTGCAATCCCTCTGACTTCATCCAGTCTTGGTAAGGTTATAAATCTTATTTTTTTAAGGTATGCTATCTGATTTGCCCTTGTCCCTTTGTTTGAATTTTAGGACAATCTGGAAAGGCTAATTCTTGTGTTTATGACTCTAGAAAGAGGAAACAAAGTTTGAAAACCATGGATATAAGTAAATTTGATTTATCCATTGTAGCTGATTTAAGCAGGACATCTTCAATGGTCACTCCTCTTCAACCATCAAATCATAAAATTGATAGAAGTCCATTAACAGATATTACAAATTGTATGCTATATACACTTTTGTTATTACTGTTAATCATTTATTGAATGTTAATGTAAGTTTGATAACATTTATAAATTTTGTCTTGCAAGTGGATCGTGTTACAGTAAGGTCCCGTCGAAGTGATATTCCAACTCCTCAGAATATTGACAATAGAACTTCTCGACAGTTGCCAAAATGTTCCGTAGAAGCGTTTAGTGGTATGTGTTTTACTTTTAATGCAAAACTAAATATAGGTTTCTGAGTCACTATATTTGTTGAATCTATTGCTTATCTTCCTATCTGTTGTAACCGATATTAATTTGCCTTTTCCAAAATGAAACGGCAGGAAAAGAAAATTCCTACCCTGGTGAAAGGTCTAACTTTGATGATCCCGATTCGGAGGATTGTTTACCATCTTCTATCGTAAAAAAGATTTACGGAATTGCAAGAGGTAACTACCCTCCTTAAATTTATCAAAGTATCTTTCCAAATAACAGTTTAATCTCCTAATATTTCACTTATATCATCGTTTTTTTTATCTTCCTATATAATTTTGTAGAATACGTTGATCATGAAGATGCTATTTTTGTATGTTCTTACTGTCATGCAATGATTTGGAAAGATGAAATGCTTAGGGGTAATTTGGATTCGAAGAAAACTTCTTTTTCTCTTTGTTGTTCGAACGGAGACGTTGAATTGCCTTCCTCACCTGCTCCTCCTCCACTGCTCGAAAGATTTTACAAAAGAGTTACTTCTGAAAGCCGCAGTTTCATGAATAACATTCGAGCATATAACATGATGTTTTCCTTCACATCCCTTGGTGGCAAGGTTTCTAAAACTTTTCAAAAAACCAAAGGTCCTTATGTTTTTGGACTGCAAGGACAAAATTACCATCGCTTTGGTAGTCTGTTACCAAATGATGGTGAAGAGCCCAAATTTTCACAGCTTTATATTTATGATTCCCAAAACGAGGATTTTAATCGTCAAAAGGCTGTAAGGTAAATTAAGCATTCAGTAAATTTTGATTTATGTCAAGTGTTTTATATATATCTGATCTATACAATAATGTCGTTTTTTACACAGTGTCGAGCAAGGTTCGAAGAGAGACACTAAACAACAACTTGATCTTGCCATCATATCGAGTCTTAAAAAAATGTTGGATTCATGCAATCCACTTGTGAAGTCATTTAGAATGGTACGAGATTGTTTTAAACAAAATGATTGGCAAAATGTAAGACTCAAGCTCATTGGAGTAAGGGATAAGGATGGTAGAATTTTTAACTTGCCTACTGCTGAAGAAATTGCTGCCTTAATAATTGGTGATTTTGATGGAGCATTTGATAAAAGGGATATCATAGTTCAAACAAAATCAGGCGATCTCCAGAGAATCAGTGAGCTTCATCCCTCTTATCTTGCATTGCAATATCCACTTATCTTCCCATATGCAGAAGATGGATTTAGACTTGGTATTAAACATCGAGGTGTTTCAGTTGATTGTGACATACTTAGAACCAGTACCACAATGAGAGAGTTCTTTAGTTACAGAATACAAGATAGACCGAATATTATCGCACGGTTATTCAAAATTAAAATCAATCATCTAATTCAAGATTTCAAGAAACATAAATTCTTTGGTGAGATACAAGCAAGTAAGTCATTGTAAATTGTTTTAATTAATCTCTCAAATAATACTTTTACTAACACTTTTTTTGATGTAATATTTCAGTTATTTATACAATCGAATTTCAGAAACGTGGTCTACCTCATGCTCATATATGTTTGTTCTTAAGTGCCGATAGCAAATTTCCAACGGCTAAAGAAATCGATTTGGTTATTAGTGCTGAAATACCTGACAAAGAGATGGATGCTTCACTGTATGAACTTGTCAAACAATTTATGATCCATGGTCCTTGTGGTACAGACAATCCTCATTCTCCATGCATGGTTAATTTAAAATGTTCGAAGAAGTTTCCGAAAAAATATGTAGATGAGACTTGTGTTGATTCTGAAGGATATCCTGTCTACCAACGTCGTCAATCATGCAACACAGTAGAAAAAAATGGCGTATTACTTGACAATAGGTTTGTGGTTCCGTACAATGCTATGCTACTCAAAAAGTATCAGTGCCACATAAATGTTGAGTGGTGTAACCAAACAGGATCCATCAAATATCTCTTCAAATACATTAATAAGGGTCCGGATAGAGTGACAGCTTCTGTTTACGAAAGTACCTCCACTGCTAATGTGAACCCTCAAAACAAGGAAATGACAAATAATGAAAATCTCTCAAACGAAACAGAAGTAGATGAAGTTAAAGCATATCTTGATTGTAGATATATTTCAGCGTGTTAAGCTGCTTGGAGAATCTTTAAGTTTGACATACACTATCGGCTTCCATATGTTGAAATATTACCTTTTCACTGTGAAGATGGTCAGGCTATTGTTTATGACGATAATTCAAACTTGTGTGACGTGGTCAGTAACCCAACTGTGAAAATGTCTATGTTCACAGAATGGATGAAATGTAATCAAACGGATGCATTTGCTAGAACTTTGAAGTATATAGAGTTCCCCAGATACTTTGTATGGATACGCAAAACACGAAAGTGGGTACGTAGAAAAAAACCTTTTGGTGCAGTTGGTAGGATACATTATGTACCTCCATCACTTGGTGATTGTTATTTCTTGAGAATTTTATTGAATCACGTTATAGGACCAATGAGTTTCAATGATATAAAAACAGTTGATGGAAAAATATATCATACTTTTAAAGATGCATGTTTCGCTCGCGGTCTGTTGGACGATGATAAGGAGTATTTAATGGCCATTAATGAAGCAAGTGCATGGGCTACTTCTGATTTCTTGCGTACATTTTTTGTAATGCTCTTGATGTCAAACTCCATTTCTAGACCGGGTATTTTCTGGAAGGAAACAAAATCTCTATTATTTGAAGATATATTATATCAGCAACGGAGGATTACTGGTATTCCTGGTAATTTAAAAAAACTTAAATAAAATTTCAGATTCCCTTTTACTTTAATCAAGTGTTTAAAAAATCTAATTACTAAACATCTGTTGTATTTTTTAGATTTGGTTTTTAAAGAGGAAGAGATTGAAAACATTTGCTTAGCACATATCGAAAAACTGTTACTTGGTTATGGAAGTACGTTAAGCAACTTTACTGACATGCCAAATGTTCCTGACAACTACACTTCAGCATTGAACAATCAATTGATAATGAAGGAACTTTCGTATGATCGGGCTATCTTAAAAAAGGAACTTGCAGCTTCCCTAAAATCTTTAACTGATGAACAGCGAAAAATGTATCAAACCGTCATGAATGCAGATGTTAAAGGAAGTGGAGGAGTTTTCTTTCTATTTGGTTACGCAGGAACTGGTAAAACATTTCTGTGGAAAACATTTGCAGCTGTGTTACGTTCTAATGGTGAAGTTGTGTTGAATGTTGCATCCAGTGGTATTGCATCACTTCTATTAGATGGTGGTAGAACGGCTCATTCCAGGTTTGTAATTTCGATAAATGTTAACGAGGATTCTATATGCTCTATTGAACCAAACAGTGAGCTAGGAGGCTTAATCAAACAAACTAAGATGATAATCTGGGATGAAGCGCCAATGACACATAAGCATTGTTTTGAAGCTCTGGATAGAACAATGAGAGATATAGCCCGTTCCAATAATCCGTCCTTGCAGAACAAACCTTTTGGTGGAAAGATTGTGCTTTTTGGCGGTGATTTTTGACAAATCCTTCCAGTCATTCCAAAAGGTACCAGAAGCATGATTGTAAATTCTTCATTGAATTCTTCTTATATATGGCAGGATTGTCAGTTACTCAAGTTAACTGAAAACATGAGGTTAAAAATGGGTACCAAATCAAGTAATTTTAACGAGACCAAGGAATTTGCTGAATGGATTTTAACGCTTGGTGATGGTCTACTTGGTGGTCCAAATGATGGAGAAGTGGAAATTGAAATTCCAGATGATTTACTTATACTCGATGCAGTCAATCCTATATCTTCATTGATCGCTTTCATATATCCGGATATGCAAAAGTTTTTATGCAATTCAAATTACTTCCAACAAAGAGCCATTCTTGCACCCACAAATGAAGTTGTGGATTCAATAAATACAGAACTGTTAAATAGTATGCCTGGTGAAGAAAAGATATATCTCAGTTCAGATACTTTATGTGAGTCTGAGGATCAAACCGACCTTAACATGGCATTGTTTCCTCCGGATGTATTAAACAAATTGCATCTGTCAGGATTACCTAACCATAAATTGGTTCTCAAAGTTGGAGCTCCGGTAATGTTACTTAGAAACATTGATCAAACAAATGGTTTGTGTAACGGTACACGACTTCAAGTAACAAAACTTGGAAAACTTGTAATCGAAGCAAAGATTATTACTGGAAATAATATAGGTCATCATACTTTGATTTCAAGATTGAAAATGACACCGTCCGATAAAAGAATACCGGTGAAAATGGCACGAAGACAGTTCCCATTATCTCTATGCTTTGCAATGACCATCAACAAAAGCCAGGGACAATCACTTGAACGTGTAGGCTTATATCTTCCAAGGCCGGTTTTTAGTCACAGAAAACTATACGTTGCTGTATCACGAGTAAAGAGCAGGAAGGGTTTAAAGATCTTGATATGTGACAGGGGAAAACAAGTGTGTAAAACCACAACTAACGCGGTCTACAAAGAAGTTCTACAAAATCTATAGTCATTGTAGAAATAGCATTTTGAAGAAAAGTCTTTTAATGTTTGAAGTTATTTGGTATTATGTTTTGCACATCCTATCAACATGTTTCTTTTATCTAATAATAATGGATGTTATTTTACAGAATTGTTTTAAAATATAGTATACATTTTTAAAAAATGATACCTTTAACAATTATAAAATAATGAAAGATAAATAACAATAACATATATCTAAAAGACAAGAAATAACTAATACAAGTAATACTTTCAACCGTTTGTTTGTGCTTCAGTAACATATGAATTAAAAACTTTTCAGTAGCTAACCCTTCGTACCACCAACATCAAAACTAACCTACCAACCTTTACAAAAGTGTTTTGAGCAAACCAGCAACCACAAACAAAAAACATTGTTTCCATACAAAATAACATTATCTGAAAAAAACGCCACAACCATTCAGTCAAACAAGAAAACACCTTTACCCATGACGAACTTAAGGGTAAACTCTTCACGAGGAACCAAGTTTTTATCCTTCACAAACTGTTTCATGTTTTTTATGTAAAACCGATCATCAGGAGACTCGATACCAACTCGAACATCCCAAACATTTCCAGCAGCATCTACAATCTTTAAATCTCTTTTCCTATCCAAGCCAAGTTTTTTACCAAGAACTTTTTTAATGCGCTGTAACAAACAAAAAATAATGTTAACAAACATAGTATTATAATACGGTTAACACAATGTAAGGTCCTGTTAGTACTTTTTGGTTACAGAAACTTACAAAATGATTGTCCACACGGAAAACTACTGGAATAGTTTCGTTGTTCGTAGTTACAGCGACCATTTCAGTTTCATTGTCCTTAGTTATGTCATCCACATCTTCACCATCAGAGATACTGATAACCTCTTCTACCACTTCTTCCTTAATAGCAGCATATAATTCCGGTGGCAACATTAAATCAGCATCATTGGAACAATTGAAAACAGACATATCAAAAGTGTGAAGATCAATCATTTCAAACACAAGAAGATGTTCATCACTTAGTGAAAATTTCTTCTTAATCCGATCCCATCCAGTTGTTATGTAAAGCTGATTGTCACTAACATCCATTCGAACAAAAAATTTATGCTTCCCAGGACCTCTAATAACAACCGGATAATTTGGAATGGTATTGTCCATCTTGTGATGTACAAATAAACGATTGATATGCTACAACGAGAAAAAAAAATATTAGTAGTTTCATATACGAAACCATAATAAATAAGAAACAATAATAAATATACCGAACCCAGATTGCGAACTACATACCATAGCATCAGGTTTATCAAAATCGCCATTGGGTCTGTAGTAAAAATAATCAGATGGAGCAAATGCAATATTGTCATAGAAATAAAATATCCGGAAACTTTGTAATGCTTCTTCATACTGAAATACGAGCCATGATCCAGATTGTAGTTTCAAAGTTTGAACTACGGAATACCACCCATTGTAGAGATAATAGAAGTTTCCTATATCATATATCTTGACTTCAAAGACTTGCCCATTAGTTGTCCGTACTTTGACAAACCCAACAGGATAGTTAAACTCTTTTATCCATTGTTTATACTTTTTTGGCAGAACCTATGTATAAGTATAATAAAATCAGAACTGTCTAACATGATGTTATAAAGAAAATAAATTCGCCATATCTGAGATTAAAATACTAACCAAAGATTTCCTTTGGTTGTCGGTCATGTAACAAGCAAAACCATACATCTTTCTATAAAAAGAGAAAAACGTTAAAAGATGGTAAGTAACTGAGAGAACATGATGAAAGGAAATAGCATTAGTATGCAACCACTATTTGACCAAAGTCAAACCACTTTTTTTTTTAAAAAAAACTGTTTGACCAAAGCCTGTTTGACCAAAGTCAAACCACTGTTTGCAAAACTATGACTCTTAGTGGTTCAAAAGTCTGCTTCACCATGGTCAAACCACTGTTTGTCCAATGACAAACCACTGTTTTCTCCGTAAAACACTGTTTAACCCAACAGTGATTTTAAACATATATTTTCATCCATCTGTTAACCAAAGTCAACAGATGTATCAACAACAATGATTTTAAGTTGATGAGCATTATTTATGAAAAACGTTAAAAGATTATTCTAATTAATGCAATTAAAAAGAGTATAACTAATAGACTAAAATATTATATAACGTTAAAAGGTTATTTGGGTATATTCAATGTCAACAATGTGAAATACCAAATGTTATTTTCGATGCCAAGAGTTTGTAAAGCTTATTAATATGTTTCTATTTTTGACAGTGTGATACAAAACCCCAAACATGTGAAATATAATCTGATAAAATCTGTCAAGAACACCAACTGAAAGTTTACTAAACATCATAATCTTAAAAAATCTTTATACAACAACTGATAAACAATCATTTTTAACATAGCCCTAAATATCTACACCTCAATCGAACATCAATACGAACATTCATATGATGGAATCTGAAGTATAACAAATCAAATAAACAAACATGATCACAAATTACAGTTCATATAAAAGAACAACCTAAGATCAAAAATCGAATCAATACGTTTTCGATTACCTTTTGCTGATAAGGATAAATCTTTAACACTCCCTGTCGTTGGTTTGTCGCCCTTCGAAGTTCGGAGATGGAAATGGAACGGTAGATGAGTGATTAGAATTTGGGGCCGGATTTGATATAAGGGTTTTAATGGGCCTACAAAATCTAATCTATTATTCAACTGATCAATAACATTTCATTAGTTGTATTAAATACAAACAATATAAATGATGTATTATAATCTATTTCGATGGTTATTAAAACTACTCGTGTTATCACACATACTGTTTTTAACATTAATTTATAAAGATATATAACTAAAGACCAAAATTTAAATGATATATTATAATCTGTTTTTTAGTATTTGATTTCGATCATTACTAAACCTACCCGTGTGGTTACACGGGTGATACACCTAGTATTTTAAAAGAAGAATACTCTAATATACTTCAATTTTATTAATTAATTTGAATGAATTATGAATTAAATTAATTTGAATGAATTATGAATTAAAAAAATAAAAGAGTACAGTAGTATGTGTCGGAAATAGTGATATTTAAATTAATTAAAAAAATAAGATAAAGCATTAATAGCCTTCATTTATTGCATCCTCTCTGTCTTGTTCCAGAAAGTTTTCTGAAAACTAATTGCCGGAAAATCTACGACGACTTAATTTTCATCTCTGAAAAAAAATAAATTTTACACTACCGATAAGAAGTTGAGCCGTAGCCCGTGCTACGACTAGTTTAATGCCAGGTCCGCCCCTGTGTTATACTCTATGAGCATGAGAGGGGAGTGGCCATGTCAGCTCACACTCACTAGACCACCAATCCCTCGGATCACACTCACTAGACCACCAATCCCTCACGCGTGAGTGTTTTGTTACACAGGTTTTTATTCGCAACTGGGTATTTTTTGGTATTATAAACTATATCGAGTGTCAGTATCATATCGGTATCATGATGAACTATTGTTTGTACAACATCGGTTTTTGTGACACATGACGACTGCTATATTGAGTGTTGGTATCATACCGGTATTGTAACGAGCTGAACCACTAACAACCAAGAATCCGTTGTGTATATGTTAAAAGATGTCAATTAAAGAACTGCCCAATCATTTTCTACAAATGTTATCATCTTGCCAATAATTGTACAAACAACTTTTTTCTTTTGTTTTATCGCACGTAAACAAGTCATAAAGCTAAACACGGACGGTGATAAACTACACTTTTTGCAACTTTACTTGATTGGTTTATCTACCTAATTCTTTATTTTTATTTTATTATTTTTTTAACGACAAATTTGAATCACTAAGAGAGCATTATAGTATAATACAAATTAGTTATTCGTTAAATCGTGAGTGTCCGGTTGACAAAAAAATATTTAATTAATTAATATTCATAAAGTCATACAGAAAAAGAAAGAAAAAAATATATATTAGCTAAAAAATACATTAAAACCCTTCAAGTTTGAATTTCATTTTGTCAGGTAACTATTAGGCCGGAAGGTATGAAGGGCGCCACCCTGCCACCTCACCGATGATACCCCCCCCCCCTCCCCCGCGCCACCACCCATACCCTGCAAGTTAAACCGGGGCGCCATAATCCAATAATTTTTTTTAATAGGGGGCGTTATTCCACACCCCGCAAGTTAAGGGAAGTGGTCTTAAAGCCCCATGTCTGACGTAGACATTACGTGACGCTGACGTGGCGTGATCCCACACCCTCCAGCCTTATATAAAGTAATCGATTCAGTTGATTGTTGTGATTAAAAAAGAAACTATTGAGTAGAAATATCAAATATCGACTATGTTGTTTATTTTTCTACATGTTAAAAT
Source organism: Helianthus tuberosus (assembly GCA_030545235.1). Classification (NCBI taxonomy): domain Eukaryota; kingdom Viridiplantae; phylum Streptophyta; class Magnoliopsida; order Asterales; family Asteraceae; genus Helianthus; species Helianthus tuberosus. The sequence continues at coordinate 181,526,135 of CM060443.1, forward strand.
TAGATAAATGCGGTTTACAAAATATATAAATTTTCATGATAAAAATGGTACAAAAACGATATTAATTCATAATAAAATCCTAGTAGATGCTGAGTTGGTTTCAAGACGTCTTCTCTCACGACACGCAATCGGCCCTAAAAATGCCAAAACTTCAACCTGCTTTTCCTACTTGTGTCTTTTACTTGCTCCATAGCTATTGTTTTCTACTTAAAAGATAACTTTTATAAATTTACAAAATGTTATAATAACAATGTACCACAATTTAAGGTGGTATTAGGTGCAAAAATAGATAAGTGAGCTGTAACTGTGTGGTCCCATCGGTACGACGGCCAAAATTGGATTGTAATGTTGGTGCAATCACGATTCTCAATTTTCTTCAAGTTGCGTCAATGCTACACGTTGAAGAACACTCAGCTTTGTCCAACATTGATCACTCCACGTCTTCGACAACTCTCCATAGCCAACCTCAACCAACTAGTCCATACTCCATACCCTATAGCACACACGTGTTATTGCCATATGCATAGAGACATGGTTGATGGTAATCCATAACGCACACCATTTCTTCCTTGAGATTTAGAGCTACCATACATCTCATTTTATCATAATTCCTTTTGTTTTAATACTAGTAAGCATTTATATTCTTCTTCTTGATGATGATGGACGATCCACGCCAGCGGGTACAACCAAATCTCTAATCCTTATCCTCTAAAGTAAACTTACCCTAACATTATTATTTTTATATATTTTTTCTTCAACGGCAACCAAAAGTGTAATGTCACCTAACATTATTATTATTATTATTTTTGTTTTAAGGATTGATATGGTACAAGCCACAAGTGGGTCATACGTTTGATGGCTTGACCTGGTTTGACCGATTAGACCAAGATACATACACTCATGCTTTGTTGGCCAACATACCTTCTCCATTATTCCATTCCACCTTCATTATCATTATCATTATCATTATCATTATCATTATTTATTCATCAATAATGAATCTACAATTTTCTGCTTTATTTTATGTACTACCAAACAGAATAATATTGTTACTTTTCTAATATTCTTAGATCATTATTATTATTATTATTATTATTATTATTATTATTATTATTATTTATTCATCAATAATGAATCTACAATTTTCTGCTTTATTTTATGTACTACCAAACAGAATAATATTGTTACTTTTCTAAAATTCTTAGATCAAGATACACTATGACTTGTTGGCCAACATATCCTCTACATTGTTCCATTCCACATTAATTATTTAATCATCAATAATCCACATTTTGCTACACTGTCTATCTTAGTAAACGGTATAATATTGTTATTTTTTTATTTATTTTCGATACAATGTCTTATCTTGTCTCATGCTTTTCTTTGTTAATAATAACTTGAACATCTTTTAACATGCTTTTAGAGAATAATTAAGCTCATGTGACTGGAGACAACAGATGGTCAACTGTTTACCTGCTTTTGGAACATTTTTAACATCATGTGACGGAGCCAGAGAGAAAACATTCACAAATGACAAAACAAACATTTTGATTAAACCAAAAACAATAACACCAAATGTACAAATGGATTTAATAAAAACCCCCAATAATCCAAGATAACAAAGATTCAGAACACAAACAAGCCATAACAACGGCTTTTATTCAACAAAACAATTAAACAGAACACAGAAATAACCCTTCTTCAACACAGCTATTGATACTCCTTTTCTTCTTTCTCCTCTTTCCAGCTCTCACATTTCAGAACAGATCTAGGTGACCCACAGCAGCTACCATCCTTCTTCACAAACTTCTGGTACACAATCCAACCTTCACACCCAAGATCTTCACTACTCTTTTCCTCCAAGCTATACCCCTCAACATCCATCGAACGAATCCTCTCCAAAGCATCCGGTGCACCAACCGCAACCGAAAACTCCCCTGGTTCAAAACACTCCAGCACCCGTCGGACCAGCTGGTCCAGGCTCAAGTCTTTGAAATCATACCCAACTGCTTCAAAGCTCGCGTAGCTGAACCCATCTTCCGGGGTTACATGTATGGTCGAAAACGCACGTTGTTCGATAGCGTTCATGGAATACCCACATGGGTCGAATTCAAAATCACAAATGTCGGACTTCGGAAGTATCATTCGGATACCGGATTCGTTAGTCATCGTTGCAGCCGAGCTTGTTTGCGTTTTGTAGAAGACCGAAGCTTTTTCTCTATCCAAACCAGTCATACACATCTCGAGTGTGTACACTTCATCGCGAGCTGAAACAGGTCCAGCGGAAGCGGAATAAACAAACCACTTTTGGGGCTTATTGAACCCGCCCATTACATAAGCCTTGCTGGCTAAACCAAGCTTTTCAAAATGACCATCCAGCACTGAAACTTCTTCGGTGAAGCTGCGGTGAGGGTACGATTGAGCACTGGGAAAGATAAAGCAACCGCGTGTGTATCTTACTGACCGGACAGTAAGCGAAATCGATTCCGCCAGCTTCAGAATAGCCGGTATCGACAGCAGCAGTTTAGTGGTTCCACAAGTTTTGATAACGATTTTGTAAGGGAACACAAACAGACTCGACTCGGATAGAACGTAAGAGTCTACATGCTCATTCGACAACGAAGAGACAATTGTGCATTCAGCAGGGTTCAAGATCTCATCCAGTTGGGCTTTGGTTAAAGCCCGGAGACCTTGACCTTCAGGGTCAGTGAAGATACTGGGCTCGAAAAACGTAACTTCGAGCCTCTTTTCGTAGCCTTCGAAACCGATTGCAGACATGGTTTTAAACAGAAATTAACACCAACAATGGAGGAAACAGTAAACGGGCTGAGGAGTGAAGAAAAGGAGGAATAAAGGGAACCGATATTAACTACGAAACTAATTATAAAAGCGGTAAATAAAAGACGTCAAACAGACGCGAAAGGGGCACTAATCGAAGGAATATCAGGATGGTTTGCGAACGCACTGCATTAAGACAATGAAAACACATGATCAGTACATGTTATGGAGTTAACTTGGTGCGATTGATGATCGAATACTTACGTTAGAGTAAGCAGCCGATCTGAACTTCTTGATTCCTCCGTTTGGTCGAATGTCTTCAATGCTGTAACCTAAAGGAGCTTCATAAAAGGATTTACTACTGCTAGACTTCTTCCCACCTTTGGTCTCCATCAGAACATTCAATTTTTCCTGTTTTTCAAAAAGATTAGACATTTAAATCATCAGATTTTCTTTCAACAATAAACAGATATACACTAATTGATTCATGATTATCAAAGAAAAAGGCATTAGTTTTTCTTTTAACAATGAAAAGATATTTAATCATTAATTCAGACTCATAAAAAAGTATTAAAGCATGAAACAGTAGTTGAAATCCGGTACACTAAGCATTAAAAGATTAGAAAACTCTGTTATACTAAACATTAAGACCAAAAAACTTCAATCACATAATGTATCAATTGAACACATAACGTTTTTGAAAAACCTAAATTTCAAAAACGCTAATCCTTTTAAATTTCAAAATAAATCTTCAAATTGAATAAAAAAACCTAAAAAATATTGAGAAATAAAAAAAAAAAAAAAACCCTAGGTTTTTACAACATTCAGTTTTTCTTGTTTGTCAAAACAATTATTAGATATTTAAAAAATCAAATTTTCTTTAAACAATGACCATATATTCAATCATTAGGTCATAACCATAAGAGAATTAAACACAGTTTCTGAAACATTTACAACAAAAAACACTATTCATTATTATCAAATTCCAAAATAACTCCAGAAAATCAAACACATTCACAACAAAAATTAAAACCCTAGCCTTACAAAACCATAGATGCGTAAATCAACACACACATTCACACAGACACATACCAAATCCATCAATTACGATCACAAAACAAAATAATCAACACTTACAATTCAAAAATTTTGTTTCAACAACTCTCGAACGTAAAATCAATGTCCGATCTGCAAAAAACCGTAAAAAATCAGAAAAAACTCAAACAAATGCAACAAAAACAAAAAAATAGAGATCTGAAATACAGATTATCAACACTTACGTATGGTATAATCGGCCGGAGACGATTATCCAAGAAGAAGATTGCAGGTTTTTTTGTTGATTTGTAGGGTTATTTTGTGTAACGGAATATTGATTTAGGGAGGATATGAGGGGATGAATATATAGAGTTTGGAAATTGATATGAGCCACTAGTTTTTGAAAATATTACGTTGTGTGCCATTGGGTTCAGTTACCGAGATGGCTCGGTGAGGTGCGTTGCGTCTCAGCCACGAGTTTTGGGACATTAGGCCATGTGTAGTCATAACGCCCATTTGTGGGCGTTATGCGACACGTGGCGCGCCACGTCAGCGTGGGGCGTTATGGGGCCTTATGCATTTTAAGTCCGTAGTCATAAAGCCCCCGTCTAATCATTACTCAATTATTAATTTCTAATTTTTTATAATTATTTCCTAACTTTATAAAATTAAAATTCATTTCATTAAATTAAAAAAACATTACACTAAAAAAAAAAAAAAAAACATTACACATAAAAAAAATACAGTAACCTAAAAAAAAAAAAAAAACGGTTCAAAAAAAAAAAAAGTTGGACTAAAAAAATAAAAAAAACATTCAAAGATTAATCTTCTTCGTCTTCGTTCTCTCCTTCTTCCTCTTCGTTTTCTCCAGCATCCAAACCTACGTCTTCAAAGTTCCCGTCTTCGAATTCCTCAACCTCTTCTTCCTCGGAATCTTCTTCGTCTTCATTGTTGTATCCAATTGGGCGAATCGCCCAAGCATGCTCAACCAAATCTGCATTCAACGTGTTATGTATGTCCCTAGATCGCAATAGTTGAGCATTTGCGAGTCTCTCTTCCATTGTTGCTTGGGTTCCTTCTACTAAATCTTCCGGAATGTAGTTTTGGCATATCGCTTTTCCATCATCCTCAATGATCATATTATGCAAAATGATGCAAGCATACATGGTCATTCGTATTCTATCCTTATGCCACATGCGACAAGGATTTCTGATAAAATGCTATCGTTGCTGTAGAACCCCAAAACACCTCTCGATATCCTTTCTCGAAGACTCTTGTAATTTTTTAAAATACTTTCTTTTTTCATCGAACGTTTCAGAAAACGTTTTAACAATAATCGAATACTCCGGGTAGATACCATCTAAAAACATTGGGTCCGTGAAATAGTCTCTCATCAAACGCTCGTTCGCGGCTTCACGATCTCGCAAGATATACGTGCGCCGCAAGATGGGTCGTGGAGGGGGAGTAGGTCGAACGTGCTCAAGTGCTTGCATCATAAAAGTAGACACACTCGTAACCGCTTCTTCCTCCTCCGCGTCTTCTTCGGGCGAAAAAAATCTTCGGTAAATATTGGTGAACGAGTCTTCCGACGGGGAACCCATTTTTTTGAATAAGGTGAGAGTAGCTTCAACACGTTTTAAAAAATATAGAGAGAATGAGAGTTGAAATGTATTGATTTGTAAAAAAAATGGAAGAGTTGGAATGTATTTATAGTGTGAAAATTAAAAAAAATGAATTTTTTTTTTAATAAATATGACCGTTTGAAAACGGTCGAAAGTTCAAAACATCAATCGATAGCGCCGCGATAATTTTCGCGCTCTCAATTTTTTTTTGGGCATAGTTCCCTTCGTCCCGGTGTGGCCGGCGCCATCTCGGCGCTATGTGGGTTGGTCGCGCCCCACTACGCAAGGTCTTAGAGCATTCACATCAAATCCATCAAATTATACATACATTCCACTAAAAAACAACTTCTATATCAATATATTTCCACTAAAAACAAATATTTTTTCTCTCTCCTTTCAATTAAATAATATTATCATTACATTTTTCTCTCACTTCCACTCACAACCACTTTCAAAATATATTAAAAATTTATAACGGGTGAACAGTGTCCCCCCAAATATACAGATGAACAGTAACATTTTCTCTCTCCTCTACTCACAACCACTTTTTATATCCTTTATAATATAAAAACTCCTCCTCACATAATTTGATGGTTAGGATGTGAATGCTCTTATTTGGCTGACAGCTATTGGAGGAAAAAGGGCAGTGTATTTGATTTGATTTTTAATATTTATGATTTTATTTTTAATTAAAAGTTGATGGCGTAAATTGTGCAACCACATTATCAGGGATTTTAGCTTTTTTTTTTTTTTAACGGCAAATTTGGATCACTGACGGACCACCGGAGTATCATCGTGCCATCAGAGGAACCACCCGACCATATCCATCTCCACTAGGCATAATGCCACACCAATTCAGGATGAAACCCAATAAATATGGGAAAACCCCCCTTGTGGGAATCGAACCCAGGACCTATTGGTCCCAAAGCCTTATCCCACCACCAAGATGCCACTAGGCTATAAAGCCACGGGCATCAGGGATTTTAGCTAAAATGGAAAATAAATAAAAAAATAAAAACAGATCTGAATCTGACTAGCGTATCTGAAATATTAGGGTCGGGTATTGGATAGGTATTTGAGTAGGAGGCCGAGTATGGAAATGAAAAAGAAGTGATGGTATGGTACGAGTATAGGAAGGGTATGGAATATCCGGTTTGATTACCTGAATGTACCTTTTTATTTGAGCTATTGAAGAAACACGGAACTAATTAAGGGACTAATCAGTTTGGTTTATGTTCCTACCATAATGGTTAATCTTCTGTGGTTTCCTGAGCTCCTTAATGACTGGGTTATCTGCAAAACAGAACACCGTTACTCGTTAAGAGGGGAATGTGGGGGTTTCCCTCTTAACCGGGCTCCGGCGTGAGAATAAGCGACTGCTTTGGGGAGATAATTAAGTATTGAGTGTGAGAGTAGAGGGAATGGAATTTTTAACCTGTGAAGTGAGGTCTCTATTTATAGCCAGAGAGGTGTAAGAGGATGTGGGCTGATGGCCCTTGGGCCGAAAGACGACAACATGGAGGATATGCTCCTTGTCTCACTGGTGTCGACCGTTAGTGGCTTCTAGGAGCTTTCTGGAGCTGGCGCAACGTGATTGGAGCCACGTGTCACTGTTGTCGGCCAGGCCGCCCTTCTGCCATCAGCAGGTAAGTGGAGATCGTGGGGCAGTTGTCTCTGCCCTATGATTGGTGCCATGTAGGCGTCCTTAAGTACTTTTTGTCTCCTGCATGTCAGATGATCGTGGAGCATGATTGAGCAGAGCCAGAAGGACATTGATTGGCTCTTTTCTTCTGCCACCTGTACCTTGTGTACTATCTGGAGCAGCCTTGCGCTGCTTCCCTGTGCGATTCTTGCTGGGCACGTAACTAACCCGCGCGGGGTTTGGGTGATTGAGTGCTCCTTCAGTATGCTAAGTGCTGCTATCGGAGCTTCTTATCGTCTAGGCCTCGCGCGACGTAAAATAGAAATGGTGTAACTCGCGCAAGGTTCATGGTAGGAAGTTTGTTGAATAAGGAGTATGGTCCCGCGCGCAACCTTGACGGAGGTTTGCGCGGCTTTTTTGGGACCATACCCCTTCAAGTCCCCCCAGTCCAGTGCTGCACCATGCGCGAGGCAAGTGGTTGGAGCTCTGGACTTAGAATAGATAAAAGTTGTAGAAAATGCTCCCTTGATTTTGGTAGGCGTGGCGCGTGTAAACTCTTGTTGGTTATTACGGCGTGACTACCAGGCTTGGTTCCAGGTGGGTTATTGCCTTTGGGTGTAGGCGCGCAGGGTTATTAAGTCATCGTTAAAACTGCGCGGCCCTAGAAGCTTTTGCATGAAGCCTGTAGTAATTTTTGGCGGGAAAACCTTCGAAATTTGAACTCTGACAAGTTGGTGAGAAACGTCGTTGATGGTGACGTTTGAGTTGACCACTTACACGGCTGTCATCAACTTGTCTTTGACGATTCGGCTTTTCGTTAGGAGAGTGAGGCCCACGCGCGCGTGGTAACCGTCACTCCGGGAATCACACCTTACGTGGAGTCTTCTTATTGGTCACGTGGGTATATATATCCAAGGAGATGTGTGAGATTATCACTCTCTTCTACTATTGCCATTTCTCTCTCTGTTCTCCCGAGTTTCCTTTGAATCTTCAAATTTTTGAAGAATCACAGCAGCAGATCTTCAATTTCTCTTCATATCTTCAAGTTTTTTCTTGAATATTCAAGATGGCTGAAGAACATCAAGAAGATAATCCCGGAGAGGATGGGCCTCTTCCCGTTCTGAAGTGGGATTTAGGTCTTTTCGAGCAACTTGTACGAGGTTTCCGGTTTCCACCGGAATGGAATGCTAGATACCCTGGTCAAAACCAGACGGCTGTCGACGCACCACCGGGGTATATTACGTTGTATGAAGACTTCTTCCAACAAGGCAACTTCCGGTTGCCGGCGACGAATTTTCTGGCACATATTTTGCAGTTCTATGGATTTCACATCTCACAACTGAGTCCACCGAGGATGGTCAGGATTCGTCACTTTGAGTTCCTGTGTCGATCTCATGGTATCGAGCCGACGGTTGAGAAGTTTAGGGTATTCTACCAGCTTATCCTTAATATGGGCTTCTTCTCTTTTGCCAGCCGAGGGGCTGCGAAGAAGATACTCTTGAATCCTCCCAAGAGTTTCCACGATTGGAAACCCAAATTTTTTTATATTCGCGAGGAGGTGATTCCGATCGCCATGACATTTCGCGCCTGGACGGAAGCGATTGTTAAAGAAGATCTGACGATCCCCAAGAATGACGCTTGGTATAAGAAGCTTACTTCTACCCCAAACCGAGTGTTTGGAGAAAATGTCTTGGTAGCGGCGCACATGAGTGACCAGTGGCCGACTGATAGCAAGGACGTTCCGGTCTTAAAGCTTGAAGATAAAGATTAGTTGTTTCCTCAATTCCTTTGATTTCTTCGTTTTGTAACCTGGGCTAATCTATATACTCGCGCGTGTAGAGGTGCAACTGTACCAAGCTGCTTTCCCCACCTTTGGTGGTTCCATGGGCGTGCGCCCGCTCCAGGCTGGGGAGGAGTACTGGTATGAACAAATTAAGGGTAATTTCATGTACCCTGTTGCTGATGCATTTGCCTCGCCGCCTACTGCAACCGAAGGTGCGCACATACCTAAACCTCGTCCTTTGCGCTCTGTGACTTCTGCTGGGAAAGAGGTTGTCTATCTTTCCAGCGAGGAGTCTGTAGGGTCTTCGAACGGGGAGCTAAGTTTGTGGTCTAACGTCTTTGCAGGTGTGTTGCGCGACCTGGGTATCGATCCTGAAGAGAAGAAGAAGAAACCCTCTAGGAAGAAGAAGGTGATCAACCTTGAGCCTGAGGTGATAAGCAAAAAGGGCGGGAGTAGCCGCGCAGCTTCTGGTGCTGCTGATAAAGGTACTCTTCGGCTTCGTCAAACTGATTTGAAAGATTATGTGATAATTAGTGACTCACTCGAAGGCTTGTCGCGTATAGGCGAGAAGAAGGCTGGAGCGGGTGGCTCAAAAAGTTCAGGTAGCGCGGGCTCTCGCAACCCAGATGCTGGTGCTACTCCTTCCTCTACTGCGCATGAGGAAGAAGAAGAAGAAGAAGTAGAAGAAGAAGAGGAGGCTGCTGAAAAGTTGATCAGCAGAAAAAGAACTAGAAGCGAGACCACCACTGGTGTGGTTGCTGCGCAGGTAGCTGGTGCGGTACCCTTGATCGGGAAAACGAGCAACTTGCGCTCTCTTTACAAATTCTCTCCTGGTACGTTCTTAGTTTTGCCTTCCTTCTGTTGCTTTCTCTTCTTAACCACTTAGCTTCTGCAGAGACCAAGAAGAAGACCCCTGAGAAGGGTGTTGTGTTTACGGAGCCAGAGCCAAAGAGGCCAAAGATTACCATTAAATATTCCAAGACTGCTGGGGCCGAGTCTGCCAAGGATAAACATGTTGCTGAGGGTGATAAGGCGAAGGCTGCCGAAGAGAAAGGTGGATGAGGAGCGTAGGAAGAAGGTTGATGAAGACAAAAGGAAGAAAGCTGAGGAAGAGAAGAAGAGGAAAGCTGAGGAAGATAAAAAGGCTGAGGAGGCGAAGAGGAAGAAAGCATCTGATACAGAGGAGAAGGAGAAGAAAAAGGCTGTTGAAAAGCCTATTGATGATGCCTTGAGGTATACCGGTGCCGCTGCTATCGCTACTCAAGAGAAGGCGCAGGGTCCGGAAGTTGTGAGCGTCGTGGGGTCTGCCAAGCCCCATCAAGAGAAAAGAAAGGACCCTGAGGTTGAAAAGCCTACCCGTCCTACGCATACTGATATCCCCCATCGCTCCAAGGTGACTTATACTGGGGGATTAGGTCCGTATGTTTCTGGTGGCGCGAGCTCTGGCGGTGCGGGGGGGTATAACCCACAAGCTATTGGGGCGAAGGATACCCTTGGCGACATCTATTATAAGACTTATACGGAAGAGGAACGTGGTAATGCCCCCCACCAAGCTCCCTGGGCTTTGAAGCAAAGGGACATTTTTCAAGAGTTCGGCCCATGCCGTGATTGGTTCTTAAACTCCTTTCCTTCTGGTGAGGTTAATAGGTAGAAGGCGAAGACTCATGAAGGGTTATATCGCACTTATGTGATCGGTGAGGCCAATACTCGCGCTGCTAACCATCAAATCGTTCGTGAGTGGCGGACAATGATTAGGGAGCGGTCAGATTGGGAGAACTACCGCGAGCGCCTTGTCACGCAAGTTAAGGAATTTGAGAAAGCTAATCTCAAGTTTGAGGAAGAGAAGGCGAAGTTTGAGGCTGATAAGAAGGCGGAGGAATGGGGACGCGAGGGCCTGAAAAACAAACTTCAAGTTGCCGAGGATCTTTTGGCGAAGGAAAGAGCTGAATTTAAACGTATATGCGCGAAGGACAACCAGCGCGCGTTCGCTGATCGAAATAAGATTGTTGACCTCGAAGGTAAGGTTGCTGAGCTTACAGGGAAGGTCGATGATGCGCAGGCCGCGAAAGCTGCTAAGGAAAAGACTGAGGTTGGTAAAACGTTTCTTCCCTTCCTTGATGTTTTCTTTGCCTATTAGTCTTAAGTCTTTTGCCCTTTGTAGGTGGAGCTGGCTGAGGTGAAAATGCAGCTGTCAAGCAAAGACAAGGATTTGATGGTCAAGGATTTCGAGATCGCTGAGTTGAAACGCCGCTTGCAAGATCAAGTGGACAAAAGCGAGTCCTTGGAGATCGACCTTGAAGCTGAGAAGGTTAAAGCTGCCACTGCTGAAGAGGCCAAACAAAGAGCTGAAGAAGCGCGTGATGTTAGTACCGCAGCCCTCAATGTAGCGCAGACTAACTATTCTGAGGCTCAGGGCATTGTTGATACTCTTGTCTCTGAGGCCGAGTGGATGCGCGACCGCGGAGTAGTGCTGGTATGCTATTCTTTTCCCTTTGAAGTTTTATTTGTTTAAGCTGTTTTTTATACAAGTCTTCGCTGTAGGTTGCCAACTCTGTCCTTAACGCTGGAGAACTGGATCGCGCTGTTGCTGCTCTGACAGATGCCGCGCGCGCAGTTGGGCATCGTGGAGGCTACCTGGAATGTGCGCAGCACGTTGAAGAGGTATTCGGACAGGAGTTTGACACTAGTCATTGTTCACTGACTGACCATGCTAATGCCGAGTTGACACGTGCTGAAAATGCGTATGATCACTTATCACTGCCCGTGATGGAATTGGTCGCGAAGGCTCTAGAGCATGACGACTGGTGTCAGCGCCTCAAGGCCATTCTTGACCCACCGATAACTGTTGAACTATCAGATGAAGAGGAGCCAGCTGGTGATGATGGTGGAAACGATGGTGGTGATGGTAAGCCTGGTGATGATGATGGTGATGAAGGTGATAAGCATGATGGTAGTGGGAATGATGAATTTGAATAGGTTTTGTCGACATGCTTTTTGCCTTGTAATTTTTTTTTTAATGTAAGCTCTTGCGCGGTCGCGCTTGTTTTAGACTGAATGAATGCTATTTCTTTTCCATATAACTGTTGCGCGTTTGCGCTAGTTTTAAATATGATGCTCGTTTATTCTTTCCCGTTACAATTATTGCACTGTTGTTAGAAACTTTGGTTAAGTTAGCGCGAATAAATGTAAGTCTCTCTTGTGTGAGTGTAATCGCTTGGTCTCGCGCTCTGTTCGCGGAAAACCCCTAATGTGTGAGCTTGTAACTCACTGGAGTGTTATCGTGCTAATCAAAAGTTTAACGTGCATTTGTAACTCAAGAAGTAGTGTAGAAAACATGTCGTATGCTTTCATTGACTCGGAAACGGGTGCTTAGGCCAACATACATTTCTTGTAACGTAAAGGGCATTTAGCCAACATAGGAAAGTAAAACGCGCATGGCCAACATCAGTGGGTAAAGGCGCAAGGCCGAGATTAATTACATATAGCATTTGCGCAGTTGTTGCGCATTCCACGTTCGCGGGATGATGTGACCATCCAGGGTGCGCAATTTGTAAGCCCCTTTTCCTAGCACTTCGTGTACCAAGTATGGGCCTTCCCATTTGGGTGCTAGTTTTCCTGGGCGTTCAGCATTTGACGCTTCGTTGTCTCGGAAGACGTATTCTCTTGGAGTGAAGGTACAGATGCGGACTCTCACATTGTAGTACCTTTCCAGTTGTGTTTTGTACTTGGCTTCTCTAATTCGCGCGATTTCGCGCCTTTCTTCTAGCAAATCCAAGTCGAGACGTCGCTCTGCCTCGTTGTCGATTGCGTTGACTGCTGTCAAGCGCGGTGAGGGGAGGCCCACTTCTGCCGGGATAACTGCCTCCGAGCCGTATACTAGGCTGAAAGGAGTCTCGCCGGTGCTCGTCTTCGGCATGGTTCGATGAGCCCACAGGATGCTTGGGAGCTCATCCACCCAGCCTCTTCTCTTTGCGCCCAATCGGGCTTTTATCCCCTCGACAATACTTTTGCTAACGCTTTCCACTTGACCGTTGCCCTGGGGGTGCGCAACGGACGAGAAGGTATGCTCGATTTTCATTTCCTTCATCCAATTTTGAAGATCCTCAGAAGCAAAGTTGGTACCGTTATCTGTGAGGATTTTGAGTGGAAGACCAAACCTGCAGATGATGTGTTCCCAAATAAACTTGCGTACCATCATTGCAGTGGTTAAGGCGAGAGCTTTGGCCTCCACCCACTTAGTAAAATAATCAACGGCCACAATTATGAACTTGACGGCGCCAGGTGCGTCCGGGAAGGGTCCCACCATATCAATTCCCCACTGTTGGAAAGGCCAAGCAGTGGATACAGGGATAAGATCGTTCTTTGGGCGCAGGGTTTTTGGAGAATGTCGCCGGCAAGAGTCGCATTTGCGCAGCTCCTTCAGGGCGTCGACATGCATGCCTGGCCAGTAATATCCGGCGTTCATTATCTTCGCGACAACCATGCGGGGTCCTGCATGGATGCCACAGATCCCTTCGTGGATCTCCCTGATCAGGTAATTTGCATCTTGGGGGTCCACGCAGCGCAACAGTGGTCCCAAGAAGGATTTGCGGTATAAGATACCACCATTCATCTCATAATGCAGAGCTTTGTTCTGAATCTTCCTTGCCTCTGCCTTGCTCTCAGGGAGTATTCCTTCTTGCAAATATTGAATTATACGGGTCATCCAGGATGGCTGCCCTACTTCGATCACGTTGACTTGTCGTAGCAGAACTGATGGATTCTTGAGTACTTCAATCCTTACATCTTTAGCGAGATGTTGGAAAGAGGTTGAAGCCAGTTTGCTCAAAGCGTCTGCTAGTTTGTTTTCGGAGCGATTGATGTGGACTACCTTGTAAAACTTGAACTGTTGAAGTAGCTCTTTCGCTTGCTCTAGATATAGGGCCATGACTTCGCCCCTTGCATCGTATATACCGTTAATTTGGCTGGCTATCAAGAGCGAATCAACGTGTGCTTGTAATTTTTTAGCTCCCATTTTGATGGCGAGGCGCAAGCCTGCCAGAAATGCCTCGTATTCCGCCTCGTTGTTGGTGTTTTTAAAATCCAACTTGATGGCGTAAGTGAATTCATGGTTTTCAGGGTTCACTAGGCGCAATCCAGCTCCCGCGCCGTCCTCATTTGAGGCCCCATCAGTATAAAGCATCCAAGTCTCATTTGTCGTGTCTTTTTCGGGAGTCTCCACCAGCTCACAATCTTTGATTTTATCAATTGGGACTTCTGTGATGAAGTCAGCTAGAACTTGGCCCTTGATGGCTGGGCGCGACCTGTACAAAATGTTGTGGCCCCCCAGCTCGATGGCCCATTTTGCTAACCGCCCGGATGTTTCTTGCTTTTGCAATATCGTGCCGATGTGGAAATTTGTAAGTACGGTGATCACATGCCCTGTAAAATATCTGCGCAGCCTTCGGGAGGCGTGTAGCAGCGCAAGCACCAATTTTTCAATCGTGGAATATCTCGTTTCCGGGTCAGTGAGTACCCTGCTGACGTAATAAATTGGAGTTTGGACTCCATTTCTCTCCACCAGTAATACCGACCCTACTGCCTTATCCGAAGAAGATAAGTACAGTACGAGTGGCCCTTTTTCAAACGGTGCAGTCAGGGTAGGGAGCTCAATCAAACACTCTTTCATTTGCTGAAAAGCTTTCTCTGCTTCAGGGGTCCATCTGAACTCCTGTTTCTTCACACAGTTGCGCAGAGTGCTGATAAAAAGGGTATGACTTCACGGCCTGGTTTGATAGAAAGCGGTTAAGCGCGGCTAGGCGGCCGGCCAACCGTTGCATCTCTTTGATTGTTCGCCGCGATGGCATTCGCTCTATTGCCTGAACTTTTTCTGGATTCACTTTAAAGCCGCCGTTTGTGACTATGAAGCCTAAGAACTTCCCTTTTTCCATACCAAAAGAATATTTGGCTGGATTCAATTTCATATTCACGTTTCTCAATGAGTTGAAGGTCTTTTCAATGTCTTTTAACATTTGATATTCTTCAGGGCTTTTGACCACCAGATCATCGATGTAGACCTCAATATGCTTCCCGATATCTCCCGTGAAGGTCTTGTCCATCAGGCGCTGGTATGTGGCACCAGCGTTTTTGAGGCTGAATGGCATCTTTGTATAGCAGAAAATCCCAAGATCAGTACGAAAAGCTGTCTTGTCTTCATCCTCGAGCTTCATTTGCACTTGATGATACCCCTTGTAGCAATCTAAGAAGCATTTCCATCTGTATGGCGCGAGAGAGTCTATCTTTTTGTCGATCTCAGGCAAAGAGTAGCAATCTTTAGGGCATGCCTTGTTGAGATCGGTATAGTCAACACACATTCGCCATCCTCCACTAGACTTCTCTACCATCACGGGGTTCGCAACCCAACTTTGATAACGGACCTCCCGTAAGATCCTGCCTTTAGCAACTCACATACCTGCTCATTCATCACTTTGGTTTTATCCACCCCTAGGCTGCGTCTCCTTTGCACTTTTGGCTCAACAGAGGGATAAGTGTTTAGACAGTGTTCAGTGATGTCGCGCGGGACACCGGTCATGTCAGCCGGAGTCCAGGCGAAGATATCCATATTTCTGAACAGGATTTGCTTGAGCTGCGTTCGGATGTTTGGTGAGATTGCGTGGCCTATCGTCACCGTTTGCTCCGGGTATTTGCGGTTCAATACCCACTTTTCTGGCTCGGTTGTTGAAACCTTGGGTGCTTTTGTTGGGCGCATTTCTTCTGTCCTCATTACTTCTTTCTTAGCATAAATGATCGCCACCCCCGTTTTGGTTGGAAACCCTATCGCTGAGTGGGGTGTGGAAGTGACCATGTTGAATTCGCCTTGGGTTTCTCTCCCAATCAACACATCATGCCTTGATTTAACAGGCATCACCATGAAGTTAACATTCGTTGTTCTTGAATGCTTCCCGTCAGAGAATGTGACGGGGAAGCTGATCCGGCCTAGCGGGAGGACCATTTCATTGCAGAATCCAGACAGTGGATAATCAACTGGTTCAAGTCTCGCCTTATCATCTTCATCAAACTGGTTAAAACATTGCTCGTAGATGATATCAGCCGTACTTCCTGGATCGATGAACACGTACTCTGTTTCGTAATGGCCGATAATACCGGTAATGACGACGGGTCGAGTGGCGCGAGGACCGCCGCGCACTACCGGGAAGATGAGCTGTTGCTCTTGCCATGAGGGTTCGTAAGGGCGCTTGCCTTTCTCTTTTGCGCTGTATCTTGGTCCGTTGACCATATGGGTTTCTAGGCGTCTGACTTTCTTGTGATTCCCCTCATCGTGTCGCTGGAGCTGTCGAGTTTCTTTGCGCACGTTTTTCACCAAGTGGCTCAGCTTTCCACTCTTCAGCGCTCTCTCGATCTCTTGACGCAAGCTGTAACAATCATCAGTTAAGTGGCCTGTATCTTTGTGGAAATCACAATACAGGTTGGGGTCTTGCCCCTTTTTGTTCGTCATAGGCCTTGGCGCCTTGAAATCATGATTCTCCGTCATCAGCACCTCTTTTGGTGTTTTTATGAGCGGAGTCCAGTGCTTATCTCGGTTGTCATCCCTGACTGCCTTTCGATACCCAATTCGATCAATAGTGTCTCGCGCATCTTCTCTGTAACGCGACCGTTCTTCATAACGAGATCGTTCACCATAACTGCTGGAGTGGTTGGCTTTCCACCCAGGGTTTTTGCCTTCGTTCCGTTTGTTGTCGTCGCGCGAGCGACTCCCTTTAGAAAACCGATCTTCAGTACGATAACTGTTGTTTCTGGCGAGTGACTCTTCAGTTTGCGCGACTATCTTCGCGGCTTCCAGGAGTTTATCCCATTCCTTGGGCATTCCATCCTTCCCAGTGATGGTTCTAATTAGGTTATCGCATCGGATGGCTTTCTTGAAGTGGCAGCGCATGAGTTGTTCACTAACGCCGCCGATTTCCAAACACTCTTTGTTAAAGCGAGTGATGAAATCTTCCAATCCCTCGTTATCTCTACGCCAGATGTCTTCAACCTCGGCTGTGTCGCGCTGGTATCGTCTTTGTTGGCTGAAGTGACTCAAAAACTGAGTCCTGAAATCCACCCATGACTTTATCTTTCCCGGAGGAAGGCTGTCGAACCAGGCGCGAGCAACCCCTGTAAGCGTTTGAATAAACAGATGACACCACATGGGCATATTCCATCCTCCCATGCAGCCCACGCTTGTGAAAACTCTGACGTGATCATCAGGATCAGTCAATCCGTTAAACTTTCCGACTGTCGGAGGTAACTTCTCTCTTTTGAGTGGCGCCAGAGCGATTTTTGGAATAAACTTGGAATGCTCTACAGCTTCAGCTAGTCGATAGGCGAGGCGGAAGTCTTGCTCTGCCTCTTCGGTGTATCCCACGTGCTGTCTTGGTTTGTAGTATTCGTGATTTCTTTGTAAACGATTGAAGACCGAAGATTCTTCATCGTTCTCCCAAGTTGGATCATTTGGGTCAGTATCTTCCCATTCATTGTTCATGTTGCGCGGCGTGAGCCGGCTATGAACTGGGCCTCTTTGGACGTTTGACGGATCGTCATAGTAGCTTTATGTTTCTCCCCGTGTGTCGCGCGTGTCCTGCACGCTTAGTCTTCGGGTAGGGGGAAGTCTGTTAGCTCTTCCTTGGATATTTTGCTGTGGTGGCCTCTGGCGCGACCCGTGACTGAGGCCGTTTGGTGTAACCAAGGACGGTTCTGCCGTTAAGACTGCTTGTTGCGCGCTCAAGGATTGATATGCCTCGTTAATGGTGGCAAGTTGCTTGGCGTACCATGAGGCTGGGGTTTCGCCCTCTGGTAGCCCTAGTAGCGCCGAGATGTTCTGAGGTGGAGCTGGGTTTGAAGGTCCAGCGCCGTTGTTTCCTGGGGTTACCGCTTGAGTGATGCGGGTGATGCTCCCGCGCGGTCCCCCCGTATTGGTTACTTCGATTTCGCCAATTTCTTTGATGTGATGAGGTTGGGCATTTGGATTACCCTCCCCCAACGCTGCATTAGGGTTTTCACCGAAACCAACAAACTCGGGAATGATTCCTTGACCAGCCATGATCGAAGGAAGGAAAAAACACGAAAAACTCAGGAAAGAAGAAGATGAAAGTGATTTGTAGAAAAACCGGTGGGCGCCAATGAAGAAACACGGAACTAATTAAGGGACTAATCAGTTTGGTTTATGTTCCTACCATAATGGTTAATCTTCTGTGGTTTCCTGAGCTCCTTAATGACTGGGTTATCTGCAAAACAGAACACCGTTACTCGTTAAGAGGGGAATGTGGGGGTTTCCCTCTTAACCGAGCTCCGACGTGAGAATAAGCGACTGCTTTGGGGAGATAATTAAGTATTGAGTGTGAGAGTAGAGGGAATGGAATTTTTAACCTGTGAAGTGAGGTATCTATTTATAGCCGGAGAGGTGTAAGAGGATGTGGGCTGATGGGCCTTGGGCCGGAAGACGACAACATGGAGGATATGCTCCTTGTCTCAAATTAGTGCTAATACCCGCGAATTTCGCGGTGTTGAAAAATGATATGTTTGTTACTTTTAGAAAGAAAAATATTACGTTATTGATCATAAAGAAACTGTACGTGTGAACGTATTATGGAAATCTGAAGTTAAAGATTAAAATAAAACGAAACATCGTACTATAGATGTTACAAAACTGAAAAGATAAGTAAATGAGAGAAATACGTTTTTGTGGTTTGAAATATAAATTGAAAGCTTATTACTCTAATACTTCTACTTGCTGGAGTTTCGTAACTAAGAACCTCAAATTCGTTTTAGACCAATTGAAAGCCTATCACTCTAATACTTCTACTTGTTGGAGTTTCGTAACCAATAAAGCTACAATGTAATCATTCGATCTTTGGCAATTATTAGATCAACATAGAGAATGCACACAATCAAACATGCACGTTGACCATTTCATAACTGAGGAACCATGATGAGAGGAAACCTCATAGTTGGCACTGATTCCCTCATTCTTTACCATAACATCTATCCAAGAAGATATGTAGGGCTGGCATATCGTGTCAACCGGACCTGTTAAGACCCGAAGATGATAAGACGTGAACCCGAAACAGGTGAACACGAACACGAAACAAAATCTTATCGTGTCAGATTTTCAAAACACGAACACGAACCTGATAATTAACAGGTTACACGAAAAAATGACATGTTTGACACGTTTACAAAAAAAGCAAAAATTTTGAACCGTTTACTAAATGGCCATCTAGCCTAGTTACTAAAAAATGATCTGGTTACTAAAAACGAAATATTTTAGCCACTATGTATTGAAATATTACAATCCACTAATCCTTAATAAGTACTATGCATAAATATAAGCATCACTAAGTGATACACTAAAGTGAATGCCAATAAGTAATTCTTCATCTTACACAAATATTTAGAACATAGTGAGCACTTTTGTAACACCCCAAAAACGGGTTTGGTAATCAAGCCACGTTAATAGTGACGACGGGTAAAATACCGTTAGTGGTAAAAATTAACCCGGTAAATATTAGGTTTTTAAATAAATAATCCTAATATTAACTAAAAGGTGAATAAAAGCTTTTAAGGAAACAAAATGGATAAAAGGCCCGAGTTAACGGGACCTAAAATGAACTTAGTCATAAATATTCCCGAACCCGCTAAGTTAACTAGAAATGTAAAACCTAGTTAATAAGTGGGAATATTATTGAAAGTAATTTAAGTTGTAACCTAATTAATAACTAACCAAACACGAGGGACCAAAGCCGGGTAACTTGAAAATGAATTATAAACTTAAAAATAAAACACAAACACACACAAGAGTGTGTGTGCGTGTGTGAGGATCGACCAGGAAGAGCTTTAGGGAGCTCAAACCCTAACTTCAACAAATCCATCAAATTGAAGGTCAAATCTGGCCCAAATCGGATGCATGAACACATATTAATGATCACCAAGTTGTGGGGATCACAAGGTATGTTGAATCTTATGATTTAGTGATACTTTGAAATTATGATGAACAATCATAATCAAAATTCTGGAATGAATGTTGAATCTATGAGTGTTATTGTGATGAAATCCATGTTTAGGAACAACCCTAGTTAATAATTTGATAAACTAGTGTTGAAAAATAGAAATTTGATGATTACCCATATGTGTGCTAAGTGGGTTTTATGACAAGAAGATGAACACTTGAATTAGAGTGTTAAAGTGATGAATATTGATGTTATGATACTAGTACTAAGTGTAGTTCATGAACACTAGACATGAAAGTTTGAATTTTGATGTTAATCTTGGTAAAAATAACTAGTTATGAACTAGTTAGCAAATGTGTAGAAGTATGCCTATTAGGTGTTTGTTAAAATGCCTAAATGAGAAGTAAAGTGTTGGAATTCAAGTAAAACGCGTAATTGGCAAGCTTGACTAATTACATGAGACATGGGATAAAACGGGTTCCAATCATAATGTTGAATTGCCTTAATCGTGCATATTATATGATTAAAGGTAGTTGACTTTAGAAAGTCAAACTAACTAGTGATGAAGTCGAATAATAGTTTCGACAAAGAAAATAAGTAAGGTGGAATAGTCGTGATTGTTAATGACTAATCTAACCACCTTGTAAATGTTGAAAATAGTTTGACGCTCAACGAGCTAGGTAAAAGGCTTGGGGAAGGAAGCGGGTCAAACGAATCAAGAATGAAGGAAAAAGCATAATTCGGATGCAAGGTAAGTATAGCTTACACTAGTCTTATATGTTAGAATATTCTCTTATCGTATTAGTTACGAATAAGATAATTACATAATTTAGGGATGATGTTCCGACGTGTAAACGTACGGAACAAGGTAGTCGAGCATGACAAGAAACCGTGTTGATGGTTTAAAAGGAATTAAAACGGTAAATTGGTCATGCGTTGACCATAACTATTTGTTTTGAAAGACACTGTAAGGCGTAAGCCATGATAGGCTAAAAAGCGTTAAGAAAACGATTAATACGTGAAATGACCACACGGTGTAAACCGAAGCGAGTCATATAGATGAGATGGTAATAAATATCATCTCGCCAACATAATCGGTCACTTAGACCAAATGGGTCAAACGGTGAAAAATATCACCCTTTGACAATAACGACTAATGATTATTGTCGAGCTATATTATTTCAGGTGTAAATGTCAAATGGGTATTAGCAACGCTATGAATTAGCGGTTATAAAAGCAAGGTATTAAAAACGGGTCAATAGATTGATCTGCGCCAGGTATGTGAAATAGGGTAACACTCATTTAGAACATGTGGTTCGAGAGTGTTAAAAGAGGTCAAAATGGACATTTGGTTACTTGATAAGCAAACCAATTGTTTTAAGTAATGAACATAGCGTTTGGAAAGCTTAATGACTTTTCAAACAAAATCATAGGTTAAAAGAGGGATTATGGGTCAAATATACTTTCAAAAGTCCTTCATTGTTAATAAAAGACTAAAATGGACCAAAACGCCCTTGGAGGCTAAATTGATCAAACAACCTTTAAAAGTTGTTTGGAAATGATTATTACGATTAAATAAATACATAGAACAAGTATAGAAGTTGAAAGATGTATTACGTTAGTCAAACGGCTCTATTTGAGTCCTTGCCGTAAAATAATGAGTTGAGGGGTAAAACTCGGTTTGCATATATTACCTTAGTAAACCCACCATAAATATAGTTGTGGTGGAAGATCATTTGACAAATATTGCGAAATTAAGAAGCTAGAAATAAATAATTATGAATTATGCGTAGAAGTGCTTAAATACCCTTAGCGGGTCAAAATAAGCATTTGAATACAAACGGGTTTAAGAATATACATAAACTCGTGAATTGAACCTAATATGATAGACAACATTGAAATTACAAGATTTATGTGACATAGGAATCAAACAAATACGTTTGTTTGGTAAAACCGCGAATGGGTCAAAATTTGGTAAAAAGGGTAATAAGCCGAAGACTTAAAAGTCTTAAATTTTGTTAAGCCGGACGTCGGATTTTAACTCCATGTGATGGAGAATCAAATTACAATCACGTAGGAAGAAACGGTAGGTTAAACGGACAAGCGGTTTGAAAGATACGAAAGATTTCGTGTCAATTACGGCAAAAAGGAAACTGGGTTGTTACAGAGTCCACCGTAACTTACGGTGCCACCGTAAGTTACGGTGGAGATGAAAATGATACGGTGGGTTTCTACTGTTGTACGGTAGAAACAGATTAAACCAGAGGCCACCGTAACTTACGGTTCCACCGTAAGTTACGGTGGAGGCCAGGATTGAAAATTTTGTTTTGGTGATCGATTGTTTCTCGAACTCGTTTAGACACGTTTTAAACCTCGTATGACTAAAGCATTTCATGTTTATGAAATGTAGGTACACCACGGATGCCGGAAGACGATCAAGCTCAACGAAGAACCGAACACGATACAGTTACATGCTTCCGCACTTTGATACATAGTAAATTTTAAACAACGAATTCAACCACGTTATGTAGAATAACTTATGATTTGTAAAAGTTTTAATAAACCCGTATTTCCAAATGTTTATGTAATCTTAATTACATGATTGTTTTACGTAAAATTTACGTTAAACCTTGAATAATAAGAACGGGTGTTACAACTTTGGAGTATGAGAAGCCTAATAAGTGATACACTAAAGTGAATGCTAATAAGTAATTCTTCATCTTACACAAATATTTAGAACACATTGAGCATTTTTAGAGTATGAGAAGCCTGTATTTGAATCAAGAAAAAAAAACAATGCTTAAATAATATTATTGTGAAAACTGCACTTGCTTATGTTGTATCAGACCATAAAATTGATCTTTTACCTCTCATATAGACCAAATCCTTCATAGCGATACACCAACTTTGAGCATTTTCCTTCATAGCGATAAACCAACTTTGAGTATCTTTTTGACCTGATTACACACCTATTGTAACTAATTTATTTTTAGCATAGCATATGCAAAAACAACTATTATAAAAATCCATATGTATATAGCAAATTCTTAAAAGATATTTAACACCATTATTAAACATGGACAATACAAAAGGCAGCAAAAAACTTTGAATAGTACCTTGAATTTCGAATACACTAAAAAACCACCGAAGTGACTGAAACCGTCTACTTTGTAGCATCCCGGAAACTGTTAAGATGTAAAATTAAGACGAACAACTGAATATTAAACAAATAAATATATTTCTTACTCAAAGATTGTAAACTGAAAATATCTCAGGCTCAAAATAAATGATAAATAGAAAATTACCAATCTTAAAATTATTAAAATTGAAGAATATTTAAATAAAAAAATCACAATAATAATAGAAAATCACAATAATCTTAGATGATGACAATGAATACCTTGAGGCCATTAAAGAAGCAAGTTTTGAAGGACATGTTGGGTATCTTCGAGCGTTATTTGCTACCCTGCTTTTGTCAAATACTCTTTCACGGCCAGAATTTGTCTGGGAGAACACGTGGAAATACTTAGCTGATGATATTGTTTATAGACGTAAAAAAGAAACAAATATTTCAGGTTCTGATCTATCTTTTTTATTTCACATAGTACATTTTGATTTTTTTAATTAATAATGTTAATTTTTTTATTTGTTAGGTTTAGTGCTTCCTGAATATCAGATTAAGAACCTTACTTTGTTGAAAATTGAAAACTATTTAATTTCGAATGGTTCATCATTACGAAGGTTTGTTACTATGACGTACCGTGATGACGATTCCTTACGTGATGCTTCTAATCGTCTGATCAATGAAGAGCTGTCACATGACCTAGATGAAGTACAAGCTGAGTTTAACAGGTTGCATCAATCTCTTACAGACAATGTTTTCAGAACCGGACCGGAGGTTGACCCGGTCGCCTTACGGGGTCAAAGGTCGGACCGGTTCGACCGGATTTCTGAACCGGATAGCATTATAAATAACATAAATATTTTAATAATAATAAATAGATTTTTTTATAACAAACATTCTAAAATATAACTTCTGAATAAACATTCGGTCGTTATAACTTATAACCATTCAGTAAATTAAAAAATAAAGAAAACAAACATAAGATAATAATTTTAATATTTTAATTTACTGTTATACTTATTTTAATACTTATATTGTTCAATAATCGTAATTCTACTCAATGGATTCCAGCTATACAACCTTGGAAACCTAAACCTGCAAAAAGGTTAATTTATCTTAAAAGCTAAAAACTCAGTAGTTCTAGTTTTTTTATGAAAGGAAGCAGTTCTAGTAGTTAATGGAGACGCAACTGCTTCTCCGTTGGTGGCTACCGCAAATTTGCCGTCGGTGGCACTTCTTCCGGTCCCGATTGCTCACGGCCGTAACAAGCCGTTGATAATTTCTTCAAATCTCGCGGCTATAATGGCCTGTTCTATCAGATCGAGGTATTTTCTCTCTCTTCTTTGATTCTCTCACTAGAAGATGTATTGGATGAAGAAGGGCTGATGAAGAAGATGTGCGTACAGAAGCTTTGACCGGCCCGACCACAGCCTCTGACCCCCTGGCCCGACCATCGGCCCAATGTTGAAACGACTCAAACAAGCAAACCGGCCCGCTCTAGACTCCGGGTCCCGGCCGGCCCGACTCGGGTTTAAAAACATTGCTTACAGATGAATAACGAGCAGTTTTTGATGAAATAATGGAAGCAGTTGTAGGCCGTAAAGGAGACCTTTTTTTTGTCTATGGTTATGGTGGAACTGGAAAAACTTTTTTATGGAAGACTTTGGCTTCACTGTTCGATGTAGAAATAGAATAGTTTTAAATGTGGCTTCAAGTGGTATTGCTTCGTTATTACTTTCCCGTGGAAGGACAGCTCATTCTCGGTTCCATATCCCCATTAATCTAACAGAAGATTCAATGTGCAATATTAAGCCAAATAGTGATATTGCCAGATTATTAAAGGAAACCCAATTAATCATATGGGACGAAGCACCGATGGTACACAAAAATGTCTTTGAAGCTTTAGATAGGACGATGACCGACGTATTTTCGGAAGGTAGGAGTATTCGTTCGGATATTCCTTTTGGAGGTAAATTGTATTTGGTGGTGACTTTAGACAAATCCTACCTGTTATTCCTAATGGGACTAGACAAGAAATTGTTAGTGCATGTTTAAGCTCTTCATACATATGGTCAAAATGCAGACTGTTACAGCTGACTAAAAACATGCGTCTAACTATTGGAGCTGAAAGTTCAAATATGGAGTCTATCAGAGAATTTGCAAAATGGCTTATTGATATTGGTGAAGGAAATGTTGGAGATGATAATGATGGTGACGCCATTATAGAGATACCAGATGATCTACTAATCACCGATATTTGTGACCCGATACAAAGTTTAATTGACTTTGTATATCCTTCAATTATTGAACAATTTAGGATTCCTGGATTTTTTTCGGAGCAAGCAATTCTAGCACCAAAAAATGAGGTAGTTCATGAAATTAATGATCGATTGCTTTCGTCATCTCGTCCAGGGTTCAAAACATTTTTAAAATTTTCGAAGACAGTACCTGTATTTTTTTCATTTTTCTTGATCAGTGTTAGGCGTTAGTAAATTTTGAAGATGTCAAATATAGGAATGGGAATCATACGAAAATTATTACCTCCTTTTCACTACACCTACTTTCAAAATGATCATGATCTTTTGCTTCATGGAGCCGAACTCTTTGACCATCTCCTACCACACTCTCCTGATTCTATGTGAAACATCCTTTTCATAAACATCTAATAATTGCATAATGTCACTACCACAATCCTCAACCCGACCACCCACTTGTTAGTTGTAGAATAATGATATCAATATCATATATATATAATTTTTGTTGAGTTAGGCCATCTCTATCACAAAAACCCATGTAAGCCATACGGTTGGGGAGGACGCCTAGAAATTCTTATGTAAGGGTAGACTCAGGCAAAGAATGTGAGAGAGGAGGGAAGAGAGAGCCGAACCTCTATAGAAGAGGAAAAGAGAGAGGAGAGAGGGTCGATCATAGGGTCAGTGGTGATGTGAAGGAGCCTGTCTCCCCCTCTCGTGAGACTAGATGGTCATATTATTAAGAGCAAGCATGGTACTATAACGTTGTATGACATCATAGTTAAAAAGGTCGTAATCAATAAACTAGCTTATTTGAGTTTAGAATTAGTGAAAATAACAATTTGAATTTTGTATTAGAGGTGGACATAAAGTGTAGATTTAGAACATGATTAACGGATGTGAAAATAGCAATCGGTTAACTTAATTCGGAAATGGAAAATGTTAGTGGCTACATGGGCAAATCTCCTGGTCAAATGGATCGCTAAATGTCCCTAAGAGTACAACCAAAAAGTTCATAGTTGAAATCATGTAACTGTAAATAGTGACGTATTTATTCTAAAAAAATTATAATCTTTATACCGGCTTTGATTTGAGAATTTTTTAAAATAATTTTATTCTACATAATCAGACCATTAACACCCAAACCAACTTGTACTGCAAATACTACATAAAGTTTCAAATCATTGCTTTTGTATTCCATTTTCATGCAAAACACATTTATTGATGTTGTAACAAAGGAAAACATATTTAGACGTTTCATCATGCTTTTAGTTTTGATATCAAAGTTTACACGAAACCTTCCATACTTTGATTTCTTTATATTTAAGCTAATATCCACTATGATACCCGAGTCTATTTTGGCTTTTCAAAGCTATCCACTCATTTCTTTCGTTTGAGATTTTATTTTAAAACAAGTTAATATCATTAAACTTCTTTTTGAATGTCATTGGCATTCCCTTAAAACTATAATACTTTTTTTTAAAATAAAGTAACAATACATTACTCTAAAAAATACTTTGTGTTTATTTTTCTAAGCATGGTCTTTGCCTAAAGTTTTGATGTTGCTTGTGTTACATACATCAATAAAATACAAAAGCTTTCATGTGAAATATTTATAGCATCAATCTCTTAGGTGGTGTTTGTTTTTTTGCTAGAAGTACTTCAGAACCTCTTATGTTTGCGCCGC
Organism: Helianthus tuberosus; assembly: GCA_030545235.1. Taxonomy (NCBI): domain Eukaryota; kingdom Viridiplantae; phylum Streptophyta; class Magnoliopsida; order Asterales; family Asteraceae; genus Helianthus; species Helianthus tuberosus. The sequence goes on from CM060443.1 coordinate 181,553,043, forward strand.
GCAGACCACGCGCAGACATAAGGGTCTGCAGTTTGTTTGTTTTTTAGAAGAGGCTAGGTCTTCAAACCTCTTCCCCACATCTGCGTCGTGCAGACTTGGCCTGAGGTCTTCAAACCTCTTCTCAAGACGCATCTCCTTCTCAAAACACATCTCCTCCTTAAAAACACAGAACCTCCAACCCTAATCCTACCAGCCACACCTGAACCTCCTCCCCCACCACCTTCACCTCCGGCGCCACCACCTCCCCCACCGGCTCCTCCTCCTCGTCGACATACACCTCAGCCGCACCCCCTCCTCCTGCTCGATCTCCAACCTCAGCCGCACCCAACCATCTGCGACCTCCACCTCCGGCGCCACCACCTCCCCCACCGGCTCCACCTCGTCGTCGATCTCCAACCTCAGCCGACACAGGTATGAATTTAGGGTTTTCTTTTTTTTTGCCAAATTTCATCTAGTTGTTCGATTGTTTACTTGTTTATTCTTATTCTTCGGGTGGTGGTGGACGGTGAAGAATGAGGTGGTGGTGGTGGTAGATGAAGGCAGAGAGAGAGAGTACTATGGTGGTGGTAGATGAAGGCAAGGGGTGGTGCTGGTTGCGACGGTGCTGGTTGCGACGGTGGACGATGGTGAGTGTTAGGTGGTGGCGGATGGTTGTGGTGGTGGTGGTTGATGAAGGCACAGAGAGAGAGAGAGAGAGAGAGAGAGAGAGAGAGAGAGAGAGAGAGAAGAGTTATGTCTGTTGTGTGTGTTGAAGAGTGCAGACCTTTTTGTAGAAGTAAAAAAAAAAAAAAACCCTCTTCTCCTTGGAGACTGCAGACTTTTGGTCCACCTCTTCTCTTGCAGATGTCTGCAGATGTGGTCCGCAGACTGCAGACATTTTCCTGCAGAAAAAACAAACAGCACCTTAGTCTCATTTCTCCTTAATCTTCTTAGTAAAGACTGACTGTCATCTAAAGTCGACTCTCTACATCATTAACTCTCCCTCTCGTCTCCTTTGTTTCTAGTGCGCTACTTTTTCTCATGTGTTTTGTCATGCCATTGTCTCTTCTCAACTATACTTCTGTTGAGTACGATCATAATCAACAACACGACCGTGCTTTCCTACTATACTAGAGTTTATTAACCCACATGATTGTGAAAAAGATTTCATATGCTTATAGTTCTCAATCATGTCACTCTCTCATTTAGTATCTCATGTACAACACTACATGACCTGAGTCAAGTAGATCTCATTCCACATTTCAACATTCAAAGTATGCCACCCTAGCAATTGTCGCCATAGTCATCACCATTGCACTCTTCATGGTCGTTACACCTATCACCACCATGGTCTTTACGACCACCAATATCATGGGCTCACCTTTAGCTTCGCGCATGATGGGCTTGATACAGTCCCACAACCTAACAACCCACATGCCTCCTAGAACAAAGTGCTTCAATACAACCCGAACATAAACCGTTTAATCAAACATGTCAGGCAAGACAACACAAAACCTCATTAATTTTGTTTTGTTTTAAAAATGATTACCCTATGCAAGTCCCAGAAGATAAGTTTCAATATGCAAGGGCAAGGGTGTTTGATTCTACATAGTAAAACTAACAAAAGGTTTAACAAAAGTTGAATATTATCCTTTTTAAATTTTAATCATAAGCTTTTAAAGTGCCGACAAATAATACGATAGGTTCATATTGATGGATATGAAAAGTATTCCACATTGAATACGAGACACTAGAAAATCTAATATTTTGTCCAGCCCACTTTAATCTGGGACCCTATCTTATACAAGCCATGAATCCATGATGAACCCTTGGTCCACATGGTCCCAAACATATGGACCATAAGTAACATCTTTGTGACTAGAATTTTCCACATGACCCCAAACATATGGCCCATAATTAAACACCTTTATGACCCGAAGTAAACTGCCAAAATGGTCCCCGAGGTTTGGTTACTTTAGTCCAAAACTCAATCTTTTGAATCTGGGTTCCTGTGGTTTCAATTTTGTTGCCTTGTTCATCCAAAATCAAAATCTTGTCAGATTTTTCATTTAACTTCCAGTTTTTTTGTCTTTTTCCTCCCTTTAAATGAAGGGCAGAATGGTCTTTTAACATTCTATTATAACAAACTAAAAAAGCCTGATCATTTAGCCCTTCATTAAAAGGAGGAAAAAGACAAAAAAAAGTTGGATGTTAACTGCAAATCTGACCAGATTTTGATTTTGAATGAAAATTGTAACAAAATTGAAACTATAGGGACTCAGATACAAAAAAGTTTGAGTTTTGACTAAATTGACAAAAGTGATCAAACCTTAGGGACCATTTTGACAGTTTACTTAAAAAATTATAAAAAAAAATATCATAATCATAGATTAGAATATTTTAGAACGATTGTATAATGTAAACTCAGATAAATTCGAGGATAGTATATCCAAAATAAGAGACGTGGTGTTATATAAACAAAGGGTGACTCCTGATTAATGTATATTTCTCCTAGTTTAGTTTTACTTATGGTTCTCGTACCAACACATATCTTTCATTCTACTCTCAAAATGCTCCCTGATTTTGTTTTGCTAGTTCAAGTGCTGATCTTGTTATTGTTCCATCCAAACACGATTAAATAGGTTTTCTCATCACATTCACAATCACTGCGCCAAAAAAACATTGATAATAACTGAGACGGGATATTTATTATAAACCCAACATCTCCACAACAATGTAAGACTTATCCAAGTATTACAATGCCAACGTCTTTTAGACGCATTGATTGGAACGAGACGAGAACTCCATAATCAAGCGTGTTTGTTGAAATATATATTTCATTGTCAATTCGATAGCAAATATTTATTTTATTAATTTTTTAAGAGAAAAATGCTCGGATAGTCCCTATGGTTTGCCCATTTTTCACCTATAGTCCCTAACTTTCTAAAATTACACCTATAGTCCCCAAGTTTTTGAATTTCGTTCCCGGATAGTCCATGGCGTGGATTGAGGTTAGTTTTTGATGTTAGATGCGTGTGAAATGACAAAAATACCCTTACTGTCAAATTAATTTATAAAAAGTTAAAAGAAAATATAATTAATATTTATAATTTATGTGGGACTCACCACCCACCCTACCCACTTCATCTTCCTCACTCCACACCACCACCATCTCCATCTTCAACCACCACCACCATCTACCCCCCACCTCACCGTAACCACCATTGCCACAACCATCCCCGCCACAACCACCACCGCCGCCATCATCATCGCCACCGCCACTGTCATGGTTCTGACGTATGCTCTCATTTCTCCCTTACATCGTTGATTGTTAATATTCATGTTTTGATTACCTCATTTTGAAACATATGCTTCCTGATTAAAAATGCAACTAAATTGCTAATATTCAGGATTGTGGTTATGGATTTCTTGTTATTTAACCTACATTGTATAACTCAACTCGTTTAATTAATAATGTTAATAAACAGAATCACCAATTCACATTAGGGTTTTGAAATATTACTAAAAGGAGATGAGATTGCATTATTAGGGTTTGATTGACTTAACTGGGAAAAACATTTCGATTGCATTTTATGTGTGTCTCATGAGCATGATTAATTTCAGTGTTTGTAGGACCGAGCTTTGCCGTTTCAGTGGCCAGAAGATATATCCTGGAAGGGGTATTAGGTTTCAGTGTTTATTGGTTTTTTTTTACCTAATTTAAAGATTGGTTTGGTTGAATTCAGGTTTTCTTGTTTGCAGACAGGGGCGGACTTACATGTAGCCTAAGGTGGGCGGGCGCACTCCTGGGAAAAAAAAAAATTAGTGCTATTTTCCTTTGAAAATCCCGTCTGCACCCCTTGGATTTTTTTCGTCCGCACCCCTTGAATTTTTTCATCCGCACCCCTTGGAATTTTTCATCCACACACCTTAGGTAAAAAATGTTTTCGATTTATATATTAAATTTTTTTAGTAAACTCTAATTAAAAAAACTACCTAAATTATATAAACTTATACTACCCAACTTAACCCAAATACCCAATATCTTAACCCATTATTTCATTAAACATAATTAGTCCACTAATTACTAGCCCATTAACCAAACTCAACCTAAGTTCAAACTATAATAATTAAAATAAGCCCAATAGTCCCTTAGAATTCCTCCCGCGCCCTCCCTATCTTGGGTCGTCTCCTACCAGCGATCATCGAACACAACAGCACGTCATCAGCAGCCACGAACCACCGTCGTCCGACACCAAAGGGTAACAAAATTTTTAAATATGTTTGAAATTTCATGTGTTTTGACGTTGTTTATGGTTGTTTAGATGATTTTTAGGGTGATTATGCTGTTTAGATGATTTTTAGGGTGATTACACACGATTTCTAGGGTTGAAAATTAAAATTGAAACTTTATGTTATGGAGCGATGAACTTATGCATCAACTTGTTTGTGATAGGAATCATGAGTAGGGACGTTATGGCGCAATTTCTTTTGTTTTACATGACCCGACCCGAACCGACCCGATACGAACCGATTTTTTTACTTATATACCTAGGGGCCTAAAATTTTTAAAAATGTTTCGCACCTCCATGGAAAAATTCCTGGGTCCGCCACTGTTTGCAGATACGGAATGCAAAAGGTACTTCCATAATAAGTTGAAGCCTTCAAAGCTCACATGGACTGCCAGTACCGGAAGCAGCACAAGAAGGTAAGTCTGATCAGTATATTGCATTTCTTCATAGCCATGAATTTCCCAATGATCGCTGTTGCGGCAGGGCGATCTTCAGCGGTGATGATCGCGACGGCGGCGGTTGTGGCGGGGATGGTTGTGACAGTGGTGGTTATGGTGAAGTGTGTGTGTGTGGGGGGGGGGGGTAGATGGTGTTGGTGGTTGACGGTGGAGATGTTGGTGGTGGTGGTGGTGTGGGGAAGATGAAGTGGGTAGGGTGGGTGGTGGGCCCCACATAAAATGTAAAATATTAATTAATCTTTCTTTTAATTTTTAGCAATTAATTTGAGTAAGGGTATTTTTGTCATTTCACATGCACCTAACACCAAAAACTAACATCCATCCACGTCAGGGATTATCCAGGAACGAAATTAAAAAAACTTGAGGACTATAGGTGTAATTTTAGAAAATTAGGGACTAAAGGTGAAAAATGGATAAACCACATGGACTATCCGAGCATTTTGCTCTTTTTTTAATATTGGTTTATTTTGTTATCTTTGGAGATTGAGTATTGGACTTTTTAGGAGCCTTTTGTTGGGTTGCTAAAGAATTTATATGGGCTTTTAAATTGTCGTTGCAAGTAGGGGTGTACAAAAATCTCGTACCTAGAATCGGACCTGATAAAAAAACCCGGAATCGGTTTTGTATTCGCGTATTTTATACTCGTAACAGAACCCGACCCCACCTGTAGGGTAATGATAGGATATACATTTTGAGATCAATAATAAACGTACCCGAAACAGTACCCGGTTGAAACCGGTCATACCCTATACTCGATATCAGTTTTTTTAATACCCGATAGAATATCTAAAAATTTAAAGTATATTTGTATGCTTACTTTACAATTTTTATATTTAAGGTCCTTTAAAATACATATTATAAAGCAAATAATTTGTATTTGAGTGAATTTTTGTTATTATAATTTATTTCAATTATTTTTACAAATTACAAACCAAATTTATTTTTTGAACGAATTTATTGTTGTTTAAAATAATTAAAAAAACTTATATTTTAAAAACGGGTATTAATACCTGAATCTATACCCAGTTATACCTGTTTTGGTCAAAAATTACCGTAGCAATTAAGTGATCAAATTAGTTAAGTGATGTAGTGTGCTAAAAAGTGCGTTGGAAATATGCTGGTTAAGTTGTTTGTAAAAACAGTTTTCAGGATACGGCTCAGGATATTGAGCTGTATCGACGATCAAACTATGAGCAAAAAGTAAAGGAAACGACACGAGATGTACGAGGAAAGCCCTTGATCAATTTAGATCGCCGGCATAAAACCTCGGGAGCTGACAATCGCAGCTGCCTAGTTCTTCTTATTGCTTCAATCGTCAGGATACAATGCAGGATATCGACCAGATCGGTAAGTGTTACAATGTTTTTTTGTGAAAGTGAAAATTGCGAGAGAACGAGTGTAAGAGTGTAGTGAGTGTGATTGTGATGTCCTATTCGATCTGATATACCCACCTATTTATAGTAACGAAATACAAACTAAAAGTCCTATAAAAGTTGGATGTTAACTGCAAATATGATCAGATTTTGATTTTGAATGAAAATGGCAACAAAATTGAAACTATAGGGACTCAGATACAAAAAAGTTTGAGTTTTGACTAAACTAACAAAAGTGATCAAACCTTAGGGACCATTTTGACAGTTTACTTAAAAAATTATAAAAAAAAATATCATAATCATAGATTAGAATATTTTAGAACGATTGTATAATGTAAACTCAGATAAATTCGACGATAGTATATCCAAAATAATAAAAAAAAATATCATAATCATAGATTAGAATATTTTAGAACGATTGTATAATGTAAACTTAAATTCGACGATAGTATATCCAAAATAAGAGACGTGGTGTTATATAAACAAAGGGTGACTCCTGATTAATGTATATTTCTCCTAGTTTAGTTTTACTTATGGTTCTCGTACCAACACATATTTTTCATTCTACTCTCAAAATGCTCCCTGATTTTGTTTTGCTAGTTCAAGTGCTGATCTTGTTACTGTTCCATCCAAACACGATTAAATAGGTTTTCTCATCACATTCACAATCACTGCGCCAAAAAAGCATTGATAATAACTGAGACGGGATATTTATTATAAACCCAACATCTCCACAACAATGTAAGACTTATCCAAGTATTACAATGCCAACGTCTTTTAGACGCATTGATTGGAACGAGACGAGAACTCCATAATCAAGCGTGTTTGTTGAAATATATATTTCATTGTCAATTCGATAGCAAATATTTATCTTATTAATTTTTTTAAGAGAAAAATGCTCGGATAGTCCTTATGGTTTGCCCATTTTTCACCTATAGTCCCTAACTTTCTAAAATTACACCTATAGTCCCCAAGTTTTTGAATTTCGTTCCCGGATAGTCCATGGCGTGGATGGAGGTTAGTTTTTGATGTTAGATGCGTGTGAAATGACAAAAATACCCTTACTGTCAAATTAATTTATAAAAAGTTAAAAGAAAATATAATTAATATTTATAATTTATGTGGGACTCACCACCCACCCACTTCATCTTCCTCACTCCACACCACCACCATCTCCATCTTCAACCACCACCACCATCTACCCCCCCCCCCTCACCGTAACCACCATTGCCACTATACATATTTGTAATTTGTGATACAGTTTATATACGGACACATGGTCACACCTCCTACACTTCCAAGTTTCAAAGGCGGGTATATAGAAGACATGAAATATAAAAAGGGAAAATTACCAAAATGTCGTTTGACCAAGTGCATTTACGAATTTGTCACCTTCATGCGTCCTTGGAACGACTACTCAGCCTCGGAAGCGTCCCTATGTTTTGTTGAAGCGTCCATGTTCTAGAAGCTGACACGTGGCATTTTGCATGTGGGCCCAGACGCATCTCAATGCGTCTTTTTCTCTCTCCTCTTTCTCTCTCCTCTCTCCCTCTTCTTTTGTCCGACGCATCTCTCTCTCTTCTCTTTCTCTTTCTCTTTCTCTCTCCTCTCTCCTCTCTCTCTCTTCTCTTTCTCTCTTCTCTTTCTCTTTCTCTCTCCTCTCTCCTCTCTCTCTCTTCTCTTTCTCTCTCCTCTCTTCTTTTCAACATTAGATGCAGTTAAAGTATCCAAACTTTTATATATGACTCAGTGGAATCTTCAAGTATGTTGCAAACTTTTCCACCCGGAACTGTGTTAAGAAGAAAAAGGTAGTGTTCAAGGCTGTACATGATAGTAATTAAGAACATAAAAGAAATTTTTGTTGAGGAAATTAACAATTATTACTGAAGGTGTGTTAACATCGAGTTGCTTAGATTTATGACCTTTCAATGCAATTATTAGGTTGGCCTTACTAAAATTTATCACTGAGCCTTGAAGAAGGACTGCAATTAGGAGGAAGAAAGGCCAGGAAGAGAGAGAGAGAGAGAGAGAGAGAGAGAGAAAGAGAAGAGAGAGGAGAGAGGAGAGAGGAGAGAGAAAAGGACGTATTAGAAATTTGCCCGACTCATCCCGTACTCCAAGGACGTATCCCGTGCTTGAAGGACGCATCCCGTGCTTGAAGGACGCATCCCGGAATGGTTCTTTCAAGGACGCATAAACATGTCGGACACGTGTCAGCTTCTAGGACATGGACGCTTCAACAAAACATAGGACGCTTCCGAGGCTGAGTAGTCCTTCCAAGGATGCATGAATGTGACAAATTCGCAAATGCACTTGGTCAAACGACATTTTGGTAATTTCCCCATATAAAAATATTGTAACGTATAGTTTGATAGTTGTTAATAGACGCTCTTTAAAAGCAATGCTATAGTCGACATAGCAGAGAGACATTGTATAAAACTAGGTGTTGCCCCGCCCGCGTTGCGGGGCGATGGCCGAATAATGAGCGAGTGTTAGTTAGCTCATTGACACGAAAAACAATTAAATCGAGTCAACCAATTAAAAGAAAACACTTTTATAGTTTTGATAAAAAACAAAATAATGGCAATATTGTAATTTTTAATTGAGGAAAAGTTGTATTTTTTGACTAGGGTAAAATCGTAATTTGCCAAAAGCTAAAGTAATGACAGTACTGTAAATTTGACCGGGGGCAAAATTGTAAATTTTCACAGGGGCAAATTCGTAATTTTGAACTTGGGGTAACAACATAATATAAATTTGAACTAAGGGCACAGGCGTAATTTTAAGCTGGCGGCAAAAGCACATTTTTTTTTGAACCGAGGGCAAAATCATAATTTTGAATTGGGGGTAAAAACATAATTTTATTTTGAATTGGGAAAAAAATGTAATTTTGAAATGAGGGCGAAATCACAATTTTTTAAACGGGGAAAAATCACATTTTTGAACAGAGGGCAAAATGGTAATTTTTAGCTGTGGGCAAAAACAAAATTTTATTTTGAACTGTGGGCGAAAAGGTAATTATGAGCTGAGGGCAAAACCACAATTTTATTTTGAATGGAGGGAAAAATCGTAATTTTGAGCTGGGGAAAAAAGCGTAATTTTATTTTGAGTTGGGGACAAAACCGTAATTTTAAAGAGGGACAAAAACGTGATTTTAGAATGGGTAAAAATAATAAACTGGTTGGTCCAACGAGAGAGTGCCACGCAAAGTCGTAATTTTGAATTGAGTGCAAGATCGTAATTTTGAGATGGAGAAAAAAAGCGTAATTTTATTTTGAGCTGGGGTTAAAACATAATTTTAAGATGGATATAAAACAATTAACGTGTTGGTCCAATGAGGGAGTGCCAGGCAGCTGCCTGGCACTATTCCCCCACAACTTCTAAATGTATATGTAGGATAATGTGACGTCTAGTTTGATATTCTTATATTAACATTTGAAAATCAAATGAATAAACAAAATTATTAGAATAAGATTTTAAAAGGGACAAAAATGAGATTGAAAAGGATGATACATGTGGCCCATTATGCACTGCCTTATAATTATGGAAAAAGATATGATGACATCGGCTTCAGTCTTTTTCAAACATGCATGTGGATGTGGATTGGCTTATGACAGAGAGTATGGTGATGGTCCTTCAAGGGAGGATAATCCGTCATGTAGGTGCCACGTCATAGTCCTCCCAAGGATGGTCCATCTCACAAAACTAGAGGGTATGGTGATGGTCCTCCAAGGGAGGATGATCCGCCACGTAGGCGCCACGTCATAGTCCTCCCAAGGATGGTCCATCCCACAAAACTAGAGGGTATGGAGGATGGTCCTTGATGATCCTATTCCACCACTTTTATGTTTTTTTTAATCTTCTACTTTTTTTTTAACATTTAACAAATAAACTAACAAAATATTTTCATTAATATTAAAAAACATTACATAAACTTAAAAAATCCTAATATATTAAAATAAGCTATTAGTCTTCGTCTTCCATGTCGTCGTCGGGTTCGTTTTGAGCGTTGTTCCAAATGTACTCCACCAAGTCCGCTTGTAGGTTATGATGTGTGTACTCGGAACGTAGAGCGAACATGTTCAAATCTTGTTGTTCCCCACTAACTGGAACATAATTTCCAGTAGACGCGTTTTCGTCGTACTCGCATATCGCTCTACCTTCGTCTTCAATGATCATGTTATGAAGGATGATACAAGCGTACATAATGTGTCGTAACCTTTTTGGTGTAGCCGAACGTGCTGGATGTTCAATGATTTGTCATTTTTTTTGGTAGAACACCAAAAGCCCGTTCAATATCTTTTCTCGCACCCTCTTGATACTTCACAATTTTTTTTCTTTTTTCGTCTGTCGGGTGCGGAATAGTTTTAACGATTGTCGAGTACGTTGGGTAAAAATTGATGAGTTTTTATAAAAAGGGAAGATGGGTTATAAAATGTGAGAGAGATATGACATTGTAGTGTGTGAAAAGTTGTGAAAAAATGTGTAAAATAGGTGAGTATTTATAAAAGTGAGAGTGAATTGGGTATATATTTGAATTATAGCCGTTATTTAATAAATATAAATTCTGAATTTGATTTTTTTTAAACGGTCAAAATATCAAACGGTCCCCACTTTTTTTGGCATTTAGTGCCCGTCGCCAACGTCTTGTGGAAGCCGGAGAGGACGGGGACCGGGGGGGGGGGGGGGATGGTGTTGATGGCGGCGCCGGTCCAAGACGTATGGGGGACGAACCCCATACCCTGCAGCCTTAACATATGGTGCATCAATATATACCAGAAACGCCAAACTACAAATAAAAAGGTTGTAAGAAAGAAGTTAGTTTATTAATCAAACAAATAAATTTTGTATTGTGGTTCGGGAAAGGTAATCGGGATGACGACGTGGAGGGGAACCCCAACGGGAAACACCCCCCCCCCCCTTCCCATGATCGGGTCAATCGGGGAATTTCTCCCGTCCATCCCGATGACAATTTTTTTTAACGTTTGATTAATTGACCGTTGTAAACGTCATATTTCTAATTTAAAAAAAAAAACCTATTTAAACCTCATTTTCATCTCTAACCAATATAACCGGTCTCATTTCATTTTCAATATAACCAATCTCAAATCCATTTTCAACATCCAAAAAAATCATGGACCCGAGCCAACCGAACCCGCCCCCATGCTTTCCCAACACACTTGCTACTCCCTCACACAATTATATATCACTTGGGCCCTATACAAATGGCGATCTAGGGTTCCTACATCTACCACTATTATTGGACTTTTGAATGGCCCAACACTTGTTACACCACATGAACGACATACCAAAATCTATAGCCCAAGATACCCTTATGATTTACACAAAGGCTCGCCCCACACGTTGCAAAATGTACTCCCCACCATCACCCCATGTTTAGCCTTATGATTATTTTTATGGTCTATCATTCCATTTTTTGGACTCAACTTCTTATTATCCCCTTCTTTATGTTTAGCCTAAACCCTGATATTCCCATGGGCCATGCCAATAAGTCAATAACATTCATCACTTCCTTTTAACTAAACAGTAATTTCACATATCAAGATTACGGGCCGTTAAACTTGTTGATGAGAGCTCAGATGAGTTACACTGCCATCTTTAGACTCCATTATACCACCGTTGTAGATTGTATTTTAAGTGACGCATGTCGCATTTGTGTTTTCTATTCTTAGCAATTTCATATCTTGGGTGACACGGATCAAAGAAGATCCGATCGTTGGTGATGCTCCTTTCATTTTGTAGTGAAATATAAATTTATAACCGTGAAACCACCATTTTTTTGTAATGTCTTCACTGAAATGTTCACTTCTTCTAGTTAACATTAACACATCTGATACTTATATCAACCAATCTGATACTGTTAAAGTGGATGACGTTTAGGGGTGGGGAGCAAAATCATGAAGGCCTTCATAGATCAGGGAGTAAAATGGCTATTTTGAAAGGTTTGGGGCAAAACCGTTAAAGTGACCAAACCACAGGGAGCAAAACGGAAGTTTACTCTTGTTTTTATTTACCTAAGTGGAGACTTCCCATAAAGTTAACCATCATGGGATAGCTTTCAACCAAGCACACTTAAACGTGAAGTTATCCCCTCATCTACAACTAATGCACTAAACAAGTGTTGATGACATTTGGCGCAAGAAATATCTTATAAACCCAACATCTCTTTTACCCCGCGATCGATGTGAAACTTGCCACAATGTCACAATACCAACATGTCTTGGGTGCAATAATAATGAATGGAAGAATAACTTCCCAATTAAGAAAGCTTGGTTTGTAAAATCAATCCTCTCCTACCAAATAATATTATATGTTTTACCCTCAAGGAATTTAGAGGTTTGATTTTGGGAACCTGAATGGAGATTTCCCATACTTGGATTGCTATCACCCAAACATGTTTAACTTTGAAGTTCTTCTCAACATCCAATTTGTCCAACACATTGGAACCTAAGAGGTGAGATTCTTAACTCAAAATCTCTCATGTTCATGACCGATAAGAGATTTGCGTACAATGTTACACTCACATCTTTAAGACTATCTTCATTCACAACCCAACCCAACCCAACCCAACCCAACTCAACACAACCTTTAATAAAAAACTAAGAGTTAATTGCCCGGATGGTCCCTGTGGTTTAATGTTTTTTCACGTTTAGTCCCCACCTTTTGAAAATAGCAGGTATGCTCCCTATGGTTTGTAATTTTGTTACTCGGATAGTCCCTGAGTAGATGTCAGTTAGTTTGGAAATAGCAGGTATGCTCCCTATGGTTTGTCATTTTGTTACTCGGATAGTCCCCTGATATTTACTCAGGGGACTATCCGAGTAACAAAATGACAAATCATAGGGAACATACCTGCTATTTTCAAAAGGTTGGGACTAAACGTGAAAAAACATAAAACCACAGGGACCATCTGGGCGATTAACTCAAAAACTAATTTCTCTTTCTTGAATCTACACAACTCAACCTTTCATTCCCATTAACAACCCAACCCAAACATACTTTTATTAAATATATATTTATTTTATATTAAAAATGTGTTTTTAAACAAAATCTGTTTTTAATAAAACTTGTATCGGGATGTTCAGAAAATTATTCTAAGAAATACTGTGTATTTAGTTTTTCTTATAAGTTTAATTATAAAAAGTTACTTGAGTAATTCAATTGATGAGAGAAATACTAATTAATAAAAAATGATGTACCAATCAAGTTTGGACAAGTGGATGAAGTTGAGCATGGTTTTGGGTCATGACCTAGGTTGCTCTAACAACCTAGTTGTGGGTTTCAATTTCTTTTTTCTTTTTTTAATTTTAATACAACCAATATTATTTTGCCAAGTGGCAACTAACCTAAATAAATGTCACCAATAGAGATAGTCTAAGGAAACGTAGACCAACATCCATTCGTTATTTGTACAAACCACCCTACATGCCCAACTATCTTATCTCCAGGGGCGGACCTAAGCTCAGCCCAAGGTGGGCGGGCGCACCCTCGGGGAAAAAAAATTTAGGCTAAGTTTCGTCGAAAATCTCGTCCGCACCCCTTGGAATTTTTCGTCCGCACCCCTTAGATAAAAAGTGTTATCAATTTATATTTTAATTTATTTTTAGTAAACATTTATTTTAAAAAAAAATATTACCTAAATTATATAACTTTTAATACCTAGCTAACTAAACCCAAATACCCATACCTTTACCCACTTATAATTCCTAACTAGCTAGCCCACTAAGTCTTAGCCCATTAACCAAACCCAACAATATTTCAAACTATAATAAAATAATTAAAGCCCAAAACCATTAGAAATTCTCTCCCGCTCTCTCTCTCTCTCTTGCGTCCCTGCACTGCCAACGAACAACATCACCCAGCGACAACAATCCAGCAGTCGACGACCACCGTAATCAGCCACCATACCACCGTCGTTTGACACCAAATCTAACCGGAATCCGAACACGGGTAAGTTTCTTTGTTATTTTGATGATTTTGGTTGATATTATGAGAGAAAAAAAAGGGTAATAAAGTTGTTAAATATGTTTGAAATTTTGTGTGTTTTGACATTGTTTATGGTTGTTTAGATGATTTTTAGGGTGATAATGTTGTTTATATATTTTTAGGGTGATTACAACTTACGTTATGATTTCTAGGGCTTGAATAGTTGAAAATTAAAATTAAAATTGAAACATTATATTATGGAGCGATTAACTTATATTATATAGAGAAAGAATTGCTTAAGAAATTAGTTTTAGATGATGTTTTGGATAGATTTTAAAAAATGAAAACCTGTAGGGCGTCGACGTTTTACTTATGTTTGTAACAAGGTTTTGACATGTTTTTGATGATTATATAAATTTAGTTTGATGTTCGTTTGTTTTACATGACCCGACCCGATACGAACCGATTTTTTTTACTTATATACCTAGGGGCCTAAAATTTTTGAAAATGTTCCGCACCCCTATGGAAAAATTCATGGGTTATCTCACGTCCAACATGACCATGAGAATGATCACATGAACAAGAAACTAGGGGTGTTCATAAACCTCTAATACAACCAAACCATTGAAACCGAAGCAAGTCGATTGGCTTAATGGTTTGATGGTTTACAGTTTGAAGCTTGGAACTCGAAACCAAGCGTTTAACATTTTTTTTTGTGTTAGAAATATATAGTTTTGTATGTGTATTATATTTCTTAACAATCCTTTAAAAAAAAAAAACTTAATACAAAATTATGTATATTTGGGGAAAGAGTATCCAAAACCATCAGATCGTAACTGTGAAAACCAGCAAGTTCAATTGTTTTTTTTTCAAGACCGCAGTAAGCGGTTTGGTTGAAAATTTTCGTCAAAACTAATCGAACCAGACACTAAACACCGTGTAACAAACACAAAATATAAAACGTTCTTTATGTTTAACGCCCCCGAATATATTATGATGTTTGTGGTAAAGTTTATATATACGGTTACACACCTCACACTTGACACTTTTAAGTGAAAATCACCTTACGGCTAGACACCTATCCTCAAGGGAACTTGTGTTGGTAGTAAGATGTCTCCCTTCTATATATCGAAAAGATAAAGGATTTAAATCATGCAAGGTGCATGTATAAGAGTAAGTTTGTTGTTCAAGATTAGACCCCTTTTAACACTTTATTAACAACCCTCTCAACGACATGAAATAGAAACATCATATAAAATGTGACGTACATACATTTAATATGATATTATTCATTTATATATTTTTTTAGAAAGGTTTTTTAGTTGGTCCCCTGTATTTTTTGGTGGATGAGCAGGATTAAAAGGACAAAATGAGATTGGAAAAAGATACGATGCCCGTTGGCTTTAGTCCTTTTCACTTTAAGGGTATACGGGGCACCAACGGGGAGTGGCCGCGGTGACCCAATTCCCCCAGCGGGAACACTGCCGCCATCCCTGCGGTGACCCAATTCGGGGAGGGGGATCTGGGTGAGTGTCGGAAAGAAGAAAAAAGATAGTATAGGGGCTAGAGTGTAATATGGGGTTCTATATATACACCATCTCTTTGTAACCCAATTGAAATACAATTCAATACAATTTCCAAACCCAAATCGGCTCATTCTCTATACCAAACAACATGGTATCAGAGCAGGTTTCTGATTCGTAAAACCGATTCGCTTATCTCCTACAATCGATCTTCGCTTGGAAATCAAAATCAATTTTTACTTATCCTAGCCTATTCAAACTCAAACCTGAAAAACCGAAATCAATCCTCAATCTGTCGTGTTTAATCGCAAAACCGCAAAACCAAACCAAAATCAGTTTTGTTCGATTGTCGTGTTCAACCGCAAATCAGTTCAATTGATACATCACTTCCGGCGAAACTAGCAAAACCATCGGTCCAATCATTGTTCGATCACACCTGTTGTTCCAATTAATTGTTGAGCAAAATCATTGTTCCAATCATTGGTCCAATCAAAAAATTTGTTCAACCGTTTTTTGAAATTGTTCCAATCAATTTCAACGTGATACCTTCCAACTTTTCTTTGGTCCAATCAATTTCAACCGACAAATCATTGGTCCAATCATTTTCAATTTTTGAAATTAGTTCAATTGATATACCTTCCTTTTCAACATGTACCTACCTTTTTTGTTCCAACTTCCTTTTTTATAATTACGCTGCCGACAACCAATCCCGACCAATTTCGCTGCTTCTATTTCGCTATTTTTATTTCGCTATTTGATAATTTCGCTATTCGCAAAGGATCAATTCGCTTGCTGTTAGATATTCGCTATTTCGTTGTCGGTAGCGAATTTGCGGGCTTTCAAATCTTGAACGCGAGTTCAAGTAACCGGTGTATTTAATAAATTCGCCGGTAAAATACCTTCGCTACCTAGCGACGATATTCCGAACGAAAATCTTGAACGCGAGTTCAAGTATCCAGCGAAATTAATAAATTCGCTGGCTTGGTTGGTTACTTAATAACAGTGCCGGGACAACGTTAAAAAAAAAAGGGAAAAATGGAGATCAATCACGTAAAAAACAATTCATGGATATTCGATTCTGGTGCCACCGACACCATGACGTTTGAACCACTAGACATATGTTCGATGACCCAACCTAGAAAAACTCAGATCCACACAGCAAACAACGGAATGATGCAAGTGAAAGGGGGAGGAGTAATTGAAATTTCACCAACTATGAAATTACCAAATTGTCTCTATGTTCCGTCACTATCACACAAATTACTCTCAATTAGTCATATTACCAAAGAATTGAATTGCACGGTACTAATGCACCCTACTTTCTGCATCCTACATGATATCAGGACGGGTGTGATTATTGGACGTGGTACTGAGCGCCAAGGATTGTACTACGTGGATGAAGTGGCTCAACAGGGTACTGTGATGTTGGCACATGGAACTGAAAATCGGGAAGCCTGGCTATGGCATAGACGTTTGGGGCACCCATCCACTGGTTATTCACATCTTTTGTTTCCAAAACTCTTTCCCTCAAATGGTAAAATAGATTGTGAGACCTGTTTTCGTGCCAAAAGCCATCGACAATCATTTAAACCAAGCAACACGAAAGTTGCTTTACCTTTCTCCTTAATCCATTCTGATGTGTGGGGTCCTGCTCCTGTTATGGGGGGGGGGGGCAGGGTCTTCGGTACTTCCTATTATTCGTGGATGATTGCACTCGCATGACGTGGGTATATTTTTTAAAACACAAAGCCGAAGTTTACGAGAAATTTATCACGTTTTATGCTATGATTCAAACTCAATTTCAAACTCAAATCCAAATCCTTCGATCCGACAATGGGGGGGAATTTGTCAATACATCTATGAAACAATTCTTTAAAACCAAAGGATTAATTCATCAAACCTCTTGTGCTCATACCCCCGAACAAAACGGTGTTTCCGAACGGAAAAACCGTATTATTCTTGAAATGACTCGAGCCCTTTTGATCGAATCTCAGGTCCCTAAATCTTTCTGGCCGGAGGCATGTAACACCCCAAAAACGGGTTTGGTAATCAAACCACGTTAACACTAAAAGACAGCTAAAGAACAGTTAGTGGTAAAAGTTAAGCCAGAAAATATTAGGATTTATATAACTAAATCTAATATTTAATAAAAAGAGAAAAAGAATGCGTTTGGGAAATAAAGTTTGTAGAAGGCCCGAGTTAACGGGACTTAAACTAAACTTAGTCATTGATTCCCAAAACCCACTAATTTAACTAGGAATGTTTAACCTAGTTAATAAGTGGGGAATATTGTTAGAAATAAGTAGGTTGTGCCCTACTTAATTAACTAACCAAATTAGAGGGGCCAATGTTGTTAAAATTGAAACTTATATTATTGATTTTAATTAAAAACAAAACCAAACATCTCATTTGAGATGTCTGGTCGAACAAGAACACATGGGGCGACACATGCTCCCCACCAAACCCTAATGCATGTCAAATTTGATCAATTGAGGGTTCAAATCAGCTCCAAATCGATTTTCAAGCTCGAATTAGTGATCACCTTGTTGAGGGGATCATAAGGTATGCAAAAATTTGATGTTTTGATTCATCTTAAATTATAGGTTAATTGTGAAAAACTGAAATTGAGCTTGATTATGTCATGCATGGATGAATCTTGAAGTAATATCATGTCTAGGAGTAAACCCTAGTCATTGATTTGTTAAATTGAGGTTCATGATTGTGAATTCATGATCATACTCTCATGCGTCAAGTGGGTTTTGGAGAATTATGTTAAACACTAGGATTATCCTTGTTAACTTAGTGTATTAGAGCTCTATGAAGCAAATCCAAAATTTTTGGTAAGAAGATTTGTTATGAATATGTAAAAAGATGTTTAAATCTTGGTTAAATAGTTAGTCTTGAGCTTGATTTCTAGTAATAAAATTTCATGCTCATAAGGTGTTCGATGTAATGCCTAAGTGAAATTGGGTACCTACTAGTTCATATGAAGAACTTGATTTTTATAAGATGTCATGATGAATGCTAGTGATATGATGAACGGGTCTCACTTAAAGATGAGAACCCATAGTTCTTGTGAAATGAATGAATAAATTAGTCTTGATAATCGCTTGAACTAACTAAAGCGATTAAAATGTGATAAACGTGGTTAGAACTTTGGTTAAAACGGTGGTCTAAAGATAACGCCTACCGGGTAATTAAAGAATGCTAAAACTAGTTGATGAACTCAAATATGCAATTAGTATACTAATGGGCATTTGACTTTTAAAAAGTCAAACTGACCTACGATGTGATGAATGATAATTAGACATAGAAAATAAGTGAGGTGGAATAGTCGTGATTGTTAATGACTAACTTAACCGCCTTGTAAATGTTTGACAATAGTTTGACGCGTAACAAGCTAGGTGAAAGCTTGGAGGAGGGAGCGGATCAAACAGAGCAAGTACGGAAAGAAAAGCGTAGCGTGGATGCGAGGTAAGTGTAATTTACACACTTATGTAGAATACCCGTTTATTGATACGTTGTAAACGTGAAAACGATAATATTGGAAATATGGAAATTTTTCAAGTGTCAACTTATGTAAATCAAGGTTAAAAGGATACCCATGGCGTAAGCCGAAATGGGTTGAACCTGTAAGAAAATAGTGTAAAAGAAAAAGGGTATGGTTATAAAATCCGGGATGGGATGGATGTATGAATGAATTGGAAATCAAAAACGATGTTTTTGATTAAATAGATAATGTTGGGCATATAGTCCAAACGGGTCGAATGGTGGTGATAACACCATTTGACAATATCGACTAATGTGGTTGTCAAGTCTTATGTTAACAGGACCGATTAGCAAGTCGGATAATTGCGTCATCATTGATGGTGTGATAATAAAAACGAGGTATAAACCGGGTCTACTTGTTGATCCGGGCCAGGTACGCATAATTATGTTGTAGTTAAAGTACTATTTTGGTCGAATAATTTGAGGGAGAGTCCTTCGTCATAAAAGGACTAAAATCGACCAAAACGCCCTTGTAGGCTAAATGGAACAAACAACCCTTAGAGGTTGTTTGGAAATGAGTTTTATGACTAGGTAAATACTTAGAATAAGTATATAAGTTGAAAGATGTGATATGTTAGTCAAATAGCTCTATTTGAGTATTGCCGTAAAATAGCAATCCGAAGGGTAAAACTCGGAACATATAGATATACACATTGAAATCCACACACATATAGTTGTAGTGGAAGATTTCTTGATAAGAAATGTAGGAATAAGATGCTAGAAAAGAATGAAAGCGATTTCAAGCTTTAAAGTGCTTAAATACCCTTAACGGGTCAAAATAAGCATACGAGCGAAAACGGGTTTAATTTGTGTAATAAACCTATGATTAGAACCTAATATGGTATATAACATTTATTTGAAGAAGTGTATGAAATATAGGAATCAAATAAATACGTTTGTTTGATAAAATGCATAAACGGGTCAAAATTTGGTATAAAGGGTAATAAGCCGAAGACTTAAAAGTCTTAAATTTTGTTAAGCCAAATGTCGGATTTTAACTCCATATGATGGAGAATCAAATTACAAACACGTAGGAAGAAACGGTAGGTCAAACGGACTAACGAATAGAAAGATACAGAAGTTTTCGTGTCATTAAGCGGCAAATGGAAAAGGCTGAATACAGGGACCACCATAACTTACGATGTCACCGTAAGTTACGGTGGAGTTGAATTCTTTACGGCAGTCTCCCCCTGAGTTACGGTGGGGAAAGTCTTAAACAGGGACCACCGTAACTTACGGTGCCACCGTAAGTTACGGTGGAGGCAAACTTGAAATTCAATGTTTTGGATCAAGAGATTATCTTTGGGATTTCTTTCCATTATCATTTATCTTGTCTGGTACCGTTATTTAAATTATCAAAACTAACTGTTGAGTTGGTTTTGAACACAGGTGTATGTCGAGAGCCCGGATGAAGATCAAGCGTCAAGCAAGAACCGAACACATGTTAAATAAAGCTTCCGCAAGTTGTTCCGTCGTTATTTTAAAACGACGTATTAAATCACATTATGTTATATCATTATAAATTGTAAAGAGTTTTTAGCAAGCCCGTATTTTCAGTATAATCGTGACTGTAATTACATGATTATGAGTTTAAATTATAAGATAAACGTTAAATAATAACTAGGGTGTTACAAGGCAGTTGCAACCTCTGTGTATCTGCTGAATCGGCTTCCCACAAAAGCTCTTAAATTTAAGACTCCCTTAGATTGTCTGTCTAAGTCTGCCAGTATTCCTCATCCTCTTACACTTGAACCCCGAATCTTCGGGTGTACCGCATTTGTTCATATACCCAAAACTAATCGAAACAAGCTTGGCCCATGCGCTGAAAAGTGTGTATTCGTCGACTATGGAATCGATCAAATAGGTTACCGGTGTTATAATCCAACAACTCGTCAAATGTTCACCACAATGAATGTTGACTTTCTTGAAACAAAATACTTCTATAACACCCAACTCAGTGGCCAGGGGGAGAATGACAATATAGACACTCTGAGCTGGTTAACCCAAATTCCCTCATCTGAAGAAGTCACAACAGAAAACTATCACAGTACTGCTCACAGTACTGCGAGTCCTTTCACAACAGAAAACTATCACAGTACTGCGAGTCCTTCAAACACAGACACACAATCCGCGGAGCACAGTACCACTGAAGAAAGTCCATCCAACGTGATGCCTGAGGTAAGAAATACTGAGAACCCTGAATGTTCTACGTCTTATAACTATGAGACAACAGGGGAACACATAGAACCGACAACTACAGAACATGTTGATCCAGTGGTTGAACAGGTTGAACTAGTCGTTGAACATGTTGAACCAGGTGCAGCAGAGACTACCAGAAGATACTCTCTTCCACCTAGAGCCAATAGAGGGGTTCCTCCAAAACGGCACTCCCCAGAGAGGGAGACCAGAAATTCAAGATATCCTGTAGCTAATATGGTCAACGAGAACTTATCTAACAGTACGGAAGCATTTGTTACTTCTCTATACACTGAACAAATACCTAATTCCGTAAAGGAAGCTCAAGGTAAGAAGAACTGGGAAGAAGCAATGGAAGTGGAGATGCGTGCTCTTATGAAAAACAACACATGGGAGAAATGCATTCTCCCTGAAGGGAAGAAAACAGTTGGGTGCCGGTGGGTGTATTCGATTAAATATAAACCAGATGGCTCTATTGGAAGATACAAAGCTCGGCTTGTAGCCAAAGGGTACACTCAGACGTATGGGATCGATTACTCTGAGACATTTTCTCCAGTTGCAAAAATGGATACCATCAGAGTTCTTTTTTCCATGGCAGCTAATAAGGGTTGGCCCCTCCATCAATTTGACGTTACAAATGCATTTCTTCATGGAGACCTAACTGAAGAAGTTTACATCGAAGCACCTCCAGGTTTTTCAGGGGGTTTTAAAGATGGGGAAGTTTGTAGGTTGAAGAAATCTCTATACGGGCTAAAACAGTCTCCTCGGGCATGGTTTGGAAAGTTCACCTTGGCCATGAAAGAATATGGGTATCACCAAAGTAACGCTGATCATACCTTGTTCCTCAAAAGGAGGAACGGCCTCGTAACTTGCTTGATCATATATGTGGACGACATGATTATCACCGGAGATGATGTAGAAGAAATAGCACAGCTGAAAAGAAATTTGTTTTCAAAGTTTGAAATGAAAGACCTTGGGAATCTCAAGTATTTCCTTGGAATAGAAGTTCTAAGGTCTAAACGGGGGATTTTCATATGCCAAAAGAAATATGTTCTTGATCTCCTGGCGGAAACTGGGCTGATTGATTGTAAACCAGCAGATACGCCAATGGTGGTGAATCACAATCTTCACATGGAACTAGATGGAAAGCTCGCAGACAAAGAAAGATATCAAAGACTCGTGGGCAAGTTAATTTATCTCTCTCATACTCGCCCTGATATAGCTTATGCTGTTGGAGTGGTAAGTCAGTTTATGCACCAACCGCAAGTTGCCCACATGGAAGCTGCTCAGAGAATTCTAAGGTATCTAAAAGGTACCGCAGGCCATGGAGTGTTGTTTAAAGCAAGTGGACATTTAAAGGTTGAGCTGTACACGGACGCCGACTGGGCAGGAGATAAGGGAAACCGAAGGTCGACATCAGGGTACTTCTCCTTGGTTGGTGGAAACCTTGTCACATGGAGAAGTAAGAAACAGAAGGTGGTCGCTCTGTCGAGTGCAGAAGCTGGGTTCAGAGGTATAGCTCGAGGGCTAAGTGAAGTTCTTTGGACCAGGAAGCTCCTAGAAGACATTGGTTTCTCCCAAAGGGCGACACCCAGTAAAATTATGTGCGACAATACAGCTGCAATACAAATCTCAGAAAACCCAGTTCAGCATGATCGAACAAAACATGTGGAGGTGGATCGACATTTCATCAAGGAAAAACTGGAGGAAAGAATCATAGAGCTCCCATATATATCAACAAAAGAACAACTCGCAGATATTCTCACAAAAGCAGTCAACGGAAACGTTTTTAGTAGCTGTTTGAGCAAGTTAATTATTGGTGACCCCACTACCCAACTTGAGCGGGAGTGTCGGAAAGAAGAAAAAAAAAGTATAGGGGCTAGAGTGTAATATGGTGTTCTATATATACACCATCTCTTTGTAACCCAATTGAAATACAATTCAATACAATTTCCAAACCCAAATCGGCTCATTCTCTATACCAAACAACAGTGAGTTCACCGCATGAAGGAGAGAGGAGATGGTGGGCCACCCTCATTTTCAACCAATCAGTGATTTTCCTTTTTTTTTTAATAAAAAAACAAGTCCCCTAAGAGGGGAGTGCCGCCATCAAATTGAGGGTGTGAGGGGAGTTTAAGAGGGGAGTTGACGTGACATAACCTGATTGGGTATGTGTAAGAGAGGGGACTCCCCTAAGAGGGGAGTGCCCCTCTCACCCTAAGTAATGGTGTATCAATATATACCAGAATTAGCACATCAGATTCATAAAAAAGAAAAGGTTAATTAATATCAATATCAATTTTTTTCATTAGTAAAGTACTTTTTTTGGACAGCTAAAACGACGGCACCAAACAACACACAAGCCTCGTTTGATCCGTTGAGAGGCAACCGCGTGCAAGGAGTTATCCAACGGCCTGGATTCAAACTCGGGACCTGGCAGAAACCCCAAAGAGGGTAAACCTTCCCACCTCTGATTAGTTGGTCTGGCCATCATTTGCCATTAGAGCATTCACATCTTGTCCAACAAATTATGTGAGAGACTCCTTTATATTATAGATAGTCGTTATGGGGGGTTGTGAGTGGAGAAGATAAAAAATGTTACTGTTTATCTGTAAATATAAAAAAAGAAAAAAATATTGTTCACCCCTATAAGTTTTTTTAATATTTTAGAAAGTGGTTGTGAGTAGATGAGAGAAAAAATATAATGATAAAGGAACAAAAAAAATATAATTTAATTGAAAATAAGAGAGAAAGATAGCGATTTTTAATGTAATTATAAAGATGAAGATGATGAATAAAATGTGAATGCTCTTAATAAAGTACTATCAAATTGTGTCTTAGATATCTTAAATATATTTTGTTTTTATTTTTTAAAATTATAAGATCCACAGTTTTACTCTCGTTAACTTTAGTAATATAACAAACGATATTTTAAAAAATGTTGTTGATTACAACAGTGTGCCGCCTGTATATTATTAAATTGTGTCTAACTCAATTTTAATAGTGTGATCTATTATTCTACAAGCCACAAGGTCTCTCTAACTTCAGTGTTGCAATTTGATCTGATTACGTGAGCATCCCTCCCTAATGCATTAGTGTATCTAACTAATGCACACAAAGACACAATTACCCCTTCCTCCTAAAACTCATGTATGTACATGTATTGGCTTATAGTTGCTTCCTAGACATATTTATATGAGTTTTAGGCGTTTAAGATAATAGCCTCATATATATAAAAATGTAAGACATAAGTTAAATACAATACTAATAGTAAAACGAAAAGGGAAAAGAATTCTCCTATATATTATATTATTAAATTCTGAAGTGAATGAACACTACTAATCAAAATAGAAATGAATGAATAGTATCGGGTACCGGTATCAAATTTATCAAACTGAGTGTATTTTCGGTATCCGTTCGGCACCGGTATTCATCGGGTTTTACCCTCAAATACCGGTGCCGTACCAATACCGACCGTACTGTACCAGATATATTCGGTACCGGTACCCACTTTTGGGGATTTCGGTAACGGTATTTTCGGTACCGGTTGGTACCGAGCTCATCAAATCCTGTAGCAACGTAGCAATGAAGTAATTGCACAGTTTAGATTACTTTTAATACACACAGTCAGTAAACTGTATTTCGTTTGAATGAGGTTTTATATACACAACAACTTATTTTGCTTTATTTTTTGTCTTTTTACGTAATGAATGAATTGTAGCGTGTAAAATTAACTTGGATATTTAGATTATTGATGAGCAAATCGTATCAAATCCTGTAATCAAACCGGTATCGTATCGGTACAAAATTTAATATACCAAATCATTTTCGGTACCCACCTTTTGGCGTTTTCAGAATCGTTACTTTCGGTTCGACACCGGTCTACACCATATCTATATTTATTGATTTTTACTTTCAAATACCATACCGTATTGTACCAAGCATTTTCGGTGCCGGTACCTAATTTCGATGATTTTTCGGATCGGTACTTTCGGTGCCGTTACCGGTACCGAGCTCATCCATATTTTAACGTGTTAGCACCGTAATAACTGAACTGAAAACAACCGAATTTCCAACGTGTAGGACGTGTGGGTCCTATTATTATATATTAAGTTATTTAAAATCGCTTTTTAGGACGGATTGACTATCATTTTCACGACATTTTTATTTATGTTTTGATATTCGGTATCTGCTTGCCGTTACTGACACGCGTTTTGCAGTCATTAGGTCCCCGCCGCAACGCGCGGGCTGAAATTTAACTAGTTTGAAATAATGAAAGTTGCTTTAAATAGTCATCCATATAAAAATCTCATTAATAATAGAAGTGTATAAAACTTGTTAAATCAAAACTTTGCACCACTGTTCATGGAAGTCGGGTGTAAACCTTATAAATGGGCTGCGAGTGAAGGTGTGCTCACTGGATCAAGCACAAGCAGATCACCCCTGCTACTGGGTTATTGAATACACAAGTATAGAAAAAGGCCAACGTTTGTTAAACATAGCATGGGCAGAAGCCCAAGTATTTGTGACTTTCACTTGTGAGGCGTGTTTTTTTCTTTTTCGTTATTTAATTGATATATCAGTAATTACAATTCTGTAATTAGCATTTACAAATTTAACTTATCAGTTAAAGTCTCTAAAACAAAATTATGTTAGCATAAGGTGACCGGTCAAATATTTCGGGATTAGTTTTTTTTTTTAAATATGTTTAAACTAATTATCTTCACGGAGTGTCTCAAAGATTAAGGAAACGTATGACTAGAAGTGTCTTAATTGGTCAAAACCCTACCAATCGAGAGTTGGAGCAATTTCCTTGATGAATCTATGGCAAAATAAATTTAGTGAATCTTGATCACATGTGAAAGGAACGACTGGTCCTAGTGGATCCAAGTGGCACATGACGCTATAGGATGTGTCCGTGATATTATGCCTGATAAATCTCTTAACAACATCGTTCTTGTATTGGACTAGTTTAACCTTTGTCACGAACAAGGATTAAACTCGGATCTTTGATTAAACACGACCAAATACCAAGGACCTAAACATCTATTACTCAAAACACTTACAAATCTGTTTACATAATAACGAATCTAACACTCTAAACTCACAATGAAGACTATCGACTAATAATCTCGTTCAAGAACAAGAGAAAGATAGTAAACGAGTGAAAACTTTATCTGGATCAAAAAACCCCCAATCGCCATATATGAATGAGAAGAAAGATAATATAGAGCGTAACCCTAGGAGAGAAAGACCAAGTTCTCTCTCTGTACAGAAGAGAGTATTTTGGGAAAAATGAAGCAGGTTGAACCTTCTAGACCCACAAAAATATCTCAATGTGAATTGTGCATCTCGCGACTGATATGAAGCCTCTTTTCTTATACACCCGGATGCTCCAATATATCCGGGTTGTTATAACAACTCGGCCGGCTTCAGCCCAGCTCCTCAAGCTCATCAACAAGTCCAGCAGTGATAGTCCAATATACCCAAGCCACAATACAACTCCATCCATACCTCATGTTTCAGCCAAAAAAAAGAAAACAACATTAGATATCTAATGTATATAAAACATCTATAAAATATAAAACTGATTGATATTAAATATATATTTTTAACAACCTTACAGAGTGTGGTTCGAATATTATATTCATAAAGTGTTTAATTCATGCTTAATAGACATGCTAAGATATTGCAAGTAACAAAATGGTCCCTAACGTAGTTTATGTTTTGAGTTCAAACCATAACTAATAGACTTCAATTGAATGACTAAACTAACCAAAAATAACACATGAATCAATTATGTTTTGGAAACGAATCATGTTTTACTCATGGTCTGCATCACAATTGTGACAATGCCATGAAGGCGTCATGACCAAGACGTAGTCGTGATCACTAGTGACAAAGTCATCTATGTGTTATCTGTTTCATGGTCATGACGAGCCTTGTCACGATTGTAATTAAAGCCGTTAAATGCAAGTGAAGAAATGTCGAAAACTTAGTTAGAGCTTTCAACTATCACTAGTCTGCTTCTTCACATGTTAATTTGTTGGAAATTGGTATGTTCTCTCATCTTTGTCTTTAGAGAGCTTCCAAATTGCAAACCGGCTTCTTGTTTAATTTCTTAAAAGTCAACTTATCACTAGTCTGCTTCTTCACATGTGAAATTAAATTAGTTCTAATATTGATTTTGATCAATTCTAATCAATCAGTTTTGATTAAAACTGTTTCTTTACTCAAACTTCCAAATTGAGTCAACTTATAGTCAAATGCACCAAGAACTCACATAGTAAAACTTGCTTTAAGCTATGAAATCATGATATTTAAATTCCGACACATTCCAGACATCATTTAGTAACTTGAGTTTAGGGCTACAATTCTCTTCTTCTCCCTTTATCTTGTTTCCTCCACAAAGAAGACAATGTTTGAGTGTGTGTTTAGAGTAAATACGTGCCTTCATTTTCACAATCCCAGGTGAAGGGGTATGGTCCTAGATCTCGCGTTAGCACGACTGTCACACCCCGATATTTCCACGCTTGACCGGTGGGCCCGGTGGGGGAGTATCGTGACGTGGTTGGCAACATTATAGTCAAACAACACAACATTTAATATGCACAGCGGAAGCAAATGAAAGATATATTTCAACCGAATAAAATATTGTCATATCAAGTATCACAATAGTCGAAAGTTTATCCACAGGTGGATCAAAATAAATGGAAACAGTAGTTCAACATACTTTAGGCATCTTAAGCTTGCGAGACTCTTTTGATGCTAAGGAGAAATCCAGCCTATTACGATTAGTACCTGCATTTAATCTTTTTGGGAAAATACGTCAGTTTACACTGGTAAATACATTCAACCGACTCATTTTGAAAAGTTTAATAAAGTTGATTTGAATGCACGTGGCACAAAGTTTTATAACTTGGGATAATTATTTAAATATATAATCTCGTAAAAGAATTACATGTTCCTTATGCGTTCAGTAGCCCGGGTCGTGCCGGGTTAAAGATCAATAGACACACCACATTATTTATTTGGCACTGACGGGTGTACGCCTACACCCCGCGCTTAGGTCGTGGCCATTTCGTAAAATGATGCCAGGGATATCCGGGACATGGTCATTAACCTCCCAAAGGCTTTAAGCAAACAAAACAATTTAAACGGGCCGATTAATATCAATTTAACCATCATACGTGGAAAGATTTAATGCCCGACCAAGCGGTATTTTATATACCGTACCCCAAGCCCGTATAGGGAAAATAAGTTAAAAGTATTTACCTTTGCAAGTATAATTCACAAACAGCGAATGCAAGTAGCTTTTACTGGTCCTCCTATTCTGGAACGAAGGTTTATAATAACCTATTAGAATCCTAACGGGTCTTTAATTTAGCCTAAACTTAGACCGGTTAGTTTTAAAGATACGATTCGTACGCACGATTAAGCGAAGACCGGAATAGAATGTGATTCAGACC
Source organism: Helianthus tuberosus (assembly GCA_030545235.1). Lineage (NCBI taxonomy): Eukaryota > Viridiplantae > Streptophyta > Magnoliopsida > Asterales > Asteraceae > Helianthus > Helianthus tuberosus. Next base: position 181,581,829 of record CM060443.1, read on the forward strand.
CGACAAGTTTGAATACTTGCCTTATATGGGTAATCTAAGCACATTCTGAATTTTGAGATAAAACCGGTAAGGTTTGACCCGTTTCGGCTAATTTATGCAAACTAGTTACATACCGAACCGAACGCGCAAAAGGCGTAACGGGTAATCATGAGAGCCATATACAGGTTTCCTAAGTTAATATGCCTCAAATATGTTGTGAAATCAGTAAGATATCTTTTATTATGCCTGAAACGAATTTAAACACAAACTACGCCCCGTAGGGGTAGTTTGGTCATTTACAAGGTTATAAAAGAGTTTAAGTATTAACCTGAGTTACAGGTCTGATGTAATCAGCAAACTATGCACCGTAGGGGCATTTTGGTAATTTCACCTAAGCCGAAAAGCTCAAAACTGAAGTCTGAGTTAAAAAACTTTTGCTTACTGTTAAAATATTATAATTTACCTAAAATATCAGTAGGTATCGACCCTTGTATGTTTAAAATAGTTTTAGTACATACTATGCGTTAAAAACGCTTAAAAAGACGATTAGAAGCCATTTTCGGGTTCTATATAGAAAGCTGATATTTTTATTATTCCAAAAGGCTTAAAATAATTTATTTATCATATTAAATCAGTAGCAAAAGGTTTGGGGTCAAAAAGATATGTAAAACTCATTTTATAGCCCGAAAGGGCAAAACCGACAATTACCGAATTAAGCTTACGACTCTAAGTTATGCTCAGCCTAAAATTAATTAAAAATCTTCAAAAATCCCAAAATAATATATTACATCAGTGGGTAAAAATTTTGATATCAAAAAGTGAGTTTAAATAGGCTATACGCTAATTACGCCGTTTAATTAACATAAAGCTTTCAATTTACGCTAATGAGCATAAGTCTCAAACTACACCTCAAACTGATGTCAAACTTTGGGTGCAAGTTTATATTTCAGTAACTAAGGTTTCTACTCTTTTAGATTTTCAAAAATCACGTTTTATGGTGAAAAGGGCATAATGGTCAACATATAGGCAATTAATGGAATCATGCATATTAATTGGTTAACTAATGAACCAAGGTGTATAATCACAGAGGGTTATACTAGCATGTAACCTGGTCCTAAGAAAGCTCTAATGCATTTCTAAAACATGCTTAAACGGGTCAGAACTGAAGTTAAAGCAAAAGTCGAAGTTTTGCGACTTTCGGTTCCGAACCGGGTCTAAACAGAAAATTGTCGGGTTGAACATGTTTAGACATGTTCTTACACTAATTACCAAGTTATATTAATGATAAAATAGTTTACATGCCTTCTACATTGCTAATTACATGTTAATTTGAAATTAAGCATTCTGTTGACTTTTTACTAACAAGTTTGACCTGACATTTGAACTAGTTAGAGTGGGAATCAGAGGTTGCCCTTTTAAGGGTTTATTGCCCACATAATTACCAACTTATAACTACTTTCAATTCGACTAATCACTGGACCATTAGTGATTAATCGTGAAGTCAACCGTTAATTACGACGGTTTGACTTTTAAGCTTAAACTAAGTAAAAACTCAACTAAGAAAGGTTAAGCATACTTACTGAAGTCCTATGCTTGATTAGTGATCACTTGAGTCTGCTTTGGAGCTCCAGAAATGATCAGGAATGCAGAAGTGAGGTGTGATCAAAATGGTTGCAACAAGGGCCTTTATATAGTGTTCAAAAGCACTTAGATCATTGACAACAAGTGCTACAACTGATAATGGATCATCAACAGATGTCCCTAAGTGCCTAGGACTGTTTAGGGGTCGCCCATGTTGTGAAAATATCTGTTTAAAGTCGGTTCTTGCGTGAAATCAGGCTGCTGTCCACCTTTCTGCATTTGGGCGTCTGACGCGGCCCGCGTAAGACATGTTAACCTCTTACGCGGCCCGCCTGAGCCTCGTATTCAGATTTCACATTTTCTATTAGTTGCATATTTGTCTCTTGGCCTTTCGAAAGGTCAACTAAACTTATATTTTGCATTTTGAGCCCTCAAAATTTACCTATAAGGGCTTTAAGACTTATACCCGCTTTGCTAAGTCCTTGGTCACTTCATGTTAACCCGAAAAGTCATAATTTTCAACGTTAACGCTTTAACCCCTCGCATACGAATTTGATCATAACTTTCTCATACGATAACGAAACTTTATGAAATTTTTATCGTGCATTCTAGTGAGCATAATTAATCGTTACAAAGCTTCGAGTTTGCTAAAAGGTCACTCAGAGGTATAACTTAAACATGTTGACACATTTAACCCCAGTAATTTGTAATCTCTCACTTTTAGCTTCGTATAATCCATGATTTATTCGTTTGATGGTATAAACATCATGTAGGGTTATTGTAAAGTATATTTATTCACTGTTGACATTTTGAACTCGTATTTTCACATACTTTCCATGTTTGTCAACTTTAGTCCCTCAAGAACATTCTTTCACACGTTCAAACTTATGACACGTGTCAATACATTATAGGACGTGAATTTTCGAGGTGTTACAACGACCGCGAGTGACCATTACCCTTATCAAAAACCCCCACCAGCAAGAACTTATCTGTGTCCGTGCGGGCATGCGCGAACACAGCGGTCGAAACCAATCTGTCCAGAGATGAGAAGACTTACCTTAAGTACGGAACGGATGTTACGCATAGCGATGCCGCCTGGCACCGCATCCTATGAACATTTTCGTCACGACAAGGGATCTGGACAACAGTAACAGTCACCAAGCGGCGATGCGGCACGGCACCGCATCCCTTATATGTCTTGGCCAGAACAAGAACGCGGGAACAGCATCATTTACCGCAAGCAGCGATGCGGCCCGGCACCGCATCTTGCCTACAAGGCAAGTGGGTCTGACACCACAGTTGTGACACCCCAGGAAACCAATGCAACTTAACTAGCTTCCTCAGTAACCACGTGCTAAATTTCGGGACGAAATTCTCTTAACAGGGGGAGAATGTGACAACCCTCAAAATTTCATGTATCCATACGATTTATTTATGTTAATTAAAGTGCTTGATGCCAAATTACTTAACTGTTTTCTGATTTCTTTGTCATACTTACATGTGCTTGTTAACATACCAGTCTTGTGCAGAAAAGTTACTAGATAGTCCTGTATGCTTCCCTAAGTGTTGGGAATTAAAAATGTTACAAAAAGATATATATAGAACACTATATGGAATAACTTAGCACTTTAAAGGAACGGTATCTAACCGAACAACCGGACATTACCCGGGACACCAAAATATTGTTAAAAATATTGTGTCACTTTTTCTGAGCTAGTTATGGTCCCCGAACATCATAACACCTCATAAAAATATCAACTAACTAGAAACATAACTTACACTTGAGATTTAACTAGTAATTAACCAACTTAGTTCAAACCTAATCTACTACCCCCCCCCCCCATGCCTACGGCTACAACCAAGGGACCCCACCCTTGATTTTCTTTGAATTGTTTAAGTGATCTTGTTGGTCCATTTGAAACATATTACACACAAGTTAATACTAGAACATGGATATAAGCATGCACCAAGAGCTCATAACTTTCATTCTCATTCAACACTCAACACCATCATTCTTCTCTCTTCCTCTCCTTGGCTTCGGCCGAACTCAAGTCCCACCACCATCATCACCATTCAATCATCTTCATCCATTTTACAAGCATACAAGGGTGCTAAGGGTCATACAAAGGAGCTAGGAGCTTGCGGAAGTTCAAGGACCTTCTTCGTTTGCTATTAACCACCTCATTTCTTCTCTTGAACATCCCTAGCCTTGAGCTAGTGGTAAGAACATCCTACACTTCATATTTCATCTTATTTAAGTGGTTAAAGTAGGTTACATGATGATAAACTTAAAGAACACTAAGAAACTTGAACTTGAAACATGAACATAAGCTAAAGTTATGGAGAAATCATGTTGTTTAGTGTTGATATACTTGTTGATTGTTGATTATTTGTAGAAATGATGTTGATCATCATGTAGTCTTGCTAGATCATGATTAAAAACATAATCTAGCAAGATGAGAGGATGAACATGTTAAAAGTTATGAATCATCCTCACTAAAGTCATGAACTTGAATGAATATAATGTTTTTGTAAAAATGATAAACAAAGTAAGTTTAAAGTCTTGTAAATCTAAATATTTCAAGTATGATTTACCAAGTAACCAAGTTAAAAATACAAATCTACTAAATCTTGGTTCTTACATAAATATACATCATTTTAGTGGCTAACAAAGCTAAGAAGCACATGTGTAACAAGAAAAATACATGAAGAAGTATTTTTGGAAAATATGAACATAAGTTGTAAATATCCATATTCTTTAAAAATGGAGTTTTTAAAGAAATAATTACACTTCCAAGGGTAACAAGACTTACTAATTACACTAGTAAGTTACTACACATTTTTATAAATTTTCAAGTTCATGAGTTGGTAGTTTATGCTTGTCTTAACAAGATTGGTAAGTAGAGATTGTATATTGTTGATTGAGAATTGTTTGGATGGATTTTTGAAAAGAAAATGATATGCTAATAAGCATGGACATCTCCGTTTACAAAGGAAACTCTGGCGAAATTTTCTAAAATTCCAACACTTAGAAAATATTTTTCTAACAAATCTTACTAGTATATTTTACAACTTGTGTTTCAAATATAAACTTCGCCATGGGTTTTGTCACAAAAATACAAAGAGTCGGAGGTTGGTTTTTGTAAATAAAAAATGGGTAAATATATATATTTAGAATATATATATCTTATACTAGAACACTTGTGTGGATACTTATTTATTTTGTGAGATAGTTATATTATTTTAGGGTAAAATAATATAACTTAACAATGTACCTTGACATTAGAATTTTGTGGTACGTGATAGAAGTAATGAGTAGATAAACCGTACGTAGGATACGTGTTATGCTTGAGAAACTGATTGTTATCTGTACCTTAATAGGACGTGCTTGATTTTCTGTTTATTAGAGTAATTAATCTAACCGAGCAAACCAAGGTGAGTTCACACACTTTCTAAGGCATGGGATTCCCGGTGGTTTGGGAATTGGTTAAAGAACTAAAATGGAACCTACATATCCTCCTTGGGTAGGATATGTACCCCCATCCTCCATAGGTAGGATGCCAATATTAATCCTGCGTATTCTCCTTGGGTAGAATACGTACGTTCGTCCTCCTTGGGTAGGACAGCAACCTTATTCCGCTTGAACGAGAATTTTAATTCCGCTTGAAAAGTTGTTACCATTTCAAGCGAAATAACCGGTTCCGCTTGAAACATCACAAGCGAAATCAGTGATTCCGCTTCAGTGTGATATTCCGCTTGAAATTTCAAACGAAATCACTTATTCCGCTTGAAGAAGTCTGATTCTGCTTGAAATCTTATTTCGCTTGAAGTTGTTTGCAGGTAATATCACTTGAAGGTTGATTCCGCTTGGGAAGTGATTTCGCTTGAAGAGTGATTTCGCTTGAGACCTTATTTCGCTTGAAACTGTCTGTTTTGTGAAAAAGTTTACCGAATCATGAGTGACGAATTTTACAACGCATTTGCAACATCCCCGAGTACTCCGGCTACCATTGCTCAAAACATGAATTTAGAAAATGAGACTGGAACTACACAAAAACCCCCGAAACTGATGAGCATTAAGGAGTATTATGGTTGGAAAGATCGGTTTGAGAACTGGGTTTAAGCTAATCATTTGAGATCGTGGGAGTGTATTTTGAAGAAATATGTACTACCACGTACTGATCTGCAAGTTGAAAAAGAAATCTCTGAATTCACTGACAAAGAACGAGACATGTACAGAGCTGAAAAGATGATGATTAGTCTACTTCAGCAAGCTATTAAAGAAGACATCTTTGTATTGCTTCAACATGACAAAACTTCAAAATCGATTTGGGATGCTCTTAAAATCAAGTTTAAGGGAAGTGATAAGATGATCAAAAGTAAAAAGTCATTGCTTAAGAAAGAATTTGATCTATTCACAAGTTTGCCTGGAGAAGATACAAAGAAATTGATCGAAAGATATTGCCACTTAGTGTGTTCCATGTCGTTGTTAAGCATAACCAAAGAACGAGAGGAATGGGTCAACAAATTAGCTGATGCTTTACCTCAAAAAGAATGGGGTACATTTTTTATGATCTTAAAGAACACCGGAGTATATGATGGTTTGACGATTTCTCAGTTCATCGAGAAAATTGAGGGTCAAGATCTTGAACAACAAAAGATTGCGAGGATGAGTAATCCGAGTGGTCAACAAGATGTGAAAATGTATTACAAAGGCAATGTTCAAGAGACTGAAAAGGGTCTGAAAATTCAAATTGCTTTTAGTGCTGGAGACTCGTCTGAACCTGTTGATCAAAAGTCAAATAGCAGCAGTGGTTTTTCTTCATATCCGAATGTTAATCCGAAGAGTTCAACTTCAAGTTTTCATTCTTAAAGTTCAAAAAGTGGAAATGGTTGTGTGATACAGTGCAACATTGCATTGAATCTTCCAGATGGTCAAAGTTCTTCTAAAGAAATTGCAAAAGATCACATGGCGTTACTTGCAACTGTGCTACAATCCTATGAAGGTTTGGTTGCAGGGAGGATCGGAAATCCTATGCTGACAAAAGAGGATTACGATCAGATAGACGCTGAAGAGATGGAGCTCATGGACATCAAATGGTGTCTAGCTAGTGTTTTAAGAAGAGAAGAAAAATTTAAAATGATCACAGGAAGAAATGATTTTTTGGATGCACATGTGTCTACTTTAGGTTTTGATAAATCTAAAGTTACTTGTTTTCGATGCAGGGAGAAAGGTCATTTTAAAAGAGAATGCAAAAATCAGGAAGCGAGTGGAGCAAAGAATCCATTTGGAAAAGATGATTACTATCGGAAAGCTATATATCAACAAGTTGCTCATCAATCGCATCAACAAAAAGATTCACAAACTGCTCATGGGAAAATGATCGAAGATGCAAACAAGAAGAGTAAATTGCCAATTTCGTCCTTGAGTTTTAACCAAATTTGCTATATCCATCCAAATTTTTTTTTTTATCACCTGGACCCTTAAAGTTTCTAATTCACTGCCAAATCCATCCAAATCCTAACTAATGTTATTTCCAGCTCTTAAATGAAGGGTAATTATGTCATTTAACGTTTTAAATTCATTTATATTTTTTAATTGGAGGGGTATTTATGTCTTTTCTCTTTATTTTTTCATTTATAATATTTTCTCTAGTCTTCCCCTCCATCTTTATAAGCATAACAGATACCTGGAACCCTAAAAAACCACCCACTAAATTGCAGGTCCAAATTGAACGATGGTGCGATGTGATTGTGGAGCCCCAACCCTAGTCCGAACTTCGTGTACACAAACGAACCCCGGAAGGCAGTTCTATTGTTGTAATCGACAGGTATGCCATCAAATTTTGCCCCAACTGATCTGTTTATTGTTAACCTAATTTGGGGAATTAATTAAACAGGGACGAAGTTGTGGGTTTGTTTGTTGGGCACAAGAAGCAGTGTCGCCAAATGCAAATGATCGATACAAGGTTTAATGAACACACTGAATCAGGTTGAAGAAAACAATAGGGTGTTGAATGAACGTAATCGGGTGTTGACTCAACGAAATAGGATTCTAGAAGATGTTGCAAGGACTTTGAAGAATGAGAATAAGCTTCTGAAAACAATGTTGCTGGTTTGTGTGTTGGTGTTCATGTGCAAGATGAAGTTTACTGATTAGGGAATCTGCTTCTTGTACCCTATGACTCTAATTGTAATATGTATTATGAATGATGAATGTGTAACAAATTTAGGAATGAAATGACTCATTCGTTTTTCCAGCATGTGTGTATGTGTACAAATGACCAAGAACTTCATATGAAAGCAGTGTACAATAAACCTTTTGACCCATTTGAACATGTCTAGTAGTGTACCATCCTTTTGACCCATTTGAACATGTGCTAAAGACCAATATAACCCACTGGAACATGTCATATTACATAACAACCAAAAGTGAACCTGAGGATAAACGAATGAGTCACAATGTGCCACGGATTTAAAAATATATCAACATTGGGATAAAGAGTCACAATGTGCCACGGATTTAAAAATATATCAACATTGGGATACATACCATATTCAACACTGGGATTGAAGGTCGAATCTGGCTCTCGTACACACCAGCATCCCCAATCTTCGTCTTTTTCGCTTGGAATCATCGTATTAGGTTGAATCGCATGAATGGGGGAAATTTTAGGGTTCTTGTACGAGATGGAATGAACAGGCATTTTAAACGTTAAATAATTATTCATGAAATTAAAAATTGAACGTTAAATGACATAATTACCCTTCATTTAAGAGCTGGAAATAACATTAGTTAGGATTTGGATGGATTTGGCAGTGAATTAGAAACTTTAAGGGTCCAGGTGATAAAAAAAACTTTTTTGGATGGATATGGCAAATTTGGTTAAAACTCAAGGACGAAATTGGCAATTTACTCAAACAAGAAAGCCTATTTTGGTATCATTGATCAAGATGATGAGAAAATGGCTCCAGGATTCAGTTGGAACAAATATATTTCAGCTGATAGTAAAGCATGTCTAATAAATCAAGATGATGAAAAATTACCTGAAGGGTTCAGCTGGGATCAGTTTGTAGATGAGAATGGGAATTTTAAAGCTTTCATTGCAAAGATAGTTGAAGAGCCTGATTTGTTTACAGAATGGATGAAAGTGATTGGTGTTCATGTGAAGAATCAAGAAGAAGAATCTGTTTCATCCGATGAAAGTTCAAAAGAAGCAATTGTTCTTAATCAAAAATCATCTGATTCTGTTATTTCAGATGATAGTTCTGAAAAGACATTAGATTTTGATCAAACACCATCTGATTCTAGTTCTTCAAATGATAGTTCTGAGAAGATAATAGATTTTGATCAATCACCAACTGATGACAGTGGTGATGATGAGGAAGAAAGACATATTAATGTTGCAAAAACTCATCTATCTCCTGAAAGGTTTCAATTCTATTTTGCAGATCGCTTGGAGAAGCTGAAGGAGAGACGAGAAGCAAAAGAACAAAAGAAAATGAAGTATGATAGTGTTGATCAAATGGAAGAGACTGTTAAAAATGAAGAAGTTAAAGTTCAAAATGAAGAAGTTAAAGCCGAGAAGGTGATTGAAGCTGAAACAGTGATTGAGGTTGAGAAAGTTATCGAAGTTGAAAAGATTGTGGAAGTCATCAAGCCTTGCTTAAAGTGTTTAGAATCTTGCAAGCAATGTGCAGAAAAAGATGAGAAACTGATCGAGCAAGAAAAGATGAAAGAACAATTATTGTTCAATCTCAATTACGTGAAAGAATCTTACGATGTATTGAATAAAACGGTAACTGGTTTACAAAAGACTAATTCAGAAAGAGAAGATGCATTGACCATGATGAATGCTGTGATGATGACAAAGCAGAAGGCGATAAATCACTACATTCAGGAATGTGCCAAGTTGCAGCAGGAGTTGGAGATAGAAAAGATTGAAAATGAGAGAATTAGACGTTTACTGCAAAGTTATTCTAGTTCTGATTATCTCATTGATCGAATTTATCCAACTGTTGCAGGTTTTGAAGCATTTAAAGATGGGAAGCCAAAGAAAGAGGATACTGGTAAGAAACAGAGTGTTAGTTATAACAAGTGTCCGCCTCCTATTTGGGAAGGGTATTCTCCTAGAAAACCGAATGAGGAGCAAGTAAAAAAAGCAGTCAATATAAAGTTAAAGTCCGATATAACCGATGAATTACCAGAAAACATTGATGTCGTTTTTACATCGTCTGACACTGATCATGAGTCCGAGTTAATTAAAATGGTGGTCGATCAGGTGTTGGATACAGATGAGGAGTCGGAGTTAAAGTCTGAGTCAAAGTCCGAGTCTGGGTGTTCAAGTTCGTCCGTCAAAAGTTCGAGTTCGTCAGTCAACAGTTCAAAGTCGTCGGTTAAACGGGTGTACAATAAAGAATTCCTGTTATCAAAATCTAATTTGAATGACAAAACAATCAATGTGGCATATACATTGATTGATTCAGACAAATTATATTCTGATGAGGAATTTCCAATAAGAAGTGTTAATTTTGAAAAGATCAAAAAGGTTTTCAAACTTACTGAAATCAATATTTCTGAAATAAAAGATGTAAATCTTACTAAGAAACCTAAAAAATATACTTCAAGAGTTCAACAACGGTTAAACAAGAAAAAAAGTTACGGTTCTGGTTCTGGTTTTCAAAAGAAACCAAACCATAACGGTAATTTCAAAAAGAAAGGTCTTGGATTTATTCCACCAGAAAATTATAAAAATGAAAAATATGTTCGAGATTTTAAAACAAAAATGACATTTGTTTCAGGGACAAGCTCGGAAGAAGAAGCAAAAAGCCCATTCTGGAAGCAATGAAACAGAGAATTCCTTGCCAAAAAGGAGACAAGAATCTGTTACAAATGCAATGAAGCTGGTCATATTGCATGGAACTGTTCTCAAGCATCAAAGACAAAACAGGAAGTCTCTAAGAAACTCAAAGGAAAAGTTGTTGAGAAAAATGAGCTACCAACGAAAAAATTTAAAATTTTTGAAAATTCAACATATGAAGTTGGTGAATGCTCAAAGACTCATTTTTACAAAAAGAGAGCTAAGGATAACCAAGTGTGGGTGGTTAAGAAGATTCATGGCTATGAATCTGATTCCACAAAGTCAGATGAGCCACAGGTTGAGGTTAAAGAAGAAAACTCAGTGCCTCCAATGGACGATGTTCATTTTCTACCATTGAGGGCTGAGAATTTTAAATCAAAGGTTGGGAAAATTGATATCTCGAATCAGTTCTATTCTGAAAAGAAAGAATTTGATGTCGATAAAGTATTTAATGGAAATGTTAAAAAGTTTTTTGGGAAAATGGTCGAGGGTAAAGTCAAAGGGGTAAAAGAATTCTATGAAACAAAGAAGGTAACATACACCCTGACTGAAAGTGAACTTGATAAGCTTACATCCAAGCTTGCCGAGGCTTGGATGTCTGTGTTTAATATGTAAAAATCTGGACTTGCCGGAGCTCCCAGGTTTGTAATCGTGGAGCAGGAATCGGCATCTTTCTTGAGAAATTCATGTTGGTGATATTACGGATTACAAATGATTAATCAAGGTCATTAGGTTGAACTTGATTGGATCATTCTCACATGTGGTATTTTAAGAAACCATATGATGAATCCCTAACCTTCATGTGATAAAATCAATCAACAAAACTTATTTTCTGGAAAAATCATTTTGGTTAAAACAAACTTAAGTGTTTTGAAATCATAATGAGAAAATAGTTTGTTGTAAGGGGGAGTTCTGATTGTTTATGCCGAGTGAATGACGATTTGAAGCGATTCGATGTCGGTTGTCAATTTACTTGTAGAGTTTGTTTTCAAATTTTCCTTTAATGTGTTTGAATTTTAGGGAGAGTTAGAATTTTCAGAAAATCCAAAAACATTAGAAAATTTGAAAAAGACAAAAACATGATAAAATACAAAAATACAAAATGAGTTTTGGTGTCATAGAAGAGGAAATGATAGTACATTAGTAGACAGTTACAGTATGCTAAAAAAATGTAATGTTTAAATAGCGTTAAACAGTCTCACCGATGATATGCCGATAGGTTTTTACACATTTAGTAAGCTTTTTCGGGATATAAACTTAAATTCAAACTTGCTTATTTTGTGGGAAACACTACTTGGATATATAGGTAACCCCTGAAATTTCGTTTGAAAGGTCCCTCTTTCTGAGATACTAGGTCTTTATACTCAGTGATATCTGGGGTATTATCCCGGGACTTCTGATAATGCGGAAGCAATGGCCTAGTCCCCGGAGAATACTTTACTGCTTGCTTGAAATATAGCGCCGCCCTCAGCATAAAATGATGAGACAATAAAATTGCTAATCAATGTTGTTGTAAAAAAGATCCTCTAAAGGGGACCCACCAAAAGTCGAGCCGTCATCTCTCTGCTGAACGGAAGTTCTGACCTGAGCTCTCACGGTTTCGCAATTTAACCCCTTACAGATATCATCTGTGGTATACTCACCTGTAAGACTGAATATTGGGATCTGGATACGGGAGTATATTCAAGAGGTGGGACACATGAATGAGTTTAAGTCCTTAATACACCTAATTCATATCCTGAATCAGTTGAAATTTGTGTAAAAATTTAAGTGGATCAGTATATCGGCAATCTAAGTGAATTGTTTAATTATTATTGTGTAACTAAGCTCAACGGTACTTGTGACTTGTCAAAAACTGATATGATCCTCTTACACAAACTCACAAAAAATATTGTTTGTAAATATTTCTTTACTGCATTTCATTTTATTCAAAAATTTCAAAAAAAAATTTAGTGTGTTTTAGCATAAACTTTTGAAAAATTCAAAAAGATTTTCGACAATTGATGTTGGAGAGCTGATTTTCAAAATTCCAAGTGCTGAACATGATGAGCATGTGGTGAGGGGGAGCTTGTGTTTAAATGAGAAAAGTTTTTGAATATACAAGTGGTCATCTGAAGTTTTTAACATTTATAAATCATTTTGGTTTATTTTGAAAGGAGTTTGGATACATAAATTTGTAAATTGTTAAATTTGAGAAATTTATTTTTGGGTAGAGAATGTGCAGGTTGATTGATTCTGTGTGATAGAGAACCAGGTTCCGATACCTGAAGACTCTGTGATTTTAACATGCCAGACTGAGATCCCAGCATATCGAAAGGGGGAGTCTGAAGACATCTGAGTAGATGAGATTGTTCGAGGGGAGTCTGTTGGTGCTGATGAAGAAAAAGAGAGATCAGACTGATAAAGACTGAAGATGCGAAGACTCGACACTTTAAGACTCGTCAACATTCGAGGGGGAGTCTATTGGTGCATGCGTCTGTCGACTTCGTCTTGTATCGAGTCTCACATTGCTCATGGTACGAAGATCGAGAAAACAAGGCTAAAAGCTAATTTCGCTTGAATGGTCCTAATTCCGCTCGAAGATGTCATCTGGTAATTCCAAGCGGAATTAGACATGTGATTCTGCTTGAGAGCCTAATATTACTTGAGTGCTGATTTCGCTTGAGTGTAATTGTTGTGATTTCGCTTGTAATGTGATTCCGCTTGAGTCTGTTCAAGTGGAATTAGATGTCTATAAATAGGAGTGATTCCGTTTCATTTGAGCGGAATTAGAGAAGAGGTTTTCCGACGGCGAAGCTCTGTCGAAGTGTCGTCTTGCTGTAAAACTGTTCCAGATCAATATAAACGACAGATTAAAGTGATATCTTGCTGAATTCAACTCATTATGTCTGTTTCCGCCTTTCATTTTGAGTAGAACACCTCTGATCGACTCATTTCGGGTCCGACAACGATCCTACAATTTCCTGATTATTAGAGTAATTAATCTAACCGAGCAAACCAAGGTGAGTTCACACACTTTCTAAGGCATGGGATTCCCGGTGGTTTGGGAATGGGTTAAAGAACTAAAACGGAACCTACATATCCTCCTTGGGTAGGATATGTACCGCCATCCTCCATAGGTAGGATGCCAATATTAATCCTGCGTATTCTCCTTGGGTAGAATACGTACGTTCGTCCTCCTTGGGTAGGACAACAACCTTAAAACTTACTAGACAAAACTCTATCATTAAGTCCCTCATTTTATATCGACTTAATCGCCGAGGCCAATGGCGAGCGGGTCATTAGTTAATAGCGCTATTAGGTTTAACAAACCTCACACCGTGCCAGTCAGGCGGGCGTGTACTAATGGACTATGGAAAACTGTCAGTGATGATAGACACTGACGTAGGGCACAACTCATTTTCGTTAGTAGTCGATATGGTAACGGTCTAATGGTTCACATGGGGAAGCCCCCCACTGATCATGGATATGGTTTGGGTAATAAAGAAGGAACTGGTTAATCATACTTTCAACTATGGGGTAACCCCCACGGCAAATAAGCCAACGAAAGACAAACCATGTTTTCAGAAACAACTTAAAACTAAACAACCAACCGTGAACTCACTCAACTTTGTTGTTGACTCGTTGTTACATGCCTTACAGGTCGTTAGATGCTTATGGAGCTTGCAGGAGGAGGAGGTCGTTGTGGGATGCGGACTGTTATGTTCCGTGCTTAATATTTAAATCCTTGTGAACTTATTAAACTTACGCTTTGGACTTTAAACTTATGAACTATGAACTTATGTTTTGGGTTTTTACCTTCAATGCTTCCGCTGTTTAATTTGGACTTGGTTAACTAGCTTTGGTCACCAATTGTATTGTGGTTGGTTTTATTTACTTAATTACGTTGTTCAATATGATTGGTGGCTCGATCCTGGTCATGTCACGCCTCCAAGCGGTGATACTCCGCATGTGTATTTTGGAGGTGTGACAGATTGGTATCAGAGCCATTGGTTATAGTGAACTTGGTTTTAAAAAGGGGAAAAACTTTTTGATAAAACCAGACTATAACCTGTACAGTGCGCAACGATCCACAACGACGCTTCGCTCCACGTGCAAAACTCGACACAATAAGTGGTATGATTTATGTTTATATTTTCGGTTAGATAGTTCACACTGTGCACTAGTTAACGTGATAATTGCTATTTGAACCTTGCGTGTTTACTCTCTCCTGTTATCCCACGCTTACGCACTTTCGCGAGACTTTTCTCACTTACGTTGCTTCGTTGTGAAGATCATGAACGGACGCGGAGGACGTATCAACCTAACTCAAGACCAGTTGACGGCTTTGATCAATGAACGGGTTGCTGAGGCACTCGCAACTGTCACTGCAGCAGGTATAACCTGCTATATCAACCCATCTTAGGACGTTTAGATCCTACCTTCGCAAATCAACCCTCGTGCTTAACCTTGTCTTTTATTCTCGCGTAGCAGGTCAACATGCTCATCCTCCTGTGTGTACGTTCAAAACGTTCATGGATTGCCGACGTAGTACTTTCAGCGGCACAGAAGGAGCTGTAGGTCTTCTTCACTAGTTCGAGAAGCTTGAGTCTGTTTTCGAGATGTGTGAATGCCCTGAAGATCGTTGGGTGAAATATGCTACTGGAACACTCAAAGGTGGTGCGTTAACCTGGTGGAGAGCACAGGTTCAACTGCTAGGGCTGGCGGTTGCTAATGCCACCCCATGGAACGGTTTCAAAGAACTGATCAAAGAAGAGTACTGTAGTCGTGACGACATCCACAAGCTAGAGGTAGAATTTTTCAATCTGAAGATGACGGGGTCTGAAATCGAGGCATACACAAAGAGGTCGAACGAATTAGCTATCCTGTGTCCCACTATGGTGGATCCTCCTATCAAGCGTATCGAGCTATACCTTAAGGGTTTGGTGCCAGAAATTCAAAGCCATGTGACCTCAGCTAATTTTTCAAAGCCACGTGACCTCAGAAATTCCGAGGATGTATCAAAAGTTTTGGGGTGCGCTTAAACACGACCAGCAAATCAGGCCTTCTCTATCGATCTCATTCCTATCGTTCTGGGTAGTTTCGACGTTGTTATTGGGATGGATTGGCTATCTCATCATCAAGCAGAGATTATTTGCAAGGAGAAAATCGTCTGCATTCCTCGTTCTGGTGAAGAACCTCTCATGATTTATGGCGACAAGAGTGGTGCAGTTGTAGGCATCATTTCTTTCCTTAAGGCCCAGAAGTGTTTGCGAAAGGGCCACACTGCCATCCTAGCCCTCGTTTCTGATACATCCTCGGAAGAAAGGAAGATAGAAGACATACCTATTGTACGTGATTTTCCTGAGGTATTTCCTGAGGAATTACCTGGTCCTCCGCCTCATCGTCAAGTTGAATTTCAAATCGAGCTAGCTCCTGGAGCAGCGGGTCCTCTTACTGTGAGGTCCGTACAATTAATGAGGATGATTCCTCATACGGGTCCCGCAGCAGGGGCCCAATACATAGCCGCCTGCGCCCTCATGGCGAACACAGGCGGCAATTCACAGCCCACCACGGCTCCGGCATCCATAGCCGGCTGGGACCTCAGTCCCACCATGAAGGGCAAGGCCGTACCGATCCGGACGACCGTACATACTGCGGGGAGTCCCATGCTACTAGCAGTAGACCAGGAGGACGCAATTATGTTCCTCCCACTCAACCCCGCACCACATACATCCGCGCTGCAAAGCGCCACCAGAGCCAACCCTACAGGCCAAAATCTGCGGCCGAAAACTCCAAGTTCGCCCCGGAGATTGCCCACGCCGATGTCACTACCACTAAATTCCCATTGAACATTGGGAAATACAATGGTTCGTCCGACCCGGACGATCACATGAACATCTTCACCGGCGCAGGGTGCAACGGTAGGTGGGACGAGCCCACCTGGTGTCATTTTTCCCCCCAGACCCTCACGGGTCTGGCGAGGGATTGGTTCGATTCTTTGCCAGTAGGATCATTGGCCTCATTTGAGGACTTACAAGCAAAGTTCCTCGCACATTTTAGCCAGCAACGACGTCACGAACGTGATTCTATGGACGTCATGAACATCTGGCACGGAGACAACGAATCTCTCGAGTCGTTTGTCGTCCGTTACAACAAAGAGTGCCTGGAGATAGGCGGCGTCGCAGACCAAATGGCACGCAACCATTTCATTCGAGCCGTCAAAGACGAAGAAATGGTTATGACCATCTCCGGCAAGGAAGGCTTGCCAAAGAAATGGGAAGACGTCATGGCCACGGTCAAGACGTACGCCCAGACTCAGCGGTCCCTCAAGCCGCACGTCACAAAGGCACAGCGCCAAGCGGAAGGCCAGTCCTCCCGCCAAGAGCCCAAGCGCAACAACAAGCGCAACCGGAACACATGGAGTCGCGGCAGCGATCCCAAACCAAATGTCCCGCGTAATAACCAGCACGATGCAAGGGCCACAATCAACGGCCAACTTGAAAACCGGGCGTCGAAGAAGGAATCTCGGGACCGTAACTGGACCGAGAATGTAACACCCAAAAACGGGTTTGGTAATCAAACCACGTTAATAGTGAAAATGAATAAAATACCGTTAGTGGTAAAAATTAACCCGGTAAAAATTAGGATTTAAATAAATAAACTTGATATTAATTAAAAGGAGGATAAATACTTTGGGAAAAACAAAGTATGTAAAAGGCCCGAGTTAACGGGACTTAAAATAAAACGGGTTATGACTTCCCGAACCCATTAAAGTTAACTAGGAATAATTAACCTAGTTCATAAGTGATGAATTTTCAGAAGAACAAGTCAAACGAATTTAATAAAGGATGACACTTGCTAAAGTAAGTAAGCGTGAACCGAATAAATAAAAGTGCGAAATATTAATAAACATATGTAAAGGAGTTATAGGCGTTAAAAAAAACATTAAAATAAAAGAACCCGGGTAATGGGATGTAAAGAAGTATAGGTAAGAACCGGGTAACGGTAAGTGTAGGGCAAACCGACGTGTAATTGACGTTAGAAGTCACGAAGTCGGAAAGATAATTCGAAAAAAAACAATGTAGCCTTAGACTACGGTCAAGGTCAAACGAAATCCAAAAAGTAAAAGTGAATAATTCTAAACATAAAAAGGGGTGCCTTAACGCCATATGCGTATAAAAACGTATACACATTTGAATAAAGACTCGAATAAAAGATGATCTACGGGATCATCATAACCTACGGGATATTAATTAGTGTAAAGGTCTACGGGGCCAAAATGACCCACGGGTCATGAATTGAAGCAAAGGGATCATAAGAGCCTCGCCTTAAAGAGGTGAAAGCTTAAGGAAATAGCCTATGAGGTTAAGTGAAGGAACCTACGGGTCAATAGTGTAAGGTGAGGGAACTTGTTACGATTCCCAGCGTAAAACGAGAACGGAAAAGAATAAATTATGGGTTGTCAATTTCCTTGATATGAGTAATAGACATAGTTAAAGAGAAAAACGTTAAACTAAAATTCAGTTTTAGTAAGAAATACGTTTTAACAAATATGAATACTATAAGACGAATTCGGAAATAACAAATATCAAAGAGTATGGGTCTTAACATCGATAGGTGCGAGACGATACATTCGAAAGGAAGAAGTATGATAAAGAAAAGTTGAATTAAACTTAAACGTGACGTGACACGCTCACGGACAAGAAAAGAAATATAGAAAATGATCACGTTGTAACGTGGGTTACGGGGTATGAAGTGACGGCGACTAATTAGTCTAGCCGGTAAAACTATTCAAAGTTAAGAAAGCGTCATAACAAATACAAGCGCTTGTTAATATAACACAAGCGCAGGATAAACCTGTTAAAAGACTAACGAGACTAAGTGGTCAAGTGACAACTCAGTCAATAAAGATAAAGGGTTATAAGCTGTAAGTAACGGCCCACGAGGCCTTACACATGAAAGACGTACGCGTCAGTATACATGAAAACTTTTGACCAAAAGAAACGGGAGCCTTGAAAACGAAACTAGGTTCCTTTGATTAAACCAATGAACTACGTAAATAAGGTTTCGGGGACGAAACCTCTTTAAGGGGGGGGGGGGTAGACTTGTAACACCCCAAAAACGGGTTTGGTAATCAAACCACGTTAATAGTGAAAATGAGTAAAATACCGTTAGTGGTAAAAATTAACCCGGTAAAAATTAGGATTTAAATAAATAAACTTGATATTAATTAAAAGGAGGATAAATACTTTGAGAAAAACAAAGTATGTAAAAGGCCCGAGTTAACGGGACTTAAAATAAAACGGGTTATGACTTCCCGAACCCATTAAAGTTAACTAGGAATAATTAACCTAGTTAATAAGAGGGAATGTTACTAAAATAAGTAGGTTATAGCCTACTTAATAACAAATCAAAACATGAGGGGCTAAAGGTGGTTAAATTATAAAATGTTTTAACTATAACATTAATAAAAAAAAAAAATGAAAACACACACATAGGTGTGTGTGTGGAGATCGACCAGGAGGGAGCTCCCATGGAGCAAACCCTAGTTCTTCAAGAATCTACAAAATTGGAGCTCAATTCAGGCCCTAAATCGATGCATGAACATATAAAAACGATCACCAAGCTTAGGGGATCATGAGGTATGTCAAATTTTTTATATTTATGAAGTTGAGATTCTTGATGAATTTATGAAAATCGAAATTCAAGCTTTAATGATTGATATTTGGGTCAAACTAGGATGAATCCATGTTTAGGAACAAACCCTAGTCAATAAATTTACGAATTTGTGCTCATGATTATGAACTTCCTAATCACCCACTTAGTTGTTAAATGGGTTTCGTAGGTTGAGGAAGAACACTAGAATTTTGATTATGAGATGGGTGTTGTTTGAATTTCATGAAGTGAATCTAGGGTTGTTATGTATGTTAGATATAAAAAAAATTGGGAACGATGTTAAACTTGGTAGAAATAACTAGTTATGAACTAGTTTATAAATGTGTAAAAGTTATGCCCACTATGTGTTTGTTAAAATGCCTAAGTGAAATCGCGCGCCCACTCGGTTGAAAGTAGAATTTGATTTGATTAGGCATCGTAAGAATGCCTAATAACATGATAAAAATGGGTTTCATTTATAGATGAAAAACCCGTAAATGTTGTTTAATGAATAATGTATTTTTGATAATTGATTAGGTTGCTTAAAAGCGTTATTGAACGCAAATTTGCGTTTGGTATGATTGACGGTAAACAACCTTTATAAGTTAAGTTAACTAATTATGAAGTCGAATAGTAGTTTCGACATAGAAAATACGTAAGGTGGAAAAGTCGTGATTATTAATGACTAATCTAACCACCTTTGAATGATGACGATAGTTTGACACTTAACGAGCAAGGTGGAGGCTTGGGAAGAAACGAGTCAAACGAATCAAGAAGGAAAAGAAAAGCGTAGCTCGGATACGAGGTAAGTTAAGCTTACACCCTTTTTA
Source organism: Helianthus tuberosus (assembly GCA_030545235.1). NCBI lineage: Eukaryota > Viridiplantae > Streptophyta > Magnoliopsida > Asterales > Asteraceae > Helianthus > Helianthus tuberosus. Next base: position 181,601,717 of record CM060443.1, read on the forward strand.
CTTTTATTACAAAATGCTTATTTGTGAACATGGAATACGATTTATATTAAGTAAATGAAACATGATGTTCCGGTGCGATATAATGCTAGTCAGAACAAGTGAAAATGGTAGAAACCATAAATTATGGTAGAAAGGGGTAAAAATGGTGAAATGGTAATCCGGACATGGGTTAACGAATAGATAAAGGTATTTAAAACGACACCATTTGGCATAAGTCATAATGGGTCAAATAAAACAGGAAACGACTTTCAAGTTGGATGATTTCAAAAAGTAAACCGGGATAGGTTAAAGGGGTGAAATGGTAATTAAGTGCCATCTTATAATGACAATTGGTCATTTCGGCTAAACGGGTCAAATGGTGTTGTTAACACCATTTGTCAATAATATTTGATGATTGCTTGTTGAGTTTTGTGATCACAGGAATTAACACATGGTTAGCATTGCTATTAACTAGATATTAATAGCGAAAGGTATTTAAACGTGTCAATCTTATGACCCGAGTCAGGTACGCATGTTTAGAATTATAGCTAAAAGTGATATTTTGGTCAAATAATATCGGAAGTCCTTCGTCGTGCAAATGAAGGGCTAAAATTGACCAAAAAGCCCTTGAGGGGTAAATAGGGTAAACAACCTTTAAAGAGTTGTTTTGAAATAAGCGTCTTGTTAAATTGAGTCCTTGGAATTTGTATAAAAATGGTGATAGGATGTAAACCAATAGAAGCATGATTTAAGTCTAAAAATGTAAAATACTCGTAACGGGTCAAAACGAGTATATATATGCATAACGGGTTAAAACTTCTTAAGGAACCCGTAAAGTTAAATCTTGAAAACTAGTAAACGGTTATAACATGATGACCATGGGATTTTGAAGGAAAATAACAAATTCGTTTGGTAAAAGCATGAACGGGTCAAAAGTGTTATAGTTGAATATCAAGCCGAGATCTTGAAATCTAAATTTTTGTGAATTCGGATGTTGGATTTTAACTCCATGTGATGGAGAATTAAATTACGAACGCGTAGGAAAAAGAATCGTGTAAAACGGATCAATAACGAATGAGTTATGTCCATTTTCGTGAAACTTGGGTTGGCTAGGAATTATACAGCAACAAATAAATAGCTTGCTGTCAAAAAGGGGGATAGGTGGGGCGTCTAGCCCCCCCTGAATTCCAAAAATGTTAAATTTTGTTTGTTTGACCCATATAACTTGTTTAAACTTGTTATTTAACTATCGAAACTAACTTTTAAGTTGGTTTTGATCATAGGTGATTGCCAAGAGTGCCCGGATGAAGATCAAGCTCGAAGAAGAACCGAACACGATAAAGTTAAAAGCTTCCGCACGACATTTCGTCCTATCTCTTAAAAGGCGAACACAAATTCATTACGATGTACTTATACCTTTATTTGTAAAAGTTTTAAATTAACCATATTTAGTAAAGTACATTTAATCATGATTACATGCTTATTTTAGTAAACAATGCGAAAACCTTAAAATAATAACAAGGGTGTTACAGAGATCAACCAGTCGCTAAGCGACGTCCTCCTTATGGACGCGCAATTCCTGCGACCGGCCCAACCGATGAAGTCCAAGAAGAACCAGGATCTCACACTCTACTGCGAGTATCACAAGGACTCGGGCCACACAACAAACAACTGCATCAGTCTCCGACTGGAGATTGAGCGAGCCCTAAAAGAAGGAAGCTGCAACATCTGTTGTCAGCCGCGCAAAAGAAAACCAAGCGCATCACCCCCCACTACGAGGGCACCTCCACGGGTAAGAGGACCATGTACGTGGCCTCAACCCACATGATAATGGAAGACGAGGAAAGCTGCGCAAGGCGGCAAGAAGACCGGACAATGACTGGAAAGACGAGCAAGTTGTCTTTCCAAAAGTCCGAGGTGGACCGCGCGACAGGCGTGCCGTCGTTATCACAGGCTACCTGACTCACTACTGCACCAAGCGACTATTCATCGACCCGGGCAGCACATCTGATATCATATACGAGCAGTGCTTCAACCAGTTCGATCAAGAAGACAAGGATCGGTTGCAGCCGGTAGACTACTGTTACACCCCAACCAATGGCGGAATCATCGGAGTGGGACTTGTTCAAGATTGCAAGAGACTTCATAACACTAATTGTGACAATATTTAATTCAACCATTTTCATTTCATAGATAAATTGTCAAAGCATTACAAGAAATTCAATTACAACATTGTTCAACATAACATAACAAAATTTATACAACACTTTAAATCTAAACGTCTAAATGAGTATCTAGGCATCTTTGCTAATCCATTTTCGTAGCATCATCAATCCTCAACCTGTAACATGTTTAAAATACAATTCAATGCAAAAGCAAAGGCGAGTATACAAGTTTAAGCATAAGTATAAGTATAAAAGTTTAAAACGAATCCACATGGCAACTTAGTTTATACGAGATCAACCTAACATGGCATGCAATATTTCTAGCCAATCCTCTGTTTACGCAAGAAAGTTTAGTTAATTCGACATGACCACAAGTTTAAGGGGGGCGGTGCGTTACTCCTATAGCGCTATACATGTCAAATGGAGGCTCGTGAAAGCTAATGACTAAAACATATCACATAAGTATGGTCCATGTAAGCATCAAGTATCATAACATAGCATTCATGTATAAGGATTGTTTTGTGCATTGCATAAAGAATAAGTTTAAGTGTAGTTTAATAGTTAAACATGTTACACCCCAAAAAGTGGTAAACATAAAAAAGGGGTTGCGAGTATACTCACAAATTTGCATATGCTTTCCGATTATCCAATGTGACGAAGTTGATGAGGTTAGGAGGTTGAATGTGTTTGTGTAGGGATTTAGGAAGTTAAAACACAAGAATATAGGTATTCGAAAGTAATCATCTTTTAACACTAAGTACTTGTTCTTGACACTATGAAACCTCAAGGGTTAATGTTTTCATGAGTAATACAGTAGAAACTTGATAAATTAATACTCGGTTATTTAATAAACTCTCTAAGATAATATTTTTTGCCGGTCCCGACTCGGGGATAGGGTGCTAAATTAATAATTCGCTAAAATTATAAGATAATACATTTTTGATAATTTCTTTAGACCCCATATAAAATATAAATTAATAATTCCTTATATATAGCATATTACATGAATGATTTATGAAGGTTTCTTGCAATTGCTTTTGAGTGAGACTTGGATTATCCTTGTTGTGCTTGCATAATGCTCTTCGAATCTCGTCTGTCATTGTTGTTTTTTCACACCTTTAAGATGGGAAGCCATGTTGTGTGTATGATTTGTTTGTGTTAACCTATTTTGATCTTGTATTTATATAGAAAATATTTTTAATGTCCATAAAGTGATACATTGAACACAAGAAGCATAATAAGGTGGGAGATTGAAGGTTTCTTTCAAATTGGGCCGTTCATTTGATATACATGCATTGTATACAATAATTAAGTGGAAGCTTGAAAGGTGTTTGTAAACTAAGTATTCTAGTATAAATTAATAAAATATTAATTAATATACAAATTAATAATTATTAATTTATCGATTAATTAATAACTCTTTTAATTAATAAATTTTGGTGGTCCCAAGTGTATTATTTTATAGAGTTTCTACTGTATACTCATTAGAATCGTAACAAGTCTTATGCCTTAGATGATGTTATTCTAATATCTTGACAAATGAACACAAGTCCACCATCAAGAGTTCGAATACTATGTATAGGTATAAGTATTATAGGTATTAATTAGTCCATTAATCAAGCATGAGGTAGAAGATTATTCTTCATTTAGGCACCTCTAGTATCATGGAAGTCATGTAGGAGGTAGGAAAAACAAGCTTCCATTTAGGTACCTCTTATGGTTCACCACTACACTTGATGTAAAAACATACAAGGAGGGTCATGAACTAATATCAATACAAGAATAAGAAACAACTATACTAAGAGAAATCATCAAGTAATGTGGGGATTCTATGTTGGACAACCCAAGTTGGTCCATAATCACACCTTCATCAAGCTTGAAGCTTGAACATGACTTGTGGGTTAAAAACCCTAAATAAAACAGAAAGTATTTGAGGATTAACCTCTGATTTCGTAGGTCTCAGCCCCGTTTTTAAGCTTAACTAACCATAGAAGTGGTTATAAGCATAAGGACGTGGGTTTGAGTGAGTTAGACTCAAGTTTGAACAAGTTTACTAAAGATTTAATCAAAACAGAAATGAACAGTGGACTTTGGAGCCTTTTTGCCGGAATCGAAGCTAAGGTCAATCCAAGCACATAGGAAAAAGAATGAACTAAATCGGACAAGAAATGAAGAAGTTATGCTCATTTTCGTGAAGGGTATTGCTTATGTCCGAACTTGAAGTTTCAGCTGCGTTTTTTATTTATTTGGGAGTGATTAGAGTGTTGCAAAAGTGGTAGGGAGGTTGAGATTAAGTTGTATTTATAGGGGGAAGGATTAGGCTTAAGTTGGGTTGGCATTTAATACAAGTAGTTGGGGTTCTACCATAATAAAAAAAAAGAACTTCAAATGTTGTTGCTGGCTGAACTCGGCTGTTACCAGCCATGATTATCTTATTTCATTTCTTGTGTGACATATAATCTATCTCATATAATAAAGCAAAATAACTTTGCCACATCACCTGCTGATGTGCCATTGCTATTTAGCCAGAGAATTAGGTTTTGAGCGGGACTTTTCCTTTTCCTCAATTCTCCTTCACTTTCACGAGCGGCAATTGCTTTCTTCTTTTCCCTCACACGGCTTATCAATCATCTCTTCAATCAAATCCCTATTTCTAAATTATGAAATCCTTTCCATACACAATCTTCCGGTTTCGTTCTTTCCACCATCACTGAGACATTCCTTCCTACACCGATCGTTACGATTTGGATAAATCTTTTGCAATTAGTCAAAAGGGGTATTCTTCTACCTTGAAACCCTAATATGTTCGGTTTGTTTTTTGTGTTTGCAACCATAGGGTAGGTTAGGGTTTTCAAATAATCGAATTGAACCATGATGTTGTGATCGATTGATTGATTTTACGATTACATGATATGGCTGAATGAATACAGATGCTGAAAACCCTTAATGCCGACGAGTATTTTTCACAGGTTTGGGGATTTCCATTTTTTGTCGATTTTCTTTATTGCATCTATCTGATTGATGTTTTGTTGCAATTCATTGATTAGGGTTTGTGTTTGATTGCTGGTCATTGCTTATGGAGGCTTTTTATAAGTCAGGTTTGTGTGTTTATTGTACTTCACACGTTTGAAGGTTTACTGCCTCACAAAAACTGATTTGAAGGTTTGTTTTCTTAAGTCTGATGTCATTTACTTTGCTAATTGGTAAGAACATCTGCAATTAAGATTATGTTGTGTTTGATAAAGCAAATTCTATCAATATAACTCCGTTTACTCGAGTCATGAACCGGTCGTGCTCATGTTGTTTATAAGATGTTTCGTGTATCGTGATTTAGCCTATCGAGGCCTGCTACAAGTTGTTAAGTAAGCTTCGTGGTAGGATTCTTGATTTGGTTTTCGAATAAAGTTAGGTTTCCTAATCTGGTTGAATGAATATGGATGGTAATGTGAAAGACTGGACATCCGATTCAACTCTCCTTTCACATGGCAACCATTAAATATGTAGCCATGATGGATATATCATCTTTGTTTGAATTTTACATATATGTGCCTCATAATCTTTTTTGTCCCAATTCTCTATCCTGTTGATTTAAATCATGTTTTTAGCTTTGACGGTGTATGCGTTTTGACCTGTTTTTATTTGACCTAATTTTATTTGGTGCTGACCCATTCATAGTAAATGGCAAAACTACCAACTATAGTTCCTTTTTCTCTTTTAATGCTAGGATAATAAAGGTGGCTTAATTGATCTTAGAGGTTATTATTACTGATTACAAATACAAAAGTAGTCCCACCAAACTTATCTCTTTGTTACTTTTTTTTTCTCAGTTACTGCAGTGGATATCAAGCAAACCGTGCAAGTTGCCAAAAAACCATGAAATTTTTGCTTACTACATCAGCTCCAATTGCACCCAATGAGAATCACTGGCTTGATGATGGTGCAGTTCTCATGGTACTTTGGATATGATTTGTGTTTGTTTGTAGTAATTCTATTCGGTTTTGGTATAAATTATTCTGAATTTTGGCATGATGATAGTTTAAAAGCTGCATATGAGTATGGGTTTGAATGCTACTTTGATTGGTGATAGTATAATTTATTTGTGGTTATGTTTGCTGATTGGGACTGCCTAATTATTGTTTTTAACGAGGCTACTTAGTTGTTTTGGAGTATCATTGCTTTTGGAGGATTTTTATAAGTCAGGTTTGTGTGTTTATTGTACTTCACATGTTTGAAGTTTTACTGCCTCACAAAAACTGATTTGAAGGTTTGTTTTCTAAAGTCTGATGTCATTTACTTTGTTAAGTGGTAAGAACATCTGCAATTGAGATTTTGTATGAGCATAAGTAGACTTCAAAATGCTTCAATGTTTAAACCATATTTGTTGCTCATTGTTTATTGGCCATATTGTTGTGCGATCTCTGTTTAGGATTTGTTGGCAGATATATGTGGTGCAGGTTACATATTTGACAGAAAAGAAGTTCAAGGCCGGGCTAATCTATTGGCATGAGGTTCGGTCAAAGCTTCAATGGTGTTGTTTTAAGCGAACTAGATGTGCGTTTACATGTTTTTAAATCTGATTTGCTTTTTCGCTCAAGGATGAGGTTATGATATTTGTTAAAAATTGAAGTAATGTTTTTGTATTTTGATGCAGATTTATTATAGCATCAATTGTTTCATCATGATCGTGTAGCAGAAACTGTCAATAAGAGGCAAAGAGTAAGTACCTGGAATTAGGTTTTTCTTTGTTTTAATTGTTTTTGGTTCGTACTTCGCCTTTCAGTTACAACCTGTTACATCCATTTAATCTTACATCAATTTTATTGTAATTTCTTTTCATGGTTTTTATATTAAATAAGAGATTTTAGTTATTCTACATGCTCTTGATGAGGCGAGGGATTGTTTCTTATTTTATTTACAGATTTATGTCAATTCCAAGCACCAAATTTGATTATCCACTCAACCATTTTTTTAGTTGGTCAAGATATGATGGCTTGTGCTCAAATGGATTCGGGTAAAACAATAGCATTTTGCTTCCGGTAATCAATTTAACTCCTGTTATTTCACTCGACGTCCCAATTCCGTTTTAAAACCTACTAATTTTGTTATTTTAGGAAACAAGGGGGGCAAATCGTCTAATCTTTTTAGATATCCTCTCAGATCGCGTCCAAACCTAAGAACGAAAAGCTACCCGCTTTACCACCATCAATTGCATTCATGTTTGTTTGATTGTCTTCTGAACTATGCTTTTTATCAAAATAATTTGCTTTATATAATAACAAATGTTGAAAGGACTTATCAACAATTTGCGTTTCTAGGTTTCTCGTGATCGGCATCTGTTGGTCTTCAATACTTGCATTCACCGCTGAAAACACCAAGCCCCATTGTGCCTCTTGTATGTGACGCGTGACTTATCTTGATGTTTAGTTTTATGTGGCGCTTATTTTTCTTGAGTAGTCTATTTGTGTTTCGATGGCCGCCTACGATGGTTTTGGGCGGTTCTTCTGCGGTTTTCTTTGTTCAGGTTAGCGACGGGTTTCTATGCCTTAATTTCGGTATCATAATCCATTGTTTTGTTCCTCATTATATGATTTGTGTTTAGAGTTAAGGGTTTTTTGGGTTTTTGTTAACAGAGTGGCGGCCTACGGTTTTGTTTGGCAGTATATCAACCATGTTTTTTTTAATAACTTTTCCAATTCTTTTATTTTGTTGCAAGTGTTTTGTTTAAGGAACAGCCGAAGGTGGTGGAGGGAGGATGGGATGAAGGAGACGGAGAAGTTGGCGAGAGACTGGAATAACAAAATTGGTCAAAGGGTTGTGTATCAACTAAAATCAGACCTGAAACCGTAAAACAATGGTATAGTTGTTTACATGTGTGATTTGGTGTATATGTGTTTGTTTGTAGTAATTCTATTCAGATTTGGACATGAAATTATGTTGTGTTTGATAAAGCTGATTCTATCAATATAACTCCGTTTACTCGAGTCATGAACCGGTCGTGCTCATGCGGTTAGTATTAGATAATTAGTTGAATGCGCTAAGTCCGTTTAAAGTAAATAATGATCACTTTGTTTTAATGAGTTTGAATTTGTATATTAAAGTAGTTATTTTCTTATTAGCCACCCGTGTATCACACGGGAAATTAGAATAGTATTGATATATATTAGTGAACTAATATGTATTATGATATTAAAATTATTTGAAGACTGTTTAATAAAAAAAAAAGCATTCGATCAGCCTCCACATGTCCGAACTGAATGGCTGTAACAGCCTTGTATCATTATTTTTTTATCATATTAACATATCATTTATGTAGTTGCCTATTATATTTGTTAGGCTAGTGCACAATATAACTAACTATGAAAGCATTATGTATTTAGGTGGGTTAAACATTGAAAAAAAAAAGAAAAAAACAAAAAAACAAAAAGGATCTAAAAGCTGAATTGGGGGGTTCCAATCGCATACTTCTGCCACCATACATCTTTTTTTTTTTTTTTTTTTTTTTTTTTGAACGTTAGCATTTGAACATCAAACATTGATGTTTGATATATTTATTATTATATTATAAATACTATTAATATTATTATTATTACTATATTATTAGAATTATTATTATTACTATTATATTATTAGAATTAACCACGTATTTAATAGTTAATAAGTATGTATAAGTTATGAGTACCAGTATGTCGGGTATCGGTTGCGCGTATGTATTCGAGATTGGTAACGTATAACCCAAGTATTGTGACACGTATAAGCATGTATATAAAAAAACAGAATTTCATTATGATCGAAGTATCGGATTTACAATGGTTTGAAACGAAATACGATGACAAGTTTCAAAAAAAAAAAGAAATACAAGACGAGCTTTCTAATTAAGGAAAGTTACGAAAAAGCGGAGCGTTACAACTACCCTTTGGCCGGGTTTGCGGGGGAAACCGTATTCCCCCTAGGCCAAATCACTTTTCCTGTGCCCCTCACCAACGGAAGGCACACGCAAACGGATGAGGTAAACTTCATGGTTTTACCCCACACCTCCAAATACAACGTACTTCTCGGGAGGGAGTCCCAGGGCGATTTCAACATGATTACATCCGTCCCCCACTCTGCTATAGGTTTCCCAACCGAGACGGGGGTTGCGATCATATACGCCCGCAGAGAAGTCATGCCCACGGACGAGCTGCGTCCGACCAAGATAGCAAGGCCTACCCCCAACACCCAACCAGAAAAATGGGTTCTTAATGCAAGACACCCAGAGCAACCGGTCACGTTGGGCCTCGCCTTGCCCCACAACATCAGAGCGCACCTGAAGCAACTACTCTTCAGAAACCAAGATATTTCCGCATGGACACCTGCAGACATGACAGGGGTGCCACGCGAAGTTTCGCAACATTTCTTTAACTCCTTGCCAGGTATCAAGCCGGTGATCCAAGGCTAACGCCACCTTGGATCCGCAAAGAACGAGGCGATGCATGAGTAGGTCAAAGAACTGCTCTCTGCAGGCATCCTGCGGGAAGTCAAGTACCAGACTTGGTTGTCCGACCCAGTCATGGTAGAAAAACCAACCGGGGGCTGGCGCATGTGCGTCGATTATAAAGATCTCAACAAAGCTTGCCCCAAGGATTGTTACGCACTTCCAGAGATCGACGAGAAAGTCGACAACCTCGCACCATTTCGATGGAAGTGCTTCCTCGATTGTTACAAAAGTTATCACCAAGTACAGATGGCAATTGAGGACGAAGATAAAACGGCATTCCGCACACCTACCGGGAATTACTGTTATACAAAAATGTCGTTCGGGTTGCGCAACGCGGGTGCAACCTACCAAAAATTGATGAACGACACTTTTGGTGATCAAATCAGCAAAAGTGTCGAGATCTACATGGACGACCTGGTCGTCATGAGCATGGAAGAGGATACCATGCTCACCGATATTGAAAGAACATTTCAAACTCTGCGAAGCATCAATATGAAGCTCATCCCAGGGAAATGCTCGTTTGGAATGGAAGAAGGCAAGTTCCTTGGATTCATCGTGACAAAAGATGGATTCAAGGTGAACCCGAAAAAAGTTCAGGCGATTGAGCGCATGCCATCGCCTTCCACGATGAAAGAAATGTAACGACTAGCCGGCAGGCTAGCCGCACTGAATAGATTCTTAGCCAACCATGCAGCCAAGTCTTACCCTTTCATCAAGACCATGCGGAACTGCTTAAAAAATGAGCAATTCCAATGGACCGCAGAGGCCGAAACCGCTTTCCCGGAGATGAAAGAGTGCTTGATTCAACTCCCAACTCTAACCACACCACGCAAGGGTGAGCCACTTATTTTATACCTGTCTGCCGCAGACAACGCAGTAGGTGTGGTACTCATAGTGGAGCAAGAAGGAGTTCAAACACCCATCTACTATAACAGCAAAATGCTCAACGACCCAGAGACAAGATACTCCATCATGGAGAAGTTGGTACTGGCACTAGTGCACGCATCGAGACGGTTACAACGTTACTTTGCAAACCACGTCATCACGGTGTTAACCAACTATAGGATCGGCCCGATCCTATCGAAACCCGACATTTCTGGGAGATTAGCAAAATGGGCCATTGAACTAGGCGCGCACACGCTGATCTATAAGCCGCGCCCTGCAATCAAAGGCCAGATTCTAGCTGATTTCGTTGCCGAGGTACCGGCAAATCGCATTCAGGAATGCGAAGAAGAACAAAACCCTACACCACCACCATCCTCTTCAGAAACCTGGGCACTATATACCGATGGTGCATCCAACGAGGATGGTGCAGGTGCGGGTCTGCGACTCGTCAGCCCCAATGGCCAAGAGCTTACCTATGCAATCCGCCTTGATTTTAAAAGCACAAATAACGAGGCAGAGTATGAGGCTCTACTGGCAGGGCTACGACTGTCAGTCAAACTCGACGTCCAACATTTGGAAGCACACGTCGACTCATTATTGGTTGCAGGGCAGGTGCGTGACGACTATGTCGCAAAAGGGGACATCATGATACTCTACCTCGAACAGGCCTTGCAACTGAAATCAAAGTTCACTTCCTTCAATATTCGCCATATTAACAGAAGTGAAAACAAGCCCGCAGATGCTCTGTCAAAACTCGCATCCACTAGCTTCCAACACCTGGCAAAGGAGATACGCATCGAGATTCTGCAAAATCCCTCAGTACCCCTGCGCCAAGTCAATGTCATCTAGTACGGCACAACATCGTGGATGACACCAATCATTGCATACTTGCAATCAGGTGTTACTCCCGAAAGCAAGGCAGAGGCACGCAAGTTGCAATACAAAGCGTGCCATTATCAAATGGGAGACGGTATTTTATACCGTAAATCATACCTGGGGCCACTCCTACGATGCGTCGATCCCCAAGATGCCACGTACCTTATCAGAGAGATACATGAGGGAATCTGTGGTATACATGCGGGCCCACGCATGGTGGTGGCCAAAATTATGAACGCCGGGTACTACTGGCCCGGTATCACCTGGATGCGGTCAAAGTCTTGCGCAAGTGTTTCAATTGTCAGCGGCATGCCCCCAAGACCTTGCACCCCAAGAACAACCTCATCCCCGTCACCACCGCATGGCCATTCCAAAAATGGGCAATCGATGTGGTGGGACCATTTCCGGACGCAACAGGTGCGGTGAAATTTATCATAGTGGCTGTTGATTACTTCACAAAATGGGTAGAGGCAAAACCGCTCACCTCAACCACCGCTATGATAACAAGAAAATTTGTCTGGGAACATATGATCTGCCGTTTCGGACTACCGATGTGCATCGTTACCGACAACGGCACCAACTTCGCTGCTGATGACTTTCAAAAATGGCTAAAGGAACTAAACATTGAACACATATTCTCCTCAGTGGCGCATCCGCAAGGGAATGGCCAAGTCGAAAGTATCAATAAAAGTTTAGTCGAAGGCATCAAAGCACGGTTGGGAACAGCCAGACGTGGCTGGGTCGATGAACTCCCAAGTATATTATGGGCCCATAGGACAAGCCCAAAAACAAGTCACGGTGAGACACCCTTCAGCCTTGTCTATGGCTCAGAAGCGGTGATCCCCGCGGAAGTAGGTCTCCCATCACCCCGAATGTTGGCTATCGACAAAATAGATAACAGTGAGGAGCGCATGTATGATCTTGACCTCCTAGAAGAAAGGCGTGAAAACGACGCCATCAACGAGGCCAAGTACAAAACCAAGCTTGAAAAGTATTACAATTCACGTGTCCGCGTTTGTACTTTCAACCCGAGAGACTACGTCCATCGCGATAACGAAGCATCTAACGTTGAACGCCCAGGGAAACTTGCCCCCAAGTGAGAAGGACCCTATCTCATCCAAGAGGTCCTGGGCAAAAGCGCATATAAACTGCAAACATTAGAGGGCGAACCTATCGCACGCACATGGAATGCACAACAGCTTCGACGCTATTACATGTAAGCCCTGTTTTTACATTTACCATGTAACCTATCGGGCCGCAGGCCATTTGCAAATTAATAAATGAACGATTCAATGCAATATTGTTTATTTCCTTCTATTACAAATGCGTGTTCCACTTTGCGGTATCTACAAAAACAGATTGGCAAAATCTTCATTCGTGATACCCACACAAAGTGGTAACCACACACAAATATTGTAATAGGCCAGCAAAGGCAAAACGTTAAATGTCTATCCGGCTGGATACGCACATACGGTTTTCATAAAGCCTACACAATTCCCAAACCCTAACGGGATAAAAACAGGAATTGACTAATGCTCATACGACAAAGGTATAGAGTATACTCAACTGCGCTTTACAAGCCGGTAGAGTTCTTCATACTTGCATATCACCTAGATATGCAAAAGGCAAATTCAGACTTAGTGCTATTCACAATAACATTAACTCATACAAGTTCAAACATGCAAGTAGTAAAAACACTTGTAAAACTTGAACGAACCGGTTAAAACTTTGTATTCAAAAAATTTCTACACCTACGCGGTGTACAAGATATTTACATAAAGTTTCTAACATTTACATCGAGGAAACAAAAAAAGGGCACGCAGGCCAACCTAGTCCTTTGTACCACTGGTCTCCGCACCACCCTTGCCATCACCAGCGGTCTCTTCCTCATCAACATACAACAACCGCAAGCGGTCCACATAGTCTTCCGCGTCCAAGCATTTATCAACTGCCTCAAGGGCGGAAATGGACATGTCGTTGTACACTGCGAGAGCGGCAGCAAGACGCGCTTCAGTATCCACGCCATGGAACCCAGACCTTTCATCGGTAAATTTGCCTTGGGCTAAAAGGTTCATATGACTGACACATCGGTTGTAGCCAGCTTTGAAACCAGCCTCCCGCGCGCGCAGCTGAATCTCATTTACAGCAGCCGCGTTCTCAGGTGCGTCGAGGATAGCACTAACAATCTGCAAAATACAAGCAATAAGGTTAGCAAAGGGAAACCTAATAAAGATAGCAAAGGAAACGGGTACTTACATGCCCGATACCGTGAATACACATCCATTCACGATCAGCCTTCAACTACTCAAAGGAAGAAGTCAGGTTGTCTCTAGCCTCAGCAGCCTCTCTGGCCCGCACTTCAGCTTCAGCAGCGCGGGCAGTGACATCCTCAATAATGGTCACCCGGCTCTGCACTTCAGCCTTTCAACAAGGAAAAAGATAATCAATCATACTTGTGGAACAAATATACAAATTCAAGAGCAAAAGAAACTCATACCTGGAGACCCTTGACAGTCTTGTTTAAGTTAGTGCGGTCAGTATTGGCCTCTTCAAGAGCCTTGCCAGTGCGGGCACCCGCTTCCGTGGCCTCTTTGGCAACCGCCTCAGCTGCGGCCTTCTCCTTAACCAAAGCAGCATTCGCTGCCTTGACATTAGTCAGCTCTTGATGAACACGAAACAGCGTTTCATTCTGTTTGGCCCAAGATTCTTTCCAAGTCTTGCGCTCATTAGAAAGTGTTTCTTTCCAACTCTTGCACTCATCAGAAAGCAATTTGGCGAGAGTACGAACCTGTTTAAGGCCAGAAGTTGCAGCCCACTCCTCAGTCTGCTTATGCCGCTCAAACGCAGCCTTGTCCCTTTTAAGCTGCTCCGCACCCTCACGAGCAGCTTTCACCAACGCCTCAGCCTCAGCCCGCAAGCGAGCACTTTCCTCCTCCATGGGCGCCAACACCTTGTAGTCTTCCATAATGGCATTCGCCATTATGGAACTCCCAACAAGCATGGAGGAGAGTTGGTTGATCCGGAGCCCGCGGGGCAAAGCGCGGGCGCGATTAACTTCAAACGGGGTGCCCAAACCACCCAAAATCTCCTTACAAGCAGAAGGATCACTTGAAATATCATCCCCTTGCATAATGCTCCAAGGGGGACGATGATAGTTCACAACTCGGTCTTCAGTATAGGTACGGTAATAGAACTCCAATTCAGACTCTTCAGGCTGAATAGGAGGCCCTTTAAAACCCGAACCCCCAGAAGCGGAACCGGAAGCCTTCTCAGCAGCAGGAGATTTTTTCTTTTCAGCATCAGAAAACTTCAGGTTCAGATCATCAGTATCCTGCGGGGAGATCAGATTATCATGGGAATCCACGGTATCGAAGATCTGGGCCGCGGCTTTCTTTCCAGTATCCTCTGCCCGCGCAGAGGGCTCAGGCACCACTTCAATGGAAGGGCTCCTGATAAATTCTTTATTAACCCCCGCATCCGCAGCCGTGTCATGCGGGGGGGAAAGACGAGCATCAAATAAAGAGAACCCTTCATCTTGCGGTTCTGCAAACAAAGCAAAAATAACTATCAGTTACAAGTACAATGACAAACAATTGTAAGGTGATGATTCACTTACCAGACACAACCGCAGGCTTCACAACAGTTGTCCGTTTTGTCTGCAACCTCGGACGCTTCTTCCCGCCGGCACCAGCAGCCTTGTCCTCTATTTTTCTTTTCTTCTTCTCATCAGTAGGCTTGGAACCCGCAGAGGATCCACCTGCAGCCGCACCACCACCTGGAACACCCAAACCCTCAAGGGTGTCAGACATTACCACGTAATCGGTGTATCTGCGGAAACGAGAACAAGATATACCTGCTGCGTGCGGCACCAACGGAGGAATGACTGCGGGTTCAGGTTTCTTCCTCTAGCGACCCCGCACAGGTTTCTCCACATGCCTCTTGGAAGCGGCCTTCACGTCAAACTCTCCCAAAGCCCCAAGATTACCTGCGTTTAAATCATCAAACGAGCAAGTCAGAAGGTGAACCTCTTTACAAAGCAAGTAAGAAGATTATAGACTGTACCTTTTCCTCGCGGCAGGGGCGCCTTCAGCCCCTCGCGATCAGGAACGCGGAAATTGTCAACAATGATCAAGTTATAACCTTTTTCACCTTCCGCACACCGAAGTATCTCAACTTTGCCCGTAAAGTTCGGATCAAATATCCTCCACAGGGCAGCGTCCTCTGATAGTACACTTACAAATCAGTAACACATAAGAAATTAAAGAAACCGCAAAAGAGTAAAAATACTTACCACCACTCTTCTCCCGCACAACGGGCCTTGCTTTCCTATCAGGCCTGGTCAACATCATCTGCAACACCCACAACTGCAAGTTGTCCAGCTTCTTAAACTCAATGGTCTTCAGCTTTGGGAACCACTCCACCGTCTTCGTACTAGGAACCTCAATGCTTTCCGCTAAGATCGTCTCGTTCACATTGCGAAAAGTCATTCTGGCAACGACTGCGGCGGCTTTAATATAGAAGAACTTTGTCTTCCACTTTGTGATACCCTTGGGTGGGGTCATCAACTTAGGGCTCCCATACCGTTGGCCAAAAGAAAAAATCCCAGTGTTCACCGTCAACTGGTAGAACCGCCGGAAGCTTTCAACAGTTGGCTCTATTCCATGAGCACGGAAAGTATATTCAAAATTCCGATTCCGGATCATGCCGAACGGACTCAGTTGGGAGATATGGAGCTTGTAAAACTCCAAAATCTCAGCAACAAACACAATCAATGGTAACCGGAGATTACCATCAAAGAAGAAATTGGCCCACATAGTGACGTAACTGGCCGGAGCATCAGCACTGGTGTCACCTTCCTGGGGATAAACAGCCCCATACTCCTGGGGCATATGAATGCTGGTCATCAGGGTATCAAACTGACCCTTCGACCACTTCAACACTAGTAAGCCCCCGCCGGGGGCAGCACCACCTTCTTCTTCCTCTTCCGCCGCCGCCGGAGAAGAAGGATTTGGGTTTTCACCCTCAGCATTATGAGGATTCGAGGGTTCAACCATTGAAATAACGAGGATAAAATCTAAAGGATGAGTTCAAAAACTCAGGCACCTCACCGGAAAATCAAACGAATGATTGGAGAAGACGAAGGAGTTCTCTCTTTCTTTCACCGGGAAATTTTCGAAAATTCAAGCAAGTGAGAGGAAACCACAAATGGTTTCCCCTTATATACCCATCGCAATTAATGCGGGGTAGAAACCGAATCATCACGTTTGAAAAGAGCGAGTTATGCGACGCCACGTGTTCAAGCGACGGTTCCGCTGATGGTTACCACTCGCGAGTGGCCACCCACGCGCCTGACAACGTGAGACTTTTACACTACTGCTACAGTGCATTTATGACCTCGGGCAGTGCAAACGTCCTTTCATTTCAGCACATGCCATAAAATCCTACCAACTTTCACCAACTCACACGTGCGTTCTGCCACATCTGCAACAAAAGAGCGACAACATTATCCAAACATAAGCGGCATGCGGTTTCTTTGGTATACCGCACCATAACCCATACCGCATGTTGTTTTTTACATACCCCTCAAAAAAGGCAAAATATATATCTCTACATTATGTAAAGGGGTATAACCAAGATCCACATATACCTACGAGCACACGTGGAATATGCGGAGATGATACACACGAGCCCGTACAGGTGTGTCAGATACTCAGAACCAGCGTTGTTCTTTGGACTGCGAAAACCGCTTCTCAGGATGCGGTAAACCGCATTACATACAACCCCCTCCAAGCTTCAAATCCCCCGTGTCCGGTTCACAACCACAGAGGGGACGCAAACAGCTTCTCCTTAGGAAAAAAGACGAGTATGCTGGGCAACCGCACATCAGCAACCCTGACTCCTGATCCTTCAAGAGCCACATCCAAGCTTCAAGCTCATTTGAAGCGAGTTCTTTGATGCAAGCCGCAAACACTCACGAATAACCTCGGCAAAATACAAGTACGCAGACGGTAGCTACGGAAGAGCCACGACTAAACCGCCACGCGGTTGATCAAAGCTACTTCAAGGAAAACTGCCTTCCAACTAAGCGTGAAGGAAAGTGGTTACAGAACGTATGCGGACGAGTTTCACTCAGATTCCCAAGTATCTAAAGTGATCTCATTGAGCTACAAGACAAGCAACAGTGGTAACAAGTCTGCTTATGACTCTGTTTGCCCACCTATGGACCGCATAGAATAAACAATGGTGGGCACTACCATGCCTATGACCATGTTTATTTGCCCATAGTACAGATTCACATTGTTCTACCAGACACGGCCAACAATGACGCAACTACCCCACATTGTTCGACCACACATGGCCAACAACATGCGGCAACGAGGTAACCGCAAAGGACGTGCAGTTACTTGAGAGCTAAGCTGGATAACACGAATACCCTGCAAAGCAGGGATCATCGTTGTATGTCCAGTTGATGAACATAGAGCTTGAGCAAAGCACTTACAGCATTACCTCAGCTGACGCAGAGGTTACAACTAGAGTTGCGGTAACGGACATTTTCCGTCACCATCTCAAAGGTTGGTTCGAACCCTGCTAACATCTTCAGTCACCGTCTCAAAGGTTGGTTCGAAACACCAACAGGTGGCTGATGACATCAGAAAAAGGTAGACCATATTACCGGATCAAATCCTTGGCCGAGAATTCCGCATCAGACGGAACTTGCTCACGGGTACGGAAGAGACGTCACACGACTCTACCGAACTCCTAGCCTGATGTACTTGAAGCAGGAGGCATCCGCATGGCCCATATTCTACTTCTAGACACCATAGTCAAGTATTCCTCCCACATGCAACTTGCATAAGGAAGCAACACTAGACTTGGGGGACTTGAAGGGGTATGGTCTTAGATCTCGCGTCAGCACGACCGCGAGTGACCATTACCCTTATCAAAAACCCCCACCAGCAAGAACTTATCCGTGTCCGTGCGGGCACGCGCGAACACAGCGGTCGAAACCAATCTGTCCAGATATGAGAAGACTTACCTTAAGTACGGAACGGATGTTACGCATAGCGATGCGGCCTGGCACCGCATCCTATGAACATTTTCGTCACGACAAGGGATCTGGACAACAGTAACAGTCACCAAGCGGCGATGCGGCACGGCACCGCATCCCTTATATGTCTTGGCCAGAACAAGAACGCGGGAACAACATCAGTTACTGCAAGCAGCGATGCGGCCCAGCACCGCATCCTGCCTACAAGGCAAGTGGGTCTGACACCACAGTGCAAGTGGCACTGAGGACAGTCACCTGTCAGCCCACATGTAAGCAACAGACTGACACCACAGCAGGACGTGGCATAACCACCGTAACCGACAGGTCTGAACTGTGCGATGTCAGACTAGCTACTCAACTACCCTCCTTCACTCCTCGGCTATAAATACCCATCCCAAACCAGGTTTGAGGTATCTCTTCACAACTCTCTCACTACTACTACTATCACACTTTGCTTCCCAAGCAAATTACTGATTCTCACCCCGGAGAGTGGTAACAAGGAGCACCCCCACCCCATTCTCCTTGTTACGAGTCACGGTTTGTTTCCTTGTGCAGGAGATCAATCAGCGGACAATCCAGCTAGTGATCCTCGGAAAGAAGGGATTAACCCTACTTGACGAGACCAGTGAGTTAACCACCTCGGTTAACCATTGTTTCATCACCAGGATTTATGTATGTTCTAAACACTCATATTTAGTCCCGCAAGTCCAAGTCGTTAGGACTTTTTTTGCCACCATACTCACTATTTACGTTTTTAACTGAATATATGTAATTTTCGACAATTTAGTCTAGTTTACAAAAGTAGTCCAAATATATTAATTATACCGAAATGTGGCATGCTACATCACAATTAACGAAGGTTAGAAGTTTGTTTGCCCTCATCTACGATCACTATTCATTTTCCAATATCACCGTATTTGATTCCATCTTTGTCACTACCTCCCTCTCCACCTTAATCGTGGTCCAAAAATATTCAAAATCGTCCCACTACACCCATAGAAAAAATATCGATATAAAAAGTCGACCTCATGAAACACATAGAAAAACATTGACCCTGAAGCCATAGAAAAAAGTTGGATTTAGTGTTACACGACCAACCAAACTTTTTATATAATAAATTTATAAATGCTCTATATTGAGATAGAAGTAAAGATAGGTTTCTATGATATTAACTTAACTTAACTCTTAAACATTTTAGTGGGTCATACTCATAAGGGTGAATCAATAAAAGTAGAGATAAAATTGATAACACAAACTTATTTAGTATCGGAGGGTGACCACATGCACCAAGGACACAGTTTGAGCAAATTGGTGAAGTGCTAAAATTCTAAAATGTTAATAACTTTTGTATGTTATTCACTAATTATGGTAACTAAGTTTATTATTAAAAATTTAAAATAACTTACCTCATTAAACTAAAAACATAATTATTACTTATGATTTAACTACCAAAACTTACGTAATAGATTGATGCTGTAATGGTACGGTACAAATTAGATGCACTACTCATTACAATATGTGTAGTTGATTTGTATGCAAGTGAAAAGATTGCTTGCAATAAAATAAATTAACGTTTATAGGAATAATTAGATAATAATTTTTTTTTATCATTGATCTAACATGCTTTTGGACCTAAAGGTTAGTCGCAACACCAACCAAATGAATACTTTTAAAGCTTCTCTCTTAACAATCATGACCACCACATGAACAATTATTAAGTGATCTATTGATCGTATCCTAAAAGATTTTATGATTGATTTATTTATTAATTTTAGTTATGGACCACCTTAATAAATCCACACCAAAATTTGAATAAGATGATACTTCTTATTTTGTACAAGTTACATGCATTGTTTAAATTTTATAAGTTCATTTTATAAAGAATACCAAATAAAAGACCAAATAAAGACATGTCAATCGACAACTGTTGGTGGTTACTATTTATTTTGTAACAAAATTATATGAAAATTTAACGTAATCATATACTTTGTTATATAGTTTTTTACCAGTTATATTCCCGAAATATGTTTGTATCATGTTTTCTTATATCTTTTATCTTAAATATACACGTCATTTTAGTAATCTTTTTATGTATCTAAGCAGCTGTTTAGCAACTTCTGAATGGATAAGTACTGAACCAGTAAGAAGTCTGAATCATTAAGTGTTAAACCAGTAAGAGGTCTGAATCATTAAAAGCCAGTATAATGCTTAACCGTTCAGAAGCAAATGTCTTACCAATTCAGATAAAAATGTCTTAACCATTCAGACTCAGTATAATGCTTAACCATTCATAGGTAAATGTCTGAATCATTCAAACATCTGTTCGCGAAACAAACAGTCTGAACTATTAAGTATTTAACCATTAGAGATCCGAAAGTAATAGTGTATTTTAATAATCTGAATACCTTTTGTACCTTTACATGTATCACACTATTCATTTCATATGTTACAAGTGAATTTTCATAGTTAAAGTATTAGTTTCAAGAAAGGAATAATGGATTTTAATAATCCTATATTAGATGTTGGCCGGTAACAGTCCTAACTTAAAAAATAACCAGTGGTGGTCCCACATTTTCATATATTGTAAACCAATGGACTTTTACTAAACCAAAAAACATAAGGGGACAAAAAGAAATTAAGGTTTTATTAGTAAAAGTCCATTAGTTTACAACATGTGAAAATGTGGGACCATCACTGATTATTTTTAAAGCTAGGACTCTTGATAGTTTGAATTATTAAAATCCATTATTCCTTCAAGAAAAGATAGTCAAAGCTACAAACAATACAGTCACGATGCATGTAACAAAATTCCTTCATGTTGTACTAAACGATTACATGACCGCATAAATGACTACCGGGTCTTACCATTTCAAGATTTTACTTGAAGATAAATCGTTACACTAAGATCTTCTTACATTTCTAGCACACGAGGCCAAATGCATACCCCACAGTTTGTCACAGTCACACCTGGGTATCAAGGGCATGGCATGGTAGATATACAATTTTCTTGAAGGTTATGCTTTACAATGTTCAAGTAAGTATTTAATGTAACTATCTGTATACTTAACACAATGAATTAATGAAAGACTATTGTAGTTAAAACAATATCTATTTATGAATTACATGTCAACCTCTAAACAAGTATAAGTCCTTATATTGGTGGTATGATGAGGAGTTAAGAGACATGACCGAAGAACACATTCATACAACTTGAAGAATGCATTTAAAGACGTTAATAGTTCAATGACGATAATACATTTAAGAAATTAACTAAATATCATCAAACTAACATACTCATAAATACTCATGTATTTGTACATTGCAAGATTTGAACCTTCTAACTCTTAGATAGAAGAAAGACACGTTACCACCACACTAGCTTCATACAATTACAATAATGGAAGATAGATGACATTGATAAATCTTACATGTAAAATCAACAAAGTAATAATCTTGTATAATAATATATAAATTTATAACTTATTTTTAGAGTAAGTTACTGGCATTGTTGCTTGGTTTGTTGAAATTAGGGGTGGCAACAAAAACCCAACCATGATATTTTGGTTTATTTTGGGCCTTTTTAAAAAATGAAATAAGTTATAATGGGCTGAGAATTTAGTCAAGATGGGTTAGAATGGGTTTTAAAATACTCATCTAAATTCTAACATGGGCCAGGATGGGTTTTTCACTATCCAACCTAAAACAAATCAGACTTCATGGAAACGGGAGTTGTGTGACGCTTTTGAATCCCCTTCATGGATTAAACTCTAAATCACCATCTTCGTCGATTTCAAACCTCGTCATCACGTGACTCGGTCTTCCTTCCTTCTTTCATCACCATATTAAACGTTAACACCCTCTCTACTATGCACAATCAACCTTTGAAGACACATTTTTAGCTGTTTACAGGTAATTCTGCAACAACCATTTGCGTTTCTTGATTGTGTGATTGTAGTTCTTGTAACTAAATGAAGAAATTGCACTTGCGTTGCCTTTTAATTGAAGTTTTCTGATGGTGAAAATGTTGAAATTGCTATGGTTTAGAAAATATGGTTTCATGCCCACCAAGTGTTTGATGATTTGCTTACTCGGTTGTGACGTTTGGATTGACATGTTTTTGTTGTTAGTTGTTATGTTTTACCTGTGCTTGCTAGTAATCTGATGTCAATACATGATTACTTTATTTTGATATATATATGGCTTGTTTGTTAAGCTCTTTTATAGAATTGAGTTGCAACTACCAGTCCAGTAGATTTGAGATGTCATGCCTATATGTTTAAACAAGTGGTTGTGTGTGTTTGTGATATTGGGGGGGGGGGGGGGTCAGGGTCAGTGGCGGATCTAGAAAATCCGCATAAGGGTAACGTTTCAATAAAAAAGGGTAACGAAATCAAAAAAATGTCAGATTGTGGCAGTTGAAATTTGGATATTAAAGTCTATAGATTGTTGAAATTTGTATATAGATTATTGAATTATAGATTGTGGCAATTGAAGTGATTAGGGAATTTAGATATCAAATTCTATAGATTTTTACGGTTTGTATATCTAGTGGTAGTTCAAGTGGTTTAGGGTTTTTCTTGGATTTGGTACTTTCTTTGGTTATCGTTATTTTGTTAAGTTGACTTTTAGAATTAGTCGATTATCATTGATTCTATAGAGAATGATTAATAGAGTATATGTGTTTATTTATTTGTAGGAGACAAATTATGTCGACTAATCCCGAGTTCGAAGATGAAGTTAGTTCATTCAGTTCGAGTAAAGACCATTCAGTAGTTTGGAATTATTTTGAGAAAATACCACCTGGACAAGATGGGATTAAGAAAGCGAGTTGTAATGGTTGTGGAAAGGTGTTTAAGGCTAACAAGGGAACAACTACTATGAAACGTCACATACCTAAGTGTTTCTACATTGATGAACCCGGCCCACCAAGACAACGTGCTCCTTTAGATCAAGCAATGTATCGGGAAAAATTAGCATATTCTATCATTAAACACAACTATCCTTTTAGTTATGTTGAACATGAGGGGACACGAGATTTACATAAATTTTTACATCGAGATGTGACTCCTATAACAAGAAACACAGCGAAGGCGGATGTTTTAAAAATATATGATAGAGAGAAGACAAAACTGAAAGAAAAGTTGCAAAAGATAACTAGTAGAATATGCCTGACCACTGATTTATGGAGCTCTATCACAACTGATGGATATATGGCATTGACGGCTCATTATATTGACGATAGTTGGGTTCTAAGAAAAAAAATTCTAAACTTTAAAGTTATGCCACCTCCACACAGTGGCAAACTTTTAGCAGAGTACTTGGTTAATTTTTTTGGAAATTGGGGTATTGAGAAAAAGGTGTTTACGATCACAGTAGATAATGCCAAATATAATGATGTTTTGGTAGATTGTTTAAACAGTCATTTTCGTTTGAATCGTGTTTTACTTTGTGATGGGGATTTTACGCATGTGCGTTGTTGTGCACACGTGTTAAATCTTATTGTTCAAGGAGGATTAAAGGTGATTGAATGGGCCATTGAAAAGGTTCGAGAGTCGGTGAAGTATGTTAGAGGAAGTTCTGATAGAAAGTACAAGTTTGCAGAATGTGTACACCAACTGCCATTACAATGCGGGAAAAAAGTGCGTCAAGATATTGTAACCAGATGGAATTCTACCTATCTCATGCTCGATAGTGCATTGGCCTATCGTAATGCATATGAGCGGCTAGCACTTGTTGATTCGAGGTATAAGACTTTCCCATCAGAATAGGAATGGACAAGGGTGGAAACAATCACAGAATTTTTGAAGCCCTTCCATAACATCACAACTTTGTTTTCTGGTAACTCTTATCCTACTTCCAACTTATATTTTTATAATGTGTGGAAGATTCAAAAGTGTATTGAAGATCAGATGGACAATGTTTGAGCTTGTTGAGTTTTTTTTCAAAAAGCTTAACATGGAAGAGAAAGTATGTAAAGAGAAATTGGATATTATTTTCAAAGGGATACATAAGCTATATCATACGGAGTATGGTGTTTTGTCAAGAACAACTTCTTCAACAGCCGGGAGTTCAAATATTTGTGTTGATACGTCTGATGATATGGATGGATTTGAGTCATTTACAGGCGAATTTAGGAATGTCGAGAAAAAAAAATCACAACTAGACATGTATTTGGAGGAGGATCGACTTAATAGAAAAGAAGAACTCAACAAGCTCAAACATTGTCCATCTGATCTTCAATACACTTTTGAATCTTCCACACATTATAAAAATATAAGTTGGAAGTAGGATAAGAGTTACCAGAAAACAAAGTTGTGATGTTATGGAAGGGCTTCAAAAATTCTGTGATTGTTTCCACCCTTGTCCATTCATGTTCTGATGGGAAAGTCTTATACCTCGAATCAACAAGTGCTAGCCGCTAATATGCATTACGATAGGCCAATGCACTATCGAGCATGAGATAGGTAGAATTCCATCTGGTTACAATATCTTGACGCATTTTTTCCCGCATTGTAATGACAGTTGGTGTACACATTCTGCAAACTTGTACTTTCTATTAGAACTTCCTCTAACATACTTCACCGACTCTCGAACCTTTTCAATGGCCCATTCAATCACCTTTAATCCTCCTTGAACAATAAGATTTAACACGTGTGCACAACAATGCACATGCGTAAAATCCCCATCACAAAGTAAAACACGATTCAAACGAAAATGACTGTTTAAACAATCTACCAAAACATCATTATATTTGGCATTATCTACTGTGATCGTAAACACCTTTTTCTCAATACCCCAATTTCCTAAAAAATTAACCAAGTACTCTGCTAAAAGTTTGCCACTGTGTGGAGGTGGCATAACTTTAAAGTTTAGAATTTTTTTTCTTAGAACCCAACTATCGTCAATATAATGAGCCGTCAATGCCATATATCCATCAGTTGTGATAGAGCTCCATAAATCAGTGGTCAGGCATATTCTACTCGTTATCTTTTGCAACTTTTCTTTCAGTTTTGTCTTCTCTCTATCATATATTTTTAAAACATCCGCCTTCGCCGTGTTTCTTGTTATAGGAGTCACATCTCGATGTAAAAATTTATGTAAATCTCGTGTCCCCTCATGTTCAACATAACTAAAAGGATAGTTGTGTTTAATGATAGAATATGCTAATTTTTCCCGATACATTGCTTGATCTAAAGGAGCACGTTGTCTTGGTGGGCCGGGTTCATCAATGTAGAAACACTTAGGTATGTGACGTTTCATAGTAGTTGTTCCCTTGTTAGCCTTAAACACCTTTCCACAACCATTACAACTCGCTTTCTTAATCCCATCTTGTCCAGGTGGTATTTTCTCAAAATAATTCCAAACTACTGAATGGTCTTTACTCGAACTGAATGAACTAACTTCATCTTCGAACTCGGGATTAGTCGACATAATTTGTCTCCTACAAATAAATAAACACATATACTCTATTAATCATTCTCTATAGAATCAATGATAATCGACTAATTCTAAAAGTCAACTTAACAAAATAACGATAACCAAAGAAAGTACCAAATCCAAGAAAAACCCTAAACCACTTGAACTACCACTAGATATACAAACCGTAAAAATCCATAGAATTTGATATCTAAATGCCCTAATCACTTCAACTGCCACAATCTATAATTCTATAATCTATATACAAATTTCAACAATCTATAGACTTTAATATCCAAATTTCAACTGCCACAATCTGACGTTTTTTTGATTTCGTTACCCTTTTTTTATTGAAACGTTACCCTTATGCGGATTTTCTAGATCCGCCACTGACCCTGACCCCCCCCCCCCCCAATATCACAAACACACACAACCACTTGTTTAAACATATAGGCATGACATCTCAAATCTACTGGACTGGTAGTTGCAACTCAATTCTATAAAAGAGCTTAACAAACAAGCCATATATATATCAAAATAAAGTAATCATGTATTGACATCAGATTACTAGCAAGCACAGGTAAAACATAACAACTGACAACAAAAACATGTCAATCCAAACGTCACAACCGAGTAAGCAAATCATCAAACACTTGGTGGGCATGAAACCATATTTTCTAAACCATAGCAATTTCAACATTTTCACCATCAGAAAACTTCAATTAAAAGGCAACGCAAGTGCAATTTCTTCATTTAGTTACAAGAACTACAATCACACAATCAAGAAACGCAAATGGTTGTTGCAGAATTACCTGTAAACAGCTAAAAATGCATCTTCAAAGGTTGATTGTGCATAGTAGAGAGGGTGTTAACGTTTAATATGGTGATGAAAGAAGGAAGGAAGACTGAGTCACGTGATGACGAGGTTTGAAATCGACGAAGATGGTGATTTAGAGTTTAATCCACGAAGGGGATTCAAAAGCGTCACACAACTCCCGTTTCCATGAAGTCTGATGTGTTTTAGGTTGGATAGTGAAAAACCCATCCTGGCCCATGTTAGAATTTAGATGAGTATTTTAAAACCCATTCTAACCCATCTTGACTAAATTCTCAGCCCATTATGACTTATTTCATTTTTTAAAAAGGCCCAAAATAACCCAAAATATCATGGTTGGGTTTTTGTTGCCACCCCTAAAATTTCGTCTCACGTCCCTAGGCACCACAAATAATGGATATCGCTCTACCGTTTAAAGTCATCTTGCTTTTCGTCACTGATGGATGTTTGTTAGATAATTATGGTTAATGGATGCCTGACTATTTTTGTTATAAAAAAACAACAAATATTCCCCCCTCCCCACCCAAAGCATACATTATGACTCATTATTTTCCCGCATGCATTCCAACAAGTTTCGAAACTCAACGAGAGGTTTTTTTTAACAGTTAACGAATCCTCCAAATGGGCTAATGGCGAAATTCACCACATCGGGATACACTCGCATCCGAACCGGGGAATCCCTCACCTAGGGCCGAAGGCCTTTGAAGACTCACCCGAAGGCACGACAGTGCGGTGAGGTAAAGCCCACTCAGTTCAAGGATCGAACTAGCGATCTCCACCTATTCGCCTAGTCTTCCATCATCACCAGGTGCCGCAGAAAATAATGAGAAAGGCGGGAATCGTGTAAGATTAAATATATATTATTTTATATTTAATCTAGTAGCCATTATAATCATTTACATTATATGGATCAAAATATATAACAATCCTATTAAATAATTAGTTGGTAATTGTTGATGGGCCAAATTACCCTTATTAACTAATTAGGTGTCACACCCCGATATTTCCACGTATTACCGGTGGGCCCGGTGGGGAGTATCGTGACGTAGTTGATATCATCATAGTCAAACAACACAATATTTAAATGCACAGCGGAAGCAAAAGATAAATATATTACAAACCGATATAAAGTAATATCAAGTATTACAAACGGAATGTAAAGGATCCACAGGCGGATCGAAAATAAAATGAAACATTGTTCAACAGACTTTAGGCATCTAAGCTTGCGAGACTCTTTATTGATGCTAGGAGTCGCCAGCCTATTCCGATTAGTACCTACACTTAACCTTTTTGGAAAATACGTCAGTTTACACTGGTAAATACAATTTAACTGACTCATTTTGAAAATGTTTAAGAAAATTGATTTGAGTGCAAACGGCACAAACTTCTTATAACTTGGGATAATTATTTGAATATAATACTTGTAAATGAATTACATGTTACTTATGCGTTCAGTAGCCCGATCCGTAGAATGGGTTAAAGATTAATAGACACACCACATTATTTGGTTAGGCACTGACGGGTGTACGCCTACACCCCGTGCTTAGGTCGTGGCCATCTCGTAAGATGATGCCAAGGATATCCGGGACATGGTCATTAACCCCCCAAAGGCTTTAAGCAAACAAAACATTTCAAAACGTAGCATATCAATGATTTAACCTCTATTCGATTAAAGATTCAATGCCAGACCAAGCGGTATTTTATATACCGTACCCCAAGCCCGTATAGGGAAAATAAGTTAAAAGTATTTACCTGAGCAAATTTAAATTCAATTTATCCCAGCCGTATACCACCAAGCAAGCACATATAGCTTTTACTGGGCTCCTAAATCTGGAACGAAGGTTTTTAATAACCTATTAGATTCCTAACGGGTCTTTAATTAAGTCTATGCTTAGACCGGTTAGTTTTCAAAAGGAAGATACGGTTCAAACGCAAGGTAAAGCGAAGACCGGATTAGAATGTCGTTTTGACCCGGCAAGCTCGTATGCTTGTTTAATATGGGTAACTTAAACACATTCTGGATTTTGAGACAAAAAATGATATGGTTTGACCCGTCTCGGCTAATATATGCAAACTAGTCACATAAGCTGATCCGAACACGACAAGTGCGTAACGAGTAACCAAAAGAGTCATATGCGAGTTTCCTAAGTTATTATGCTTTAATTATGTTGTGACATCATAAAGATATCTTATATTATGCCCAAAACGGATTTAGACTCTCATTACGCCCCGTAGGGGTATTTTGGTCATTAAAAAGGTTATAAAAGAGTTTAAATATGAATCTGAGTTTCGGGTCTGATGTAATCAGTAGAATTACTCAATTTACTAGGTTATATCAGTAGGGTATCATATATATGTGAAATCTATCCTTTATAACCAAACTATGCCTCTTAAGGGTATTTTGGTAATTTCACATAGGCTTAAAAGGTCAAAACTGGAAACCTGAGTGTAAGACTTTAGCTTACTGTAAAAGTATAATAATTTTCTTAAAATCTCAGTAGGTATCAAACCTTATGTGTATAAGATAATTTTTATACATACTATGCGTTAAAAATGCTTAAAAATGCGATTTGGAGCCATTTCCGGGTTTTCAAAGGAAAGCTGATATTTTTATAATTCCAGAAGGCTCAAAATATTTTATTTATTATATTAGATCAGTAGAAAAAGGTTTGGGGTCAAAAGGATTTGTAAAACTCATTTTATGGCTTAAAAGGGTAAAACCGGCATTAACCGAATCATACTTAGAACTCTAAGTTATGCTCAGCCTAAAAATAAATAAAAATCTCCAAAAATCTTAAAATATTATTTTATATCAGTGGGTAAAAAGATTGGTATCAAAAAGTGGGTCTAGATAGGCTATATGCTAATTACGCCATTTAATTACTAAAAAGCTTTCAAATTACGCTAATGAGCATAACTCTTAATCTAGACCTCAAACTGATGTCAAATTTTAGGTGCAAGTTTATAAATCAGTAACTAAGGTTTCTACTCTTTTACTTTTTCAAAAATCACGTTTTAAGGTCAAAAGGGCATAATAGTCAACATTTAAGCATTTAACGGAATCACGCATATGAATCGGATAACTAATGAACCAAGTTGTATAATCACAGAGGGTTATACTTATAGGTAACTTGGCCCTAATAAAGCTCTAAGGAATTTCTAAACTATGCTTAAACGGGTCAGAACTGGAAGTCAAAGCATAAGTCAAACTATGCGACTTTCGGTTCCGATGACATCTGAGTGTCACACATCCCGGTGACATCTTAGTTTCATAGGTGCATCTATGATCGAAGACCATATCTGAGAAAAGACGGTAATCGATGATACACAACGAAGATACAAGTGTTGAGGGAACACTGATCGAGTGTCACCCAGTGACACCGACATAGTGTCACCGCGCCGATGATTGTTCATGTATCACCAAGACAAAGTCGAGCATGACGAAGCGGATGCGCTACTCAAGATGAGGAGATCGGGAGAAGGATTGACGAGTGTAGATTAAGATAGATAGAGAACATTGTATAGACTAAATAAATATATTTTGTTAATACAAAATATATTTATCATTTTTGTCTAATAGTTTCCAATTTAGGTGAGAGTTTTGGGTGAGATATTAAGTATAGGGTCATTTAGTTTAATATGGGACATAAATGTAATTAGTCTAATGTCGTTAGAAAATAAATAGAAAGAGTGAATTAGGGTTTTAGTTAACACAAACATTATAGATTTGAGGGTGTATTGTTAGCATTTTATGCAAATCAATTGGGGAGTTTTAAAGATCAAAGAAGTGTGTTCATCATTGTTCTTCATCATGCTCTTCATATTCTTATTGATTTTGGTCCAAACATCAAACCAATTGATGTTTTGGATCTAGATCTTGGTTATAAACAATCAATTGCATCGTAGATTCGGGTTTGGGACTTACAGCTTGGTTTGGGTATAATTTGGCTGGCGTAACACTTTGTCATTGAAAGTATAAAAAATACAATAACATTAAAAATCAGAAATGGAAAATCGAGGCTAAGAGGGCCAATTGAGTATCACATAATCCATTTGTTAAAACTATGTTCATAAAGTTATTCCATCATATATATTAGGTGTGAGCATAAAACCGAATTAACCGAACCGAAGCAATAGCCAATGGTTCGGCTATTGTTTTTTGAATAATTGAACTTTTGGTTTCGGTTTCGGTTAATCATATATCTAAAACCGAAAATAACAGAACGGAACCAATTAGCCAAACACACACACACACACATAAATACACACACACACACCAAACTCACTTAATGTAATATTATTTATAAGTTTACGGCCCACTAGATTTTTTTAACCTTTTAGTTGAATTGAGGGTTCATTAGTGTTTGTTTTATCATGTACATAGGGTCTGTTACCAATATCCATGTGGTATCTATATAATTTTGCATGTTTTATATTCATGAATTTATATTTACAAGATTTATATACGTTGGATAATTAACTGAAATTAATCGAAACTGATCCATAACCGATGGTTAACCAAACAACAGTTAACTTACCATCAGTTATAGTTATGGTTAATACTTTTCAATTAACCGAACCCTCGATTAACCGACCATCGGTTAATCAAATCAACGGTTAACCGACATTGCATACCCCTAATATATATAGAGGTATCAATTGAAATTTTACATTTTTGCGATTTCAACATGCTACAAAAATACAATAACACTAAAAATCTGAAATGAAAAATCGAGGCTTAGTGGGCCATTTGAGTATCACATAATCCGTTTGTCAAAATTATGTTCATAAAGTTATTCTACCATATATTGTTGAGTGTGAAGGCCACTTGAGCAAGTGGACATCAGGAAATCATTTCTGATTTCACAGGATAAGGGGACATGGGTTCTGTGACCCATTATTCACAGGATCATGTTTTGGCACATTCTTCTCTTTCATCCAATCTTATATAAGAGATTGTTTTTTATCTGTAATAATTGTACCAAAAGCTTAATACAAATATTCCTAGTTACCAAGAGTGGATGTAGGTCAGAACCGACCGAACCACTATAAATCCTTGTGTTCTTGATTGTGGTAGAGTGTGTGTGTGAGTTCTGTGTTCGTGTGTGTATCCTGATCCTAACAACTGGTATCAGAGCTCAGGCTCTTGTTGTTAAACCGAACAGAAATTGATCAGAAGACGAACAGAAACCGAACAGATCGAACAGAAATCGATCAGATTCGAACAGAAGCGAACATAAACGAACAGAAACGAAGGTGTAGAAGAAGGAGATACCTGAAGGTGCAGAAATCTGAACTAGGGTTCCGATTTGCATCAGTTTCAGCCGGTCCTTTCACGCCAGTTTCCTCTGTTTAGGTCCGCAGTCACTGTTCAGGGTTCTGAACCAGCAACCATCGCCGCTCAGGTGAATCATAGCAGTGATTCTGAAGCCGTCGGGTTTCTGATCAGAAAACCGTCGTCACCACAGCCGTCAGAACCGCCGGCAGTTCCGCCAGCCTCCATCTGTCCAGCGTCGCCGCCGCTGTCTAGGGTTCCGATTGAACCCAGTCTTGCTCTTGTTTGAAACACAAACAGAAGAGAAGAAGAAGTGGAGAGCAGAGTTTTTTTTGTTCTGGTGAAATTTGGGGAAGAAGGAGAACACGTCCGTGTTTTATTCTGGTGGAGAAATTGAAGTTTCAATTTTATCAGAAAGGCCCCCTCAACTTTTATTTCTGGTGGAGAAATTAAAGTTTCAATTTTATCAGAAAGGTCCCTCAACTTTGAACAAGATCTCATTATCCATCAATACTTGTCCTTGCCATTAAAGCTTGAAACAGATAAGTTATTTGTTTCTGATTATCGCTTTCGCTCGTATAAATTACCACTTAGCAGTACAAACCCGTTTGGTTAGTAGTAATTTGGTAATTTTTTTAATGGCAGAAGATAGTAAAATCAAGATTGATAAGTTCGATGGAAGTGATTATGGATTTTGGAAAATGCAAATTGAAGATTTATTGTATCAGAAAAGTTTGCATTTGCCTATGTCAGGTGAACAACCAGATGACATGTATGATGAAGAATGGAAATTGTTGGATAGACAAGCTTTGGGTGTGGTTAGGCTTTCTTTGACAAAGAGTGTTGCTTACAACATTGTCAATGAAACAACCACATATGGTGTATTGAAAGCTTTGTCCAACATGTATGAAAAACCATCCGCTTCAAACAAAGTATTCCTCATCCGACAATTGGTTAACACCAAGATGAAGGAAGGCATGTCGGTTACCGCTCACATAAATGAGTTTAACTCGATTATCTCTCGTTTAGCCTCAGTTGAAATAAAGTTTGAAGATGAAGTTCAAGCACTACTCCTTTTATCATCATTGCCCGACAGTTGGTCAGGCACAGTCACAGCTGTTAGTAGTGCATCCGGCACTACCAAACTCACTTTTGAGAGTATTCGTGACTTGATAGTAAATGAAGATATCAGACGGAGAAGCAATGGTGAGACTTCTAATTCTAGTTCTTTATTGCATACAGAAAGTAGAGGAAGAAGAAACGAAAGAGGACATAGTCGAGGCAGGTCCAAGTCCAGAAGAAGGGGACAGTCAAAGAACAGAAAAGACGTTGAATGTTGGAATTGCAAAGCAAAAGGTCACTATAGAAGCCAATGTACAAAACCCGTTTCAAAGAAAGAAGTAAACAGTGTATCCTCAGAAGAATTAGGTGATGTTCTCATCTGTTCAGTTGAAGATTCAGTTGAATCTTGGATTATGGATTCAGGTGCTTTTTTCCATGCTATCTCATGCCCTGATATGGTCAAGAATCTACGAACAGGTAACTTTGGTAAAGTTCGTTTAGCAGATGATCAAATGCTTAATATCACAGGTATTGGAGATGTAGACTTGAAGACCTCATTAGGAACTATATGGACATTGAAAAATGTCAGGGTTATTCCTAACCTGAGGAGAAAGTTGATTTCATATGGTAAACTGGATGATGAAGGGTTTAATGTTCACTTTGGGGGTGGACAATGGAAAGTGATAAAGGTAATTTAGTGATTGCCAAAGGAAAGAAGCAAGGTACTCTATACATGGCAGAAGTTTCTGCTGAAGGTGTTCATGCAATGACCACCGGTCCGAGTCCATCAAATTTATGGCACAACCGACTCGGACACATGAGCGAGAAGGGATTGAAGATGTTGGCTCAGAAAGGTAAGTTTCCAGACTTGAAGAAAGTGGAAACTGAATTCTGTGAACCTTGTGTTCTTGGAAAACAAAAGAGGGTTACTTTTGTGAAGACATGGAGGAAACTGAAAGCTCGGAAGTTAGAGCTTGTTCACTCGGATGTATATGGACCAACCTCAGTTTTATCTCTAGGAGGCTCGAGGTATTATGTTACTTTCATTGATGATTCAACACGAAAGGTGTGGGTATATTTTCTTAAGCATAAATCTGTCGTATTTGATGCTTTTAAGATATGGAAATCTGCTGTTGAAAATGAAACTAACTTGAAGGTAAAGTGCTTAAAGTCTGATAATGGTGGTGAATACATAAGCAAGCAGTTCACTGACTATTGCGCCAAGAAAGGGATAAAGATGATCAAGACAGTTCCCGAAACTCCTCAGCAGAACGGTGTAGCTGAGAGAATGAATAGAACTCTAAATGAGAGGGCTAGAAGCATGAGGCTAAATGTCGGGATGCCCAAGACATTTTGGGCCGATGCAGTTAGCACTGCAGCCTACTTGATCAACCGTTCACCAACCGGTCCCTTAGATTTCAAGTTGCCTGAAGAAATGTGGCAAGGAAAGGAGGTAAGTCTCGAACACTTACGAGTCTTTGGTTGTAGTGCTTACGATTTGTTAGAAGCTGGTGACAGGGATAAGTTAGACTCAAAATCCAAGAAGTACACATTCATTGGTTATGGGTCATAAAAAATGGGTTACAGGCTTTGGGATAATGAAGGCAGAAAAGTAATCAGAAGCAAGAATGTCGTCTTCAATGAAAACGAATTGTATAAAGACAGAAACACCAAAGGACCAGAAGTTCAAAAAGACTATGTTGAATTTGAAAGTGGTGAAACAAGAAAGGAAGCTTCAGTCGACATTCCAGAAAATGGGAATGAGTCAATCGACAGTGGGAGCTCAGGGGATAATTCTAGTAATAATTCTGCAGAAGAAGAAGAAGAAGAAGAGGTCGCTCCTCAAATTCCAGAATCCCCAGAAACTCCTCAGTTTCAACCAAGAAGATCCTCCAGAGTCATTAGACCACCAGACAGATATTCACCAACCGTCAATTACATACTTTTGATAGAAAATGGTGAACCCCAGTGTTACTCAAAAGCCATGGGGTTGAAAGATTCATTGCAGTGGGAGTTAGCAATGAAAGATGAGATGAAGTCGCTTGAGAAGAACAAGACCTGGATCTTAACAAAGCTTCCAGCTGGGAAGAAGGCTCTTCAGAACAAGTGGGTTTTCAGGGTCAAAGATGAACATGATGGTACCATATGGTACAAAGCAAGATTAGTGGTCAAGGGATTTCAGCAGAAAGAGGGAATTGATTTCAATGAAATATTTTCTCCAGTGGTGAAAATGACTACCATCAGACTTGTTCTCAGTATTGTAGCAGCAGAAGGCTTGCATCTAGAGCAGCTAGATGTCAAGACAGCTTTTCTACATGGTGACCTAGAAGAAGACATCTACATGACACAACCAGAAGGTTTTCAGGTTAAAGGGAAAGAAAACTTGGTGTGTAAGTTGAAGAAGAGTTTGTATGGTTTGAAACAAGCGCCCAGACAATGGTATTTGAAGTTTGATAACTTCATGGGAAGAGTCGGATACAAGAGATGTGACAATGACCATTGTTGTTACATAAAGAGGTTTAAGGGTTCTTATATCATTCTACTATTATGTGTGGATGATATGTTGATTGTAGGTTCAGACATGACAGAGATCAAGAAGCTGAAGAAGCAGATGTTTGAAGAGTTTGAGATGAAAGACTTGGGAGCTGCAAACCAAATACTCGGGATGAGTATTTTCAGAAACAAAGAAGATGGTTCTTTGACACTCTCTCAAGAGAAGTACATTGAGAAAGTGTTAGAAAGATTCAGCCTTAAAGATGCCAAGATTCGAAGCACACCTTTGGGAAGTCACTTTAAGCTTTCAAAAGTTCAGTCACCCAGATCAGATGAAGACAAAGCAGAAATGGCTAAACTTCCGTATGCATCGGCAGTTGGTAGCCTCATGTATGCAATGGTATGCACGAGACCAGATATAGCTCATGCAGTGGGAGTTGTTAGTCGGTTTATGTCCAATCCAGGGAGAAAACATTGGGAAGCAGTTAAATGGTTGCTAAGATATTTGAAGGGGTCTTCAAAATGGCATTACAGTTTAAGGGGAAAGAGGTTATTCTTAAGGGTTTTGCGGATGCTGACCTTGGTGGTTGTAAAGAATCTTACAAAAGCACCACCGGATATGTCTTTACAGTAGGAGGCACTGCAGTAAGTTGGATGTCCAGACTGTAGAAAAGTGTTGCCCTTTCAACCACAGAAACAAAGTATATGGCAGTTGCTGAAGCAAGCAAAGAGCTTATGATGCGTGTGTGGTGGTATATAAATTTAAGTATATTTTAAGCCCTTTTTACACGTTAGTCAAGTTTTAAATTTATAAAACACGATATTTTACTAACACCAAACACACATATGGGCAAGTGCACCCATCGTGAGCGTAGTATAGTGTTGGCAAGATACCGAGGTCGTCCAAGGACACAAGAGCTTTTAGTACCGGTTTATCCTCAACGTCTAATCAAATCAAAAGTTTAGAAAAAAGTTTTAAACTAGAAAAATAAAAACTAACTAAAATGCTGAAAAATAAAATAAAAGAAAAAACAGATAGACATGATGAATCACTTGGCTCCGACTCCTGTTTAGTGTAACCTTTGATTATTTCCGCACTTTTGCACTATTTAAGAGATTATCTTAGTTATTGTAGTAGGCCCCTCTTTTGAAGGTGACGTTACCCTCAACCCAGTAGTTTGAGTCAGCAAGGATACAATCCTAAAGGGTCGGATTATTGAAAGATAATTAATTAAGTTATTAATGCATATTATGGTAGGCCCCTCTTTTGAAGGTGACGTTACCCTCGGCTAAGTAGTCTGAGTCAGCAGGGATACAGTCCTAAGTAGCCGGGTTAAAGTATTAATAGTAGCTTACATATGAGGGGATCAAAGAGTTTGGACCCCCGCCATCAAATACCGGTGGGTATTGAAGGATGTCCTACTAAATTTGACCCAGGTCCTTGCACGATCTATACACTGAACAAGGCAAGACTCTTACCAAACCGTTCCCTTAACCCACGACCAGGTAGCCAACATACCTCCATATAGTCCGTGGAGATATGAATGGTGAAAATCTTTTATTTTATATAGACAGTAAAATAATGCGAAGACACCACTGACAAACGATAAGGAAGAATCACCTTCAACATAAGAAACTAGTTATTAAAGTCATTAATACATAACCAAGTAAAAAGTGCAAAAAGATTAAAAATAAAAAGTATTACACTAGACACTTTGTCTTCACCAAGTGATGTAAGAGACTTAGGCAAACATGGCCTTGATTGTCAAGAACTCTTACGATCAATCTTGGATCCCGAGACGACTGACACACTCTATGATAGACAATGGATGATGGTGGTGGATGATGGTGTTGTGATGGTGGTGGGTGGTGGGTGAAGTGTGAGAGAGGTGGTGTGCCACGGGATGCCTTTGAAGTGAACCAAGCACCCCTATTTATAGCCTGCACAGAAGCCTGGACACGTCCCCGTGTCCGCTGGACACGGCCGCGTGTCCACCCTTTTTCTCTTTCTTCATTAATTACAATTTGTCTTTAGTAGCTCCACAAGCCCCCGTGTCCACTGGGCACGGCCCCGTGTGCAGAAACGTATCTGTACTATCAGATTTGGCAAGATTCTGCGTATCTTTGCGTTGACCACGGCCCCGTGGTG
The DNA here is from genome assembly GCA_030545235.1 of Helianthus tuberosus. NCBI lineage: Eukaryota > Viridiplantae > Streptophyta > Magnoliopsida > Asterales > Asteraceae > Helianthus > Helianthus tuberosus. The sequence continues at coordinate 181,639,374 of CM060443.1, forward strand.
GGCGTAGAAGCTTCTACAGGTTTGTCTTTTGTGCCAAGGCTGACCATGCCCCCGTGTTCGCTGGGCACGCCCCGTGTTGAGCTGGACACGCCCCGTGTTGAGCTGGACACGCCCCGTGTTGAGCTGGGCACAACCCCATGCTCAGCTTTCTTCTTGTTTTTGCTTTGGGAGAAGCTGTCGAGGGGTAGGGCATGCCACGTTTCTTCCTTTTCTTTGTATTTATGTTGGTTTTGGCTGTATATTTGTTCCTTTTGTTCGTTTAAGCTCATTTGATCCTGTAAATTCAAAAGGAAGACAAAAACACACTTTTTCCAATATTAGTACTAAAAAGGGTTAGTTTTATGTCTTATTTGATATAATTTATATGTTGCATTTTACACACATCAAATACCCCCACACTTGAATCTTTGCTTGTCCTCAAGCAAAACTCTTTATTATGTGGCTTACACACCCAAATGGAATGGGTAGAAGAGAAGTTTTGGGCTTATCTTGAGCGTCGGGAATCCAAGATCTTTATTGGATTTTATTTTTATATTATTTACAATCCTATTCATTATGATTTATTTAGAACGTTTCATAAGAGAAATTACTTATATGGGCATAACATGCCTTTTTAAAATTCCATTTGTATATAAGTTCACATACCTCACGGGGGATCACTCAACACTCGGTCGAAGATGTATTTTCGTGAAACACTCGAGAGCGGCATGGAACCTACTCCTACCATATGCTTGCCAAGCAATCAATCCTCCTCCTTTTTAACTATATACCTTTGTAAATATCAATAGGACTTTTGGGTGAAGGGTTAGGCTTGGGTTAAAGGTAGGTGGTTGGGTTAGTGGTTAGTAAAAAGGGCTAAAAGCGTAAAAAGCGTCGGTTGTCGTGAATCCTCATTTTTTTTTTACATTTATTCAAACTAAGCATATTCAAACAAGATTTTTTTGAGGAACTTGTTTGGTTATTGCAAAATTCTCTTTTTTTTAAGGAATGTCACATGAAAAACCGAGCTTTTTACTAAAATAAAGGGTTTAAAATGAAAAAGGGTTTTGGTGGGTAAAAGGGTGTTTATTTTGTGGGTTAAGAAATGAAAAGGTTTAGGCTCAAAGGGGTTAACTAGGGGGATTTTGGGTAGGTGGTAAAAAAAAAGAAAAATAATGGTGTTGAAAGAAAAAGGGTTAGTCCTAATGCCTCCATCATTTACTTACTTGAGTTTAAGTTGGTAAGGACCGGGAATGTATCGTCATGGCAAGTTCTAGAGTCGTAAGAAACCAAGAGGCTATTCACACAAGAAACGAAAAATGAGCATTTAGTTTAAAGATATGTATTTGTATGCTCAATAAAGGCTCAAAACTCACTTTTGTGGGAATGGGTTTTTATGTGATCATGTATATATAATCAAATTTTAACTAGGTTTGTCATGCCGTTTCATAATTTTCTTATGTTGGTTCTTTTTATCACGACGCGGTTGGTTGTAAATTTTTAAAAATATAACATTTTTAGAACTTGTTATTCCCAAATTAAACCAAGACAAGTAAAAAAATGAAAATTTTTGAAAAAAAATGGGGTGATTAGCGGTTCCAATAGAGTTTTGTGTAAGGCTTGTTTTTAGGACTTGCAAGATTCAAGGTTTTTAGCATCCCCCCACGCTTAAATTACACATTGTCCTCAATGTGTCTCAAAAATAAGTTTTTCGGTTGATTAAAATGTGAAAAAGTAGGTTAAAAACAAGATTTTATGGTACTGGGTAGCTGAACACGGGGTGGTGTTGGCTGAGCACGGCCCCGTGGTCAGACTGCCAGTATCAAATTTATACAGAAGGCTGGGCACGGGGCGTGTTCAGTGAGCACGACCCCGTGTCCAGTTACCTGAACTGGGCATTTTCTGCAGAACCTTGGGCACGGGGGCGTGTTGGGTTGAGCACGGCTCCGTGCTGAACTTGCTGTAATGAAGAAAAATCATTGGGAGGCTCTGTTTTTGTGCATTGGGTGTGGGTTCAAGTTTCCCTTAGTAACCTCCATCATCCCGAGTGTGTTTTATTCCTGAAAATTAAAACTAAATTAGAAAACGTAAAAGTTAATCTAAACTAAAACTACGGATAGTTCCGCGGAATGCCTCTGTGGTGCGCCACGTTTATAAGGGTCCTTGGCTAGACCCACCTTATCAGGTGGTTCTGGCTCATCTTCAATTAGGGGATCGTCATTGCCGAATGGATATTTCATTGATCGCTCAAGGTCGACACTTTTTTTGAATGCCCCTAATTGAATAGGTAGATTGTTGAGCTTCCGGTTTTTCAAAGCTTCGTGGGTTTTTACAAAGGGTCATCCCAACACTAGAGGATCGTCATCAAGGATGACAAAGTCGGTTGGGATTACCATTTGATTTGTTTGAACCAAGACATCCTCAACTACACCGATTGATTTTATTACTTTCCGATTAGATAGAAAAATGAGTATTTGAAGTGGAGAAAAATCACTAATACTTAATTTTTCGAAAATGTAGTTGGGCATTATATTAACACAAAGATCTTTATCAATCGTGACATTACTAATAAAGGAGTTTTGAAAAAAACATGGAACCGGTTTAATGTTGATTTCAAATGGATCTTCTTTTATTAGCGAGGTTTGATCATTCGTTAACTTAATGCTTACCGTTTCGTCAATTTTAGTGTTAGTGTTTAACTCTTTTAAAAACTTAGCATGAGTTGGAACTAAACAATGATTTTCAAAAGAAGGCGACAAGAGATTAATTTCTTCAAAATTAGACTCTTCTTGAATTTTAGCGTTGTCGGACTCACCTTTTTCGTTGTTTAACTCATGTGTCGGTTTTTCACTTATTTGTTCTTCCATTTTTACACTTTCAATTATCTCTTCTTTATTTAATTCTTCTCTTGCGCGAGACTCCTCTTCCCTTGCGCGAGATTCTTTTATATAGAGCTCGATAACTTTAAGGTGTTCTAATATCCTATCGGTCACTTCGGTTATAGAAAAAGGATCGGGATTTTCAAAGCTTGAATCCGGTTGTTCGGTCCTTTGTTCCTCATAATACCCATATGAAGTAGATGGTTCACACCATTGTTCTTCATTGTAAGCATATGATGGATAAGGGTCGTAATTTTGTTCTTCATAATACTCATATGAGGTGGGTTGTTCACGCCATGGTTCCTCATAGTAAGTATTCGAAGGTGGTGGCTCATATCTTGGTTCCTCAAAGTATGAATATGAAGGCTCATACCTTGGTTCATCAAAATATGAATATGAGGGAGGAGGTTCATACCTTTGGTCTTCATAGGATGTGTATGAAGTTGATGGCTCGTACCTGGGCTCCTCATAGTAGGTATATGAAGTGGATGGTTGATATAAGTTACAATATTGAACCGAGTGCGGGTCACCACAATTAGTGCAATAGTTACTCCTATAATCATCCTCCTCATAGGTGTAATTGTAACCTCCTGAGTATTGATCCATAAGAATGACTCAGCAGACCACAACCAAGTCTCGAGACCAGAAAAGAAAAAATAAAAACGGAAACAGAGGCTGGACACGGCCCCGTGTTCAGTGGACACGGCCCCGTGTACAGAATCTGTATCTGGGCGTTTTAATTAAAGTTACTGATTTCTTTGAGCACGGGGGGCGTGTTCAATGAGCACGACCCCGTGTTCAGCTTCTGTTACTGGGTGTTTTATGAAAAATATGCAGCACGGCCCCGTGTTCAGGCTATTGTAAATGCAAAACTAAACTAAAATGCAGAAAAATGTGCGCGCGTTTTGAAAAGGTTTTGAAAAACTGATTAGGCCGTCGATTTTAAGGTTTCTTAAAATCCTTGTGTCCCCGGCAGCGGCGCCAAAAACTTGATGCGTGTGTGGTGGTATATAAATTTAAGTATATTTTAAGCCCTTTTTACACGTTAGTCAAGTTTTAAATTTATAAAACACGATATTTTACTAACACCAAACACACATATGGGCAAGTGCACCCATCGTGAGTGTAGTATAGTGTTGGCAAGATACCGAGGTCGTCCAAGGACACAAGAGCTTTCAGTACCGGTTTATCCTCAACGTCTAATCAAATCAAAAGTTTAGAAAAAAGTTTTAAACTAGAAAAATAAAAACTAACTAAAATGCTGAAAATAAAATAAAAGAAAAAACAGATAGACAAGATGAATCACTTGGCTCCGACTCCTGTTTAGTGTAACCTTTGATTATTTCCGCACTTTTGCACTATTTAAGAGATTATCTTAGTTATTGTAGTAGGCCCCTCTTTTGAAGGTGACGTTACCCTCAACCCAGTAGTTTGAGTCAGCAAGGATACAATCCTAAAGGGTCGGATTATTGAAAGATAATTAATTAAGCTATTAATGCATATTATGGTAGGCCCCTCTTTTGAAGGTGACGTTACCCTCGGCTAAGTAGTCTGAGTCAGCTGGGATACAGTCCTAAGTAGCCGGGTTAAAGTATTAATAGTAGCATACATATGAGGGGATCAAAGAGTTTGGACCCCCGCCATCTAATACCGGTGGGTATTGAAGGAGGTCCTACTAAATTTGACCCAGGTCCTTGCAGGATCTATACACTGAACAAGGCAAGACTCTTACCAAACCGTTCCCTTAACCCCCGACCAGGTAGCCAACATACCTCCATATAGACCGTGGAGATATGAATGGTGAAAATATTTTATTTTATATAGACAGTAAAATAATGCGAAGACACCACGGAGAAACGATAAGGAAGAATCACCTTCAACATAAGAAACTAGTTATTAAAGTCATTAATACATAACCAAGTAAAAAGTGCGAAAAGATTAAAAATAAAAAGTATTACACTAGACACTTTGTTTTCACCAAGTGATGTAAGAGACTTAGGCAAACATGGCCTTGATTGTCAATAACTCTTACGATCAATCTTGGATCCCGAGACGACTCACACACTCTATGATGGACAATGGATGATGGTGGTGGATGATGGTGTTGTGATGGTGGTGGGTGGTGGGTGAAGTGTGAGAGAGGTGATGTGCCAAGGGATGCCTTTGAAGTGAACCAAGCACCCCTATTTATAGCCCGCACAGAAGCCTGGACACGTCCCCGTGTCCGCTGGACACAGCCCCGTGTCCGCTGGACACGGCCCCGTGTCCACCCTTTTTCTCTTTCTTCATTAATTACAGTTTGTCTTTAGTAGCTCCACACGCCCCCGTGTCCGCTGGGCACGGCCCCGTGTGCAGAAGCGTATCTGTACTATGAGATTTGGCAAGACTCTACGTATCTTTGCGTTGACCACGGCCCCGTGTCCGCTGGGCACGGCCCCGTGGTGGGCGTAGAAGCTTCTACAGGTTTGTCTTTTGTGCCAAGGCTGACCATGCTCCCGTGTTCGCTGGGCACGGCCCGTGTTAAGCTGGACACTCCCCGTGTTGAGCTGGACACGCCCCGTGTTAAGCTGGGCACATCCCCATGCTCAGCTGGGCACGACCCCATGCTCAGCTTTCTTCTTGTTTTTGCTTTGGGAGATGCTGTCGAGGAGTCGGGCTTTGATGTGTTCAAAATGCAACATATAAATTTCATCAATTGTGGCATAAAACTAGCCCTTTTTTAGTACTAATGTTGGAAAAAGTGTGCTTTTGTCTTCCTTTTGTATTTTCAGGATTAAATGAGCTCAAATTAACAAAAGAAGCAAAAAGACATCAAAATCTAACATAAATACAAGAAAAGGAACAAGACGTGACATGCCCGACCCCACGACAGCATCTTCCCAAGCAAAACAAGGCAACAGAGGACTGAACACGCCCCGTGCTCAGCCAGCACGGGGGCGTGCCCAAGTGTCAGCAGAAAAGACAAAGTGGTAGAAGCTTCTATTGCCCACCACGGGGCCGTGCTCAGCGGACACGGGGCCGTGCTCAACTATAAGATTCGCACAATCCAGGCAAATCTTCATAGTACAAAGATTCTTCTGCACACGGGGTCGTGCTCAGCGGACATGGGGGCGTGGTCAACTAATAAGACAAGCTGCAATAAATGAAGACAGAGAAGGATGTGGACACGGGGCCGTGCCCACTGGACACGGGGCCGTGCCCGAGCTTCTGTTCAGCCTATAAATAGGAGTGCTTGGCTTAAGCTCAAACCATCCCTTGGCACACCACCTCTCTCACACTTCACCCACCACCCACCACCACCATAACACCATCATCCACCACCATCATCCATTGTCCATCGTAGAGTGTGTGAGTCATCTCGGGATCCAAGATTGATCGTAAGAGTTCTTGACAATCAAGGCCATGTTTGCCTAAGTCTCTTACATCACTTGGTGAAGACAAAGTGTCTAGTGTAATACTTTTATTTCTAATCTTTTCTCACTTTTTACTTGGTTTTGTATTAATGACTTTAATAACTAGTTGCTTATGTTGAAGGTGATCTTTCCTTATCGTTTGTCCGTGGTGTCTTGGCATTATTTTACTGTCTATATAAAATAAAATATTTTCACCGTTCATATATCCACGGTCTATATGGAGGTATGTTGGCTACCTGGTCGGGGGTTAAGGGAACGGTTTGGTAAAGGTCTTGCCATTGTTCAGCGTTTAGAGATCCTGCAATGGACTTGGGTCAAATTTAGTAGGACCTCCTTCAATACTTAACGGTATTGGATGGCGGGGGTCCAAACTCTTTGATCCCCTCATAAGTTAACTACTATTAATACTATAACCTGGCTATTTAGGACTGTATCCCTGCTGACTCAGACTACTTAGTCGAGGGTAACGTCACCTCCAAAAGAGGGGCCTACCATAATTTGCATTAATAACTTAATTAATTATCTTCCAATAATCCACCCTTTTAGGATTGTATCCTTGCTGACTTAAACTACTGGGGTGAGGGTAACGTCACCTTCAAAAGAGGGGCCTACTACAATTACTAAGATAATCTCTTAAAATAGTGCAAAAGTGCGGAAATAATCAAAGGTTACACTGGATACGAGTCGGAACCAAGTGATTCATCTTGTCTATCTGTTTTTATTTTATTTTATTTTCAGCATTTTTAGTTAGTTTTTATTTTTCTTAGCTTAAAACATTTTTCTAAACTTTTTATTTTGATTAGACGTTGAGGATAAACCGGTACTAAAATCTCTTGTGTCCTTGGACGACCTCGGTATCTTGCCAACACTATACTACACTCACGATGGGTGCACTTGCCCATATGTGTGTTTAGTGTTAGTAAAATATCGTGTTTTATAAATTTAAAACTTGGCTAAAAATAAGTGTTAAAGGGGCTTAAAATATACACCTAAAATATATAACACTTCACACGCATCAAGTTTTTGGCGCCGCTGCCGGGGACACAAGGATTTTAAGAAAGCTTAAAATCGACGGCCTAATCAGTTTTTCAAAACCTTTTTAAAACGCGCGCACATTTTTCTGCATTTTAGTTTAGCTTTGCATTTACAGTAACCTGTACACGGGGCCGTGTTCACTGAACACGTGGCCGTGCTGCACATTTTCATAAAAACACCCAGTAACAGTAGCTTGAACACGGGTCGTGCTCACTGAACACGCCCCGTGCTCAACGAAATCGGTAAATTTAATTAAAACGCCCAGATACAGATTCTGAACACGGGGCGTGTCCACTGAACACGGGGCCGTGTCCAGCCTCTGTTTCCGTTTTTTATTTTTGTTTTCTGATCTCGAGACTTGGTTGTGGTCTGCTGAGTGATTCTTATGGATCAATACTCAGGAGGTTACAACTACACCTATGAGGAGGATGATTATAGGAGTAATTATTGCGCTAATTGTCGTAACACACACTCGGTTCAAAATAGTCACTCATATCAACCATCCAATTCATACACCTACTATGAGGAGCCCAGGTACGAGCCATCGACTTCATACACATCCTATGAAGACCAAAGGTATGAACCTCCTCCCTCATACTCATATTTTGATGAACCAAGGTATGAGCCTTCTTACTCATACTTTGAGGAACCAAGATATGAGCCACCACCTTCGTATGCTTATTATGAGGAACCATGGCGTGAACAACCCACCTCATATGAGTATTATGAAGAACAAAATTACGAACCTTATCCATCATATGCTTACAATGAAGGACAATGGTGTGAACCATCTACTTCACATGGGTATTATGAGGAACAAAGGGTCGAACAACCGGATTCAAGCTTTGAAAATTCCGATTCTTTTTCTATAACCGAAGTGACCAATAGGATATTAGAACACATTAGAGTTATCGATCGCTGTATAAAAGAATCTCGCGCAAGGGAAGAGGAGTCCCGCGCAAGAGAAGAATTAAATAAGGAAGAGATAACTGAAAGTGTAAAAATGGAAGAACAAGTAAGTGAAAAACCGACACATGAGTTAAACAACGAAAAAGATGAGTCCGATAACGTTAAAATTCAAGAAGAGTCTAATTTTGAAGAAATTAATCTCTTGTCACCTTCTTGTGAAAATCATTGTTTAGTACCCACTCATGCTAAGTTTTTAAAAGAGTTAAACACTAACACAAAAATTGACGAAACGGTAAGCGTTAAGTTAACTATTGATCAAACCTCACTAATAAAAGAAGACCCATTTGAAATTAACATTACACCGGTTCCATGTTTCTTTCAAAATTCGTTTATTAGTAATGTCACAATCGATAAAGATCTTTGTGTTAACATAATGCCTAACTACATTTTCGAAAAATTAAGTATTAGTGATTTTTCTCCACTTCAAATACCCATTTTTCTATCTAATCGAAAAATAATAAAATCAATCGGTGTAGTTGAGGATGTCTTGGTTCAAACAAATCAAATGGTAATCCCAATCGAATTTGTCATCCTTGATGACGCTCCTCTAGTGTTGGGACGACCCTTTGTAAAAACTCAAGAAGCTTTGAAAAACCGGAAGTTCAACAATCTACCTCTTCAATTAGGGGCATTTAAAAAGAGTGTCGATCTTGAGCGTTCAATGAAATATCCATTCGGCAATGACGACCCCTTAATTGAAGATGAGCCAGAACCACCCGATAAGGAGGGTCTAGCCAAGGACCCTTATAAACGTGGCGCACCACGGAGGCATTCCGCGGAACTATCCTTAGTTTAATTTAGATTAACTTTTATATTTTCTAGTTTAGTTTTAATTTCCAGGAATAAAACACACTCGGGATGGTGAAGGATACTAAGGGAAGCTTGAACCAACACCCCATGCACAAAAACAGAGCCTCCCAATGATTTTTCTTCATTACAGCAAGTGCAGCACGGGGCCGTGCTCACCCCAACACGCCCCGTGCCCGAGGTTCTGTAGAAAATGCCCAGTTCAGGTACCTGGACACGGGGCCTTGCTCACTTGACACGCCCCCGTGCCCAGCCTTCTGTTTACTTTTGGTACTGGCAGTCTGGACACTGGGCCGTGCTCAACCAACACCACCCTGTGTTCAGCTACCCAGTACCATAAAATCTTGTTTTTAACCCACTTTTACACATTTTAATCAACCGAAAAACTTATTTTTGGGACACATTGAGGACAATGTATAATTTAAGTGTGGGGGGATGCTAAAACCTTGAATCTTGCAAGTCCTAAATACAAGCCTTACACAAAACTCTATTGGAACCGCTAATCACCCCAATTTTTTTTTCAAAAATTTTTCATTTTTTTTACTTGTCTTGGTTTAATTTGGGAATAACAAGTTCTAAAAAGGTTTTATTTTTACGAATTTACAACCGATAGCGTCGTGATAAAAAGAACCAACATAAGAAAATTATGAAAAGGCATGACAAGCTTAGTTAAAATTTGATTATAAATACTTGATCACATAAAAACTCATTCCCACAAAAGTGAGTTTTGAGACTTTATTGAGCATACAATTACATATCATTAGACTAAATGCTCATTTTTCGTTTCTTGTGTGAATAGCCGCTTGGTTCTTACGACTCTAGAACTTGCCATGACGATACATTCCCGGTCCTTACCAACTTAAACCTGAGTAAGTAAATGATGGAGGCATTAGGACTAACCCTTTTTATTTCTACACCATTATTTTTTTTTACCACCTACCCAAAATCCCCCTAGTTAGCCCATTTGAGCCTAAACCTTTTCATTTCATAACCCAAACAAACACCCTTTTTACCCACCAAAACCTTTTTTTTATTTTTAACCCTTTATTTTAGTAACAAGTTCGGTTTTTCGTATGACTTTTCAAAAAAAAAAAAATTGTGTTGATGATGAAGCAAAAGAAAATAAACAAACAAGTTCATCAAAAATAACTTTGTTTGAATAATAGCTTCATCAAAATAAAAGTTACAAAAAAAAAAAAAATAGAGAAAGTCTTACGAAAAACGACGCTTGTTACGCTTTTCGCCCTTTTCTACTAACCACTAACCATCAACCCAACCACCTACCTTTAACCCAAACCTAACCCTTCACCCACAAAGTCCTCTTGATATTTACAAAGGTACATAAGTTAAAAAGGAAGGAGGATTGATTGCTTGGCAAGCTTATGGTAGGAGTAAGTTCCATGCCGCTCTCGAGTGATCCACAAAAATACATTTTCGGCCGAGTGTTGAGTGATCCCCGTGAGGTATGTGAACTAGTATATAAATAGAATTTTACAAAGGCATGTTATGCCCTAATAAGTAATTTATCTTATGAAAAGTTTTAAATAAATCATGACGAATAGGATTGTAAATAAATAAAAATAAAACTAAATAAAGAATCTTGGAAATCCCGACACTCTATGACAAGCCCAAAACCTTCTTTTCTACCCATTCCATTTGGGAGTGTAATAGCCACATATTAAAGAGTTTTGCTTGAGGACAAGCAAAGATTCAAGTGTGGGGGTATTTGATGTGTTCAAAATGCAACATATAAATTTCATCAATTGTGGCATAAAACTAACCCCTTTTTAGTACTAATGTTGGAAAAAGTGTGCTTTTGTCTTCCTTTTATATTTTCAGGATTAAATGAGCTCAAATTAACAAAAGAAGCAAAAAGACATCAAAATCTAACATAAATACAAGAAAAGGAACAAGACGTGACATGCCCGACCCCACGACAGCATCTTCCCAAGCAAAACAAGGCAACAGAGGACTGAACACGCCCCGTGCTCAGCCAGCACGGGGGCGTGCCCAAGTGTCAGCAGAAAAGACAAAGTGGTAGAAGCTTCTATTGCCCACCACGGGGCCGTGCTCAGCGGACACGGGGCCGTGCTCAACTATAAGATTCGCACAATCCAGGCAAATCTTCATAGTACAAAGATTCTTCTGCACACGGGGTCGTGCTCAGCGGACACGGGGGCGTGGTCAACTAATAAGACAAGCTGCAATAAATGAAGACAGAGAAGGATGTGGACACGGAGCCGTGCCCGAGCTTCTGTTCAGCCTATAAATAGGAGTGCTTGGCTTAAGCTCAAACCATCCCTTGGCACACCACCTCTCTCACACTTCACCCACCACCCACCACCACCATAACACCATCATCCATTGTCCATCGTAGAGTGTGTGAGTCGTCTCGGGATCCAAGATTGATCGTAAGAGTTCTTGACAATCAAGGCCATGTTTGCCTAAGTCTCTTACATCACTTGGTGAAGACAAAGTGTCTAGTGTAATACTTTTTATTTCTAATCTTTTCGCACTTTTTACTTGGTTTTGTATTAATGACTTTAATAACTAGTTGCTTATGTTGAAGGTGATCTTTCCTTATCGTTTGTCCGTGGTGTCTTGGCATTATTTTACTGTCTATATAAAATAAAATATTTTCACCGTTCATATCTCCACGGTCTATATGGAGGTATGTTGGCTACCTGGTCGGGGGTTAAGGAAACGGTTTGGTAAAGGTCTTGCCATTGTTCAGCGTTTAAAGGTCCTGCAATGGACCTGGGTCAAATTTAGTAGGACCTCCTTCAATACTTCACAGTATTGGATGGCGGGGGTCCAAACTCTTTGACCCCCTCATAAGTTAACTACTATTAATACTATAACCCGGCTATTTAGGACTGTATCCCTGCTGACTCAGACTACTTAGCCGAGGGTAACGTCACCGCCAAAAGCGGGGCCTACCATAATACTGCATTAATAACTTAATTCATTATCTTCCAATAATCCACCCTTTTAGGATTGTATCCCTGCTGACTCAAACTACTGGGGTGAGGGTAACGTCGCCTTCAAAAGAGGGGCCTACTACAATAACTAAGATAATCTCTTAATTATGTGCAAAAGTGCGGAAATAATCAAAGGTTATACTAGATACGAGTCGGAACCAAGTGATTCATCTTGTCTATCTGTTTTTCTTTTATTTTTATTTTCAGCATTTTAGTTAGTTTTAATTTTCTTAGTTTAAAACATTTTTTCTAAACTTTTTATTTTGGTTAGACGTTGAGGATAAACCGGTACTAAAAGCTCTTGTGTCCTTGGACGACCTCGGTATCTTACCAACGCTATACTACACTCAACGATGGGTGCACTTGCCCATATGTGTGTTTAGTGTTAGTGAAATATCGTGTTTTATAAATTTAAAACTTGGCTAAAATAAGTGTTAAAAAGGGCTTAAAATATACACCTAAAATAAGTAACACTTCACACGCATCAGCCTCCATCATTTACTTACTTGAGTTTAAGTTGGTAAGGACCGGGAATGTATCGTCATGGCAAGTTCTAGAGTCGTAAGAAACCAAGCGGCTATTCACACAAGAAACGAAAAATAAGCATTTAGTTTAAAGATATGTATTTGTATGCTCAATAAAGGCTCAAAACTCACTTTTGTGGGAATGGGTTTTTATGTGCTCAATAAAGGCTCAAAAATGAGCATTTAGTTTAAAGATATGTATTCGAATACAAAGCACATACAGCTGAGATATCACTTCATCAGAGAGCAAGTTAGTGAAGACACTCTGAAGTTGAAGAAGATCAAAGGAAGTGAAAATCCATCTGATATGTTGACTAAGGTTGTCACCTTAGAGAAGTTGAAGCTTTGCATAGCTTCAACTGGCCTTCAGGTTAATTGAAGAGAAGGCCGGGTAACTAGGAATGTGATAAGATCAAAGTTTTTTTTACAGAGATACTGATGCACAATTGAAGCACAGGTGAAGATTATACCGTGGCTTCAAGTGGGAGATTGTTGAGTGTGAAGGCCACTTGAGCAAGTGGACATCAGGAAATCATTTCTGATTTCACAGGATAAGGGGACATGGGTTCTGAAACCCATTATTCACAGGATCATGTTTTGGCACATTCTTCTCTTTCATCCAATCTTATATAAGAGATTGTTTTTTATCTGTAATAATTGTACCAAAAGCTTAATACAAATATTCCTAGTTACCAAGAGTGGATGTAGGTTAGAACCGACCGAACCACTATAAATCCTTGTGTTCTTGATTGTGGTAGAGTGTGTGTGTGAGTTCTGTGTTCGTGTGTGTATCCTGATCCTAACATATATAGAATTGGAGTTTTACATTTTTGTGACTAAAAAAATAGGCACAAAATTTATAAATTGCTAATACATTAGTTGATAATTTATATCATATAGTTGAAAACAAGCTTATTATTTAGGGGGTGTTTTGCCTAGCTTTTATTTTTTGGCTTATGCTTATATTTTAAAGTAGGTTATAGCTTATTTTCTATAATTTGATAAGCTCTTTTTAAGTGTTTGGATTAGCTTATAGCTTATTTTCTATCAATGAGTAACTTACACCCTTACACAAATAAGCTTATTTAAATAAGCTAAAAAACCATCTTCAAATAAGCTACTTCAAATTAGCTTATATAAGCTAATAAGCATAAGCTTAAAAAGCTAAACAAAACACAAAGTTAAGCTTATTTTGTAAAAAAAAAGTTAAAAAAACTATAAGCTTTAGGCCAAACACCCCATTATAGGTGTTTGTAATTAGTTAAGGGAAATTGGTTTTTAATAAACCAACCTTTGCCCAGTTGGTAAATAATAATCCAACGTACAGAATTGGTAATTAATAATACTACGTTTCAATATGTTGGTACTCAATGGACCTCCGTTAGTTTTTTTTAACTGAAGTTAGTTTTTAAGTTTTATTTATTACACAAACAGTCCCTGTAGTTATAATTTACTAGTTTTAAGTTTTATTTATTACACAATCAGTCCCTGTGGTTATAAAAAAAATCTAAAAAAATTCAAAAAAATCATAAAAATTCTAAAAAAATCAAAAAAATTCAAAAAAAAAATCTAAAAAATCATAAAAAATCATAAAAATTCAAAAAAAATAAAAAAAACTCTAAAAAATCATAAAAATTAAAAAAAGCAACCGTTTCGACCCGAACCGTTTTCGACGCGAACCGTTTTGAACCGTACCGTTTCGACCCGTACCGTTTCGACCCGGACCGTTTCGACCCGGACCGTTTCGACCCGGACCGTTTCGACCCGGACCGTTTCGACGCGGACCATTTCGACGTTTACCGTTTCGACCCGTACCGTTTTCGACCCGGACCGTTTCGAAAACGGTGGCGGTGGTGGTGGTGGTGGTGGTGGCGGTGCTGTGGTGGTGGTGGCGGCGGTGGTGGTCGTGGTGGTGGCGGTGGCGGTGGTGTGGTGGTGGTGGTGGCGGTGTCGGTGGTGGTGGCGGGGCGGTGGTGGTGGTGGTGGCGGTGGTGGTGGTACGGTTCGAAACGGTTCGCGTCGAAACGGTTCGCGTCGAAACGGTTCGGGTCGAAACGGTTCGGGTCGAAACGGTTGCTTTTTTTGAATTTTTTTTATTTTTTAGAGTTTTTTTTATTTTCTAGAATTTTTTGGATTTTTTAGGATTTTTTATGATTTTTTTGATTTTTTTAGAATTTTTTTGATTTTTTTGAAATTTTTTGATTTTTTAGATTTTTTTTTTATTTTTATGATTTTTTTATAACTACAGGGACTGATTGTGTAATAAATAAAACTTAAAACTAGTAAATTATAACTACAGGGACTGTTTGTGTAATAAACAAAACTTAAAAACTAACTTCAGTTAAAAAAAACTAACGGAGGTCCATTGAGTACCAACATATTGAAACGTAGTATTATTAATTACCAATTCTGTACGTCGGATTATTATTTACCAACTGGGCAAAGGTTGGTTTATTAAAAACCAATTTCCCATTAGTTTAATTACTAAAGAATGTTAAAAGATCTCACCGTTGAAAAGTTTGCATATTAAAGATATATTTTTTATGGTAAAATAATTTAAAAACATTTTTTATTTTGTAGTTTTTGTTAATATATATATACATACATATACATACATATATATATATAGAGAGAGAGAGAGACTAAGTGTATCATATAATATGCCTTAATGTACACGATGGCAAAATCACACGTTATGTTACAAAAAATGAAAATCACATGTTAACAAAAATTGAAAATTGCATGTACATAAAAAAGGGGAAATCGCATGTTAAAAAAAACTCAAAATTGCATGTACACAAAAAAATGAAATCGCATGTAAAAAAAATTGAAAGTCGCATGTTATAAACGAAATTTCGCATGTTGATACTAAATCACGTACGCAACATATGTTAATGCATTTTGTACAATAATCGGCTTCTATATATATAAGATAAAAAAGTGATAAATGACATGAGCCTTAATAAAAAGACTTCAACAGTAAAAAGATTTAAGCAAAACCAAGGGCAAAGAAAACTTCTTGTTGCCTTGTTGGTCCAACTAAAAAAATCATGATTTCAGAATAAAACTTTATATTTATTAGGTAGAGGAATATTATTGTTTGGTTTGCCCTTTGTAACTTTCATGAACACATCCTTTTAGACAAGTAAAACATAAAATATAAATAAACCACCCAAATCAACTTAGTAAAAATGTTTAAACCGATGTCATATAATATAAAATCAAAAAGTGCGTTTGGTTCGTGTAATGTTTTGAAATTGGAATTTGTATGGGAATTAGAATTTAAAGGAATTGGATTTGAAATTTAAAAATTCCAATTGAAATTGGAAATTGTTGGAACTGAAATCTCAATTCCGTTTTTGATGTGTTTCGTTGTCAAATGAATTGGAATCCATCACCCTGACACCCACCACCCCGGTTCGGGTGGAAACGATACGTGTAGAAACCGTTCGGGTTGAAACGCTACGGGTCGAAACATTCGAAGATTCCAATGAATTTACTTTACTTTTTTTCAAATATAGGAGGGATTTTGAATTCCTTTAGTTAAAGGGATTTTTAATTCCTTTATTTAAATGAATTTGAAGGAATTCATCTCTAATTTCTTTGTCGACCAAACACATGAGGATTGTAATTGATATTACAGTTCCTACAAATTCTATGAACCGGAGATATTAAGACAATGAAGTTCAGATTCCAATTCATTTAAATGCCATGGAATTCTTGCAAACCAAACCCACCCTAATTAAGAGAATAATATATTCCTAAAGTACACATATAATATATTCCTAAAGTACATGGGGTGGCAAACCAAACCCACCCTAATTAAGAGAATAATATATTCCTATAGTACACATATAATATATTCCTAAAGTACATGGGGTGATAATAAGGTCTCATTAGTCATTTCAATTGTAAAGGTAATAGTTTCCTAAAGTAAATGGAGTGATAATAAGGTGTCTCATTTCTATTGTAAAGGAAAATAATTTAAATCCTGTAAATGTAACTCTTGTGTTCAAACTTCAAACAGATATATAAAAAAGGTAAGGGACTAATATAATACTTGATGATAAAAACTACAGTAAACAAATAGAGCAAAGTTTCTATCACTAAATCTCACTAAAACATTACGGATTAATTTCTCTATAGTCTTTCCATATCGATTAAAGAAACTACATTTTTTAACGGCCAGAAACAATGTGCTAACAACCATGACACCGGGTGATGTGGCTAAGGTCGACTACTAGATTGACGCCAGCCCCTTGGCTCTTCCAGATGCGCGGAAACCCGACCTTCACCCGCCCGAAAGCACGACAGTGGAATAATCGGTAAAACTTCGCCTTCCATCCAAGATGAACCGGAACCACCTGTATTCGCTTTTCACCTGGATGCCGTAGAAAATAATGGGGAGAGTGGGAGTCGAACCTAGGTCACAAAGAACATCAAGTTTTTTCCCAACCACTCCACCAGTACCTCATTGAGAATAAGAAACTACATAATCTTTCAAATTAGATCACATAATATAGAGATAAATGCCCGGATAGTCCCTATGGTTTGCCATTTTTTCACCTTTAGTCCCTAACTTTCTAAAATTACAGCTATAGTCCCAAACTTTTTCAATTTCGTTCCCGGATAGTCCCTGACGCAGATGGAGGTTAGTCTTTTCAGTTAAGTAGATGTGAAATGACCTAAATACCCTTACTATTAAAAAACATTTAAATCAATAACCACTTTCAATCCAAACACACCTCTTCTTCCTCATATTCAGATTCATCTTCAATCCAAACACACCTCTTCTTCCTCATATTCAGATTCATCTTCAATCCAAACACACCTCTTCTTCCTAATTCTTGGTCAACCATCTGAATTTTAGCGAAGAACCTCAATACTCTTACTCTTCAATTTCACCGAGCGAACAACAATTCATCTAGGTTTAGAGAAGGAAGTGAAGGAAACTGACGGTTGAGCGAATGATGTTGATGATGATCTATTGGTGCAAATGGATGAGATGCGGACGCCGGAGAAGGTCGCGTGGTAGCCATGGATGCCGGAGAAGTGTAAGTGTAAATCTCACCCACTTGACCCTCTGAGTTAACTTAGGGGCTGTTTGGCAACATCTGAACCAATAAGTGCTGAATGAATAAGAGGTCTGAATGGGTAAGAGCCTCTGAACCAGTGAGTGTTGAATCAGTAAAGTGCTGTTTGGTTGCACCTCTGCCGAGGTGGAGCAGGTGCGACGTGGTGGAGGAGGCCGACGAGGTGGAGCAGGTGCAACGTGGTGGAGGATGCCGGTGGAGGAAGGAGGTGGAGATGGTGGCGTCGATGTGTGAAGAGAGGAGAGCACAGGTTTCTTTTGTAGGGAAAAGGGTATGTGTGTCAATATTTTCATTCAGCGTGTATTATTAGCTGAATGAATCAGATCTGAATGGAACATTAAGAGGTGGGCTTTTTAGTGAACCAAACACATATGCCTCTGACCGGTTCAGAAGAGGTTGCCTCTTAATGAAACTATTCAGAGGCAAACAAACAGCCCCTTAGTCTCCTGCAAACATGAACAAACCCCCTCATTTAATTCGAATCGAATTGGCCAATTTTTAATCGAATTCGAATTCCTGCAAACAAAATTATTCGAATAATTCAAAAATTCGTTATTTGATCCGATGAACACCCCTGATTCTTTTGTAGTAATGCGTGTCAGTTATACCTCGTAAAAATCCTCTCTGAGTGTTGAATAATAACTTGCTGTAAATAAGCAGAAGCAAAGAGTACAGGATTCAGGTTAATATATCATATATATTACACACACAAACACACATATTATACATATTTTGAAAACACATCAAGGAAAAGTGATAGGCACAAACATGAGATACTACAAAGAGAAAATAGACCTGGATGAAACAGCTATGAAGGGGCCAAATGTTGACCGACGTAAAGAACAAAAACTAGATAGCCAGAGCTCTGACCGAAAACCAGTGAACTGTATGCTATAATTGACATTACGAAAAACAACTAGAATAAGCTGATGACTAAGATTGACGGTGCAGAAAAAGGAAGGAGAAGAGAGAAGGGGAGAATAGGTGGGGTGAGTGAGGGTAGGTGGGTAGGGTGAGGGTATGAGTTTATGTTTTAATTGTATTTTTAATTTCTAATTAGTAAGGGTATTTAGGTAATTTCACACCAACTTAACACTAAAAATTAATCCTCATCCATGCCAGGGACTATCCGGGAACAAAATTGTAAAAGTTAGGGACTATAGCTGTAATTTTAAAAAGTTAAGAACTAAAGATGAAAAATGGGCAAACCTCAGGGACTATCCGGGCATTTTTCTCCATAATATAAATATTAATGACTAATTAATTAAACCTTTTTAATTTTTAATAAAAATATTTATTAAAGCAAAACACTTTTCTAGTTTATAAAAAAAACCATAACAAAATCATTGCAATGAGCCCTTCCCTCTTTCTCTGTATAAGAGAGTATAAGAGAGTTAACCCTTTAACATCCATTTGATTTAAACATCCAAAATTCACCAAAATTTTCTTCAAATTCTGTACATTTCAGTAAATCAAATACTGAAAACAGAGCTTCATATTCAAACCCATGAAGGATAAAGGCAAATCAGTGAAAACAGAGCAAGAACACACTAATTTCATCTCAAATTCCAACTATTTTCACTCATCATCAGATCTTCCATGTAGAAAACACCCATCAAACTCATCATCAGTTGGAATCTGTGCATATTGTCTAAACGAAAAGCTGATCGAGCTCGTTTGTGTTGAATGTGGAGAACAGAGACTCTGTTCTTGCTCCTGCTCTGATTTGGATTCATACAGGAATTCATCATGTACTGTTGATGTTAGAAGTGTTGGGAGTGTTGGAAGAATGTCTTTTTTGATTGAGAATGAGAAGGTTGATAATGCCGATGAGCCGAAAACTTTGTTTTCGCATATGAAATTGAAACAGAGTGAAACAGAGGATGTTGTTGTGCTCAAAAGAAGCAATAGTTGTGTTGTTGAGGTGAAGAAAAGCAATGGGTTTTGGAGAATTGGGAAGCTTTTCAAGAAAAAGAGAGAGAAAGATGGTTTTAGTGAGAGAAACAGAGGAGGGTTGGATGAGAAAAGTGAGGATAATGTGATGGATGTTTCGAGATCTTGGTCGCTTAGTAGTTTTCATCATGAAGTTGGTAGTATCGCGTGTTCGAGTGCAAAAAATTCTGATTTTAATGAATTTGAGTTGAGGAAGAGTGGATTCAAAGGTGGATTGGTGGATTTTAAAAATGGGTTTCGGGTTAAAGAATCGGATTTTGGTCGAATTGATGATGATGATGAGTTTATTGATTTGAAGATTGATTTATCGAATAGGTTGAAAACAGAGCACTCTGTTTTGAAGAAGTATGATTCACTTGAAAGTGGCGGTGTAGGGTCATCGTCGTGTCGGATTATGGTTAATGAGAGAGGGATTAAGAAGGTGATGAACAACCATATGAAGGCTTGGAAATGGATTTTTAATCATCATTCTGGGAAGAATGATTTTAATCATATTTTAGAATCTTGAATTTTGACTCTTGAGAAAGTCAATATACTACATGTAATATGTAAGAATGGTTGTTTTTGTTATTAGATTAAGCCAGTGAGGTTATGGAAGTCGTTAGTAGTATTAGTTTCATCATTTGATGTGACCAAATTGCTAATGACTGTAATAATGTTCTTAATCCCTATAAGACTCTACAATGTAATGTTTATATACTTGTCCTTAGGTACAATGTAATTTTATATACTTTTGTCTTTAGATTTGTTACGCAAACCATTATAATGCATTTGTTCATATATTTATCGTCACGTTATTAATTGGGTGTCATTTGTAAATATATTGTCACGTTCATCCTTACAAGTCAGGGAAAGATCATCGTCGGGTGTCCTTGAAGAATGCCACCTTCGTCATTAGCTCTTAATATCAATGATCGCGTACAACCTTTACGAGGAATATGCTTTCAATTGCATCTAGAATGTGTAACATCATTCAAAAAGTTGAATGGAAGGTTGAAAGATGGTGTGAATTTGAAGGAAACAAGTTAAAGTGTTGATTGGGCGGGCCTTTTAATAAATTCAAAACCTTCATGTTCTTTTGAGGTGTAACAAATTAAAGTACAGGCTGTAAAACCTTGTAGAGAAAAGATGACATCCAAACAAAGTTTATGTATACATAATACACTTTAGTCTATAGTGATTAGTCTAACCACTTATTTCTTTATTTTTCTGTGATGGTCCATCAACATAGGCCCATGAAGTCCTTGGGCCACATGGATAGCAGTTAGTCTAATAGACTCACTTGTAGGTTGTAGGTTGTAGCTTGAGGGTTGAACAAGAAAATATTTAGGGAAAAGTGTACCAATCACCAATGGACCACATGGTTTGCAAAAGTTATATGTTTCTGAATGAGCATTTAAAGTTACACCAAATGGTCCATAACACTTTGCATTTTACAAATACACAAATAATGCCTTCACTCTGAGTTTTACGCCATGTGATAGTCCAGTCAGTAATAAGACATTAAATAACGTTTTTCTAAATTGTGTGTAGCGGGGATGTGGGCATTGTGGGGCATTATGTTAAAAGGGGTGTAATAAAATTAAATAAAAAAACCATCAAAAAATCTTATTGGACAAACCTAAAGAAGATCAGGGTGATTTGCCAAAACCAATGAAGCAAGGCGTGGAAAAAAGTACGGCAAACGCATTTTTTTTTTTTGAAAAAAACGCCCCCAGGGGCGGAAGAAGGGCGTTGTGGGGCGTTTTTTAGGGGAAAAAACGCCCAAAACCCCCCACTACGGGTGATCTTATCATGGCTTCAGTCAAAAGTTATTATGTTTTATGTATCATTTTTACATAATATATTGTCACAAACTTATATTTATGTCTCCAGGATAACTACTACGATAGTTATTAAGTTAAAATCTATCAAAGCCACCACGTTCCATCGTTTCTTGCATTACCGGTAGAACAAAAATCAAAGATCATCAAATCTTGCCCCAAACAACTCTAGGCTCAAGTTGCTAAATCTTTTCAATAGCCGGCCTCCCCCCTCTCGGTATATATAATAGAAGATAGAATGATAGCTTATGGATACATCTTACACGTATAATATAAGGGTAGTTTATTTCAAAAGCACTAGATATGTTATTCCTAAGTGTTTTTGCCATTGAAGTCATCAAGCGCGACACATGTGCTTAAGTGCTTTAGGCGAGTGGTATATGCATCTGTATAAGTATGCATTATAAGTATGTAACATATGTCTATAACTAGGTTAATGCCCGTGTAATACGCGGGCTTCCACTAAAACCATATTATTTACTTTGAATACAAATGTTGTGTACAAATACATACATTGGAAGAAAAAAACAGAAAACTATTCAAATGTCGGAAAAAACTTCCTTGTAGACTACATTTGTTGTTTTACTCGTTACATTCCCATCTTTGTCTAGTATAAGCAACTTCACACCGGCTCTGCTTTTAACTCTTGATAACGCAACATAAAGCTGACCATGTGAGAAAACTGGATATTTCAAATACAATCCAACCCTTGATAGAGATTGTCCTTGACTTTTATTTATAGTCATTGCAAAACATACATTTAACGGGAATTGTCGTCGTTGAAACTTGATAGGAATTCTTTTATCCGACGGTGTCAAACTGATTCGTGGAATAAACGTTCTAGTCCCTATGTTTCCGCCAGATATAATCTCAGCCTCTATAACACGTTTATAAAGTTTAGTAATCCGTAGTCTCGTACCGTTGCATAAACCATTTTGTTGATCAATATTACGAAGCAACATTACAGGTACACCAACTTTAAGGACTAATCGATGATTGGGCAGACCAGAAATTTTAAGACCATTCAGAACATCGGGAGAATATAGTCTCGCATGTGCTTCGTTCTTTCCTTTATCAGTTTGACAAATACTATCGGAACTCAGATACTCCACTTCATCTCCAGGAAACGAAGCAAGCAATCTTTCATTAATTTCTTGAACAACCTCGTTTGTTAGTGCCAATATAGCTCTTTCAGCAAAAAAATCTTTATCTTTGTACAGTTGAAGAAGTGAAGGATATACAAAGTCGATCAGATCTGACATAGGATCCTCAGAGCACTTGATTAACAAATCTTCAGGAATATCTATAACCACCTGAGAATCGTCACTGTCACCAATCTTTCCCTCGCCCAACTCGAGCAACCAATTGGCAAAAGCTTTAATCTCTTCGATATCAGATGCGTTGGCACCTACGGTTAACCGCATGTTTTTGGTTAACGCGAGGACCTTGCAACTACTCCAAATATACGACGAAGTGATTGAAGCATTAACAATTTCTCGCCTACTGCCATTTGGTACAACCGGAAGTATCTGTCTAAAGTCACCACCGAACACCATAACTTTACCACCAAAGGTCATCTCACATTTGAAAATATCTTTCATTGTCCGGTCAAGTGCTTCAAACGCATGTTTATGATTCATCGGTGCTTCATCCCAAATTATCAATTTTGTTTTCCTTAATAAATCAGCAACGTCATCGTCCGGTTTAATAAAACACATCGAGCTTTCTGTTAAATTCAAAGGTATATGAAATCTTGAATGTGCAGTACGGCCACCAGGTAACAAAAGAGATGCGATTCCACTTGATGCAACATTTAGTACAATATCTCCTTTACATCTAATGGATGCAGATAATGTCTTCCACAGAAACGTCGTACCAGTACCTCCGTAGCCATAGACGAAAAACACACCACCCACATTACTATTAACTGCTTCAATTATCTCATCAAACACTAAACGCTGCTCATCGGTTAGGCTACTTAAATGATTATGAAATTCAACGGCAGTAGCGCTTACATCGTACCGAAGCTCGTCAGCAATTAAACGGTTCTCTGCTGAATATATTGACTCACTATCGGGTTGAGGCATAGATGGAAACCGACTTAAACTTGAGTTGTTACATAGTAAGTAACGCTCATTTTCCAGCAACGTTAGGTTCCTTATTTGTTCTTCTGGAAGAGACAAACCTATTACAATTATATAAAAGTTTATAAATTATTAAAATTCTTATAAATAACAAAAAACAACTTCATAAACACTTATATTTAAGACATAACTATAAAAATATTAAATAACAATTTGCGTACCTTCGATCCTCAAAAGCTTTTGCCGATTGTATAAAATACCATCCGAAAGGTACTCCCATGTGTTTTCCCAAACATGTTCCGGCCTAGACAATGTATTAGACGCCAACATTGTAGCAAACAGATTACGAAGATAGTATCCTGAACCTGTGAAATAAGCCTCTTTGATAGCTTCTATATACTCCTTGTCGTCGTCTAAAAGGCCTTTAGCGTAGCACGCATCTCTAAATGTTGGGAAGACTTGTCCATCCACAGTACGAATCTCTTCAAAAGACTTAGGACCTACTACCTTATTAAGAAGGATTCTTAAAAAGTATGCCTCGCCCATAGAAGGATTAACACAGTGAATTCGACCAATGGTTTTACCTATTATACGTTTATCCCATATCCTTTCGTCCTTCTTCCAAACAAATTTAGTTGGGAACTCAACGTAAGTAAGGGTGCACGCCAACGGATCTTTCTCATTCTTTTCCATCCACCCCAAAAACATCGTAGAAGCAACAGATGGTTTATGAAGAACACTATCAAGATCGTCATCAGGGCCGTATATAACGTTTTGTTTATCTGGTAGATGAAACGAAAGCCTGATTACGGATGGATAGCTATAATGAACATCAAATGCAAATATGCGCCAAGAAGCTTCGCACGCGGAGAGATATCTACAATCATAATACTCTTTGATTTCATCTTTTCCATCTTCACGCTGACCTTCATCGGCATTTTGTACAAAACCAAATTCTGCCCTATCTGGTCCTTTGTTAATGTATTTAAACAAATACTTTATGGACGCAGCCTGGTTACACCATTCGACGATAATGTGTGCCTGATAACGTCTCAATAGGGTTTTGCTATACGGAACCACGCTTCTGTTATCAAGCTGAATACCAGATTTCTCAACAAAAAAACCTGAATCCGCACGTCTATACACCGGATAACCATTCGAATCTAGAGTAGTTTGATCACAGAACTTCTTAGGAAAATTCTTCGAACAGTTACCGTCAACCATACACGGACAATTTGGTTTTGCAACACCACAAGGTCCGTGAATCATATAATCGCTCACAAGAGTATATAGATCTGGATCTAAGTTTTTGTCAGGTATCTCGGCAGAAATAAAGTTGTCAACATGCTCAACCGAAGGAAGCTTGCTTTCGTCATTTAAGAACAGACAGATATGGGCATGCGGTAGGCCTCGTTTCTGAAACTCTATGGTATAGACAACTGCAATAGGATAATTAATATTATACAAATTTTTTAAGTTATGGTTATCAACGAAGCAGACAACAAAAACTATAATAAACTAATTCAATTAAATGGATGCTTACCTGCCGATGCGTTGCCAAATAAAGATTTCTCTCGCAAGTCTTTCATGATCGCGTTAAGATTAATTTTGAACAATCGGCATAAAATATCCGGTCTATCCTCCGGATTAATCTTCGTGTTCTTCAGAAATCTTTTAATCTCCGGCCATTTCGGATTACAAAAGTTACACCAAATGGTCCATAACACTTTGCATTTTACAAATACACAAATAATGCCTTCACTCTGAGTTTTACGCCATGTGATAGTCCAGTCAGTAATAAGACATTATGGGACGTTTTTCTAAATTGTGTGTAGCGGGGATGTGGGCATTGTGGGACATTATGTTAAAAGGGGTGTAATAAAATTAAATAAAAAAACCATCAAAAAATCTTATTGGACAAACCTAAAGAAGATCAGGGTGATTTGCCAAAACCAATGAAGCAAGGCGTGGAAAAAAGTACGGCAAAAGCATTTTTTTTTTTGAAAAAAACGCCCCCAGGGGCGGAAGAAGGGCGTTGTGGGGCGTTTTTAGGGGAAAAAACGCCCAAAACCCCCCACTACGGGTGGTCTTATCACGGCTTGAGTCAAAAGTTATTATGTTTTATGTATCCTTTTTACATAATATATTGTCACAAACTTATATTTATGTCTCCAGGATAACTACTACGATAGTTATTAAGTTAAAATCTATCGAAGCCACCATGTTCCATCGTTTCTTGCATTACCGGTAGAACAAAAATCAAAGATCATCAAATCTTGCCCGAACAAAAATCAAAGATCATTTGGTGCATAGTGAGACACTGGTGGACAATGATAGGAGACCCAGAGAAACTTAGGTTCGATCCTTGAGTCAAACGGGTTTTACCGGTAATTTTATCGTTGTGCATACGGGCGGGTGGGTTACCGGGTTTCCCCCGGAATTGGTAGGGGACTCGGGTTACTCACGGAGTACTCCGTTTGGTCCAGTGAGTGCCCCAAGAATGCTTGAGATTGATTTTGTTGGCCGTTTAAGGAAAAAAAAAATGATTCTACTGCATGTTATTGATGTAACATTGTTTTAACTTTACTAACAAATGACTATATAGGACCATGGACTTTAAGCACGTTATTGATTAAAACAAACATTCTATATATTTCTTTTCCCAACATCTTGAAAATATGAAGAAATTTGTGGGTTTGAGGTTAGAATAAATAGGTTACTGAGGACCCGCTATAACACGTAGCTAAACGAGTTTGGATTCACCCATTAAAACCAACTATTTGTTAATAGTCTTTTTTAATGTGTTTGATGTCATACCTTAATATGGTTCAGTATTTTATGCCAAATTTAAAAGTTCGAAGACATAGACATTATGTTAAAACATGATTATTTTATAGACATGTATTTTTTTGTTCTAAGTTTATAGAATCAATTTCTAAAATAAAAGATGAAATATTGTATTTTCATATTAAACGGGTCACGTTCAGGTTGAAACAATGACATGCGATGTCTATTGGTCTTGTGTTGGGTTTGTGAACATGCAGACTCACATCACCACTAAATTGCAAAACTACCATATGAGTGGATCATCCACAGATTTAGGCAAAATCATTGTTCACATTTATGAGCCCATGATGGTTCATGAACAATGATGCAGAACAGAAGAATTAAAATACATAAAAAACGTCAAATACTTACAAAAAGTTTGGAACAAGAACATAATTAGAATCGGAAATCTGAACAGATCGGGTCGAAAGGGATACCAGTATCATTCGAAACGGTATGGTGAAAGACTAAGAGGGTGTTCTTACGAACAAGGTAACATAGGCATTCGGCCTCATCCATTGAAGATGTTACAACATTGAGATGACGGCTCACTGGAGACATCATTTAGTGAGGCGGATATGTAAGAGAGCAAGACGAGAAGGAGATGAACGAGTCTGCGCAACCTCCTAGCGCCTGAGCCCATGGCTGCCAAAGAAGCCAATACGGCGCCAGAGGTTGCGCAGACTCTGTACTCTCCTACTCACCTTGCCTTCCGTACATATCCGCTTCACCAGATGATGTATCCAACGAGCCTGCATCACAATGTTGAGACATCTTCAAAAACTACTCCTCTTGATTAAAACTGATCCAAATCCTTTCTTCTTTCTCAAAAACTGCCTGTATTGTTGGATCTTTTCTTGCTACCCCACATCAATATCCTTATTTCATTGTCAAGATTCTGAATTGCGCAGGAAGAATAAAGTTTGTTCGATTATGATCATAAATATAAATAGAGAAGTGATAACGATTTAAAAAGATTATACTGACCATATTAATCGGTTATTTCAGAACAGATTTGATCAAATTAATATTTTTTTTCAAAAGTTATTAACAATAACAATTCAAAAACGATTATACTGAACATGAATAAAATAATCATTTAAATGGGGTAATATTTAGATATTGATACGGGTTATATTACCTTTTTTTTCTTCTAAGAACATGGTTCCTAATTAAACTTTTAGAAAATAAAGTAGACGCTCAGTCGCTCATTGTTGAAATATTTTATATATAACTAGGTTAGAACCCCGTGTATTACACGTGTTTATTAAATGTAATTTTATATATTAAATAATAAAAAAAGATATATTTTTAAAATTGTGTGGGTTGAATAAATATAATTTTATACACAAAATAATAAAAAAAATTATATGTATAAAAACCATTTATTACACGAGTTTAATAAATACAATTTTGTATTATAAATAATGTAAAAGTTATATATCTTTAAATCACATTAATTTCTTTTTATTATATGTTATAGATAGATATAGATATGCCAATGAAGTAGTGGTGTAGTGGTTGGGGAAAGAATTGATGTTCCTTGTGACTCAGGTTCGATTCTCACTCTCCTCATTATTTTCTACGGCATCTAGGTGAAGAGCGAATACGGGTGGCACCCGTTCGACTTGGGTGGGATGCGAGATTTTACCGATTATTCTACTATCGTGCCTTCGGGCGGATGGAGGTCGGGTTTCCGCACATCTAGGAAGAGCCAAGGGGATGGCGGTGGTCGAGTAGTCGACCTTGGCCGCAACACTCGATATCACGGTGATTGACACGTCGTTCCATGCCGTTCAAAAAAAAGATAGATAGATATTACACATTAAGTGAATTATATAAAAAAAATATATATACTACTATTTTCAATTAGGTAACCATATAATGGATAGAGAATACATCATTTTTATATAGATTAATAATTTGAATAGATATAATAATTGTATTGTTTTTAATAGATTGTTTAATGTTATCTTGTAACGAAGATAGA
Source organism: Helianthus tuberosus (assembly GCA_030545235.1). Lineage (NCBI taxonomy): Eukaryota > Viridiplantae > Streptophyta > Magnoliopsida > Asterales > Asteraceae > Helianthus > Helianthus tuberosus. The sequence continues at coordinate 181,667,730 of CM060443.1, forward strand.
CATTTTTTTAATTAAGAAAATAAAAATAAATATGGTATAGATAAAATTTAATATTAATTTATCATTTATTTAATTAATATAATATAGTATTAGATTAGATTTTAGATTTGATTAAATATTATTAATAATAAGAATTTGTATTAGATTATATTAAATATTATTATTATTATTATTATTATTATTAGTGTTATTAATAATTTTAATCAATTAAATGAGAAAATGACAAGTGTCCCAAAAATTGTTTCTTTTATTATATAGTGTAGACTAGGTTAGAAAGCCGTGTATTAAAAAACTTAAATTAGTAAAATTTTGTTTTATATTTGCAATGTTAAATATGTGTGATCAAAAGGTAAAAGAGGAAAATGAGAATTAGAACTTTAAAATTTAGAAAAATATAAACAAAATAACCGTCAATTAAAATTTATTATAAAAATGGTAAAGTTTAATTTTTTTTTAATAGCAAACAGAACCCTTTATTCATCCACCAAAACAAGAGCATACCGGCCAGGAGCTAGTAATACAAAATATCCAAAGAAAAAGAAACAAAACAGAGAAAGGAAAAACAACACAAGTCTAAATCTACATACGTTACCAATTTACATTAAAGTCCCACCATTCTTGTTGTGTGATACTTTTATATTTTGACCTCACCCTCATGCCTTGGTAAGTTGTCTCCTTTATTGTTGCCATTACCGTTTGTACCGTGCTTTGTCTTTCTCCGAAAATCCTCTCGTTCCTGACTTTCCATAGAGTCCACATAACTTGAATTGCTGATGCTTGTATCGCTTTTTTCATTTTTCGACTTCGGTTCAACTCATTTAGTTCCAGCAGTAGTTCTTTTAGGTTACCCTCGGTGTTGACCATGGGTATCTTAAGCCACCTGGTTACTTCCTCCCAAACCCGTTTCGCCAAATTACATTGCAGCAGAATATGGGCGGCAGATTCATTTCCAGCGCCGCATATTTTGCACAAAGTCTCAGTCAGATTCATACCTCTACATGCTAGAGCAGTTGCTGTTGGGATTTTTTCTTCAATGGCTCTCCAGTCGAACATTAGACTTTTCTTCGTTGCCCAGTTGTTCCATTCAAAACTGAAAGCAGGTTCATTCAAATCCGTTTGTTGGCTGAGTGAGCGTCTCACATCCTTCACCGTGAACTCATCGCTATCAGGTCCGCACCAATACCACTTGTCTCCAATCGTTGACGTTTGAAATTGTTGTAGCTTCCTTGATAACTCTCCCATTTCGTTTTTTCTTCGTCACTGGTTGGTAATCTCGTCCATGCCCAATCCCATAAATTGCTCCCATTGTTCATCCGATAAGAGTCAATAACTTTTGCCTTTTATTAGCTGCTAGTTGATAAATATTAGGAAATTGCTTTCTTAGTGGTTCGTTCTCGATCCAAGTATCTATCCAAAACAAAGTTTTATCACCCATTCCAACATTACTTCTTAATTTTGAGCTGACATCAACATTTTGTTTTAAGAAATCCTTTTCTATCTCTCCAATGTTCTTCCATACTCCCGTCAACAGTTTTTTAAACGGAATGGGTTTCATATTCCTATGATTCTGGTGCAACAATTCTATTGTTTTTACCCACAGACTCCCAGGTTCCATCTTTAGTCTCCACCACCACTTGAGTAATAGAGCTAAATTTAAATCTTTTATCTTGCCGATACCTAATCCTCTGAAATCCTTTAGTGCTACTACCCTTTTCCCATCTAACCCACCTTATTTTGTTATTTAAACTACATCCTCCCCATAAGAATCTCCTTCTAATCCCTTCAAGAATTCTCAAAACAGTGGTCGGACACTTATAGAGAGACAAGTAATAATTTGGTAGACTACCTAGCACTGCTTTTACTAGTATTACCCTCCCCGCGAAAGATAAATGTCTGGCCTTCCAACTTGATAATCTCTTATTGAAAGTTTCTATTATCTCCTTCCAGTGAATTATTCTATTCATGTTTGCACCTACTTTTAACCCAAGGTAAGTAAATGGTAATTTCCTAGCTTTACATATAAAAATCGCTGCCATATGTGTAAGTTCTTCCTCGGATGTGCCGACTCCAAACAATTGACTCTTCCGTGGATTAACTTTTAAACCCGATAGAAGGTAAAAAATTCTAAGTATCATTTTTAAGTTTCTTATGTTGTTTTCCTCCCACTCCCCCCAAAAAATTGAGTCGTCCACGAATAACATGTGAGTGATATATGGGCCGTTATTTGGTAACCTCACACCCGAGAATTCGTTAGAGTTTTTAGCCTTTCCCATCATGACATAAAGGGCTTCTATTGCCACAATGAATAAAAAAGGAGATAGAGGGTCACCCTGTCTCAACCCCCTTTTATATTGGAACTCTTCTGTTGGGGATCCATTTACTAAAACCGAACCCCTCCCTGCAAACAGTATACCCATTACCCAATTCCTCCACTTTGATGGAAATCCCATATGTGTTAGAATAGAAATTAGGAATTTCCAGTTTAGTGTGTCATACGCTTTCTTTATATCTGCTTTGAAAACAAAAATCTTGCGTTTTGTCTTCCTCGCCCACCCAACTACTTCATTAATCACTAATGGCCCGTCGACAATGTTTCTTTCTGATACAAAAGCCGACTGTACATTTGAAACCACACTTTTTATAACCCCCTTCATTCTATTAGCTAGAACTTTAGATACAATTTTGTTCACCACACCTATTAGTGATATTGGCCGAAAATCTGAAAGAGTTATAGGGTCCGTTACCGTTGGGATGATCGCGATGAAAGACGCTCCACACGTATGATGAATTGATCCGTGAGTAAAGAACTGCAACATGACCTACATTATTGGTTCCTTTAGCTCTTCCCCAGTATGTCTTAATTAAGTTGAAAGTTACCCCATCTGGGCCCGGGGCCTTGTTTATACCACATTCCCATATAGCCTTCCGGACGTCCTCCGATGTGAAAGGTAGTATTAGGCCAACCGCTTCGTCTGTGCTCAAGCGATTAAACCCCTCCGGACCGATCCTAGGTCTGATTTTCACCGGCTCGTTGAACTTTGTTTTAAAAGTCTTCACAAAGTGATTTTTTATTTCATTTGGGTCCGTCACCCATTCACCTTCTATCCATAATCCATTTATCCTGTTCCTAGCCATGTGACTATTGACGATCGCGTGGAAATAACTTGTGTTTTCATCTCCTAAACCCACCCATCGTGTTCTTGTCTTTTGTTGCATATCCATGGCTTGTACAGTTTGCCACTCTCTAATTGACTTTTTTACAATTCTGCCACTCTACCAATTCCACCTCAGTTAGAAGTCTATCTTCTGCTTGCCCATCTAATATTTTCAATATGTTTTGTGCAACTACCAGATCTTTCTCTTCTTCTTCTTTTTTACGTTTCCTCCATACTTTTAATTCATCTTTTACAGCTTTTAATTTCACCGCCAGCACTTCATCTTTAAATCTTGAATCACACTATTTTCCCATCCCTTTCTTTACTGCCTCGTCAAAACCGTTCAATGAGAACCAGCTGTTGAAAAGTCTAAATGATGAAGGACCAAAGCTATTATTGACTAACGTTAAGATAACCGGGCTATGATCCGAAATCTCCCTGTTTAAGGCCAGTAAGGTTGCGTTTGGCCACTTCGTCATAAATTTTTCACACACCAAAATTCGATCTAACTTGCTGAGATTTGAACCGTCACCTGATAGAAAAGTGTACTTCATTCCCCCCATGTTATATTCTTGGAAGCCCCCACTACTAATAAAATTGTTGAAGTGCATAGCTCCATTTGCGTCAAAAACAGAATTGAATCTGTCCTCTGGTACTCTCACTTCATTGAAGTCACCTAGTAAAATCCAAAGACCCGATAATACGTTTTTTATAGCAAGTAATTCTTCCCACATACTCCTTCTATGCTAGTATTGTTGAAGCATACACATTTACAATGACCAAATCCTCCTCATAACCATTGATTCTGCCCCTTACTGCTAGAAAATTCTGATTTTTTATTTCCAACTCCTTTTTGAACATACCTGGGTTCCATAGTGATAGAAGACCCCCCGATCTACCGTCCGCATCCACTTTTAAGAATTCAAACTCCGTATTATCCTAAAATTTTCTGATCTTACTTTCCGATAAATTACTAAACTGAGTCTCCTGTAACGCTATGAACGATAAATTAAATTTTGATAGAAGACCTCTTACCCCTGTCGATTTTCCGTCACCCCCTGCCCCTTTAATATTTAAGGATCCAAAGTTCATTGCAAACCTGCATCCACCTGGTCTTCTGTGACGACTGTCTTCAGTAAGCTCTCTGCCTTTGATAAATTAACCCCGATTTTTTCCCCTAGCTTTATTGTGTCCTTGACTTCACTGTCGATCACTGCTTCGTTGTCATCATTTGGGACTCCAACCTCCTGTGTCTCTGGTATCTCAGCACTTGTTTGAGACTCCTCCACATTTGAACTTTCCTCCGGACTCAAGCTCATCATCTAAACCTCCTTCATCTTGCTGTAATTCGTCAAGCTCATCCTCCAATACTCTTACCTTTATTTTGTTTCTTCTCCTTTTCACCCTTCCTTTTTTGTTTAGATTTCTCCTTTTAGGTCTGTTTCTAGATTCGTCAGACAACTCTATGTTGAGGTCAGGTAATTTACCTTTACTGATATTAGTGTTGGGTTTAAAAAATGCAGACCGGGCTTCTGCTAAATTACATCTTTTTCTTTTTTATGGTCCAAAACTTTGGGCCCAATAGACATACTTGCTGTTTGATTTAGTGGCCCACTACCTTTCTGCGAATTGTTCTCTTCTATGTTGACTCTTTGTAAACCTTCCGTTTGACTGCATCCCTGATTAGGTATCGCATTAATGTCGTTTCCTTCGAAATTTGTTCCTATCATTGGTGATGGCTGTTCGAGTGGCACCTCGTTTCCCGCATTGTTGACGTTTCGTGTTTCCTCCTCATTCACTTCTCCCGTCTCCGGTGACTTGTTTCCCGATTCCGGCTGTAACACTTCTTCGTTCTCGTTTCCCATCTTTGCTGCAGACCCATCATCGGATTGATGTGCTGTTGCTGGTTTCTCTGTTTGTTTCACCTCAGCCGTTTTATACTCTGTAATAAAGTCCAGATCCCAAAATTGGTTTGACTCTGTTATCCAAACTTCATACAGAGAATTTTTCCACCTTATGGTTATTTTCTCGTTTATGGTAGCGCCATGGTTTACCAGGACACCAACCGAATCATAATTGAAACTTAGGTCCATATCGTCTGCTACCGAAGGTCTAATTACTTTCCTAATTTTTTCACCGATACAATTGAAGACACCATCAATCCATAATTGCATAAGAACACCCCTAATTTTGAGCCATGCTACTCTTTGAAATGGAATGTCCTCCCCATTCCATCTTTTCCGTTTATTAAACCAATAGTCCTAGACCTCAACATTATTCATCATTGATGTCTCCATATCTTTTTTCGAATCATAAATTATTAACACGTTTAACCCACCTATGTATCTTACCTGATCATTCCTCAAATCCAGCTGTAGCCTCATCTTTTTTATTTTTCTAAGATGTTCCACTTTTTGAAGTTCACCCAGCATTGATTTTCCTTTCCAGTTTGCATAGGCCTTTGACTCGTTAGCGAATGTCATCCAATCTTCTTCCTCCTGTTGTATCCTTTTACCAGCTACCACCCCTGCCCAAGTCGTCCCATTTTTTAGGAACGGACTTCCTTTCACCATTGGCCTGCTATTTTCATTGTTTTCTTTTGGTATTGGCTTTTCCTTCCACATCTTTCCTCTGTTTGCTTTTTCATTCTTTACTATCTTGACAAACCTTGCAATGTTTGCTTTGATTCTCCAACCATAAAAACTTAACTGATTTAGCGCTTTCACCATTTTTTCAGCATCGACGATCTTAATAAATCTAAGAAAACCGAATCTTTTTCCCCATTTATCCAGTTTCTTTGCTATGTAAGCATCCACAATTTGACCATAATTCTTACACTCCGTCCATAATTCTCCGTCGGAAATGAGTGGGTGAATATTTGTAATGTAGAAGGTTATTGCCTTTTCTCTCGTTTGTTCTTCAATGTAATGTTTACTATACTTCTCACCAGAATTTCCAATTTCTCCATCCTCTCTTTCCATGTGGCCAAAACACAGAATTTTAAAACGTTAATAGGATTCGTATCGATCAAGCTGAACTATATGGATAGCCGCGATCAATAACAGACCTACTAAGCAATCAAATGCTGGAGATGGCCACAGGAAAACACACCGACGTTCGAAACGGAGAAGAAAACAGGACTCTGAAGCGAATGGAAGAAAGAGAGGTCGATTTAGAGATAGAGGTGATATCGGGTTAGCAAGTAGGATGCAAACACTTGAATACCTCGCACGCTAAACAAATCGGCTCCTTCTTCGTCGAGCCTCCGACGTCCAGACGTTTATTTCTCCGGCGACTTTTCGTATCCCTACTTTTTACTTATGTTTCTACAATGGTTTGATCATCATATGGTATGATTAACCCACGTTTTTGTTAGATAAGGAATGCATTAAATGGTAAAGTTTAAATAATAAAAAACATGTGAGGTTGATGAAAATGAAATAAGGAATGCGTTAAATGTATTAATGAAAAGGAACTCGGATAAGTTTGAAACGGGTAAGGATCCACGTGTAAGTTAAATAGGTATACGGTTTAGGCGAAAGTCAAAAAATAAGTGTCACAACCCCCGCCCCCTGATCTGTCCCGGGAACGGGCGTCCGCGAACATTCGTTTGTGGTGGTATCAGTTTGTTAATTATTAATTTGGCAGCGGAAATTACATTAGGACCGTAGTTAGGAAATTGTTTATCAGAGTAAAACCACCATATTTTATATTAATAACCACATGGGTAAACCCAAGTTTCTTTATTACAATACGTTTATAGGGATAAACCTTATTTTATTGAATTTAAAACATCGTCTTTTTGGTAACTTTTATAGCCACATTTTTCCAAGCCGTCAGTGCTCTCCAAGTGGCTTTTTACTAATTGGCTGTCACATTGTGTAACCTGAAACGCGTTTTAAAAACATTTGTCAGTGGAAAATACTGGTGAGTGAATCCCAATTTAATCAAGAAACATTTTATCAATTAACACAGTATTGAGAGCGATCATATTGTTTATTTCCACACAATTACCCATCCAGTACTGTGAATCCTGACTGGTGGGTCATATTACACATTGGCTAACTCGTCGTCCAATGGTAACGTGTTCCACATTTTGTATACAAAACCCCAACATACCGGCAGTAATTGAAGAACTACAACGACTCAATCACTGCTTAATCATATTGTAAAGCATTTAAGGTTTTGTAAAACAGTTCACAAAAAGGTTTAGGAAAAGCGGATAAACTCACATTGTTGTTTTAGGCTTCTTCTAGGGTTTCCTGGTGTTAAATCTATAATTTGCACAAATGTACATATGTTAGTATAATAACCCTTTAATTATATTAACGATACCCTCCCCGAGACGGTATTCCAACAACTACGTCGGGCAGAACCACGACAGTTGTTACGGAACCCTGGATCAATCGGGTAGCGTATCTAATACGAAACTGGGGTTATAATACTTACAACGGAGCAGAACCTCGCTAATTAGGGGGATATAATACCCGTATATTATGTCTACTACTTCAGAATTCAATTAGAAAGAAAAGAAATGAGCGAGTAGACTGAAGATCCGATGCCTTCTATTTATAGGGGCTGTTTTTTACTTTTAGGCGGCCCGCGTAAACATAGACCACGGGCTACGCGGCCCGCGTAGTAGCCCGGGTAGGGTTTAGGGTGTCCGGGTCATCGTATAGGCTTGCCGGGTGTTGGGCCACGTGGCGGCTTGGGGTCGTGCCAGCCATCACCTTCTCGCGGCCCGCGTAAGGGTTAAGAGGAGGGTTACGCGGCCCGCCTAAAACCCATTTTTCTTGTTTTTAATTTATTTTTAATGGCATAACGTATTTTGGGCTCGGTTTTCAAGTATGGGATATATTTTAAGACATATTAGGATATTTTAAAATATATAAGGGTGTCAGAAAATATTCGGGAGGGTTGTTATATCCTCCCCACCTTGTTTTAGAGCTCGTCCTCGAGGTCTACTGGAACAGGTGTGGGTATTTCCTTAGCATTTCTGATTCAAGCTCCCATGTGTATTCTGGTCCTCTTTTGGAGTCCCACTTCACTTTGACTAGAACTACTCTTTTGTGCTTGAGGTTCTTGACTTTCCTGTCTTCAATCTATAGAGGCATTTCTACAAACTTTAATTGCTCATTTACCTTTATATCCTTAAGAGGTACTATTAGTGACTCATCAGCTAGGCATTTCTTGAGATTAGATACATGAAATACATCATGTATTCCTGCCATTTCCTCTGGCAGTTGCAGTTGATAGGCTATAGGTCCTATTCTTTTAATAATCTTGAAAGGTCCAACATACCTGGGACTTAGCTTTCCTCTTTTTATGAATCTTACCACTCATTTCCAAGGAGAGACTTTTAACAATACTTGGTCCCCTACTTGAAATTCCAACGGTTTTCGTCTGTTGTCAGCATAGCTTTTCTGTCGATCACGTGCTGCTTTCAGTCGTTCCTTGACTTGAATGATTTTGTCTGTTGTTTCTTGTACTATCCCAGGTCTAGATAATTGCTTTTCCCCAATTTCTGCCCAATAGAATGGGTTCGGCACTTTCGTCCATAAAGTGTTTCGAATGGTGCAGCATTTATACTTGCGTGATAACTATTATTATAAGAAAATTCTATCAATGGTAAGTGATCATCCCAATTACCTCCGAAATCAATTATACAAGCTCTAAGCATGTCCTCCATTGTCTGAATTGTCCTTTCACTTTGTCCATCCGTTTAAGGATGATAAGCTGTGCTTAGATTCAACTTGGTTCCCATTGCTTTTTGGAAACTTGTCCAAAAATGAGAGGTAAAACGACTATCTCTGTCAGAAACAATTGATAGAGGAATTCCATGTAAAGAAACTATTTCATTTACATACAGTTTAGCTAATTGTTCCATACTAAAAGTTTCTTTTATTGATAGGAAATGAGCTGTCTTGGTTAGTCTGTCTACAATCACCCAGATTGTATCATTACCTTTCTTTGTTTTGGGTAATTTAGTAACAAAATCCATTGTTATCAATTCCCACTTCCAAACAGGCATTTCTAACTATTGTAATAAACCTGAAGGCTTCTGATGTTCAGCTTTGACTTGTGAACAAGTTAAACACTTAGAAACATAGGCTGTTATGTCCTTTTTCATTCCTATCCACCAGAAATTCTTTCTTAAATCCTGGTACATTTTATCGCTTCCTGGATGCATCGTATATTTAGATTTATGGGCTTCTTCTAATATGCGATGACGTAGGTTTCCTAATTTAGGTACCCATATTCTTTTCTTATGGAATCTCCAAACTCCATATGTTCCTTGTTCTAATTCCTTGATCATTCCTTTTAGTTTTTCAGTATCATCCTTGATTACTGATTCTTGTGCTTTTCTAATATGCTCATTTAAATCTACTTGTAGATTTAATTTAAGAGAACGTACCCTTTTTGGCTGTTCGTGATATTTTCGACTCAAAGCATCAGCAACTACATTTGCTTTTCCTGCATGATACTAAATATCACAATCATAATCACTAAGAAATTCCATCCAGCGTTTTTGTCTCATATTCAATTCCTTTTGCCCGAAGACATACCTTAAGCTCTTATGATCGGTGAACACAGTAAACTTACTACCGTACAGGTAATGTCTCCAAATCTTAAGAGCAAAAATTATAGCTCCAAATTCTAAATCATGAGGAATAATTTTCTTCATGATTCTTAAGTTGTCTGGATGCATATCCTATAACCTTTTGACGTTGCATTATAACACATCCATAACCTAATTTAGAAGCGTCACAATAGATTACAAAATCTTTAGTTCTTTCTGGTAACGCTAGTATGGGTGTATGAGTTAATCTTTGCTTAAGGATTCTAAAGGCTTCTTCTTGTTTTGGTTCCCATTTAAACTTAACAGATTTACAAGTTAGTTTAGTTTAGGGAATGACTATTCTAGAAAAATCTTGAATAAATCTTCTATAATAACCGGCTAATCCTAAGAAACTTCTAACCTCGGTTGGTGACTCAGGGGTTTTCCATTTGGTAATTCCCTCGATTTTTGTGGGATCCACATGAATTCCTTCATGATCAACTAGGTGTCCGAGAAATTGTACCTGTTCTAACCAAAATTTGCACTTTGAAAACTTAGCATAAAGCTTTTATTTTCTTAATAAACTTAAAAGTGCATGCAAATGCTTTGCATGTTCCTCTTTACTCTTAGAGTAAATGAGAATATCATCTATAAAGACAATTATGAATTTATCCAAATACGGCTTACATATTCGGTTCATCATATCCATGAACGCAGCTGGGGCATTGGTTAAACCAAATGGCATGACCGTAAATTCATAATGGCCATACATTGTTCTGAAAGCGGTCTTAGGCATGTCCTCTTCCTGTACCTTTAATTGATGATATCCTGACCTTAAATCGATTTTAGAGAAAAATCGTGCTCCTTGCAATTGATCAAACGGTTCATCTATTCTTGGTAATGGATACTGATTCTTAATTGTGACTTTGTTTAATTCATGGTAGTCAATGCACATTCACATTGATCCGTCCTTCTTTTTAACAAATAAAATCGGTGCTCCCCAGGGTGATAAACTGGGCTGTATGAATCCTTTCTCTAGCAATTCGTCTAATTGCTTCTTTAGTTCTTGCATTTCTGCAGGTGCCAAACGGTAAGGTGTTTTGACAATCGGTGTTGTCCCTGGTATTAAATGGATTCTGAATTCAACTTCTCGATCTGGAGGATGCCCCGGTAATTCTTCTGGAAATACATCTGAAAACTGAGATACTACTGGAATATCCCTTAATTCTTTTCCTTTAGTGTTAGTGATTATAGAAATCAAATACACTAATGATCCTTTTCTTATGTAACTTGCTGTTTTCATCACAGAGATGAATTTAGTGGATTTAGAAGTTTTATATCCTTTAATTGTGATCTTTTCACCCTTTGGTGAATTTACTTGTATCGACTTTTGATCACACAAAATACTGGCTTTATTGGCTATTAACCAATCCATTCCTAATACTACATCAAATCCTGCCAGATTCATGGGGTAAAGGTTTGCAATAAATTTCTGATTTAGAATTTCTATTCTTGCTCCTTGCAAGATTTCAGAAATTCTAATGGTTTCACCATTTGCTGTCTCTACTAGACATTCTTGTGGAAGTTTAGTTAATGATTGGTTGAGAAGTTTGCAAAATGAAGTCTTAATAAAACTTTGGTTTGCACCAAAGTCAAATAATACATTAGCAAAAATATCATTAACTAAAAACGTACCGGTGATCACATCCGGGATTATCTTTGCTTCTTCTGCAGTCAGAACAAATGCTCTAGCGTTTTTGGTATTCTTGTTGTTCGTAGCTGGAGCTAATTTTGGGCAGTTAGGCTTGATATGACCTTGTTCTCCACAATTGTAACATATCATGTTATTAGCTTTCTTCCTACAGTCTTCTTCCTTGTGTCCTGATATTTTGCAAAAGTTACAGTATATGGAGCATCTTCCTGAATGTTTTCTTTTGCAATTCTTAAAGTAGGTTGTAGAGGTAGAGCCTATATTTTTCCCACGGTTAGAATTTCCAGAACGAATTTCTTGTGTGAGCTTCTGGGTTAGGTTCCTCCTTTGATCCTCTTCTCGTGTACGGATTAATTCATCTGTCAAGGTATTGGCTAGTTCTACAGCTTCTTCTATGGTTTGAGGTCTAGCTGCATTGACTACGTGTCTTATTTCCCCGATTAATCCCCAGATATAACGGGAGATTAATACTGGTTCAGGTGAAGCAAGGGTTGGCACTATTGTAGCATATTCAAAGAATAACTTAGTGTACCCCTTACTATCTACACAAGTTATTCTAAGGTTTAAGATCTTGTTTGCTATTTGTTCTTTTTCATTAGGAGGGCAGAATTTCCTTTCTACCATGTTTTTAAACTCCTCCCATTCCATATTGTAAGTTCTATTACTTCCTTTAGTCTGGAGAATTGTATTCTACCATTCTAGTGCTGAATTCTTAAACAAATTGGAAGCAAACATTATCTTATCTTCTTCTACGCATTTGCTTATTCTTAAGACTGCCTCAGTCTTTTCTATCCAGTGTAGGGTTGCAATGGCCCCTTCGTTCCCCGAGAATTCCATTGGTTTACAAGACCAGAATTCCTTAGAAGAACAACCGTAAGACACGGTTCTTCTTCTTTTGGGAATGGACATTTGAAGTACGGGTCCATTGTTTACGCTATTTTCAGGTTCGGAAGGTCGCTTGCTATCATGCTTACTTTTATTTTCTGCTTCTCTAACTGTTTGAATAATATATGGCATCGCATCTATTATTCCTTGTGCCACTATGTGTTGGATGACACTGTTATCCACTTGGTTTCCATTGTTGTTTGGAATTTCGTTACCCGAGTTATTCTTACTCTGGTTATCATTATTCAGATTTCCCTGGTTTACTTCGTCGTTCATCTGAATTTTAAACATTTATCACATATTAATATCACAAGATAATTAATAGTTTAGGTAACAACCACATAACACACATATTGGTCAAAAACGTCGAGAATTGCGACTTTACTCTTTTCATATAGTATGCGTCAAATACACACTAAAACAGGAAATCAAAAATTACAATATTATGCATCACTAGCCACGAAATGGTCTATACTACAATATATATATATATATATATATATATATTCATACAAACATATTATTATATTATTATATTATTATTATTATTATTATTACCAACCCCACTTATTATCTTCATGGATATGGATTTCCCCCGAAATCCATCTGACGCTCGTCGTATTTCCAGATGAGTTGTTCTCCAACATACCTCATCCTCTCACTACTTTCTAAGATTTCTTCTCCGAAAATTCGAAGTTCTTGCAAGTTCTCTGCACTCATTGGGGGTGCAGGTACTGGTACTGGATATTGTGGTCTGGGATTCTCCTGAGGGTACGGATTCTCTAAAATTTCCCTAATGTATTCATTGTTGTCATAATAGGGATCTAGAGGATCCAGACCTGGATACGCTGCTATGTTTGGCAAGGTTTCGTCATTTAGATGGTAGCGTGGCACATAATCCCTAAGATCATCAAACCATGGATCATAATTTGGGTCTAAGGGATTAGGGGCTGGTATCCTAGATATTTCCTCAGGGTTGAAATCATGTATTTCTACCTCCATCGGCTAAGTGGGAATTAAAGGTAAAGGTTGTGGGGCTACTAGTTGTTCCTGACTTGGGTCGGCAGCAGTCGTTGCTAGGATATGGAAATTGGCTAGGCTTCTATTAAGCATATCCTGTGTATGGGCATCTGACTCTCGCTTAGCGGCTGCTAGGACTCTTTGCTGTTGCAACTTTCGCATTTTTTTTCTACGCTCAAAGGCTCCCTTACTGAACCATCCTCTCTTTTTCTGAGGGAATGGCTCTTCCGATTGAGCTTTAAAGGCAAATATGTCACACCCCTTTCTAAGACGGAAGCACGAGGTGTGATCTTGAAAGGTTTTCATTGCATACGATTGGTAAACATACTACATGCTCGTAAAAATAACTCCATATGCCAAACATTACATAACTGAAATCATAGTTTAAGTGTTTACATCACAAGACAGCATTTTGTCTGAAAAGTTTACAACTTTACTCAAAGGTAAACATAAACAACATCCACGAGCAAGAGTAAGACCGTGCACACATCCACTTTAGTTACCTGAAATACATGTGAGTTTTTGGAAAATCGTCAACATAATGTTGGTGTGAATTCATGCAGTTTTTGTATTGAACGTTTGTATACTTTGTATGAAAACATGGTATGTAATTTGTATAAATCAAGTATTCCTGTATGTATCGAGTTTGTTAATGGGTTGCAAGGCCATTAACATGTGACACGACATAGGAAGCATCCAAACCATAGACATTTTTCTAGTTGTCGATTCACGACTGAGACACAAAAGCACTACTTGGTACTAGTTATCACCAAGAGTGTAGCTGCCCAAAAACCCATTAGATCTAACCTTTTGTCCTGCGGTCTTAGTATGTACACGATTAATGGTGCTTCTGGTACCCTATTCTTAACACGATTTCAAGTATCATTCCTTAGTTCTTGTATCCAGCATACCGTAACACATGTATTTTCCCCAAGTTTAAAAAGTATGTAAAAGTTTAAAAGTGGACATGAACTCACTTTTCTGTAAACATTTAGTAACATGTATTTTACCCCCGAAGTTATAAAACTGAAAAAAGTTAAAAGAAAAGGGGGAGCATGAACTCACAACTTTGCGTTTCTTGCGCCGTAAACTTCACCGGGTTTGCTTATATAGCGTCGTGACCTATACGTGTTTTATTAACGTTATTCACTAGACTTGTATCGCACAAGTACAAGTCACAATCTTTTATGTATATGTTCTTTGTTGTTAAAAATAATTTATATTTTTAACTATGTATCTTACTTATATTATTTTCTCAGAAATAAATATAAGTGTCTTGTATTTTTCACCCGAGTTAAATATTTTGTCCAAAACTTCATTCTAAGTTCGTAACTTATCCAAGTTACATAATCTTTTAAGAATTATATTTTCATAGATATATCTTCTTGTATTTGTCTAAGCATGTTGTATGTGTATTTTGTATTTTTCTACTCCTTGGGAGTATTTAGTGTATTTTCAAGTCCTAATACACTATTACATATAATACATACTACATACACTTAGCACAAAATTTTGGTGATCAATAAATATATATATTTTCTTCAAAAATATACATACTTAATATCAATTTTTATCTTGAAGAAATCATTGTTTCTTAATCTTGAAGTTTACATAAAAATTTAGGGAAACCTTGGTAAATGCTTTTAGGTAAATTTTTAGGGAATAAGTTTCACCAAAACTTATATTTTTCTAAGTGTTAAAATTCTATAGAAATTTTGACATAGTTTCCCCTAAAAATGGAGGTTTCCCATGTTTTCAAAACATGTGTTTATTTTCTTTTAAAATCATCACAACAATCATCAACTCATTTAACAATTACCGAGTGTCAAAATCAAGTAAATTACACTACATCATGAACTTGAAGTTTTTGTAAAAACTTGTAGTAACTTATCATGTTATTTAGTAGGTTTAGTTACCCTTATAAACATATTTATTTGTTTCTAAATCATATTCTTGAAAGACTTAGTTATTTACAACTTGTAAGATGATTTTTCTAAAAATACTTCTTTTGTATTTTTTCTTGTTACACACATGTTTCTAGTTTTGTTTAAATACTAAAAATATGATTAGTTTATTTAGAAACCATGACTTTGTAAATCTTGTAACTAAACTTGGTTTCTTGAGAAAATTATTTTTGTAATCATCTATTTACAAGATTTGTATTTTGTTTAAATCATCTTTACATATGAAAACCAATTTCATCATTCAAGTTCATGAAGACATAAAGCATGAGGATCTTGGTTTTTCACAAGATCACCACTTTAACTTACTAGTTCACGTGTTTAATCACAATCTCGTAGGTTTCTTATGATGTCTAACATCACTAACACAAATAATCATTCATCAAGAAGCAAATCATCATCATTTACATGTGTTCTTATGTATTTAAGCTTATGTTAAAGTATCATGATCATGTTCTTTTGTGTTCTTGTGATTAACAATATTCATCACTTTTAACCATCAAAATATGAAGTAACAACAAGTGATAAGAAGCTTACAACTAGCACAAGGGCTAGGGAAGAACATGTCACACCCCCAAAATCCACGCGCGGAGTATCACCGCTTTGAGGCGTGACATGACCAGGATCGAGCCACCAATCATATTGAACATAACAAGTAATAAGTAAAATTCAACCACACAATATGATAGGTGTTCAAATAAAAAACGTAGTTAAGTATTTAGCGGAAGCATAATTGTAAAACCCAATGTAAGTATTAAGTACAAAATAAAGTAATGTTTTTAGCATGGCACACACTGCCATGTCCCACAACGACCACGCCTCCCTGTGCAAGCTCCATGAGTACCTAACGACCTGCAAGGCATGTAACAACGAGTCAACAACAAAGTTGAGCGAGTTCACAGTTGGTTGTTTAGTTATAGCATTAGTTTCCTAAATCATATATTCGTTTTGTAAACCATGTATCGTATTAATTCGTATCGCGGTCTCCCAGACATGTTTGCGAAGATTAGTGGGGGCTTCTCATGTGCATCGTATGTATCGCGGTTTCCCAAACATGTTTGCGAAGATTAGTGGGGGCTTCCCATGTTGTATATTACTAGACTAGTCGTATCCATACGTGCCCTTCTTGATCCAATGACCGTAGCAAGTATGAGTGTACGTAGGTTTTACGTACGTGCCCTTCAATCCGAGGACAGTGAAAAGTAGTTTAATAGTAGATAGTACGTGTAGTTATTCAATCCCATTCCCAACCCACCGGGAATCCCATGCCTTAGGAGTGTGAACTCACCTCGGTTGCTCGGTTTGACTCTTAAAAATCACTAATAGTCAAGGTCGGTCAATCACGTCCTAGTATGATTACCACTTAGTTTATTAGTGACTTCAAAATAGAGCACAAAGTTCCTACACGTATCTATCACATAACATGCATCACTTTAACGGTTCATGCCCATATAAACTTCCCATCTATTCCCCACTCATAAACAAACATACGACATTTCACATAACACTTTTATTGACATATAACATGTTACATCATTCTCAGATAACCTACCCGACATTTAGACACGCAAATCACTACTTATGTCATTTCAGCTTTAATCTTCAAAACTGGGCTGTTTTCGGGGATTTTAATAAAATAGTTAACTTATTCCAAAAATTCCCAAATTCTTACAGAAAGTCTTAAACGATCCAGATATTATTGTGTAAAAATATCGGGATCCAATTCATCACCAATATTTTATAAAAATTCATTTTCCGGACTGAACTCAGATTTATCTTTTTCTAACTGCAGTCCACGGAATAATTTATTTAAAATTTATCGAGAGTCCGATTTACGAAATTCCAGTGAGGTAATTACAAATACATCAGTTGTCATCTACTGTACAAATTTCATGAGCTGATTCATCATAGATTTCCAGTTATGACCAAAAACACATCACCCATTTACTGCAGCAAAAACTCAGCTTCAGCTGCTGTTTTTAAAAGGGTCTTTAAAAATAGTAAACGAAGTCCAAAAATTATGATTCCAGTGCCATTAGAACCGTATTCCATAATACATAAATCTAGACTTCAGAAAATACATTTTTCGCTTTATTAAGGTTCGGTTACAGCCAACTGAAGTTGGCTGTAATCACTAAACAGCTTTCTGTTTTTCAGCTTTAACATTCTAAAGCGAGTTATATTGGTTCCGTTAACATGCATAATAATCAACAACATTTCTAGTACTCGATATTAACAATTAAATCAGCAAGTAATTAGCAATATATCCAAACAACTCCATACTAACATTTTTACATCATGTTTCATCTTTTTAATGTTCTTGTTTCTTTAGTGGTTTGAACATACTAAACATACTACAACTTGTAACCAAAAAACAAGATGAGCAAGGGTTTGTCAAGAGCTTACTACTAGCACAAGGCTAGGGTAGAATCTAGTGCAAAGATGATGAGAAAAGATGATGAACAAGACTAGAACAAAGCTCCTTTGAATGCTCTTCAAGATGCAACCTCCATGAATCAACTTTGAAGCTTGAATAGAACTTGTAATTGAAGAAGATGAAGATGTGAAGTGGTGGTGGTGGGTTCGGTTTGGGGGAGCCGAAAATGAGAGAGAGAG
This sequence comes from Helianthus tuberosus, assembly GCA_030545235.1. Taxonomy (NCBI): domain Eukaryota; kingdom Viridiplantae; phylum Streptophyta; class Magnoliopsida; order Asterales; family Asteraceae; genus Helianthus; species Helianthus tuberosus. The sequence goes on from CM060443.1 coordinate 181,685,637, forward strand.
AGAGTGAGGATGGAGTGGAGTGATGAAGTGAGTTATAAGATATCAAATGATTTGGAGATCTAGTGCACCTTACATAATCTCTTACACTCAAATATTATGGAAGGTAAATCAAGCAAGATCTCATAAAATATTGAAATAAATCTTGGTGGGGTCCCACATGCTCATGACCGATTTGGGGGGGGGGGGGGGTCTTGATGTAAAATTTCAACTAATTGGTAATTGGTAGTTAGAATGTAAGTAACTTGATAATATATGTTTGTGTGATGATTTTTTTTTTGGTGGGTGTTATGGTACACGGAGATCATGACTAGCAAAAAATAATTAAATAATGTGTTTGACAAATATTTGGTGTCCCGGGTAATGTCCGGTTGTTCGGTCGGATACTGTTCCGTTAAAGTGTTTAATTGTTCCGTAAGGCGTCTTATATATACATTTTTGTAACACAATTAATTCCTAACACATAGGAAAATATACTGGACTATTTAGTAACTTTTCTGTATACTACTAGTATGTTAACACGCACATGTAAGTATAACACCGTAATCAGAGAGCAGTTAAATGATTCAACACAATCACCAAGCACTTTAATTATCGTTAAATAATCGTACGGATACATGGAATTACGAGGGTTGTCACATTCTCCCCCTGTTAAGAAAATTTCGTCCCGAAATTTAGTGCGTAGTTACTGAGGAAGCTAGTTAAGTTGCGGTGTTTACTGGTTTTCCTGGGGTGTCACAGAACACTTGATGTTGAAGATGATAAATGGGTTGGATAAAAGCAAATGAAGAAGGTTCTTCAAGATCCACAGGCTCTAAAGCTCCTTAAACACCTTCTTGCACCTTGTGACTAACTTGGAATGATTGAATAATGGATGAAAGTGGTGGTGGTGTGGTGAGCTAGGATCGGCCGAAAGTGGGGAGGAGAGGAGAAGGTTGATGGTGTGATGAAGATGAAGTGAGAATGGTTATACTTATAGTTCAAGACAATATCTCCTAGTGAATCTTACAAGATCATATAATATCTTAGTAATATCATATGCAATCTAAATGAATCCAAGCAAGATCATATGCAATCTAATGAGATCAAGTAAGATCTTTGATGGGGGCCACCATGACCGTCCACTATATAGGGGGGGGGGGGGTAAAGTGTAAATTCCAATCTCTAATTGTATAAATAAGTTAGTTTTCCAATATAAAGTTTAGGTATTTAATGTGTTATTATGTTATAAGAGGTGTTATGGTGTTCGGGGATCATAACTAGCTCAGAAACATTAAAACAATGCTTCTAGTAATATTTTGATGTTTCGGGTAATGTCCGGTTGTTCGGTTAGATACCGGTTCGTTAAAGTGCTAAATTGCACCGTTTAGTGCCCTTTAAGTACCCTTTTGTGACGCTTTTAATTCCCGACACTTAGGAAAGCATTTAGGGCCATTTAGTCATATTTTTACATGTTACTAACTTATTACAATGCTGAACTTTGCTTTAATGTATGAAATTCAGCATTTAAAGTGTGTTTCGGGTGCTTTTCAGTGCGTATTTTTAGCTTTCGGAAAGTCTATATGTTAACCCTTGTATATACTCTTGGGTTTCAATGTATTTTAGACTTTGGACCTACTCCTAGGCCCCAATTCTATTGTCTGACTGATTTCTGCAGAATTGTTGACAAAATGTGTCTTACCGGTGAGTTTACTAGTATTTCTGACGCAACGCTATCATTAATGCATAAAGCAATATTTGTAGTATAAAACATGCATGAATTCACAAGTATAGCATGTAATCGGACAATGTTGACATTTAAGCACATAATTGCAGTTATTAAGTATTAATTAAATTGTACGGAAATTACCGGTTTTGTGCCAGTTGTCACAAAATAACCCTTCTTCCTGATCAGCAGAATACCCAGAGAGGGTAGGCTGGGAAGAGGTACCTTCACTCCTAGGTGAATCGGACAACTGACGATACACGTCTGAGGGTCCTTGATCACTCATACTGTAAACTAACAAATAGTCAAATAACACATAACAATAAAATACAGATAATCACCTAATTTAAGAATTTATTTCCTAACAATTTAAATAATTTGATGTCAACAGAACACTTCTATGGCTGAATCAGTGGCTAAGCTCTGATACCACCTTCTGTCGCAACCCCTGCCCCCTGATCTGTCCCGGGAACGGGCGTCCGCGAACATTCGTTTGTGGTGGTATCAGTTTGTTAATTATTAATTTGGCAGCGGAAATTACATCAGGACCGTAGTTAGGAAATTGTTTATCAGAGTAAAACCACCATATTTTATATTAATAACCACATGGGTAAACCCAAGTTTCTTTATTACAATACGTTTATAGGGATAAACCCTATTTTATTGAATTTAAAACATCGTCTTTTTGGTAACTTTTATAGCCACATTTTTCCAAGCCGTCAGTGCTCTCCAGCTGGCTTTTTACTAATTAGCTGTCACATTGTGTTACCTGAAACGCGTTTTAAAAATATTTGTCAGTGGAAAATACTGGTGAGTGAATCCTAATTTAATCAAGAAACATTTTATCAATTAACACAGTATTGAGAGCGATCACATTGTTTATTTCTACACAATTACCCATTCAGTACTGTCAATCCTGACTGGTGGGTCATTTTACACATTGGCTAACTCGTCGTCCAATGGTAACGTGTTCCACATTTTGTATACAAAACCCCAACATACCGGCAGTAATTGAAGAACTACAACGACTCAATCACTGCTTAATCATATTGTAAAGCATTTAAGGTTTTGTAAAACAGTTAACAAAAAGGTTTACGAAAAGCGGATAAACTCACATTGTTGTTTTAGGCTTCTTCTAGGGTTTACTGGTGTTAAATCTATAATTTGCACAAATTTACATATGTTAGTATAATAACCCTTTAATTATATTAACGATACCCTCCCCGAGACGGTATTCCAACAACTACGTCGGGCAGAACCACGACAGTTGTTACGGAACCCTGGATCAATCGGGTAGCGTATCTAATACGAAACTGGGGTTATAATACTTACAACGGAGCAGAACCTCGCTAACTAGGGGGATATAATACCCGTATATTATGTCTACTACTTCAGAATTCAATTAGAAAGAAAAGAAATGAGCGAGTAGACTGAAGATCCGATGCCTTCTATTTATAGGGGCTGTTTTTTACTTTTACGCGGCCCGCGTAAACATAGACCATGGGCTACGCGGCCCGCGTAGTAGCCCGGGTAGGGTTTAGGGTGTCCGGGTCATCGTATAGGGTTGCCGGGTGTTGGGCCACGTGGCGGCCTGGGGTCGTGCCAGCCATCACCTTCTCGCGGCCAGCGTAAGGGTTAAGAGGAGGGTTACGCGCCCCGCCTAAAACCCATTTTTCTTGTTTTTAATTTATTTTTAATGGCATAACGTATTTTGGGCTCGGTTTTCACGTATGGGATATATTTTAAGACATATTAGGATATTTTAAAATATATAAGGGTGTCAGAAAATATTCGGGAGGGTTGTTATAATAAGGGCGCCTAGAATTGTGTCATGTATCCCCAAAGATTTATTATTAGAATAACCGTTAGTTTACAACTGTGTGGTTTGACCCCAAAATCATTAACACCCTTAAGAAAACAATGGGTAGTTACACCATTCACGTTTGCAAAGCGCTACACTTTACAATCTTTCGTTTGTTAATTGTCTAGTGAGCAACAAATATGTGGTGAAGTGACGTTATTAACCTTGTTCTTTAATACTAACCCAATTAATACATTCCTTGCCCTAATTTCTTCCCCAAATCGATGTTTAGTAGTTCGAGCATCATCATCTTCATCTCCAATTCGATCGATTGAAGTGAACATCGACCCGACATTAATACCTTATTCATTCACAATGTCACAACCATCATCATCGAGTCCACAGAGGTACGAAGCAACCAATATAATTTGCAGCAAGCGTAGTGGAGCTACATACTATCGCATATCAAACCCTGATGCAAATCCAGGTCGCCGATTCTTGTGCTGTGTAAGTCTTGCAGTTTTATGTTGTTTAATTAGATAATTATGCTGAACATTTTGTATTAATTTGTTTTGGTGAGTATGTTGCAATAAATGAGATAAGTGTGGCATAATTTACAGAAGGGCAGTTGTGGATGGCTACGATCGATGAGCTGATATTCCCACCTGCTGATATTCCAATCTATTCTAGATGTGACAATTTAATACCTGCTTTGTTAAGGGGTATCAAGAAGCATGAACAATTAGCAAAGATGAAAGCTAAGGAAGTGTTGAAATCGAAGATTGTGCTAGGGATTAGATGGTTTTTGTATCTTGTTTATGTAATTTACCAAAAGCTATGTAATTTGTCAGTGTATTTATATGTTGATGACTTATAATCGATCTAATGCTTGCAATGTTAATGTTGAAAACCTATAATAGATCTAATGTTAATGTATCTTATTGTTATTGTTGTTGTTGTTGTTGTTCAGTTGTTATTCTTGTAACTTATTGTCATTCATGTAACGTATGCATTCCCATATTATTTGTAGCAATGTTGTGAACATGCTGAAGACGATAAGGTTCAAAAAGCAGTTGTGCAAATAGAAGTGATTGTGCAAGTAGAAGAGGTTCAAAAAGAGGTTGTGCAAGTAGAGGCTATGCGAGTAGATAATATTCAAATAAACAAATGTGCAAGTAGAAAATGTTTTGCAAGAAGAAGGCAATGATGACAAGGATGAAGAATATTATAAAGAACTCGAGTTGGACTATGACCCAGAAGTATTAAAACGAGATATGATTACGAGGCTCCCATAGAGGAGGACGATTGGTATCATAATCCATATGAAGGGGAGCATAATTCTGATTCAGAGTGGGTTTTTCAATTACATATTGAACCCGTCGTAGATATTGATATTCGCTTTAATTGTTATAACGAGTGTCGATACCATAGAAATTGAACCAATAACTTTTCCGTGACTATTGAATACTGTTGCGACATGGGTTTTTTTTTTGTCTTCACGTAGACATTTGAATACTTTTTGAACCCGCTGTGAAGCACGGGTGATAATCCACTAGTTTTATTTAAAAAGTTAAAATATAACACACGTAAAGTTTAACAACTTAATCTAACTTATCATAGTCATTTGTAACTAGTGGGATTTCTCCTCTCGAAGCAATGTGAATTCGATCGATATCATTTCGGTTCGTTACGTGGAGTGAGTTCGGTTGGTATCGATTAGATATAGCTTACGATACAAAGGTACCTTTATTTCGATTACAACTCCCGAAAAATGCATTAATCAGAAAGTTTGTTTACAACGGTTTCATTACACAAAAAGTTGTCTGATGCAACCCAAAATAAAGTTGTATTTTACATTGATTGAAAACCACAAAAACGAGTGTCGGTATCAATTCCATTCATCACAGTACCGACTCTCGAAATAGCTTATGATATAAAAAAATACCTATTTCGAATACAACTCCGTTTATAAACAAAATTAATGTCAGAATTTCTAGAAAAAGAAATATTAAACACAATCATGTATTAAGGTTTTTAAAAAGTTAATAAGCCAAAGTTATACAATTAAATGAATTAAAAAAGTATATTATATATAATACAAAAATTAATTTTGATATTAAATAAAACCACACCTATACTAAGTTGTAACTATTCACAAGTTACTTTTGGTATATATAGTAATTTTAGTTGTATATTTGTAATTTTGAGGTACTAACATATTAAAGAATACAATTAATTAATATATCATGTTATGTTAGTGTAAACCCGTGAATATGCGTTAGTGAACTGTACACATGTTCATATACAAGTATATGTGACTGATTTTCTCTAACTCTACGTAGTTTTTATATAAAAAATGATAGTTAAAATTTAAGCAATTATTAGGTGTTCTAATTCTATGTATTGAAACGCAAAATAAAAAACTGAGACATGTAAAAAAGCTATGAATATCTGAACTGTTTAGTGGTTACTCTTTTCCCTAATGAAACTAACACGTGTATACATCGTTTTGGTTATGTTACAACTTTGTATTAACTTTATATTTTGAGTTTTTTTTTTTTTTTATTTCACTTGTCATAGCATGTGCCGGTACCGTAAACCAATACCAATGGAATTCCCGTCGCGTCCCCACAGCAACGTGTGGGTTGAATGCTATTTAACAATCAAAACAGTAAATAGAACAAGAATTTTTTACCCGTGCTTTGTGCCGGAGACCCGGTTGGCACTGGTTCAGTTAATTAAAAGGCGACTACATGTTTGTCGGCCGGAAAGACGATGGTTGTCCGTGGAAGAAAGTCATCAGACGCCCATTTTCGGAGCCTCTCAATTTCTGTTTCATCCATGTCCATTTACAGGGTACAACTGTTGACAACCTATTTTTACTCTTGTTCATGTTTCGGAAAGTTTGCAACTTTCAACTCATTCGATAAAGTGTATGATAAATGATAAGTCTGCAATGTAAAGGTACAAATGATGATTTGAAACGTCACCACTCAAACTTAAATACATGGGACATAACTAGAAAGGGATTTACTAATGCGTTAAAGTGATCTTCAATGAAGGTTTTGGAAATTTTGTGATGCAAACATGTCTGACTTGTGATAAAAAAAAGTCTTGAATAGTTAAATGTATTATGGCATAAAGAAGTCTTGAATAGTTAAACGTATTATGGCATTGACCATATCCCCATAAGGTTTGCAAGTGAGATTATATGAGAGTGGAAATTTAGTAATCTCCAAAACAATGACTGCTGTAATCAAACATATTTGTTATATTATATACGATTTGTATGAGGTAATACTGATGTCTTGTTTGATTCAACTAAGTTTTTAATGCTAGTTAACTGATATATCACACAATTATGCAGCTAAATTTGTAGCAAATTCACGAATAAGAAGCCTTACAGCAGAATAGATGTTTGGGACTTGTCTAACCCCAAGCAGCGAAAACTCAGTGGGGGCGGGACTCTTAAAATTTTAATCGATGGGGGTCGGACTATTAAAAACCCAATATCTTTTGGAAATTTTTGGTAAAACTAACGCTACGAGCAAAAATCGATGGGGCCGGGGGGTGTTAATTTTCTTGTAATATTTTAATATCACTATGACCACGGGCCATGGCCATAGCATCCAATAAGATTCATCAGATTTTGATCCTGATAAACAACCACCATCTGATGGATCAACCAACACATCACATCTTATGAACCCATGATGGTTTATGAACGATGATGCATAACAGAAGAATTAAATTACATAAAACTACCAATAAGTAACAACTTCAAATACTTGTAAAATATTTGGAGCAAGAACATAATTAGAGTCGGAAACGTGACTAGATCTAGTAGAGAGGCCGGGTTACTAGTATCATTCGCTTGGCTATTGTTTTTCACTGAACAGACATACGAGGACAAAGGTTCGGTGACGTTAAGAGGGTAACCGAGGAGAATGTTCTCACGAACAAGGTAACATAGGCATTCGGCCTTATCCATTGAAGATGTTACAACATTGAGATGACGGCTCCCTGGAGAGATCATTTAGTGGGGCGGATATGTGAGAGGGCAAGACGAGAAGGAGATGACCGAGTCCGCGCAACCTCCATGCGCCTGAGGCGGTGCGCCAGAGGCTGCGCAGACTAGTTTTGAAATCTCCTACTCACCTTGCCTTCCGTACATATCCGCTCCACCAAATGATGTATCCAGGAAGCCACCATCACAATGTTGAGGCATATTCAAAAACTACTCGTTTTGATTGCAACTGATCTAAATCCTTTCTTCCTCCTCAAAAACTACTTGCATTCTTGGATCTTTTTTTCTTGCTTTGTTTGATTGTGAATTGTAGAATTAAATAAAACAGTTTTTGTTACAAAAAGAAGGAGGATATATAGGAGGTATCCTTTTGTTTTCCAACTTAATCAATTTGCTGTTCAAAACTTAAATTTCGGATGAGAAAAATTAAAGAATCCAACAAACTGCAAGCCACCATTCTACAAGTAGGATCCAAAAGGCTATAAACTCTAATGTTACGGACTTGCGGTTAAAAAAGTCGATATTAAATATAAAATCTTTTCTACATTCAAGATTTAAATCGGGTTCAATCAATTTAATTATTTTATTAATTAGTCAAGATTTAATTAATATATGATAACCGTTTAAAAATGATTATATTGAACATGAAAAATCATATGAATGTGGTAAGAGTGTGGGGTGTGGAGGGCCTTGTGTCGGGGCATTGCTCGACACGTGACGAGGGTGGGATCCGCAATCTAAAAACTCAAAAATCAAGGGTGTGGTGGGACGTCCGTTAGCTGGGCGTGTCCAGCAATGTTGATTTTTTTTAAAACTATTTAAAATATCACTTAATAAAAATAACACACTAATTAAATTAAAAGATTACATAGAATATTTAAAAAAAATACAAATAAAATTAAAAAAACCTACAAAAAAAATAATAATAAGAGTTAAATACACTGTTAGTCCATGTGGTTTGTGGAAAGTAACAATCTCGAGTACTAATAGTTTAAAGTAACATGTTGAGGTTTTAGCATTTAATTTTGTAATATCCTAGTGTCTTAAGGCCAACAGTTGTTAAATACTAACGGAAAACTTAGGGTATTTTCGTCATTTCAAAACTTAGTACTCAAACTTGTTAATTTGGAAGACCACAGGGACTAACCTCGCAATTAACTCTTATAATATTTAAAACACAATTGTTATTTTTTATATTTTTATTTAAAACACAACTGTGACAAAAAAAATGGTCGTAAAAATCCGAACCGGGTCATATCTTACTCTTTTTAATATATAAATAAATAAATATGCATATATACAACCATAAAAATTAAAATTTTGGCAATATGATAAATAGAGCCCACCTCTTCATTTGAAAATTAAGATTTCATCTCAGCTAGTTTTCATTTTGTTGTGATAGAACTACTATGTTTAGCTATTTTGATATAGTTTTGGACAACTTGTTTTAAGATTGTTTTGGACAGCTTTTTGCTTTTAGTGAACCGGACACTAGCAACTTATTTTGGATACTTCTATTGTGAAATGTCACTTTGGCACCAACTATTTTTTAGTTATAATTATATGCTGTAGCTTTTAATTTTTTTTCCTTGTGCATCATGTATATATTTGGTTGTAGCTTATTGTATTTATTTTAGTGTGTATATGTTTGAAAACTTGAATAAAGGGGTTGGGCCTAAAACGCTCAAACCGTGAAACTGAACCGGAACTGAAACCTAAACCGTTAATAATGGTTCATTTGGTTATATTTTTTGACGATACGGTTTTGGTTTTCAATGATCAAAACTAGTTACTTTACGTATAAATTTGCTAATTTACATATAAGCTAACTACGGAAGTGGCTTCAAAGTAGCTTTAATTACGTTAATTGTGTTAATTACGTTTAACTATTTAAAAATGTTTAATTAAATAATTAAAAATGTTTAGTAAAATAATAAGATAAAAAAAATTATGTTTTAAATATTACAAGAGTTGATTTTGTGCTTAATAATATGGTTAGTCGATGTGGTTTCTCCAAATTCAAGGTTGGGTATTAAGTTCTTAGTTAGTTTTTAACGACAGTTAGCTTTAAGGGTCTACGATGTTACAAAATCAAACGTTAAAGCCTTAGATTGTTACTTTAAACTATTAGTATCAAAGGTTGTTACTTTTCTACAAACCACAGGGGACAAACGATGTAAACTCAAATAATAAAATTAAATACTACATAAAAGTTACTCCATGTTATATTCTTTTCATTATTTCTTCTTTCATTTCAAACGTCATTGCCAGTTGTGGGCCGGTAAGGACCTAAGGTGATCGAGGGGCATAGCGAGAAATTTCTTATCTTCGCGTTTTTCTTTTAGAGATATCTTTTTATCGAACGACACTTGGATATTTTTCCTGATCTCGAACCTTTGTTGTTCGAGCAAATTAAATGTATCAAATTTGGTATTAAGATCTTCCAACTGGTCGGAGTACAACCCTTTAACCGAGGCCGAACCCGAGGCCAAACCCGATCTCGATCTTTGAAGCCGCTTTTTTGATGTGTCTCTACCAAGTGGGCGGGAAGGAGAATCATCAAAATAATCCTGATTAAAATCAAACTCTTGATCACGAGCATCGGACTGAGCTTGGGACGAGGGTGTTCTTGACCTTTTTGATGAGGTTGACTCGCTAGTAGGAGGGATTGTCGGCCATTTCAAAGCGTACCTACATATATCCCAACAATGCATGTATTTGAAGTCGTTCTTCTTGTTCTCTCTGTATATTAGCAAGGCATTCTTGACAAAGCGGACCTCGGTTTCACCGCTTCTTGGCGAGTTCTTCGCCTTATGGAAACAAGCGTTGAACGCGGTGACGTGAGCATTTATATCCCCCCACTTCGACGAGAGGCTATCATTTTCACGATACAGCTCCCCCTTTGCATTTGCGTATGACATGTTTTCTTAAACGAATCCCAAAAATCATTTTTATGTCGTGAATTCCCTATTGCAAAACACAAATAATATTATAAACAAAAATTATAATAAAACTTAAAATAATAATATTGTAAACATTAAATATGTTATATTAAAAATACCATGAATCGGATTTTGCGATTCGTCGATCCAACATCTTGTCAAAGTAACTTCTTCTTGAACTGCCCATTTTATTTGTGTTCGTTGAGCGGCCGCTAAAGATTTCCCTTCGTCCGTTTTTTTCTTGTGGCATCTTTTTTTATCGTTTTTAATGACGAACTACCAACGTCTTGCGGGTGAGTTTTGGGTACAGATTTGAGTTAGGACAGGCTAACTGGAATATAATTGTGAGAACTCAATCACTTGATTTTATTCATAACAATAAGATACAATATATAGGCCTACAATACAAAGAGTACATGGAAACTAAATATTACATAATCAATTACAATATTTGTGTAGATAATCTCGGACATAATTTCGTAAATCATTTACTGATTTACGTTAGCTATTACCCCCCATCAATCGAACAGGTGGGGGACCAACACGAAGTAATCCCCAAAATTTTTCAAATAGAGGACGAGAGAGACTTTTCGTGAAAATGTCCGCAACCTGGAGATTGGATGGAACAAACTTTGTATGTAGGTGCCCGGAGGAGACGAGTTCTCGAACGAAATGATAATCAATATGAATGTGCTTGGCACGCTTATGGGAAACCGAATTTTGGCTGAGGAAAATAGCACTTTTGTTGTCATAGAGTAAAGTAGGACGAGCCATGGGAAGCGCATGCAGCTCACGAAGAAGATGAGTGAGCCAAATGATTTCAGTTGCGGTTTTTGCCAGAGCACGATACTCAGACTCACAACTAGATCTTGAGACTGTGGGTTGTTTCTTTGCACTCTAAGACACAAGATTGCCGCCTAAGTAAATGGAGTATCCATAAGTAGATCGCCTTGTTTCTATGCAACGGGCCCAGTCAGCGTCAGAATAGCCAACTAAAGTAGTAGTAACAGGTTTGGAGAAAGTCAATCCAAAAGTAATCGTGCCTTTGACATAGCGAAGAATCCGCTTAACCGACTGAAAATGCGAAATCGTTGGAGCTTGTAGATGTTGACTGGCCTGGTTTACTACATATGAGAGATCAGGTCTGGTGATAGTGAGATATTGAAGGGCCCCGACGAGTGACCGGTAAAGAGTGGGGTCATGAAAGGGAACACCTTTGCTGATAAAGGTGTCCGTCGTGGTAAGCGGGGTTGCAACAGGTTTAGCATCCAGAAGACCGGCACGCGTAAGTATGTCATGATCATACTTAGCCTGACTGATAAAGATCCCTGTGTCAGAATGAGAAACTCCGAGCCCCAAAAAATAACCAAGCGGACCCAAATCTTTAACAGAGAACTCCTTGTGCAAACGAGTAACAAATGTTTGTATGAGAGAAGAGTCACTACCGGTGAGGATAATGTCATCAACATAAACAAGGAGGTAGATAATCGCAGCTCCTTTCTTAAAGACAAAAAGAGATGTATCGGCTTGGTTGCAAACAAAACCATTTGAAATAAAGAAGCTGCTGAGACGCTGAAACCAAGCACGAGGTGCTTGTTTTAGACCATAAAGAGCTTTCTGTAGGCGACACACATGATTCGGAAAACGAGAATCCACAAACCCAGTAGGTTGTTCCATATACACGGTCTCGGTCAGATTTCCATTCAGAAAGGCATTTCGAACATCCAATTGCCTTAATGGCCAACCATAAATAGTGGCAAGAGCAAGAACAACCCGCACAGTAGAGGCTTTAACAACTGGACTGAAAGTGTGAGAAAAATCAAGTCCTGGAACTTGAGTGGACCCTTGCGCTACCAACCGAGCCTTATATCGATCAATGGAACCATCGGCTTTAAATTTTGTACGAAAAATCCACTTTGAACCAACAATGTTTGCATTGGAAGGTCGAGGAACTAGAACCCAAGTTTTATTTTTGTGTAAAGCATCCAGCTCTTCCTCCATAGCATGGACCCATTTAGAGTGCTTCGCTACGGATTTATAACCACGTGGGTCATGAGCTGCAAGAAGCGCATGATGTAAAGCACCTGAAAATAAACACAAGTTAGCAAAATATTTAGGTTTGAAGATGCCATTTTTGGATCGAGTTCTCATAGTATGTGATGGCATCGGCGGCACAGGAGCTCCCGGAGCAGGCTAAGTTCAGGTGTAGGCTGAGGTGGTTCGGGTTCTGGTGGATTTTGGGAAGAGGGCGGTGGTGTAGGGGATTGGGCCGAAGATGAAGGATGAGTGGTGGGTGAATTGTGGGCCGAAGTAGATGGGTTGTGGGAAGTGATTGGCGGGTGTGCGGTATGAGTTGAGGAAACGGAACTGGTAGAAGTGGAGTGGGCCGAACAAAGGGGACAAGGATCAGAATTGGGCTGAGAGGTAGCAGTGGGTTGGACTGGAGCTGAAGGAGAATGATGTATGATGGGCGGCTGATTTGGTAGCAGAATGGAGGGTAAGGTCTCATCAAAGTTCGAGAAAACTAATGTAGCTTCATCAACCGGTTTGATAGAGCCACTAAAAGGATAAGTGTCTTAGTCAAATTGAGCATGGCGGGTTATGTAAACCTTATTTGACCGAGGGTCAAGACAACGATATCCTTTATATTTAGCATCATAACCTATAAAAATACATTCGGCACTTCTAGGTGATAACTTATGTTTGGCATAATCCCGTAGATACGGGAAGACACGACACCCGAAGACACGAAAGGTGGAGTAGGTTGGGGTATGGCGGAATAGTAGTTCAAAGGGGGGTTTAAAATCCAGTAGGGCCGTAGGAAGACGGTTGATGATGAAGGTTGCCGATGCAAAGGCATCGGTCCATAAGTTGGTGGGGGCATGGGAATTGAAAAGCATCGCAAGACCTGTTTCTGTAATGTGTCTATGTTTTCGCTTGACTCGACCATTTTGTTCAGGCGTGTGCGGGTAGGAGAGTCGATGATGGATGCCATGATCATGGAAAAACTTCTGAACTCTGTGGTTTGTGAATTCAGTTCCACCATCACTCTGAAAGGTTTTGATTTTTCTGGACAATTGATTTTGGACAAAAGGTGCAAAAATTAACAAGGCATCATAAAATTCAGATTTTTGCTTTAGCGGATAAAACCAAGTAAAGCGAGAAAAATCATCAATAAATATAGCATAATAACGATAGCCATATGATGAAGCAACAGGAGAAGGACCCCAAAGATCACAATGTATTAAATCCAAAGCATGCTCAGAACGTTTATTATTCAAACTAAAAGGCAAATGATGTGATTTTGATAATTGACAAGGAGAACAAATATTCGGTTTTGGCAATAAAGACGTAACAAATAAGGAACCATGTCTATGTAATCTAGAAATAGTATTAAAAGAAACATGTCCTAAACGTTCATGCCAACGTTCAAAAGATGCATTGACATGATTTGAATAGGAAGCAACAAACGAATGATTTCCCTCCCGAAGAACATATAGCCCATTCTCACAAGTCCTTTTTGCTAGGTTTTCCTTGGTCTTTCGATCCTGAAAGTGAAAAAAGTTGTTAGAAAAAATAACATCAACGGGAGAATCATTGGTTAGGCGACTAATGGAAAGAAGACGTTTAGTGAAATGTGGAACAACAAGAACATTTTTTAGAGAAATATTTTTGTTAAGGGAAGTTGTGCCGATATTGGTTACGGGTAAGGTTTGACCATTTCCAAACCGAACTAAATCATTTGGTTTTGCGGAATAAGCATTGGTAAGATCTTGGACAGAGGGAGTCATATGAGCCGATCCACCTGTGTCACCGGTCCAATCTGGGTATTCCTAAGTCACATGACACTGAGCTTGAAAAGCTTGGGCCAAGTTTGAATCAAGAGGAGCGGCTTGGTTAGCAAAGGAAGCCAAATTTGGACACGTATTTGCATAGTGACCATCTTTCCAGCATAATTGACAATGAGGGGGTCGCTTGCCACGACCGCGACCAGAATTTCGACCACGGCCACGACCCCGATTAGTATAAGAGGATCCTGAAGAGGAACGAGATGTGTTACCAGAACGGGACTGCTGAGCAACAAAGGCAGCCTGAGGAGAATTCTGACTGTGAAGGGATGTCATAAAGGTTTCTTGATTTTCTGCTTTCCCAAGCAATTCACGGAAGGATGAAGTGCCTAAGGCATGGTGGGTTGTGGAAAAGTGTTCAAAAGTGGTTCCAAGACCACATAAAAACCAATGACATTTATCAGTTTCATCGACCGGGTGACCTATAGCAGCAAGTTGGTCACATATGGTTTTAAATTTTCGGCCAAACTCAGCAACAGAGGAAGAACCTTTTTGTAGCATACGCAGATTATCACGTAAGATATGCATACGGTCAGTGGAACGATGACTATACGTTGTTTCCAAAGCAAGCCAAATCCGACGAGCATTAGAGATGCCAATAATTTCGGACATGGCTTCCTCGGAGAGAGAGGACTGAAGAAGGAGACATACCGATTGATCCTTGGTTAACCATTCGGTACGAGCAGGGTTTGGGACAGGTTTACCGGCCTCAAGAACAGTTTCGGGTGGTATGGAAGTGGTGCCATCAACATGTCCAATCAACTTCTGAAGAGTAAGAACGAGAGAGATTTGTTGGGACCATGCTAGGTAGTTTGTGGAGTTTAGTTTGAGAGGTATGAAGTGAAGGAGGGAATGGAGAGGAGTTTCGGTGGTATTGGGTGTCGATATGGCCATGGAATTTTTTATAAGGGTTGTGGCAGATATAGTTTCGACAGATACCAAAACACAGACCAAAAAATTGATGTGGCAAGTACGATTGGAAAAAAAAATTGCTAACACAGACAAAAAATAATTGTTGTGTGATTTGGTCAATGGAGGCTAGTGGGTTCGGTGGTCAAAAAGAAAATATATCCAAAGAATATTGTGGGAGAAAGTGTAGTGAGAGACAAGAGACAAAGTGGTGGTGGGGTTGGCAGCAAATAAAGAAAGAAGAAATAAAGTGGCAAAGTGGCGGTGGTTATAGAAGATGAGTGACGGCAGTAGGGTAGAGCCGAGAAGAAAAAAAGAAAAACAAAGGAGGAGGGATCGCCCATTTAGGCTGATACCATGTGAGAACTCAATCACTTGATTTTATTCATAACAATAAGATACAATATATATGCCTACAATACAAAGAGTACATGAAAACTAAATATTACATAATCAATTACAATATCTGTGTAGATAATCTCGGACATAATTTCGTAAATCATTTACTGATTTACGTTAGCTATTAATAATGCTCTAGCTTTTCACATATATTGTTCATGTGGCCCACACAGTTTTTGTGTAAATTTCTTGGGTTTGCGAACATGCAGACTCACACTACATGTGACCCGTCTATCACCCAAGCATCCATACGAGTGACTTACCACTGATTTATGCAAAAAGTCATTGTTCATACCATGATGGTTTATGAACAATGATGCAGAAGAGAAGAACTAAATTACATAAAACTACCAATAAGTCAGTAACAACTTCAAATACTTACAAAAATGCATAAAAGTGCATTTTACGAATTACAACTCCTGAAAAATGCATTAACCAGAAAGTTTGTTTACAGCGGTTTCATTACACAAAAAGTTGTCTGATGTAACCCAAAATAAAGTTGTATTTTACATCGATTGAAAACCACAAAAACGAGCGTCGGTATCAGTTCCATTCATCACAGTACCGACTCTCGAAATAACTTATGATATAAAAAATACCTATTTTGAATACAACTCCGTTTATAAACAAAATTTATGTCAGAATTTCTAGAACAAGAAATATTAAACACAATCACGTATTGAGGTTTGTAAAAAGTTAATAAGCCAAAGTTATAAAATTAAATGAATTAAAAATGTATATTATATATAATATAAAAATTAATTTTGATATTAAATAAAACCACACCTATACTCACCCTACAATATACGTAAGTTGCAACTATTCACAAGTTGCTTTTGGTATATATAGTAACTTTAGTTGTATATTTGTAATTTTGAGGTACTAACATATTAAAGAATACAATTAATTAATATACGGTTAAACATGTTATGTTAGTGTAAACCCGTGAATATGGGTTAGTGAACCATACACATGTTCATATACGAGTATATGTGACTGATTTTCTCTAACTCTACATAATTTTTATATAAATAATGATAGTTAAAATTTAAGCAATTATTAGGTGTTCTAATTCTATGTATTGAAACGTAAAATAAAAAACTAAGACATGTGAAAAAGTTATGAATATCTAAACTGTTTAGTGGTTACTCTTTTCCCCAACGAAACTAACACGTGTATACATCGTTTTGGTTATGTTTGTCGGAAAGGAGAAAATAAATAGTATAGGGACTAGTGTGTAAAATGGTGTCCTATATAAACACTATTCTTTTAACCCTATTTTACTGTACAATACAATACAATCTCAATACCATTCAAACCCTAATCACTGTGTTTGTTCTCTATACTAGACAACATGGTATCAGAGCAGTGTTGATTCTTGAACACTTTGCTCATCATCAATCCGACTTCAAACCAGAAAAAAACAAAACCAAAATCAAAATCAAAGTTCCAAAAATCGAACCTGCAAGCTTCTTTTCAATCCATCAAACAACAACAGCAGTAGCCACTGCCGCACAAAACCCTAAAAGTTCCGGCAAAGCTCTCAACCAAACCTGCCCAACTCAGACCGAACCTCAAATCAGACGTTTTTTTTCTTTGAATCAGTTCCGCCATCGTAACAACCGGTAGCCGCCATCGTTCATCAATCCCGACGAACTTCAGTTTCTTTTGTTTCTGTCCGATTCAATCTGTTTGTTGTCAGTTTGTTCAATCTGCTTGCTTCCGTCCTTGTTCTCTGAACCCTAATAGTGTTGTTCGGAAGTTATAGTGGTGGCGGCGGCGGAGATTTGGAGTACGGACAAACTAGGGTTAGGACAGAGGATTAAGTCTCTGCTACAAGACAACCTAACTGACCCTAGTAGCGGATTTAATCATCCCCGGCGTTTTTTGTTTGCAGCCTCAGTTTTTTTGCAATCTCTTTGTTAGCGGAAATAAGTTTTGAAATAAAGATAGCGGACTTGTTTAATCCGGAAGCTAGCGAATTTGTCCGGGCGAAATTATTCGGGGTTAACTTAAATCTTGAACGCGAGTTCAAGTTGCCCGGCGTATTTGATAAATACGCCGGTAAGATAACGTCTGTCTTGGGCGTCGTAATTCTGGCGGATTTAAGCGGTCCAACATATTTGTTCCCGGCGTAATTGATAAATCTTGAACGCGAGTTCAAGTGTCCAGCATATTTTTTAATACGCTGGTCTGCTGTCTTCTCCGTAGTGACAGCTTATTTAACAAAAAAAATGGAAATCAATCACAGAAAGAACAGTTCTTGGATATTTGATTCTGGTGCCACTGACACCATGACGTTTGAACCATTAGACATATGCTCAATGACCCAACCTCAAAAAACTCAGATCCATACAGCAAACAACGGAACGATGCAAGTGAAAGGAGGAGTAATTGAAATTTCACCAACTATGAAATTATCAAATTGCCTCTATGTTCCGTCATTATCACACAAATTGCTCTCAGTTAGTCATATTACCAAAGAATTGAATTACACGGTACTAATGCACCCTACTTTCTGCATCCTACAGGATATCAGGACGGGTGTGATTATTGGACGTGGCACTGAGCGCCACGGATTGTATTACGTGGATGAAGTGGCTCAACAGGGTACTGTGATGTTGGCTCATGGAACTGAAAACCGGGAAGCCTGGCTATGGCATAGACGTTTGGGACACCCATCCCATGGTTATTCGCACCTTTTGTTTCCAAAAATATTCCCTTCAAATGGAAAAATAGATTGTGAAACATGTCTTCGTGCTAAAAGCCATCGACAACCATTTAAACCTAGCAATACGAAAGTTGCTTCACCCTTTTCACTAATCCATTCTGATGTGTGGGGTCCTGCTCCTGTGATGGGGGGGGGGGGGGGCAGGGCCTTCGGTACTTTATACTATTCGTGGATGATTGCACTCGCATGACATGGGTATATTTTTTTAAAAACAAAGCCGAAGTTTACGAAAAAATTATCACGTTTTATGCTATGATTCAAACTCAATTCCAAACTCAAATTTAAATCCTTCGATCCGACACTGGGGGGGGGGGGGGATTTGTCAATACATCTATGAATAAATTCTTTAAAACCAAAGGATTAATTCATCAAACCTCTTGTGCCCATACCCCCGAACAAAACGGTGTTTCCGAACGGAAAAACCGTATTATTCTTGAAATGACTCGAGCCCTTTTAATTGAATCTCATGTACCCAAATCTTTCTGGCCGGAGGCAGTTGCAACCTCCGTGTATCTCCTAAATCGGCTCCCCACCAAAGCTCTTAAGTTTAAGACTCCCTTAGATTGTCTATCTAAGGCTGCCAGTATTCCTCATCCTCTTACACTTGAACCTCGAATCTTCGGGTGTACAACATTTGTCCACATACCCAAAACCAACCGAAACAAGCTTGGCCCGTGTGCTGAGAAATGTGTATTTGTTAGCTATGGGATCGATCAAATAGGTTACCGGTGTTATAATCCACAAACTCATCAAATGTTCACCACAATGAATGTTGACTTCCTTGAAACAAAATACTTTTATAACACCCAACTCACTGGTCAGGGGGAGAATGAACATATAGACACTTTTAGTTGGCTAACCTAACTTCCATCATCTGAAGAAGTTGAACCAGAAAAACATCACAGTACTCCGAGTCAGTCACCTTCAAACACAACTACACAATCTGCGAAGCGCAGTACCACTGAAGATATTCCATCCAATATGATGCCCGAGGTAAGAAATAATGAGAACTCTGAATGTACTACGTCTTGTAACTATGAGACAACAGGGGAACACACATAACTGACAACAACCGAACCTACAGAACATGTTGAACCAGATGTTGAACATGTTGAACCAGCCGTTGAACAGGTTGAACCAGTTGTTGAAGAGATGGAACCAGTTACTGAACATGTTGAACTAGGTGCAACAGAGACAACCGGGAGATATTCTCTCCCGCCAAGAGAAAATAGAGGAGTTCCTCCTAAGAGATACTCTCCAGAAAAGGTGGCTCCAAGGTCTAGGTACCCTGTGGCAAACATTGCCACTAGAAATTTGTCTAAGGAAGCTAAAGCTTTTACCGCTGCCTTGTGCTCTGAACAAATGCCATTTACAACACAGGAAGCCTTGAAATCTGAAGAATGGAAAAAGGCTATGGAGACCGAAATGGAAGCACTCAAGAAGAATAACACGTGCGAGAAATGCACCCTTCCACCAGGAAAGAAACCAGTGGGATGTCAGTGGGTGTTTTCAGTCAAACATAGACCTGATGGCACGATTGAAAGATACAAAGCATGGCTGGTTGCAAAGGGTTATACTCAGACTTATGGAATTGATTACTCTGAAACTTTCTCCCCAGTAGCCAAAATCGATACAATCCGAGTTCTTTTTTCAATAGCTGCCAATAAAGGTTGGCCCCTTCATCAATTTGATGTAAAAAAATGCCTTTCTTCACGGAGAACTGAATGAGGAAGTCTATATGGATGCTCCACCAGGATTCAATGAGAATTTCAAGGCTGGAGAAACATGTCGATTGAAGAAATCTCTGTATGGGCTTAAGCAATCTCCCAGAGCTTGGTTTGGAAGGTTTACCCTTGCTATGAAGAAATATGGCTTCAAACAAAGCAACTCTGATCATACCCTATTTCTAAAATGTAGGGGCAGTCTTGTGACCTGCTTAATTATCTACGTTGATGACATGATACTGACGGGAAACGATGAAGAGGAAATGTCAATGCTAAAAGATAAACTCTTTTCGGAATTCGAGATGAAAGATCTGGGAAGATTGAAGTACTTTCTTGGAATTGAAGTTCTGAGATCTAAACAAGGGATTTTTATTTGTCAGAAGAAATATATCCTTGATCTGCTGGCCGAAACCGGAATGATTGAATGCAGACCGGCGGACACCCCAATGGTGGTTAATCACGGCCTACACATGGAAGATGGAGCAGAACTAGCAGACAAGGAGAGATATCAACGAATGGTGGGAAAACTGATATACCTCTCCCACACTCGTCCAGATATAGCTTATGCAGTAGGAGTAGTAAGTCAGTTTATGCATCAGCCCCAAACGAGTCACATGGAAGCAGTATTTAGAATCATCAGGTATCTCAAGGAAACAACAGGTCATGGTATACTGTTTAAATCAGACGGGCACTTAGAAATCCAAGCTTATACAGACGCCGACTAGGCAGGGGACAAAGGAACGAAAAGGTCAACCTCAGGATACTTCACCATGGTTGGAGGAAATCTAGTTACCTGGAGAAGTAAAAAACAAAAGGTAGTTGCCCTATCTAGTGCAGAAGCCGGATTCCGAGGGGTTGCACGTGGCCTAGCAGAAATTCTGTGGATTCGCAAGCTCCTAATTGAGATTGGCTTTCTTCCTACTACAGCAACCAAAATAATGTGCGACAATAAAGCTGCTATACAGATCTCAGAAAATCCAGTCCAACATGATCAAACAAAACATGTGGAGGTAGATCGACACTTCATCAAGGAGAAATTGGAGGAAAGTATCATAGAGCTCCCGTATATAGCATCGAAAGATCAACTCGCAGATATTCTCACGAAGGCAGTCAACGGAAACGCGTTTAGTAGCTGTTTGAGCAAGTTGAGTATTGGTGACCCCACTACTCAACTTGAGGGGGAGTGTCGGAAAGGAGAAAATAAATAGTATAGGGACTAGTGTGTAAAATGGTGTCCTATATAAACACTATTCTTGTAACCCTATTTTACTGTACAATACAATCTCAATACAATTCAAACCCTAATCACTGTGTTTGTTCTCTATACTAGACAACAATGTTACAACTTTATATTTGGGGTTTTTTATTTCACTTGTCATAGCATCTGCCGGTACCATAAACCAATACCAATATTGGAATTTCCGTCGCGTCACCACTACAACGTGTGGGTTGAATACTGCTATTTAACAATCAAAACATTAAATAGAACAAGAATTTTTTACCCGTGCTTCGTGCCGGAGACCCGGTTGGCACTGGTTCAAATAATTAAAAGCCGACCACATGTTTGTCGACCGGAAAGACGATGGTTGCCCGTGGAAGAAAGTCATCAGACGCCCATTTTCGGAGCCTCTTAATTTCTGTTTCATCCATGTCCATTTACAAGGTACAACCGTTGACAACCTATTTTTACTCTTTTTCATGTTTTGGAAAGTTTGCAACAAATGATGATTTGAAACGTGACCACTCAAACTTAAATACATATAGAGCAGGGACATAACTAGAAAGGGATTTACTAATGCGTTAAAGTGATCTTCAATGAAGGTTTTGGAAATTTTGTGATGCAAACAGGTCTGACTTATGATAATGCAGTCTTGAATAGTTAAATGTATTTTGGCATAAAGAAGTCTTGAATAGTTAAACGTATTATGGCATTGACCATATCCCATGCACAATTATGCACCTACTAAATGTTGTAGCAAATTCATGAATAGGAAGCAGAATAGATGTTTGGGACTTGTCCAAAACCCCAATAAGTGGCGGAGCTTAAATGAAAATTCAGTGGGGGTAGGACTCTTAAAATCCAAATCGGTGGGGCCGAAAATCCAATATCTTTGGGAAATATTTGGTAAAACTAATGCTACGAGCAAAAAGAATTTTTTGCTTAAATAGGTGGTTTGAGCAATAAAAGAGTGCTATTAGGTGGTCAAACTTTTTATTTTCAGATTTAGGTTAGTTGCATGATGAAACAGCGACTTTCAAAGACTTTTCCTGCCAAAACTGCAAAGTCCTGCAAAAGCTGCAAAACATTTAGAAGGTTGCTGTTTGATACAGCGACCTTGTCAAAGTTGCTGTTTCATGTTACAATGTTGACGAAAGTTGTTGTTTCATGTTACAAAGTTGCTGAAAGTTGCTGTTTCATGTTACAAAGTTGCTGAAAGTTGCTGTTTCATGTTACAAGCTTGAAGAAAGTTGTTGTTTCATGTTACAAAGTTGCTGAAAGTTGCTAAATGGTGTCACAACCTTGTTTAAGGTCGCTGAATGGTGTCAAAAAGTTGCTGAAAGTTGCAGAAT
Source organism: Helianthus tuberosus (assembly GCA_030545235.1). Lineage (NCBI taxonomy): Eukaryota > Viridiplantae > Streptophyta > Magnoliopsida > Asterales > Asteraceae > Helianthus > Helianthus tuberosus. The sequence continues at coordinate 181,708,291 of CM060443.1, forward strand.
GATATTACAAAGTTGCTGAAAGTCGCTATATTATCAAACAATCTTGTTTAAAGTCGCAATTTGATAGTGCTTTCTTGCATAAAGTTGCAGAATGATATAGTTTTGTTAATAAAGGTTGCAAATTGATATAACTTTCATGTTTAATGGTGCATGGCAGTGTCACATGTGATAATGAGACTGTAGTAAGTGTTGAGTTGTAAGTTCTAGCACTTATATGGATATTTTTTTTGATAATATATAACGATAAAGATGCAAATTTGATTTATTAGAAGATAAGATTCTAACTAAGGGGATAGGGGTTCGACCCCCACTAACAGGGATTGTAAGGAAATAAGCCGGTCTCAAAAAAAAAAAAAAAAAAAAAAAAAGCTTCATCTATAAGTGGTTATTATTTGAAAAAAAAAAACAAAGATAAAAATTTGTCATCCGGTAAATTTTTAACTATTTTCTTTGGATAACATCAAATTTCAAAAATAATTTGGATAATAATTTGTCATCCGGTAAATTAGAACTACTTAAAACGAATAATAAAATCCGAATAATTGACAAGTTGAAACAAACGGTGCCGTATATGTATTTCAAGTTGTTTTAAGAGAACTTAGTTTTTTACTTTTTAGAATATTAAAAAATAATTATTATATGTATATTAACCCACAAGATTGTTGGCTCAACGCATAATCTTGTTCCTCCAACACTATAAATACCAATTGGATTAGGTTGTCAAACCACACTAAGTTTCTTTAAAACATATAGATACTAAACGAAATCCAGCTTACACAACCCACTCATCCTTAACATTTGTTAAGAACTCACTTTCTTAGATCATGGATTCTTTTCGGCCATACCTCGTAAGACTATATTGGAGCGGTGTGTTTTCCTTTGTTAACGGGGCTGTTCAGTTTGACCAATCCATGCTAACAACCTCTTTCCTTATGCGACATAAATCGTCGTATGACCAATTGGTGGATTCAATCTGTAATCATGTTCAATTACAGAAAGAATCGGTGCGCCTTTCATTGTTACTAGGGTACACGTTTCAGGGCATATCTCAGACAACAAAAATTTTCAACGATGATGGTGTTGAAACGATGAACTATTTAGCAGAAGTATCGGATGGCAACTTCATTGCCGAGATCTATGTTCAGTGGGAGGCAGTCAATCCTGTCGAACACATGAGTTTCACAAACCTTCTGCATGACATTACACAACGTAATGTTGTTGACACCCAAGATTCCGATGAAGATGACGAGGGATACGGGCAAACAACACAAGAACACCATTTAATGCCTCCTGTTGATAACATAGTAGGTCCGTCCTCCGAGTTTGTGGTCGGTGACAACAATAATGACGGTTTTGATGATTCCCAAAGTTGCAGCACCGAAGAAAGTTCTGAAAGTGAAGAGGCACCAGCATCCGACGATGGCACTTCTGACGACGAGGCTGCAGTCAACCAACACACTGAGTTGACCCTGGCTCAGCCGAGGCCTATCATTCCAGGGACACATGCCGACCAAGACGAGGACGAGGAACTTAGGGATTACATGTGTCCGGATTATGAAGATAATCCAATGGACGTATGGAATCCAAAAGTAAAACAAATACGTCTCGGCATGTATTTCAAATCTAAACAGGAGGTGGACCTTGCTGTCCGAGAATGGAACATTCGCCGTGGAAGGGAAATTTTTGTGATGGACAGTAAACCAACTTTATATAAAGTTAAATGCTACACCAGAAATAAAAATTTTAAAAACCCTTTCCCTCATGGTCCTTTGTGTGAATGGCGTGCAACGGCATCAAAACAGAAACACCAACACTTGTGGCAAATTACCAATTGGGCGCCTGCCCACATTTGTTATTCCACGGTGGTACGCAACAACAACAGGTGCCTTAGATCTAAGGATATCGCTGCACACATCCTGCCACAAATTCGTACAGACATTGCGTTGAAGGTGAAACACATCAGGACACATATAAAGCAGGGGATGTCTGTCGATGTTACGTATACGAAGGCGTAGCATGGATGAAGAAAGGCAATTGAGAGGATATATGGAACCTGGGAAAGCAACTTTAATGAGCTGCCAAAGTACGTGTTACGGCTTCAGTCTCGAAACCCTGGTATAGTGGTTTCATGGTTTCATCACCCCCACTCGGCTCCAGGTCATCCAACATTCAAATATGTTTTTTGGGCATTTGGTCCTTCTATTCGGGCGTTTCATCTTTGCCAGCCTGTCATCTCTGTGGACGGCACACACTTGAAAGGAGGGTACCGTGGTAAGTTGTTGGTTGCGGTAACCAAAAACGCCAACAACTACATAATGCCAGTTGCCTACGCTGTAGTTGACGAAGAGACGGTTCATAGCTGGTGTTGGTTTTTCCAAAATTTGAAGGAATACGTCACCAGAGACACTAGAATTTGTGTTCTATCAGACCGTCATGCCGGGATAATTAATGCGATGGAAAACCTTGTGGATTGGAGGGAACCAAACGCCTACCACCGTTATTGTCTTCGGCATGTAAGAAGCAATTTTAGTGGTAGGTTCAAGACCAAATCTCTTAGGAAGATGTGTTGGATGCTCGGGAGCACAAGTCAATGCAGAAAGTATCTTTGGGCTGTGAGGGAAATGCAGATGTTAAATCTGGGTGCTTGGAACTACCTGAACGACATCGACAAAAGCAAGTGGACTATTGTTCATGACCGCGGGAACCGTCGTTGGGGTAACCTTACGACGAACATATCCGAGTCTATGAATAATGTCTTACGTGAAGCAAGACTGCTGCCAGTCAAAGCCTTGATTCATTATACGTTCACCAAGGACGTATCAGAGTATGCTCGGCACGCGCAGATGGCCCAATGCTGCAATACCCCTCTTCCCCCTCGAATTTGGTCCAGGTATAACAAGTTGCATTCCGTAGCCATGCAACATGAAGTGTCGGTCTACAATGTCAGAGAAGGTCGCTACGCGGTAGTCTCAAAGGAAGAAACCAATGATGACGGTGGAAACGAGTACACCGTTGAATACAGACGGAGGCGCTGCTCATGCGGGAAATGGCAAATGCTTAGATTCCCTTGTTCCCATGCTATCGCCGTTTGCGCTTGGAGGGGTGAGCAACCACATGACGTTACCCACTCCATATTCCACACCACCACCTATCAGGAACAGTACAGCGGTCATTTTTTCACCCTGGGACACAAAGATGAGTGGGAAGAAGCGGACTGGACAATTCAAGGGGACCCTTCGAGGGTCACAACACATCGAGGCAGGGTTCGTTCAAGAAGAATTCAAAATGAGATGGATGTTAACTACCACGATGAACCCCAGGCACGTAGATGTAGCAGATGCGAAGAAACCGGGCACAACAGGAAGACCTGTGGCCGACGTTAAGTTAGTATCTTGTTGTGGTTTTTACTGTTAACTGTTAGGTGTATGAGTTTTTTGCTGAAATAGTGGTAATATTGGAATGATGATCACAACTAATGCTGAGTTCAAAAATGTTGCACAAGTAATGCCATAGCCATTAGTAATCCAATCAGATCCAATCATTAGGAATGTAAAAGTAGCCATTACAAATGGAGAAGTGTCAGGCGAAATAGTACAAGTAGCCATTACAAATGGAGAAATAGTACAAGTAGCCATTACAAATGGAGAAATAGTACAAGTAGCCCTAATTAAAAAACATAGTTAAGAACAACTAACAAAGGCAAAACAGTGTTGTCATTGGGTTGTGGAACAGAGTTACGGTTGGGTTGTGGTTCAACATTAGCAGGGTTTGGCTCCCCTTCATGTATATGCAAATGAAAATGAAAGTGTAATTCGTTATCACCATCTGCCATTCGAATGTCTTTTGAGGTGAGGTGAAGATGTGAAGACATATTGGTGTGATAATAGGTGGTATTTATAGACAGGAGAAGTGTAGGGGTGGGTAGTTATTATAATACTAGTAAACATAACCCACTAATACAATAAACGACAAAAACCAAATGAGGACATAAAGTGCTGATACAACAAACGACAAAAAACATTCAACTAAACACCACTACAACAAACATCCTGCATGAAAACAAGCAACCCTATTTCCAATGGCAGTCACCTCTAGATGATAGTTCCGAGTCTGACTCTTCTCCAGAATATGGGTTGTGCCAAACACAGGACCAATCTTCTTCTTCTTCCTCATAGTTCCAAGCATCCTTCAGGACTTCAGGGTCGTAATCCTCCTCCGGGTTAGGGTTGTAATCAAACTGTTGATTGTCACAGGTCCAAACTTTTTTAACAACGGGGATTTCTTGAACCTGTTTAATTTTTCCATGAGCGTCCTTCTGTTTCGCCAGTTGATGATTCATAACAGCACCGGAAGACGATCCTCCTTCCTCGACAGGTTCCGATTTTTTTGATTTATTTCCATCCTCCATATCAGGAAGCTTTGGGGGGTAGTACCCATTCTAAACAAGCTTTGATGTCTTCTTCACTCATGCAATTGTTTTGAAAGTGGGAGAAAGGAGGTAACCGTTTCTTACCGTTGCGCTTATCCATTACTAAGAAATGGTATTGCAAAGAAGAGTGATGAGGACCAATGGAGGGGTTCATGGTGCCAAGGGACTTTTTATAGATGAAACAGCGACCTATTATAACATCTCTGGATGAAACAGCGACCTATTATAACATCTCTGGATGAAACAGCGACCTAGTATAAGATCTCTGGATAAAACAGCGACCTAGTATAAGATCTCTAGATCAAACAGCGACCTAGTACAAGATCTCTTGATCAAACAGCGACTTTACTACTTTGATTGTTCAAACATAAATAGTCAGTCATACCCCCATCTCGAAATGCACCAACCACACACAATAAATTGGGGACCCGGAAGACTCGTTCTTGGAGCTGGAGGAAGTTCCCGATACCCCCCCCCCCCCTGAAAAGATCCCCAGAAAGACACGGTGGTATTATTACCCAACTGAAGAGTCTAGATCGTGGTCAAAAAATGTAATGGCGTTCTATCATAACGGAGATTCTTCTTTCTGTTATAGCGGATTCCTTGGAAGGAGACAACTCGGGTCCGAGTTCTGGGGTGCCCTACTTGGGTACGAGAACTACGGTTACTTGACGCCACTGGTAAGGAGTATAAATATAGGTTCACCAAAATGATGTTTTATTCTTATGTTATATAACTTTCACCGTTGTAGCATGTGTGTGGGTGGGTTACTTGACACATACTGAAGTTTGCCAACATCAGAAGGAAAACCCAGGACCTGATTCAGGGGTGTTAGTTTGGAAAAGACGAAGTGTTAGAACGACCGCTTGGACGTCTTAGTTTGTTTAGAATCGAAAATGAGGTTTTCTGGACCACATGCGAATTGTTTTGCTCATCACCTTGGTTTGCCATAAAGGTGGTTGTGGTTTTTGTGGAGTTCTAATTCCCTATGGTGGGGGTATTTATAGTGGGTGGGAATCAAATTAAACATCATTTTTATTTTTAAGAAAAATGCATCATGGTTAAAAATTGTGAAATGTCCTTTATACCCTTAATGATAAACAGATATAAATACCTCATTCCCAAAAACGATCCAACCGATTTTTACTTCTCTTCTTTTGAAGTAAATGATGTATTTTTTTGGTTAAAGTATCAGTTTGCTTTGAACAATAAAATAAACGTAAAATATATTGCACAAATAACAACAACAAAAAACACACTGTATTTATTCAAAAATGTATTACACTATGCAAACTATGGGTCATTTCGTGGAAACATGTTCAAGTCGAGAGTCCAGTCTAAGGGGTTTGGTTCAACATTTTCATATCGGTTCCGGTGATCTTCGTTACTTTGGCTTGGGGCCCAGTACTGAAAGTCTGTTTGCGTTTCCGGCATAAAGGTGATCATCTATGACGCGGGGGTAACAAACCCTGCCTGACTTATGTTGTGGTCCATGATATGTGGCGAGGGGCTAAAAAACCCTGCCTGACTTATGTTTGGATCCACAAACTGATTGTTGTTGTTGTTACCCATATCATTTTCTTGGACCTCCAATAAGTCGGTGACGTCAATACCATCGGAGTTCACGGCCGTAGCCAACAATGACTCCCATGGCTCAGTATTAACATTGTTTGCCGCTAGATTAGCGTCCGCAAACATAGTGCCAGCGTTTTGTGACGCACCAAAGTTTCCTGGAAAATTTTCATTTTCGTTGACACCGGATCCTGACCCCCCCTGTTTCGAAGTTCGTGCCCCAATTTGATGGCCCGGGCTCTTGAACGTTTCTACCACCACGACCACGACCACGACGTCGTGGCCTACCTAACCTCTGTGTACGAGGATATGAAGCAAGGTCCACCGGATCCTGTGTGAGATGAGTCGGATATTGTGTGTATTCTGGAACATTAGACATCTCAAGGGCCCGATACGCCGCACCCTGAATAACGTCCAGATCTTGAGATCGGTGAATTAGACCCATCGTCTCCGACTGCAAAAAAAAAATAAATCAATAAATTAATAATTAATTTTTATACTAACAATAATAAAGGTAACTTTGAATAATTTTAAACTTGTATATACCATCATTTGGACCCTTGCTCCTTCGTCTTGAAAACCCCTCGTAGGGCCAGCTGGCAACTGTGGGTTCGTCACATATAACATGGTATGTTGCATGTACCATGGCATGTAATCATTGGCAACGGAAAACCCCTCGTCCCCGTTGACCAAGGTTTGATGACGTGCCTCCCACCCACGAACATACGGTGCGTGACGAGATAACCAGTTCCACCCCGTTTTCCCGCTCCGGTTCATGGAATGAAGCCTGGCATGCTCAGTACTATCTATGGCAATTGGGTTAGGTATATACTGGAACATGCCAAACTGTCTCATCACTCGTTGAGGATAGTGATGCTCCACAACCGAGTAGTATAGCAGAGGGCAACAACTCCGCCAAATTCCCATACCACTCCGACATATATCGGGGAGTCTACCCACAATGTCGTCGTATGGTCTCCAATTAAACTGAAACAAAAAAAAATTCAATCTTTAGAAACGTGTTCAAACAAACTTTAATTTTATATGTCAACAACTAACAACCATACCGTTGCCTCGGTCAAAAATTGCAGCTGAGATCTATATGACAACAGGCAATGTGTGGAAACATTTGTACACGTTAAGCTTCCCTTCCACCTAAAAAGATAAATAATAAATTAACATAGTGTTATATACATACCAAATAATAAATTTAATTATTTCCAATTCAGACTACCGAGCAGCTAACGGGGCATTGTAGTGGAACCCGACAATAGTAAGAGCAAAACAACGAAACCTCTCCCAAACCCACACTTGTAGAAGCGCAACTGGGCCAGTAACGGCTATAGCATTAGATGCTGCAGCGTTACAAAGGTTTCTGTAAAGGTGAGCTAACACAGCACTGCCCCAACTATATCCCGAACATGCGGGCAAGTCTACAAGAAACTCTAAAAATTTGACATCAATCAGGTGGTTTGCATTATCAGGTAAGACTGTGCACCCTATCAAATAAAATATTATTTGACGTGCATGAAAAATGCAGTCTTGATCTGATGCTTGATTTTCAGAAAAATTCTTTATTTCTTGTAAAACTCGCTTGGACTTAACCCTTTTGCCATTCACTTCAGCTTCCAAAGGGGTAAACCCCAACACCTCTTGACACTTGTCTCTTACAGTATACATTGCCATACCGGTGTCAGCCCAGATATAGGCAACCTATCTATTGGTAGCCCCCACAGCACGTTGACATCCTGTAATGTCACAGTGGTTTCGCCAAAAGGAAGGTGAAACGTGTGAGTTTCTGGCCTCCACCTCTCAACCAACGCAGTTATTAAGGCGTGGTCTACATACCGGTACCCAATTTGCAGTATCCCGCTGAATCCTGCTGCACGTATTAAACCTTCTACCCTTTGATCAACCGGATTTTCTTTCATATGCTGCCAGAACGCTCGATCTGATCGTCTAATATTTATTGGCTCATCATACTTTGCTGGATTTTTTAATACCTCAAACGCCCGGTGATTCTTGTTCAAGAACAACACCGATGCATCAAGAGGACCAGGATGACATTCAAGACTCATCTTCGGCGGATCAAAGTTGACTGAATATTTATCGGTAATGAAAGGATTGAAGCTTCGTTTGATATTGAAAATGTATCTCGAGTGCTTTGCTTTATGTTCAAATTTAAAGACTTCATTCTGTGCATCAGTTTTCGAATTCATATTGAAGCACAGTGTTTTTCTTACACTACACAGTTGATTTCTTACACAAAACTATTACACTTTGCAGGGTTGATTCCATATCATGAGAGACCATATCATGCAAGGTTACTGTATGGCCATAAATTCAATTTCACCACTCACATTTCCTGCTGCAAAAAGACAAGGTTACAGTGACCTAGTGGAAACAAAAGTTGCATGTAATCCCGTAGCCCCAATTTAATATTATAACACTCACATGTGATCCCTGCCATAACATTAAAGTTATATGAATTTGTCAGCGATTTAAACAAGGTTGTGATACCATTCAGCAACTTTCAGCAACTTTGTATGACGAAACAGCAACTTTCAGCAACTTTGTATTACCATTCAGCGACCTTCAACAAGGTTGTGATACCATTCAGCAACTTTCAGCAACTTTGTATGACCATTCAGCAACTTTCAGAAACTTTGTAACATGAAACAGCAACTTTCTTCAAGCTTGTAACATGAAACAGCAACTTTCAGCAACTTTGTAACATGAAACAGCAACTTTGTAACATGAAACAACAACTTTCTTCAACATTGTAATATGAAACAGCAACTTTGACAAGGTCGCTGTATCAAACAGCAACCTTCTAAATGTTTTGCAGCTTTTGCAGGACTTTGCAGTTTTGGCAGGAAAAGTCTTTGAAAGTCGCTGTTTCATCATGCAACTAACCTAAATCTGAAAATAAAAAGTTTAACCACCTAATAGCACTCTTTTATTGCTCAAACCACCTATTTAAGCAAAAAAATCGAGCAAAAATCGGTGGGGGGCGGGGGTGTTAATTTTCTTGTAATATTTTAACATCACTACGACCACGGGCCATGGCCATAGCATCCAATAAGATTCATAAGATTTTGATCCTGATAAACAACCACCATCTGATGGAACCAACACATCACATCTTATGAACCCATGATGGTTTATGAACGATGATGCATAACAGAAGAATTAAATTACATAAAACTACCACTATAGTAACAACTTCAAATACTTACAAAATATTTGGAGCAAGAACATAATTAGAGTCGGAAACCTGACTAGGTCTAGTAGATAGGCCGGGTTACTAGTATCATGCATGCGCTTGGCTATTGTTTTTCACCGAACAGACATTTGAGAAGGACAACGGTTTGGTGACGTTAAGAGGGTAACCGAGGAGAATGTTCTCACGAACAAGGTAACATAGGCATTCGGCCTTATCCGTTGAAGATGTTACAACATTGAGATGACGGCTCCCTGGAGAGATCATTTAGCGGGGCGGATATGTGAGAGGGCAAGACGAGAAGGAGATGACCGAGTCCGCGCAACCTCCATGCGCCTGAGGCTGCGTAGACTAGTTTTGAAATCTCCTACTCACCTTGCCTTCCGTACATATCCGCTCCACCAAATGATGTATCCAAGAAGCCACCATCGCAATGTTGAGGCATCTTCAAAAACTACTCGTTTTGATTGCAACTGATCCAAATCCTTTCTTCCTCCTCAAAAACTACCTGCATTGGATCTTTTTTTCTTGCTTTGTTTGATTGTGTATTGTAGAATTAAGTAAAACAGTTTTTGTTACAAAAAGAAGGAGGATATATAGGTATCTTTTTGTTTTCGAACTTAATCAATTTGCTGTTCAAAACTTAAATTTCGGATGAGAAAAATTAAAGAATCTAACAAACTACAAGTAGGATTCAAATGGCTGTAAATTAAAATGTTACGGACTTACGGTTAAAAAGTCGATATTAAATATAAAATCATTTCTATTGTTCAAAAAATAAATAAATAAATAAAATCATTTCTACATTCAAGATTTTGAATTGTACAAAAAGAATAAAAGGTTATCGGATTTCAAACGAGGTTCAATCAAGATTTAATTAATATATGATAACCGTTTAAAAATGATTATATTGAACATGAAAAATCATTTGAACTAGAAGATTGATCCGCACGGGTTGTGCTGCGGCCAACGAAATTGACATGCTGGTGATCAGATTCATATTTACAATGTGTTAAAGATTCATACTATCTTATACAAATAAGTAATAATTCAATACAATTAATGGTATCATCATTACTACGTTACATGACTTGTATCCATATAAATAACATATCGTATTTAGCTCCCCGCGTTACGGCGGGGGCGTAAAACCGTGACAAATAGCACCAATGCCACACTATAGCCAACGACCACCAACATTGAAGTTTTGGCGTCTTAACGTGGAAAAATTAGACCGACATATAAAACACAGAAAATAATAACTAACTTGATTTAGGACTCGCGCATTGTGAAGAACTTATTAAGCGAGAAAAAAATAGACGACGTAAACACACTTAACCACACACGTACGTTGCCCCATGTTAACTCGTAAAATTTAGAACGAAGCGTATAACAAAACATAATCGTTGAACCACACACACACATTGTAATTTAGATCTAAACGTCAAATGAAAAATTTTGCAAAATATGAAAAACATAGGGGATCAAAGTTGAAAGTAAAAAGTGTAACACCCCAAAACCCGAATGTTTATATTGTCGTATGTTCCTATAGGACATATCATGAAATAAGTAACTAGGCTATTTCACCTAGTTGAGGGAATGGTAAAAGCTATGGAAAGATGAAAATGGTGCCAATAATGTTTAATTAACAAACATGGGAGACTAAAGTGGGTTAAAATGAAAGTTGAGATATTAAAAGAAAATAACAACACACGCAAACACACATTCGTGTGTGTTCTAGATCGATCAGGAGCTCCCAAAGGAGCCAAACCCTAGCTCAACCTTAAATGATCAAATTGAAGGGTAAATCGAAGCTCAAATTCATGAATAAACATGGATTAATGATCACCTTCACAAGGGGATCATAAGGTATGTCTCAAAACTAAGATTGGTGATCTTGTATGAAGTGGGTTATGTTTTAATCCGTGAATTGGGATGAAATTGAGTATGAGTATGTATTAGTATCATGATATAGAACATAGATTACACATGGTTTAGGTTAATTTGATGATTAGAGGTGAAACCTATTTGTTTTGGTAAGGATGATGACTTGAATGATCATCCATGTTTAATTATTATTGATTGTTGATGTATTATGATGGATAGGATGAATTCTTGTGAGTTGAATTGAAAGAAATGTGGTGTCAATATGTTTGGTGTTTATGTGTAAATGATGCATGTTGATTAGTAGTAGGATTCGATGAATTATGTATGAGATTAGAAGATTATGCGTGAGTTGGTTGTACATTAAGCTTAAATAGTGGTACGCACGCCAAGCGTTCAATGAAATGTCTAGGTGAGATTATTAGAGGAGATTGAATGTAACTAATGGATGACAAGGGATAATATGTGGTTGTCGCGTATTTAGCGGTAATTGAACATGAGAAATCTAATTTAGATGGAATACATGAAAATGCTAGTATGAATGAAATGTACTACTTATATGTGTGCTCGTAAGAAATCATATGCCCATATGTGTGTCCTAGAACTTGAATATGAAATGTATATAAGGTCAATTGTATGGTCTTTTATGATGACACGGATACATGAGGATAAGCCGATAGTTCGTATAATGAACTGTTGACTTTTGAAAGTCAACTACGCATAAGAAACATGATTTGATTTGTTTTGTTTTCATAAGGGCAGGATTATAGGAAGTCGTATGGTACATGTTATGCCAATACGCGTTATTTGTGATGGCATGATGAATTACATGAGTTTGAAGGGATATGAATTTGATTATATGTCTTATGCTTGTTAGTTGTGACTAAAGGAAGTCAAATGTGAAATATGCGAATAATATGATCGTTAACATGTACAACCGAGTGTGCTAATAAGAATGTGATTTCGATAACATGGAAGTATAGGGACCATGTCGAGACGGACTCAAGCCGAGAGGCTAACGGGTCAAGAAGAGGCAAGAAAGTGGATACGAGCACGGACGCATGAGGTAAGTGACTTCCGACTCACTTCTTAGTATACATATAGAATTTTCTTGTTTATGAATGAGGGGAAATTATGTATGGGTATGTAATGAATGAAGGTATTAAGATAAGTATTGAACTAGTTAGACGAAGGTAGTTATCTAAGTAGAAGGTAAATTGGTGGGATTAAACGGGTCGAATAAATAAGTATAAGTAAGGTAACGGCAATGAAATCCGTAATGATTAAGGACCCGGGGTAAGGATTCTTAGTCTAATATGTAAGGAATTGTTTTTCGGACATTTAGGAGCAAGTTTCAAGTGATTCGGACGCTAAACGAACAAGTTATGAGGATTTTGTTAACAAATTGGAAAGCTGAGCTGGGGACTACCGTAGCTTACGGTAGCCACCGTAAGCTACGGTAGGTGTTGGGTCTTTCTTTCTGCCGTAAGGCAGTAGAAAGGCACCGTAAGACTTTTGGGGCCACCGTAAGCTACGATAGCCACCGTAGCTTACGGTGGAGGTCTGGTGCAAAAGTAATGTTTATGTAATTCTTCATTTTTCTTCGAATTCGAACCCCGTGAGCCCATTCCAAGCCTCGTTAAGTTTTTATAATGTTCCTCATCCCTACCAAATGGCTTAGTAAGTTACGGGTGAGTATAAAACTAGTTTTTAAGATCTGAAACATACCCGAAAGAATATTTAAAAAACGATTATAACGTGTGAGTAAGAATGGGATGTGTGAGCAAGTATTCGGGGTAATGAATTGAGTATGTGGGTAAGTATGTATAGGTTCAATTTCATTTCAATATGTGAAACTTTTAAGTGATTATAAATAGGAGTAAGTACATATGTAAGTTGTTCACTCATGTTTTATTACTCGGAGGTTGTAATTAGGACTTGACAGTAAGCCTTATTGAATTGTGTAAGTGCTACGTATGAGCTTGTATAAATGTACGTGTGTAAGGGTGTATGTATTAGATGACTATAAGTATACACACGGATGTACGTAAGCATGATGTAGTATTTATGGTACAAGAAGGAATGGGGCTTGAATAGATGTATACATAGCTTTAAAACGTTGAGTATTAAGTTACTAATCATGTACCTTGAGAATGAAAGGAGATTGCTGGTATGCTATTGAAATCCGTTGTGCAGTTTTGAGGAATTGGAATGCTAGATTGTACGTGGAAGAATGATCGAACAGACTTGCAAGAATGGAAAGAATGCGGCGTGGTATTTCATTATGTATGATAGATTATGAATTGTAGTTATCAAATTCTAATGATGTGCATGTTTGTGGTGAATGTAGGTTACGCAGATTAATATCGGTACAAAGTATTGAAGGATTGAAGATCGAGTCAAGAGCAACAATTGTACGGGAAGAGTAGTCACATAACTGGGAATTTTATATGTAAATGGACACGATAATTAAGAATGAATGATGTAATTCTTTTAGTCAAAGTATTAGTTATTTCTAGTATTAGACATCATGTATGTTACATGGCTAATAAAGAAAGAAAATTTTAAGGCTCGTATTTCCGCTGCGTCGATTTTAAGATAAAACGTGTTTGGACGTTACAAGTTGGTATCACAGCCATGGTTTGAGTGAAATCAATTATGAGGAGATAAATACTTGAACTCAAACATGTGTGCTCTTGTGACAGGGAACCCGTACAATCTGAGACTCGATCAAGATCTAAGGGTAAAAGTAAAGGTAAGTATGTGCTTAAGTACGTATTTGAAGAAAACTAACAGTATGTTATGTGTATGGTAGGCATAATTGCTCGGAATGGATGATCCGTGAATGCGGTCTAGGACCGGCATCAAGGCATGTAATATGACAAATTGGCCCCAGGTACATAAATTTAACATGTGGGCGCATGTAATGGTATAATCTAGCAAGTGAAATAAAACTTTAAATGAAATGTAATAATGAAATGCTAATGAAGTTTTGAAAATGTTACACGTGCCGAAACTTAATTCTTCGGACATAAGGTGGCGATTACACGAAGACACGAAACTAGTATGTGGATTGTGTGCCTGGCCAGTACACAAGAAACATATGACGTTTGTGAGACCTTGATAATCGTTACAGGTATGTCCGTTAGAATTAGGTAGTAGGTGGACGTGAGGGTGAAAAAGAAATGTAAGACTTTCAGGAACGGAAGTATGAATGATGTGTTAGAATCCGCGATACGGATTCCAAGCATGAAAGGAATGAAGTATGAATGACCTGTTTGAATCCGCGAGACGGATTCAACACATGTAAGGAATGGAAGATGTGAATGATATGTTTGAAACCGCTAGACGGACTCAAACATAGAAGGAAGGAAGGGTATGGATGTTACGTTTGAATCCGCGAGATGGATTTAAAACATAAAAAGGATGAAATTAACCCACCTCAGGATGCGTCGATAGTTTGACCATGGTTGCATCAAACAAGACATATAAGTAAATGAACAAAAGAATGATCGTAATTGGCACACAAACCTAAATTTTAGACGAAACAAGGAAGTTTTGAACAAGTTATGTGTTAGATGTGTTAGTAATCGACTCTTAGGAGTCATAATGAACGACGGGCCACAACCCGGACAATAATTCAAGTATGAATGAGAAGGGTGAGTTTTGTTAAGAATACCGAAATGATGTAATGAATGTCCTTGCAAGTAAGCATGAAGGGAAAGAAGTACAAATGTGTACCTCATTACATCTACGATAAGTAAGAAATGTCGGTTTGACCTTGAAAGGTCAAACTGATATAAGTAACCAGAATAAAAGAATTGCATGTAAGGAATGAAATATGGAAGTGTTATAGCATGTACGTAGGAAATTGTAAAAGAATTATAGGTGGGTAATCACCTAGTATAATGAATGTTTGAATGAAAAATGCTAACCGCTGATTTTGCAAATGTCAATGGTAGAACTCTCAAGGTGATGAAACCAATCGAATTGATGAACGGATGTGCACGAGTAAAAGCTCAGTACAAGGATGAATGAAAGCTGGCCTGGTACGGATAGTACACGCGAAGGAGCGGATCGATCTGGTTTACGAATCGCAGAAACACGAAATGAAATCAAAGTAAGTATAATGTTTTAACTCATACCGGATAGATATGGATTAGTAAATTGAAACCGACCTACGAGATGAATAATGGAATAGGTATGGTAGGATATGGAATGTTTGACTTTTAATAGTTGATGTAAGAAGGGAACTAAGTCATTAAGAAGTAAATCTTAAAAGTTTTGAGCAAAAATTTTGGGTATTGGTTGAACTCTCGTATAAAGAACCTGCATGGTACGCTTGCTTAGGCAAATTAAGTAATGCATGAATTGAGAAGAAATAGTAACGTAGAAGGAATAAGGTGAGTTGAAGGTAACGTAAGGGTACGTATGGTGCAAATAACTATAGGAAATGTAGAATGATGTTAACTTTGGAGTTAAGCGTGTATATATGACTATGGAATAGTAGTTTTGATGCGATAACAAAACAAGAACTAAATGTTATATGACATACGTATAGAATATAATCTAAGAGGTGGGATGAAGGTATTAGATCTGTTATAACGGAATATACGAATGTAAGTACGATAATAAGTGTGAAGAAGTATGTATATTGACCCACTACAAACGGACCAAGGAAATGAGAATGTTATGTAAAAATAAAGTATGAAAAGTATGGACTTGTTAGAAAGAAGTCAACTATATGAATAGTCATGAATCGAGAAGGCATAGTTACTTAGTATTATGAGGTACCTATCGAAATAAAACATAGATGTGTATGTATAAATTACGAAATTAGATCGTATGGTCGATGAAAATAAGATGAATGTTGAAATAAACAAAAAAGGAATGTTATTAATGGGATGTTGGAATTGTTTCAAGAAAACAAAATGATATATTGCACATGATATACGAGTATTAGAATGATGAATGGACCATTAGCTAAGAAGTATGTTAGAAGCTAGCATTATTAGTGAAAGCGACACTAATAAGAACTCCGGGACGAGTTCTTGAAAATAGAAGACTGTCACTGAGGTGGGCTAGTGGTCGTGTTGATGGAGCAAAGGAAAGGATAATAAGTGTCTAATGGAAATGAGAAAGGTTTCGGGGACGAAACCTCATTTAAGGGGGTAGAGAATGTTTATATTGTAGTATGTTCCTATAGGACATATCATGAAATAAGTAACTAGGCTATTTAACCTAGTTGAGGGAATGGTAAAAGCTATGGAAAGATGAAAATGGTGCCAATAATGTTTAATTAACAAACATGAGGGACTAAAGTGGGTTAAAATGAAAGTTGAGATATTAAAAGAAAATAACAACACACATAAACACACATTCGTGTGTGTTCTAGATCGATCAGGAGCTCCCAAAGGAGCCAAACCCTAGCTCAACCTTAAATGATCAAATTGAAGGGTAAATCGAAGCTCAAATTCATGAATAAACATGGATTAATGATCACCTTCACAAGGGGATCATAAGGTATGTCTCAAAACTAAGATTGGTGATCTTGTATGAAGTGGGTTATGTTTTAATCCGTGAATTGGGATGAAATTGAGTATGAGTATGTATTAGTATCATGATATAGAACATAGATTACACATGGTTTAGGTTAATTTGATTATTAGAGGTGAAACCCATTTGTTTTGGTAAGGATGATGACTTGAATGATCATCCATGTTTAATTATTATTGATTGTTGATGTATTATGATGGATAGGATGAATTCTTGTGAGTTGAATTGAAAGAAATGTGGTGTCAATATGTTTGGTGTTTATGTGTAAATGATGCATGTTGATTAGTAGTAGGATTCGATGAATTATGTATGAGATTAGAAGATTATGCATGAGTTGGTTGTACATTAAGCTTAAATAGTGGTACGCACGCCAAGCGTTCGATGAAATGTCCAGGTGAGATTATTAGAGGAGATTGAATGTAACTAATGGATGACAAGGGATAATATGTGGTTGTCGCGTATTTAGTGGTAATTGAACATGAGAAATGTAATTTAGATGGAATACATGAAAATGCTAGTATGAATGAAATGTACTACTTATATTGTGCGCGTAAGAAATCATATGCCCATATGTGTGTTCTAGAACATGAATATGAAATGTATATAAGGTCAATTGTATGGTCTGTTATGATGACACGGATACATGAGGATAAGCCAAGAGTTCGTATAATGAACTGTTGACTTTTGAAAGTCAACTACGCATAAGAAGCATGATTTGATTTGTTTTCATAAGGGCATGATTATAGGAAGTCGTATGGTACATGTTATGCCAATACGCGTTATTTGTGATGGCATGATGAATTACATGAGTTTGAAGGGATATGAATTTGATTATATGTCTTATGCTTGTTAGTTGTGACTAAAGGAA
The DNA here is from genome assembly GCA_030545235.1 of Helianthus tuberosus. Taxonomy (NCBI): domain Eukaryota; kingdom Viridiplantae; phylum Streptophyta; class Magnoliopsida; order Asterales; family Asteraceae; genus Helianthus; species Helianthus tuberosus. The sequence goes on from CM060443.1 coordinate 181,725,823, forward strand.
GTCAAATGTGAAATATGCGAATAATATGATCGTTAACATGTACAACCGAGTGTGCTAATAAGAATGTGATTTCGATAACACGTGTTTGGGCGTTACAAAAAAAGTTGTGAGGTTTAATTGGAAAAACTAAAAACTTTTGGGTTAAAATTACAAAATCAAGTAGTTTTATGTTTAAAGTGAAACATCATTCTTTTTTTTTTTTTGAAAAACTCCCAAAACATGGGGTACAACACCCCAATGCCTCAACTTGTTGTAAATTTATATTATGTAAATGTGGTAAGATTATGGGGTGTGGAGGGGGCTTGGGTCGGGGCATTGCTCGACACGTAGTAAGGGTGAGATCCACAAGCTAAAACTTAAAAATTCGGGGTGTGGTGGGACGTCCTTAGCTGGGCGTGGCCAGCAATGTGGAATTTTTTTTTTTTGTTTAAAGTATTTAAATTTCATTTAATAAAAATAACACACTAATTAAATCAAAAGATTACATAGAATATTTAAAAAAAAAAATACAAAGAAAAAAAAAAACTACCAAAAATAATAATAAGAATTAGATACACTGTTAGTCCATTTGGTTTGTGGAAAGTAACAACCTCAGGTACTAATAGTTTAAAGTAACATGTTGAGGTTTTAACGTTTAATTTTGTAACATCCTAGGGCCTTAAGGCTAACATTTGTTAAATACTAACTGAAAACATAGGGTATTTTTGTCATTTCAGAACTTAATACCCAACCTTGTTAATTTGGAAGACCACAGGGACTAACCTCGTAATTAACTCTCATAATATTTAAAACACAATTGTTATTTTTTCTATTTTTATTTAAAACACAATTGCTACAAAAAATGGTCGTAAAAAACCGAACCGGCCATATCTTACTCTTTTTAATATATAAATAAATAAGCATATATACACGCATAAAAAGTAAAATTTTGGCAATGTGATAAATAGAGCCCGCCTCTTTATTTGAAAAATAAGATTTCATCACACCTAATTTTCATTTTGTTGTGATAGAACTACTATGTTTAGCTATTTTGATGTAGTTCTGGACAACTTGTTTTAAGATTATTTTGGACAGCTTTTTGCTTTTTGTGAACCGGAGACTAGCAACTTATTTTGGACACTTTTATTGTGAAATGGCACTTTGGCAGCAACAATTGTTTAGTTATAATTATATGCTGTAGCTTTTATTTTTTTTCCTTGTGCATCATGTATATATTTGGTTGTAGCTTATTGTATTTATTTTAGTGTGTATATGTTTGAAAACTTGAATAAAGGGGCTGGGCCTAAAAGGCTCAAACCGTGAAACTGCTGAAACCCAAACCGTTAATAACGGTTCATTTGGTTATATTTTTTGACGGTTCGGTTTTGGTTTTCAATGATCAAAAAGAGTTACTTTACGTATAAATTTGCTAATTTACATATAAGCTAATTACGGAAATGGCTTCAAAGTAGCTTTAATTACGTTAATTATTTTAATTACGTTTAACTATTTAAAAAAATGTTTAATTAAATAATTAAAAAAGTTTAGTTAAATAATAAGAGAAAAAGAAAAATTGTGTTTTAAATATTACAAGAGTTAAATTGTGCTTAATAACATGGTTAGTCCCTGTGGTTTCTCCAAGTTCAAAGTTGGGTATTAAGTTCTTAGTTAGTTTTTAACGACAGTTAGCCTTAAGGCCCTATGATGTTACAAAATCAAACGTTAAAGCCTTAGATTGTTACTTTAAACTGTTAGTACCAAAGGTTGTTACTTTCTACAAACCACAGGGACTAACGATGTAATTAACTCAAATAATAAAATTAAAACTACATAAAAGTTACTCCATGTTATATTTTTTCATTATTTCTTCTTTCATTCCTAACGTCATTGTCAATTGTGGGCCGGTGAGGTGATCGATGGACAAGGCGAGAAATTTCATATCTTCGCGTTTTTCTTTTAGAGTTATCTTTTTATCGAAGGACGCTTGGATATTTTTCCTGATTTTGATCCTTTGTTGTTTGAGCAAATTAAATGTATCAATTTTGGTATTAAGATCTTCCAACTGGTCGGAGTACAACCCTTTACCCGAGGCTGAACCCGATCTCGATCTTTAAAGCCCGATTTTTTGACGTGTCTCTACCGAGTGGGCGGGAATAAGAATCATCAAAATCATTCAGATTAAGATCAAACTCTTGATCACGAGCATCGGACTGAGCTTGGGACGAGGGTGTTTACCTTTTTGATGAGGTTGACTCGCTAGCAGGAGGGAATGTCGCCCATTTCGAAGTGCACCTATATACAATGCATGTCCTTGAAGTCGTTCTTTTTGTTCTCTCTGTATGCTAGCAAGGCATTCTTGACAAAGTCAACCTCGGTTTCACCGCTTCTTGGCGAGTTCTTCGCCTTATGGAAACAAGCGTTGAACACGGTGACGTGGGTATTTATATCCCCCCACTTCGACGAGAGGCTATCATCAAGCCCGACCCATAGGGTGTGCAGGGTAGGGTGTGCCACCGAACAGGGCGCAAAGACTTTTAGGCCCAAAAGATATATTTTTTTTCTTTATGTTTACATATAAAATATATATAGTCCGTATGATAACAATGTTCTGTAACCCGGCTGGTTTTGCGTTCCTTTTATTTTCTTTAAGGAACTCTCCGGTTCGAGACCTGCTCTCTAAGTTTTCTTCATATATTTTTTGTTTCATTTATTCAAATTTGGGCCCTAAAGCCCATGTTTACTGCACGTGAATATAGATTTATTAACAGTATGAATCGGAGTGCATTATTATAATTATTGTATAATAAATTGGAGTGTATTATTATTATAAAATTTATTTTTTGATATTGCTACGGGAATTGTTTTACATATATTAAAATACTTGTTTAAGTTAAACTTTTGTTTATGTTGAGCTACTTAATCATTTGTTTATGTTAGTTTATATTATTTGTTATTAAGGTTAACACGCAATTACTTGAAAATACAAAGGGCCCATTTTTCTAGTTCGCACAGGGCCCTCAAGGGCCTTTGAGGTTTCGGAGACGGCCCTGGCTATCATTTTCACGATACACCTCCCCCCTTTGCATTTGCATATGAAATGTTTTCTTGATCCAATTCCAAAAATCTTTTTTATGTCGTGAATTCCCTATTCCAAAACACAAATAATATTATAAACATTATAAAAAAATTATAATAAAACTTAAAACAATAATATTGTAAATATTAAATACGTTATATTAAAAAATACCATGAATCGGATTTTGTGATTCGTCGATCCAACATCTTGTCAAAGTAACTTCTTCTTGAACCGTCCATTTTATTTGTGTTCGTTGAGCGGCTGCTAAAGCTTTCTCTTCATCCGTTTTTTTCTTGTGGCATCTTTTTTTTTTTTTTTTTTTTTTTTTTGACTTTTTTGATGACGAACCACCAACATCTTGCGATTGAGTTTCAGGCACGGATTCAGGTTGGGATAGGATAACTGGAATATAATGCCCTAGCTTTTCACATATATTGTTCATGTGTCTCACACAATTTTTGTGTAAATTTCTTGGGTTTGTGAACATACGAGTGACTTACCACTGATTTAGGCAAAAAGTCATTGTTCATATTTATGGGCCCATGATGGTTTATGAACAATGATGCAAAAACAGAAGAATTAAATTACATAAAACTACCAGTAAGTCAGTAATAACTTCAAATACTTACAAAATATTTGGAGTAATATTTTAACATCACTACGACCACGGCCCACGGCCATAGCATCCAATAAGATTCATCAGATTTTGATCTTGATAAACAACCACCATCTGATGGAACCAGCACATCACATCTTATGAACCCATGATAGTTTATGAACGATGATGCATAACAGAAGAATTAAATTACATAAAACTACCACTATAGTAACAACTTCAAATACTTACAAAATATTTGGAGCAAGAACATAATTAGAGTCGGAAACATGACTAGATCTAGTCTAGAGGCCGGGTTACTAGTTTCATGCGCTTGGCTATTGTTTTTCACCGAACAGACATATGAGAAGGACAACGGTTTGGTGACGTTAAGAGGGTAACCGAGGAGAATGTTCGGTAACATAGGCATTCGGCCTTATCCGTTGAAGATGTTACAACATTGAGATGACGGCTCCCTGGAGAGATCATTTAGTGGGGCGGATATGTAAGAGGGCAAGACGAGAAGGAGATGACCGAGTCCGCGCAACCTCCATGCGCCTGAGGCTGCGCAGACTAGTTTTGAAATCTCCTACTCACCTTGCCTTCCGTACATATCCGCTCCACCAAATGATGTATCCAGGAAGCCACCATCACAATGTTGAGGCATCTTCAAAAACTACTCGTTTCGATTGCAACTGATCCAGATCCTTTCTTCCTTCTCAAAAACTACCTGCGTTCTTGGATCTTTTTTTCTTGCTTTGTTTGATTGTGGATTGTAGAATTAAATAAAACAGTTTTTTGTTACAAAAAGAAGGAGGATATATAGGTAGGTATCTTTTTGTTTTCCAACTTAATCAATTTGCTGTTCAAAACTTAAATTTCGGATGAGAAATATTAAAGAATCCAACAAACTACAAGTAGGATCCAAAAGGCTGTAAATTAAAATGTTACTGACTTACGGTTAAAAAAGTCGATATTAAATATAAAATCATTTCTACATTCAAGATTTTGAATATAATACATTACTATCTATACTATATAATAAAAGAAACCACTTTTGGAACACTTGTCATCATATTAGACCATCTCTTATAAATAATTATTATTTTAGTTTAATCTCTTCTAATTAATTATAGATAATTCTCCTATTAAATATTATTTAGTTTAATATCTTATTAATTATTATTATTTAATTTAATTTCCTTCTTATTTATATGGTGATTTATTTAAATGGTGAATTACATAAAGATGACTAGGTCGAAATATGAATATTTTTTTATGTCGAAAGATATTTGTGAAAAATATTAGTCTTACCACTTTAACGAAATCATTGTAATAACATTTCTATTTATTTAAAAGAAAACTAAAATAGAGGTATTTTCTGATTAAAAAATATATACAAGTTCATAAAATTTAAAACCACCTTAACTTTGAGAATAAGTTCTTTAAAATTTTGTATCTAGGTTCCTAAGGTTTCATTTTTGTTGACATTTTCATCCAAATTGCAAACCGGGTTAGAATTTTCTGTTAACTTTTCTCTTTTTATCGTTTTCCTCATTCAGTTAAGAGTTAATTACATAGTCAGTCTCTGTGGTTTGCACAAAATAATATACTTAGGTACTAATAGTTTAAAATCACATTATAGGGTACTAACTTTTCATTTTGTAACATTTGGAGGTATTAACGTTATTTGTAGGTTTAAAATCACATTCTATTAGTACCTAAATATGTTATTTTGTGCAAACCACATGTACTAACTATGTTAATACCCTAGAAGTTAATATATCCAAATGTTACAAAATAAAAAGTTAATACCCTAGAAGATGATTTTAAACTATTAGTACCTAAATATGTTATTTTGTGCAAACCATAGGGACTAACTATGTAATTAACTCTATTATTTATTTGAATTAATTATTACTTATACAAAATTACATTTACTCTGGTTTTAAAGATATAACTTTTTTATTTGGTATATAAAATTACATTTTTTTCAACCCGTACAATATGGTTCTTATAGATATAACTTTTTATTATTTAATATATATAATTATATTTATTCAACCCCTGCAATAAATGAGGATTTTAAAGATATATTGTTTTATTATTTAGTATATAAAATTTATTTATTCAACCCGTGTAATACACGGGGTTATAACCTAGTATGATAATAATACAATTGAATGAACAGTAGTTTTAATATATTATATTAATATATATAGTAATATAATTATTATTATTATTTTCTTTGCTTTCTCAGTTGGATAAGCTTGGTATCAACCAATACTGGTATCGAAAATACAGGTACGGTCTGGTTCATTATCGGTGCATTAAGGTAAAAATCGGCACCAGCCTGATACAGAAAACGGCAAAAGTCGGTACCGGATTAAGTTTGAATATCTTTTATTTCGGGAAATTCGGTACTGCTACACGGTACCATTTGCTCATCCCTAATCACGGGTGCCATACAAACAACAACGGTATCGTACAACTTTTTTTTGTTGATTTTCTTCAACTTTTAATGATTTCTTTTTTTAGTTTCAGGGGTAGGGATGAGCTCGGTGGCAACCGATACCGAAAATACCGGTTACGGTACCGGCATATGAAAGTAAAAATCGGTAGCGAACCGGTACTAGGAATGACAAAAGTCGGTACCGAATTGGTACTTAGGATCCCTCGGTTTGAGAAATTCGATACCGGTACCCAGTATTATTTGCTCATCTCTGACCACGGGTTTCATACGAATAACATCATTAACATACATCTTTTTTGGTTGATTTTCTTTCGATTATGTTTTACTGTTTTTTACATTTTCTTTTTATTTTTGTTAGTGGTTCCGCGCGCAACGCGCTAATAGTGATTTCAAAACACATGTAAACACAAACTAAATAACAAAAGAAGTTTGCCGCAACGCGGCCAGGGTGATAAACCTAGTTGTACAGAAAGAATAAAAGGTTATCGGATTTCAAAGGAGGTTCAATCAAGATTTTATTGAGCAAGAAGATTGATCCGCGCGTGTTGCGATGCGGCCAACGAAATTGACATGCTGGTGATCAGATTCATATTTACAATGTGTTAAAGATGTTTTTGTCGGTTAAGTCTGTATTACTATCTTATACAAATAAGTAATTCACCAAATAATCTCAATACAATGAATATTGGTATCATAATTACTACGTTACATGACTTGTATCCATATAAATAACCTATCGTATTAAGCTCCCCGTGTTGCGGCGGGGGCGTAAAACCGTGACAAATAGCACCAATGTCACACTATAGCCAACGCCCACCAACATTGAAGTTGCAGCGTCTTAACGTGAAAAAATTAGACCGACATATAAAACATAGAAAGGAATAACTATCTTGATTTAGGACTCGCGCGTTCTGTCGAACTTATTAAACATGAAAAAAATAGGCGACGTAAACACACTGAACCACACACGTACGTTGCCATATGTTAACTCGCAAAATTTACAACGAAGCGTATAACAAAACGTAAAATCGTTGAACCACACACATACACATTGTGTCGTGTTAAGTAACAAAATTTAGATCTAAACGTAAAACGAAATTTTGCAAAATATGAAGAACATAGGGGATCAAAGGTAAAAGTAAAAAGGTTGTGAGGTTAAATTGGAAAAAACTAAAAACTTTTCAGTTAAAACTATAAAATCAAGTAGTTTTAGCTTTAAAGTGAAACATCAATTTTTTTTTTCTAAAAAACTCCCAAAACATGGGGTACAACACCCCTATGCCTCAACTTGTTGTAAATTTATATTATGTAAATGTGGTAAGACTATGGGGTGTAGAGGGGCTTGGGTCGGGGCATTGCTCGACACGTGGTAATTGTGAGATCCACAAGCTAAAACTCAAAAATTAGGGGTGTGGTGGGACGTTAAATTTCATTTAATAAAAATAACACACTAATTAAATCAAAAGATTTCATAGAATATTTTTAAAAAATACAAAGAAAATAGAAAAACCTACAAAAAATAATAATAAGAGTTAGATACACTGTTAGTCCCTGTGGTTTGTGGAAAGTAACAACATCGGGTACTAATAGTTTAAAGTAACATGTTGAGGTTTTAACATTTAATTTTGTAATATCCTGGGGCCTTAAGGCTATCAGTTGTTAAATACTAACCGAAAACTTAGGCTATTTTCGTCATTCAGAAGTTAGTACCCAACCTTGTTAATTTGGAAGACCACAGGGACTAACCTCGCAATTAACTATTATAGTATTTAAAACACAATTGTTATTTTTTCTATTTTTATTTAAAACACAATTGTTACAAAAAAAAATGGTCGTAAAAAACCGAACAGGGCCATATCTTACTCCTTTTAATATATAAATAAAGGGGATGGTTCAAATGAAAACCAATTTTGTTGCGAAAACTTGTAAACTAAATAACAGCCATTGATTTAATTATATCAACGACCGAGATTACACAACTGGACGGATTAAAAAAATAGACAAATTTTAAAGGGGAGGGTAATTTTGGAAAGTGCACAAATTTTACATCTTCAACATTCATTTACATGATTCAGACAAAACATCCACCCCCAAATTCTCTCTCCGCTAGGGTTTTGGCATACATCCCCAAACGGTGCACATACGGATCTTCATCTCGAAATCGGACGTATAATCGAATATCGAACACAGGTATGAACTCGAAACCTCTTAATCCGTTTATCATCGTCGATTGTTTGACGTATTACACACATTTCAGATCGATTTACACACACTAAACCTCTTAATCCGTTTATCATCGTCGATTGTTTGACGTATTACACACATTTCAAATCGATATAATGTATATGGTTTCACACATGTATTTCCGATTCTGATGTATCACACACAAGTGATATTGCTAAACTCATATTATATGTATTGTATCACATATGAGAAATCAAATATAACATTTCCGTTCATGTATTACCGCACACGTGTACACCTTAATACAAGGTATTACACACGAGTGATATTGCTAAAATCTATGTATTGTATCACGTATGATAGATCAAAATAACCGATTATGATGTATTACACATGTGCTTTAATATATATAATGTATATGATTTCACACGTGTATTTATGAGTATGACGTATTACACATGATTGATAATATCAAAATTGTAATATAGTCGTTTGTTGATGCACGGTTGCACGTGTGTATTAATGTTTATAATGTGTTACACATCAGTTATATTAATGATATATATTGCACTTGTATGTTCATGCACCGTTGCACACGTGTACACCTTAACATATTGTATCACACACTATAGCCAACGACCACCAACATTGAAGTTGCAGCGTCTTAACGTGGAAAAATTAGACCGACATATAAAACATAGAAAGGAATAACTAACTTGATTTAGGACTCGCGCGTTCTGTCGAACTTATTAAACATGAAAAAAAATAGACGACGTAAACACACTGAACCACACACGTACGTTGCCATATGTTAACTCGCAAAATTTACAACGAAGCGTATAACAAAACGTAAAATCGTTGAACCACACACACATTGTGCCGTGTTAAGTAGCAAAATTTAGATCTAAACGTTAAACGAAAAATTTTGCAAAATATGAAAAACATAGGGGATCAAAGTTGAAAGTAAAAAGGTTGTGAGGTTAAATTGGAAAAACTAAAAAATTTTGGGTTAAAACTACAAAATCAAGTAGTTTTATGTTTAAAGTGAAACATCAATTTTTTTTTTGAAAAACTCCCAAAACATGGGGTACAACACCACAATGTCTCAACTTGTTGTAAATTTATTTTATGTAAATGTGGTAAGACTATGGGGTGTGGAGGGAGCTTGGGTCGGACATTGCTCGACACGTGGTAAGGGTGAGATCCACAAGCTAAAACTCAAAAATTCGGGGTGTGGTGGGACGTCCCTTAGCTGGGCGTGGCCAGCAATGAAGAAATTAAAATTTTTTTTGTTTAAACTATTTAAATTTCATTTAATAAAAATAACACACTAATTAAATGAAAAGATTACATAGAATATTAAAAAAAAATACAAAGAAAATAAAAAAAACCTACAAAAAATAATAAGAAGAGTTAGATACATTGTTAGTCCCTTTGGTTTGTGGAAAGTAACAACCTCAGGTACTACTAGTTTAAAGTAACATGTTGAGGTTTTAACCTTTAATTTTGTAACATCCTAGAGCCTTAAGGCTAACAGTTGTTAAATACTGACCGAAAACATAGGGTATTTTTTGTCATTTCAGAACTTAGTACCCAACCTTGTTAATTTGGAAGACCATAGGGACTAACCTCGTAATTAACTCTTATAATATTTAAAACACAATTGTTATTTTTTCTATTTTTATTTAAAACACAATTGTTAAAAAAATGGTCGTAAAAAAACAAACCGGGCCATATCTTACTTTTTTAATATATAAATAAATATGCATATCTTACTTTTTATTTAAAACACATAAAAAGTAAAATTTTGGCAATGTAATAAATAGAGCCTGCCTCTTCATTTGAAAAATAAGATTTCATCGCATCTAGTTTTCATTTTGTTATGATAGAACTACTATGTTTAACTATTTTGATATAGTTCTGAACAACTTGTTTTAAGATTGTTTTGGACAACTTGTTGCTTTTTATGAACCGGAGATTAGCAACTTATTTTGGACACTTTTATTGTAAAATGCCACTTTGGCAGCAACTATTTTTTAGTTATAACTAGATGATTTTCCGCCCGCGCGTTGCGGCGGGACCCAATGACTGCAAAATGCGTGTCAGCAACGGCAAGTAAATACCGAATATCAAAACATAAATAAAGATGACGTGGTAAGGATAGTCACTCCATCCTAAAAAAAACGATTTTAAATAATCTAATATATAATAATAGGACCCAGACGTCTTAAACGTTGGAAATTTGGTTATTTTTAGTTCAGTTATTACGGTGCTAACACGCTAAAATATGGATGAGCTCGGTACCGGTAACGACAGCGAAAGTACCGATCCGGAGAATCTTGAAATTAGGTACCGGCACCGAAAATACTTGGTACAATACGGTATGGTATTTGAAGGTAAAAATCAATAAATACAGGTATGGTGCTAGACCGGTGTCGAACCGAAAGTAACGATTTTGAAAACGCCAAAAGGTGGGTACCAAATTGGTGTCGGATCGTCGTGTGACCCTAATGAGTCAATCTGAGTAGTTCATCATCAAATACAAAGGCGGAATCAATGTAAATGACGTAAAACAGCTTGTTCCTTTCTAATCTTTATCTATTACTGATTTCCTGAGCTTTTACAGATCTGATTACAATTCGGCAGCACCTCGGCTCTCAAACACATGCATGTAATTCCGTACCAAATAAATCAGGGGCATCAGGTATTTATAGAGACAGTAATTCCGCTTGAAGCAAACTCAAACGAAATCACAAGTTCATGCGGAATTACTTAATTCCGTGCGTAATTAGTAATTCCGTGTGAATCTCCTAATTCCGTTTGAAACATCACACTTCCATTTCAAGCGGAATTACCTATATGCTCGTTTTCTCGATTTTCGTGTCCTGATCTAACTAATACATTACAAGACTTAATAAAGACGAAGTTAACAGACATCAGTGCACCAACAATTGGTACCGAAAATGATTTGGTATAGTAAATTTGGCACCGATACCGGTTTGATTACAGGATTTGATATGATTTGCTCATCAATAATCTAAATATCCAAGTTAATTTTAAATGCTACAATTCATTCATTATAGAAAAAGACAAAAAGAAAGCAAAATAAGTTGTTGTGTATATAAAACCTCATTCAAACGAAATACAGTTTACTTACTGTGTGTATGAAAAGTAATCTAAACAGTGCAATTACTTGCATTGCTACAGGATTTGATCAACTCGGTACCAACCGGTACCTAAAATACCGTTACGGAAATCCCCAATAGTGGGTACAGGTACCGAATATACCTGGTACGGTACGGTTCGGTACCGGTCGGTACTGGTACGACACCGATATTTGAGTGTAAAAAACCGGTGAATACCGGTGTTGAACCGGCATCGAAAATACACCTAGTTTGGTAAATTTGAGACCGATACCAGTACCCGATACCATTTGCTCATCATTTAGTGATTTTACTATTCATTCTTTTTTATTTTTAATATATAGGGTAATTATATGTTGTGGCTTTTAATTTTTTTTCCTTGTGCATCATGTATATATTTGGTTGTAGCTTATTGTATATATATGTATATATTTGGTTGTAGCTTATTGTATATATATGTTTGAAAACTTGAATAAAGGGGCTAGGCCTAAAAGGCTTAAACCGTGAAACTGAACCGGAATTGCAACCCAAACCGTTAATAACGGTCCATTTGGTTATATTTTTTGACTGTTTGGTTTTGGTTTTCAATGATCAAAAATAGTTACTTTACGTATAAATTTGCTAATTTACATATAAGCTAATTCCGGAAGTGGCTTCAAATTAGCTTTAATTACGTTTAACTATTTAAAAAAATGTTTAATTAAATAATTAAAAAAGTTTAGTTAAATAATAAGAGAAAAAGAAAAATTGTGTTTTAAATATTACAAGAGTTAATTTGTGCTTAATAACATGGTTAGTCCCTATGGTTTCTTCAAGTTCAAAGTTGGGTATTAAGTTCTTAGTTAGTTTTTAACGACAGTTATTAGCCTTAAGGCCTTATGATGTTACAAAATCAAACGTTAAAGCCTTAGATTGTTACTTTAAACTGTTAGTACCGAAGGTTGTTACTTTCTACAAACCACAGGGACTAACGATGTAATTAACTCAAATAATAAAATTAAAAACTACATAAAAGTTACTCCATTTTGATGTTTGTCGTTAAGGACATGCAAAAACCAACTAAACTATGTCGATAGGATAAGTCGGATATCGAACCAGAGGAGGATTGTGGAAAGTGTTATAAGGTTAAGTGTTGATTAACTAAGACGAAAAAAATAAAGCTTTGTTGTGAGTTGATTGATTATCTAAAATTACAAACTAAAAAGTGAAGTTTAAATCAATAGAGAAACAATGGTTCCTCCAGATTTCAGGTTTTGCAGCTAGATTCAGTTATGTGTTTAATCGAAACACTTACATAGACATAAGTGTTGAATCTAATTAACCAGTTGTGATAACCAAAGACTAAGTACTCCGGTCAATACATAACGGGAGGTTATCGAATGATTATTAATTACAATTACAAACCCTAACCCCATGTCAAATATATCCCAATTACTAGAACTCTCGGGAACTGAATGCTTAGAAATTAAGGTTTAAATAAATGCAATTGTTTACAACCAATAAATCAAATCAAAGGTGAAAAGCATCGAATGCTTAGATCACCGAGTTAAACGATTGTCACAAACACATAAAATTATCCAACTTACAAAAACCCTCCATTAGGAGGAAACCATAAAAGACTAGCCGCTCATCGCGAAAGATTGATCGTCAAAGGCTCGAATCACGGTTGAAACCCTGTGAGGTAGCTGCCTTCATCTCCTTCCCTCTACTGCCGTCGAGATATGTGATGATTCAAGACATTAATTCCTTTAATGTTGATGTCTTTTTCTTCGTGTGATAATGACTGCTCCCAAAGTCACGAGATCTTGTGCTTTGAATAACCCCTCAAAGATAAATGTTGGCCCAAGTCAAAAAGTGTGTCAGCCTATGTCTTCAAGTGATCCAATTTTCAAACACAAACCCCAATGCTTCCTAGATCTCAAACATGTGCCGTCTATTTTCTTTTTCAACCGTACCCTATGGTTAACACCGTAGGCTACGGACTGCACTTGCTGACTTCTTATCTAACTTTGTTTCAACTTTCAGCAATTGACAACCAGCCCCCTAGACTTCATTACCTTCCGTTTCTTGTGCTTCCAAGTTAACCACAAGTCCGAAATACGTCCCAAACAACATGTTTTACTTGCGTATTATCTTTGGGTGATATGCTTCGTCACCAAGCACCTTAACTTCACCATTTTAAGCTATTAACCTGCAAAACCATAAGTACTCGTAGTTACCACATTCGAAACATATCATCACATAAAATGCATTAAAACACACAAGATAACACACTTAGGGCTCATGTTTCACACTCTCCATCAATAAACTGAATACCATTCTTCATTCTATTCAACATTACAATATATAGATAAACATAATAATAAACCCTAAAGCCCATGAGTAATGGGTTGGGCCTAAATGTCTGGTTTATAACACTCCCCCTCAGACATTTAGAATTATACACAGTTTAACAACATACTTCAGGATGATGTTAAATAGGTACTTCAGGACCTTAATAAATAAACTGATACTACTGGATCAGCTATGCTGCCTCGTTAAAAACCTTACTAAGAAAACTCAGTGGGACAAAACTTAGTTAAGGGAAAAAGAGTACAACGTGTATAATTCTCCCCCTGAATTCAACAAACATCTTTCAATCTACGAAGACCGATCTTGTGTGATAGCTGCTCGAAACTGCTTCTAGGTAAAGATTTCGTGAACAGGTCAGCTAGATTTTCACTTGACTTAATCTGGCAAACATCAATTTCCCCTTCCTTTTGCAAGTCATATGTTGAGAAAAATTTTGGTGAGATGTGATTTGTTCGATCACCCTTGATATAACCTTCTCTGATCTGAGCTATGCAAGCAGCATTGTCTTCATAAATAATCGTTGGCTCCTTCTTGATCTGTTCTAATCCACATGCTTCTTATATGTGATTAATCATTGATCTCAACCACACACATTCTCCACCGGCATCATATAGTGTTATTATTTCGGCATGATTTGATGATGTTGATGTAAGTGTTTGCTTAGTTGACTTCCAAGAAATTGTTGTGCCACCATATGTGAATACATAACCTGTCTGAGATTTTGCTTTGTGAGGATCTGATAGATATCCGGCATCAGCATACCCAACAAGCTAGGGCTTTTGATCTTTCTGATAGAATAGACCTAAGTCTTGTGTCCCGCAAATATACCGGAATATATGTTTTACACCATTCCAGTGTCTACGTGTTGGATTCGAACTGTATCTCGCTAGTACATGTACTGCAAATGCAATGTCAGGTCTTGTGTTATTTGCGAGATGCATATGGGCACCGATCGCGCTTAAGTACGGTACTTCTGGACCAAGTACTTCTTCGCCTTCTTCTTGAGGGCGATAAGGATCCTTGTGTGGATCTAGCGGTCGGACAACCATAGGTACGCTAAACGGATGTGCTTTATCCATATTGAAACGTATTAACATCTTCTGGATGTAGTTTGATTGATGGACAAATGTGGCATTGCACAGATACTCAAATTGTAGTCCGATGCGTAATTTCGTCATACCAAGATCTTTCATTTCAAATTCCTTCTTCAACAACTGAGCAGCTTTCTCTATCTCTTCAGGAGATCCGATGATGTTGATATCGTCAACATAGACTGCTATTATAGTGAAATTTGAGATTGATCTTTTTATAAAAACACATAGACTGATTACATCTTACTTGTATCCTTCTTTTTCGAGATATTCACTAAGTCGATTGTACCACATACGACCAGATTGTTTGAGACCATATAAAGATCTTTGGAGCTTTATAGAACACATATCTCGAGGTGTTGATTTTAATGCTTCAGGTAATTTTAATCCTTTAGGGATTTTCATGTAGATGTCATTTTCAAGTGTCCCGTATAAGTATGCGGTGACAACATCCATTAGTCTCATATGAAGTCCTTCAGAGATTGTGTGGCCGATTAGGAACCTAAGGGTTATCGCATCCACTACAGGGGAATACGTTTCCTCATAATCAACTCCTGGGATTTGGGAAAACCCTTGTGCTACAAGTCGAGCCTTATATCATACAATCTTATTCTTTTCATTTCTTTTTATTGCAAACACCCATTTATAACCTACTGGTTTGACGTCTATGGGCGTTCGGACTACAGGTCCGAAAACATGTCGCTTTTCGAGCGAATTCAATTCGGCGTTTATGGCTTCTTGCCATCTTGGCCAATCATTTCTGTGCATGCACTCTTCTAAAGTTTTAGGTACGTAATCATTTTCATTGATTACATCCGTTGCTATAGGATATGCGAATATATCATCAACACGTGTTTTATTTCGGTTCCACATTGTACTATCTTGTACATAATTAATAGAGATCTCATTTTCGTTCGGTACCGGTGTTTCTTCTGAAACTTCATTTTCCTCTGGATGCATAGTTGTCTCTTCTGGGACATTTACCTCTACCGGGGTTTCACTTATAATCTTTTGTGAGTTTTCACCAACTGCGTTACTTTTCACTTTTCATTTCCGTGGGTTTTTGTCTTTGAAACCGATTGGTCTCCCACGCTTTCGTTGTATAGTAATCGCTTCTGGGATTACTTCAATTCGAGCAGGTGCATTTGATGCTGGTACATGTGACTTTGTCACTCTATTCGTGTCTGTGAATGCATCTGGTAATTCATTCGCTATTCTTTGCAAATGTATGATCTTTTGGACTTCATATTCACATTGACCACTTTGGGGGTCGAGATTTGATAGCGATGATGCATTCCACATTATTTCTTGTGTTACTAGTCTTTCTTTGTCCTTATCTCCCCCTAAGACTGGGAACATCGTTTCATCAAAATGACAGTCAGCATACCGAGCTGTAAACATGTCTCCCGTCATTGGTTCTAAGTATCTAATAATGGACGGGGAGTTAAAACCAATATAGATACCCAGTCTTCTTTGGGGTCCCATTGTAGTACGTTGTGGTGGCGGTATTGGTACATATACCGCACAACCAAAAATTCTAAGGTGGGACAAACTTGGTTCTCGTCCGGAGACCAGTTGCAATAGGGAGTATTCGTGATCAGCAGTTGGTCTCATTCTAATCAGTGCAGCGGCATGCAAAATAGCATGACCCCATGTAGAAGATGGTAATTTACATCTCATTAAGAGTGGTCTAGCGATTATTTGTAATCGTTTGATCAGAGATTCAGCTAAACCGTTTTGTGTGTGAACATGAGGTACTGAATGTTCAACATTGATCCCAATTGACATACAATAGTCATTAAAAGCTTGAGATGTGAACTCTCCCGCATTATCCATCCGAATGTTTTTAATTTGATTGTCGTGGAAATTGGCTCTCAATTGTATGATTTGAGCTAAAAGTCGGGCAAATGCTACATTTCGAGTAGCTAAAAGGCTCACATGTGACCACTTGGAGGATGCGTCTATTAAAACAAAAAAATAGCGGAATGGTCCACACGGAGGATGAATAGGCCCACAAATATCCCCTTGGATTCTTTCCAAAAATGAGGGGGTTTCATGTATCAATTTAGTTTGTGAGGGCCGAGTTATAAGTTTGCCCAGAGAGCATGCTTCACATAATAAGTCTTGTGGTAGCAAAACTTTTAAGTTTTTAAGAGGGTGCCCGGTTGCACTTTTGATTATTCGTCTCATCATTATGCTACCGGGGTGACCTAGATGGTCATGCCATATATTGAATGTGTCTTTATCTAACAACTTTTGGTTACTCACCATGTATGATTCGATAGGATTGATATTAGTACAATATAATCCAGAGGATAAGACTTCTAATTGTTCAACAATTGTTTCTTGGCCATTTTTGTTTGAAGTAATTTGAAGATATTCAATATTATTTTCAGATATTGTTTTTAGGTGGTAACCATTTTTTCGAATATCTTTAAAGCTAAGTAAATTTCTTATGGATTTACTAGAATATAATGCATTATCAATAGTTAATTTGGTACCCGAAGATAATGTTATGTGTGCTCTGCCGGAGCCTTCGATAAGGTTACTGACACCAGATATAGTACTAATCGGTGTCTGATGTGTGTAAAATGCAACATATAAATTACATCAAATAAGGCATAAAACTAACCCTTTTTAAGTACTAATATTGGAAAAAGAGTGTTTTTGTCTTCCTTTTGTATTTTCAGGATTAAATGAGCTCAAAAACACAAAAGAAGCAAAAAGACAGCTAAATCCAACATAAATACAAGAAAAGGAACATAAGTGGATTGCCCGACCCCTCAACGGCATCTTCCCAAGCAAAATAGAGAAGGCAGAAGACTGAACACGCCTCGTGCTCAGCCAGCACGGGGCCGTGCCCAAGAAGCAGCAGAAAAGACAAACCTATAGAAGCTTCTATTGCCCACCACGGGTCGTGTCCAGCGAACACGGGGGCGTGTCGAAAGTACAGCAGGCGCATTAATTGTAATTGCGAATTACAATTAATGAGGAGAGAGAGTGTCAGACAGGCACGGGGCCGTGCCCAGCGGACACGGGGCCGTGCCCAGCCCTCTGTTCAGCCTATAAATAGGAGTGCTTGGTTTCATTTCAACTCATCCCTTGGCACACCACCTCTCTCACACCTCATCCACCACCCACCACCATCACAACACCATCATCCACCACCATCATCCATTGTCTATCGTAGAGTGTGTGAGTCGTCTCGGGATCCAAGATTGATCGTAAGAGTTCTTGACAATCAAGGCCATGTTTGCCTAAGTCTCTTACATCACTTGGTGAAGACAAAGTGTCTAGTATAATACTTTTTATTTCTAATCTTTTGCACTTTTTATTTGGTTTTGTATTAATGACTTTAATAACTAGTTACTTATGTTGAAGGTGATCTTTCCTTATCGTTTGTCCGTGGTGTCTTGGCATTATTTTACTGTCTATATAAAATAAAGGATTTTTACCATTCATATCTCCACGGTCTATATGGAGGTATGTTGGCTACCTGGTCGGAGGTTAAGGGAACGGTTTGGTAAAGGTCTTGCCATTGTTCAGCGTTTAGAGGTCCTGCAATGGACCTGGGTCAAATTTAGTAGGACCTCCTTCAATGCTTCACGGTATTGGATGGCGGGGGTCCAAACTCTTTGATCCCCTCATAAGTTAACTACTATTAATACTATAACCCGGCTATTTAGGACTGTATCCCTGCTGACTCAGACTACTTAGCCGAGGGTAACGTCACCGCCAAAAGCGGGGCCTACCATAATACTGCATTAATAACTTAATTCATTATCTTCCAATAATCCACCCTTTTAGGATTGTATCCTTGCTGACTCAAACTACTGGGGTGAGGGTAACGTCACCTTCAAAAGAGGGGCCTACTACAATAACTAAGATAATCTCTTAATTATGTGCAAAAGTGCGGAAATAATCAAAGGTTATACTAGATACGAGTCAGAACCAAGTGATTCATCTTGTCTATCTGTTTTTATTTTATTTTTATTTTCAGCATTTTAGTTAGTTTTTATTTTTCTTAGCTTAAAACATTTTTCTAAACTTTTTATTTTGATTAGACGTTGAGGATAAACCGGTACTAAAAGCTCTTGTGTCCTTGGACGACCTCGGTATCTTACCAACGCTATACTACGCTCACGATGGGTGCACTTGCCCATATGTGTGTTTAGTGTTAGTAAAATATCGTGTTTTATAAATTTAAAACTTGGCTAAAATAAGTGTTAAAGGGGCTTAAAATATACACCTAATATATACGACACTTCGCACACATCAAGTTTTTGGCGCCGTTGCCGGGGACACAAGGATTTTAAGAAAGCTTAAAATCGACGGCCTAATCAGTTTTTCAAAACCTTTTTAAAAGCGCGCACATTTTTCTGCATTTTAGTTCAGATTTGCATTTAAAGAAGCCTGTACACGGGGCCGTGTTCACTGAACACGGGGTCGTGCTGCACATTTTCATAAAAACACCCAGTAACAGAAGCTTGAACACGGGCCGTGCTCACTGAACACCCCCCGTGCTCAACGAAATCAGTAAATTTAATTAAAACGCCCAGATACAGATCCTGAACACGGGGCCGTGCTCACTGAACACGGGGCCGTGTCCAGCCTCTGTTTCCGTTTTTCTTTTTGTTTTCTGATCTCGAGACTTGGTTGTGATCTGCTGAGTGATTCTTATGGATCAATACTCAGGAGGTTACAACTACACCTATGATGAGGATGATTATAGGGGTAATTATTGCACTAATTGTCGTAATGCACGCTCGATTCAAAATAATCACTCATATCAACCATCCAATTCATACACCTACTATGAGGAGCCCAGGTACGAGCCATCGACTTCAAACACATCCTATGAAGACCAAAGGTATGAACCTCCTCCCTCATACTCATATTTTGATGAACCAAGGTATGAGCCCTCATACTCATACTTTGAGGAACCAAGATATGAGCCACCACCTTCGTATGCTTACTATGAGGAACCTTGGCGTGAACAACCCACCTCATATGAGTATTATGGAGAACAAAATTACGAACCTTATCCATCATATGCTTACAATGAAGAACAATGGTGCGAACCATCGACTTCATATGAGTATTATGAGGAACAAAGGGTCGAACAACCGGATTCAAGCTTAGAAAATACCGATTCTTTTTCTATAACCGAAGTGACCGATAGGATATTAGAACACATTAGAGTTATCGATCGATGTATAAAAGAAGCTCGCGCAAGGGAAGAGGAGTCCCGCGCAAGAGAAGAATTAAAAAAGGAAGAGACAACTGAAAATGTAAAAATGGAAGAACAAATAAGTGAAAAACCGACACATGAGTTAAACAACGAAAAAGGTGAGTCCGACAACGTTAAAATTCAAGAAGAGTCTAATTTTGAAGAAATTAATCTCTTGTCACCTTCTTTCGAAAATCATTGTTTAGTACCCACTCATGCTAAGTTTTTAAAAGAGTTAAACACTAACACTAAAATTGACGAAACGGTAAGTGTTAAGTTAACTAATGATCAAACTTCACTAATAAAAGAAGACCCATTTGAAATTAACATTACACCGGTTCCATGTTTCTTTCAAAATTCGTTTATTAGTAATGTCACAATCGATAAAGATCTTTGTGTTAACATAATGCCTAACTACATTTTCGAAAAATTAAGTATTAGTGATTTTTCTCCACTTCAAATACCCATTTTTCTATCCAATCGGAAAGTAATAAAATCAATCGGTATAGTTGAAGATGTCTTGGTTCAAACAAATCAAATGGTAATCCCAACCGACTTTGTCATCCTCGATGACGCTCATTTAGTGTTGGGACGACCATTTGTAAAAACTCACGAAGCTTTGAAAAACCGGAAGTTCAATAATCTACCTCTTCAATTAGGGGCATTTAAAAGAAGTGTCGATCTCGAACAGTCAATGAAATATCCATTCGGCAATAATGACCCCCTAATTGTAGATGAAGATGAACCACCCGATACAAGTGAAGAGATTGACCACTTTGTTGAAGAAGAGGTCGCCGTAGAACAAACTTTTAAAGTTCTTGATCGAAATGAGCAACCAAATAAGGAGTCTCCTAAAGACCGACCACTTGAGCTCAAAGAACTTCCAAAAGGTTTGGAATATGCTTTTCTAGACAAAGATGGTAATTTACCTGTAATTATTTCGTCTAAATTAAGTAACTTAGAAAAGGAAAAATTAATTAATCTTTTGAAAAAACACAAAAACGCAATAGCTTGGAAACTTGTAGACATAAAAGGAATTAGTCCTTCTATGTGCACACACAAAATTTTGATGAATGATGACTACAAATCGGTCATACAACCACAACGTCGAGTAAATCCAAATGTTCAAGAAGTGGTTAAAAACGAAGTCATCAAGCTACTTGACGCCGGACTTATCTATCCTATCTCCGATAGTCCTTGGGTGAGTCCCGTCCAAGTAGTTCCAAAGAAAGGAGGTATGACGGTAATAACTAACGAGAAAAATGAACTAATACCAACGAGAACCGTCACAGGATGGAGAGTATGTATAGATTATAGACGATTAAATGAAGCAACAAGAAAGGATCATTTTCCTTTACCCTTCATTGATCAAATGTTAGAAAGATTATCCGGTCATAAATTTTATTGTTTCTTGGATGGTTTTTCAGGTTACTTTCAAATCCCGATAGCACCCGAAGACCAAGAAAAGACAACTTTCACATGTCCCTATGGAACTTTTGCTTATCGACGCATGCCGTTTGGTCTATGTAATGCCCCAGCAACATTCCAACGTTGCATGGTAGCTATTTTCCATGACATGATAGAAAAGACGATGGAAGTCTTTATGGACGACTTTGTCACACCCTGGCTTTGCGGAAGCGTGGTTAATTTTGGTGTGACTTCTTAATACCATAGCTTAACCATAACAAAGCTATATGAAATAAAATCATGCAAGATCACCCGTTGATTTAAGTTTTAAAACCAGAGTAACATACCATTGTCTTAAAGACTTACAACACCGTAACATAAAACATTGTCTTGAACAACATAAACAGTAACATGAAGTAAACGCAGTCTAAGATTTGTGACTTGTCCAGGAAAGAGTCACATTTCCTAAACTGGGATGACCTTGGAACCCTTATGCAGCGGGAAAACATAACATACCGTGCCAGATCCAGTTAATTTCCTGAAATACATGTAAGTTGAAAAATCAACAATAATGTTGAGCGAGTTCATGTGTAAGTGAGTATGTAAAACACTTGTAAGTATAAAAGTTCCCTGGTATGTAGCAGTGTAAGGAAAAGAGATCACCAATGGTTTGCAAGGCCATTAGTATGTGTGAAGTGTAAGTAGGAAGACTCAACCTAGCAGATTTTTGCGTCGGGTACAAAGTCACTCAAGGTCCGTTCTGTTGGTCCTCTTAGAGGTCCGTTCTGTTGGGCCTAGAGTTGGGCTCGCTACACCCAGATAGATCTACCGCTTACGTCCCTCGGTGTTTCTGCCTACCCATTCACATGATCTAAGTAGTAAACCTCCTTACGCTAACCATACCGTGTATAAAGTACTTGTAAACAAAGTAACATGTATTTCACCCCCGCAGTTAAGAAAAACTGAAAACAGTTAGAGAAAACGGGGACATGAACTCACAGTCGGTGCGTCTCTACCAAGTACTCCAAATCAGAAAGCTGCGCGACGACCTACAAGTACTAATTCTATTAGACGGACGGTCGTGCCTTAGCTTTATAGTTAAATCTTTGGGAAATAGTTAGACAACTATTTCGTGTTTACGTTCTGTATATACTTGGTAGTTAATCTCCTTCCCAAGGATGGGGGATTCAATACATGTGCGTTCAAATTATATCATTAAGTCTCACTTAATATATATACCTTTCCAATTCCAAAATATAAGTATTTTTCTCAAAAATATTATATTTTCATTTCACATAATTTTTCTCCAATAATACGTTGTTAAAATACGCGTTCATAAATATTTCTGTAAGTGCGTAAGTTACGTTTTAACAATTGCGTGGTAATATACTTACCGGTGTAACTTATATATTTATGGTGAAAGCGTTCGTATTATTTTGGATTCGTTAACGTTCGTAAATATTATTTTTACTCTAAAAATAATATTTATGTATTTCACAAAATAATCATAAACAGTGTGTGAAAAATATATATATTTATCACGTTAAATTTTGTGAAAAATCCCACCTCCGAATATTTAGTAAATAAAGTCATGGCGAAATTTATGTTTCGAAAACATGTCAAAAATGATTCTAACACTTGTAGTGTAAATAGTTCTAAGTGTTAGGTTTTTAGAAAAATTTCGCCAGAGTTTCCTCTGTAACTGGAGGTGGCCACGCTTTCAAGCGTATCATTTTCTTTAACAAATCAACTCAACAATTTTCTTTATTGATCAGAACAACTTTCATCACAACAACTAATCGATAAGTATGTAAATCGCATAATCGCATGAACTTGTAGTTTTTCCGAAACTATAGTGTAAATCCCCTTATATTTTGTGGATCTTTATATAAAGTAATTTTGATCTCGTAAAAACCTCGTTTTTAGAGAAATCCGTCTTTACAACTTCTCGTCATCTTTTACAAAAACGGTTATTTGTCGGATCTTTTCATTTCACAAGTGTTTACACACTTGTGGTTTATAAAAATCATGCTTGTTATTGTAAGATCCATCTCTTTAAAATACATGATTTCTTTGATACGTGGTTCTTTGAAAATACCACTTGCAGATGCGTAGATCCGCTAGTTTTAAACACTATTGTACAAGTTAAAACACTTTTACACAAGTAAAACATTTTTACACAAGTTCATGTTTCATGTGTGGTAGAGTTTCACCTTTTAACCCTTGTTACTTCTAAAATAGCTTTGTGTCATGATTCAAGAACATGACTATACCGGGTTAAACGATGATCCGAGCTACCACAACATAGATCGGGTCTAAATAATCACCACTTTCAATTACTACAACATTTACACAACATATAAGCTATTAACCACCATTTTAAGTGTTTTTAGTAGACTTTTGTGCATCATTTTGCATTTTAACGAGATTTAACCGATACAAATCCTTTTAACCACTTTAGATTAGTTCAAATACGAGTTTTAAGCATTATACCTCTAGCTCGAGGCTAGGGAAGAATCTATGCGCAAATGAGGTGGATAAAAGCCAAAGAAAGAGGTCCTTCGCGTTCCGCTTGCTCCAAGCTTCCTAATACGAGACCCTTGATGCTTGAATGATGATGGAACTTGAAGATCAAAACCGAAAATGATAGATAGGGGAGGGGGGTGTTCGGCCGTAGCTAGTATAGAGAGAAAGAGAGAGTTTGGTTGTGATGTTGTGTGTGTGAAATGATCATATGTTAATGCTTTAAACTTATAGACAAAATTTAGGGTGATTAACCATTGGTTAATATGTCTAAATGATATTAGACATGAAGTATTAAAATAATCAAATGGTACTAGTGTGTCCCCCCACATGGGGACGGTTATAAAGAGGGGGGGGGGGGTACCTAGTTCAAATCCAACTAGATAGTAAGTATTAGTTAGGTTAAGTTAAGTAATTAACTCGGTTACTTGTGTATAGTATGTTAAAGCGGGTGTTAGGGTGTACGGGGACCCTAACTGGCTCAGAAAAAGATAAATAAGGAAAATAACAATATTTTCATGTTCCGGGTATAGTCCGGTTGTTTGGTTGGATAGTAATCCGTTAAAGTGTTAACAAAGCTTTAAAGTGTCGTTATTACTCTCTTTAGTGACACAGCTTATTTCCGACACTTTGGAAAGTGTCTAGTAATATTTTTCTCATATTTTGGCACTTTATTAGTTAGCTAAAAGCTGAATTATTGAGTAAAGTGCTGAGTTTTGTACTTAGAGTACGTTTTAGGCACATCCAGTCATTGTAACTTATTCCTAGAGACGCAGTTCCACAACCCTTGTATCCCTACACTCACTACTAGTGTAGCAAAATATCTCAGGCTCTTATAGGCCTTGGAGGCAGTGTTTGCCTGATGCTGGCTTTATCAGCATGTTCAATAGGTTATCCGTGTATTGTGCTACTGTGCTTTTTATGCATCATGTTTGTCACTAAGGTTCAGTATGTAAATAATGTAGTGACAGCAAGCAAGTATGATGCAAGTAAGTACATGTATCAGTATGCAAGTAGCAGTTCATCAGCTAGTTCAAACAAGCACAGTAATTAAGCAGTAATTAATCATTAGTTAAGTCGTACGGATACCTGGTTTAGTGCGGGTTTTCACATTCTCCCCCCGTTAAATAAATTTCGTCCCGAAATTTTAGTTCTGCTACTAGATGCAGGGTTCTTAGGAAAAAGGTGGGGGTATTTCCCTTTCATCCGGTCCTCACGTTCCCAGGTGTATTCAGGACCATGTCTGGCATTCCAACGAACTTTGAAGAGCTTGACACTGCTCCGGCGGGTCTTGTTAACTTTCCAATCCGTGACCTCAACAGGTTCTTCAACGAAGTGGAGCGCGTCGTCAACATGAATCTCGTCGATGGGAATGGCAACGTCAACTTGAGTTGGACTTTTCTTCAGGTTGGATACATGAAATGTATCGTGAACACCATTCAGTTCAGCAGGTAGGTCCAACTTGTATGCTACTAGTCCTATTCTTTCCAGAATTCTGAAGGGACCAATGTAGCGCGGATTTAACTTCCCACGCTTCCCAAAGCGTGCCACACCCTTCCAGGGTGAGACTTTCAATAACACCATTTCTCCAACTTGGAAATCCACATGTTTCCGGTTTGGATCCGCATAGGCCTTTTGTCTGTGGCGAGCTGCTTCGATGCGTTTAAGAATCTGCGCAATCTTGTCTGTCGTCTCTTGGACGATTTCGGGACCAGCAAGCTGCCTATCACCTGCGTCAGCCCAACATAAGGGTGATCGGCACTTGCGTCCGTAAAGGGCTTCAAATGGCGCGACACCAATACTGGTGTGGTAGCCGTTGTTGTACGAAAATTCGACCAAAGGTAAATGTTTATCCCAGCTACCGCCCAAATCCATAACACACGCTCTCAGCATGTCTTCCAAAGTCTGTATCGTTCGCTCGCTCTGGCCGTCAGTTTGCGGATGAAACGCAGTGCTCAGATTCAATTGTGAGCCAAAGGCTTCTTGGAAGGATTGCCATATCCTTGACACAAACCTTCCGTCTCTATCAGAGATGATCGAGAGAGGCACTCCATGGCGCGCGACGATCTCTCTCATGTAAATTTCAGCCAATTTGCTCGTATTATCCTTCTCCCTGATGGGTAAGAAGTGTGCTGACTTTGTTAAACGATCCACTATCACCCAGATAGTGTCATGGCCTCTTGGCGTTCTTGGCAATTTCGTAATAAAGTCCATGGAGATTTGTTCCCATTTCCACTTGGGAATCTCGGGTTGTTGCAGAAGTCCCGAAGGCTTCTGGTATTCCGCTTTAACCTTAGCGCACGTTAAACATTTGCTCACGTAAACAGCAACATCGCCTTTCATCCTAGGCCACCAATAATAATCTTTGAGATCCTGGTACATCTTATCCGCTCCTGGATGGATAGAGTACCGCGACTTGTGAGCTTCGTCAAAAATAACCTCCCTTAAATCACCAAACAGAGGAACCCAAATCCTTTTCTCAAAACATAACGTCCCTTCCTCGTTTGGTACCAAAAGCTTCTCCATCCCACGGAGATATTCCTCTTCAAGGTTCCCTTCCTTGAGAGCTTCTTTCTGCGCGGCACGAATGCGCAAGGAAAGATCGGTTCGTATAATCATTTCTAAAGCTCTAACCCTTATGGGCTTGATTCTCTCTTTACGACTTAGGGCATCGGCGACCACATTCGCCTTCCCTGGATGATACTTAATCTCGCAGTCGTAATCGTTCAACAATTCAACCCATCGTCTTTGTCTCATATTCAGCTCCTTCTGGTTGAATATGTGCTGTAGGCTCTTGTGATCTGTGAAGATTGTACACTTCGTACCATAACGGTAGTGTCTCCAGATCTTTAAAGCAAAAACCACTGCGCCGAGCTCCAAATCGTGTGTGGTATAGTTCTTTTCGTGCACTTTCAGTTGACGCGATGCGTAAGCAATAACCTTTTGGCGTTGCATCAACACGCAACCCAATCCTTGGCGCGATGCGTCGCAGTATACCACAAAATCATCAGTACCTTCTGGTAGAGCTAAGATAGGCGCGTTGCAGAGCTTATCCTTCAATATCTGGAAGGCTTCCTCCTGTTTGATTTCCCAATCAAACTTCTTATCCTTCTGTGTGAGGAGCGTCAATGGTTGAGCGATCTTTGAAAAATTCTCAATGAATCTTCGATAATAGCCAGCCAGACCCAAGAATTTCCGGATCTCGGTTGGCGTCTTTGGCGTTTCCCAATCCTTGATCGCTTCGATCTTTGTTGGATCCACGTGGATTCCATCTCCATTTACCACGTGCCCAAGGAATTGCACCTCTCGTAGCCAAAACTCGCACTTAGAGAATTTGGCATACAGCTGTTCTTTCTTCAGCAGCTCTAGAATGGCTCTAAGATGCTGCTCGTGTTCAGCCTTCGTTTTTGAATAAATCAAGATGTCATCGATAAACACAATCACGAACTTATCCAAGTACGGCTTGCAAACTCTATTCATCAAGTCCATAAAGACTGCAGGTGCGTTTGTCAAACCGAATGGCATAACGAGGAACTCGTAGTGCCCATAACGAGTTCTGAAGGCTGTCTTGGGAATGCTTTCCTCTTGTATCCTTAACTGATGGTATCCAGATCGAAGATCGATCTTTGAATAAAAGCTTGAGCCTTGCAGTTGGTCAAACAGATCATCAATTCTTGGCAGAGGATATATATTCTTGATCGTCAGCTTGTTTAACTCCCGGTAGTCAATGCACATTCGAAAACTACCGTCCTTCTTCTTGACAAACAGGACCGGAGCTCCCCAAGGCGAGAAGCTTGGTCGGATAAAACCCTTGTCTAACAACTCTTGAAGTTGTGTTGACAGTTCCTGCATCTCAGACGGAGCAAGTCTATAAGGTGCCTTAGCCACAGGTGCGGCGCCCGGAACTAAGTCGATGCGAAACTCTACTTGCCTCTGAGGTGGCAGTCCAGGCAAGTCTTCTGGGAAGACTTCTGGATACTCCCTTACGACAGGGATGTCTTCGATTCTTGGCTCAGCAGCCTTCTTGTCCACAATGTGTGCCAGAAAAGCAACACATCCTTTCTGCAAACACTTCCTTGCTTTCAAGCAGCTGATAATCCTCAACGGCGTCTCACGCTTCTCTCCATGAACAACAATGGTCTCACCATCATCGGTTGGGATACGAACAACCTTTTCGTGACAAACTATCTCAGCCTTGTTGCCTGATAACCAATCCATTCCTACTACCACGTCGAAGCTTCCCAACTGGACTGGTAGTAGATCTAAAGCAAACTTAGATCCGCTAGTTTTAAACACTATTGTACAAGTTAAAACACTTTTACACAAGTAAAACATTTTTACACAAGTTCATGTTTCATGTGTGGTAGAGTTTCACCTTTTAACCCTTGTTACTTCTAAAATAGCTTTGTGTCATGATTCAAGAACATGACTATACCGGGTTAAACGATGATCCGAGCTACCACAACATAGATCGGGTCTAAATAATCACCACTTTCAATTACTACAACATTTACACAACATATAAGCTATTAACCACCATTTTAAGTGTTTTTAGTAGACTTTTGTGCATCATTTTGCATTTTAACGAGATTTAACCGATACAAATCCTTTTAACCACTTTAGATTAGTTCAAATACGAGTTTTAAGCATTATACCTCTAGCTCGAGGCTAGGGAAGAATCTATGCGCAAATGAGGTGGATAAAAGCCAAAGAAAGAGGTCCTTCGCGTTCCGCTTGCTCCAAGCTTCCTAATACGAGACCCTTGATGCTTGAATGATGATGGAACTTGAAGATCAAAACCGAAAATGATAGATAGGGGAGGGGGGTGTTCGGCCGTAGCTAGTATAGAGAGAAAGAGAGAGTTTGGTTGTGATGTTGTGTGTGTGAAATGATCATATGTTAATGCTTTAAACTTATAGACAAAATTTAGGGTGATTAACCATTGGTTAATATGTCTAAATGATATTAGACATGAAGTATTAAAATAATCAAATGGTACTAGTGTGTCCCCCCACATGGGGACGGTTATAAAGAGGGGGGGGTACCTAGTTCAAATCCAACTAGATAGTAAGTATTAGTTAGGTTAAGTTAAGTAATTAACTCGGTTACTTGTGTATAGTATGTTAAAGCGGGTGTTAGGGTGTACGGGGACCCTAACTGGCTCAGAAAAAGATAAATAAGGAAAATAACAATATTTTCATGTTCCGGGTATAGTCCGGTTGTTTGGTTGGATAGTAATCCGTTAAAGTGTTAACAAAGCTTTAAAGTGTCGTTATTACTCTCTTTAGTGACACAGCTTATTTCCGACACTTTGGAAAGTGTCTAGTAATATTTTTCTCATATTTTGGCACTTTATTAGTTAGCTAAAAGCTGAATTATTGAGTAAAGTGCTGAGTTTTGTACTTAGAGTACGTTTTAGGCACATCCAGTCATTGTAACTTATTCCTAGAGACGCAGTTCCACAACCCTTGTATCCCTACACTCACTACTAGTGTAGCAAAATATCTCAGGCTCTTATAGGCCTTGGAGGCAGTGTTTGCCTGATGCTGGCTTTATCAGCATGTTCAATAGGTTATCCGTATATTGTGCTACTGTGCTTTTTGTGCATCATGTTTGTCACTAAGGTTCAGTATGTAAATAATGTAGTGACAGCAAGCAAGTATGATGCAAGTAAGTACATGTATCAGTATGCAAGTAGCAGTTCATCAGCTAGTTCAAACAAGCACAGTAATTAAGCAGTAATTAATCATTAGTTAAGTCGTACGGATACCTGGTTTAGTGCGGGTTGTCACAGACTTTTCTATCTTTGGGGATTCATATGACCAATGCCTCGATAACCTTGAACGAATGCTATCCCGATGTGAGGAAACTAACCTCGCCCTTAATTGGGAAAAATGCCATTTCATGGTAACGGAGGGAATAGTACTCGGGCACAAGATCTCAAGCGAAGGAATGGAGGTGGATCGAGCCAAAATAGATACCATTTCCAGATTACCACCTCCATCCTCCGTACGAGCTATCAGAAGTTTCCTAGGGCATGCCGGATTTTATAGACGGTTTATCAAAGACTTTTCTAAAATTTCCAGGCCTCTTACAAAACTACTTGAAAAAGATGCTTCTTTCATCTTTGACAAGGATTGCAATCAAGCATTTCTAACCCTAAAGGAAATGTTAGTCAATGCACCTATCATGATAGCGCCTGATTGGAAATTTCCTTTCGAAATCATGTGTGATGCTAGTGACTTTGCAGTTGGAGCTGTCTTGGGACAGAGAAAAGAAAAGCATTTTCACCCAATCTATTATGCTAGTAAAACACTTAATGATGCACAAGAAAATTACACAACAACTGAAAAAGAATTACTAGCTGTGGTATTTGCTTTTGATAAATTTCGTTCTTATCTTGTTCTTTCTAAAACTATAGTCTATACAGACCATGCAGCCATTCGATATCTCTTCAAAAAGCAAGACGCAAAACCACGTTTGATTAGGTGGATTCTACTCCTCCAAGAATTTGACATTGAAATCAAGGACAAAAGAGGAGCAGAAAATACCGCAGCAGATCATCTTTCACGCTTAGAAGACCCAGCTTTAGAGGCAACCAGGGACGAGAAAATCAACGAAAAATTTCCAACTGAGTCCCTGGAAATGGTGGAATACAAGGAAGAACCATGGTACGCCGACTATGCTAACTACCTAGCTAGCGGTATAGTCGCAAAAGGATGGCCACATCATCAAAGAAAAAAATTCTTTGCCAATGTGAAACACTACTTTTGGGAAGATCCATATCTTTTCAAAATGTGTGCCGATCAACTCGTCCGACGATGCGTACATGGTAGTGAAGCACGAAGAATTCTCCGCCATTGTCATGAAGGTCCATACGAAGGACATCATGGTGCTGCTAGTACCGCACGAAAGGTATTCGATTCAGGATTTTATTGGCCAACCATTTACAAAGACGCCCAAAGTCTTGTAAAAACATGTGATGCTTGCCAGAGAACAGGTAATATTTCTTCCAAAAACGAAATGCCACAAAATGGCATTCTTGTTTGTGAAATTTTTGATGTGTGGGGACTCGACTTTATGGGACCCTTCCCACCATCGAAAGGAAACAAATATATACCTGTGGCAGTAGATTACTTGTCTAAATGGGCCGAGGCCGAGGCACTTCCAACAAATGATGGAAGAGTCGTGGTAAGATTTCTGAAAAAATTATTCTCTCGTTTTGGCACACCTAAAGCTTTAATAAGTGATAGAGGTACCCATTTTTGCAACCATCAACTTGAAATTTTTTTAACAAGATATGGGGTCTATCACCGGGTTTCAACAGCATATCATCCTCAAACAAACGGACAAGCCGAAGTGACTAATAGAGGTTTAAAACGAATACTCGAAAAAACCGTAGGGTTAAATAAAAAGGAATGAGCTGATAAATTAGATGATGCTTTATGGGCTTTTCGAACTGCTTATAAAACAACAATAGGTACAACCCCGTATAAGCTAGTCTATGGTAAAAGTTGTCATTTGCCAGTAGAAATTGCACACAAAGCCTACTGGGCAATCAAAAATGTAAACTTGGATTTAGAATTTGCTGGTAAAAATCGATTTTGTCAATTAAATGAATTAGACGAGCTTAGGAATTATGCATACTCAAACTCTGAAATTTATAAGGAAAGAATGAAAAATTTGCATGACAAACATATTAAGCCTAATGAATTTCGGGTAGGGGATCTAGTTCTTTTGTTTAATTCACGACTTCGATTGTTTCCTGGTAAATTAAAGTCTAGGTGGTCAGGACCTTTTTCCATCACCCATATTTTTCCACACGGTGCAGTAGAAATTAAATCTCGAAATGGGCCACCATTTAAGGTCAATGGCCAACGGCTGAAACTCTATCAAGGATTCATTGAGGATGAGGAAGAAGAGATCTCGCTTCAAACGGTGGAGGAATAAAAACATCATGCCTGGTAAGTTACGAACGATTGAGACGACAAAATAAAGCGGTAAGTTTTCTAACCATAGCTTATGGGAAAAAGGGGCACTCACACGTGCACTAAAAAAAAAATCTTGCTCGACACGAGGCCGTGTCCGCTGGACACGGGGCCGTGTTCGCGCTGCAGACGTGATAAAACCCCTTTTTCAAAACAGTTTCTTCATTCCACACGCCCCGTCTCCCCACAAAAGCTCTGGTTCCAGGCGATTTTTCGAAAAATTCCGATGTCTCCTATCGATCTAACAACGTCAAGGTATGATTCTATCACTCTTAGTAGTTAGATTAGTTACTTGCATGTAGTTAAAACACCAAAAATTTGGGGAAAATCTAGGGTTCTTGAAGTTTATCCGGATCAAACCTCAAATTTTTGTTTAGATCTATTTGCATTTAGTTAGATTAGTGTTAAGGGAAGTAAATACACTTGTATTGTTCATAGATTCACCCGATTTCTTACAAAAACCCCAAACCCTTGTTCTTGAACCGAAAAAGATAAAATTGATAGGGTAAACGGGATATTTTGGGAAAAACGGCACTTAGGGTTTCATTTTCGGGGGAAACCGAACCTATTGGACCAAAAATTTTCAAGTTTTCGAAACCGGGTCGAAAAATGAAGTTTTTGAGTAACAGACCTCTGGACACGGGGCCGTGTCCGCTGAACACGGGGTCGTGTCCAGGCCGCTGTTTGCAGTCTTGTCCGAAAATATTTCTGTTTCGTGCTAACTTTTGGTGTATTCTTGCAGATGGCCAGAAAGTTCACAAGATTCAACGCCAATGAGCTAGATGCAAGAGCTCGATACGAGTTTCTTCAAACAAGGCCGGAGGAATACCCAAGGCAAGCTTGCACAGAATTACTAACCATGGTGAATCAAATTGACCGTTTCAACAACATTGTCACGGGACCACTCAGAGTCGCACTAACAACTCGACTCCGTTCCGTCCATGAATGCACCTTGGAATTTTACAGCACCTTTGTATTCACTTCAAGGTGCGACCCGTTCGATAATGACGGGATGTCATTCCGGTGTGGCGGAACGAGGTATTCGATCTCTATGGCACAATTTGGGTCGATTATCGGGTTGTATGCGGAAGAGGATGCGTGAAACGAAGAAAATACTGGGGGAATGAGAGAGATAGGTGACAACGAACGCCAGGCCATGTGGGCTCAGATTGGGGAAGGGTTCTACAATCCGAGCAGCACTAAGAGTACAAAGCTGAGGGATCCGCTATACAGATACATTCATAGGCTCCTCGGCTACTCTCTTAGCCAAAGGCATGACAGTAGTGGCGTCGTTGGGTTAAGAGATTTGCTTGTCCTCCACTGCATTCACAACCGTAGGCCGCTCGATGTTCCGTTCCTCATGCTCCGAAACATGCATCACAACCGCCTTGCTAGTGCACCAACTCCTATTTTCTTCGGGGGATGGGTGTACCGTCTTTTCAAGCACTTCGCTCACATACCTAGGTCATTTGAGAGGAGCCCATGGTCGGGCACGGTGGATATTCACATATGCCGCTCAATGAACCTGATTTATGAGGCAGAAGACGGGACGGTAACCTTTCAAAGGATGCAAGGTCATGCATGGAACCCGCAAGAAGCGCTTGTCCTCCAAACTCCGCAACATCATCAGTACCAATACCAACCCCACGGTGATCCGGGCCAATCATCCTCCTCGGGAGGTGGTTTTCCTAACCTTCAAAGTTTGCATGATTTATTGCAGGAAAACCTTATGTGTACTAGGAACACCTATAACATGGCGAGCAACACCTACCACCGGGTCGGAGCTATCGAGAGAAACCTATCCGAGATCCAAGACGATGTCGGATACATACGAGACCACATTGCACGCCATGGAGGGGATGATGACGATGATGATGATGATGACGATGCTATGGAGTAGGCAAGAGGAGCAGAGGAGGAAGGGGTTGATTGATGACTCCACAGGTTTAAGTCCCTTTATCTATCGAACAATTGGTGGCCTGCGTGCCAAGTGTTAAACAATTTACTTTTCCTAACTATTTTCTGCATTTTTTTTTATTTTTCTTTTACTTTATGCTTGGAACAATTAACTATGGTAATGTAGGATGTTTGTGTTGCTTGGTGTGGTATTAAGTGATGAAACAGGTACAAACCAAGGCTTGGGGTGCTAAGCCTCAGCACTTATAGGGCCAGGATGGAAAAAACCGGGGGAAGAAACCTGTTTTTCGGGCCTTCAGACTGTCCACACGGGGACGTGTCCAGCAAACACGCCCCCGTGCTCACCTCCCAGACCTGCTGTTTGGTTACTGTCCTGCAGATTTTTGTCAGACACGGGGCCGTGCTTAATCAACACGCCCCCGTGTTCACCTTCTGTAAGTTTTCGTTACTGGCAGTTCGCCACGGGGTCGTGTCCAGTGGACACGGGGCCGTGTCCAGACTACCAGTAACATAATTTTTTGCTTTTTAACACCATTTTACACATCTAATCAACCTAAAAATTTATTTTTGGGACACATTGAGGACAATGTGTAATTTAAGTGTGGGGGGGATGCTAAAACCTTGAATTTTGCAAGTCCTAAATGCAAGCCTTACACAAAACTCTATTGGAACCGCTAATCACCCCAAATTTTTTTCAAAAATTTCATTTTGCTTACTTGTCTAGGTTTAACTCGGGAAATTCAAGTTCTCAAAAAGGTTATATTTTTACGAATCTACAACCGATAGCGTAGTGATAAAAAGAACCAACATAAGAAAATTATGAAAAGGCATGACAAACTTAGTTAAAATTTGATTATATATACTTGATCACATAAAAACTCATTCCCACAAAAGTGAGTTTTGAGCCTTTATTGAGCATACAATTACATATCATTAGACTAAATGCTCATTTTTCGTTTCTTGTGTGAATAGCCGCTTGGTTCTTACAACTCTAGAACTTGCCATGACGATACATTCCCGGTCCTTATCAACTTAAACCCGAGTAAGTAAATGATGGAGGTATTAGGACTAACCCTTTTTATTTCTACACCATTATTTTTCTTTTACCACCTACCCAAAAATCCCCCTAGTTAGCCCCTTTGAGCCTAAACCTTTTCATTTCATCACCCAAACCAAAAAAGCCTTTTACCCAATAAACCCTTTTTATTTTTAACCATTTGTTTTAGTAACAAGTTCGGTTTTTCGTATGATCGTTCAAAAAAAAAAAATGTGTTGATGATGAAGCAAAAAGAAAATAAACAAACAAGTTCATCAAAAATAACTTTGTTTGAATAATAACTTCATCAAAATAAAAAGTTACAAAAAAAAAAAAAATAGAAAGTCTTACGAAAACCGACACTTGTTACGCTTTTCGCTTTTTTTTACTAACCAATATCCCAACCACCTACCTTTAACCTAACCCTTAACCCACAAAGTCCTCTTGATATTTACAAAGGTATAAAAGTTAAAAAGGAGGAGGATTGATTGCTTGGCAAGCTTATGGTAGGAATAAGTTCCATGCCGCTCTCGAGTGATTCACTAAAAATACACCTTCGGCCGAGTGTGAGTGATTTCTCCCGTGAGGTATGTGAACTTGTATATAAATGGAATTTTAAAAAAGGCATGTTATGCCCAAATAAGTAATTTTTCCTATGAAACGTTCTAAATAAATCATTACGAATAGGATTGTAAATAAATAAAAATAAAACCCAAAAAGATCTTGGATTCCCAACACTCTACGACAAGCCAAAAACCTTCTCTTCTACCCATTCCATTTGGGAGTGTAAGCCACATATTAAAGAGTTTTGCTTGAGGACAAGCAAAAGTTCAAGTGTGGGGGTATTTGATGTGTGTAAAATGCAACATATAAATTACATCAAATAAGGCATAAAACTAACCCTTTTTAAGAACTAATATTGGAAAAAGAGTGTTTTTGTCTTCCTTTTGTATTTTCAGGATTAAATGAGCTCAAAAACACAAAAGAAGCAAAAAGACAGCTAAATCCAACATAAATACAAGAAAAGGAACATAAGTGGATTGCCCGACCCCTCAACGGCATCTTCCCAAGCAAAATAGAGAAGGCAGAAGACTGAACACGCCCCGTGCTCAGCCAGCACGGGGCCGTGCCCAAGAAGCAGCAGAAAAGATAAACCTATAGAAGCTTCTATTGCCCACCACAGGCCGTGTCCAGCGAACACGGGGGCGTGTCGAAAGTACAGCAGGCGCATTAATTGTAATTGCGAATTACAATTAATGAGGAGAGAGAGTATCAGACAGGCACGGGGCCGTGCCCAGCGGACACGGGGCCGTGCCCAGCCCTCTGTTCAGCCTATAAATAGGAATGCTTGGTTTCATTTCAACTCATCCCTTGGCACACCACCTCTCTCACACCTCATCCACCACCCACCATCATCACAACACCATCATCCACCACCATCATCCATTGTCCATCGTAGAGTGTGTGAGTCGTCTCGGGATCCAAGATTGATCGTAAGAGTTCTTGACAATCAAGGCCATGTTTGCCTAAGTCTCTTACATCACTTGGTGAAGACAAAGTGTCTAGTATATTTTAAATTAGGGCTAAATTCCGTCGAAAATCCCGTCCGCACCCCTTGGAATTTTTCGTCCGCACCCCTTAGGTAAAAAGTGTTATCAATTTATATTTTAAATTTTTTTAGCAAACTCTTATTTTTAAAAAAAATATACTACCTAAATTATATAACTTTTAATACCTAACCAACTAAACCCAAATACCCATACATTTACCCACTTATAATTCCTAACTAGCTAGCCCACTAAGTTTTAGCCCATTAACCAAACCCAACAATATTTCAAACTATAATAAAATAATTAAAGCCCAAAACTTTAGAAATTCTATCCCGCCCTCTCTCTCTCTCTTGCGTCCCTGCACTGCCAACGAACAACATCACCCAGCGACAACAGTCCAGCAGCCGGCGACCACCGTAATCAGCCACAATACCACCGTCGTTCGACACCAAATCTAACCGGAATCCGAACACAGGTAAGTTTCTTTGTTATTTTGATGATTTTGGTTGATATTATAGGAGAAAAAAGGGTAATAAAGTTGTTAAATAGGTTTGAAATTTTGTGTGTTTTGACGTTGTTTATGGTTGTTTAGATGATTTTTAGGGTGATTATGTTGTTTATATATTTTTAGGGTGATTACAACTTACGTTATGATTTCTAGGGCTTGAAAATTAAAATTGAAACATTATGTTATGGATCGATGAACTTATGTTATATAGAGAAAGAATTGCTTAAGAAATTAGCTTTAGATGATGTTTTGGATAGATTTCAAAAAATGAAAACCCGTAGGGCGTCGACGTTTTAATTATGTTTGTAACAAGGTTTGACATGTTTTTTATGATTATATAAATTTAGTTTGATGTTCGTTTGTTTTACATGACCCGACCCGATACGAACCAATTTTTTTACTTATATACCTAGGGGCCTAAAAATTTTAAAAATGTTCCACACACCCATGGAAAAATTCCTGGGTCCGCCACTGCCCTGTAATCGGGAGACAAGCGAAATGAGATGCAGAACGACGTCGTGACGGCTCCGTCGAACTGATGTTCTAATTTGAAGAACTCGGTTAGTTGAGTGAGTTTGGATGTATGGACTCCGGAGAAAAATTTTCAAGTCAGTATTTTTTTTTTCGTTGTTTATTTTTTCTGTTTGTTGCATGGGAAGTTCATGTATTTGTGCGGCATCGGAATTTGTTTTTGTAAGGGCGAATCCAAGGAATATCCTATTGTTTTCTAAAGTCCATAAGAAAAACCTACTGCTTGTGTTCCAAAGAATCAGATTTGAAAAACGAAAATATCCAATTTGAAAATAATGTTAAAAAAAATTGTTGGTATACCACCGAAGTAGCAGAAGAAAAAAAATGCTTTTCTTGGAAAACATTCTTTTCTTGGTACCAGTAATCGAAATCTGTGATTTTTTCTTTGGATACACATATGTTCGCTATAATAATAAAAAAAATATATTCAATACAATACGAGATATTGGTAGTGTACCCGGATTTGATGAACGACAATTATCGAAATTGCAGATTCCCGTGCAAGAGAAGAGAGCAAAGGTGTTGATAACTTGATAAAAACCAAAGAGAGAGATAAACTGAATACCATTCTTCATTCTATTCAACATTACAATATATAGATAAACATAATAATAAACCCTAAAGCCCATGAGTAATGAGTTGGGCCTAAATGTCTGGTTTATAACACTTTTCAGTTTTTTTATATATAGTACTTATTTTTGAGGGTTTAAATTAAAACACACGTAGTTTTTTTTTTCTCAAACTAGGTTTTATAAAAAAAAATAGGTATTTTAAGATTCTTAAATAAAATAAGTTTTGTGAATGACACAATAACCATAATCCATAATTAAATCATTAATTATTTAATGAATAGATTTGTCCAATGAGGATTGGAATGAGACATAAAAAAATCTTTAAATATAGGAAAAATTACAAGTTTTGTCCTTTATCTTAATACCACTTATCAGGCGGTGTCATTTTTAACGAATTTTGACAAGTTTTGCCCTTTACAAGGAATTTTGTTGCACGTTTTGTCCTTTAGGCTTAACCTAGTTAGATTTTCTTGTTAAATCTTGTCAACCATGGGTATTTTAGTCCTTTTGCCCATTTATTTCAAGAGTCAACCCTAAACTATTTTGTTTTATTCTTTTAAATAATATTAAATAAATGGGTAAAAAGACTAAAATATCTTTGGGTGACAAGATTTAACAAGAAAATCTAACTGGTTTAAGCCTAAAAGACAAAACGTGCAACGAAATTCCTTGTAAAGGGCAAAACTTATCAAAATTCGTTAAAAAGGATACTGCCTGATAAATGGTATTAAGATAAAGGACAAAACTTGTAATTTTCTCTTAAAAGTATCATTTTGGTAAATACTTTTTCATTAATATCATTATAAAAAAAACTCTGGAAGGTAAATACTTTTTCCATCAACATCATTATAGAAAAAAATAAACTCTTAAAAGCTTTATCTAAGTAAAATCCCCCACTACTTGACATCTATATGATGCAATTTTTTTTTTAGTTAAATATCATTTTTGTCCATGTGGTTTGGGCCATTTTTTTAGTTTAATTCAAAAGTTACTTTTTTCTCCTATTGGTCCAAAAAGTTTCAACGTTGCCATTTTAGTCCACTGAGTTAATTTCATCCATTTTTTTCTGTTAACGAGAAGGGCAATTCGGTCATTTTATATGTAATTATGTGAACTAGATGGACAATTCAGTCATATAAAATGACCGAATTGCCATTTTTGTTAAAATAAATAATGGATGAAGTTAACCCAGTAGACTAAAATGGCAACGGTGAAACCTTTTTAAATCCACAAACGAAAAATAAAACTTTTAAACTAAACTAGTAAAATGAGACAAAACAAATCACATTTAACTCTCATTTTTTTACCTTATAAAACATCAATAAAATCCCTCACAACACAAGAGATAGTCGAAGAACCCTAAACTTGGCCCACAAAAACGAAAGAAAATAAAACGGACCTCAAACCCACTACAAAAAGCCGAAACTTTCGATTCCATCTTTGATCTTCCCCCTTTGTTTCTTCATCATTCTCCACAACAACAAAAAGAGGCATATTCACCATCCTATTCCACCAAACCCCACCTTTTTCAATCAAGATTTTGACCCAATTACTCATCAATGGCGGCAGTTAAACCCTGTTCTTCGTCTTCTCCGCATACCCTTTACCGTTATCTCACAAACCCACAACGCATTCATCGTCCTTGCTTGTTTAAACTACCCTTTAACTCCCATGATCGTAAATTGCGATCTGTTCGTTGTCAGACCCCTGAATTTGAACCCAAAAGATCTGCTGTCAGTTCTGATGTTACAGAGGCTACATCTTCTTGTTCTTCTTGCATTGATTTCCTCACGTTGTGTCATAGTCTTAAGGTATGTGTTTTGTTGTAATAGCATTTGTGTTGTTTTGTAAATTGAAGAATTGGTTCTGTTTTTGCCTTTGTAGAAGATTAAGTGCTGAGTTTTAGGTACCCTTTGCATGAATCTGTTTTATGCTGATTAGTTTGTTTGTGATTGTAATTTGGGGGATGTGATTGAGGGTGAACTGTATATAGAATTTTGAAATTTATGAATATGCATCTACAGTTAAAGGTAAGAAAATACCATGGTTTGAATAATTAACATTCATAAAAAAAAAAAAAAACAACCCTTTTTTTCGAAATAATGAAAATTAACTTGCTTTTTTCTGTGAAGTATTTCAATTAATTTACAAGAATGAATAGATGGATAATAAGTATGCTAGAATCTTGGTTTTAAAATGCATTTGTAAGGAGCGCATGATTCGGTGGTGAGATCGCATTTCCGCAGTTGATGCATGCATCACATGATGCGCATGTGATGCGGAGCCTTATGCAGTTAACTAGTATTTGAACGAATTAGACCATTGATTGCAATGAGTCTGAGGGTTTTAAGTCTGATTGAACAAACTGACAATCGATTGAGCGATGGGCTTGAGTATTTGATCAAATTACACACCACTGATTGAACAAATCTTACCAGAGGCAATGATGAGAATATCTGATTTTTTAGTGTTATAAGTTAAAAAATATATCCAAGTAACTTTTTAGTATTTTTTTAATAACAAACGCCTCGCACACGTGATGCGCGTGCATCGTGCTCGCGCATAAGCTTTTGGGATTAAAATGCATCGGAGCGCCACACGCTTATTTAAGCCAAGCTAGAATTAAGCCGACACTGAATGGTTCAAATTATATTTATAAATATTTCTATTAAAGTGTCAGATCCAAGAACCATGGGTCTCTGAAATAATAAGATGCTGCTTTATTTAAGTTCTCTTTTTGTATTATTCTTACAAAATTTGTGATTTATTTGAAGCTGATTTAGTATTCTCCTCTAATGTAGACAACAAAGAGGAAGGGATGGGTCAATCATGATATTAAGGGTCCGGAGTCTATTGCTGACCATATGTATCGAATGGCAATAATGGCTTTAATCGTTGGTGATCTTCCCGGTATTAACAGGGAAAGGTTCGATTTAATTACACTTTCCTAGCATTATTAACCCTAAACCATTATAAAATAAACATTAACTTTGAGCCATATGCTTCATTTACTTGAAAATAGGTGTATCAAGATTGCACTGGTGCATGACATTGCCGAAGGTACATATTAGTCCTCCATTTTTTAGTTACTTTTATGAATTTTTTTTCTTTATTTTGAGTAAAATGTCATTTTCGTCCTTGAGGTTTGGCTTTTGCGACTTTTGTCCAAAGGTCTGTTTTTCCGCATCTGGATCCAAAAGGTTTGAACTCTTGCCATTTTCATCCGGCTCGTTAACTTCATTCATTTTTCTCCCGTTAATACAGGGGTATTTTCGTCTTTTTTTCTCCGTGTTTATTTTTTATTAGTAAGGGTATTTTGAATACTTGTACATTATGCTAAATGCTTGTACATAAAGTGAAAAAGACCGAATTGCCCTTTAAGTTAACAAAAAAGACGGAAATACACCAGACTTAACGGAGAGAAAAAAAATGGATGGAGTTAACGAGCTGGATGAAAATGGCAAGACTTCAAACATTTTGGGTCCAGATGCGGAAAAACAAAACTTTGGACGAAAGTCGCAAAATTGGCCAAACCTCAAATGGCATTTTACTCTTTTTATTTTTAAAATAGTCTTTAAATATAATCCGACTTTTATAGCGATTGTGGGAGATATAACACCATCTGACGGTGTACCTAAAGTAGAAAAGACTAGACTTGAACAAGCGGCTTTAAACGAAATGTGCAACATTCTTGGTGGTGGAATGAGGGGTACTTCTACTTATTCTTTCTCTAAAGTTTGTATTTGTTTCTTTTTTCTTCAACAAATCTGAGCCGTTATCCGTAACCAACAGCGGCAGAAATCCAAGAACTTTGGAGAGAATATGAGGATAATGCTTCCCTTGAGGCTAATCTCGTGAAAGATTTTGATAAAGTATGTTTATGCATAAACTTTTTTTTTGGTAAAGATGTGATTTTTCAAAACATTGGTTTTTGATATAACAAATAAGTGTTTTATTATAATTTATACAGGTCGAGATGATATTGCAGGCACTTGAATATGAAACAGGTAAACAACTAGAACTTGTTATTTCCAGTTTACCACTTATAACGTGTGAGTTTCTATTGGATAAGAATGACATTCCCATCAAGCACAAAACATCCATGAGAGTACATATGCACACCCATGGTATTTATTTGTTGGCCCCAAAAGAAGTTTAATCTGATACTTATCATGTCAAATCTAATTGTTTGAGTGTGTAATTAGGTAATATGAGAAAAAAGAGCAAAAGAAATTGTACTTTGTAGCTGTCTAAATCTAATTGTTTGAGTGTGTATTTAGGTCATATGAGAAAAAAGAGCAAAAGAAATTGTACTTTGTAGCTTTCTAAATCATGCTCTCTTGTATCATTTAATTGTGTATCATTTAATGGTCCCTGTGGTTTCATGTTTTTTCACGTTTAGTCCCCACCTTTTGGAAATAGCAGGTATGCTCCCTATGGTTTGTCATTTTGTTACTCGGATAGTCCCCTGACATTTACTCCGGGGACTATCCGAGTAACAAAATGACAAACCATTGGGAGCATACCTGCTATTTCCAAACTAACTGACATCTACTCAGGGGACTATCCGAGTAACAAAATAACAAACCATAGGGAGCATACCTGCTATTTTCAAAAGGTGGGGACTAAACGTGAAACCACAAGGACCATCCGGGCAATTAACTCTTTCTTTTATTATTGTTTTTTGATTCACCTTTCTGAATTTTTTTTTTCTGTTCTTCTGATATATATCATTCTATTTTTTTTGGTTACTTGAGCTTATTTAGGTTGTACATAGAGATTCTTAGGTTGTACATATGTTTGAGCTTTCTAGTTATAAATAGCTTTTTTGGTTGTGCTTATATTTTAGCTTTTTAGTTGTTTGTACAAAGAGCCTTTGTTTATTGTATATATATTCTATTGAGCCAACTCTAGTTGTACATAGAGCTTGTTTGATTTTACATATTAAATCATATGTATATCTTTATTAATTCTAGTTTTGGGTGCTCAAGGATTAAAAATGTAGTAAATGTTCTCAAATCACCTCCTGCTTATTAAAATCAAGGGTAATTATAAAAGTTTCATATCTCTAGGATTAGATTTCTCAAGATCATGGGTAGATAAAG
This sequence comes from Helianthus tuberosus, assembly GCA_030545235.1. Lineage (NCBI taxonomy): Eukaryota > Viridiplantae > Streptophyta > Magnoliopsida > Asterales > Asteraceae > Helianthus > Helianthus tuberosus. The sequence continues at coordinate 181,769,083 of CM060443.1, forward strand.
TTGTAGGTCCGTGATATAAATGGCACGAACTGACCATTGGATCTAGGGAACTCCTCCATAAATAATACATTTCTTAAAGCCATACTAGTAGCTATGTTGTCAAAAGCCCAAGGCACACTCAAGGTGCTTAAAAAGCGAGGGCTTTTTAAAGCTAGGCACATAGTATAAAATACCATTTTTAGGGGTTTTAGACATGTTTTAGGCGTGTTAAGGGCTAGTTTTGGTAAATCAGCTCCTGAGAGCCTGAAAGCTCGCTTTTTAGGGCGCAACGCTGGGCTGCGCGTGATTGGGGGCTTTTGACAACATAGCATACTAGTTATGTGTTTAACTATAATTGTCATACTCTAGATATCAAGGATTTCTCGTCATCTGACAAAATAGTAAAAATAGTAAAATGTAAACCCTTATTTAAACATATGAAGAAGTTGGACACTAAAGACATTTTTTTGGGATATGTCTAAGCAACTGTAGATAATTACGTCTTAAGTTAGCTAAACCTGATTTATTATATGGTGCTTGTAATAGACTTCTTGTGTCTTGAATTCTTGATTTATCATTTAATGATTGTATTTGACTACTTGTGTCGATGTTTAAGGTTAATGGTGCTTTTTTTTTAATTTCAAGTTTGATGTTCGTTTGTGTTTTCGTTTGCTTTAGTTTACGTTTGTTTGTGGTTCGTGACCATTGTTCACAAACTGTTTGCGAACAACTGAAATTCGTTTAACAAACGAACACGAACATAAACTTCTGTTCGACATGTGTTCGCGAACAGTTCACGAACATCTGCATTTCCTTAACGAACGAACACGAACATGACCTCGTTCGTGTTCGTTCAGTTCGTTTGCAGCCCTATCTGTAAGTGTAATTTTTTAAAACTTGGGACCAAAACCATAGCATCATCTGTGTACTTAACTCTTAAATAAATTGCAAGTAATAATGTGCTAATTATGATGAATATAAGTGAAAAAATAAACAAAATCTTTCAATATCGTTTGTTATTGAGATTCTCGTGTTACCATGTTATTGCAGAGCATGACAGAGTTTTGGACGAGTTTTTCCTGTCAACAGCCGGTATGATGAATCTTTCTGCGTACAAACCATGATTCACATAAAATGATTTTGTTCATCTTGTGCAGCCTCTATGTTTTTCTTAGGCATTGTAGTGCTCGACTGCTTGTAAGCTTTGCGTTGATGTTTGTACTGCAGGAAAGTTTCAAACAGATATTGGCAAGAGTTGGGCAGCTGAGATCATTGCTAGGAGAAATTCCAGATTGGCAAAGAAACTAAACTAGTGAGATCTGTCCCCTTTTGGTCAACCAAATGCATCATCTCTTGAATTTTATTTAATTTTAAAGGGATACATTTCATTCAGTTTGGTATCCTATAGTTGCAGCAACACATTCAAGATCATAGAGTTTTGAAGCTACCTTCTTATATAACATATTAGCTTTGAGCCAATGATCTGGTCCTTAGTTTAGCAAAAATCCTCGACTTTTTGACCTTTTCTGTGCTTAAAAAAACTTCTTGTTATGTTTTTGATAATTTGGTAAATGTCTTCACTTATTTACTCCCAAGAAAAGTCACCAAAATTGTTGGTGTATACCTCTAAAGCCATCTTAGAAAATAATTACCCATGAGATACGCGTCTTTACAGTTGCTCATGTAGTTTTTCTTACGTATGAGATTATAGTCGGATCGACGTAAGCTATTAGGTACGACACAAAGGGAAATGCAGATTTTCTCAAATGTTACTCCAACACAACCTTGGGACACAAAGCACGCTAGAATTTTAGGAGGGACATGTTCATTTTTATAGCTCGTGTATGCCCATTGAAAGCAAAAGAAGTGTTTGATGTGGCCAACTAAATAATTCGTGCTAAACAACACTTTTTAATATCATATTTAGAGTAAAATGTCAAAACTGTCCTATTTAGAAATGGAATTTTTTGTAACTGGACCCTTGAGATTTCAATTTTGTTATCATTTCCATCTAAATCCGTAACTAAGTTCAAATGTATCGTTAAAACATAGATGATTTTGGCAATTCCAAAACCTCAGGACGATTTTGGTAATTTACCCATCTATTTTTTTAACTTCAAATAAAAAGCAAATAATAATTATAAATATAATATATTAGGCATGAGCTTTTGGTAATGGTTACCGGTACGGCGGTACAAAACTGGTAGACTACCGGTACCGAACTGTACCGGGTATTTTTTGTACCGGTACCAATTTTCCTCGTTTTTCGTTTGAAGGTACCGGTACCGAATGGGTACCATGCTTATCCCTATAATATATACACACATTTGTATATACACACTTATTTTTTTTATTTTCTTTTTTACCTCTAGAATAAAAACATAATAAATTAATCATAATACACACATTGGCGAAGCTACCCCAGCCCTCAACGTTTTTTCACTCTTAGTGATAATTTTACCGAAAATTTATGAATATTTTTTTGAGTGTAAAATATTGGATTTTTAAGAGTTCGACCCCTAACGATTTGGATTTTGAGAGTACGACTCTCACTGAGTTTTCGTTCAAGCTCCTTCACTATACACACATTCACCATACACACTTTTTATCTTTTATCATTCTCTCTTCTCTACCTCCATCACAACCACTGCCGCCACCACAACAACCCCATCTATCTCGGCACTTGTACGATACCTCATCTCCTGTTGGGATTGAACCCTACCAGAGGAACAGATAATGTAAAGCCAAAACCATGTCACAACGGTGGATTCAAAATAAGCAGACGTTTACTCTAAGCTCTCCCATTGACAGTGGTTACCTATCTGCTTATACACCCTAAGTACTGCTCAGAAGAACAACTGATGAATCAAACACTGATGAAACAACTAAAGACTGCTGAAAGGCAAACACTGAGCTCTATCTACTGCTGTCTCTTATGTACTGCTGAAGACCCAAGCACTGCTCATTCAAAGACTGATCACCTTTTGAAGAAAGCACTGATGTTCAAGTAATCAGTGCTTAGGCTACAACAGTGGAACGTGAACAGTGTCAGACTTGTTTTGTATTTTATTATCAATCAGTTGTTAGACATCAGTAGTTTTGTATAGACCAGTGTTTATAGGTTGTTAGGCTGTTAGATGTCACTATCATGGTGACGTCAGCTGAGGTACATCAGTGGTTTGGTTTGCCTATAAATATGACAGTACTCTGTACTGTTATATTTGATCGTTTTGAGTGAGTTCTTCTCCTCAATTCAATCCTTTCATCTTGTGCAACCAACCCTGAAGTATCTAGCTGAGGGGGAGCTTAGTATGTAAGCATATCTGTAATCATTTGATTCTTATTGTAAATCTTTTGACTAAATGAATTGCATATGCTTTCTCAAAACTATTTTCTCCTTTGATTGTGTTTACAAAGTTTGTTATCCATTTCCGCTGCACTTAAAACTACTCATATCTATTTGATTTGTTCAAACATCACAAACAAACACAATCATGAGAGCCTCCGATCTTAACAATTGGTATCAGAGCCTGGACAGTCAAATTCGATCTAACAATCAATTTGACATAACAGTTCAGCTCAAAATTCATTGATACTAAAGTTGGTTGTATTTAGTTGAAAAACAGAGTATCGAGTAAATCATGTTCAAAGTGGTTATTCAAAAACTCTGTAAATCAACCAAGATGTCATATGACACACAAATTTCACACAACAAGTGATTTCATGCACAAGACACTCATGGTTTCTAGATCTGAAAACAATATCTGTTAAACTATGAGATTATTTCTTATTTTCTAAATTGATTTCAATTGTTGTTATGAAATCTGTGATGTTATCACTAAATACTAAAGTATGAACCTCAGATTAACAAAACCTATGTTCGTAAAAACATTGTTGTTTTGCTAAAACAAAAGAGGGAAATTAAAACTTTAGTCATTCAGATCTTATGTGTTGAAAACAGGTTGAGTTCCTCAAAAGGACAAAATCAACTATGTTAAAATACATTAAGAAAATTCACATAAACTCTGAAGTGTGTCTATCTCAAAACTTTTGAAGTCAGAAGAAAAGAGTATAAACATAAAACACTCATGAGTCAAAGTTTAGGGTAATAATGGTCATAAAGCAACTGTGTGCATTCATCTGTTCAGGAAAAGGTTTTGATACCGGTGAATGAACTCCAAAGAGGACTAGACAAATGTTCAAAAATTATCCATGTGTCCTCATGTTTGCAATCAACTGACAAGAAAATGGTTCCTAACAGTGGTCAAAATGTATTCAAAATGTCATGCCACTGACCATTTTTCATAAACTTAAGGATGATATGATTATGTACTTTTATTGGAAAAAATCCAGATTTCTTTTGATGCTGTTCTTAGAAAATCCTTAAACCATTTTTTTTCAAAGGATTTTCTCGAATAACCAGGATATATTGTTCATTTTTTTTAGAAATAATATATTTGGAACTTTTGCTTGTTTTTGTTGGCAATAGTTTCAGTTCCTGTCAGGATGTAATACCTTATTTTTGTTGGTATTATTGTCATCATAAATAGGTCAAAAGGAAATGGTACATTTGTCAAGATCATGTCATACTCAGGTTTGCTTCTAAATTTTTGTCAAAGGTTGATTGCTAACTGTGCTTGAATTACTAGGGCACTCATGTTCTAATTGAATATTAAACGAAAATGAGTTGCCTTAGCAAAAAGTTCTCATCATCTGGGGTACTAAACCACTGTCCTTCAAAATTGACATGTGGCAAAACCTTGAATGAAAATTCTCAAAACTGTTGCTGGAATACTTGTCCTTTAAATCTGTACCATTTACCCTAACCACTGCTTTGATCAAACGTCTGATCACTAAATACTATCCACTGCTGAAAGTCAACCACTGATTCTTCATTATCTTGGCAAGCACTGATGGTCAAAATCAGTATCTTATCCACTGATATACTATCCACTGATAGTAAAAATCTTCCACTATTTTCACTTTATTACCGTTGTAACTACTGGTGTTTGGTACATCAGTGGCTCTCAAAACAACTGTTCTTCACCCTTCATCCATTTCATCAGTGTTCGACACGTGGTCAGTTTTTAGCCTTCAGATCAAAATAACCGCTGCCACATCAGCAATCACTTTTCCCAAATAAAACCCTGCCCTAAACCCCCAAACAGGGTTTTACACTGTCAAATTGAATTCCAAAATTCTCTTCTCAAAGCAGTTTCCAACCCTTCTTCTCAAAATCATCAAAATCATTCTTCGATCCTTCTTCATCAAAATGACGAAGCCAAAATCAAAATCGAAATCAAAACCAAAATCACCATCACCTTCCAAAGAGGTCGCTCAAACGGCCGAAGAACCCATCGAAATACCATACAAACAATCTCACAACTATTTGGGTTTACTCACAAAACTCAAAGACAACCACACTTTCGACTCCATCATTGATACAATATCTGCATCAAAGTACAAAACTTTGTTGACAGTAAATGCTCCCATCTATCTGCAAACCCAGAGAGAGTTTTGGAAAAAGGCGACGCTTGAAAAACAAGACGATAAAGTCATTGCCATTAACTCCTCGATACAGGGTAAAGTGATTCAAATCACACCACAATCAATCTCCGAAGTCTTTAAACTCGACGATCAGGAAGGTAAAATCTCTTTTGATAAAGCCGAGATGAAAACTGATTTCGTAAAAAGGGGATATGCAGAACAATCAAAGGTAGATACCTTACAAAAAGGTTATTTCCCTTCTGCACCTAGGTTTTTATTTCACACACTTCTGATGTGTGTTTCGAATAAAACAACATCGTTCAACGAAATACCATTAAAGATTCAATGCCTGGGATATGCTATTCTAAACAACAAAAACTACAACTACTCCCAGGAGATCTTTAATGACTTGATAAAAAATGTTGATAGCAAAGCATTTTTACTTTTTCCAAGATTTTTGAGTTATTATTTTGAACAAAAATTTGAAAAGGAAAATGAAAATTTGCTCAAACAAGGTGTTTATTGTCAAATAAAAAGCTTAACAAATGAAACATTTTCAAGAATGATGGCACCTATAAAAACAAAAGCAGAGGTGTCTGAGCAGAATTTAGCAGTTACAACTGCTCCTCAGACATCTGCTGCTGAGCCCACTGCTCCAGGTGATCATGGCAGCACTACCACTGCCTTGAAACCCACACCTGAAATTACCAAAAAGACCAAAAGAAAAACATCCAGAAAACCCACCAAACCCAAAACAAAGGCAACTCTGGAAGATGAGATCCCAGAGCAAATGCCAGTGACAACACAAAAGTCACCACAAACCACTGCTGCTACTTCCTCACAGCAGTTGGAAGAAAGATCTCAACCATTGCCTAAAACTCCTCCTGCATCCTCACAAAAGGATCAGGCTGTAAGCTCAGGGACCCCACAATATGAAGCTCTGGATTCAATTGGATCTATCTTCCTCAGTCCTGATCCCAAGGACATGTCTCTTTCAACTCCTATACCCTCACCAATCATATTACCACAAACCATGCTACCTTTGTTGCATGCAGCTGCTATAGCTCAGACACAAACCAGTTCCTCTCTATCACCTATCACTGAGAGTATACCCCCACAAGTGACTGGGTCTGATGCTACTACTCCTGCTATCCCAGCAACAATTGAGGAGGTTACACCCCCTGAGTTACAAGTAACTCTTGGTGGTAGTTCAAGTGGAGCAGCAACTACAACTGATGAATCAACAGATCTTCAGTTGGACAGTTGTTTCATTAATAAGACTCCCTTGAAGGCAATTTCTTCAATAGCACCATTGGTAACCACCAGTGAGTTGATTCTAACCACTGGTACCATCAAAGGTCTATCAAGTGCTGAAGAAAGAAGTCCCCAGTACCAAGAACAAGGGGCATCAATGGGTGATTTTTGGGACTCAGTTCCTAAGTCACACATTGATACAACCACTGCTGGTGGGGATTCAGATGATCCCAGTAAAATGGGTGATGATTCAAGATATCAGGAATTGACGGGCAGAGTTGAAAAATTAGAAGAATCAGTTTCTGAAATAAAGGAGATGGTGCAAGAGATTTTAAAAGCTCAGAAAGCACAATCCACTGCAGTTCCACCTCAAGCACCTGCTCCACCACAAGCATTTGCTGCAAATGAGCTCTGGAATCTGTTTCAACCTATGCTTGAAAGACAAAAACAAGTGGCTGATCAGCAGCATGAAATGCATATACAAATGCTGACAAATATGGTGGAATCAAGGTTCAAAGATACCCAAGCAGATATCAAGGCTATAAAGGCCAGCATTCAAAGCACAACTGGCAAAGTTCCTTCTACTCTACTATTTTTTGATAACCCCCCTGCCGATAATGCCAAAAAGGGGGAGATAATGAAACAAATGAAGAAGAAAGGAATAGAACATGGCCTGTGTGTTGAACCAGAGCAAGAAATGCAAACATCTAAACCACCTCCCACAAAACCTCAAACTTTCATCCAAACAGCTGATGCAACAGGAGTTACAAAAACTACTGCTAGCCAAACAGCTGTCTCATCAACACACACCACCACAACCACTGCTCTACAACCATCATCATCCACAATCATATCACCACCACTGCCTCCTGCCATAAAGCAGAAGATAGTAGATGTTACAACATCTGCTGTAATGACAACAGTGGTTGAAACACCAGTTGTTTCAACAATTGTTAGTCAGACATTACCCACCATTCAAACTACTGATCCTTCAATGACGTCATCAGCCTCTCCTACAATAAAAAGGAGAAGGGTTTTCATTCCTGATGATGAGTCATCACCACCATCACCAACATCAACTTCATCCCCTGCTCAAAAGCAGAAGACATCTACTGACACATCAGTAGTTGTAATGACAGCAGCAGTTGAAACACCAGTTGTTTCAACAGCTGTTAATCAATTATCCACTCCTGCTCTCATCACTCCTACATCACAACCTCCAAAGCTTCACAAAAGAAAAAGAGAAACAACTCAGGATACTGACGAAAAGTATGATCCTGTTGCTGCTAAATATCCACTGGAATTAGAAGCTGTGAAAAATGAGATGAAACAATTTTACACAGAGGATGATCCTTCAAAAAGGAAATTTCCTTCTCTCATAGGTTTCATAATTCCAGAAGACATGGATGAATATCTCGAAATGAAAGTAAGACAAGCAAGGATAAGAGCCAAAATTGAATGCAAGAATCAAGGTGATGAAGCTATTTTGGAAAGAAGGGAATTCCTGCTCAACAAAGTTAAGCAAATAAAAGAATATGCAAGTGATCTGAACAAAGAAATGTCAAGCCTATCTCCTGAAGCAGATCAACGAAATGAATTGAGAAAGGAATACCTTTCATACATAATGAAAGAGAAGTTCTATCCTGCTGAAGAAACAGAATTCAAAGATTGGCCAATAGTTGCATTAAAGCATGAGGCAAAAAGAATTGAAAAGGTTAAAAATGATCCAAGAAAAAAGAAGACAGCTCCAAATTGGAATAAATACAGGAAGCTCATAGCTGATCTTATTTCTGAATACAAGAGAAAGAAGCAGGAGTTGGTAGATGCAAGAGTGGATTCTGCAAATGCCATAGCAAAATGGACTAAGCAGCAAACAGACGAAGCTTATGAAAGACTTAAGAAAAGGAGGGACACTCCTAAAAAGTCTGACTACAAAAAGCTAAAGGAACAGGTCAAGACCTTTGAAACACAGATCAGTACAGCAGAAGCCTTTGTTACAAGGTTGAGAAAAGAAAGGAAGGAAATGTTGACTGTTGGAGAAGAAAGGCATAAAGAAGATGATCTGATTGAAGAAGCTACCAAGAAATTGGCTTCAGATAAAGAAAACTTAGCAAAACTACAAGACCTTGCCAAAAGGGTCAAAGTAGTAAGCCAACCATCATCAGCAGATATCACAGACAGTGAGCTTGATCAACAACAGAAACAAGAGCTGCTTGACAAAGAAGTTGCAGAAGATATAGCTGCAGCAAACAAAGTCATAGAAGAAGCTTTTAAAAGAATGTCTGATGTTCAAGATACTGCTTTACAGTTTTTCTCAAGGCCAAAAACATCAAGCTCATCAGAAAATAAACCTCTCCCAAGAAACCCATTTGGTTTAAAAATACAAAAGTGGCTCTCTGATCAAAAGACCCACGTATTGACTCTGATCAGAACCAATGGAGAAGTGAGGCATATATCAAGGAATCAAGCACTAGGCCTGAGTGTTGAAGATCTACAAGATCTCCTTGAGCTTACACTGTGCAGGGATGAGGCTGATTCAAGTTCCAAAGAGTTTGAGGAAGAATTTAAAAGAAAAACAAGGGAACTTCTGATGAGGAATAAAGATCCAGAATAATGAATGGTTTTGGCATTATCTGTTCCAGGGGGAGATTATTGGGATTGAACCCTACCAGAGGAACAGATAATGTAAAGCCAAAACCATGTCACAACGGTGGATTCAAAATAAGCAGACGTTTACTCTAAGCTCTCCCCTTGACAGTGGTTACCTATCTGCTTATACACCCTAAGTACTACTCAGAAGAACAACTGATGAATCAAACACTGATGAAACAACTAAAGACTGCTGAAAGGCAAACACTGAGCTCTATCTACTGCTGTCTCTTATGTACTGCTGAAGACCCAAGCACTGCTCATTCAAAGACTGATCACCTTTTGAAGAAAGCACTGATGTTCAAGTAATCAGTGCTTAGGCTACAACAGTGGAACGTGAACAGTGTCAGACTTGTTTTGTATTTTATTATCAATCAGTTGTTAGACATCAGTAGTTTTGTATAGACCAGTGTTTATAGGTTGTTAGGCTGTTAGATGTCACTATCATGGTGACGTCAGCTGAGGTACATCAGTGGTTTGGTTTGCCTATAAATATGACAGTACTCTGTACTGTTATATTTGATCGTTTTGAGTGAGTTCTTCTCCTCAATTCAATCCTTTCATCTTGTGCAACCAACCCTGAAGTATCTGGCTGAGGGGGAGCTTAGTATGTAAGCATATATTTAATCATTTGATTCTTATTGTAAATCTTTTGACTAAATGAATTGCATATGCTTTCTCAAAACTATTTTCTCCTTTGATTGTGTTTACAAAGTTTGTTATCCATTTCCGCTGCACTTAAAACTACTCATATCTATTTGATTTGTTCAAACATCACAAACAAACACAATCATGAGAGCCTCCGATCTTAACATCTCCCCTCGTCGACCTGTCGTACCAAACATCATTAATTTATTATTATTTTTTATTTAAAGATAAAAAAAGAAATTAAAAAGAAGTAAGTGTGTAAATATATAAATAATTGTATATGTATATATATTTTATTTAGAATTATTTTTATTTAAAAATAAATATAAAATTTATAAAATTAAAAATGAAAGAATAAATGAGAAAGTGCCATAATCGTCCCTAAGGTTTGAGAATTGCCGAAATCGGCCATGGGAGTTAACGACATATTTTAACTGAGTTAGTGATTTGGATAAAAATAACAATAAAATAAAACCTTATGGGTTCAGTTACAAAAAGTTTAATTTTTGAACTGAAGTGACAAAAGTGAACAAAATCAGGAACAATTTTGATATTTTACTCTCATATTTATGTCACACCCCGATATTTCCACATATCACCGGTGGGCCCGGTGGGGAGTATCGTGACGTAGTTGATATCATCATGGTCAAACATACACAGAATAGCACAGCGGAAGTCTTGGAATATAAAATATTATTACAAACTCAAATGTCTGAAAATATCAAAGTATTTAATATAGACGAGTCTGTAATATCAAATCCACAGGAGGATCATTACAGAATGTTTAAAATGAAGCTTAGCAGACTTTATGGCATCTTTAAGGACTTGCAAGATCCTCTTTTTCGACACCGAGCAACTCCCAGCCTATTACGAGTAGTACCTGCCACTTAGCCTTTTGAAAATACGTCAGTTTTCACTGGTAAATACAATTTAACTGACTCATTTGAAAAGAGTTTATGAAAATTGATTTAAGTGCACAAGGCACGAAACCTTTTATAACTTGGGACAATTCTTAATAAAATCTTGTATACTGAATTACATGTTTACCGTACATCTGGGGCCCAGTACAGAGACTGAGACATGATTAAACGACACACCACTTTTAAAACCCATAAAGGAGTTATCCCCAACTTGTGGGTAATTAATAATTTATTATTGGCATCTTTTCGGTGTATGCCTACACCCTGCGCATAAGTCGTGGCCATTTACAATTGAATGAGCCAAGGATATATCCAGGACACGGTCGTTAACCCCCAATGTTTAAGTCATCAACAGAACAGTATCAAAACAGGTTTTGTGGATTTACTAGCCACAATCCGGCATTTGATTGATCCACACCCGACCAAGCGGTATGAATTTACCGTATCCTAAGCCCGTATAAGGGAAAATAAGTTAAAAGTATTTACCTGAGCTAATACTTGATTCACAGCAAAATAACTCAGTCGTATCCAATCTATCTAAATGCAGGTAGCTTTTACCGGGTGGCTCTAGTCTGGAGTGATGGTAATATATAACCAATTCAGAATGCTAATGGTCTTTATTTAAGTCATAGACTTAGACCGGCTAGCTTAAAGTATCTTAACGCGGTACGATGCGCTAGATTAAGCGATGACCGGAATAGAATGTTATTTAGACCCAACAAGTTTGGATACTTGTATAATATGGGTAAACTAAACACATTCCGGATTTTGAGACAAAAACGATAAGGTTAAACCCGTTTCGGCAAACATACGTAAACTAGTTACATAAACCGATCCGAACGCGTAGAATGCGTAACGGGTAACCAAATGAATCATATACAAGTTCCATATGTTATTATGCTTAGAATATGTCAATACATCAGTAGGATGTCAACATATATGCCCAAAAAGTATTTAAAACCATTTTAAGTCCCGTAGGGGCATTTTGGTCATTTTAATACTTATAAAAGAGATTTTATAACAAACTGAAGTTCTGGTCCTTTCTAATCAGTAAAAATATTTATTTTATCTCATTACATCAGTAAGATATCATACATATGCGAGGTTTACCATTTATGGCCAAACTACGCCCTGAAAGGGTATTTTGGTCCTTTCACATATGCCTTTACGGACATTTTTGGAATTCTGAGTTCACGACTTATACCTACTGTAATAATATTAAAATTTACTTAAAAGTTCAGTAGGTAATAAGTCTTAGGTGTTAAATATGATTTAAAACCATACTATGCGCCTAAATAGCGTAAAATCGCTAATTGACGATAATTAAGGGGTTTTATGGAAATCTGAGATTTTGATTAGTTTTGAATGCTCAAAATACTTTATTTAATATATGAAATCAGTAGGAAAAGGTTTGGCATTCAAATCTTTTGTAAGTCTCATTTTATGCATGAAAAGGGTATTATCGTCATTTACCGAATAATACAAGAACTCTATGATATGATCAGTTTATAATCTGATCCTTCATTCCAAAAGTCTCTAAAAATAATATCTTAACGGTAGGTAATGAATTTTGGGTCAAAATCCAAGTTTAAACATGCCTTATGCAAGATATCGCAATTTACTTAATTAAAAGCTTCTAATCACGATATCGAGCATAACTCCTATTTGGGACCAAGAACTGTTGTTAAATTTTCAGGACAAGCTTATATATCAATAACAAAGGTTTTTGTCCTCTCACATTTCTAAAAATCTCATTCTTATGTCAAAAGGGTAAAATGGGCGTTTATAAGCATAATAGCGGAAACTAGCGTATAATTCAAACCACAAGGAACCATGCAATATAACTCTAGAGGGTTATACTACTGAATAATATGGTCCTAATGGAAGCTTAAAACATGGAAGAATCAAGCTTAATCGGGTCAGAACTGAAAAGTCAAAGCAAAGTCAAGTCTTTGCGACTTTCGGTTATGAATTGACCCTAAACTTAGAATTGTCGGGTTGGACCAGCTTAGACATGTTCTAATAATCATTTCTAAGTTATTAGAGTGTTAAAATATAATTTATAACATCTGAATCTATGGTTTAATTAATATGCACAAATCTGCCAAGTTTGACTTTTTGTCAAACTAGTTTGACCCGACAATTAACTAAGCAAACGAAGGAATTAGGAGGTGCCCTTTCAGGGGTTAATCACCTACCTAACTATGGTCTTATACCCACTTTCAATTTGGGTAGTGGCTGGACCATGAGAGTTTAACTAGAAAGTCAAAGTTTATATACGATACTTGACTTTTCGGTTTGTAAACAATGAAACTGAATTAATGAAAAGGCTTAAGACACTTACAAGAGTCCTAGCTATCTTTTCTACAAAATTTCAGTTCCACTTCAGCTTAGGAGGCTCCAGATTTGAGAGTAAGAATGATAGAATGAAAGGTGTGATGAAATTGGGTAAACAAGCTTCCTATTTATAGTTTTTGGGTGTGGATTGGATGATTAACAGGTGTTTGGAGGCCCCTAAGATGATAACAAGTGTCTAGCAACGTGTCTTAAGTCGGTTTGCAGTCCCTAGTTTCGAATACATTGAAATAAGTGCTTGGATTGGGCTGCAAGCAAAATTTTGTCACTGGCAGTTGCCTTGCGCATCGTAGCAGGTTTTGTGCTACGGTGCGCAAGGCCTGATCAGCATACAAAGTTTCAATTGTTTACATGTTTAGCCCCTGCACTTGCATAGTTGAGTTTTTGGCACTTCTAACACCCGTTAACCCCATTTCTAAGCTCTATGAGGAAGTTAAAGTATATTTAACTTCAACCATGCTCAAAAACATGTCGGATGTCGGCTCGTTTGGTCGTACGGTCACGTTGTTCGTCTAATCACGACGAAACACGGAATGACGCGAACAACGATCCAAACGACGCGACGAATGGAATTTTATCATGCCACACACTAAAATAAAATATTTTAGTGCTTACATAAATTTTTGGGTGTCCGGGGATATTCAGAATGCGAGATATGCGCGAAAGTGCAAACTTGTGCACTTTTTGACACTTTTAGTCCCTGCTTGACATAAAAGTTTATTTTTGCGCACTAAACACCTCTAAGCCTATATCTAAGCTATAAGAAGGATAAATAGGGTATGTTTAGCTCACGGACATATTCCGGAAGGTCCGTTACCCTACGAATCGGCATACTTTTGCAGTTTGACGCAATTAGTCCTTTAATTGCGCAAAGTAGCACGAAACGTTGTTTAATGATATCCAAGCCCTCTATGGCCCATAATGGGCACTCTCAAGTATATACTTAATCATTACTACACTCCTGTTAGCTTAAATGGTCACCGAAGGGTGTAGATTCAAAAGTTGACGCTTTTGGTCCTTCTATTGCGCAAACTTGCGCATCTCATCATTTATTGGCATCGAAGCCCTATGTAGCCCATATTAAGGATTCTCAAAAGTATATTGGCACATCAAAATGTTTCGGGTTCATTAAAAGGTCATTCAGAGGTATATTTAAACATGTTGACGCTTTTAGCCCCTCTAATCCGCAAACTTGCGCGTAACTTCACTTATTGGCATAAAAGCCTTGCTTAGCCGATATTAGGCATTCCCAAGAGTATGAAGAAACATAATGAAGCTCTCGGTTTGTTAAAAGGTCACTCAGAGGCCTAGATTAGGCATGTTGACACTTTCAGTCCTTCTATATTCATAGTTTTCGATTTTTACGGAATTAGTCCCTCATAGTCAACGTTTGACTTTATTAGGGTTCATTACACGTGTCACCACATTATTGGACATGATTTTACGAGGTGTTACATCCTCACCCCCTTAAAAGAAATCTCGACCCCGAGATTTGCTCAAAAAGATGGAAGTACTTTCTGTCATATAATGAACTTAACTTCCACAGTAATTTAGGGACTTTTACGGGTATCCCAATTGACCTATCCAATAGGTGCATGCTCCTTTTCGGAGTTTCTTAATCTGTCGATCCTTGATCGATATAGGTCTTTCCATAAACCTCAGGCTTTCATCAATCTATACGTCTTCATGAGACATTTCTAGCGATTTATCAGCTAGGCATTTCTTTAAGTTAGAAATGTGGAACACATCGTGAATTCCATCAAGCTCCTTAGGCAAGTTTAGCTTATGAGCTATACTGCCATCACATTCGATGATCTCGAATGATTTATATATCCAAGGCTTAACTTGCCCTTACACTAAAACGTATTGTATTCTTTCATGTCTAATATTTCGATAGAGCTTTGTTCCCCATTCGGAACTTTAAGAGATTTGCGCCTCTTGTTCGCATTGCTCTATTGCCGAATACTGGCAGTTTTCAGATGATTACGGATTCATAATATCCTATCCATCATCTTTATGACAAATCTCAGATCCTGATAATTGGGCTTTTTCCAATTTCCTACCCAGCAATGGGCGTTGGCCATTTCTCCCAAACAAGGTCTCCATAGGAGCAGCCTTGATGCTTATATAACGCTATCAGTCATAGGAGAACTTAATTAGGGTGAGATAGTTATTCCAACTATTTCCTAAATCAATCTTAAGGAATCATCTATCCTCATAGTTAGTCGAACGACTCGACGATCCTGGGCAGCTAATAACGATTCTTAATCGTTTCTTAGTTAGGTTACAATAACCCATGCACCAGCGTATTGCATTGTGTTTTCCTTTATCAATAATAATAGTCGGGTTCTTAAGACACTGAGCTAGGTTGTACAAGCCTTTCTTTCCTAACTTATCTGGTTAGTCCTCAGTTCTTCCATATCGTTGATATTAACCGACATAGAGCTTCTGTAATAATTACAGCTCTTAATAAGATGTAAACCCTAATTTCATCTTGCCTCAGAGAGGTGATACAGGGTAGTTCTGCTGAGAAGATATCAAATTATCCAAATATGATAGAGGTAGCTCAATCTTTGACTTTGGCCCACTTACTGTTGCTTGTGCCATGCAAATGACACATCTGTTTTGCATGGATGCCTTAAGTAGAGACGCCTACTTAGGCATTTTCTATTATGGATATCTTCTTTGAATACCATTAGCTGACTTTAGTACAATATGACCATTGGTATATCTTGGTGGCCCCATGCATTAAACTTCCATACTGATCAGGCATGGACATAATCTAAGGGACGCATTGGGATATGCCAATCCTCACATGGTGCTTTTGTCAAGCATAGTTGGCACTCGTAGTTGATATAAATCAACGAGAAAAGAAAATAATTAAAATAATATATATTGTCATACTCTATTCAAAGAAAGAGTACTCTTAGATTATATAAAAAGATTATTGCCGATAATAGGAGAATCGGTCTCTCAGATTTCATTGGTAAGTTCTACCTGATTTAGAATCTGAAGTTCTTATGAATACTATCATAAGTTTGCCGAGCTTATGGTCTATGAAAGACTTATTATTGCCTGTATTTAAAACAGGATACTTGGCAGAAATTATCATTGTCCAAATGATAAGAAAAGTACTGGATAACATCATGTACTCTCTCTTGACATTCATCAGGTGAGTTTAGGCATTTCCTTTCTTAGCCTTTCCAGACTTAGCTACGCCTCTTTGGCAGCTTTATGGCGTTTAGTCCTAATATGGCCTTTCTTACCACAGTCATAACAAACTGTATTCTTTCTGTCCCTACATTCATGGGACTGATGACCAGTTTCTTTGCGAATGCACACTGCCTTGGTCTTTGCTTTATTTGACACTGTCCTTAGTGTCTTTTATAGCAATTCTTACATACAGGCTTCTTGCTGAACTTATGATAGTTCTTATTAAGCCCGTAATTCGCTCTTTTTCTTCGATTTCTGGGAGTTATCCTCCTCCCTTGTTCATCCTTCACATTCAAAGCGCGAACAAACTCTTTTCACGAGCAATTGATTGGGGTTTTGAATGAAATTCAGAGCGAGAAGCATTCGGCTCTTTGAATTGTTTCCTGACCTTCTCCATGGTCTTTCAAACTGTTGTGTTAATCGCCGTTTGGAGATTAACTCCATCAATAGTGAGGCTTATGATTGTGGCATTATTAGCTTTTGTCGCCTTAATAGTATCGCGACTGCTATCCACATCATTCGAGTTTGCCATACTCAAAATTTGGTATTAACTACCATGTTAAGCAATTGTTAATCATCATCCTGATGACTTGACATAGATCAGCCACGGTATCCATAAACCGTATAGGCTATTACTTTCCAAACATTCCTAATGAATGTTATTTGAATGTATATCCATTACATTTAGCCTAGGTCACCAAAGGACCATTAATGGCTCTTAAAGTTTGGAGCGAGTCCATTACTTATTTGACAGAGGATCATAATGTCACAACTGTTTTTGTCACAAGGACGATTATGAATAGCTCGAAGGCTAGCCTTACATGACTTTTTATTATATAAATATACATATGGCATAGGAGCCCGTCGCGAGGGACGTAGAAAAATTATGGCATAAAGCCTAGTCATGAAAGACACAATGATTATATGGCACGAAGTCCTTGTCGCAAAGGACATTTAGATATGGCTCAAAGTGGCCTCGTCATAATGACGTCATAAGATATGGCACCAAGGCCTGTCACAAAGGACTTTCATCAATGCTGGCACACAAGGCCTGTGACTAGAAATGTTAACACTTAATATGTTAAATTGTCACGAATGACACATTATAGCACATTGGCTTATCATTGATGAGTTTAAAACATCACTCATTGATTTGTCACCAAGGACATTAATTTATAAGTCGCAATCTTATTGAATTAGAGGCTTCCAGGCTTGAACATAGTTCTTCGCCTTCGGACAGGGAGTCATAAACTACATCTGTCATTGTCTCTAAAGACGACTTATTTGGCACAGAGGTAAACTATTTGACATCTCTAATGGATGTTCATATATCATCATTGCATTTGATGATGTTAGTCATGATCACACTGATCATATAGACTGTTAGGGTTGGGTATAACCCACCACTTTGGATAGGGGATTTTTGAGGATCACCACTATCTTTGTCTTATTGACAATAGAGTAAAGTGTAGCCCGTAGGAATTTCATCACAAGGGATGTTAATATTATGATTATCATATTAATGATACTAGTCAGGATCGCAATGATCACACAGACTATGGGATTTGAGCATAGCTCACCCCCTTGGGCAAAGAATCACAAAAGATCACAATTGCCTAGTCTCGGATGGACAATATAATATAGCCCTTAGGCCAAACATCATTAAGGATGTCAGATTTAATCATCGCATTGATGATTTTTGTCATGATCGCATTGACCATGTAGACTATTAGGCTTGAGCACAGCTCATTACCTTGGACAGGGGATCATAAAGATCACAATGTCAATGTCATAGAGACGTCCTCTTATAGCGCAAGGCTTGTCTCGAAGGGCAGTTCGATGGCACAAAAGGCCTTGTCACAAGGACAATTAAAACATAATCAATGATCTCTTGGATCAGTGATCTTTAAGGGTCGAACATAGTTCATCGCCTTTTAACAAGAAGTTTATAAAATAAAACTATCATTGTCATGTATACACCTTCGCCCACAGGCATACATCTTAACTGGATGTTTGGATGTATACATCATATTGTTGTTTAATAGCCATGATTCGTATTGATCATATAGGCTATGAAGGTGACTTGGAAAAGTCCAAGTACTTTTTGGAAGCTAGTGTGGTCTCTCAAGTCACACAGCCAGGAATGTTAACATGTTCTTAGATGTTAACAAGGATTAATTATCTTAAGAGGGTTTTACCATCACAGCCATGTTCATAGACATATAGGCTAGGTTATACCATTAAGAGGATCTTTTGAAATTTTCAGCTGATCGATAAAGTTCGAGTAAATTCAGAACTATTGTTGGATAAGGGATGAAATGAATACCTACATAAAATTTTCAAAACTTTCCTAGATCATTAGGAATTTACAATAGTGCCTTAAACAGGACTTTTAGTAATATATTTGTCCACAGAGGACTCAAAGAAAAATATAAGTCCTTATAAGGACTATAAAATTTTACAAATCCATATATGGATTATAATGAAACATCAATGTCCTCAAAAAGGACTAATTTAAAATAGCGTATCCCCAAAGGGATCTTAATGAAATAACATGCCCATAAAAGGATCATATTGGTACAGCGTGCACACAAAAAGGGCTTTGCTGTACAGGCGTCCTCACAGGGACTTTTAAATAACTCTAGTCCACGCAGGGACTAAAAGGAAATACAAGTCCAAAAAGGGACTATAAAATATGTCCGTATAGGGACTTTTATGATATAACATGTCCATGAAAGGACTTCAATAAACAATTGCCCACGAAGGGACTTTATGTCGAAAGGTACGTCCTCAGTGGGACTTATTATTGAAACAATATATCCTTGAAAGGATTATAATAAAATATCATATCCACAAGGGATCTTAATGGAGTAATATGTCCAAAAAGGGACTTTAAAGAATTATTATGTCCGCCAAGGGACTCTAATAAAATAATATGTCTATGAAAAGACTTTTAATACAATACTATGTCCATGAAAGGACTATATCGAAATATCAAGTCCATGAGAGGACTATTTTAGAATAGTGTATCCACATAAGGGATTTTTAATAAAATCACATGTCCATGAAAGGACTATAATGAAATAGTATGTCCACCGAGGGACTTTATTGGAATATAATGTCCGTGAAAGGACTAAATAGCAAATGCCCATATAGGGTCTTGAGTCAAAAGGTGTGTCCACACGGGGACTAAATAGAAGAGATAGGTCCTTATAAGGACTTAAGAGAATTTATGAAAGAAGGATTCTCTAACGCTTTCCTTACTCCATTCGATTGTTTCTCTTCTGTGTTTACCATACACGGTGAAGGTACAAAAGACCTCAGTGAATACTGTAGATATTCCAATCAGGATCCGTTACAGAAGTAGAATTCAAGGATTCAATGGTTAAGGAATGATATGGATTACGGATTGGGTTTTGACTGTTATAATCCAAGTCTGGGATTCCAAAACTTGGAGGTAAGAAACAAGGGTTATCAACAAAAACGGGAGTCTCAGGGACCACCTGGTATGGACTCCACTGGTACAGACTTTAAAATTTGAGCCTCAGGGACCTCCGGTATGGACTCTGAAGTCTGATTCCAAATCAAATGGGTTTGGTTTTGGGAATGAATCCATAAAGGTCTTCCTCCAAACCGGTCGCACGCTTATTCTAGCCGTATG
Source organism: Helianthus tuberosus (assembly GCA_030545235.1). Lineage (NCBI taxonomy): Eukaryota > Viridiplantae > Streptophyta > Magnoliopsida > Asterales > Asteraceae > Helianthus > Helianthus tuberosus. Next base: position 181,789,249 of record CM060443.1, read on the forward strand.
GTGAAGCTTGATATTCCTTGGCTTCGGATGAGGAAAATCTCTATCAACGGCTTCCTTGCTTGGCGACTTATTTAAAATACACAAAATCGAAAACAATGTTTACTTAATAGGGATGAGAACATTCCTATGTTAAATCTAGACTCAAAAGGTCTAAGGAATAATGCTACTGTGTCATTGAGATTAAACACAAAAGACTAGTGTTTAATTCACTCAATGTTGGCTCTGATACCAACCTGTCACACCCCGATATTTCCACATATCACCGGTGGGCCCGGTGGGGAGTATCGTGACGTAGTTGATATCATCATGGTCAAACATACACAGAATAGCACAGCGGAAGTCTTGGAATATAAAATATTATTACAAACTCAAATGTCTGAAAATATCAAAGTATTTAATATAGACGAGTCTGTAATATCAAATCCACAGGAGGATCATTACAGAATGTTTAAAATGAAGCTTAGCAGACTTTATGGCATCTTTAAGGACTTGCAAGATCCTCTTTTTCGACACCGAGCAACTCCCAGCCTATTACGAGTAGTACCTGCCACTTAGCCTTTTGAAAATACGTCAGTTTTCACTGGTAAATACAATTTAACTGACTCATTTGAAAAGAGTTTATGAAAATTGATTTAAGTGCACAAGGCACGAAACCTTTTATAACTTGGGACAATTCTTAATAAAATCTTGTATACTGAATTACATGTTTACCGTACATCTGGGGCCCAGTACAGAGACTGAGACATGATTAAACGACACACCACTTTTAAAACCCATAAAGGAGTTATCCCCAACTTGTGGGTAATTAATAATTTATTATTGGCATCTTTTCGGTGTATGCCTACACCCTGCGCATAAGTCGTGGCCATTTACAATTGAATGAGCCAAGGATATATCCAGGACACGGTCGTTAACCCCCAATGTTTAAGTCATCAACAGAACAGTATCAAAACAGGTTTTGTGGATTTACTAGCCACAATCCGGCATTTGATTGATCCACACCCGACCAAGCGGTATGAATTTACCGTATCCCAAGCCCGTATAAGGGAAAATAAGTTAAAAGTATTTACCTGAGCTAATACTTGATTCACAGCAAAATAACTCAGTCGTATCCAATCTATCTAAATGCAGGTAGCTTTTACCGGGTGGCTCTAGTCTGGAGTGATGGTAATATATAACCAATTCAGAATGCTAATGGTCTTTATTTAAGTCATAGACTTAGACCGGCTAGCTTAAAGTATCTTAACGCGGTACGATGCGCTAGATTAAGCGATGACCGGAATAGAATGTTATTTAGACCCAACAAGTTTGGATACTTGTATAATATGGGTAAACTAAACACATTCCGGATTTTGAGACAAAAACGATAAGGTTAAACCCGTTTCGGCAAACATACGTAAACTAGTTACATAAACCGATCCGAACGCGTAGAATGCGTAACGGGTAACCAAATGAATCATATACAAGTTCCATATGTTATTATGCTTAGAATATGTCAATACATCAGTAGGATGTCAACATATATGCCCAAAAAGTATTTAAAACCATTTTAAGTCCCGTAGGGGCATTTTGGTCATTTTAATACTTATAAAAGAGATTTTATAACAAACTGAAGTTCTGGTCCTTTCTAATCAGTAAAAATATTTATTTTATCTCATTACATCAGTAAGATATCATACATATGCGAGGTTTACCATTTATGGCCAAACTACGCCCTGAAAGGGTATTTTGGTCCTTTCACATATGCCTTTACGGACATTTTTGGAATTCTGAGTTCACGACTTATACCTACTGTAATAATATTAAAATTTACTTAAAAGTTCAGTAGGTAATAAGTCTTAGGTGTTAAATATGATTTAAAACCATACTATGCGCCTAAATAGCGTAAAATCGCTAATTGACGATAATTAAGGGGTTTTATGGAAATCTGAGATTTTGATTAGTTTTGAATGCTCAAAATACTTTATTTAATATATGAAATCAGTAGGAAAAGGTTTGGCATTCAAATCTTTTGTAAGTCTCATTTTATGCATGAAAAGGGTATTATCGTCATTTACCGAATAATACAAGAACTCTATGATATGATCAGTTTATAATCTGATCCTTCATTCCAAAAGTCTCTAAAAATAATATCTTAACGGTAGGTAATGAATTTTGGGTCAAAATCCAAGTTTAAACATGCCTTATGCAAGATATCGCAATTTACTTAATTAAAAGCTTCTAATCACGATATCGAGCATAACTCCTATTTGGGACCAAGAACTGTTGTTAAATTTTCAGGACAAGCTTATATATCAATAACAAAGGTTTTTGTCCTCTCACATTTCTAAAAATCTCATTCTTATGTCAAAAGGGTAAAATGGGCGTTTATAAGCATAATAGCGGAAACTAGCGTATAATTCAAACCACAAGGAACCATGCAATATAACTCTAGAGGGTTATACTACTGAATAATATGGTCCTAATGGAAGCTTAAAACATGGAAGAATCAAGCTTAATCGGGTCAGAACTGAAAAGTCAAAGCAAAGTCAAGTCTTTGCGACTTTCGGTTATGAATTGACCCTAAACTTAGAATTGTCGGGTTGGACCAGCTTAGACATGTTCTAATAATCATTTCTAAGTTATTAGAGTGTTAAAATATAATTTATAACATCTGAATCTATGGTTTAATTAATATGCACAAATCTGCCAAGTTTGACTTTTTGTCAAACTAGTTTGACCCGACAATTAACTAAGCAAACGAAGGAATTAGGAGGTGCCCTTTCAGGGGTTAATCACCTACCTAACTATGGTCTTATACCCACTTTCAATTTGGGTAGTGGCTGGACCATGAGAGTTTAACTAGAAAGTCAAAGTTTATATACGATACTTGACTTTTCGGTTTGTAAACAATGAAACTGAATTAATGAAAAGGCTTAAGACACTTACAAGAGTCCTAGCTATCTTTTCTACAAAATTTCAGTTCCACTTCAGCTTAGGAGGCTCCAGATTTGAGAGTAAGAATGATAGAATGAAAGGTGTGATGAAATTGGGTAAACAAGCTTCCTATTTATAGTTTTTGGGTGTGGATTGGATGATTAACAGGTGTTTGGAGGCCCCTAAGATGATAACAAGTGTCTAGCAACGTGTCTTAAGTCGGTTTGCAGTCCCTAGTTTCGAATACATTGAGATAAGTGCTTGGATTGGGCTGCAAGCAAAATTTTGTCACTGGCAGTTGCCTTGCGCATCGTAGCAGGTTTTGTGCTACGGTGCGCAAGGCCTGATCAGCATACAAAGTTTCAATTGTTTACATGTTTAGCCCCTGCACTTGCATAGTTGAGTTTTTGGCACTTCTAACACCCGTTAACCCCATTTCTAAGCTCTATGAGGAAGTTAAAGTATATTTAACTTCAACCATGCTCAAAAACATGTCGGATGTCGGCTCGTTTGGTCGTACGGTCACGTTGTTCGTCTAATCACGACGAAACACGGAATGACGCGAACAACGATCCAAACGACGCGACGAATGGAATTTTATCATGCCACACACTAAAATAAAATATTTTAGTGCTTACATAAATTTTTGGGTGTCCGGGGATATTCAGAATGCGAGATATGCGCGAAAGTGCAAACTTGTGCACTTTTTGACACTTTTAGTCCCTGCTTGACATAAAAGTTTATTTTTGCGCACTAAACACCTCTAAGCCTATATCTAAGCTATAAGAAGGATAAATAGGGTATGTTTAGCTCACGGACATATTCCGGAAGGTCCGTTACCCTACGAATCGGCATACTTTTGCAGTTTGACGCAATTAGTCCTTTAATTGCGCAAAGTAGCACGAAACGTTGTTTAATGATATCCAAGCCCTCTATGGCCCATAATGGGCACTCTCAAGTATATACTTAATCATTACTACACTCCTGTTAGCTTAAATGGTCACCGAAGGGTGTAGATTCAAAAGTTGACGCTTTTGGTCCTTCTATTGCGCAAACTTGCGCATCTCATCATTTATTGGCATCGAAGCCCTATGTAGCCCATATTAAGGATTCTCAAAAGTATATTGGCACATCAAAATGTTTCGGGTTCATTAAAAGGTCATTCAGAGGTATATTTAAACATGTTGACGCTTTTAGCCCCTCTAATCCGCAAACTTGCGCGTAACTTCACTTATTGGCATAAAAGCCTTGCTTAGCCGATATTAGGCATTCCCAAGAGTATGAAGAAACATAATGAAGCTCTCGGTTTGTTAAAAGGTCACTCAGAGGCCTAGATTAGGCATGTTGACACTTTCAGTCCTTCTATATTCATAGTTTTCGATTTTTACGAAATTAGTCCCTCATAGTCAACGTTTGACTTTATTAGGGTTCATTACACGTGTCACCACATTATTGGACATGATTTTACGAGGTGTTACAATTTATTTATTGTAACACGTGTCACAACTTAGTTATTTGTTTAATAGATCTGTGTGTGAATTAAATTTGAATGTTCTTTAACTTGCGTAATATATTTGGATATTGCCTAGAAGTATATTCTTTTTTTTTAGTCACATTGAAAGGTGTAAAGTTGACAAAGTTGGTAATGAATGTGTACATTACTCTCGATCTAGAATTTTTTGCAGAAATAGGTGACTTGAGATGCAAAAGAGTGCCATTAGGTGGTCAACAATTTTGTTTTCATATCTAGGTAAGTAGCTGTTCAAAACAGCGACCTTCAAGCTCATTTCTGCAAAAGCTGAGATGGTTTCTGCAAAAGCTGTTAACTTGCTGAAAGTCGCTGTTTCATTGTGCAATGTTAAAGAAGTCGCTGTTTCATTGTGCAATGTTAAAGAAAGTCGCTGTTTTGAACAGCAATCTTGCATAAAGTCGTTGTTTTAAACAACATTCCACAAACTAGAGTACACCTGCATTCCTTGTTGGTCTGGGAATCCAATTCCTTCGCTTTTGTAGTTTCTGTAAACTCTAATTGGTATGCTATCAACAAACCACCTGTATTTATTGTCATTTTCAAAAAAAAAAAAAAATAGAAACAGTAATTAAAGATTGTGTGATTGTTAGTTTATTAAAACTCTCAAATTTAAAAGTTTGGAATTTTGTAATTGTTTGTTTATTAAAAATCGTCTACAAAAATTTTTTTTCATCATATTTCAACCTGTTAGGATCCTATGCAAAAATTATATCTTTTTCAAAATGGCCTTGATTTTAGAATCCGTTTTACACCCTCAAAAAGGTTGAGCCGAGTCATAGTGACGTTAACTTACACACCTGCATGAGGGTTCCAGTGTATGGTGTAGTTGTGGAAATCCGCCGTCGGGTCAAACCATAACTTGAACTGCTGCTCCTTATTTCCTTTTCCTTGAGTAAATATATTTGTGTGCATGGTGTAAGGTTCTCCTGATGAGTTCCCTAAGAACTCAAAGTCAATCTCATCATGATAGTCACCAGTAGACGAAAGCTGCAATAATTCCACACAAATCTTAAAGAGTGACTATTGCGATGTGATCGACTTTGTATGCAAGTAAATTAATATGTAATAAATACTTGTATCTTTTTTGGTAATGTACTTACGTAGTATGCTGTAACGGTTCCTGCAGAGTTCCCTGGAACCAACTTGATCAACATTTCAATGCTTTCAAATAGGTATGAGTTGTATGTTTGAACACCAGACCCTATAATTAGAGCTATATGAGTATACTAATAATAAAGAGATGATGTTTGACTTTTAGGAGTCAAATGAATTTGAATTTGAGAATTTTCAAAACTGTACCTGCAACTTTATGCAAGATTGCTGGTCAAAACAGCGACTTTCTTTAACATTGCACAATGAAACAGCGACTTCTTTAACATTGCACAATGAAACAGCGACTTCATTAAGGTTGTAGTATGAAACTGCGACTTTCAGCAAGTTAACAGCTTTTGCAGAAACCATCTCAGCTTTTGCATAAATGAGCTTGAAGGTCGCTGTTTTGAACAACTACTTACCTAGATATGAAAACAAAATTGTTGACCACCTAATGGCACTCTTTTGTATCTCAAGTCACCTATTTCTGCAAAAAATTCCTCAATCTAGCATGTGTACATATGTATGAAACTCCTTAGGGGTGACATCACTATCCAAAGGTACCTTGACCCATCTAATCCTGCAGTTGTCTTCATCCACTGTCCTACGACCGTGGGGTATGGTGGGGCTTGGGTTGGGTTGGGCTTGGGTTAGGGCATGAGTTGACACCTGGAATTGGATCCCCCTCACCGCCTAGTGACGTGTCCGTGGGGTATGACGTGCAAGATTAAATATATTTATTTTATATTTAATCTAGTAGCCATTATAATCATTTACATTATATGGATCAAAATATATAACAATCCTATTATATAATTAGTTGGTAATTGTTGATGGGCCTAATTACCCTTATTAACTAATTAGGGTTTCCTCTTGGGTGCATATATAAGGAGACTTATGTAGAGGTTCTAAGGTTAGACACATAACCTAATTACTCATAACATCATCTCGACCTCTCTCTCCCATAACCGATTACCCTTTTTGGTTTTCATAATCACCATCATTAGATTGCACCCTAAGGAGGAACCAGACCAAGCTGACAATCATGTCAAACACTGTTGCTGCGTCTCCATCTGGATTCTCTGTTGGCCTGTACTGATGCAATCAAAGGTATGTTTTCATGTTTTCCATTATGTTTAAAACAGAACTGATCAACATGTGGTATCAGAGCATATGTTGATTAGTCGGTTCTGTTTTCGTATCCATTATTCTGGGATTGAAATCTGGAAAACAGAAGTTTTGAAAATCTTATGAACATCACAGCCGTTTTCGAGTCATATAAAACCACTCGAAACCTCTGTTTCGAGGAATAGAACTGTTTTAAATATCTCGAAATCAAAACAGGTAAAATTATGTCCGAAATCTGTTTAGAAAAACCTTAAAATTCAGGTTTCGGGTTCCAGAATTTATGTTTTATTTTTTTTAGGGTTCATCATGTTCTTAGGAAAATTCGAAAATTCCCTTATGTTTTGGAATGTAATTAGGATTGATGAGTGTTTTTTCCTGTTTGATCCAATTTAATCTGTTAAGTTTATTCGAAAACTGTTAAAAGATATACAGTTATAATTTTTGAAACATTTTTGATAAAATTAGATCATCTTAAAACAGGAAACCATATCTCATAATCCCTTAGAATTCGAATTTTCAGTTATGTTTTCACATTCACAGTTGTTAACAGGAAGTTTCGAGATCCCTTCTAACGAGCCGAGACCAAGATCTCGACTCGAGACCACAAGGTCTCGACTCGAAATCATAAGTGTTCTCCAATGTTTACAACTCGAGACAACGATTTTGACTCGAGATCATAAGGTCTCGACTCGAGACCACTAAGGTTTCGATTAAGGGCTTCAATCTTCGCAACTCGAGATCATGGTTGCGACTCGAGATCTCATCAAGCACTCGAGATCTCATAAAACATAGTAGTCGAGACCATGATTACGACTCGAGACTGAGGTTGCGACTCGAGACCTTGATGAGTCGAGACCTCATAATTTTACAAGTTGAGTCGAGACTTGACTCGAGATCTCACTCGAGACCTCATAACTGAGTCGAGATCTCACTCGAAACCTCATTATTTTAGGCTGTTTAATGTGAACTAAGACTTAGCTCGGGGCTCCGCCCCGAACCCCGTGCGGGGGCACGTTGTCCCCCTGCACCCCCCAGCTAACAGGTGGTTTGCTACTAAATAATTGATTTTTGTAAATACTTAGTTAATTAATAAGGATCAAATAATGTTTCACAAAACCAAAATGGCTTAACTTGAATGAGCTTCTGATGTATCACTTCTGCCCAAAGCTGATTTGATGCATCTACTTATCATCCAAGTATTATGAAAGCTATGTTAAGTGTGCATCATAAACATGAATGTCTTAATATCTGGCCAAAGCTGATTTAATTCCTTCATAGATGACATACTTAACAAGTGCATAACTAAAGTGATTGTCTCAATTTCTGGCCAAAACTGATTTGTTACAACCACTTTGCACACATGTATAAATGATTACACTTCTGGCCAAAGCTGATTTGTCTTCGTTTAAGTAGAACTTTAAATAGTCTATTATTTTGATGTTAGTAATAGACATATCACAACCTCTTCACATAATGATCCTTATATTAATGATCCTTAATTAAGTTTTTTTTTATGATCATTTCGTCTGCCTTATTCTTAGTACCCATAATTTTTACTCACTATAATTTTCTTCTATAAATCTATATCTCATCCACTCTAATTCCTTAACCTAAAATGTTTTGCTTTGCTTAAAGTTTCTATAAGAATTAGCTCTTGAATTAAATCCTTGATTATCTCTTAAGACATGATAATCCTACTGCTCTCTTCTGATAAAGGTACTACAGAAGAAAAGTAGATCATGATGATTAGGATAAATCGAACACGATGTCTCTTATGATAATCAAGAACTCTCTAACATAAGTGCTGTCACTAAAAAGTTATTCCAGATTAAGTTTTTCCTAAGACTAATCTATTATATATGGAATAATCACAAGAACTCCTAAAGATGCATGCCTTCATTTAAAATTCTAAACTATAAAGCTAACTGGTATATGTGAATACATAATAATGTACAATACCATGACCCATAAAGTTAAGGGCTTAGGCATGGAAATAAGTACATTTTCCAGTACATTACATACTAAGATTTTCACTTGTACAATTTGATGCCTTATAAATCAACTATAACACTCAAAAGTACCAAAGTACAATGAGTGTGTTGATAAGCAACATATGTACATAGAAATATATGTTTGAAACTGGAAAATAAGATGTTATTCACCTTACAACCACTAATACTTTAAAAGAGGATTGTTCTAAGGTCCATAGACAAATTACAAGTGCTAATTCCAACTTTAAGGTTCTTCAAGGGAAAATCTCACTGCATAATTATGTCATTAGACTAGACATAAGCAACGAGACTATCCATTATTCTAAAGAACAGTTGGATAAATTAATTAGATAGTCACTTATTAATGATATTTAAGTCTGATAATTCTTTAATATTTCTATCAACACATGATTAGTTGACTCTAGTTTTAAACGTTTCCTTACCAGAAGTCAACAAATAACTAACATGAGAGTTAGTGACAAAATTAAATGTTAAGACTATAAGAACCATAATAAGCAGTCTTCTGACAACGTTTTTCGATACCTTATATATTCTGAAGATTAATCAGAATATAGTATCATAATTAGGCTATGTCATGAAGGTTGTGAGGTTTGCATAGTCAACATAAAGTCACACTTATCTTAAACTATCATCTTATTTGTTCTAAATATCTGGATTGAAACATTACTAAGATAAAACTAGATGATACCTTACACTTTCACAACTTTTGTCATCATGTAAATGAGAAAAAAGACAAAAGAAACATGAGACTTATAAATTTCATCCATTATAACCAAAATTCATGAGAAATCATGACATGGTTAATGAGGATGATTTTTTATCTAATCTCATTCTAAGTGATTTTAAATCATGACGTTACAACCCTAAATATTACTTGGCTTAAGGAATAAGTATGGGTCCATCATAAGTCATTCATTGACATTCGTGGAACTTATTCCAAATGGAATATTCAGACATAATTCATTTATCATTTAAAAGACTATCAACTTGTATCTAATTTTTTTCGCATATGGCTCACGTTCTTAGAAGAAATTTATTCATGTATGTACTTAATAAGATTTCTATTAAATATGTCCCTAAAGTTTCTTATGATATCTGGACATTAAAGAAATCAAATAAAGTCTAACGTATATGTGATAGGTTCCCACGTCACGTAGCTCATTGAAACTTCTCTTGTAGCATTCTAGAGATATTAAAGATCAGTGGGAGCATTAAGTGTCTTAATGATAACTTGCAATAGTTGCAAGAGGTGGGGGGTGAAAATTTTACATTACCTCAATTTGCACCTCTTGTACAAGACACCGCTCCATCACGACACTGTTCTATCAAAACTTGTCTCCTTAAAATCTAATGCTACTCTTACAAAAGTTTCATTGTTGCTTAATTGTGGGCACACTTAGATTTCTTACCTAAACTAGCGTAATCCTCAACAAGAGAAATCACGACTAACGTCATTAACTTGTTTCTCTATTAGAATTTGTTGGTCGTTACATATTGACCCTAAGCATGCTGAGTTCCTAAAGTTTTCTAAGGTCAGTGGGAGCAGTCAAGGTCCTTATCATGACTTGCAAGGAATACAAGAGGCTGGGGGAAGAGTGTCATTAAATTTCACTCTGAATTTAACTCCGATTACACCTCTTGTACACCATACTGCACCAACTCTTACAAATTTAGAATGAAAATGATAGCAACCTAACCAAGAGCTAATCCATAAAAGTGAAACTTCTAACAAACCCAATAATCAACTCAGGAGGTCATCTAGGTTTAAAAACCTACTAACTTTGATGATTACATAACCTCCCTAACTGAAGTTGAAATGGATTTTGGAAATGTTTACTGATCCTATCTCTTCAAATTAAGCCATTAGCGTTAATCAATCTTCTAAATGGAATAAAATAGTTTTCTAGTAAAATTGATTTTATGTGTTCGTATAACGTTTGGGATTTGATTGAATTACCTAAGAGTGTTCATAACTAAACCAAATCCTAATATAAGCGTTAAGACACTCAAAAGCATGATTGATTGTCAAAGGTTGTACTCAGGAAGAGATAAATTATTAAAGAATCTTTATTACAAATCTAACAAAAGATTTCTTTGAGGGTCATCACTGTTCTAGTAGCTTATAATAGTTTAAAGCTACATTAGATGAACATTAAAAGAATTTTCCCTAACAAACTGGCTGACACATTTACATGTTCATAAAACAACCTGAAAGTACTAAACTGAAGGTTAAAGAACACTTTATTTGTAAGCCAATAAAATCCATGTATGGGTTAATGCAAACATCATAATGTGATGAAATCTTAACGTAATTATTTTCATCAACAACCAAGTGGATTAATGTACCTACCTCAAGATGAGTGGGAGCAACTAAATTAAACTTGTCTGTAAAGATGATATTCTTTTGACAGGTATATGTTACATAAGTCAAAGCATTGTTAACACAAACTTTGATATAATAGATCTCAGAGATATCTCTTAAGTGATAGATATCATAACATACCGAGATAGACCCAATGGGACATTAGTTTCGTTCTATAAGTTTAACTTTAAATGGGTCCTTACATATGTAACAAACAATATTGCTCTCCTTCAGAGGATAATATGGTAAATGAGATTATTTATTTACGCTTCATTAATTGGAAGCCTTATGTAAGTTTAAGTCTATACTCGTTTAGACGTTACTCACATTGCAACACACTAGATATGTCTAGATTAATGTGAAGCATTTAATAGAGTATTACAATATCTTTAAAAGAAACGAGAGGCTATGATTTGAAGAAGAAGTGAGAAATCAAACCAGTTTATTACTCTAACTTTGTGATATTCAAATATGACAAAATGTAATTTCGGGTATATCCTTATGTCAGCAGACAAAACCTATCTTATGGAGGAGTCATAATAAACTGATAATAACAACCAAAGCTATAACGACATAATATAGTCACTAAATGTTGTTGGAAATTTATCAGTGGACTCATAAGTTTATTAACTCCATATAATTAATGTTTTGAAGACTTAGTGTGATAAAGTCAGCTACCATGACTCCTTGAACAGTAACAGTTCAAGAGGTGCTGCATTAAATTTCGATACGCAATTAATTATTCGTTTATGAACGAATTGAGGAAACTAAGTTTTGTATCGAATACATTCATGATATGCTTAAGGATCCTATAACTGAAGGGCTATTACCCATAGGTCTTATTAAGAGAGCTCATAGACGGGTATTAATTAATGGCCGTGCGCAATTGCATATCGTACTATGAATGACTAAGTATTAGTTAATTTTCCTCATCAGTTTGATTTTGTATGTCTCTAAGAATATGTCAAGTCGACATAATGGCATATAGACAAATAAAGTTACAAATCAAACAAAGGGCTTATGCGTATTTTGATCATGACGATTAGGTTTTAAATTAAGGCTATAGTATGATTAATGGGGGTCCTGATTCGCATAATGATTCAACGGCTGTATTTCTCTGCTATAGTTCTTGTTTAAGGCTAAAATGAGTGTTAACTCCTGATCAGGCTTACCTAATACTCATAGTAAATTATTACTCGGCTAAGTGGGAGAATGTAAGATTAAATATATTTATTTTATATTTAATCTAGTAGTCATAATAATCATTTACATTATATGGATCAAAATATATAACAATCCTATTATATAATTAGTTGGTAATTGTTGATGGGCCTAATTACCCATATTAACTAATTAGGGTTTCCTCTTGGGTGCATATATAAGGAGACTTATGTAGAGGTTCTAAGGTTAGACACATAACCTAATTACTCATAACATCATCTCGACCTCTCTCTCCCATAACCGATTACCCTTTTCGGTTTTCATAATCACCATCATTAGATTGCACCCTAAGGAGGAACCAGACCAAGCTGACAATCATGTCAAACACTGTTGCTGCGTCTCCATCTGGATTCTCTGCTGGCCTGTACTGATGCAATCAAATGTATGTTTTCATGTTTTCCATTATGTTTAAAACAGAACTAATCAACATGGCGGGGCGTGGGTTGGGCTTGGGTAGGGTGCACTGCGTGGCAGATTATTAAAAAAAATTACAAAAAATTTATAAAATTCACACAACATTTATAAAAAAAAAAACCTACAATTTCATTAAAATTTTAAAAATTACATAATCCTAAAAATTACATAATTCCTAAAAATTACAAAATAAAAACCTAGAGCGTTAGGTAAATTTCAAAAAAGGGCGATCTTGTCGAACGCCTTTCGCTCCTTGCCTCGAAACTCTATGTTCGCCACCGCCACCCGGTCCTCGTGGCTTAACTCGCCACTCGGAACGGCTTCGTAGTAAGCCTTGAAACGATCGAGCTTGGGCCGTAGCTCGCGCCATTTATGTTGGCACGCGTTGAGGTTGTGGCGGTCATTTCCGACGTTATGTCGGTAGGTTGCGGATGCTTCCGGCCAATATTTTGTTTGGCCCGGTTGCCGCCCCTTCATAGCGTCAATGACGCTTGTGACGAGAGCCAATTCTTCCTCGTGAGTCCAAGATGCCATGTTCTTCGGGTTGGGGTAGCGGGTTCGTGGAATGAAGTGGGTAGCCGGTGGGGTAGCGGTGGATAGCGACGGTTTGGGATGGGGTAGCCGGTGGGGTTGGGTATTATTTATAGGGGATGTTGGGACCCGGGTGGCGGTTTGGGGTAGCCAAACGGTTTGAATTTAAAATTCAAACTTTCAAATGGTCAAATGGCTCGCTATGACATGGCGGGGTCAGCGAATAGGAGGCAGCCAGCTAGGATGTCAAGACCGCCCCACGCCCGGCTTGAAACCCAAGCCCCAAGGGCCACGCCCCAACCCAAGCCCACCCGGGGTGGTGGCTTGGGCGTTTTCCCCCAACCCACGCCCCAACCCAAGCCTCATATCCCATAGTCTAAAACACTCGGTCGATGGCATCACTACCGTAAAACCCAATTTGATGGCTTTTTTTTCTTTGGTTTTTTAGATTCTCTTGGTGGTTTACACACGAAAAAGCAATAGTTTCCAAGATCATGCAATATCCTAGAACAAAAATGCCAAAATTTATTTATTTATAATCAAAATATAGTTTATTGAACAACAAAAAATTAATAAACTTAAAAAGTGAAGGGAAATGTCCCAGAAACCTTGCGCTAGCACAATGGACCATACCATTATTATATTTCAAAATCATCTTTAGCAGGTTTTGCACGCCCCGCGCTGTCGGTCTAAAACAGGTCTAGGAGGATTAATCCTTAATAATCATGCGCCGGAGATAAGTGAAGGCAAATATTCATTTAACACCCTTGCGCGGGCCCGCACAAGGGTACTGTTAAGCTTGAAAAGTGTAACGACTAAGGACAAGTCTCGAACATATCCGCGCGCATGAAGGAATAAGGACTTAAACAAAAGGAATCTTTTCTGTCATAACAAACTGGACACTTGGCAATTGATCAAAGGCTCACAGCTGTAGATCTTCTAGAAGCATTAAATGGCCATCATGCATAGCCTCATTCGGTTATAACTGAATATGACGTGGCAACATCTAGAGCATTCATCTAAATTCAAGATGATGGCACAAATTACATGCAGATCAAGATTAAGTCACTTTCCACATGGCACCTCCCCAGTCGTAGATCAACTCACGATCCGTGTGCGTGGATGGGGAGATAACTGCAAACGGAAAAGAAGATTCCGTTAACTTCTCCGTTACATTTTGAGTGCCAAAATCTTCGGCTATAAATAAGAGAATTCAGGTACAAGTCATGCATTCACTTTCACTTACTTTCACTCTTACTTATTTCATCTTCTTCAGATCACTGTACTGATTCTCACGCCGGTGGGTGGTCACGGAGAGAACCCCCATTCTCCCCGTGGCGAGGCTAACAATGTTGTTTGTTTTGCAGTGATCCCGGTGAAGTATTATCCGACGAGTCATCAACGAGAAGATTAACCATTAATGCAGAAACCTTCCATCAGATCTAGATTGATTCCGGTCATTTAGATCTGATGTTTCTTCAAAAAGATAACAAAAACCCACTAAAACTACACACTAATTCAATCAAACCAGATAAAAAAATCATCAAAATAAACCAATCAAATCAAATTCAGCAAAGCAATAACCTACAAACCTAAGGCTACCACCTCCATGTCAGTGCGATATCTACCACCTCTAATCCACCATCCAAAACGACTACCTTAAAGATGTGCTCATGACCCAAACCACTATCCCCTTATTTATTTTAATTTATTTTTGTCTAAATAAAAAGGAAAAGAAATATTGGAAAATGGAAAAGAGGACCATGGTTTTCATGGTTTAATCCATGCAAACCATGGTCGATCAGGTAAGGGGGTGGTGTAGCCTTCCATTCATGTTCCTACGTGGTGAATCATGTCCCAACCATGACCCCAACACCCTTCAGCATAAAGTGCAAACCCCCTTTTCACAAATAAGAGAATGAACTTCAAATCACAAGAAAAAACCCAAAATTATTAAAAAAAAAAGAAATTTATGGAGAAAGGAGGTACCTTTACGAGCGATTACAATCTGTGTATTATGGGTGTGATACTATGATCGAGGTAAGAGGGAAAGGGCCGTTGCCACCGGCTCCGTTTCATTGCTCGACATTTTATGTCGGATCATGTTAATCACATAATAAAAATACGATACAGTAATAAATAAAACATTATCGTTATAAATTAAATAAAAAAAACAAAATAAATATACCAAAACTCAACATACAACCCAATATGTTGAATAGCGGCCAAACTTAAATCCCTATCTTTTCGAGTAAATTACAAAAGTCGTCCTTTATGTTGACACTAGATTGCAAACTGTGTCATTTGTCTTTAAAAGCTACAAAAAACGTACTCGATGTTTGCAAACCGCTACACGTTATGTCCTTTAACCCTAACTCAATTAGTTTTGTGGTTAAATCAGGGTAAATTGGTAATTTTACTTATTTATTTAATAAATAAAATAAAAATAGAATTTTGAAATATTAAAAGTATATTTATTTAATCAATAAACAAAAATAAATCAGTGTCTATCTCTCCCAACTCTCTTTCTCTTTCACATTCTTTGTTCACACCACCGGCATGATAAACCACCACCACCCACCCTACCATCACCACCACTACCACCCACTACCACCTTCCCCCACAGGCCATCACTACCCTCCCCCAAAACCACCAGAACCTCCCCCCCACCATCACAACTACCACCCATCTGCCGCCGCCACCACCACTACTGTAACAACCCGCACTTTTGTGCGTTGTTACTACTCGTTATACTCGTTACGCCTAGCACCGGAGATTCGGATCATAATGTAACTATATCGTTTATACATCGATAATCGAAGGATAATCGCATATTTTCGAAATACAATATCACTATACTACACTATTATCACACTAACACTCACGGAGGCAATGAGTGAGGACCTATTCTACCCTCCTCAGTGGCCGTGAGGTGTCGAACGTAAACAATTAACGCTAACAAGGTCCCTCGGGTGAGTGCTGTAGCTCCAGTCGTCATGACGATGACGACAATACGAGTAAACGGTACCCCGTTAGTCTTTGTGGCACTACACAAAATAACGTTCACGATGACATCAAGAAAGGACCTATACTACCCTCATTGATGGCCGTGCAACGTCGATAATAATCGCATACTCGAATCGGAAATCAATTGTTAATTATCGGAACTCTGGATTATGGATACGTAAATACGACCCCTATTGATATATATATATATATATATAATAACAATATAATGATAATATAAATTAATTATGAAGTGTACACGCTTCGAAAACTATCAAAACGATCAAAAACGGAGAAGACCAAGCGTCAGGATAGCTATCCGGACGGATGGACCATCCGGACGGATGGGCATGCGCACGGATGGCCATCCGCACGCATGGGCCATCCGCACGGATGGGCTATCCGGGCCAAAACCCTTTTCCTCTCCTCTGTTGCCTATAAATACCCCGTCACATCACTTGAACAGTGATGTGACAGCTCCTATTCAACCAAACGCGCACCAAGACCCTTTTCTCTCGATTTCCTCGCGATTCCGGTAAGATTTCAACCTAAAACTTGTACTTCTACAATCTACACTCGATTCTACATCATTCTATCTTTCAAAACTCAAATTATAACCATGAAATCTGCGGATTTGAGGCGTTTTGAGGTGATGTCACCAAGAGTTCTTATGAACTTCAAGTTGGGGTCTCATTTCACTATAAACGACTCAGATCCGGGTGATTTCCACATATTTTAATGACAAATCTCACCTAAATCTGTGCGATTTCGAGTTAACCATGAAGAACCATCACGAACGGCCAGATCTGATGGAACGGGGTGATTCCCGGCCGTTAGAACGAGTTGGAATTGACGGAACTTCAAGTGTTAGTGCGAAATTACACTACCCTAGTAACAACGAACGTATTCCTTCCGTTAAACGCTCGAAAACAGTGTTCAGAGTGCGAAACAGACATGTCAGTCCGCACGGACGACATGTCGTCCGTGCGGACCGACATGTCGTTCCGTGCTGTCAGTCCGCACGGACGGCAGGTCAGTCCGCACGGACGGCAGGGCAGTCCGCACGGACGGCAGGGCAGTCCGCACGGACGGCAGGGCTGTCCGCACGGACGGCAGGGCTGTCCGCACGGACAACAGGACAGTCCGCACGGATGACATGTCAGTCCGCACGGACAACATGTCAATCCGCACGAACATGTCACCCGCACGCATCACCCATCCGCGCGCACAAGCAAGTCAATCCGCACGAATCACTGTTATCCGCACGGATAACATGCCATCCGGACGGATGACTTGTCATCCGGACGGATAACCTGTTCATCCGCACGGATGAGAACAGTCCAACCAAATGTGTAACTTTTCAAGGCTGAACTCGCTTAATCGTATATCGTTTACTCTATTCTTCAAGGATCATTACAGACATACTCGCAACCGACTCAATCTAGTTGTAATCTCGCTAAATACGCACTGTGAGTATACTTGACCCCTTTTTAATCGAATTTTGGGTGTAACATACGTTTCTAACAAATCGAACTTATCAAACGAGCTATTCAATCAATCGAATTATCACTTGCGAATGACTGTTATGCATAGATATACGTGATGCTAGTTGCATATGTGCTAGGGCTTATACTCGCGACGTCCCACTACGACTAGTATAGTACTATTGCGCCCGACGGGGTCTAGTTATGCCATCGTACATTCGAGCATCGAGGACTTAGTTGGTAGTATCAGTTTTGTGAGTATATATGTCGTGTATTACGTTTATGCATGTGGAAATTCGCAGCACTTTTAATCTATTATGCTATACTTATCAAACCTGTATACTCGCCAATACTTTTGTATTGACAAATATTTTAACGTATGTTGCAGGTTAGATCGCAGACTTTATCAATCAAGCTAGGGAGTCTAGAAACTCAACTAAAATCTAGGTTGTCGGATTTGCATTGCTCGAGAGGACAAGAAATCTGTGATAACTTATGTGATTGTATTAATTGTTAGTATGGGATAACGAATGTATTAAATATTATCGCAATATAGTTGTTATGGATTCTCTTGAGCAATCTGATTCGCCTAGTGCCGCGCCCCGATGATTCCGCCATCGGTTGGGGTGTGACAGATTGGTATCAGAGCCATAACTATAGGGAATTAGGTCAGACTCGACCTAGTCCAGGTCGACATCTTAGAAATTGACCTAGTCTATAGTCTAAGTACCAACAGGCCGACTCATACAAACCCGGTGGAGTTTGTATTGGGCTTACTTGATACTCTCGGTCGAAATTGCTAAAAGAAACAACTTTGTGTGAACCCCGCGTACTACAACTTCACACGAAGAAGCCTTTCCTAAGGCTGAAATACTACTTAGCCTTTCCTAAGGCCGACACAATACGCACGTTTTCGAAAATACTCGCATAACGAAACCGAGCGATCCAGTCGAGATCAGGTGTGAAAACCAAGAACTCTCGATAGGATTGCTCACTCAGCGCATTTTTCTAGCACGAGAACTTTTCATCGAGTTAGGAGTGACATCCACATCTCGACAAAAGTCTCCATTTCTAAATCTAGTGGAACTCACGAAATTGTTCGAAGAGCATAACCACAACTAGGAACGAAACTGTTAAGACAGGGGTGAAACCCGTACCTTAATAAGTCGTTCCACTCTCTATAAACTGGTTTTCAAAAGCTCTCACCAAGGACTCGACTATCACGGTAACTCGAGCCACGCGATGACTAGGAAGACGAATGCCATGAGCTGCATCCCAGTGGAGGCATGAAGTCCTCCAGGTCAACGCGCATGCTCGGGCTTGTTAGATATAGTTGGGTTACCTTGGGTAGTCCACGCCTAAAACACCCAAGGCACTCTATCATACGACCCGCCAATTTTACAATGATTAGAACTTATTTACGTTTTGAAACTTTACGCTTTCTCGATTTCTCGATGTAACGATTTTCACTCCCTACTTTATAAACACACGATTCGCACAGCCATCGCAATCTAAAACGAAAACCGAATGTTCGCAACAAAAACTAATGCATAATCTATCGTATTCGCTCTCGTTTTCTCACTTCAACGCGACCTCGCTTATTCTAAATCGACCTGTAGGTGTATGATTACAAATTTCATCTATATAAATATATATATATATACGTATAAACAAACAAGTCATTGTGTGAGAACTTAGGAATTCCGTGTTTCCTACGTGGCTCCTATGTGATTCGTATTATTACTATACTATCGCACCAAGTTTTGAACGCGCTCAATCGCAACGCAAAACTCAAAAATCATTATGATCGAATCTCACTCCAAGTCTCTTCCTGTCTAGATGCCTTCCAACAACTCTACCTCGAGACGAGTTAAGAGGAAAGCCAAACGAAGCGCCGAGAAGAGGATTGCTTCACTTGTGATTAAGGAAGTGAGTAAGCTTAGTCCTCGAATTGCCGCTCAAGTGCACTCTCTCAGCAACTCTCGAGCTTCGGAAGACTCCAAGACGGAAGCGCCGCAATCTACTTTTCTCTACAAGCACTTCAAAGCCTGTGACCCGATGGAATTCACGGGTGAAGGAGGTGTGAAAGACCGTGTCGTCCCGATCAGTCAAAAACCCAATTAAACCTAGGTAGCTAGGGTAAGTCGGGTATCGAATCCACGAAGAGCATGTGGTCAGTATCGCATGACCTGTTCGACTAGTTAGACTATTTACAAAAATGTACAAATTGATTATGAAGCTTGCTTATTTTTATTTGTTTGTTAGGTTTTGAAAAGGAGTCGGACTAAGCCGACAAATTGATATTATTTAAAACTACTGTTGATTAACTAAGATAGCAAACTCAATTACTAAATGATTGAAACAAGAAACTAGAAACAAGTTCCACACCCGGTTTCGGTAATTGCCAACCTAGGGTTTCTACAAATTTTAGATTCAACTCAATTGCATACGATTAGCGGATTTAGTGTACCGTGACTTAGGTGCCAATAACTATCAACGTTTCGAAAAACGGACAAGAATGCACTTTGTAATCAACACAAGTAAAACCTAACCACGACAATGCATAACTACACATAACCATTTCGTAAAGTCATAACTTTTAACATCGTTCGACAATTTACGAATACGAAACAAATGTAAACTATTGTCAATGGTTTCAAAAATCAAACACAATTTGTCACAAAGTTGAAGCAAGAAACAATTCGAAACCCTAAATTAAACAACTACCTATACCGGGGTGAAACCGAGGAGACTAGCCGTTCATAGTCGAAGAAGCACGATCACCGGAGGATGAACACGAACCCCGAACCATAATCTTCAAGTCTTGAGGAGAAGTGGAAGGTAGGGTTTGAAGATGAAGGTGGAAGAGGATGATGGTGATGATGGAATGATGGAGATGGTGATTTGATTAGGGTTAGGATGAAGATGGTGTTAGTGGTGGTGTTAGGATTGATTAGGGATGAATTGGATGATCAAGAATGGTTCCAAGGAGGTGTTTTTACCTCCCAAGGTTCGTAACCCCCGAAAAATGGTCAAACAAAACGTTATAACTCGTCAAAGATCAACAAGAAACAAGATTTCGCGACTCAGCAAACGGAGGCCCGTCGCCGACGGCCAGAGGGGCGTCCCCGACGGCCTCTGGTTTTGCCGGTTTTGTCCGAAACTGTTTTCTTCATAACTTCTTCGTTATAGCTCCGTTTTACTCACCGTTTTCGCCCACGTTCTCGTAATTCAGCCCTCTATCATGCCATCTTCCAATATATTCATTTTAAATCCATTAACATTCCACAAAACACATCCAATCTTCATGGTTAACCCGGTTTTGTTCATTTCACATCCCCGGTTGATCCGATTCGCGTCCCGGTGCTCCGTTTAGCTCCCGATTAGCTCCCTAAACTCTTTTAGACCTGTAAAACACAAATCCCATTAAAAGTAGGCTATTCAAGATTAAAAGCTATGTAAAAACATCAACTTAAGCACAAACAATCATCGGTTTTCGACCACGTATCACATCCCCACACTTGTCTTTTGCTTGCCCTCAAGCAAATCTGTTTTTCACTTTCACGTGGGTCGAACGAGAAACACACATCCCATCCCCGAGACTAAAGTTAAGGTCTAAAGTCATACCCGGTTCAAACTTTTTACAGTTTACGAAATATCTAACGGTAAAGTGAATAATCACATATAAAATGGTTATCGAAGATTAACCCGCCTTTGAAACTAATAAATCATGCACACCCCTCATAATGTTCTCTCCACTCAGTTTAAAATTTGGCTAATAGATAATGAATTAGCACTTTTTAAGTAATCACTCAAAACCGATTAGAACACGTACCCGCATAGGCTTGCAACTCAATCGTTCTCCACCACCGAACACGAATACTAAGTACAAGTCATAAGGTCTTTGAAGGGTTGTAATGGGGCTAGGCGAAGGGTAGGAAATATGATGTTTTAAAGTGGCTAAGGTGATGAAAACTCGATTTTTATTACAAAGCAACTACTCTAAAGAAAACTAACTATAGACATCAACTACGAGGCAATGATTTTTTTTCGCCCTTTTATTCCACAACTAATAACTCATGTTTTTGTATTTTCTCAACGATTTTCTATTCTCTTTTTTTTCGCAACATTTTCTGATTGATTTTTTTTTTTTTTTTGCAAACACAACTATACAAACAAATAATCCTATAATCGAATTTTCATCACACGGGTTTAAAAGAAAAGGTTTAACGGTTATGGGCTAAACGGGTTGTCAAACGAAAGGATTAGGCTCAAAGAGGGTGACTAGGGGATTTATTTGGGTAAGGATGGATAAATGGTTTTAAAGGAAAAGGTTCATCTAATGCCTTAATCATTCTCGTGCTTGTATTCGGTCTATGGTCTCGAACGTATCAAAAGTTGCAAGTTCTACAATACGCGACTAATGGTCCACTCAAACAAAGAAACATGTATATGTAAATCTATGATATAACAGTGGCTCAAAACCTCACGTATAAGGGTATGGTATGTGATATGCATAAAATGCTAGTTCCTTAGGCGAATTATTCCCAAATAACCACCCGCTAAATACCCGTTATGCTATTAATTTGAACTTGAACGTATCAAAAGGATCCTGTCAAGCAAGCTCATCAAGCAATCGCCGATAATCCTTCAGGCGAACTTGTTGACGAATCTTCTGATGAATCTACTGACGAATCTACTGACCAATCTGCTGGCGATTCTTCTAATGAATCAGCTAACGATTCCTCTGACAGATCTGCAAACGATTCTTCGGACGGATCTGCTGCCGATTCTTCTGAAAAATCTGCCAACGGATCTTCCGACAAATCAGCCAAAGACTCCGCAAGCGAGTCTTCGGACGAATCCTCCGACGACGACACTCCTTCGCAAGAAACCGACAAACCCAGCCGCAAGCGAAAGACTTCGAGCCCGAACTCATCAACAACCGAACTACTGCAACCGGAACCTCTTCGAACCGTTCCGATGTTTCCAAAACGAGCCTACACTGGAGCTCATCCTCAGTGTTACTCGTGTACCTATCATCATCCAGTTGGGGCTGACTGTCGCTATTGCAATAACTGCAACCGTTACGGTCACTTCACCCGCAACTGCCGCATCAAACCGTGAACTTGGGTACTACAACAACTGCTCCAGCAAAAAGTCT
Source organism: Helianthus tuberosus (assembly GCA_030545235.1). NCBI lineage: Eukaryota > Viridiplantae > Streptophyta > Magnoliopsida > Asterales > Asteraceae > Helianthus > Helianthus tuberosus. The sequence continues at coordinate 181,812,110 of CM060443.1, forward strand.
TCAGCATCAAGTATCTGACAAGCGTAGGATAAAGTTGTAATGATGCGATTTTCGACGTTTATTTCTAAATTTTGAACCTACTCTCTTATTCGAAGTCACCACTATATGTAGCATTAACTCTCGTTTTCGTTTTCTCTTCCGCTCTCTAATCGTCGCACTTAGACTAGATTCACACACCTACTATATACTATATACTACATCACGAAATAATGTGTTTTACCCTCACTACACTCTTAGAACGAGGTACGATAAACGTGCAAGGAACAAATAATCGAGGGTGCACACGGGATTATTTGGGTCAGTGCACGGTGATCGTAGTGAATTCTAAAGGTGCCATAGCGTTTGACAAAAGGTGACACCAAAACACGGGACGAAAGTAGTAGGGGTCGGGTAAGGTGTGCTTTATCATACTACCGAATTTCCGTGAAGAAAGTGCCACGTGGAGTCGAACGTTATTAGACCTATATACTATTGTGATTATTTTCAACACACTACACTCAATCGCAAGGTGTAACAAACCGTATCATCGCAAGACTTGCCGTATGTCAGCAAACGCAATGCAATCGCCTCGTCGATGGACTCTGGGGAGTCTACCACGCAGAACGATTGCATCGGCACAGGACTGGTCGTAAGTCTGTTGCAATGAATCTCAATCAAGCAAATAAACGCTCACGGTATTGTTGGGTGAGGACCTATTCTACCCTCCTCGATAGCCGTGATGCGTCGCAACGAAACGTTGAGCTTATTCGAAACAGGAATCGAACTCGACTAATTCCAATCGCTTATCATATGTATCTCGCAATCTCTGTCGCTTAATATGAGAACTATATCGCTTGTTGTGAATCAATCTATCGCTATACCGTTAGCTGTGATATTCGTGTTAAGTTAGCGCGCATGACCTCGCTTCACGAGATGAAACTCATATGACTAAAGCAGGGCGTTTTAGTCATATCAGCGACCTTTCGTGGAAAAAGGCCATGTGGGGTCTAATGTTAGTCAAACTCTGTGGTGTTAATCAATCGAACCGAACCGCGTAACTCGAATCGCATGCCTCCATCGCTTGCACGCAACAACTGCCGCTTATCGTAAATCGATTATCATCACCATCATTGCTAGTGTGGTGTTGTATCATTCGTTTAATCACCCAATCGCTGTTCGCCTATCGTGTATAAACTACCACTTATCGCTCGCTTGGTGTTCATTGCAGTCTGTATGGTATTAAGTACACATGACACCGCTTCACGAGGCAAAGCTAACCTGGTTAAGCATGGTGTTTCGCCATGTTAGCAAACCCCCGTGGAAACGTGCCATTTGGGTGTGATGTGAAATCTAATCGAAAACGCGCTATTCGCTTCTCGCTTACTAACTCGTTGGATTAATCTATTCAATCCTATCCTATGCTCGGTCCGACCTTCTATCGATTGGTCCGAGTAAACGTAATTCTATCCGAGTCATATCGGCACACCTGACACTGCCTCATGAAACGGGAATAATATGGGCAAAGCATGGTGGATACGCCGCTGGTACTTCCTATATATAAGTGTTTTAAACATATTAACGAACTTCCGTGGGAAGGTGCCAAGTGGGGCTTGATGTTAAATCATCCTTTTCAAAAGGTTAAAAACTGATTTTTATAAAACTTTTATTAAAACCATGGAACAAGTGAAATTCCTCACAATGTGGAAGTAACATCGAATCAGCTTAACTCCATATTCAAAGGGAGCTTCATGAGTTCAATTTTCCTTAAAACCTTTTTCAAGATCAAAAACAAGACTTTCAAAGGAGACCCATATCATAGGAGAGTTTTCATAACCCTTGTTTTCATTTTCGAATTCCTTAAAATGTTAGAAACTTAAACTTCCTTGCAACATCGGTTAACATCGATTCTGTTGACCGCACGCTAAAAAGGAAAAATTTTCAAAAGATTATTCACCCTAAAATCCTTTTTGATATCTAAAACGAGCACTTCTTGTAATGTTGGTTAACGATCGACCCAGTTAACTCTACGTCATGAGAAACCTTTTAAATTACAATCGCATCGAACTAACGAACTCTACACAAGACAAGGTACTTTGAAATGCCAACTCGTGGGATTAATACTTCCGTCTTAACGTCGCCTTCTCGCTATCGCAGTCGATCTCTCTTATTCGAAACGTTCTCGCTGTAAACTTACGGTCAATCGCTCGCTGTATCGCTACTTATACAAGATCAACTCTTAGAAGTCTACCTATGGGATTAATTTCGGGACGAAATTTCCTAAAGTAGGGGAGACTGTAACAACCCGCACTTTTGTGCGTTGTTACTACTCGTTATACTCGTTACGCCTAGCACCGGAGATTCGGATCATAATGTAACTATATCGTTTATACATCGATAATCGAAGGATAATCGCATATTTTCGAAATACAATATCACTATACTACACTATTATCACACTAACACTCACGGAGGCAATGAGTGAGGACCTATTCTACCCTCCTCAGTGGCCGTGAGGTGTCGAACGTAAACAATTAACGCTAACAAGGACCCTCGGGTGAGTGCTGTAGCTCCAGTCGTCATGACGATGATGACAATACGAGTAAACGGTACCCCGTTAGTCTTTGTGGCACTACACAAAATAACGTTCACGATGACATCAAGAAAGGACCTATACTACCCTCATTGATGGCCGTGCAACGTCGATAATAATCGCATACTCGAATCGGAAATCAATTGTTAATTATCGGAACTCTGGATTATGGATACGTAAATACGACCCCTATTGATATATATATATATATATATATATATATATAATAACAATATAATGATAATATAAATTAATTATGAAGTGTACACGCTTCGAAAACTATCAAAACGATCAAAAACGGAGAAGACCAAGCGTCAGGATAGCTATCCGGACGGATGGACCATCCGGACGGATGGGCATGCGCACGGATGGCCATCCGCACGCATGGGCCATCCGCACAGATGGGCCATCCGCACGGATGGGCTATCCAGGCCAAAACCCTTTTCCTCTCCTCTGTTGCCTATAAATACCCCGTCACATCACTTGAACAGTGATGTGACAGCTCCTATTCAACCAAACGCGCACCAAGACCCTTTTCTCTCGATTTCCTCGCGATTCCGGTAAGATTTCAACCTAAAACTTGTACTTCTACAATCTACACTCGATTCTACATCATTCTATCTTTCAAAACTCAAATTCTAACCATGAATTCTGCGGATTTGAGGCGTTTTGAGGTGATGTCACCAAGAGTTCTTATGAACTTCAAGTTGGGGTCTCATTTCACTATAAACGACTAAGATCCGGGTGATTTCCACATATTTTAATGACAAATCTCACCTAAATCTGTGCGATTTCGAGTTAACCATGAAGAACCATCACGAACGGCCAGATCTGATGGAACGGGGTGATTCCCGGCCGTTAGAACGAGTCGGAATTGATGGAACTTCAAGTGTTAGTGCGAAATTACACTACCCTAGTAACAACGAACGTATTCCTTCCGTTAAACGCTCGAAAACAGTGTTCAGAGTGCGAAACAGACAGGTCAGTCCGCACGGACGGCAGGTCAGTCCGCACGGACGGCAGGTCAGTCCGCACGGACGGCAGGTCAGTCCGCACGGACGGCAGGTCAGTCCGCACGGACGGCAGGGCAGTCCGCACGGATGACACATGTCCGCACGGATGACATGTCAGTCCGCACGGATGACAGGTCAGTCCGCACGGATGACAGGTCAGTCCGCACGAACGACAGGTCAGTCCGCACGGACAACAGGACAGTCCGCACGGATGACACATGTCCGCACGGATGACATGTCAGTCCGCACGGACAACATGTCAATCCGCACGAACATGTCACCCGCACGCATCACCCATCCGCGCGCACAAGCAAGTCAATCCGCACGAATCACTGTTATCCGCACGGATAACATGCCATCCAGACGGATGACTTGTCATCCGGACGGATAACCTGTTCATCTGCACGGATGAGAACAGTCCAACCAAATGTGTAACTTTTCAAGGCTGAACTCGCTTAATCGTATATCGTTTACTCTATTCTTCAAGGATCATTACAGACATACTCGCAACCGACTCAATCAAGTTGTAATCTCGCTAAATACGCACTGTGAGTATACTTGACCCCTTTTTAATCGAATTTTGGGTGTAACATACGTTTCTAACAAATCGAACTTATCAAACGAGCTATTCAATCAATCGAATTATCACTTGTGAATGACTGTTATGCATAGATATACGTGATGCTAGTTGCATATGTGCTAGGGCTTATACTCGCGACGTCCCACTACGACTAGTATAGTACTATTGCGCCCGACGGGGTCTAGTTATGCCATCGTACATTCGAGCATCGAGGACTTAGTTGGTAGTATCAGTTTTGTGAGTATATATGTCGTGTATTACGTTTATGCATGTGGAAATTCGCAGCACTTTTAATCTATTATGCTATACTTATCAAACCTGTATACTCGCCAATACTTTTGTATTGACAAATATTTTAACGTATGTTGCAGGTTAGATCGCAGACTTTATCAATCAAGCTAGGGAGTCTAGAAACTCAACTAAAATCTAGGTTGTCGGATTTGCATTGTTCGAGAGGACAAGAAATCTGTGATAACTTATGTGATTGTATTAATTGTTAGTATGGGATAACGAATGTATTAAATATTATCGCAATATAGTTGTTATGGATTCTCTTGAGCAATCTGATTCGCCTAGTGCCGCGCCCCGATGATTCCGCCATCGGTTGGGGTGTGACAACTACCACCCATTTGCCGCCACCACCTACCCACCACCACCACCATAGCCTGACATGCTTTCCGGCGGTAACAGATCTTGTTCGCGAATGCTGTTCATAGATCTGCAACTCGTGAACGTTACACTCTGCTCATCACGATCTGTAAACGAAGCGGAACTGGTTCTGGAAATCGATTAATCTCCCCTTCCGCTGCCGGAATTCTCATTTTCCAGTGAGAGAAATCGAATCGGTTATCAGTTCAGTTTCGATTAGAGTCGAGTTTGTAATCTCGGATTTGTTCTGGCGACTTTTGACCCCGTGGTGTCCCACCGGAGGATGATTTCTTTGGCAGTGATGTTGTTCTCTGGCGATTCCATGACGGTGATGAATGGCAAAACGGTTGAGTGGCAAATGTGAGGCTTTTTTTTCCAGATTTCTGCAGTTTGTAATAGAGATGAAGAAGATGACAGATGACTTTGAATTGAGGGACTTAAATCTTAATAATAAAATAACTAAAACACAAATGGTTCTGAAATTAATCACTCAACATAAATATTTGAGTAAACTGCAATTTTACCCCCTGGGATTTAGGCCAATTGGCACTCTGACCCCCTCCATGGAAATAATTGCAATTTTACCCCCCAACGTTGTTGTTATGTCGCACATTTACCCCCCGGCGTCAATTATGTTAACGGATCTGTTAACTTTAATGTGAAATGACTATCTTACCCTTTAATATTACCCCCCCCCCCCCAACGTTCTTGTTATGTTGCATAATTACCCCCACTGGTAAATTACTAAATTGTTCTTTCTTATTACCCTCTATACTTTGTTGTAAGAAACAATATTACCCCCTGCAGTAACCAAAAACCCTTCCCGCAAAAAACGTTTGACCAGCCAAAGTCAACTACACATGGTAATTAACAAGAAATCGGTGTAATGTGTTTGAAATTGCCTTAACGATCTGATTTAAACTTAATAAACACTTGTATTCAAACCTGTTCTATGTTTCTCAAACCTGTTCAAACATCTGTATACTCAAAATCAGTTTAAACACTTCACAAAATCAAAATCAGAAACATTACAATGTTTGGCTGCAGCATTCAGACATTTGGCTGCACACTCAAAATCAAAATTAAAATCAAACCTGTTCTATGTTTCCATGTATTCGGAAACATTACAATGTTTGGCTGTGGAATTCAGAACATGTATGCATATGCACATGCAAAATCAGTTTAAACATATACCTGGTCATGTATAAGCATTCAGAACATGCTCAAATGTATTCAGAACATACCTGGCTGCAGCTGTATGCAGCTGTTTGCAAGATCAATTTATGGTCAAAATCAGTTTAAACACCTATCAGTCCCTTCTCTTATGGTTGCAGTTGTTAGCTTGGGGCTGTTATGACTATTACAATTATAACCCTCAACTAATTCCTTATGCTAACAATCAGTTTCACACCTTCTGATCATTTATAACCACCTATCAGTCCCTTCTCTTATGAATATTACAATTATACCCCTCAACTAATTCCTTATGCTAACAATACAGGTTATGAAACAAGAACCTGTTGAAATAGGTTGTAGTATACAATTTGTTCAAACAATAACCATGACTTATTCCCTAGTCAAATCCATGTTGAAGTTATAAGCAATGCCTAACACACAACCCTTTTTATAAGTCTTGAAGTTACAAGCATACCATTCAATAGACATTCATACATAGCTGCTGAGGGGGAAGTTTAAACATACCTGTTGATCAATCTGCTGTTCTTATAACTAGGCACATTATAGACACATCAATCTGCTGATCAAGCATATATTAATGTTTGTCAAAGCACATCAATCTGCTGATCAAGCATATATTAACTATATATATTAACCTACATAAAGGCTTTTACACAAAATGCATGTTTAACCTACATATACATAAAGGCTTCCATTAAGTTAAGTTAACCTACATATTACACAAAACCTAAATAACTACTAGAGTAAACATCCGCTCAACTCTCCGATGGATAATGGAAGTTGAGGACAGGCCTACCAAACATGGAGACCACCAGGTGGACCACCACTGATGAGCTTGATAGGCTCATCGTCAGGTCAACTATAAAAAACACCAAACATCACAAAATTAACATGGTAATCAGACTCAATCAGACTAATTGTTAATACCCTGTTTAACATGAGACTCAATCAGACACAAATCCGACCCTAACCCTGTTTATAACATGATAATAACTAACAGTGACACAAATCTGACCCTGATTAACTAATATTGGGTGATTGTACCTGCCGTGTGGCGGATCACGTATCGGATCAGCCAACAAAGAAGCGACATTGTAGCTGAAGGTCTGAAGGTGTCGCCGGAGAAGGTGGTGTCGCCGGAGAAGGTGTGTCGCCGGAGGTTGATCGATTTTAGCAGGAGTGGAGGATCGGTGGGAAGGTGGGGGGTAAATGTGCTTTGATCGTTTACTTATAGGGTGTTGTATTGTATATGCTAAACAATGGTTTGTTGGAAATTACCTTTTTACCTTTTAACATTTACATAGTTATGTTGACTGTTAACCATAATTGACGCCAGGGGGTAAATGTGCAACATAACAACAACGTTGGGGGGTAAAATTGCAATTATTTCCATGGAGGGGGTCAGAGTGCCAATTGGCCTAAACCCCAGGGGTAAAATTGCAGTTTACTCTAAATATTTAATAATATCAACTTAGAACTATTTTTATTTTCTTTATTAAATAGATTTATATAAATGAGTAAAATTACTAATCTACCCTGATTTAACCATAAAAACTAACTAAGTTATGGCTAAAGGACGCGACGTGTAAGGGTTTGCAAACATCGAGTATGTTTTTTGTAGTTTTTAAAGACAAATGACACAATTTGCAATCTAGTATCAATATAAATGACGACTTTTGTAATTTACTCCTATCTTTTCTTTAAACCCAAAAATCTTTTTCAACAAAGTAATCAGAATTCAAACTGATTGTAAACGTATTTCAGCATCAAAATGAATTGCGTTTGACTTTTTCTTTTGAATTCTTTATCCTATCCTTTACGACAAGTTGCAGATGCCTATTTCTTTTACTTTTCTTTAATATAGATTTCAAATTCACTCTCAATTAAAGATGGACATCAAACCTTCCGGATCTGAAAAGAAAAATTTAGTGACTTGACTTTTATAATCAATATCATCATCACCCAATGCCATCTATCTAGCGATGAAAAACGAACCCGAACTCGCTGAGTAAACCCACATTTTTTAGCTTTCTCCTTTTATTTTCGCTTCAACGTGGGCTTATTCAACTAATGGAGCCACATTCAGAAAAACATTGGTGTCACTCGAAAAAGAAATCGATCTATAAATGGGCGAAAAGACAATCTATTCTGGTGACTCTGTAACGGAGTATGTAAGTACGCCCTTGAATATTGATATAATTTTATTTTAGATTTTTTATTTAGCTATCAAAGAAAAAAAATATATCTTTTTATATATAGCTACCCTAAGTACCCTAGTGTGAATGTCTTATATTTATCAGTGTTGCAAAAATTGCGATTACTCGGCGATTAATCTCCGACTAGTCGCTAGTCGGCCTTTTACTGAGTAATTTTTCACTAATCAGTCAAAAAATCGCTAGTCGGTCAAAGCCGGTCCAAGCCGCCCTAGTCGGCCCATTTGAAATCCTTACAAAACAGGGCCAAGATTACAACTTTAGCCCATTTTCCTTATCCCTTACCCTAATATGACGGAGAATTTGAGTCGGACAAAGAGGATGAAGTAGACGAGGAGATTGAATACGAGTCGGATGGTGTCGAAATCATTGAACACTACGGGGATGACGATTACATTTGAGCTATTTGTTAATGTTTGAATTTTAAGTACGAGACTTGTTATGTTATTACTTATATGTAAGTTCAGTTTGTATTTTGAACTACTTTTACCTTTTTAAGTATTATATTGATATGGATGTGTGAGTATATATAAACATAGAGTAAACTTCCGTTTTGCTCCCTGTGGTTTGGTCATTTTAACGGTTTTGCTCCAATAGTTTAAAAATAGCCATTTTCCTCCCTGATTTTTCTAACTTATCTTCATTTTGCTCCCAGCCTCTAACTCCATCAAGGAGGAAACTGGCGACAAACTCGAATGATTAGGGAGCAAACTGGCGACAAACTCGAAAGATGAGGGAGGAAAATGGCTATTTTTAAACTATTGGAGCAAAACCGTTAAAATGACCAAACCACAGGAAGCAAAACGAAAGTTTACTCATAAACATATTTATAAAAATAATAAAATTTACATATAATGTTCCGATCCGATTAATCCCGAGTAATCCTGAATAATCCCAAGTAGTCGCTAGTCCCCACCTCACCGGCCGACTAGCGACTAGCGAGTTCTCCAACCTTGATATTTATACCTTTCATAGAAACCTAAACTGATTTCATATCCTATTCAAAGTCAGACCATATATACGGTTTCTAAAGTAACACAACAATGTAACCAATAAATTAAAAGCAAGCCATAATCATTGAGACAGCTCACACCTAATTACATTTTAGTTTCTTGGGGTACACTACTCCACATGCTTTAGGTGGAGTGCGTTGCAAGTCATTACCCATCACCGTATATTTTCATATACCTTTGAGGCTTCAACTATATCATTGCTTCACACCTTTCCATTTTGAACATTTTCAAACACAATAAACACTTCATTACAAAGACATGATTTACATAACTACCCTTGTTATTCTCTCTCTCTCATCCCAGCCATGGATCGACACGAATGGGGCATAATCGGTGGAGATTGTCTCGTGTTATCATGTTGCTGCCAATGTTTGATTTTACAGATTCTCGTGTTCGTGTTGCTCAAGCTCCCTATCAAAGTTTGGAGAAAAATAAAGGTATGTATGAAAAGGAAGTTTAGAAGGACAAGAAAGGCAGCTCTAGAGCATTGTGCCGCGGCGGTTATGGGTGGGCAGCAACGGCGGTCGCCATGTAGAGTGGCGGCGGAGGGTTCTACGTTGGAAGGATCTAATGGTTGTATGGAGGAAGTTGAGAAGGTGTTGGGAGAAATGTGTGAAAAGGATGAGTTTTCATTTGGGAGTTTTTGGAGGGGAGATGAAGATAATTGTTTAGAGGATGATTTTAGAATATGTTTTGTAAACCAACAACTTGGATTTCATGATCATGATGGAAAGTATCATTTGACTCAAGTATTTGGTCCTATTCTAATGCAGTTAATTTAAAGTTAGACACAAGTTTACATTTATTTATTTACTTTTTTTTATGTAACTTAACTTGTGGTTATAATGAAACTAATTATAATTTAGACATATATTTACATTTTTTTTTGGTAAATTAACCTGTGATGTCGGTGTCAACGGTGGATGTCAAGCAAGAATGGTGGCAACAACAAGGGTAGAGGTGGTGGCGTCGAAGGCAACGATGGTGAGGGAATAGGAAATAACATTTTCTTTTATAAAATTCTTTCGCATCTTGGAAAGAATTTTGTATTCCTTTATTTAAAGAAATTTGAGGCAATTAATTTTGTTTGAGTTTCATTACGGATTCAATCAAATAGTGTATTATTGAATTAGACTATAGTTCCAATAAAGTTTTATGATCAATCAAGTTAAAACTAAAATTCAGATTATAGTTATATTTAATTTAATGAATAGTACTTACCCAAAAAAAAAAAATTAATGAATAGTACGCCCTCTATGTTGATAGGCTGTTGATGGTTATGGAAATATTTTGATCTTAAGAAACATTATAAAAACACTAGTTTTTATTGATTTGCATGTGTTACTATTCCAAAATGTTGATTTCCATGTATTTCTATTCCAAAACATGAAGAAGAATAAGAAAAGCATAAAAGAAAAGGTGACTAAAAATTGTGTTAGGAAACGAAAATAAAAGGTTAGGAACGCGGCACCAACAACTAATATGTTGCCACTTAAACTCGGTTTAGAGGGGGTTCTGAATTCAGTTATACCTATGTGACAAAAAAATATGACATGAAAATATAAATATAAATGATGACACTATGAAGATGTCACTATCATAACAATTATACCTTTTTCGAGGCCCACCACCACCCAAACAGAGATATCAAACCTTAATTTTACCAATATAAATACTCCATGATGAGGTAATACATTCATTTATAATTACTTTCACTTGCACTTTTACTCACTGCAACTTTCTCTATTACACTGATCGGTAGTCAAAAGATACCCCTCTTCTTGTGATGAAGCTGACGAATTTTGTTTTCCATAATATATTTAGGATGTTATTGACAATTCAACTCCAAAGGTTGATTGGGAGACAATTCCATAGAAGTTTATATCGGTGCTCCGTTCTAACTAGTATGATCCTTCTTCATGTGTCTACTCTTTATTTATAAATGAACTCTAGATACCGTCCACATAACATATGATATTTTACTAGTATATGATACAAAATTCCTTATAGGCAACACCAAACTAGCATGGCCTATCAGTCCTTTGACAAAGATGATCAAACATAACATCAATCTCTATTAAACTCTTAATTTTATAGGAAACATTAAATCTTGAAAAGTAAAATTTAAAGGATAAAATCGAGTTCTATGACTAAATAAACGTGTTGGTTTATTAAAATTAAGATTTGCGCACTGTACATTTTAGATCGATATTAAACAAAATGACAAAATTAGGGCGGGTCAAAATCAGGGCTATAAGTGAACGAATTTGAATTTAGGCCAAACGTACTTGAGCGTGACCCAACGCCATAACGCGTCATAGTGCCCCATAGCGCCCAAACACCGCCCCCTTGGCGATATGGGGGGTTATGGGTTGCGTGTGACGGTGATAGCGGGGTTATGTTTGGTTTCTCTCTCACACACACATATATATATACATACATATGTATCTATAATTGAAGGGGGATTATGAGGGTTATCCACTACATACATATGTATATGTTATGGGGGTTATGTTTGAGTAAAGGGGGTTATGACTACACAAAGCGTCTAGCATATGACGATGCCACGTAGACGAATCAAAAGTTGCAATGTTTTCACTTAATTCAACTTTCCATCAGGCTTTATTTAGTTTCTATTCACTTTATTTAAAAAAAAAACTATAAAATTTACTTTATGTTAACATTTTGAGTAGTTTGATTGTTTGAACCAATTCAAACATGATTTTAGTGAAACTTATATGATCATAAATCAAAGAAAAAACATAAATTTAAGATCATTAAACATAATTTTCTTCCCTTCAATCTATAAACAAATTCCCTAATTTACAACAAAAATTCACAGCCTGAAACTCTAGAAATTCATAGACGAACATCTTGTCGTCACATATCAATAATTAAAGAATTAAAAATCCGACCCGAAAACAACTGACAAAATCTTCTACTACCTGCTGTACAACAACCATACCCAGTAAAATCCCGCTCATAGCAAACCTAATCATTTAGGCGACTGTCGTTCCAAGTTGAAGTGATACAAAGTGTTGTCCCTTGCTATCGACCTAGCCGTGTACCCAACCGTTGTAGTTCGTATAGACCGCTGGCGCACCATCTGAACGTACGCTGGATCTTCGCAATTACCTTCGTGTCTGATCCACTGAATCATGCCATGGTAAGCCGGGAAGAACCTCATCTGAACTGCATTGTAACAGAAGTACGGGATCAAAGCAGCAATGCTCACGAACAGGGTCACGAACCAGTACGACGGGGCTGGTGCAAGCGTTTCGACAAACACCTTGTAGGCGGTCGTTGAAATGGTGGCGGGCATCGCACCGTAGCTCAAGAGGAAGAGGTACCACAGGATGATTCCTCCCCAGATGAAGATGTGTTGGATTAAAGTGAAGTAGTTGACCGCGAGTGCCATCTGGCAGTTCACGACCCATACCACACACGTGTAGAGTGTGGCCCCAACGACTTCCAGTCCGGCGGTCTTTCCATTCTTGTTGTATGATTCTGGGTCTAATGCTCTGATGCACAGGAAAAATATGATTACGCTACTCGCTAGCCCGTTTAACATCCACCCGAATATGCGACGCCAACGGAAGAGGGTGTTTTGTACGCCTTCTTGATACAGCAACGGAAACTGTCATGAGAAAAAAAAACCATCTTAACATCTTATGAGTCATGTTGGGTTGGTGGGTTGACAGGTTGACGGGTTGAATGGTTCGACCCAAATACAGTTATATATTTATTCGTGTCTTATGGATGTACTTGTAATAGGGTTAACCTGAGCACGACCCGTTTAACCCATTTATCTGAACGTGTCAAATGGGTTGACGGGTAGTAATCAAATTGTAAACGTGTTACTTGGGTTGGTGGTTAATAAGCAGGTTACACATGTCATAAACGGGTTGACATGTCGATTTGTTTAATTTAACAGGTTAAACAGGTTAACCCGAACACGACCCGTTTGATTAAATAGGTTAACCCCGACACAACCCGTTTATTGAACGAGTTAGATATGACAACTTGTTAACCTGATTATTAAACGGGTACGATTCTTATCTATTGAATGTGAAACTACTAACATGCCCTTTAGAGTGTTTGGATGATCTTTTCTAGTACATGATTAGAAGGGCATTTTGGGCATACCTTGAGACAAAATCGTGCAGATACATCTTGGTCGAAGACACCCAAAGCAATGGCGGGAAGTGATGTGAAGAAAACGTTGTAAAGAGACAAATACCAGTCGTTATAGGCAGCTTGACCCGAGAACGATGCATAAGCTTCGTATAAGAATATAGTGGTTCCGAAAACAATATTCTTGTAGAAAAAGTAGCATATCTACAAATATACATTAAGGGTTATAATTCGATTATGTTAATGAGCGATTACGTGTAGTCAAACAAAGTCATGCTAGTACGATTCTTACCATTGAAGAAATCCGTCGGTAACACCAATGTCCATGCACCAAAAGCAAGCGTTCAAGAAACCGAAACTGAGCAATAGCAATATCGCTCGACATAACCGCCTAATTACCATATACAACACAGTTAGATAACATACATCAAAAGGTAAAAACTAAAGTGAAGTTATATGATTAATGATAAGTACCTGCATTCCCTCAACGCCACTAATACCGATACCAATGTCAGCTTCTTGAAGCATTCCTACATCATTCGCCCCGTCACCAATAGCTAAAGTTATCTTTCCGGTTCCCTCTTTAACAAGTCTAGTAACCTGCATTTCATTTATGTTAAGTTAGTTCTTATTAGTGAACATAGGCGGAACGAGAGGAGGTCCAGGGTCCAGTTGACCCTCCGACCAACAAAACGTTTTATTAATTGGGGTATCCAGTGCGGTCACTTTCTTGTACTCTGACCCCAGATTGTCGCCGCTAAAGTAGTTGAAGCGATTGGAAAAAAAATTAGCTGTGAACCCTTGTTGAGAAGTTACAGTCCCATCACAATTGGTGAGATAACGGAAGCTTCTATGGAGAACAGTTTCCAGAAGCTTCAGTCACATCTGACTAGGACGTTGGCGATGCAACGGAAGCTTCTATGGAGAATACTTTCTAGAAGCTTCCGTTACACCTGACTAGGACGTTGATGATGCAACGGAAGCTTCTATGGCGAATACTTTCGTTAACTTTTGTTACTTAACATATTTCTGACTATTATTATGCGGATTAGATAAAGTCAAGTAAACTAAACTAAACTAACCAGTGCTTTCTGTTTTGGGGAAGAACGGCAGCAAATAACAGAAGCACACCCTACAGCTAGCTCGAGAAACGTGTTTTTAATGTTGTCACGTAAAGCGTATGCTAGAGATTTTCCATCAATGATGAGTGCAAACGCCTCGGAAGTTGAAGCACTAAGCTGAGCCTTTCCTGCTAATATCTGCTTCTTAACACTTTCTTTTGAAATCTGCAAGGACAAACTTGTCATTTTAGCAAAAACGCGTGCACAAAACAAGGAAAGAAATTTAGAATTAGAAAAACAAGCACACACTCACCTTGGCAATTACGTTTTCGTCCCCCGCCTTTTCTGCTGCTATGATTTCTGGAGACTCCAAGATTATTGTAATCTGTTTCATTCCTTCTCTAAGCAAACTGCATGAGAATCTGCACAATATTTGAATTTTGGATATTAGATATAGTAAGAAAAGTTAAAAATTATTTGGAGCAACCGGACCAAGGCTAGTGGGCTAGAAAAGGGCCCAACTTAAAACGGGCATAACTTTTTATCCCTCTTGTGTTACGGGCCCCGTAAGCTATGGACGGAGATGTCTAAACAGGCTGGACGATGTGACGTCTAAGCTATGGCGGTTTTCCCTGACTTTTGGACCCCATTTTGGTCTTGACAGTTTTTCCCCAAATTTAGCAATTTTAATTTATTTCGTTTTTATTGTGAATTTGTAATCGAACCCAAATCCGAACCCGATGGGCAAACCCGAAACCCACAAAATTTGGGACGGATATTCGATATGGGACCGAGTATGGGATTAGTTTCAGAAATTTTCATGGGTATGGGATTAGGTGATACTCGCTCCGATTACCCGAAACATATAATTGTTTACCCGAACCATATACCTGAAATATTTTTAAATTTTAATTCTAATTTTCATTAACCCTAGTCTCGTAACGGCTCATTTAATACTTTCATTATGTGAAAAATGACTTTTTTTGGAATATGTATTTGATAGTATTGTTTATAATGTTTATCATATGAAGTAGTAACTTATCTTTTGAGATTTATATCATTATGAATTTTACATATTTTAGAAACTTTATCCACTTATAAAGATAGAGTGCGGTTAACATACTTCACGGCTTATCCTACTTCACGTACGCGACAATCCTGGCCGTGGATTATCACGCATAGAACACATAATCACGCATGGACCTGAATTATCACGCATGGGACCTGAATTATCACGCACAGGAACATAATCACGCATGGAACATTGATCAAAAGGTAATCACGCAAGTTATCTATATTAATCACGCACGTTATGTTCTTGTCGCGTACGTTAACGTATGTTAAGGCGTAAAGTACATTATACTTTCTCTATATAATGATATGTATTAATCTAATTAATCGTACTTTAAGCTGTTGTAGTTTTTAAGAACATAAAATTACATAAAACTTAGAATGGTGAGAAAACAAACGTATTTCGAAATCCCAGCGAGTACTTTTTAAGAATCTAACGGGTATACCCGATACCCGACCAATAATTTCTTGACATATACCCGACGGGTATTGGGCCGGGTATGGGACACGATTTTACAACCAGGTATGGAACTACGATTACCAATACCCGTCCCATTGTTGTCCCTACATGAATCATTGAACTTGGTAACTCATGCGTTTATTTGTCAAATTGTAATTCCCAAGGTTTTGGTAAAACATGCCAAAACTAGGCATGCTGCAATAGTTCAATGCATTCATAAATCTATCAAATTTTCCTCAAAAGCGTATCTTGTTATCTTCGCACTTCCGCTTTGTGTCACACAATGCCAAAACAAGAAAGAAAATACAACTTACCCAATATTAATGGCGGTTTCCATTTTATCACCGGTAAGAACCCAAATCTTGATTCCTGCTTGAGCAAGTTTGTCAATGCATTCGGGTACCTGCAAAACCAAAAGAGAAAAACACAAAAACCGCATTAAATTCCATTCATAAATCCAAAAATGATTCAAAATACAAATTTCTTGAATCAAAAAAACTCACCCCCTTTTGAAGTTTGTCCTCAACAGCAGTGGCACCAAGAAGTATCAAATCCTTTTCAATTTCCGACGTTGCTTCATCAATCAAATCATCCCGATCCGCCCTGACTGAATTCTTGGCTTTTGTGAACTTTTCATTAAACGCTTCGTATTCTTCATCGGTGAGTTCACGATAAGCAAGAATCAAGGTCCTTAAACCCGCATCGGCATACTGGTTCACATGTTTTTTCGTACTTTCTTCAAATTTCCTCCCATTTTTCGCAAGTCTAGCAAACATAACACTGAATATAATCCAAAAGAAAACATCAGAATATGAACAATGATATGAATATTAAAGAAACAAAGACTGATATGTCATTTTCGTTATTTACCTGTCAGCACCTTTCGATAGTAACAGTAGCTTCCCGTCCTCGTCCTTTACAATAACAGACATTCTTTTTCGCGCACTGTTAAACTCCAAAACGTTCAAAAGCTCATACGTTCTGCAAACAAACAACAAAATTACTTTTTGTGAAAACCCGATTCAGATTTGATACTAAAAGTTACCCGAAGCAAGAAAAACATGAAAAAGTTGTTACCTTTCGACTCGTTTCTTGGAAACCGGATCTAACTCTACAAAAGAAACGGTTGTTTGTGTTCTTTTGTAAAACTCGAACCCAAGTTCTCTTGCTGCGATAACAAACGCAGCCTCATCGGGTGATTCAGCTTCATACGTAACTTTTCCAGTTTCTTCATCCACATCAGGTATAGCTGTGTGACATATCGCCAATAACCGAAAAAACTTCTGAATCACATCCGAATGCGGTTCATGAATCCAGTAGCCATTTGTGATTCTCTCATCTTCAAAATTATACCCTTTAACAGATGAACTAGAATCATTATCATCGTCATCAAAATATTTATCTCTACCGTTAACAATCAACGGAGACCCCATTCGTTTAGCCATAGCTTTTTCAACTTCCGTAACACCACGCCCATACGCAGTCCCCGCAATCGAACACTTGATGAACTCCATCGAGTTACAAGTCAACGTCCCGGTTTTGTCCGATAAAATGGTGTCGATTTGACCAAGTTCTTCAGTCAAATTCGAGGTTCGAGCGTGAGCCGGTTTATCCGCTTCTTCATAATACATATGAATATCATTGTTGATGAAAATCGTCTGCAATACTTTCACAACTTCTATTGAAACATATAAAGAAATCGGTATCAAGTAGCCATACAACAATAAATCCGTGAGGAAATGATAGATTGCAGCAATAGGAGCTCGATTCGGGTCAAAGTAGATATCTGATCTATTGGGAGCCAAATACCATCGTTTCTGTCGATCACCGTCTAAATCGTTCTTCGTTACAACCCCGAAATAGACAGACCCGAGAGACGCCATTAGAAACATGACGAAGAACATGAAATAGATGATAGTATCCATTCTTCTTTCGATTCTACTTCTTTTCGAAGGTGGTTCCGTAGAATTTTGAATCACTTTCGTATCAGAGCCTGTGAAGATCACGGCACCGTATATGTAATCTGTATTTCTAAGCTTCGAATCACGTAACAGAAGCTGTTGAGGAGAAAGTGGATATTGTTGTCCTTGAAACTCCATTGTTCCAACGAATGTGTACAAACTTGCATTCGGATCTTCGCATTTAACCGCAGCTTTGAAGTTGCTGAAACTTGAATCGTTGTTGATTGTTGAAGTTGATTCTAGTGATTGTTTTAGCTTTAAATTTGTTTCACCGTCTAAATTCATGGTTTCGACGTAACAGATAGCATCCTCGTAGCTTGATGAAAGTAACAGAAGATCGGCTGGGAAGAACTCGTCTTTTTCTACCTTTACTATATCTCCTACCTTTAGTTTTTTCCATTCTCTAGATTCGAAAACGCCTCCACCTCGATGAACTTTGACTTTTCGGTTGTTGACCTCATGATCCTAGATAAACATATGATTCAAAAACAGATTTTAGGCTGATGAATTTTTAACAAACAAGTGGGAAGAACTTAAGAACACAAATTCTTTATGATGAATCTTGAATCAAAGTATGTACTGACTTGTAAGTTCTATCATGATTCTACGTAAGTAACAACAAATTCAAACTTATAACCATGGTTGTAAAAATCCCGACTAGTGTCCGATAAGTCGGGATCGGGACTAATCGCTAGTTGGAGGTTCACCAAGTAATTTTCCTCTAATAGGCCAATTAATCGTTACACGGTCAACGGCAGCCCAGACAAATTCCGGCCAATTACTGGGCAAATTCTGGCCAATTACAGGGCATATTCCGGCCATTTTCCGGTCAAGCCTTGTAAATTTCGGTGATTAATCGTGTCTACTTAAAAAAATGAGTCGATGAGGGGTTATAACTTGTCATGCTAAAATAATTACACATAAAAATGTGTGCGTATACATATAAAACTGAAGATTTCATATACAATCCCAATCCGATTACCCCAATTAATCGCTGGTCCGTACCCTACCGGCCCGACCAGCGCCTAGCGATTCTTATAACCCTGCTTATAACTCCAATCACAAATCCCTAAAACTTACAAAAAGTTATGGGATCCAACCAAGAAATAAAGATTTAAACTTTAGAAAATGGATCTAACATGAGTATGAACATACTTCTTTCTGATGAATCCTGCATCAAACTATTGACTTCTAAGATATGTCAAGATTCTAAATAAGCAACAGCAAATTCAAACTTATAACTTCATAACCAAATCCCCAAAACTTTAAAACTTTAACAAAACCCAACCAAGAACTAAAGATTCAAACTTAATGAAATACAACCAAGAACTAAAGATTGAAACTTTATAAAATGGATCTAACAAATTACAAACCTGCTGTTTTCTTTGCCAATCTTCAATACCTTCTTTAACCATAGAAGCAACAATGACAACAATCAAAGGAAGAATAGAACTAACAGCAGAGTAAGGAGCAAGCTCTGTAAAAGACAGAACAGCAGTCACAAGAAAAAAGAAATTTGCAACTCTTCTAAACTGTTCAAACAATGATTTGGGGAAGAAACTCATTAGTGTATACTTGGTTGACCTCACATAATTATCTGCATAATAACTTTGACCACCTGCAACAACCTCTGAGACACCACCAGTTTCATTGCAGTAAACCACTCTTGAGAACCCAGGACCCCCTATTTGAGAACCATCATCATCATATCTTCTTTTTCCACATTGGAATGAGTAGATCTTGCTAAAATGCAATTTCTTTTTTCTCCCTGTGTCCATTGTTGTTGAGCTGTTTTTTTATGATATTTTCTGAACAAAAGATACTGAACTCATTCAAGTTTCAAGAACTGAAGAACACAGAGACACCCAGATGAGGAATCCTTAAAGAAACAACAAAAGATTGGTGCTTTACACAGACCCCAAGTGAATAAATTATTACCTAATGGGCATTATATGAAATTAAAGGAAAATTGGAGATAAAAAGGTGGCTGGCTCCATGATTAGATCTGTTTCTTGAGCTTCAAAGAATTGGAGATAATAAAAAGATTCACACACACATATATATTAATTTAATAAAAAAATTTAATACATTATTTATGGATCCCCTCTTTGTTGTAACTGTAAAATATCTTCAAGTAGGAACAGACAACTAGATCTTTGGATGTGTGAACATAATCACATGTTTTAATAAGTTTTGTCACTTGTACTTTATGCATTAAAATGTGTATCTTATTGGAAGAATATACCTTTAGGTGTGTGTAGATTTTAACTCTTTTTTTTAAAGGTTATAAATTTTTAAAGAGTAAATTACGTTTTTGGCCCCTGTGGTTATATCACTTTTACTATATTAGCCCAAAATAAGAATTTTTAACATATCTACCTCCATAGTCTCTATAACTAACCATATTGGCCTCCATGATCTCTAGACTTAGGGGCCAAAATGGTTAGTTATAGAGACCATAGAGGCAAATATATTAAAAATTCTTATTTTAGACTAATATAGTAAAAGTGATATAATCACAAGGGCCAAAAACGTAATTTACTCATTTTTAAATCATTTTTAAATCAGCATCACATTGTGAGAAATTGATTAGGTTGATCAACAAAAGTAATAATTCGGTTTTCCGTCATATGGCTATATAACTAGGATTATATTTATTATAATTAAATTTTAATATATTCGGAGACATGACACGGCTGCTATTTTACATGTTTATTTATATTCATTCCGATAGTATATATGCTATTCCGATAGTATATAATATGTGACTTTTTTTAATGTCTAAATTTGCATAACACAGGGGCTAAACGTGCACCTTGGGCTATTCCCAATGGATGTCAACAATTCAATTATATTTTGAAACACTTAAAACAATGTTGTTGCATTTGGTGCAAAGATAATGTATAAATAACTTGCCATTTACAATTTTATCTCTCCGTATATTAGCATTTAATTAATGCCATTTACAATTTTGTCTCTCCATATGTTAGCATTTAATTAAGAATATAACTTTAGCATTTAATTAGTGTAGTGTAATAAAAGACAAATAATAGTATATTGTTAATATATCTAATATTTATAACTTTAGCATTTAATAAATGTTGTATCTAACAAATAAGAGTTTACCTTTTTTTTTTACAAGAAAAAGAGGTTGTATAAGATTAATATAATTTTTTATTATATTATTATTACATGTATCTTGATTTTTAAGAATTCTTTTCGTTTACGTTATTTTGATTGTTAACTTTACAATGTTTATTTTTACAAGAAAAAGAGGTTGTATAAGATTAATATAATTCTTTTCGTTTACGTTATTTCTAGACTTAGGGGCCAAAATGGTTAGTTATAGAGACCATAGAGGCAAATATATTAAAAATTCTTATTTTAGACTAATATAGTAAAAGTGATATAATCACAAGGGCCAAAAACGTAATTTACTCATTTTTAAATCATTTTTAAATCAGCATCACATTGTGAGAAATTGATTAGGTTGATCAACAAAAGTAATAATTCGGTTTTCCGTCATATGGCTATATAACTAGGATTATATTTATTATAATTAAATTTTAATATATTCGGAGACATGACACGGCTGCTATTTTACATGTTTATTTATATTCATTCCGATAGTATATATGCTATTCCGATAGTATATAATATGTGACTTTTTTTAATGTCTAAATTTGCATAACACAGGGGCTAAACGTGCACCTTGGGCTATTCCCAATGGATGTCAACAATTCAATTATATTTTGAAACACTTAAAACAATGTTGTTGCATTTGGTGCAAAGATAATGTATAAATAACTTGCCATTTACAATTTTATCTCTCCGTATATTAGCATTTAATTAATGCCATTTACAATTTTGTCTCTCCATATGTTAGCATTTAATTAAGAATATAACTTTAGCATTTAATTAGTGTAGTGTAATAAAAGACAAATAATAGTATATTGTTAATATATCTAATATTTATAACTTTAGCATTTAATAAATGTTGTATCTAACAAATAAGAGTTTACCTTTTTTTTTTACAAGAAAAAGAGGTTGTATAAGATTAATATAATTTTTTATTATATTATTATTACATGTATCTTGATTTTTAAGAATTCTTTTCGTTTACGTTATTTTGATTGTTAACTTTACAATGTTTATAAACTAAGGCAACTATGGATTTTAACTTTGGTTTAATAGACAAGAGAATGTTTAAGGACTAGACCAATTCTTAGACCTAGCTATAAACCAAACCGGGACCTATTAATAACCTCGAGCCTCACAGCGACAAGATTAGCAGAACACTTGATTTTATTAAATTACCGAATATTACTTCTAAGGTTACTTACGCGTTTTCACCCTAAAGGATTAATGATCTATTACGTGATATAGACACTCACCTAAATCAAGAACCATAGCACAACCCTATTATGTGATAAAGACCGTCACCAAGGATTATACGAAGCAATAAACAGTGATAAAACAAATATCAAGCATGCATATACACCAAGTTAAAATTCCATAGCTTTTACAATACAAGAAAAATCCATAAACCACGCCAAAAACCGAATAAAAATCCAAACTTTATTTAAACTATTGTCATGCCTAGGTAATTAAAGAAGTCTAGCCAAGAACCATAACCAAGAATGCAATACAAGTCTTAAAATAATAAATCATAGTCATGAATTCAATAAACAAAAAGTATATCGAACCAATAGATTAAATATTTGCAAACCCGTAATCGAATCTTGAATCGTGGCCTTGAAACTTGAACTGTATGAACCTCCAAATCGTTCCTTCTGTTCTTCGTTCACGTCTGATGTGTCTGTCTTCCAGCCGTGATGTTCTTCTCTTTCTGATCGTCTTCGTGTGTCTTTTTCTTTTTGATTTTCTCGAATATATATCCATGCGTCCAAGGTTAATTAATTCCCCTTTCCGCCTATGATGTGTCTCGGCCCAAAAAGCAATTGTTTTCACATAAACATATGGGTGTATCCACTTTCACAGCCCAATGTCATAAAAGAATTATTATTTTCTCTAGTCGCCTAACTCAACCTCAATAATACTTACTTTTTCAAATTGGCAGCAACCTTGTTTGTGTGTATATATATTCCATTATAATTAGCCACCTTTTTCTTTATAATATATGGATTGTCAACAGGTTTTGTCTGATGGGTATCTTAGCAGTCTAAGTCTCATGCTGCCCAACACCAATAAATTGAATGGACTCAAATTGTAGAACTATATATTGATGCGGGCCTAGCACTTTCTCTCGATCCAAATATATATATTTTGTGGCCGCCCTCTAACTTATAAAATAGAGGTAGTGGCCTCGACCCACTCACAAAAAATAACGGCAATTTTACTTCGGTTACTGGCACCCGACTCTGCCCAACTGGCTGGTCATTTCCATATTACTCGTTTTTGCTCCATTTGCACCAGAACCTGGCCCAACACAAAATAATACAATATAACACTAAAACTAAATAAAAACAAATAAAACCTATACAATAATTATACAATTTACACGGGATAAATATGTGTATTTTACCCCACATCATCAATGTTGTCATGGTCCGTACCACTTACCGATGTGCCAACTGATTTTCCCAAAATTCGATAAATCATTTCTGATTAAAATTAATTTTGGTAAACGACATTGAGGTAAAACATGAGTTAACCGACTTCGGGAAATCGTTTTTGTAAATACCTTTGTGTTTTTAAAATTTATTATAGTTTGTTGATTTTAGGGGGAGTAATTCCAAAATTTTGAAAATTCAAAAACATCGAAAAATTTCAAAAGAACAAAAACAATAGAAAATAAAAAATGAGTTTCCTGGCGAGAAAAAGAGAAAATGATAGTACATCAGTGGTCTGTCTGAACCTCTTTGAAATGAACTTAAAATGAAAAATGTTAAGCAGCTCTATATAAGATGTATCGGTAGGCTCACAATCATTTTAACGTGTGCAGGGTGATATAAACCTAAGTCGACTGAAGATCAGGTGGGAACCGCACATTGACATATGGTCTTAGTACCAAAATTTCGTTTGAGAGATTGCCGAGGTTCTGAGATATTCGGTCTTTATGCTGTCTTATCATCTGGGTATCATGGTTGTATCAAACCGTAAAAATAACGGAGACGAAGTCTAAGATCTTCCATGATACTATACATACGTGTACATATTGCATTCGACCTCAATAAGTGATCAACAATCACATGTCCAAACAAATAAGTGATATTTTATCATATTTATCCGGGAGTCAAGTTCGTCTCTTTGCTGTACGAAAGTACTGACCTGTTCACGGACTTGCTCCTGTGCCCTCATGCATCAAAAATCAAGTTCCTCATCAATAAGTGATTCTATCACATAGGGCTTGTTTTCAATCAAAATAAGTGAGTTTCTCACATCTTTTATACGGTCAAACGGATGATAAGCGGTATACTCACCGGTAAGATGAACTCTCGTGCATACCTTGATACGGGAATGTGTCGTGTGTGGATGAACACCGGTCGGTAAGTATAAATCATACCTTAACGTATCCCCTCGCCATGATTACACCTGATAAGTTGAGCTTAAGTGGACAACAATACCGATAATTGTTATATGATGCTTATCTAAATGTTAACTAATTGAACAAAAAGAACGTTTTGGCGTGACCGTACACTGATATGATTCTCTTACCCTCGAAACTCGCAAAAAGATTGTCTGTAAATATTTGTTTACTGCTTTCATTTCTGCATCTTTGTATATATTTATTTATTGTTTTCCGTCTTTACATTTGAAAAATGAAAATTTCCAAAAAGATTTTAGGTGTGTTTTAATTTAAACTTTATAAAAGCCAAAAAGATTTTGCTTCTAGTTTATTTTTGATTGACCGATGTTGGAACTCGAGTCTATCCTACCCAAAATCCTGATTGTAAGCCGGAAAATAATTGCACCTTCATAAACAGTTGAAGTTAACACGTTTTGAAAGTAAGGGATTAAAAATTGATCATTTTCTAAACTTTCAAACTGTTGTCGGTCGGTGTTTAAATGAGATTTGATCTCATATGTGTCTTTTGTTTAATTTGTCTAAATTCCAAGCGGTTGTTCTCATTACGTTTTTAGCTTTCTTGTATGTGCAGATGCGACATCAGAATCAGCTAAAGACAAAGAGAACGTGTCAGATGACAAGCCGTAAAGTAAAGACACGACGTTGATGCAATCAGAAGATCAAGATGATCGGGTTGCAGTTGATCACTCATTAACACCACAAGGATCTAAAGTTTTGAAGTTCAAAAGATTCACGAGCATCATTCAAGGGGGAGTTTGTTGATACACTTCCTATTTGCGACACGTGAAGACCTTTTTGAAGATCCGACAATGTGTAGAACGAACCATCACGAGTAGCGTCAAAGGGGGAGTTTGTTGGTACACTTTATGTGGACGCGACTCGGTTCGGTTCGACTTAGTTCGGTTCAACACGGTTAGGTCCGGCTCAAGCCCGACGTCACGACATTCCTCCATCGTGCGCCCCAGAGTTCGACACGCAAAGCACGGAGCGCCGCAAACCAAGTCCCGTTTACACATCATCATGACATCATTATGATGATGTCATGATGATGTCATAACCTTGACTAAATGAAATGGTGAAAGTTTAGTCAACAGAAAGTACATCTGGGCCGATTCATTTCAACATTGGGCCGTAACTTGTCTTTTGGGCTTTGACTTCATTTGGGCTTCCAACGAAGACACCTTGTGCAACGAAAACAACATGTGACGAAATCATTGATTTCGTCGAACATATTGGGATTTCGTCGTGATGTCTGATTTCGTCGATCAGATTTCGTTGGAACTTGATTTCGTCGCTGTGTTACTATATAAGCCCAGACAACAGACAGAAACACTTAGACAAGTCTGAATAGATTTGAGAGCTAACACATTGTAACACACACACTGAGAGTTTACAGAGACCATTTGTAAACACCGTATTGTAACCGTTTTCTAGCATTAATACATTGAGTGTTAATAATTGAATATTGTGTCTTACGTGTTCGTAACTTGGTTTAACTTACCCGTTTGGATTCCGCACTCTCGGGTTTGTCGGAAAACAGGGAATAGAGGTTACTCGATCCTCCGGGTGGACCTACAGGTATTCAGTTGACAATGAAGACGGGATATTCGTGTTCAAGGCTCAATCTGAAGAGTCATTCCCTCCTAAGAAGAGATGATGGTTTAGCAGAGGTGCGCATGAACGTAGGAAGGGGATGAAAAAGTTACAACAACAGCGAGTTTTAGCAGCCGCTAAAAGAGAAACAGATGCTCACACCCGAGATATGCTCAATAGGAGTCTAGCAAATTTTCATATTCTAGCAACTACAGCTGCAGACCCTAATTTAGAGCAACTCATAGCACCCCTTGTTTCCCACACAACCAATGGAGATTGAAGTCAACCCGGAAAACCAAATCCCAGCACCAGCTTTTGACCCGACTGAGATACCTAGAGTACCAGCATCCAATCTCTTAGACCCAGACTACGACCCGTGGTTTGACAACCATAGGGATTACCAGCAACGCTACCCAATACCAGAGGAACCCATGCCAAACCTAGCAGCTTACCCAGACCTGGACCCTCTAGATCCCTATTATGATAATGATCAATACATTAGGGAAATTCTAGAGAATCCATATCCTTAGGAAGAACCGATGCCACAGTACCCAGATCCCATACTAGCACCTGCACCACCCATGAGCACTGAGAATGTGCAAGAACTCCAAACCTTTGGTGAGGAGATTTTTAAACGTCATATTCCTCATTTAATACCCAACTGCTAAGTTTTGGTATTTGTGTATCTTCAATATCATCATCATCTTCATCATCTTCTGCTGGAAACTTTCTCTCCAGTCTTTTTATTACAGTTCTAGTTCTTTCACAATCGTTGTCTCTTGGAACCCCAAGGGCCAGGATATCCTTCTGAACATTTTCATTCATTCCCATTATGGCTTTTATTGTTCTTACCTTTACCCTTCTCCTGTCAGCGAACTTTATGTTGAATCTTTTTTCTTTCCTTTCAAACCTCCATGCAATAACCTTAGCCATTTTTTAAATTTTTTGGCGTTTTGAAGAATATGTGGCGTTTTAGTTTTTTTGGTGTGTTTGAGCTTGGGTTCTGATGGTCTTCTTTTATATTGAATTTTTTTCCCGCGTATGTCAGGTAATTATGGCGTTTTGAAAAGGATAAATAAATTTAATATAATAAATGTTAGTAATTATGTTTTCCGTCGTTTCATTTTACTGTTTTTTGCAGTTTACCGTGTTTTGTTTTGAGACTCGACTGTTTTAATGGTGTAACACGTCAAATCTTTTTTACGGCTGTAATTATGACGTTTTGTTTTCCAATGGCGGTTAGATAACTATTGGACTTCTTTTTGTTTTATATATTCTTTGCACATTGTTTCACTCTTTTTTTTATATTATTAGTTGTTCAAATTAATTTTATTATAGTTTGGTAGTTTTTTGGGGGCTTTTTTATGGCATTATGGCGTTTAACACGTCTTTGCTAATTTTAGCGTTTTATTATATTTTTCATTATAGCATTAATATTATTTTGTTGTTTATTAACTGACATTACAAAACAAACAATAGACAAAGAAAATTAAAAAAAAGTAAAAAAAAAAAAAACAAGCAGAAGCAATTTATGATTTTAAATCTTTAGTGTCATCAGTCTCTTATTTCTTTTGAAACTATAAGAATTGTGACAAATAAATGACGTTTTGGGTTTGGCGTTGTTTATTTTCTTTGTTCATGTGTTGAAGTGTCTTTGTTGATGTTGGAGACATAGAGCGACCCCCTGTGGGTGGATGCTATCTGCCACTGGTATAGGTCTCTTCTTATCATCCAAACCTTCTTCAGGAACAAAGATGACAGTATGACATATGGGTGTCATCAGTCCCTCTTTTTTCAATTTTGTCCATCTCATGCAGCAAAATCTTTCTACACTCGCATAACAAATCATTAATTGAAGCTTCATGCAGAACTTTACTGAGGATCAAAAGAAAAGATGTTTGTTGTCGTTGTATTTTTTGGCGTTTTACATTGAGTTGAAAATTTTTTAGCAACCACTGTGTGTTTTTTGTGTTTTTTTTGGTGTGATAAACGGAAGGTGGTGAGGCGTTTCTATTTATAGAATTTTTTTTGGCGCGTAGGTTAGGCGGGATGTTATTTTTTATAACAAAAAATGTAATTAACATTTATCCGGATGTAAAGTTTGGCGTTATATATAATGGCGTTTCAGATTTTATGATGTTTTTGTAGCCAGAGAGCTTAAATTAAAACACAGAAAAAAGTACGCATTGATAAAATTGGCGTTTTGTATTTATTTGGCGTTTTATTTTCAACGGCGTTTTATGTGAGGAATTGTTTTTTACCTTTTTACCCTTAATGACGCGCGTCCACGTAATAAAATTAGTGTTACTTACTAAAATGCCACCGCGCCAATCTAGTCCATAGATTGTTTTGATCGGACGATCCATAAGCGTTCTCTCCGTTCTCACACTTTTGAGCGTTTTCTCTAAATCCTGACCCTTATATATATATATATATATATATATATATATATATATATATATATAGAAACGGGATCAGGAGAAAATGGCAAAAAGTGTGAGAACGGTGAGAACGCATCCTGGCCGAACACGTGGCGTGGGGCTTGATCAGGGACCGAGTGGTTTTTTTTGTCTTTTTAGTATTCTTCTCCTTTCACGATTTTCGCGTTTGACATGCTTCTTTATTTTTTGTGTGCAAGATAATTTTGGCGTTTTGTAGATTTATTAATTATTTGGCGTTTATTGTTTTTTTCTCAGATTTCTTCTCTTTGAGTTAATTCTTTTTGTGTCGCATAGTTAATATTTTGGCGTTATGGCTTTTTTCCATGTTATTTTTGGCATTTTGTATCTTTTTGTTAGTAATTCCTTACCATAGATTAATATTTTAAAAATTTACAATAACTCGAAAATCAAAATAATCTAATAGTCTTCCGTAGGTAGGATTACGTCGGAGATGTACCCATCGCTTTGTTCTTCACTTTCTTCAGATTCTTCATCATCAACTTTCATTTTTGCGTATAACGCCATTAGCTCGTCTCTTCTTTGCTGCAGCCTATTCAAGAATATTACTGCATCCTTGGATTTTGGATCGTTTGAAGGTGTTAAATCACAGAGTTGTTCAATGATAGATAGCAACCCTGTCTTCAACATTTCTTCCATTGTCTTGAATATTGCACCCCGTTTTTATAAGTTACTTCAAGTGTTTCTTCTTGCTCATGCAATACCCAACTGCTAAGTTTTGGTATTTATGTATCTTCAATATCATCATCATCTTCTGCTGGAAACTTTCTCTCCAGTCTTCTTATTACAGTTCTTGTTCTTTCACAATCGTTGTCTCTTAGAACCCCAAGGGCCAGGATATCCTTTTGAATATTTTCATTCATTCCCATCATGGCTTTTATTGTTCTTACCTTAACCCTTCTCCTATCAGCGAACTTTATGATGAATCTTTTTTCTTTCCTTTCAAACCTCCATGCAATAACCTTAGCTTTTTTTTAAAATTTTTTGGCGTTTTGGAGAATATGTGGCGTTTTAGTTTTTTTGGCGTGTTTGAACTTGGGTTCTGATGGTCTTCTTTTATATTGACCTTTTTTTCCCGCGTATGTCAGTTAATTATGGCGTTTTGAAAAAGATAAATAAATTTAATATAATAAATGTTAGTAATTATGTTTTCCGTCCTTTCATTTTACTGTTTTTATGCAGTTTACCGTGTTTTGTTTTCAGACTCAATTGTTTTAATGGTGTAACACGTCAAATCTTTTGACGGCTGTAATTATGCCGTTTTGTTTTCCAATGCCGGTTAGATAACTATTGGACTTCTTTTGTTTTATATTCTTTTACACATTTTTTCACTTTTTTTATAGTATTAGTTGTTCAAATTAATTTTATTATAGTTTGGTAGTTTATTGGGGGGCTTTTGTAGGGCATTCTGGCATTTTACACGTATTTGCTAATTTTGGCGTTTTATTATATTTTTCGTTATAGCATTAATATTATTTTGTTGTTTATTAACTGACATTACAAAACAAACAATAGACAAAGAAATTTAAAAAAAGTAAAAAAATAAAAAAAGTAGTAGCAATTTATTATTTTAAATCTTAGTGTCATCAGACTCTTTTTTCTTTTGAAACTACAAGAAATGTGACAAATAAATGGCGTTTTGGGTTTGGCGTTGTTTATTTTCTTTGTTCATGTGTTGAATTGTCTTTGTTGATGTTTAAGTCATAGAGCGACCCCATGTGGGTGGATGCTATCTGCCACTGGTATAGGTCTCTTCTTATCATCCAAACCTTCTTCAGGAACAAAGATGACAGTATGACATATGGGTGTCATCAGTCCCTCTTTTTTCAATTTTGTCCATCTCATGCAGCAAAATCTTTTCTTCACTCGCGTAAAAAATCATTAAATGAAGCTTCATGTAGAACTTTAATGAGGATCAAAGAAAAAGATGTTTGCTGTCGTTGTTTTTTTTGGCGTTTTACATTGAGTTGTAAATTTTTTTAGCAACCACTGTGTGTTTTTTTGTGTTTTTTTGGTGTGATAAACGGAATGTGGTGAGGCGTTTCTATTTATAGATTTCTTTTTGGCGCGTAGGTTAGGCGGGATGTTATTTTTATAACACAAAATGTAAATAACATTTATTCGGATGTAAAGTTTGGCGTTATATATAACGGCGTTTTTGTAGCCAGAGAGCTTAAATAAAAACACAGAAAAAAGCACCCAGTGATAAAATTGGCGTTTTGTATTTATTTGGCGTTTTATTTTCAATGGCGTTTTATGTGAGGAATAGTTTTTTTTACTTTTTTACCCTCAATGACGCGCGTCCACGTAATAAAATTGGTGTTATTTACTAAAATGCCACCGCGCCAATCTAGTCCACAGATTGTTTTGATCGGACGATCCATAAGAGTTCTCTCCGTTCTCACACTTTTGAGCATTTTCTCATATATATATAATATATAATATAATAATACATTGTAGTATAGACCATCTTGTGGTTAGTGATGCATACTAGTATTGTATTTTTATTCCAGTTGTATTTGTAATAAATATAGATGCGTACTATAAAATAGAGTAAGTCGCAATGCTCGACGATTTTGGATCAACATGCTTGTTGTGTGATTGTTGCATTGGATATTTTATGCAATATTAATACTTGGTAATTGTTTAAAATCCAGATGGCAGACGCAGCAAATCCGAAAAACCAAAATAATGAAAATCAAATAAATAATAGTGAAATTCGACACCTTGTAACCCAAGGAATTAGAGATGCCATGCCAGCTATTATTCAAAATGTTAGGGATGCGGAAAATAATGATAAAAGTGGTAATGGAAGTAAACGAACCCATATAAAACCTAGTCACAGCGTGCACAATGGACCCATTTTTCAAATGCCAATTCCAAAAAGAAGAAGAACCATGTCTTATGGTTGTTCTTACAAAGAATTCTGGTCCTGTAAACCAATAGAATTCCCTGGCAATGAAGGGGCCATTGCAGCTCTATGCTGCATAGAAAACACTGAGGCAGTTTTAAAAATAAGCAAGTGCGCAGAAGAGGATAAGATAATGTTTGCCTCTAATTTATTTAAGAACTCAGCATTAAAATGGTGGAACACTATCCTCCAGTTTAGAGGAAGTGACAGGGTTTACAATATGGAATGGGAAGAATTTAAAAACATGGTGGAAAGGAAATTCTGCCCTCCCAATGAAAAGGAACAGATAGCAAATAAGTTCTTAAATCTTAGAATGACTGGAGTGGATAGTAAGGGGTACACTACTTTATTCTTTGAATATGCTAGAATAGTGCCAACCCTTGCATCACCTGAACCAATATTAATCTCCCGCTACATCTGGGGATTAATCAGTGAGATAAGACATGTAGTCAAGGCAGCTAGACCTCAAACTATAGAAGAAGCCGTAGAACTAGCAAGCATATTGACTGATGAATTAGTGCGTACACGAGAAGAGGACCAGAAGAGAAACCTAGCTCAAAGGCTGGCCCAAGAATTTCGCTACGGTAATTCCAACCGTGGGAAAATGTAGGTTCTACCTCTGCACCTTATTATAAGGCTTGCAAGAAGAAGCATTCAGGAAGATGCTCCACTTACTGCAATTTCTGCAAGATACCAGGACACAAGGAAGAAGATTGTAGGAAGAAACCTAATAATGGAATGTGCTTCAACTATGGAGAAAAAGGTCACATCAAGCCGAACTGTCCGAAATTAGCTCCAGCAACAAACAACAAGACTACTAAAAATGCTAGAGCATTTGTTCTGATTGTAGGAGAAGAAAAGATGATCCCAGATGTATCTCAGTCCTTCAAGGGTGACGCCCTAACATGGTGGAAAGCCTTGGTGCAATCCACTGGGAAGGTTTCTCTGTAGAACATTTCCTGGAACAAATTTGTTGATCTTATGAAGGACACTTACTGTCCTCAACATGAGGTTGAAAGAATAGAGACTGACTTCCTCACTCTGGTGATGAAGGATTTGGATTGCAGGTCTTATGTGACCAGTTTTAACTCCATGTCGAGACTTGTACCGTATTTGGTCACCCCTGAACCCAAACGCATTGCGCGTTTTATCGGTGGTTTAGCCCCAGATGTTAAAGGAAACGTCAAGGCTTCTAAGCCTGCTACTTATAGATCTGTTGTTAATCTATCTTTGTCCCTTACTCTCGATGTTGTAAGGAGTAGGGCAAAGAAAGTCACCAAGGAGGGGAAGAGAAAAAGGGAGCAAGACCAGTCCCATCATTCAAATAAAAAGAAAGGAAACTCTGGTTTCAAAAAGGGGCAGTCAGATGACAAACCCATATGTAAAACGTGTAACAAGAGTGTAACACTCTACTCGTTTTCAAAAGATTTTATTATAAACAAAGCCTTAGTAAACCAAAACCTTGATTTTTATATCTAACATAAGGAAATTTTAACCAAGTTAACATCTAGGACAAGTACTACTAGTTTAAGAAATCCCAAGACAAAATAACAAGTATTTAAGTGTTAACTACATAGACACTGATTTGATCATATTTAAGTAATCGCGGAAGCTCAAAAGATTGTGTTCGGTTCTTGGAATCGTGCTTGATCGCCATTCGGATTTAGTTCATCATCACCTATAATCAAAACCACACAAAAGATTAGTTTTGACACCTTAAATATAAGTCTGGTTAAGTTCCATGATCAAAACAATGCAAAAATAACAAAATCCATTCGTTTTGGATGGTCGCGCCGCACGACGGAGACCACCACCGGTGGTTGCGTGCCGCCACCATCGTCGCGTCGCGCGACGGGTTTTGTGTTTGGCCGTGGCGTAGCGCCACGGCGTGATTTTGACAGAATGTTGCTTGTTGGAGCTGTATATCAGCCCAGCACCTAATTTTTAACATTTAATACTTCAAATCGACATAACATTTGACTCGTAAGTCCGTTTTAGGTGATTCTTTTTCCTACACGTCTGTAAATTCATTACCGACGTGCCTATTATAATTACCGTACCAAAAATTTGACTTACGGGCCAAACGACTAAAAATCACTATGCATATATTCGACCCACTCTAACTTCACTCATTTTGCTACCGTTTCACTAGTAAGCCTATGGCGCCTTATACCCAACATCCGGGGTTTATCATCACCTGTATTTCCTTACCAATCTCATGGTTTAATACTCTTGTGATTGTTGTCGCCATCGCTAACTATTAAAACACTAGTACTATAATTTACTCCATTATTCGACCCATTGGCTCATCTTATGGAATCCCCCAATATAATGACTACCAAACGGTTTCTTGCCAATTCTTAACCTATTGATTCAAGTGACAAACATGGTCACTAAAATCAATGCAACATCTATTCTACTATATAATTATACATAATTTAATAACAATTCACTTAATGTAACGAATCAAGTTACATACCTTCAAAGCACACCCTTCAATCGTGCATTAACACCGGCTTGTCCGCTCGATGCTCTGGCTTCCTTTCCTATAGAGTTCAATCATATTTGCATTTAGAACTCTTTGTTTCACATATAACGCATAGTTTACCATTTAGTAAAAATTTATGCGTTTTTGTTTATATCTCAACACTTGGCCTTCTATTCGGCATTTTCACAAACACTTTAAGGGCAGGATTTTATATCTTTTATATTCAAGTTCATGGCTTGTTACTTAACCGAAATTAACATCAATTAAGCTATCACATGTAAGATTAAACATCAATATTTCAGAAATCACTTTCTATGTACCATATTACACTAGAATAACACTCAAAACCCTAGTGTTTATTAGTTTCCTACAAAACTCATGAATCACCTTCAATGTGTTCATGAAATTCTCAGAAATTAGACATGATTTCACATATCGTTGTCTAGGGTTTACTCCTAGACACTATATCATTCATATTCTATCCATAAAACAATCATGCATCATCAGATTTCGAATTCCTAAATTCATGAGAATTTCAAGTAGGGATTTTTCTATCAAATTTTACATACCTTATGACCCCCTTGCAATGGAGATCACTAATCTGAGCTCGGATTTCGTTTTAGAATAGATTTGAACCTTCAATCTTTGAGATTTGTGGAAGTTAGGGTTTTGAAGAACCCTGGTCGCCCCCTCTTGTCTGGTTCGATCTCAGGACACACACACACAAGTGTGTTTTGAGTTTTAAATTTTGTTTTATTAATATTAGTTTCAATTTGAACACTTTTGGCCCCTCAACTATCATTTGGTTCTTATTTTTAGCGTTTTAACCCATTTAAGTCACTACAAGGCTTTTACCTAACTAGGTTATTTTAATCCTAGTTAGTTCACTTGTTTATTTACCAACATTATATTTAAAATAAATGATTTACGTTTTCGGGGTGTTACAAGTCCACCCCCCTTAAAAGGGTTTCGTCCCCGAAACCAAAGTACATACCAAATAGGGTAGGGTAGGGTAGGGTAGAGATGTCACATTTCCTCTTCGGACTCCCATGTGGTGTCCGAACCTTTCCTATGCTCCCACTTGATTTTGACTTGATCGATTTGTTTATTTTGCAAGTGCTTAACCTTCCGATCTAAAATCTCTAATGGCGTTACTGCATAATTCAGGCTATCATCCACCTCGATATCGTCGTAATGGATATAAGTTGTTTCTTCCACTAGACATGTTCGTAGTTGTGATACATGAAACGTACCATGTATCCCACTCAACTCTTCCGGTAGCTCGAGGTGATAAGCTACCTTGCCAACCTGTTCGATGATTTTAAATGGCCCGATAAATCTCGGGCTTAGTTTCCCTATTTTTCTGAATCTGATAACGCCCTTCCATGGGGAAACTTTTAACATAACCATGTCGCCTATCTGAAATTCAATCGGTCTTCGTCTTTTATCGACATAAGACTTTTGCCTATCTTGGGCTGCTTTCAAATGGGCTTGTACCACTTCAATTTTCTCATTAGTGGCTTGGACAACATCTTTATGGGCCAGTTCACAGGGTCCCACTTCACCCCAACAAACTGGGGTTTTGCACTTCCTACCATATAGCATCTCGTAAGGTGCCATACCGATGCTCGAATGATAACTATTGTTATACGAAAATTCGGCCAAAGGTAGATAAACGTCCCATCTTCCGCCGAAGTCGATGCTACATGCCCGTAACATATCTTCTAGCCTCTGTATTGTTCTTTCACTCTGCCCATCCGTCTGAGGATGGTAGGTGGTGCTAATGAAATTTTCATTCCCATTTGTTCTTGAAAATCTCTCCAAAAGTTTGAAGTAAACCGGGTATCTCTATCCGACACAATAGATACCGGTACTCCGTGACGTGCCACTATTTCGTTTGTATATACCTCGGACATCTTTTCCGAAGCATATGTCTCGCGTATAGGAACAAAATGAGCACTCTTCGTCAATCTATCTACAATCACCCATATAGCATCGAATCCCCGAATCGTTTTAGGTAGTTTGGTCAATAGGTCCATAGTGATATGTTCCCATTTCCAAACCGGGACCACCAAAGGTTGCAGCTTTCCATATGGTTTCTGGTGTTCCGCCTTGACTTGTAAACAAGTCAAGCACTTCTCCACGTATTTTACTACATCCCTCTTCATTCCGGGCCACCAATAATTTTGTTTCAGACCGTTGTACATCTTGGTCATACCCGGATGAATAGAATATCGGGATTTATGAGCTTCATCGAGTAGAAGCGTCTTAACCCCACAAGAATTTGGAACCCATATTCTTCCGGATCGAATCTTCAACCCATTCTTTCCATCCGACAAATCTTTTAACTGACCGATTATTCTTTCCTTCTTCCAGTTCTCCTCTTTCACTGCTCCTACTTGCGCTTCTCGGATACATTCAAGTATACCCGAGGTCACAACAAGCTGCATCGACCTTACTCGCAATAGGACATAATCCGCTCTTCTGCTCAGGGCATCCGCCACCATATTTGCCCTTCTGGGGTGGTAATGTATTTCACAGTCAAAATCTTTCACCGTTTCTAACCATCGCCTTTGTCGCATATTTAACTCCTTCTGATCGAAGAAGTATTTTAAGCTCTTGTGATTATGGTGCACTTTACCCCATATAAATAGTGCCTCCATATTTTTAATGCAAACACCACCGCAGCCAATTCGAGGTCGTGCGTAGGATATTTCTTTTCATGTATCTTCAATTGCCTCGAGGCATAAGCTATAACTTTTCCCCGTTGCATCAGAACGCATCCGAGCCCCGATAGTGAGGCATCCGAATAAACCACCAAGTCTTCGACTCCGTCTGGCAACGTTAATACCGAATCTTGAGTTAACTTCTCTTTTAACGTTTGAAACGCTCTTTCTTGTTCGACACCCCAAATGAACTTTTCCTCTTTCTGGGTTAACTTAGTTAGCGGCGACGCAATCTTGGAGAAATCTTGAATGAATCTCCTGTAGTATCCCGCAAGCCCTAAGAAGCTTCTAATTTCCGAAGGATTCTTCGGAGGGCTCCATTTTGACACGGCCTCTATCTTTAAAGGATCTACCAATATTCCATCGACGCTTATGATATGGCCGAGGAATTGCACCTCTCGCAACCAGAAGGCGCATTTTGAGAATTTCGCATACAACTTTTCTTGCCTGAGTGTCTCTAACACCTCTTGTAAGTGGCGTGCATGTTCTGCTTCACTTTTCAAGTATACCAGAATATCGTCAATAAACACGATTACCGATTTATCCAACATCGGCTTGCAAACCCGATTCATGAGGTCCATGAAAGCCGCGGGTGCATTTGTCAGCCCGAATGACATCACGAGGAACTCGTAATGTCCGTATCTCGTGCGGAAAGCCGTCTTCAGTACATCCTCCTCCTTGACTCTTAGTTGGTGATACCCCGATCTAAGGCCAATTTTTGAAAACCAGTTCGCACCTTGTAATTGGTCGAATAGATCGTCTATTCTCGGAAGCGGGTATCGATTCTTTACCGTGAGTTTATTTAACTCTCGATAATCGATACACATGCGCATGCTTCCGTCCTTCTTTTTCACGAATAGCACGGGCGCGCCCCAAGGAGACACACTCGGCCTTATGAATCCTTTATCGAGCAAGTCTTGAATCTGCGACATTAATTCTTGTAATTCCGATGGTGCAAGTCGGTATGGTGCTTTTGCTACGGGTTTCACGCCCGAAACTAATTCAATTCCGAACTCTACCTCCCGCTCAGGCGGCATTCCCGGTAAATCATCCGGAAATACATCTTCAAAGTCACGTACCACTGGTACATCTCCAATCTTCGCTAACTCTTTCTCGGGCTCATTCGCGTATATCATAAATGCTTTACATCCATGCCTCATGAGCTTGTGAGCTTTCATCATCGAGCATATTATAGGATCGCCTCCCTTTTCACCATAGATTATGACGTGTTTTCTGCTCGGAGATGTTAGCTTTATCTCATTACGGAAACACACGACCTTTGCATGGTGTCGAGATAGCCAATCCATCCCTACAACCACTTGAAACTCTCCCATAGACATCGGAATTAGATCTATCAAGTATTCCTCATCATCGATACTTAATTTGCAGCTTTGACAGACATCACATACTATGAAACTTTTATTATCTCCTATCTCAACCTCTAAAGGCATAGGTAATTTTGTCAATACAAATGAAGGATGTCGAATAAATCCATGTGAAATAAAGGATTTATTCGCACCCATATCAAATAATACACGTGCAGGGATCGAGTTTATTGCGAATATACCTGAGACCACATCGGGTTCTGTCTTTGCTTCAACTGCTATAAGTTGGAAGGACCTAGCCTTCGCCTTTGGAGCTTCCGTTGGAGATTCTTTAGTGTCTCTCTTTCCAACCAAATCTGGGCATTCAGACTTTTTGTGGCCGGGCTGATAACATTTATAGCAAACGGAAACCTTTCCCGGACATAACGATGCGGTGTGTCCCTTCTTTCCACATACCGGACACGGCTTGTCTTTGAAGCGGCACTCACCCTTGTGCCCCTTTCCACACACCTTGCAACTCGGCGACCCACCTTTCACATCCGCCTTCTTCCCCAATTCAACAGTTCGATCTTTCTTTGTAGGGCTTGGATTCACATCCTGTGCCCTTCGCTCACCCCTCTCGATTTGTTTCTTCAAATCGATTTCCCGCTCCCGGGCGGTGTTGATAATTTCTGTGAGGGTTTCATACTTTGAAGGAGTCATGAACTCCCGGTATTCAGCGCTCAACATGTTGTAATAATAATATATCTTCTGCTCTTCAGTGGTGACTAACTCGTCACAGAATCTCAGCTTATCCATAAAGATACCCGTGATTTTATCAATTGTTTCACCCTTCTGTCTTAACACGATGAACTCTTCCTTAATCATGTTGATGACTGCTTTGGGACTATGATGTTTAAGGAATGGCACCTTAAACTCATCCCATGTCATTAACCTTGCCGCTTCGGCTCCTATCTCCTTCTTTTTGTTATCCCACCAATCCTTGGCTTGACCCCTCAACCGGCCCATTCCGTAAGCAACAAAATCACTTACCTCACAGTGGGTCCTTTCAAACACCCCTTCGACGTCACTCAGCCATCTTTGGCAAATTATCGGGTCAACCTCCCCGTTGTAGATTGGCGGTTTACACGCCATAAATTCTTTGTACGAACATCCTTTACGTTCTCCCGATTTCTCTTTCATAAGGTTGACACTATCTTCCAACCTTCTGACTCGTTCTTCAACTAATGATAACACCGTGTTTTGAATTTTTCCTTTCCCACTTCTTCGGCAATTATTTCTTTCATTTGTTCGGTGCTTGTCGGCACCGGATCATCGTCATTCCCTTCCGACATCTCGAAACTGAAATGTTTACATCAATTATTAAACATCTCATTTATATCATAACTTTGTTTGCTTTGGTTTAGCCAAGTTCGTAACTTGCTTTAACCGTTCACATTTGGTGCACTTTCCGGGTTTGAGTATGTTAACACGCTCTTCCCATGCACATTAACTCACATCTCATTTCTTACATAAGATAAAATCTACTAACATGAATAATTAATTCTTACCGGACGATCAATCAAGCTTGAACCAAACACTTTGTTGACAACCTTAAGCTCTGATTACCAACTTGTAACACTCTACTCGTTTTCATAAGATTTTATTATAAACAAAGCCTTGGTAAACCAAAACCTTGATTTTTATATCAAATATAAGGAAATTTTAACCAAGTTAACATCTAGGACAAGTACTACTAGTTTAAGAAATCCCAAGACAAAATAACAAGTATTTAAGTGTTAACTACATAGACATTGATTTGATCATATTTAAGTAATCGCGGAAGCTCAAAAGATTGTGTTCGGTTCTTGGAATCGTGCTTGATCGCCATCCGGAGTTAGTTCATCATCACCTATAGTCAAAACCACACAAAAGATTAGTTTTGACACCTTAAATATAAGTCTGGTTAAGTTCCATGCTCAAAACAATGCAAAAACAACAAAATCCATTCGTTTTGGATGGTCGCGCCGTGCGACGGAGACCACCACCGGTGGTCGCGTGCCGCCGCCACCGTCGCGTCACGCGACGGGTTTGGTGTTTGGCCGTGGCGTAGCGCCACGGCGTGATTTTGACAGAATGTTGCATGTTGGAGCTGTATATCAGCCCAGCACCTAATTTTTAACATTTAATACTTCACTCATTTTGCTACCGTTTCACTAGTAAGCCTATGGCGCCTTATACCCAACATCCGGGGCTTATCATCACCCGCATTTCCTTACCAATCTCATGGTTTAATGCTCTTGTGATTGTTGTCGCCATCGCTAACTATTAAAACACTAGTACTACAATTTACTCCATTATTCGACCCGTTGGCTCATCTTATGGAATCCCCCAATATAATGACTACAAAACGGTTTCTTGCCAATTCTTAACCTATTGATTCAAGTGACAAACATGGTCACTAAAATCAACGCAACATCTATTCTACTATATAATTATACATAATTTAATAACAATTTACTTAATGTAACGAATCAAGTTACATACCTTCAAAGCACACCCTTCAATCGCGCGTCAACACCGGCTTGTCCGCTCGATGCTCTGGCTTCCTTTCCTATAGAGTTCAATCATATTTGCATTTAGAACTCTTTGTTTCACATATAACGCATAGTTTACCATTTAGTAAAAATTTATGCGTTTTTGTTTATATCTCAACACTTGGCCTTCTATTCGGCATTTTCACAAACACTTTAAGGGCAGGATTTTATATCTTTTATATTCAAGTTCATGGCTTGTTACTTAACCGAAATTAACATGAATTGAGCTATCACATGTAAGATTAAACATCAATATTTCAGAAATCACTTTCTATGTACCATATTACACTAGAATAACACTCAAAACCCTAGTGTTTATTAGTTTCCCACAAAACTCATGAATCACCTTCAATGTGTTCATGAAATTCTCATAAATTAGACATGATTTCACATATCGTTGTCTAGGGTTTACTCCTAGACACTATATCATTCATATTCTATCCATAAAACAATCATGCATCATCAGATTTCGAATTCCTAAATTCATGAGAATTTCAAGTAGGGATTTTTCTATCAAATTTTACATACCTTATGACCCCCTTGCAATGGAGATCACTAATCTGAGCTCGGATTTCGTTTTAGAATAAATTTGAACCTTCAATCTTTGAGATTTGTGGAAGTTAGGGTTTTGAAGAACCCTGGTCGCCCCCCTCTTGTCTGGTTTGATCTCAGCACACACACATACAAGTGTGTTTTGAGTTTTAAATTTTGTTTTATTAATATTAGTTTCAATTTGAACACTTTTGGCCCCTCAACTATCATTTGGTTCTTATTTTTAGCGTTTTAACCCATTTAAGTCACTACAAGGCTTTTACCTAACTATGTTATTTTAATCCTAGTTAGTTCACTTGTTTATTTACCAACATTATATTTAAAATAAATGATTTACGTTTTCGGGGTGTTACAAAGAGGAAATGCTTATGTTATTGATATGAATAAAGCTCCTACTGATCAGGTTACTTGTTTGTTTTCAGAAATTGCTGAAAATGATGCTATGCTGTGGCACCATCGGTTGGGTCACCTGAACACGAAAAATTTGAATCGATTAGCAAAAGGAGGTCTCGTCAGGAACTTGCCAATCAAGGATTTCATGCAGATAGAGAAATGTGAAGCATGTGCTCGAGGAAAGCAACATCGTAGGCCTCATAAGTCCAAACCTATTCACACCACTTCGAAAGTCTTGGAACTGCTGCATATGGACTTATTTGGTCCAGTCAATGTACTCAGCATCGGAGGAAAGGCTTACTGCTTGGTCATCACAGATGATTTTTCACGTTTCACTTGGGTATTCTTCTTGGAGCAGAAAAGCGAGACAACCAATTTAATTAAGAAATTTGTAATACTCATGGAGAATCAGTCAAATGAACGAGTGAAGATTATTCGCTCTGACAATGGAACAGAATTCAAGAATGCTGAGCTGAACGAATTTTGTGCCCTCAAAGGAATCGACCGTCAATACAGCATAGCAAGATCCCCTCAACAGAATGGGGTTGCAGAAAGAAGCAATCGTACTCTCATTGAAGCTGCTCGCACAATGCTGATAGATTTGGGGCTTCCACTTATATTCTGGGCTGAAGCAGTAAATACAGCTTGCTACGTTCAGAATCATGCCTTGATTAACAAGCGTCACATGAAAACTCCATATGAAATAGTTGAAGGTCAAAAACCCTCGGTGCAACACTTTCGTACTTTCGGCTTCCCGTGTGTCCTTCTTCTCATGGACTCCAAGGGAAAGTTTGAAGCTTGAGGAGATCCATGCTACTTCATTGGTTATGATAAGAATACCTCCTATCGTGTGTACAACTAGGTCAAGAAGCAAGTTGTGGAAGCGTATCATGTAGACTGGCTTGAAGAAAATTCAAAAGACGCTCGCATTGGCCCTGACTGGCTATATGATTATTCCTCCTTGTTTAAATTGTTTCCTATTTTGTCTAACGAAGTTGTTGTTGTAGAGAATCTAGCAGAAGAAATACCTATTCCTGTTAAAGATGAAGATGAGAATGTGCCATTGCAGAATTTAATCAGAAAGCTCACTGTGAATCCATCGGGATTTGACAAAGAAAATACAAGTCATTCCTCATCCACTCAGGCATCGCGTCGTGAACCCCCAACAGAAAACTCAAAAAGTGAAACCAACAACACTGAAGGCTCTGCCGGTCCGTCAAATGTTCAGGGAGCCTCTTTATTTCAAGATTCAATTCCGTCTGACTGCACTGTAGATACACATGTGATCAACCCCACAGCACCAAGTGAGGGGGAGCCATCTGGAATAGCTTCCAGAAGCTTTTCAAATTTGCAATCTAATCTGCAAGCTCCTGCAATGGCAATTCCGCAGCGTATTCAGAAGAGTCACCCAATCACAAATGTCATCGGCCCAGTATCTGCTGGCGTTCAAACCCGCAGCAAATCTGGAGACGTCAACACGTGCTTGTATTCTTGCTTCATATGACAAATTGAGCTTAAAAATATTAATGTTGCCTTGCAGGAACCTGGATGGGTCGATGCAATGCATGAAGAGCTCAATCAGTTTGAACGGCTCGGAGTATGGAAACTTGAGAAGCTGCCCCAAGGAAAAAGAGCCCTTGGCACACGATGGGTATTTCGTAACAAGCAAGATGATTCTGGTGTGATTGTGAGAAATAAGGCCAGATTAGTAGTTCAAGGATTCAGTCAAGTTGAAGGCCTAGATTATGATGAAGTGTATGCCCCAGTCGCTCGACTAGAAGCCACCCGTATCTTCTTGGCATACGCATCTTTTATAGGATTCACTGTCTATCAAATGGATGTTAAGACAACATTTCTTTATGGGTAGGCCAAGGAAGAAATTTATGTTGCTCAACTGCCAGGCTTCATTGACCAAGAAAAGGAAGGATATACTTACAAGCTGGATAAGGCTCTGTATGGATTGCATCAAGCACCTCGTGCATGGTATGCGACTCTAACAGAACATTTGCTCGCTCATGGATACACCCGAGGAATGATCGATCAGACATTATTCATCAAGCGTGTTGACAAGGATATCATCCTCGTTCAAATATACGTTGACGACATCATCTTTGGATCGACTAATGATGCTCTTTGCAAGCAGTTTGAAGAAGTCATGAAGAAAAAGTTTGAAA
Source organism: Helianthus tuberosus (assembly GCA_030545235.1). NCBI lineage: Eukaryota > Viridiplantae > Streptophyta > Magnoliopsida > Asterales > Asteraceae > Helianthus > Helianthus tuberosus. Next base: position 181,855,777 of record CM060443.1, read on the forward strand.
TGAGCTCTTTAGGAGAAATGATAATGTTCTTGTGTTTGCAAGTCCGTCAGAACAATCAAGGAATATTAATTCACCAAAGTAAATATGTAACTGACGTCCTTGCAAAGTTTAGCATGACAGACTCAAAGCCAAGTGACTCCCCAATTGCAGAACGGCCATTGTTAACTGAGGACCCAGAAGGAACTCCTGTCAACCAGACACTGTATCGCTCGATGATCGGCTCACTAATGTATCTGACTGCCAGTCGGCCAGACATTCTGTACGCCGTGTGTCAGTGTGCTCGTTAGCAGGCTAACCCTAAACTCACTCATTTAACTGCTGTTAAAAGAATTTTCAGATATTTGAAGGGAGCTCCTAAACTCGGACTCTGGTATCCCATATATTCGAACTTTGATCTGTTTGCCTTTTCAGATAGCAATTTTGGAGGAACTGACAGGGATAGAAAGTCCACATCAGCTGGATGCCAATTCTTGGGTGACAGTCTCATCTCATTGTTGTACAAGAAGCAACAACTCACATTTGCAGCAGAAGCAAAGTGCGTTGCAGCATCTGCTACCTGCTGCTCTCAGGTTCTTTGGATACAACACCAGCTCAAGGATTTCGGTTTGACTTATCTAAACTCTACTACTTATTTTGATAATGATGTCGTTATCCAGATTATCAAAAACCCTGTCTTTTACTCTTAAACTAAGCACATTGATATCAAGGTGCACTTTATTCGAGATTGCTATGACAGAGGATTGTTTAAACTTAAACAGATCCACACTGATACTAATTCAGTGAATCTTTTTACAAAACCTGTCAGCATCTCGAGTTTCAATGTGCTTGTGGATCTTTTGAAAATGATACGTATCACCGACTGAGGGATCAAAAACAAAACTAGGGTTTCTATACTTATGTAAATAAATAAGTAAATTTGCGCATAAAGTGTGATGCATAAATTTAGGGGGGGGGGGGAGGGACATATATGTACATATGCATAGTTTGAGGGGGAGAAAAGCAAAGAAAAAAAACCCATATATGTACATATGCAAAGAAATAGTTGCTTGGGAAATGAAATTAATTTTCGTGTTAAATAACTTGATTAACACATGTAAGGTTTCAATGCTGAACAGGCTAGGATCCATTGCGATGTGTTGATAGGTCTAACGCTCGAAAAGCAAAAAGATGCAAAGTGATACAAACATAATGGACTGGACATCTCATGGGTAACATACCAACGGTGTATGATTTCATGGTCTTAAATCCTGCGTTGATAGATAGCCAACATGTCACACCCAGATATTTTCACGTATTACCGGTGGCCCCGGTGGGGAGTATCGTGACGTGGTTGGTAACATTACAGTCAAACAACACAATATTTAAATGCACAGCGGAAGCAAAAGATAGATATATTTCAACCAAATAATGTTGTAATATCGAGTATCACAAATAGTTGAAAATAATCCACAGGTGGATCAAAAATAAATAGGAAACATTGTTCAACAGTTTTGACATCCAAGCTTGCGAGACTTATTGTGGACGATAGGAGAAAGCCAGCCTAGTTTGCGTAGTACCTGCACTTAACCTTTTTGGGTAAATAAGTCAGTTTACACTGGTAAATACAATTAACTGACTCATTTAGAAAAGGTTTAATAAAATTGATTTGAATGCACGTGGCACAAACTTTTTATAACTTGGGATAATTATTTGAATATAATCCTTGTAAAAGAATTACATGTTCCTTATGCGTTTAGTAGCCTGATCCGTAGACCGGGTTAAAGATCAATAGACACACCACATTATTTATTTATGCACTGACGGGTGTACGCCTACACCCCGTGCTCAGGTCGTGCCCATCTCGTAAGATGATGCCAAGGATATCCGGGACATGGTCATTAACCCCCCAAAGGCTTTAAGCAAACAAAACATTTCAAAACGGAGCATATCAATGATTTAACCTCTATTCGATTAAAGATTCAATGCCGGACCAAGCGGTATTTTATATACCGTACCCCAAGCCCGTATAAGGGAAAATAAGTTAAAAGTATTTACCTTTGCAAAGTATCAATCACAATTAGCAAGTGCGTGTAGCTTTTACCGGGTCTCCTATTCTGGAACGAAGGTTTATAATAACCTATTAGAATCCTAACGGTCTTTAATTAAGCCTAAACTTAGAACGGTTAGTTTTAAGGAAAGATACGGTTTAAACGCACGATTAAGCGAAGACCGGAATAGAATGTGGTTTAGACCCGACAAGTTTGAAGACTTGTATTATATGTGTAATCTAAACACATTCTGGATTTTGAGATAAAAACGATAAGGTTTGACCCGTTTCGGCTAATTTATGCAAACTAGTTACATAAACCGAACCGAACGCACAAGAGGCGTAACGGGTAACCATGAGAGTCATTTACAGGTTTCCTAAGTTAATATGCCTTAAATATGTTGTGATATCAGTAGGATACCTTTCATTATGCCCAAAACGAGTTTAATCTCAATTTAAGCCCCGTAGGGGTATTTTGGTCATTTTAAAGATTATAAAAGAGATTAAATGAAATTCTGAGATTTGGGTCTGAATAAATCTGTAAAATAACTTAATTTGTCAGGTTATAACTGTTGGTGATAAGTCTTATATGACAAAATGGTTTTAAACCCATACTAGGTGTTTAATACGCTTAAAAAGCCGTTTTAAGCGATTTCCGGGTTATATAGGAAATCTGAGTTTTCTGATTAGGTTATAAGGTTCAATATACTTTATTTATTATATAAAATCAGTAGCAATTGGATTGGTGTCAAAATATTATGTAGAACTCATTTTATAACCAAAAAGGGTATAATCGGTATTTACCGAATCAACGCCATAACCTTAGGTTATGAGCAGGTTAAAAATAATTAAAAATCTTCAAAAATACCAAAATATTATATTACATCAGTGGGAAAAAGTTTTGGTGTCAAAAATTGGGTTTAGATAGGCTTTATGCTAATGACGCCGTTAAATTACTAAAAAGCGTACTAATTACGTCATTGAGCATAACTCCTAATCTAGACCTCAAACTGATGTGAAAATTTAGGGACATGTTTATAAATCAGTAACAAATATTATTTTCCTTTCACATATCCAAAATTCTCGTTTTATGGTCAAAAGGGCATATTGGTCAACATTAGGCAATTAACGGAAACGTGTAAACGAACGGGGTAAACAACGAACCAATCACAGAGGGTTATACTAGCATGTAACTTGGTCCTAGGGAAGCTCTAAGGCATTTCCAAATCATGCTAAATCGGGTCAGAACTAAAGTAAAAGCAAAAGTCAAAGTTTTGCGACTTTCGGTTCCGAACCGGGTCTAAACAGAAAATTGTCGGATCAAACAAGCTTAGACCAGTTCTTATACTTATTACCAAGTTATATGAGTGACAAAATAGGTTACATGCCTTCTACATTGCTAATTACATGTTAATTCGCAAATTAAGTTTCTGTTGACTTTTTATAAACAACTTTGACCTGACATTTGATCTAGTTAGAGCGGGAATCAGAGGGTGCCCTTTTAAGGGTTTAATGCCCACATAATTACCAAATTATAACTACCTTCAATTCAACTAATCACTGGACCATTAATGATTAATCGCTAAGTCAAACGTTAATTACGACGGTTTGACTTTTAAGCTAATAACTAAGTAAAACTCAATTAAGGAAGGTCAAGTATACTTACAAAAGTCCTATGCACGATTAGTGATCCTTAGAAAGTGGCCTTGAGCTCCAGAATTGATCAGAAGTTGAGTGGTGATGGTATGATCAAAAGTTTTAAATAATGGACCTTTATATAGTGCTTTAATCTCACTAGATTATTGACAACCAAGTCTACCATTGGTCATGGATCATTCACAGATGTCCCTAGGGTCTAAAGGCATGTAGGGGTCGCCCATGGAGTGGAAAATATCTCCTTAAGTCGGTTATAAGGCTGAACAGGCTGCTGCATGTATTTTTCTGTATCTGGGAGTCGGACGCGGCCTGCGTAAGGTTCCGTCAAGCCTTACGCGGCCCACCTGAGGCCTGCAGTCAGTTTAAAAGGTTTTCAGTTATTGCATCCTTGGCTCTTGGTCCTTCGAAAGGTCATTCCACCTTTATTTCTTGCATTATGAGCCCTTCAAATTGACTTATAAGGGCTTCAAGACTTATACCCTCTTTGTTAAGTCCTTGGTCACTTTATGTTTACCCGAAAGGTCATAATTTTCAACGTTGACGCTTTAACCCCTCGTATACGAATTTGATCATAACTTTCTCATATGATAACGACACTTTATGAAATTTTTATCCCACATTCCAGTGAGCATAATTTACCGTTACAAAGCTTCTGGTTTGCTAAAAGGTCACTCAGAGGTATACTTTAAACATGTTGACACATTTAACCCCTTTAGTTTGTAATCTCTCACTTTCTTCTATATTTAGCTTCGTATGATCCATGATTTATTCGTTTGAAGGTATAAACATCATGTAGGGTTATTGTAAAGTATATTTACCCATTGTTGACATTTTGAACCCTTATATTCACATACTGTCCATGTTTGTCAACTTTAGTCCCTCTAGAGTATTCTTTCACACGTTCAAGCTTATGACACGTGTCAATACATTATAGGACGTGAATTTTCGAGGTGTTACATCCTCACCCCCTTAAAAGAAATCTTGACCTCAAGATTTACTGAAATAAATGAGGGTACTTTTCTTTCATTGTGGACTCTACCTCCCACGTGTACTACGGGCATCCCATTTAACCTTTACGATCGGTACGTGCTTCCTTCAAAGCTTCTTAACCTGTCGATCCTCGATCGACACAGGTTTTTCAACAAAATTCAAGCTCTCTTCTATGTGCACATCTGTATGTGGTATGACTAGTGATTCATCAGCGAAACACGTCTTCAGATTGCAGATGTGGAATACATTGTGAATACCACTGAGCTCTTCAGGTAACTTTAACTTATAAGCAACTGATCCGACACATTAGATGACCTCGAATGGTCCTATGTATCTCGGGCTTAACTTACCTTTCTTAACAAATCGCATCACTCCCTTCCAGGGTGATACTTTAAGCAACACTTTATCACCTACCTCGAATTTCAGAGGTTTACGCTTTAGATCTGCGTAGCTTTTCTGCCTATCCCTGGCAGCTTTCAGGTGGTCACGAATCTGGACAATCTTGTCCGTCGTTTCAAAGACTATTTCTGGTCTGGTCAGTTGGACATCTCCAACTTCCGCCCAACAAACGGGCGTTCTGCACTTTCTTCCGTACAAGGCCTCGAAAGGCGCAGCCTTGATGCTGGTATGGAAGCTATTGTTATATGAGAACTCGATTAATGGCAGGTGGTTATCCAAACTACCACCTAAGTCGATCACACATGCACGGAGCATGTCTTCCAACGTTTGGATTGTACGCTCACTCTGTCTGTAACAACTCTCATCAAAAGTCCTATTTATTTTATTATTTTATCCAATAGGAAACCCTAATTGAGACACCCAAGTGATTCTGCACAAACCCTAAAATTTTCAGAACAATCGGAATCAGGATCAGGGCCCCTAAAACTCAGGGGGGGTAAACCCTAGTTACGATTATCTAAATAAAACGCTGTCAAATTCGAATTTTACGAAGTTGTTAACTCAGCTAGGCTAGTCCAGGACGTGGCTACTCTATAATGATTTCGTGTCCCTTACGGACCGTAAGGGTTGAGACTTACGGTCCGTAAGCCTGGAAAATTTCGTGTATAAATAGCAGTCTTTGGGATTGGAATCTGGGCGCTAAAACGACGTAAAAAGTCGAAATATACACTGAGTTACGCTCTGTTTACTATCAAAACACACACGATCACTAAATTGCTGCCGCAATACAGGGTAATAACTCGATCGCTGCTACGATTCAATGTCCGATTGATCAAAATATCCAATGGATGTTTAAGTGCTGCCCACATTAGGGTTATGCTTTGTCATTCGTCGTTAATTCGATGGATGTTTAAGTATCGCACTTTGTCATTCGTTGTGAGGGTTTGATCTCGTGAGTTATCGTAAATGCTGTATTGATTACTAACCCAGTTTTATGTGCATTGTTATTAAATTTAGGATAAAAGGCTAATCAGTAGGCTAGGCTCTGCTCAAATTAAATCTGCAATGTGAGTCATTCTCTTTTTATCAAATCTGTTTACAAAAGCATGTTTATTTTCAAGGTTATAATTACAGGGATTAAGTCTTTGTAATCACCAAATTACAGCCGGTATGTGGGGTTTTGTATACATTACTTGATAATCGTCACCATTGGGGCAGCCAATGGGGGATATGACCATAGTCACAGATCCGGTCGAGTGACAAATACCGTGGGTAGTTGGTTTGATATCAGAAACATTGTAATCGCTCTTAATATTGTAAATTATAACAAACGAGTCGTTTTAGTAAAAAGAATGATTCACTCAGTATTTCCCGCTGACAAAACCTTTTTCAAACATGTTTCAGGTGATCTGTTGTGATCCAGGAAAAGTGCCGCGAAGCACTACAAGCTTAAGGAAGTGGCTCAGTATAAAATAAAGAAACATGTTTTGTAAAATAAAAGATTTCTTCATGAAATCTCAAGATTGTAAATTACCGGGTTTTATCCCGAGTTGTGAAATAAAATAATCGGGAAATATTTCAGTTTTAAAAAGATCCTGAAGAAACTTCCGCTGTTAATTAAATACCACGGGATTTTTGTCCCTCGGCTCCTGAAACGGGTCAAACCGGGTCGGGGGCCGTGACAGAAAAAGGTGGTATCAGAGCCACTGATTTAAGCCAATTAAGTATTTAGAAATACTTAATTTTACTGATTGCCAATTATGTGATAATTGTGTTATGAACTTTGTATAATTATTTTGTGTGTATTTTGCTAAACGGCATGAGTGACTTGTCTGACGCCCTTCAGAATTTAAATCTTTATCCAGTAAGAATAGAGGTTTCCAGAGATTTCAATAGGTATATACCAAACATAGAAGAACCTATAGAATTCAACGCTTCATCTCTCAAGAAACCCAAGCCTAAGAAAATGGAAATTGAGGAAAGCTCTAGGCAAATTGAGGGGTTACCATCTCAGGAAGAGCTAGATTTTATATTGGCAAGCTATAATACTATTAAGCCTGTTAATGAAAATGTTTTTATTCACTCTCTTGAAACACAACTATCAATGAACTTAGAACCAGCTATTCCAAACCCTTCATTCCACTCGCAACCTTTAGGAATAGACGAATGGTTGTCTAATGAAATACAGTTCCAAAACAATCCCTATAAGCTTTTTCCTCAGTTCGATCCAGAGCCTTTACCAAATCCACCAATGAGTAACGAGAAAATGGCTGAACTCCACCATTTTGGCGAAGAACTAATGGATGCTCGGAATAGGATCCAAGAGATTGGGGGACAGATCTCCTGGGAATACGATGAGAGGGAACGCCGGTACTAGAATATCATCTGATAAAGGATATGGGATTTATGGAACTATGGTTGTGTAATAGTAATAGTAAAAAAATCAGTCTGTAAAATAACTACAAATAAAACTTTGTAAGATAATAGTGTGTATTGATGCATACTATAAAATATAAAAATGGGAATCGAGAAATCGATAGTTTTGGATATATGTGTATTGTGAAATTTGTTTTGTGTATAATTATTATTTATCAGGTACTAATAAATTATATCTATATATTAATTATCAGATGGAAAACGCTAATAATGAACCAGTTAATGAGGTTAACCAATCTGAGCAACAACCGGGGGATCAATATATGACTAGGCAGGATATAGAAAATATCGTTGCTCAAGGGATAGCCAATGCTATTCCAGCAATCGTTGTTGCTGTTAAAAATCCAATAGAACCACACCAAATCGTTCATAGCAAACGTATTTCTGAAGATAACTTCAGTAATAACGTAAACGGAGACAATGATCATGTTAATCATGATAATGAACCACGGCAAGCTCCGCTCCCTAAGAAAATGAAAGCCGAAACACCTGGTTGCACTTTCAAAGAATTTCTTGCTTGTAAACCCACTGAATTTACAGGCAATGAAGGAGCAACTGCATCACTGCGTTGGTTAGAGAAAACCGAGGCAGTGATTATAATCAGTAAATGTGCCGAAAACGACAAAGTTATGTATGCGTTAAATCTTTTCAAAGAAGGGGCGCTAGAATGGTGGAACACGGTGTTACAAGCCAAAGGAAGAAATAGGGCTTATGCCATGACCTGGGAAGAATTTAAGATTCTTGTAGAAAGAAAATTCTGTCCCGAATATGAAAGAGATCAAATGGCGAATAAGTTCTTAAACCATCGAATGATGGGTGTAGATTGTCGCGGTTATACTTCGACATTCTTTGAATATGCTAGAGTGGTACCAACACTGGCTTCGCCAGAACCGGTACTCATTTCTCGCTATATATGGGGCTTGATTGGTGAAATCCGCAATATCGTTAAAGCTGCGAGACCTCGTACGATTGACGATGCTGTGGAATTAGCCAATACCCTAACTGACGAACTGGTACGCACGCAAGATGAAAACAGGAAGAAGGAACTGGTTCAGAAAATTACCCAAGGATTTCGTACGGGTAATAATAACAGCTTCAAGAGAAGAGGAACAGGGCAATCTCCAACTCCGTCATTCTGCAGGAAATGCAAAAAGAAACATTATGGAAGATGCGATATAACCTGTAATTTTTGCAAAACTGTAGGACATCGTGAAGAAAACTGTAGGAAGAAATCCACAATTTGTTACAATTGTGGAGAAGCAGGGCATTTCAAAACAGAATGTCCTAAACTAGTCAAACCAGCAGACCACAAAGCCAAGACAGTTGACGGAGCTACCAAGAAGAATGTTCGAGCTTTTCAGTTAACTACTCAGGAAGCCGAGATGATTCCTGATGTGATAGCTGGTACGTTCTTAGTTCACAACATTTACGCCAAAGTATTATTTGACTCTGGTGCAAACCAAAGTTTTATCAATACTTCATTCTGCCAAGCTCTTAACTTTACAGTCGAAACGGCAGAAGGAAATTCTGTTAGCATAGATAAAGTTTTGAAAAAGGAAAATATAGAACTATCAGGTCATAAATTCTTTGCAAACCTATTACCTATGAAATTAGCCGAATTTGATGTTGTGTTAGGAATGGATTGGTTAGTAGCCAACCATGCTCGAATTCTTTGTGATAAAAACTCAATAGAAATTCAGGCACCTACTGGAGAAGTAATTATGATTACAGGAGATAAACCACGTAAGCCCATGAAGTTCATATCAGTAATGAAAGTTGCTAGTTATGAACGAAAGCAAGGAATAGTATATATGATTTCAGTAATAATTAATACTAAGGGTAAAGAACTTAAGGAAATTCCTGTAGTCTTAGAATACTCAGATGTATTTCCAGAAGATTTACCAGGATTACCACCAGATAGGGAAGTAGAATTTAGGATTCATCTAATCCCAGGAACTACACCGATAGCCAAGGCACCTTATCGGTTAGCTCCTACAGAAATGTTAGAACTGAAAAAGCAATTAGATGAATTACTAAGTAAAGGATTCATACAACCTAGTTCATCCCCGTGGGGAGCACCAGTGTTGTTTGTTAAGAAAAAGGATGGTTCGATGAGAATGTGTATTGATTATAGAGAGTTGAATAAGGTTACAATTAAGAATCGATACCCATTACCTAGGATTGATGATCTTTTCGATCAACTTCAGGGGGCTAGATATTTTTCTAATATCGATTTACGTTCCAGATATCATCAATTGAAGGTACAAGAGGAAGACATACCTAAGACTGCTTTCAGAACTAGGTATGGTCATTACGAGTTTACAGTTATGCCCTTTGGGTTAACAAATGCACCTGCAGCATTCATGGACATGATGAATAGGATATGTAAACCGTATTTGGATAAATTTGTAATTGTTTTCATAGACGATATACTTATTTATTAAAAAGGCAGGACGAACATTGTGAGCACTTACATGCACTTTTAACTTTGTTAAGAAAAGAAAAGTTGTATGCCAAATTCTCAAAGTGTGAATTTTGGTTGCAAAAAGTGCAATTTTTAGGACACATGGAGAATCACGAAGGGATTCATGTAGACCCTGCTAAGATAGAGGCAATTACCAAATGGAAGATTCCACAATCCGCAATGGAAATTAGAAGTTTTATAGGTTTAGCTGGATACTATAGACGGTTTATTAAGGATTTTTCCAAAATAGTTGTACCATTAACTAAGCTAACCTGTAAAGCAGTTAAGTTTGAATGGGGACCTAAACAAGAAGAAGCCTTTAGAATCTTGAAACAGAAATTAACCAATGCGCCAATCCTAGCCTTACCGGAAGGAACGGAAGATTTTGAAGTATACTGTGATGCTTCAAAATTAGGATTTGGATGTGTGCTTATGCAACGCAAGAAGGTAATTGCGTATGCATCAAGGCAATTGAAAAAGCACGAAGAAAACTATACGACTCATGATTTAGAATTAGGAGCCGTAATTTTTGCCCTTAAGATTTGGAGACATTATCTGTACGGAAGTAAGTTTACTGTCTATACAGATCATAAAAGTTTAAGATATATATTTGGGCAAAAAGTATTAAACATGAGACAAAGGAGATGGATGGAAATCTTAAGTGACTACGACTGTGATATTCAATATCATGAAGGAAAGGCAAATGTAGTTGCAGATGCCTTAAGTCGTAAATATCATGAGAAGCAAAAGTGAGTTCGTGCTCTTAGATTAAACCTACAGTTAGATTTAATGGAACAAATAAAGAATGTTCAAGAAACAGCAATCAAAAAGGATGCTGAAGGAATGAAAGGATGAATAAAAGAGTTAGAGCAAGGAGTTGATGGAATTTGGAGATTCCACAAAAGAAGGATTTGGGTACCGAAGCAGGGAGAATTAAGAAATAAGATCTTAGAAGAAGCTCATAAATCTAGGTATACCATACACCCTGGAAACAATAAGATGTACCAAGATTTAAGAAATAATTTCTGGTGGATAGGTATGAAGAAGGATATAGCTAGATATGTATCAAAGTGTCTTACTTGTTCACAAGTTAAGGCAGAACATCAGAAACCTTCAGGTCTACTACAACAATTAGAAATGCCTATATGGAAATGGGAACTTATAACAATGGATTTTGTTTCTAAGTTACCCAAGACCAGAAAAGGTAATGATGCGATTTGGGTAATTGTGGATCGATTAACCAAATCAGCTCACTTTCTACCTATGAAAGAAACCTTTAGCATGGAAAGGTTAGCCAAATTGTATGACGAAGTGGTATCTTTACATGGAGTTCCACTCTCCATTGTATCAGATAGAGATAGTCGGTTCACTTCTCATTTTTGGACAAGTTTCCAGAAAGCAATGGGAACTCGACTAAACTTAAGCACTGCATATCATCCCCAAACAGACGGGCAAAGTGAAAGGACAATCCAAACTCTGGAAGACATGCTTCGAGCATGTGTGATAGATTTTGGTGGAAATTAGGACGATCACTTACCTCTGATCGAATTCTCCTATAATAATAGTTATCATTTAAGTATTGAAACTGCCCCATTCGAGGCACTATATGGAAGAAAGTGCAGAACTCCAGTTTGTTGGGCAGAAATAGGAGAAAGTCAATTGTCAGGTCCTGAAATAGTACAAGAGACGACCGAAAAGATTACTCAAATCAAGGAAAGACTGAAGACAGCTCGAGTTCGTCAAAAGAGCTATGCCAACAATCGACGTAAGCCGTTAGAATTCCAAGTTGGAGAAAGAGTACTGTTGAAAGTTTCTCCTTGGAAAGGAGTAGTCCGATTCGGTAAGAAAGGAAAGCTAAGTCCCAGATACGTAGGACCATTTTCGGTAAGTCAACGTATAGGACCAGTTGCTTATCAGTTACAACTACCAGAAGAGTTAGCTGGAGTACATGATGTATTTCATGTATCCAATCTCAAGAAATGTCTAGCAGACGAATCTCTGGTAGTACCTCTCCAAGATATAGAGGTAAACGAAAAGTTAAAATTTGTTGAGAAACCTCTTCAGATAGAAGACAGAAAAGTGAAGTTTCTCAAGCACAAACGATTAGTGCTAGTTAAAGTCAAGTGGGATTCGAAACGAGGACCCGAATACACTTGGGAGCTGGAATCAGAAATGAAGAGAAAGTATCCTCAATTATTCCAGTAAATCTCGAGGACAAGATTTTTATTAAGGTGGGGAGAATGTAACAAATCTCATCAAAAGTCCTATTTATTTTATTATTTTATCCAATAGGAAACCCTAATTGAGACACCCAAGTGATTCTGCACAAACCCTAAAATTTTCAGAACAATCGGAATCAGGATCAGGGCCCCTAAAACTCAGGGGAGGTAAACCCTAGTTACGATTATCTAAATAAAACGCTGTCAAATTCGAATTTTACGAAGTTGTCAATTCAGCTAGGCTAGTCCAGGACGTGGCTACTCTATAATGATTTCGTGTCCCTTATGGACCGTAAGGGTTGAGTCTTATGGTCCGTAAGCCTGGCAAATTTCGTGTATAAATAGCAGACTTTGGGACAGGAATCTGGGCGCTTGAACGATGTAAAAAGTCGAAATATACACTGAGTTACGCTCTGTTTACTATCAAAACACACACGATCACTAAATTGCTGCCGCAATACAGGGTAATAACTCGATCGCTGCTACGATTCAATGTCCGATTGATCAAAATATCCAATGGATGTTTAAGTGCTGCCCACATTAGGGTTATGCTTTGTCATTCGTCGTTAATTCGATGGATGTTTAAGTATCGCACTTTGTCATTCGTTGTGAGGGTTTGATCTCGTGAGTTATCGTAAATGCTGTATTGATTACTAACCCAGTTTTGTGTGCATTGTTATTAAATTTAGGATAAAAGGCTAATCAGTAGGCTAGGCTCTGCTCAAATTAAATCTGCAATGTGAGTCATTCTCTTTTTATCAAATCTGTTTACAAAAGCATGTTTATTTTCAAGGTTATAATTTCAGGGATTAAGTCTTTGTACTCACCAAATTACAGCCGGTATGTGGGGTTTTGTATACATTACTGGATAATCGTCACCATTGGGGCAGCCAATGGGGGATATGACCATAGTCACAGATCCGGTCGAGTGACAAATACCGTGGGTAGTTGGTTTGATATCAGAAACATTGTAATCACTCTTAATATTGTAAATTATAACAAACGAGTCGTTTTAGTAAAAAGAATGATTCACTCAGTATTTCCCGCTGACAAAACCTTTTTCAAACATGTTTCAGGTGATCTGTTGTGATCCAGGAAAAGTGCCGTGAAGCACTACAAGCTTAAGGAAGTGGCTCAGTATAAAATAAAGAAACATGTTTTGTAAAATAAAAGATTTCTTCATGAAATCTCACGATTGTAAATTACCGGGTTTTATCCCGAGTTGTGAAATAAAATAAACGGGAAATATTTCAGTTTTAAAAAGATCCTGAAGAAACTTCCGCTGTTAATTAAATACCACGGGATTTCTGTCCCTCAGCTCCTGAAACGGGTCAAACCGGGTCGGGGGCCGTGACACTGTCCGTCCGTCTGAGGATGGTAAGCCGTACTGAAATTTAAGCGCGTGCCCAAAGATTGTTGGAAACTTTTCAAAAATGAGATGTGTATCTAGTATCCCTGTCAGAGATAATAGACACTGGTACGCCATGCAGAGATACAATCTTATCCACGTACAATTGGGCTAGCATGTCGGAGCTATAGGTCTCCTTGATGGGTAGGAAATGTGCTGACTTAGTCAGTCTATCTACTATCACCCATATCGTATCATTTCCTTTACTTGTCTTTGGCAACTTGGTGATGAAATCCATCGTCACCATTTCCCACTTCCACGTGGGAAGTTCAGGCTGTTGTAGCAAACCTGACAGCTTTTGATGTTCTGCTTTGACTTGCGCACACGTCAAGCATTTAGCTACATAGGCAGCTACAGACTTCTTCAAGCCTATCCACCAATAGTTTGCCTTTAGATCCTGGTACATCTTATCAGCTCCAGGATGAACGGAGTATTTAGAACTGTGGGCTTCCTGGAGGATAACATCTCGAAGTCCCCCATAAATTGGAACCCATATTCGTCCATTTAACCTCAAAATTCCGTCCTTGCCATAGGATAACTGTTCTTCAGTTACTCCTAGCTTTTCATTAGGATAATTAGCTTCCAACACAGCTTCCTTCTGTGCAGCTAACAACCTTTCGTTCAAACCATTCTTTATCTCACTGCTCTTGGCATTGATTCTTATCGGCTTCACCCTTTCCTTTCGACTTAAGGCATCGGCGACTACATTCGCCTTGCCCGGATGGTATCTTATCTAACAATCATAATCATTCAAAGTTTCCATCCATCGTCGCTGCCTCATGTTCAAATCCTTTTGGTTAAATAGGTGCTGGAGGCTCTTGTGATCAGAATAGATTACACACTTGATACCATATAAATAGTGCCTCCAGAGCTTTAGTGCAAATACAACGGCAGCCAACTCCAAGTCATGGGTGGTGTAATTCTTTTCATGCACCTTTAACTGTCGCGAAGCATAGGCAATAACTTTGCCTTTCTGCATAAGCACACATCCCATCCCGGTGTGTGATGCATCACAATATACCACAAACTCTTCTATTCCATCAGGCAATGTCAACACAGGTGCATTGCTTAGCTTCTGCTTAAGGATATCAAAGGATTCTTGCTGCTTAGGGCCCCAATCAAACTTTATTTTCTTCCTAGTCAAAGAAGTTAGGGGTGCAGCAATCCTTGAAAAATTTTCAATGAAACGCCTATAATATCCTGCCAATCCCAAGAAACTGCGAATTTCTGTGGGCGTCTTCGGCTCTTGCCAATTCATGACAGCTTCAACCTTAGCTTGGATACCACTCTCACTGACAACATGTCCAAGGAATTGGACTTCACGAAGCCAGAATTCACACTTCGAAAACTTGGCATAGAGCTTCTCCTGCTGAAGTAATTCTAGGATACATCGAAGATGCTTCTCATGGTCAGCCTGACTCTTGGAGTAAATGAGAATGTCATCGATGAAGACGATGACGAATTTATCTAAGTAAGGTTTGCAGACACAATTCATGAGATCCATGAATGCGGCTGTGAGCCCAACCAAAAGGCATCACTAGAAACTCGTAGTGACCGTAACGAGTCCTAAATGTCGTCTTGTGTACGTCTTCATCTTTAACCTTCAGTTGGTGATAACCTGACCTTAAGTCAATCTTAGAGAAGTAACTTGCCCCTTGAAATTGATCGAACAGATCGTCGATCCTGGGCAATGGATACCTATTCTTGATAGTGACCATATTAAGCTCACGGTAATCGATGCACAGACGCATCGATCCATCCTTCTTCTTGACAAATAAGATTGGTGCTCCCCAAGGAGATGAACTAGGTCTAATGAAACCCTTGGCTAGCAATTCATCTAGTTGTGTCCTCAATTCCTTCATCTCTGTTGGTACCAACCTATAAGGCGCTCTAGCAACAGGTGCTGCTCCAGGGATGATGTCAATTCTGAATTCTACTTGTCTATCTGGTGGTAAACCAGGTAGTTCTTCAGGAAAAACTTTAGGGTATTCAGAAATGACGGGGATGTCTTCCATCTTAGGTTTCGGCTCATCAATAGTCACTTGTGCCATGTAGATGACACAACCCTTCTTCAAACACTTAGAGGCCTTGAGCATAGTCACTTGCTCAGGCAGTCCATACTGGGTATCTCCCTGAATGGTAAGTGACTCACCAGACGGGGTCTTGATCACCACTTGCTTCTTATTGCAGACAATCTGGGCCTGGTTATGAGATAACCAGTCCATACCCAAAACTATGTCGAAACCGGCTAACTTCAAAGGAAGTAGGGACAAAGGAAAAGAGTGGTTCTTAATGGATATGAAACATCCATCTAATATGGTTGAGGCGGTTTCTAAGGTGCCATTTGCTAACTCTACTTCATATTTTACACTTAAGGTTTTAACAGGTAAGTTCAGCAATTTACAAAACTTATTATCTACGAATGACTTATCAGCGCCTGAATCAAAAAGTACTCTTGCATAGACATCGTTTATGAGGAAGGTACATGTTATCACATTGTCGTCCTGCACAGCTTCCTTTGCATCCATCCTGAAGACCCTAGCATTGGTCTTCTTTCCTTCATCAGCTTTCTTTGCATATTTTGGGCAATTTGTCTTAACGTGCCCTTTTTCGTTGCAACTGTAGCATGTTGCGTCCTTCAGTTTCTTGCACTCTAGGGTCTTATGTTTCGAATATTTGCAAATCCCACATGGCCTCGCCTGAGACTGGGATTTCGACTCAAGTCTGCACCTCCCAAAGTGGTGCTTCTGACAAATCTTACACTTAGGCTTATCTCCAGATTGATGCCCATCCTTCTTAGAACCAGACCCCTTCTTGTGGTCATTGTTTCCCCTGTGCTTCTTGTCTGACCGTCGTGAATTGTCATCTTCACGCTTCCTTTTCTCGGCATCCGTGTTCCTCAGCGATCTCTGTCTGACCGCGTCCAGTGTGAGGGAAAAAGATATATCAGCTACAGATCTAGATCTGAAAGTAGCTTGCCGAGAGGCCTTCACGCTTGCCTTTATTTCTGGGGCTTAACCCCCAATGAAACGAGATATTCTTTTGGGTTCCGGGGTCACCAGATTCGGAACCAATCTTGACATGGTATTAAAGCTCGTAAGGTAAGCTTGGCAATCCAGGTTTTTCATCACTAATGACAGAAAATCCGACTCAATCTTTTTGACCTCATGCTGAGGACAGTAGTTCTCCTTGATGAGGGTAACAAATTGTTCCCATGTCATATTGTACAGTGGAATCTTCCCAGTAGCTTGAATCAACGATCTCCACCAGGCTAAGGCCTCACCTTTGAACGATTGAGACACAAACTTTACCACATCCTTCTCAGCGCACCCGCTGATATCAACTACGGTGTCCATCTCATCAAACCATGTCATACAGTCTATAGCTCCTTTCTCCCCAGTGAAATCCCTGGGTTTACATGAAACAAAATACTTGTAGGAGCAACCCTTAACACGGGGTCCTTGATTCAATACAATCTTTTGAGATGGAGCACTTTGCTGATTTGAGGACTGACAATCGTCATCACCTTTCTTGGGCTCTTCCTTCTTGGAGGGTGGCTTGCTGTGAGCCTCAGAATGAGTCTTAGGTTTTGAGTGCGGTGCAGATAGGGTCCTACTTCGAGTCCCGCTATACTCATTATACTGCCGCTCTATTGCTTTTGTAACAACGTTGTCTATTAACGCTTGCAGTTCAACACCCGCTATATTAATTTGGGCATCATCCTGATTCTCCCGTGGGTGACTGTTGATTTCATCTGAGTCAGCCATTGTATCTTGAACTGTTGCATAAGATATGACATTAATTTATTTGGGAGTTTATTATGGAATTGTCTTTTATGGCAATTCATTAACCATGGTAACACAGGCCATATTTGGTTAATTTGTTAATCAGATCTATTTAGGGTTTTCATTATAATTTATCCTAATTATAAAATAATAACAGTTTTATTAGCACAAAAGGCCTAGTCACAGGGACATTTTTAAATCATAAGCCATGATTTCAGAAAAGCAAGGCATTAAGGTTTGAACATAGTTCATTACCTTTCTCTGACAGGGAGTCGTAGACTACTACTGTCTTTTGTCTTATATGACAATGAGTATGGCCCGTAGGCACTATATTACCAATGTATGGTCAAAATATGATCATCTTAATTGATGATTTAAACCCATGATTTATAGATCATTAAGTTAGGTTAGGAATCTTTTGAAGAATCTTTATATGAGAATGACGTGTGTGATTTTAACGAATCATGTCTGCCAGGAGCGTTAACATGTTTTCAGATGTTAATAGGGATCCGAATCTTTTAAACAGGTCTTACCATCTTGGCCAGGTCTCATAATGACATGCAGGCTAGGCTATACCTTTGAGATTTTTATTTAATATTTAAATAGGCAGATATATATTTTTTTAAAGGAATGATTTTTTATTTATTTATTTCATGTATAATATATTTATGTATATAATTGACAGAAATGAAATTTATAAACTTAGCATTCCATTAACATTGAAAGAAGTACATATTGCCCTAAATGGGAATTTTACAGAAACAACTTGCCCACGCACGGGCTTAACCAAACAAACATACCCACGCAGGGGTCAACAGAAAACATGCCCACGCAGGGGCAGGATACAAGAAGTCATACCCACGCAGGGGCTAAAGAAAGATAAGTCCACGTAGGGACTAAGTACATAACTAGATGTCCACGCAGGGACTTGATTAAAATAGCACATATAGGGATTTAATGATCCCTCTTCTTCTTCCCCTTTAGCAAGCTCGCAAGGCCCTTGAGGAATCCCCGATTGCTCCTGCGTTCTTCCTGAAACTCATGTTCCACCCGACTTAATCTTTAGAGGATTTCCTCATGTTCTGGTGGGGAAAATCATGGTGGCTGCGACTGTTGCCGAATCGGAGGTCGTGCAGGCATTTGATACCCATGAGTTGGATATCCCACTCCCCAAGGAGCTCCATACGGTCCTTCTGGGTGAAGGGCGTTGTAATTGGCCGCTACAAGGTACGGGTCGGCTTCATCATAGTTATAATGAGTGTGAGCCGGCTGCTCAAACGGGTTGTACGCCATTGAACCGGCGTATGCAGGAATCGGGTTATCAAAACCCATCGGTGGCGGCTGTGGTGCAACTGGTGCAGAGTTCACCTCTGGAACTGGGTTTGAGGGCCCACCAATCCATGGGTTTTCATGCAGTGGCGGGTAGTGACTGCCACTAGAGTGTCGAGGGGTGCTGAAGTGGAAATCCCCTCCTCGCGTGGATATTCTTGCGCCTGTTCTCCGACGCCTTGGTGGTTCTGGAGGTTCTTGATGAACTAGAGGCGGTGGAGGTGGTGGCGTGACTGCCACGAAACGTGAATCCCCAGAGGGATCCTGCTGCTGCTGTTGCTGCTGGTGAGGTGATGAATGGTGAGAAGGTGTGAAGTACCATTCATGCTGGTTAAACCTCGCTTGATAACTGTCTGGACCACCGTAGGGTGATCCGTGGAAAGATGATCCATTGGAGATCTCGATAGGATGGTTGGGGGTCCCGGTTGCAGGCTCGACGGGATCCGTGTCCTCGTCCATGTCCATTGCATTGTCTCCTGAGAAGTGGTCCTCCGGTCCCAATGGGTTAAAACCCATTGGTTCTTGAATATAGTTTGCCGGGTTGAACCGGCCCTGAAAAACAGGAGTAGGGTCGCCGAAGGAACGGTGCGAAGCAGATCGCTGCAACGGTAGGAAGGAATGGCGGGAGTCTTCGGGCTCATTTTCCGAGTGCGGCCCAAAAGAATGACGATAGGGAGGCATTGAGCTGTGCGAGACAGACCGTTTGGCGGGCTCCGTGTAGGTCCTCCAAGCTCCTTGCGGTTCGGCACTCATAGTAGCCGAAGGAGTTCACCGGTGGGAAGGCCCGGCTTCATGGTCATTGGGGGCGGTGATCGGCCCCTTTCCTCTTCCTCCTCTTCTAAATCTTGGTGGCATATTTCCTGTCAAAATAAAAGATACAACAAGAAATATAAAGGACAAAGTTAAAATTAAAAACAAATTTAGATTTTCCGTAAGTTCTTTGTCTAGACTCGAAAATTTAGGAATGTGCAATTGTGTCATTGAGATTAAACACAAAAGGCTAGTGTTTAATTCACTCAATGTTGGCTCTGATACCAACCTGTCACACCCCGATATTTCCACGTATTACCGGTGGGCCCGGTGGGGAGTATCGTGACGTGGTTGGTAACATTACAGCCAACATCTGAGGTTTCGGGTCTTTATGCTGATGATTCATCCGGGATATCAGGGTTGTCCCTCTGTTGCATCCAGACTATATGCAGACCTAGACACAGTCAGGATATCTTGCTAAAAGAGCCACAAAAAGGGCCAAAACCTGAAAACGGAAGAAATCTCACAAAATAAGAGAATTCCGTGAGCTATCATAGCCAAATTCATACCGTTTAAGGTATCTGTCTCGCCCTCGTCAGAACTTCCTTGGTCTCTCTGCTGTACGGAAGTACTGACCTGTTCACCAGGAAGTCTGGTGTTGAAAAATAAAAAGGATGATCTCAGTATACTCACCTGCTACGATGAACCGTTGTGCTTACCTTGATCGCGGGGGTATGCCTTGGAATGGGATACACAGATGTCACAGTATAAATCTACCTAAAAGTGTATCACAAAGCAAAAAGTTGAAGTTTGAGTGGTGGATTTAAGAGGACAAACATATCAACAATTGCGTGGACCAGCCTAAGTAAACGAAGAGCTAAAAAGTGTCCCTTAATCAGTTCAAGAACGATTTGATCCCATGACAGTCTTCCCAAAATCACCCCTATGTTGTTATTTTGTGCATATTATTTTCGTTAATTATAATTATTATTTTAATAATTTTGCGATTGCTCAGTGGGGTGTTTCGTTGATTTTGAAAGGGGGTATTTTGCTGATTTTGAAAAGGATGAACAAAATAATGTTAAAAATGTTTTTAAGTCTGGATGGCCCACTGTTCGAAATAAGGCCCATCAGGATTTGACTTGGTCAAATTCTGAACAGGCCCATCATTTCAGATCATCCGAAATGGGTCGGGCCCAAAACCATTTCGGAGTATTTAATGCATAAACTGACAAGAATCCGTATCACAATTGCTGACCATCACGGACTCATCTCAACATTCTCTCTCAATTGACTTCATTTTGGACTAATTTCGGACCATAGGTACTTCATTCCGGATCATCTATTAGCATTACGGATGATTCCGGATCATTACGGACAAGAAGTTCATCATCACGGATGATTCCGAATGATTCCGGATGATTCCGGACTGATGAGGCTCATTACGGATGACTTCGGACGGAATTCCATTCCGGATGAAGAAGTTCATTCAAAATGAACCCCATTCTTGTAACCTTTGACTATTTGACCTAATCATCTGAACCCTTTCTAATGAACCTTTGGACTGTTTTAGACTGCTTACTTGAAAAAGTGATGCTTATGTTTAGGTGTTCGACGAATTGACTTTTTCGACTCGTCGTTAACTCAAAATGTAAGTAAAACTTTCAATATCATCTAACGACAATTTGTAAAGTGCAGAAAATGGCAGGCGCAATGTTGCAAGAAGGAAATCAACGACAATTGGAGGTGAATGAATTCCATAATCAAGCAGGCTTTCTGTTAAATCCTCCAGCAGATCAAGCTGAGTTGTTTGGATCGCTAATCAGGGGTTTGAACAACTGTCCTCTCACAGATGCCTTAAGAACAAACCCTGTGATCTGCAGCAACTGCATCAACGCTTTTTGGAATACTGCAAAGATTGACAGGCAAGGTGCAGGATCCATTGAAGCTACTGTACACAAGACGAAGATTATCATGTCTGAAGCAGTAATTCGGGAAGTATTAAGACTAGGAGATCAGCCGCATCATCCTACAGTATACGATCAAGCCAGAGTTCAAGCTGCTTTAAGGAGAATGAGCTATGAAGGAGGATATCCTACTGTGCTGAAGAAGCTATTTCCACCATATTGGAGGCTGTTAGTTCATTTTTCCTCCAATGTGTTGCTGAAAACAAGGGTGGATGGGATCAATTGAATAAGACGCAAACTTCAGCAGTTGTAGCACTTGTGAATGAATGGGATTACAACTTCTCAGCTTTCATCTTTGATAACATGAAGAAGATGTTGGAGGATCCAAAGAAGAAGATATTTATGTTGTACCCGAGGTTTATACAGATGATTCTTGACAAGAGATACCCAACGTTGGTCAAGGGGCCAAACTACATCAATTTGAAGCCAATGGGGCCAGGATGCTTTGAGAACGCATGCAGAAACAAAAGGGCCAAACATCATAACTTTGAAGGAAGATATGCTCTTGAGAAGCATGGGAGGTTTGCTGACGTTGTACAAGGAGCTCCTGTTGCACCAGCTCCTCCAGTCATCCCCGTTGCTCTAGTTCCGCCTCTAATTAATGCACAAATAGCGGAAGGGCATGATGTGCAGCTTATGCAGCAAGTACAGACGGCAGGTGATGATGAAGAAGAAGTTCTTATGATTGATACTGAATCTGAAACAGACTCCAGTGAAGAAACAGATTCTGAAAGCGAAATAGAGATAGTGACATATGATAAAGAAGAGGATGCTGTTCGTGAGCCAGTTCCAATGACTTCTGATAATCTTGCAGCTTTGATTCGAAGTTTACATGGTGGTGATGGAGACCCTCCATCCATTTCCACTACTGTTATTCAAGAAACAGCTGATGTGACTGAAGAATCAGCTTCAAAGAAATAAAAAACCGACAATGCACCTGACAACACTCTTTCTGGGCCCTCGACTGCCTCCGAGTTCACTCCTGCAATTGACCCTCAACCTGATCCACAAACAACTGATGCATCAAAGAAAACAGACCTGGAAGACACATACTTGTATGATTTCAACTTCAACTTTGAATCCACCCCCTCACAGCCAGGCAGTTCAAGTGGTGGTGTTCAGTTTGAAGCAGGAAGCTCAAGTGGGGCTCATACAACAGAGCATGATGAAGTTGCATTTCGATATGCAAGCGAGAAGAGACAAGTCTATGAAAGTGATAGTGATGAAGAAGAGTATGTTAAAAGTTTGAAAAGGCGTGTAGTGATACTGGAACAAGACGGAGAACTGAAAAGTGCTCAGATTGTGTCTCTACAACAGGATGCCGCATTGAAAGAAGCCCAGATCTCCTCTCTACAATCTCAGCTCACAAACAGAGATCTTACTATAGATCAACTGTAAGGGGATGTAGGGATGTTGATGTCAACTGTCTATGATCTGAAGGTGAAACTTGAAAAGAAGTTTGGAAATGAATTTATTGATAAAGAGGATGAGCAGTTCTATGTTGGAAGATCTGAGCAGACACAAGAGCAAAGAGCAGCAGCTCACGCAGCAGCTGAAGCTGAACGTGCAGCAACTTTAGAAGCTTATCTGGCTGCAAAACCAAAGAAACTGAGTAGCAAGTCCAAGAAGAGACGTGAGCAGAGAAAGTTGGAGAAAGAACAAGAGAAGCAAAGAAAGAAACAGTTGCTGGTAATGAAGAATCAAGATATGAATCCTCTGGATGAAAAATTTCAGTTAAAGGATCCCACAACAAGGCCAGACAGACTTGTGATGGAGCTAGGATCTACTTATTATGATGAAGTGGGAAACAAATCAGAAGTAGCATGTTGGAGGTTTGAGCCAGACAAGCAGATGTGGTTGATTACTCGAAAGAGTGGGCACAGGGAATATTGTGCCCAGGAAAGCCAATTCGAATCCTGGACTCAGATTGATCTGAAGACTCTGTTACGAGCTCCTTATTATGATCCAGATCTGAGTAAGAGAGGCAGAGGTTGGGCATTTCACTCACGTCTCGAAAAGGAAGTAAGAGCAAACTTCGCAACCATGAAGACTGCCGAGCCCATAGTAAGAAGAAATCTTGGTGTTCGAGATTCTTTCACCAAAAGAACAGTGAAATCAATCATCTGGCCTCCCACTGGCAAAGAGAAAGTCATTCCCCTCACAAGAAAGTTTGAAAGGGGAATACTGAAGAAGTTCAAATTCTGGGCCTATGATCCAAAAATGGCCGAAGCTGTGATTGTTACTGAAGAACAATTCATCAGGATCCCTAAATCGTATGACCTAATGAGTTTTCATGAGGAAGACATCTTGATTCTTACAAGACATCAGATTCGAACCAGCGAGAAGTATGAAGAATGTGCAAAATCGTGGACAAGTGTTGCTGCCAACATTTTGAAGAACTATCTCTTTGCTGATCCTCCTCCAGGTCCTCTCGATCTAAGAGTCTGATGCGTCTGCTTATCCAATAAACCTAGGGGGAGATTGTTAGTCCCTTTAAGGTTTATGGATAAGATGATAGGTGGATTAGTAGGTGTCATGGGTTAACTATGGGTTTTGGGCCTATTTGGGTAGTTATGGTCCTAGGGTTTAGGGAGCACACTCCCTAATCTCCTTCTATAAATAGTAAATGATGTAATAGGTGCATGGTTGGTGGTTTTGGAGAATCTTGTATTAGACAATCACTTGTATGCAAGATTTGTGAATCATTTGAATATTAATCATCTTTCTTCTTCATCTCTTGTTTCTTTTACAACTTGTTTGTGTGATTCCGCCACCACCTTACGAGTTGTGCGATATCATTGTGATCTCGGTTTCGGGACTTACATCCTTTTCATAGGTAATAAGTTTGATATAACATTTTACATTGAAGCTACCACAAATAGACACAAAAGCCACCTAACCAAAATTTTTAACAAAATTTCTTCATGACAGTCTCATACAGGTTGCGGTTGGGTTCCACTCTACTGTGACCTAATGAGTATGATCAAACTGGCCAAATATTTCTTCTTCAAAAGAACATTAATATAAACTGGGCCCTTGGTTTTTATAGGCACATAATGTGTGATGCGTTCATTACACTGATGACATTCACCATTGTTACGTTGCGTTTACATGATGGGATGATATTATACCGATATCCATAATGCTTTTTAGTTGATTACCATCAAATCAAAGTTTGATAACTTGGGGCAACCACATACCCTAAATATGGCACCAACCACACTCTTAGACCACCCGTAGTCGTCATTTATTTGGGCATTTTTTTTATAAAACAACGCCCACCACGCCACACCCACCGGCCCCCGGGGCGTTTTTGCTCAAAAAGTTTGAAAAGCGTTTTTTAAACAACGCTCTTGCCCCATTTTGAAGATATTGTTGGCCCAATCACATGTAACCATCTTTTTCTTTGGCCAATCATTTTTTAATGGTGTTTTATTTGTTTAATTCTTTACACCCCTTTTAACATAATGCCCACATCCTCACTACACCCATTTAAAAAAAAAAACGCCCCATAATACCCTATTGCTGACTGGACCGCCACATGACGGATAATGCCCAAGTGTGTTCCTTTACCACACTACACATGGTCTTAAGCCTAGTGATGACGTGTCATTATATTTATCGTTTTACTTTTTGTCGTATTATTTGCTTTTCAATAGGTTGTTGTGACGCCACTTGGGCTTTGGCCCAGTGGTAAGTAGTCAAAGACTACTTTGGGGAGACCCAGGTTCGAACCTGGTTAGGGGTATTATTTAAGTGAGAAATAATTTGCAGTTAAAAAAAAAAGGTTGTTGTGACTTAAATTCTCGACATTTATTGACGCCATCAATGATAAATCAGCAAAAAAAAAAAAAAACACCAAATAAATAAAAATAGTGCCGGAAAAAAAAAACACAATATGATAAGGATTAGCAACGATGAAGTATATGCCTCACATTATGTGGTGAATCGTATTCGAAACCATGATATGTTGGTTGTATACCTGAAGCAAATTAATTCTTCAATCGTGATATGCATGATTAAACCGTGAATGATTCGTTGTATTCTTGAAGCAAACATTTTTAATAGTGAACAAATAAAATTTGCCTGACGAATTTGATTTCGTCGTGGGTGGGCCATTAGGTCAAACAGTCAACAGTAGGCCAAGTGGAATTTAGGTCGGTCTTTCATGTTTTTTTTTCTAAAACCAAACCCAAGACCGAAACTGACATTTATTATAGAGGAAAATCGATGACCAACCGTATAGTTGTTGTTCTAGTGGCAGTGGCGGAACTAGAACATTAATTCAGGGTTATCTAAATTTTTTTTTTACCGTGCAATCATACAATATTAAAAAAAAACAATACATAAATAAAGTAAAACAAATACCTAATAGATTTGTCCTCTTCTTTTTTTCATAGCTTGAAATCGTTCCATCACATCGTCGTCTTTTACTTCACTTAAAAAATCATTTTCGACCGCACAAACCATAGCATTGTTCAAGAATTCCGGGCCGATCCGATTGCGTAAATCCGTCTTCACAAGCTTCAATTTCGAAAAACATCTTTCAACGATTGCGGTTGCCACCGGTAAAAGCAAAGCTAGCTTAACTACCCGATAAACTGTAGGACAAGAACTATGCGTTCCCGTTTCAACCATAACACGCGCAAGATCACTTATTCCATTCAAGTCTTCAAAGTTATCATCATCGCTTATTGTGTGACGAAATGACTCAATATCACCCAAAAGACTCCCTATTTCTTGTGTAGTAAAATCATCCGGGTACATCTTTGCAAACGCCAATATCTTCGATGGGTCAAACTTAGAAAAACTGTTAGAAGGATTTAAACCCGACATATTTTTTATCAAGCTAGTTGTTACCTCACTAAATCGATTTCCTAATTCTTGAATTTGCATGTCCAAAACCTCATTAAAAATGTCTATTTCAAAATGATGTCTACTTGTAATGACATTCTTTCGGTTTCTTGGATTACCATAACTTTCCGTCATGTCCAACATTGTAATGTCATTTTTTTTACAAAAGTAAGTCACTTTTTCCAACATCGGCTCAAACCCATTTTGTCTTAAAGCATTCAATGCTCGTTTTGTACCATTTATCAAGTTGGCCGCTTCTAATAAATCTTTACCTTTTTGTTGAAGGTGTTTTGAAAGTGCATTTGTGTAACTTAATATATCTCCCATCAAATGCATATAAAAAACAAACTCGAGTTTTTTAAAATAGGATATAATACCTTTTGCATTTGTCCGTTGTTGACTGCAATCTCCATCTTCTTTAACATATTGAAGTACTGTAACAACTTCCAGAAACAATCTAAGCAAACTGATGATGGTTCTATGATGTGAACCCCATCGCGTATCACCGGCTCGTGCTAGGAAAACCTCTTGGTTTAATCCTTTACCCGTTTTAATTTCACCTTCAAGTATCTCTTTTTCCACTCTAGCCTATTTTTCCTCCCTTAAAATATCTTTTCGTTTGCAAGAAGCTGAAACCGTAGTGACAACCATAGAAAGGAATTCATAGAAAGTTTTCACACCGGCATGTTTTTTTTTGCAACAGCGACTATAACCAACTGAAGTTGATGAGCAAAACAATGGATGTAATGTGCTGACGGGTTATCTTTCAAAATCAATGCTTTTAACCCATTAAATTCTCCCCGCATGTTGCTTGCACCATCATAACCTTGGCCTCTCACCTAACACAAGAATAAATTATAACATAAAAAAACAATGATTATTATGTAAAGAAACTATGAATTTTATTACTTACTTGTTTTATGCTCAACTGGTTGCTTGCTAATGAATCATCAATGGCTTATTTAAGAGTTGTAGAAGCCGTGTCTTTCACATGAACAATTCCGATAAAACTCTCTCTAACAGCCCCAAATTTATCAACAAATCTAACAACTACAGCCATTTGCTCCTTCAAAGAAACATCACTAGATTCATCTACCAACAACCCAAACACGTCATCTTTAATTTATGCACAAATGCTTTTTGTTACTTCCTTTGAAAAGCATTCAATAATCTCCTTTTGTATCTTTGGCGATGTCAATTTATTGTTCTTTTTTGCGTTCCCTAATGTGTACTTTCCAATTTCCGGGTGGTTAGTACTAATCAAGTTTAACACCGAAAGAAACATACCTTGAGAATTAGATTCTTCCGACTCATCATGGCCACAAAAGGGTAAAGAGTTTTCTAAATAGAATCTAGCACTCATAACAGAACCAAGTAATCGATAATAATTTGCAATCATTTATTCTTTAGTCAACTTCTTCATATTCTCATCCATATGTTTCTTTTGATTCATGAGATTGTGACATTTTTGTGCCGCCTTTGAATGATGACTATCAACATTCCCAACATGTTCCTTTAATGACCCCTTTTTACTCCAATCACTAAAGCCTTTAGAACTAGAAGACCACGTATCTCTTCTGCCTTGATTACCAACATCTTCTTTAAACAAGTAACAATATAGACAATATACTTTGTCTGCTTTGATGCTATACTCTAACCAACTACAATCAGTAAACCAACTAACAACAAAACGTCTTTTTTTTCCATAAAAGTCTTTAACAGGAAACTTATGACTACGCGGTTGAAAAGTCCCATTAACAAGATACGACCTTCTTATGTCATCTATTTGATTTGGGTGATAACTAGCAATAGGTGGCCTATCAAATGGATCCGAAGGAAGATCATTCAAATCAATAATACCTCCTGTTATTGGAATTGAAGTTGTAGGATTATCATTATCAACATTCGAACTTGCATCAACGTCATCATTTGCTTGGATATTATCATTATCAACATTCGGACTTGAATCAACGTCAACATTCAGAGGAGTTGTTTCATTCGGAATTGTCTCATCATCATTAATTTCTTCGTATTTTCTTTTGAAAAAGTTCCCAATTAAAGCTTGTTTTTTGGATTCTGGTTTCGTTATAATGATGGGTGTCAAGTGTTATATATATTAGGTGTATATTTTAAGCCCCTTTAACACTTTTTAGTCAAGTTTTAAATTTATAAAACACGATATTTACTAACACTAGACACTCATATAGGCAAGTGCACCCATCGTGAGCGTAGTATAGTGTTGGTAAGATACCGAGGTCGTCCAAGGACACAAGAGCTTTTAGTACCGGTTTATCCTCATCGTCTAATCAAAATAAAAAGTTTAGAAAAATGTTTTAAACTAAGAAAAAATAAAATGTTGGTACACTACATCTGTCGACTTCGTCTTGTATCGAGTCTTACACTATTTAGAATAGATCAGGGCATGTAGAATGAGAAAATGTGATAGAGTTAGTGAGATTTCGCTTGAAAGTTTAATATGTTTGAGATTTCGCTTGAAGCATCTCAAGCGAAATCATTATATCAGATTTCGCTTGAGACATGCTGATGTCCATCCCAAGCGAAACTTCAATGTCTATATATAGGAGGTCAAGGTCAAGCGAAATCAGGAGTATCATTTGTGTAATTTCCATACCGAGGTGCTGCCGGTGTGAGAACTGATTGTAATTGCTTTCTAATCAATACAAATCAGTGTTAAAGTGAAGATTAAGCTGTTTACAAGTCAAATACTTGTTTTCCGCACCTGTATTTGATGGAATTCCTCTGAACCGACTCGTTTAGGTCGCGAACCCGGTCCTTACAATTGGTATCAGAGCTCAGGAGGAGGAGTTCTGCAATATTCAGCCAAAATCGATCAAAATCTCTTACTTCTACATCTTCTTTTAACAGTTCAGAAACTTTTCACGGTCAAAATCAATTCAATTTCTCACAGATTGTTTAAAAGTACAAGATAACAAATCCTTGAAAGTTTCACAGCCAAATTCGACCTAAAAGTGATCAAAATTGACATCCGAATGGATTTCGCTTGAAGAACATAGTTTCATTGGACGATTTCGCTTGAAATTTCAAGCGACACATATCTTTTCGCTTCAAAGATTATCTGTTTTCGCTTCAAGATTTTCGCTTAAAGGTTGTCGCTTCAAGGTTTTCGCTTCAGAAAGTTTCGCTTCAAGTATTTCGTTTCAAAGATTTTCGCTTCAAAGATCAGTGTATTTCGCTTCAAGGACTTCACTTGAGAGTTGTTCAGTTTGACTATTTCGCTTGAAGGGTACCGCTTGAAAGATAGTATTTCGCTTGAAAGTGTCTGAAACATGGACAGCAATTTCCACAACGCTTTTGCAACATCGTCTAGTTCATCTTCCATTGCTCAGAACATGAATTCTGAAAATGAAATGGGGACTACTCAGAAACCCCCGAAGCTAATGGGAATTGAAGAATACTACGGATGGAAAGATTGTTTCGAAAACTGGGTGCAAGCAAATCATCTAAGATCATGGGAATGTATTCTGACAAAGTATGCTCTGCCACGAACTGAAATGCAGATTGAAAAACAGCTTTCAGATCTTGGTAAAGAAGAACGGGAAATGTATCGAGCTGAAAAGATGATGATCAGTTTGCTTCAACAGGCCATCAAAGAAGACATCTTCATACTACTTCAACATGACAAAACATCAAAATCAATATGGGATGCTCTAAAAATCAAGGTTGAAGGCAGTGCGAGTATGATTAAAAGCAAGAAGGCTTTGCTTAAAAAGGAGTTTGATTTGTTCACAAGTTTGCCCGGAGAAGATACGAAGAAACTTATTGAACGATATTGTCACCTAGTGCGATCAATGTCGATGATGAACATCACAAAAGAAAATGAGGAATGGGTGGATAAACTTGCTGATGCGTTACCTCAGAAAGAGTGGGGAACTTATTTGATGATACTGAAGAATACCGGAGTTTATGATAGGTTGTCAATCTCTCAGTTCATTGAAAAGATTGAAAGTCAGGATTTGGAACAGCAGAAGATTGCAAGGATGAATAATCCAAGTGGTCAACAAGATGTAAAGATGTATTACAAGGGCAGTGTTCTGACTTCAGAAGCTGAGAGAAGTCCAAAAATCCAGACTGCATACAGTGTTGGGGATACCACAGAAAAGATTGATCAAAGCTCAAACAAAAGCAACAGTGGTTTCTCATTGTATCCAAGTGTAAATCCGAAGAGCTCATCAGAAAGCTTTCAGTCTCAAAGCACAAAGATGGGAAATGGTTGTGTGATTCAATGCAACATAGCTTTAAATCTTCCAGAAGGTCAAAGTTTTTCTGAAGACATTGCGAAAAATCATATGGCATTACTTGGTTCTGTGCTTATATCATATGAAGGTTTAGTGGCTGGTCGAATTGGAAATCCTATGCTTACCAAAGAGGATTACGACCAAATAGACGCTGAAGAGATGGAACTAATGGATATCAAATGGTGTCTTGCAAGTGTTCTGAGACGTGCTGAAAAG
This sequence comes from Helianthus tuberosus, assembly GCA_030545235.1. NCBI lineage: Eukaryota > Viridiplantae > Streptophyta > Magnoliopsida > Asterales > Asteraceae > Helianthus > Helianthus tuberosus. The sequence goes on from CM060443.1 coordinate 181,886,553, forward strand.
TTCAAGACAATTACCGGGAGAAATGACTTTCTTGATGCTTGTGTTTCTACTTTAGGTTTTGATAAATCTAAAGTTACTTGTTTCAGGTGCAGAGAAAAAGGTCATTTTAAACGGGAATGCAAGAACAGAGAAGTTAGTGGTGCTCAAAATCCGTTTGGAAAAGATGACTACTACCGGAAAGCCATTTATCAGCAAGTTGGTCAGTCACAAGATTCACAAACAGCTCATGGTAGAAAGATTGAGGATTCAAAGAGAGGATGTTTGGTAGATTTCAACTGGAGCAACTATATATCTTCTGATAGCAAAGCATGCATAGTCGATCAAGATGATGAGAGATTACCTGAAGGTTTCAGTTGGGATATGTTTGTTGATGAAAAGGGTGATTTCAAAGCTTTCATTGCAAAGATTGTTAGAGAACCAGACTTGTTTGCAACCTGGATGAGATCTATTGGTGAAACAGTGAAAGAACAGTCAGTTACATCTGACGAAAGCTCAGAAAGTGTTGATGCAGATTCACTAAGTACAGATGAAAGTGTGCTGAATGATGTTTCTCCAGAAAAGGAAGTTGCATTTGATCAAACACCATCTGATTCTGGTGTATCAGAAGATGATTCTGACAAATCTGTAGAGTTTGATAAAACACCGATTGAGATTAGCAATGATGATGAGGAAGAGAAACATATTAATGTGGCTAAACATCATCTTTCTCCTGAAAGTTTTCATTTCTATTTTGCAGATCGCATGGAGAAACTGAAGGAGAAACAAGCTGCTAAAGAACAACAACAGAATGAGGAAGTTAAAGTAGTTGTTGAAGAAAAGGTGACTGAAGCTGAGAAGGTAACTGATGAAGAAAAAGTGATTGAAGTGATAAAAACAATCGAGATTGAAAAGATTGTTGAAATTGAAAAGCCTTGCAAGAAGTGTTTGGAAACTTGCAAGAGTTGTGAAGAAAGAGATGTGATTCTGTTTGATAAAGAAAGACTGATAGAAAAGTTACTATCTGACATTAGTTATGTGAAAGAATCCTATAGTGTGTTGAACAGAACAGTGACAGGTCTTCAAACAACAAACTCTGAAAGAGAAAAGGCTTTAACGATGACGAATTCTACGTTGATGGCAAAGCAAAAGGCAATTAATCATTACATCGAAGAAAATGCTAATCTAAAGCAAGAGTTGGAGAAAGAAAAGATCGAGAATGAAAGGATCAGAAGGTTATTACTGAGTTATTCTTGTTCTGATTATGTTATTGATCGAGTTTATCCTACTGTTGCAGGTTTTGAAGCATTTCAGGATGATAAGAAAAAGAATGATACTGGTAAGAAATCGACTGTTAGATACAACAAGTGTCCGCCTCCTATCTGGGAAGGGTATTCTCCTAGAAAACCAAATGAGGAGCAAGTCGAAAAAGCAATCAATATAAAGTTAAAATCCGAGACAACTGACGTTTTACCAGATAACATTGACATTACGTTTACCTCGTCTGATACTGATCATGAGTCTGAGTTAATCAAAAAGGTGGTCGATCAGGTGTTGGATACTGAGGAGGTGTCTGAGTCAAAATCTGAGTATGGGTGTTCAAGTTCGTCAGTAAACAATTCAAAGTCGTCGGAAAAACGGTCTTACAGTAAAGAATTTTTGTTATCAAAAGCAAATTTGGATGATGAAACATTTGAAGTGGCATACACTTTAAATAATTCAGACAAATTATACTCTGACAAAGAGTTTCCGATTAGAAGTGTTCGTTTTGACATGATCAAAAAGGTTTTCAAAATGACAGAAATTAATTTTTCTGAAATTAAAGATTTAAAATCAATTGAAAAATCTAAAAAATACACTTCTAGAGTTCAACAAAGGTTAAACAAGAAAAAAGGGAAAAAGAATTACAATTCTGGTTCTGGTATTCAAAAGAAAACAAACCAAAATTGTAGTTACAAAAAGAAAGGTCTTGGTTTTACTTCAATTGCAAATTATCAAAATGAAAAACATGTTAGAGATTTTAAATCAAAAATGAAATATGTTGCAGGAAAAAGCTATGAAGAGGAGACAAATAGCTTATTTTGGAGGAAGTCGAATCAGGAGTTCCTTGCTGAAAGGAAAAGAACAGGAACTGGAGTTTTTCATCCAATTGGAGTTTTTCAACAAAGAGACACAAGAATTTGTTTTCAATGCCAAGTTGTTGGACACATTGCTCACAACTGTCCAAACAAAGTCAACAAAAACCAGGGAGTCTCTGAAAAACTTAAAGAAAAAGTGGTTGAAAAGAATGAATCACCAACTACAAACTTCAAAATTTTTGAAAATTCAAAGAATGAAGTTGGTGAAAGTTCTAAGAAATTGTACAAAAAGAATGCAAAAGATAACCAAAAATGGATTGTTAAAAAATCAGATGTACAATCTGGCGATGAATCTGATTCCACAAAATCAGATGAGCCACAAGTTGAGAAAAATGATTCAGTGAAAGATGTTGACATTCCATCACTGAACTTTGAAGAAGTTAAACAAATGGTTGGTAAAGTGGAAATTTCAAATCAATTCTATTCTGATGAAAAGGAATTTGATGTTGAGAAAGCATTTAATGGAAATGTTAAAAAAATGTTTAAGAAAATGCTTGATGGGAAAGTAAAGGGGGTTAAAGATTTTTATGCAACTAAAAAAGCAACTTACAGCCCTACTGCCCAGGAATTGGAAGCCACCAAGTCTGAGAAGACTTGGGTGGAAATTTGCTTTCCTTAAAGTCTTAGGACTTGCCGGAGATCCCATGTTTATATCGTGGATCAGGAATCGGCATCTTTCTTGAAAAGTGTTGTTGTGATTGGATTTTGTTTTTGGAAAAAGTTCGTTTGTTCACAGGTTAAACGTGACTAGCCGGAGCTTCCAGGTTGGTAAGTGCGAAGCAGGAATCGGCATTCTGATTGAAAATTGGTGATGTAGACGTAACATTCCTACTAGTGGTATGGTGTTTCTACATGTGGTAAATTTTTACAATTGGTATAGAAAGTGCATACATGCAAGTGGTAAATCAGGGACATTAATTTGTACTTGATCTGCTACAAATGGTTATAAGTAGACAATGTGATGAACCACACCCCAATTCTACAAATGATTATATCATCAAAACTTTTTTCTGGAAAAATCATTTTGGTTAAAACAAACTTAAGTGTTTTGAAATCATAATGAGAAAATAGTTTTGTGATAGGGGGAGTTCTGATTGTTTATGCCAAGTGAATGGCGATTTGATGCGATTCGATATCAGTTGTCAAGTTTTTCTGTACAGTTTGTATATTTCAATTGTGTCAAGAGTCTTAGTTTTCAAAATTTCCTAAAATGTGTTTGCATTTTAGGGGGAGTAAATTTTTTTCAGAAAATCCAAAAACATTTAAAAATTTGAAAAAGCCAAAAACATGATAAAATTCAAAAATGAGTTTTTTTGTTGCAAAAAGAGGAAATGATAGTACATCAGTGGACTGTCACAACATGCTAAAGATTTGTAAAGATAAAAATGTGATAAACAATCTTACTGCGGATATGTCAGTAGGTTTTTGCACATTTAGTAGATTGTGACGAGATATAAACCTAAAATTTAAACTTGCTTATTTTGTGGGTAACAAAACTGCTTGGATATATAGGTAACCCCTGAAATCTTGTTTGAAAGGTCCCTTATTCTGAGATACTAGGTCTTTATGCTCAGTGATATCTGGGGTATTATCCCGGGACTTCTGATTTTGCGGAAGCAATGGCCTAGTCCCCGGAGAATACTTTACTTTTGCTTGAAATATAGCTCACCCTCAGCTAAAAAATGATGAAACATTGAAAAATGCTAAACATGGCTGTTGAAACAAAAGATCCACTAAAGGGGACACACCAAAAGTCGAAGCCGTCATCTCTCTGCGTATACGGGAGTATCGACCTGAGCTCTCACGGCCCTCGTACTATAATTTATTCCCCTGACAGATATCATCTGTGGTATATTCACCTGTAAGACTGAATATTGGGATCTGGATACGGGAGTATATTCAAGTAGTGGGACACACGGATAAGTTTTAGTTTCTTAAAACATTAACATCGTATCTCGGATCAGTTGAACTTTGTGTGAAAATTTAAGTGGACAAGTATACTGACAATCTAGGTAAATTGTTTAGATCTTAATATGAAATGAAGCTTAACGGTGTTAGTGATGTGTCTCATAAACTGATATGATCCTCTTGCACAAACTCACAAAAATATTGTCTGTAAATATTTTCTTTGTTGCATTCCATTACAATAAAAAATTTCAAAAAGATTTTAGTGTGTTTTAGCGTAATTTTTTGAAAAATTAAAAAGATTTTCGACAACTGATATTGGAAAGCTGATTGTCAAAATTTCAAGTGCTAAACATGATGACTTGGTTGTGAGGGGGAGTGAATCTGAAATTGTTAAAAGGTTTGATAAATCCTACAATTGATATTTTTAAAACCTACATTTGGTTCATCATTGGTTTGTGATACGAGAGAGAATTATCTGATTATATCAGATTGTTGGTGCTTTTAACTTGGTAAATTTAGAAAATTTATTTCTGGGTTAAGATTGTTACAGGTGAGCCAGGTTAATTCATTCAAAGCTTACGAAAGTCAGACTCTGATCATGAATCTAAAGTTTGCTAGCTGCTAATGCTGATGAACTTAAGGAATCAAGAGATCTGATAAAGAGAATTAGATGAGATCCAGGCAATGATCTTGTAGACAAAATTTGATTCAGACATCGATCCTAAAGCAGATGTTGCTGAAGAACAAATGAATGCCAGCAAATCGTGAAGGGGAGTCTGTTGAAGATGATAGAGAGAGAAAAGCCCAGAGACTGATCAAGACTGAAGATGTGAAGACACAGCATTGTTGTGACTCAATAGTCGACTCGTCAACATCTGAGGGGGAGTCTGTTGGTACACTACATCTGTCGACTTCGTCTTGTATCGAGTCTTACACTATTTAGAATAGATCAGGGCATGTAGAATGAGAAAATGTGATAGAGTTAGTGAGATTTCGCTTGAAAGTTTAATATGTTTGAGATTTCGCTTGAAGCATCTCAAGCGAAATCATTATATCAGATTTCGCTTGAGACATGCTGATGTCCATCCCAAGCGAAACTTCAATGTCTATATATAGGAGGTCAAGGTCAAGCGAAATCAGGAGTATCATTTGTGTAATTTCCATACCGAGGTGCTGCCGGTGTGAGAACTGATTGTAATTGCTTTCTAATCAATACAAATCAGTGTTAAAGTGAAGATTAAGCTGTTTACAAGTCAAATACTTGTTTTCCGCACCTGTATTTGATGGAATTCCTCTGAACCGACTCGTTTAGGTCGCGAACCCGATCCTTACATAAAAACTAACTAAAAATGCTGAAAATAAAAATAAAAATAAAAACAGATAGACAAGATGAATCACTTGGTTCCGACTCGTATCTAGTGTAACCTTTGATTATTTCCGCACTTTTGCACTATTTTAAGAGATTATCTTAGTTATTGTAGTAGGCCCCTCTTTTGAAGGTGACGTTACCCTCACCCCAGTAGTTTGAGTCAGCAAGGATACAATCCTAAAAGGGTGGATTATTGAAAGATAATGAATTAAGTTATTAATGCAAATTATGGTAGGCCCCTCTTTTGGAGGTGACGTTACCCTCGACTAAGTAGTCTGAGTCAGCAGGGATACAGTCCTAAATAGCCGGGTTATAGTATTAATAGTAGTTAACTTATGAGGGGATCAAAGAGTTTGGACCCCCGCCATCCAATACCGTTAAGTATTGAAGGAGGTCCTACTAAATTTGACCCAGGTCCATTGCAGGACCTCTAAACGCTGAACAATGGCAAGACCTTTACCAAACCGTTCCCTTAACCCCCGACCAGGTAGCCAACATACCTCCATATAGACCGTGGAGATATGAATGGTGAAAATCTTTTATTTTATATAGACAGTAAAATAATGCCAAGACACCACGAACAAACGATAAGGAAAGATCACCTTCAACATAAGCAACTAGTTATTAAAGTCATTAATACAAAACCAAATAAAAAGTGCAAAAAGATTAGAAATAAAAAGTATTACACTAGACACTTTGTCTTCACCAAGTGATGTAAGAGACTTAGGCAAACATGGCCTTGATTGTCAAGAACTCTTACGATCAATCTTGGATCCCGAGACGACTCACACACTCTACGATGGACAATGGATAATGGTGGTGGATGATGGTGTTATGGTGGTGGTGGGTGGTGGGTGAAGTGTGAGAGAGGTGGTGTGCCAAGGGATGGTTTGAGCTTGAGCCAAGCACTCCTATTTATAGGCTGAATAGAAGCTCGGGCACGGTCCCGTGTCCACATCCTCTCTTTCTTCATTTAATGCAGCTTTGTCTTATTAGTTGACCACGCCCCCGTGTCCGCTGAGCACGACCCCGTGTGCAGAAGAATCTTTGTACTATGAAGATTTGCCTGGATTGTGCGAATCTTATAGTTGACCACGGCCCCGTGTCCGCTGAGCATGGCCCCGTGGTGGGCAATAGAAGCTTCTACCACTTTGTCTTTTCTGCAGACACTTGGGTACGCCCCCGTGCTGGCTGAGCACGGGGCGTGTTCAGTCTTCTGACCTCTTGTTTTGCTTGGGAAGATGTTGTCGTGGGGTCGGGCATGTCACGTCTTGTTCCTTTTCTTGTATTTATGTTAGATTTTGATGTCTTTTTGCTTCTTTTGTTAATTTGAGCTCATTTAATCCTGAAAATACAAAAGGAAGACAAAAGCACACTTTTTCCAACATTAGTACTAAAAAGGGTTAGTTTTATGCCACAATTGATGAAATTTATATGTTGCATTTTTAACACATCAAATACCCCCACACTTGAATCTTTGTTTGTCCTCAAGCAAAACTCTTTAATAAGTGGCTATTACACTCCCAAATGGAATGGGTAGAAAAGAAGGTTTTTGGGATTACATAGAGTGTCGGGATTTCCAAGATTCTTTATTTAGTTTTATTTTTATTTATTTACAATCTTATTCGTCATGATTTATTTAAAACTTTTCATAAGATAAATTACTTATTAGGGCATAACATGCCTTTGTAAAATTCTATTTATATACAAGTTCACATACCTCACGGGGATCACTCAACACTCGGCCGAAAATGTATTTTTGTGGATCACTCGAGAGCGGCATGGAACTTACTCCTACCATAGGCTTGCCAAGCAATCAATCCTCCTCCTTTTTAACTTATATACCTTTGTAAATATCAAGAGGACTTTGTGGGTGAAGGGTTAGGCTTGAGTTAAAGGTAGGTGGTTGGGTTAGTGGTTAGTGGTTAGTAGAGAAAGGGCGAAAAGCGTAACAAGCGTCGGTTTTCGTAAGACTTTCTATTTTTCCATTCTTTATTTTTATGAAGCTATTTTTCAAACAAAGTCATTTTTGATAAACTTGTTTGTTTAATTGCTTTTTCTTCATAATCAATTTTTTTTTTTGAAAAGTCATATGAAAAACCGAACTTGTTACTAAAACAAAGGGTTAAAAATGAAAAAGGGTTTTGGTGGGTAAAAGGGTGTTTGGTTTGGGTTATGAAATGAAAAGGTTTAGGCTCAAAGGGGCTAACTAGGGGGATTTTGGGTAGGTGGTAAAAAAAAATAATGGTGTAGAAATAAAAAGGGTTAGTCCTAATGCCTCCATCATTTACTTACTCGGGTTTAAGTTGGTAAGGACCGGGAATGTATCGTCATGGCAAGTTCTAGAGTCGTAAGAACCAAGCGGCTATTCACACAAGAAACGAAAAATGAGCATTTAGTCTAATGATATGTAATTGTATGCTCAATAAAGGCTCAAAACTTACTTTTGTGGGAATGAGTTTTTTTTATGTGATCAAGTATATAAAATGAAATTTTAACTAAGTTTGCCATGCCTTTTCATAATTTTCTTATGTTGGTTCTTTTTATCACGACGCTATTGATTGTAAATTCGTAAAAATATAACCTTTTTGAGAACTTGAATTTCCCGAGTTAAACCTAGACAAGTAAAAAATTGAAAATTTTTGAAAAAAAAATTTGGGGTGATAAGCGGTTCCAATAGAGTTTTGTGTAAGGCTTGTATTTAGGACTTGCAAGATTCAAGGTTTTAGCATCCCCCCCACACTTAAATTACACATTGTCCTCAATGTGTCCCAAAAATAAGTTTTTAGGTTGATTGAATGTGTAAAAAGCAAAAATTTTGTGTTACTGGGCGCTGAACACGGCCCCGTGTTGTCCGGGCACGGCCCCGTGTTCAAGTGCCAGTAACAAAATTAAATCAAGAGAAACAGAAGCCTGGACACGGGGGCGTGTTGGGTGAACACGGCCCGTGTCCAGTTACCTGAACTGGGTCTTTTTCTGCAGACTGTGCAGAACGGGGCCGTGTTGGGCGGACACGGCCCGTGCCGAACTTACTGTAAACGAAGAATTTTGTCGGACGGTACTGTTTTCCTGCATGGGGTGCTAGTTCAAGTTTCCCTTGTATCCTTTGCCATCTCCAGTGTGTTTTATTCCTGAAAATTAGAACTAACTAGAAAACATGAAAATTAATCTAAACTAAACTAAGGATAGTTCCGCGGAATGCCTCTGTGGTGCGCCACGTTTATAAGGGTCCTTGGCTAGATCCAAAGCCTGGTCATATGTTACCCAAGTAGGATGTATTGCATCCCATGCTACACCGTCGGAGAGCGTCATCCAAGCTTGAGTCTATGACCTTCATGTAGTTGACCGGGTCTTCGTCTTCTACTCTTTTTCCACATTCAAACTTCACTTCCTTGTCCCCAAACTTTAATGTCAACGTTCCATCATTCATATCCACCACTGCTTGGGCGGTGGCTAGAAATGGCCTCCCAAGGATGAGAGGGACATCGGTGTCTTCTTCCATGTCTAGTATGACAAAGTCGATTGGGAAAACGAAGTTGTCAACTTTTACCAATAGATTTTCAGCGACACCTTGTGGGAATTTGACGGATCTATCGGCGAGTTGTGTGCTCATCTTTGTAGGGCTTGTTGTTCCGAGGCTGATTCGTTTGAACATCGATGTGGGCATGAGGTTAATGCTAGCCCCAAGATCGGCTAATGCATTACGAACGGGGGATTCCCCAATCGAGCAAGGAATTGTGAAGCTTCCGGGATCGATTTTCTTTTGTGGAAGTTTGTTGAGTACTAAGGCGGAGCATTCTTCGCCTACGTTAACTAATTGCAATGATTCAATTTTCCTTTTGTTAGTGAGGAAATCCCTCATGAATTTCGCATATTTAGGCATTTGGGTTAGGACTTCAATAAAAGGAATATTAACATGCAATTGTTTTAGTAAATTTTCGAACTTTGCGAATTGCTCATCGGTCTTTTGACGATTCAACCTACCGGGGTACGGAATTGGAAGAGTCTTGGTGGGCTCTTGATTTGGTGGAGAGGCCTTTTCTGGTTGAGGTGTGGGTGAAGTCGTGCTTTGGCTGAGTTGACTTCCTTCAACCGGCGGTAGCAGGGCATCCTCGGGACCCACGGTTCGGTTTCTCAATGTGATGAGGTGTACTTGTGCCTTAGGGTTGGTTTCGGTATTAATAGGTAACGCGCCTTGTGGTCTCTCGGAGAAATTTTGAGCTAGTTGATTTAATTGTTTCTCAATGTTTTGAATGCTAGCTTGTTGATTTCTAAAATTTGATTCCAATTGTTGAAATCGATCCGAGTTTCTCTTTTCGGTGTCGGAGAAGAGGCTTGATACAGTATCTTCAAGCCTTTCTCTTCCACCTTGTTGTTGAGAGAAATTTTGTGGTTGTTGAAAGTTAGTTCATTGGTTTTGTTGGTTACTACTATTGCCGGGATCTCTCCAACCAAGATTAGGGTGGTTACGCCATCCTTGGTTGTAGGTACCCATTGGTGGACCCGACGCCCTAGGTCTATTATCAATGTAGTTTACCGTTTCTGTTTGTTCATCTAATTCTTTCATACAACTCCAATTTTCATGTGGCAAACCACACCCTTCACAAGCCATAACCGAGGCTGTTTTTGCCATTTCTAGCTTTTTGATTTTCAAAGAGAGGGCCTCGATTTGGGCTTGCAAAGAAGTGCTTTCATCAACCTTATGGGCGCCCGGGGCAATAGATTTATTACCTCGGGGAGTGTGCCATTGAAAATTGGTTTGAGCAATATCCTCAATTTGATTATATACTTCATTTGGGCGACGATTACCTAAAAGTCCCCCGGAGCTAGAATCAAGTGTTTGTCTTGTGTGTGGCAACAACCCATTGTAGAAAGTGGATACTTGTTGCCATACCTCAAGACCGTGATGAGGACACTTTCTTAGTAGCTCCTTGAACCTTTCCCAAGTTTCATATAAGGATTCCCCATCCTCTTGTGAATATGTATTAATTTCAGTCATTAATTTAGCCGTTTTAGCCGGAGGGAAATACTTATACAGAAACTTTTGGGCTAGTTCATCCCAGGTGTTTACCGAGCCAACTGGGAGGGTGTTAAGCCAAGCCTTAGCTCGGTCTTTTAGTGAAAATGGAAACATTCGAAGGCGGATGGCGTCATTTGATGCTCCATTGATCCGAAAGGTATCACATATTTCTAAGAAATTAGTAATATGTTAAAATTGGTAGAAATGACTAGTTATGAAGTAGTTTATAAATGTGTAAAAATTATGCCCACTAGGTGTTTGTTAAAATGCCTAAGTGAAATCGCGCGCCCACTCGGTTGAAAGTAGAATTTGATTTGATTAGGCATCGTAAGAATGCCTAATAACATGATAAAAAAGGGTTTCATTTATAGATGGAAACACCGTAAATGTTGTTTAATGAATAATGTATTTTGATAATTGATTAGGTTGCTTAAAAGCGTTATTGAACACAAATTTTCGTTTGGTATAGTCGACGGTAGACGACCTTTATAAATCAAAATTAACCAATGATGAAGTCGAATGGTATTTTCGACATAGAATTTGTAAGATGGAATGGTCGTATGTGATAATGACTAATCTAACCGTCTTACGAATTATGATACTTTGACTCTTGACAAGCTAGATGGAGGCTTGGGAATGAAGCGAGTCGAACGGGGCAAGTACGGAAAGAAAAGCATAGTTTGGATGCGAGGTAAGCTAAGCTTACGCCCTTTTTACTTTTATTACAAAATGCTTATTTGAGAACATGGAATACGATTTATATTAAGTAAATGAAACATGATGTTCCGGCACGATATAATGCTAGTCGGAACAAGTGAAAATGGTAGAGACCATAAATTATGGTAGAAAGGGGTAAAAATGGTGAAATGGTAATCCGGACATGGGTTAACGAATAGATAAAGGGATTTAAAACGACACCATTTGGCATAAGTTATAATGGGTCAAATAAAATAGGAAACGACTTTCAAGTTGGATGATTTAAAAAAAAATAAACCGGGATAGGTTAAAGGGGTGAAATGGTAATTAAGTGCCATCTTATAATAACAATTGGTCATTTCGACTAAACGGGTCAAATGGTGTTGTTAACACCATTTGTCATTAATACTTGATGATTGCTTGTTGAGTTTTGTGATCACAGGAATTAACACATGGTTAGCATTGCTATTAACTAGATAGTAATAGCGAAAAGTATTTAAACGGGTCAATCTTATGACCCGAGTCAGGTACGCATGTTTAGAATTATAGCTAAAAGTGATATTTTGGTCAAATAATATCGGAAGTCCTTCGTCGCGCAAATGAAGGGCTAAAATTGACCAAAAAGCCCTAATGGGTAAATAGGGTAAACAACCTTTGAAGAGTTGTTTTGAAATAAGCGTCTTGTTAAATTGGGTCCTTGGAATTCGTATAAAGATGGTGATAGGTTGTAAACCAATAGAAGCATGATTTAAGTCTAAAAATGTAAAATACTCGTAACGGGTCAAAACGAGTATATATGCATAACGAGTTAAAACTTCTTAAGGAACCCGAAAAGTTAAATCTTGAAAATTAGTAAACGGATATAACATGATGACCATGGTATTTTGAAGGAAAATAACAAGTTAGTTTGGTAAATGCATGAACGGGTCAAAACTTTGTAAAAAGGTATTAAGTCGAAGACTTAAAGGTCTGAAATTTTGTTATGCCGGATTTGGATTTCAACTTCATAAGATGGAGAATTAAATTACGGACGCGTAGGAAAAAGAATCGGGTAAAACGGATTAAAAATGAGAGAGTTATGCTCGTTTCCGTGAAATCGGGTTATGCTGGGAACATGCAGCAACATAATAAGAACATTCTACCAAAAAGGGGGCTAGGTGGGGCGTCTAGCCCCTAGGCGTGACGCCTAGCCCCCCCTGAACCTAAAATATGTTTAATTTTGTTTGTTTGACCCATATAACTTGTTTAAACTTGTTATTTAACTATCAAAACTAACTTTTAAGTTGGTTTTGATCATAGGTGATTGCCAAGAGTGCCCGGATGAAGATCAAGCTCGAAGAAGAACCGAACACGATAAAGTTAAAAGCTTCCGCGTGGCGTTTCGTCGTATCTTTTAAACGACGAATTCAATTACATTAAGTTGTTCTATTTTTTTAAAAAACTGTAAAAGTTTTAGTAAACTCGTATTGTCATACTTACGTGTAATCGTATAAACATGTATTTTTACGAAACTTATATAAAATATTGTATTAACAAGCAAGGGTGTTACAAGCATCCATGGAAGTGTGAACACCTTTTCTTGTGAGTGATGTAATCTGTCTGGATTCAGATTTCAAATGTGAATTTGATTTTGAATTTGAAATTGATTCTAGACCATAAGTTATCCTAACAAAATGTGTGTATTACCAGGAGATTAGAAACCGCCGGAGATGCTTCAGCCTGGAGGTGTAAGGACCCAGACACTTCAAAGACGCTTCATGTAACACCCCAAAACCCGAATGTTTATATTGTCGTATGTTCCTATAGGACATAACATGAGATAAATAACTAGGCTATTTAACCTAGTTAAAAGGGGTAGCTAATAATAATAAAGGAATGAATCCTTAGGGGGCAAACATGTTAAAAATAGAACTTTAATGGTTAATTAGGGTTAAAACACAAACACACACACATTCAGGTGTGTGTGTCACGTGGATCAGGAAGGAGAAAAGGGGGAAAACCCCTAATCATCATAAATTTAGCAAATTCAAGCCCTAGATGTGATCTTGAGTCCATGCATGTCTCAATTTTGGATCATCTATGCATTCTTGAACACAAGGTAAGTAAAATTTTGGTGTTTGATGACTTTGAATGTGATGAGTTATGTTGTAAATCGTGAATTGGTATGAAATTGAGTATGAGTAGGTGTTAATGTCATGATATAGAACTAAGATTATACATGGTTTGGGCTAAATTGATGATTAGAGGTGAAACCTATTTGTTTTGGTAAGAATGATGACTTGAATGATCATCCATGTTTAATTAATCATGTATTTTGATTGTATGATGGATTCTTGTTAGAGGAATTGAAAGAAATGTGATACTAGTATGTTTGATGTTTATGCATGTATGATTCATGTTGATTAGAAGGAAGAAAATGATGAATTATGTATGAGATTAGAAGGATATGCATGAACTAGTTGTACGTTATGCTTAAAAGGTGGTACACACACCAATCGTATGATAAAATGTATATATTGTCGTCCGTATAGTCGATAATGATGTTACGGGTATATAATGATAAGTCGAAAGTTAAATTAAATGAACCGTTGACTTCTAAAAGTCAACTGGGTATAAGAAGAATGGTTAGACGTGTTGTCATAATTGTAAGATTAGAGTAAGTTATACGGTGCGTGTTAGACTTATGTGTGTTTAATGCGATGACATTATGAATTACATGAGTGCAAACGGATATGGGTATGGCTATATGAGTTACGTTTGTTAGAAATGACTAATGATATGACCGTTAACATGTACAAATGAGTATGCTAATAAGAGCGTGATTTTGATGAAATGGAAGCATAGGAATCACGTCGAGACGAGCTCAAGCACGAGGTGTTAACGGGCCAAGAGGAGGCAATAGATCGGATACGAGCACGGACGCATAAGGTAAGTGATTTCGTAATCACATCTTAGTTGCCTATGTAAAGTTATATGCAACTTAATTAAATAATTGAGGTCAAATAGGAATGAATTGTATGATGACGATGAAGTATTAAACGTATCTTAGTTTTGATCCGAGCAAGGTATGTGTGATTAAGAATTGTAGCTAAGTAGTAGGATTGGTTACTTATGCAAGGAATTCCTTTGTTGTTAATGATAGAGCGAAATTGACACAAACGCCCTTGATAGGTATATCGGGCAAACGACCTTAAATGTCTATTGGAAACAAGCGAATCGATTAGAGTAATGTTTTGGTGATGTGTGAAAGCGAAGAGTATGGTTTTGTATGTCATAGACCATTTAATGCGCAAATACCCATAACGGGTCAAATAATTAGAAAATGATAATAAGCCGAATGCACGTAAGGTAGGAATTTCCTTAAGTCGGATATGGGATTCCAAGTCCATTTGATAGAGGGTCAAATTATGATCATGTAGGAAGAAACGGGGGGTTAAACGGGTGAACGGTTCAAAAGTTATGCGCGTTTTAGTGCGTTCGGACGACGAAACGAACCTGCAGAAAAATGCAATTTCTAGAGGGGGTCGCCGAAGGGTATAGGGGCGTCGCCGACGGGCTCCAGAAAGTGAGTTTTTGGCTGACGGGTTATTTGACTGTCTACGGGGGTTTTTGGCTACGGGTAATTGCAAGGGCCGTCGCCGACGCCCTTCCCAAGTTCAAAAACCTAAAAATTTGTTATTTAAGTTGATTTATGTATCGTAGGCTTCGGTTTGTTATCCGTGGACTACGGCGGACTTTCCAAACATGATTTTGATGGTTCCTTAGATGTTTATGGGCTATAAATCTAAGTCTAAGTCCCATGTAATTAATGTATGATTATGTAAGAAGTATGTGAGAGCTTGTATGTGTATATATGGGTATGTACATATGTAGATGTGTATATATATGTATGTGTGAAGGTACGTCTAAGTGTATGTATGAACGTGAAGATATGGGAAGGTATGTATGCATGTGGATGTCTACGTATGTAAGCATAAAGGTATGTATGAGTATATAAGGGTTCGCTAAGATCTTGAATGTGTAAATGTGAGTATGCATGTATGTAGAAACGTAGGGACGTATGTACGTATGTAGATGTGTGTTTACGTATATATGAAGATCCGTATGTACGTATGCGTGTTCGTAGAGATGTATGAATGTATGTATGTATGCGTGTATGTAGAGATGTATGAATGCATGTAAGTATGTAGATGTGTATGTATGAATGTAAGGGTGTATGTATGCATGATTTCGATACGTTGAGGATTAACGTTATTAATAGTGTGCCTGGAGAATGAACATTAATGCAGACACTTTATCGAAGACTCACCAGGGACTTGATATATGGATGTAATGCTTAAAGATAGACATATAATTGGAACGGGAGGTGTACGTGATTGAATCTTGCTTATATATTGTGCACTAATGTTATGAATGTATGTGGTGAGTGCAGGTTGTACGAATCACGGGCGGTTATTACAAAGATTAGAGATCGAAGACCGAGTCACAAGATAGATTGTACGGGAATAATTGAGTATGTGTTTTAGCAAACAGGACTTACACTTTATTTTTGTAAAAGATACATATTAAAACGAACTTTCAATTAAGTCAAGATGTTGTAATGAAAGAATTTTTTTTATGGCACGAATTTCCGCTGCGACTTTTTGTTAAATACGTACTAGGGTCTTACAAGTTGGTATCAGAGCCCTGGTTTGAGAGAATTAAGTACGAGAGGATAGGTACTTGAACTCAAACCTATATGCTCTTGTGATAAGAAACCCGTACAATCCATGACTCGATCAAGATCTAAAGGTATAAATGGAATGAAAACGTGCATGTATGCATTCATATGAAGAAACTAACGGTTATATTATATGTAAGGTAAGCATAACTGCTTGGAAAGGATGATCCGTGAATGCGGTCTAGACCGGCATCAAGGCAAGTGATAAGACAAATGAACCCCAGGTACGTAAATTCAACGTGTGGGCGTATGAAGTGGTATAATTAAGCAAGCGAAAGAAAATTATAAATGAAATATAATAGTGACATGGCAATGAAGTTTTGAAAATGTTACACGTGCCGAAACTTAATTCTTCAGATATAAGGTGGCGATTACACGAAGGCACGAAACTAGTATGTGGATTGTGTACCTGGCCAGTACACAAGAAACGTATGACGTTCGTGAGACCGTGATAATTGTTACAGGTATGTCCGTTAGAATTAAGTAGTAGGTGGACGTGAGGGTGAAGAGAAATGTAAGACTCTCAGGAATGAAAGTATGAATGCTATGTTAGAATCCGCGAGACGGATTCGAAACATGAAAGAAGTTAAAGTATGAATGCTATGTTAGAATCCGCAAGACGGATTCGAAACATGAAAGAAGTTAAAATATGAATTCTATGTTAGAATCCGCGAGACGGATTCGAAACATGAAAGAAGTTAAAGTATGAATGATGTGTTAGAATCCGCGAGATAGATTCGAAGCATGAAAGGAATAAAGTATGAATTACCTGTTTGAATTCACGAGGCGGATTCAACACATGTAAGGAAGAAAATGTACGAATGATATGTTTGAAACCGCTAGATGGATTCAAACATAGAAGGAATGAAGGGTATGGATGTTACGTTTAAATCCGTGGGACGGATTTAAAACATAAAAAGGATGTAATGAATGCCTTTATAAGTAAGCATGAATGAGAAGAGGTACGAGCGTGTACCACAATACATATACAATAATTAAGAAACGTTAGTTTGGCCTTGAAAGGTCAACTTGCGAAGGTAGGCGAAATAAGTGACTAGAATTAAAGAATTGCATGTGAGAAATGAAATGTGTGACACGTTATAGCGTGTATGTAAGGAATTGTAGAATGAACGTTTGAATGAAAAATGCTAATTGCTAAACTTGCTGATAAGAATTATAGAAGCCTTGATGTGATGAAACCAATCGAATTGGTGGAAGGATGCGTACGAGTGAAGGCACGTTACACGGGTAAATGAAATCTAGCCTGGTACGGCTAGCACTCGTGAAGAATGTGGACAGATCTGATTTTCGGATCACTAAAGTATGGAAGGAAATCGAGGTTAGTAAAATGTGTAATTCATGTTGGATAAGTATGAATTGGTAGGTTGAGAAAGACCTTTGAAATGACTGATAGGATATAAAAGACGGCAAGTATCGTTAAGAAATACTAACTTTGATGCTCGGCTTGTTGGCCATGTTCATTTGAACAAGACATTGTAGAAAGGATATGCATGGCATAAATAACGATAGTAACCATGGAAATAATGCTTGGTCTTCGTGATTGAAGTACGGATAATTAAGTTTAAGAAGGGTGATTTTAGTTGTAATAATAAGTCCTTGAATGATTATAGTATGCGTATGGTAATATATCGACCCTTCTTATGAGCTTAAAGGTAATCGGAAGTAATGATAGTAATGGGATGTTTAGGATGACTCATAGTGAACAAAATGAAAGATAGCATATGATGTATGAGTAGTATGAAATAAATCGATTTATTTCGATTAGCAAATATATGAATGTAATATGCTTAAATAGGAAGTTAGAAACAAAACGCAGACTTAGGTTTGTACGATTAATAATTATATACAATTGGAATAAATTCGATGAATGAAACGTTAGTGATGATATGTGTTAAGAGCTAGTATTATAAAGTAAAAGACACTAATAAGAGCTCTGGAGCAGAATCTGACATAAGTATAACTATGAAAGTAATTTACTTAATATAAGGGCATAGGAACGATGTGTTACGTTCACGCATGAATAAAACATTTGCCAAGATCCCGAATGCGTTTAGGTTGTAGTAAGTATTGTGGATGAACAACTTGAAAGGGGTAAGAGTAGAATTGGTCTAGTTTGAATGAGAAAGGTTTCGGGGACGAAACCTTATTTAAGGGGGGTAGACTTGTAACACCCCAAAACCCGAATGTTTATATTCGTATGTTCCTATAGGACATAACATGAGATAAATAACTAGGCTATTTAACCTAGTTAAAAGGGGTAGCTAATAATAATAAAGGAATGAATCCTTAGGGGGCAAACATGTTAAAAATAGAACTTTAATGGTTAATTAGGGTTAAAACACAAACACACACACATTCAGGTGTGTGTGTGTCGCGTGGATCAGGAAGGAGAAAAGGGGGAAAACCCCTAATCATCATAAATTTAGCAAATTCAAGCCCTAGATGTGATCTTGAGTCCATGCATGTCTCAATTTTGGATCATCTATGCATTCTTGAACACAAGGTAAGTAAAATTTTGGTGTTTGATGACTTTGAATGTGATGGGTTATATTGTAAATCATGAATTGGTATGAAATTGAGTATGAGTAGGTGTTAATGTCATGATATAGAACCAAGATTATACATGGTTTGGGCTAAATTGATGATTAGAGGTGAAACCCATTTGTTTTGGTAAGAATGATGACTTGAATGATCATCCATGTTTAATTAATCATGTATTTTGATTGTATGATGGATTCTTGTTAGGGGAATTGAAAGAAATGTGATACTAGTATGTTTGATGTTTATGCATGTATGATTCATGTTGATTAGAAGGAAGAAATTGATGAATTATGTATGAGATTAGAAGGATATGCATGAACTAGTTGTACGTTATGCTTAAAAGGTGGTACGCACACCAATCGTATGATAAAATGTATATATTGTCGTCCGTATAGTCGATTATGATGTTACGGGTATATAATGATAAGTCGAAAGTTAAATTAAATGAATCGTTGACTTCTAAAAGTCAACTGGGTATAAGAAGAATGGTTAGACGTGTTGTCATAATTGTAAGATTAGAGTAAGTTATACGGTGCATGTTAGACTTATGTGTGTTTAATGCGATGACATTATGAATTACATGAGTGCAAACGGATATGGGTATGACTATATGAGTTACGTTTGTTAGAAATGACTAATGATATGACCGTTAACATGTACAAATGAGTATGCTAATAAGAGCGTGATTTCGATGAAATGGAAGCATAGGAATCACGTCGAGATGAGCTCAAGCACGAGGTGTTAACGGGCCAAGAGGAGGCAAGAGATCGGATACGAGCACGGACGCATAAGGTAAGTTATTTCGTAATCACATCTTAGTTGCTTATGTAAAGTTATATGCAACTTAATTAAATATGATAATTGAGGTCAAATAGGAATGAATTGTATGATGACGATGAAGTATTAAACGGATCTTAGTTTTGATCCGAGCAAGGTATGTGTGATTAAGAATTGTAGCTAAGTAGTAGGATTGGTTACTTATGCAAGGAATTCCTTTGTTGTTAATGATAGAGCGAAATTGACACAAATGCCCTTGATAGGTATATCGGGCAAACGACCTTAAATGTCTATTGGAAACAAGCGAATCGATTAGAGTAATGTTTTGGTCATGTGTGAAAGCGAAGAGTATGGTTTTGTATGTCATAGACCATTTAATGCGCAAATACCCATAACGGGTCAAATAATTAGAAAATGATAATAAGCCGAATGCGCGTAAGGTAGAAAGTGAGTTTTTGGCTGACGGGTTATTTGACTGTCTACGGGGGTTTTTGGCTACGGGTAATTGCAAGGGCAGTCGCCGACGCCCTCCCCAAGTTCAAAAACCTAAAAATTTGTTATTTAAGTTGATTTATGTATCGTAGGCTTCGGTTTGTTATCCGTGGACTACGGCGGACTTTCCAAACATGATTTTGATGGTTCCTTAGATGTTTATGGGCTATAAATCTAAGTCTAAGTCCCATGTAATTAATGTGTGATTATGTAAGAAGTATGTGAGAGCTTGTATGTGTATATATGGGTATGTACATCTGTAGATGTGTATATATATGTATGTGTGAAGGTACGTCTGAGTGTATGTATGAACGTGAAGATATGGGAAGGTATGTATGCATGTGGATGTCTACGTATGTAAGCATAAAGGTATGTATGGGTATATAAGGGTTCGGTAAGATCTTGAATGTGTAAATGTGAGTATGCATGTATGTAGAAACGTAGGGACGTATGTACGTATGTAGATGTGTGTTTACGTATATATGAAGATCCGTATGTACGTATGCGTGTTCGTAGAGATGTATGAATGTAAGTATGTATGTATGCGTGTATGTAGAGATGTATGAATGCATGTAAGTATGTAGATGTGTATGTATGAATGTAAGGGTGTATGTATGCATGATTTCGATACGTTGAGGATTAACGTTATTAATAGTGTGCCTGGAGAATGAACATTAATGCAGATACTTTATCGAAGACTCACCAGGGACTTGATATATGGATGTAATGCTTAAAGATAGACATATAATTGGAATGGGATGTGTACGTGATTGAATCTTGCTTATGTATTGTGCACTAATGTTATGAATGTATGTGGTGAGTGCAGGTTGTACGAATCACGGGCGGTTATTACAAAGATTAGAGATCGAAGACCGAGTCACAAGATAGATTGTACGGGAATAATTGAGTATGTGTTTTAGCAAACAGGACTTACACTTTATTTTTGTAAAAGATACATATTAAAACGAACTTTCAATTAAGTCAAGATGTTGTAATGAAAGAATTTTTTTTATGGCACGAATTTCCGCTGCGACTTTTTGTTAAATACGTATTAGGGTCTTACACTTCAGGTGCTTGAAACGTCACTCAAAAAACACTCAAGGTGGCTAGTTTTGAAAGATGGTATGGTAAATGGCTAGTTTTGTTATTTTCCCTAAAAAGATTGATAGGGACAACTTTTCATTTTTTCTAAAAAAATATCGCACTTTTAGAGTTTCATTCCAATATGTATTGTTGATCTCACATCGTGTTAGTGTTTCTTGTTTTTACAATTAAGTTGTCTAGATTACTAGGCTTGATAGTTTCAGTTGTTCTCATCATTTTTAGTGTTTATGCGATTGTTTGAAGTTCAGATTTGATTCATTTTGTATTTCCTCTGATAAAACGTTCTTATAATAAATATTTAAGGAGTGTTAATTTTGACATGGTATCATAACTCAAGTGACCTCTCTCGATCGATTATAGTTGTTGTCTATTCGAGTAGATTCTCTAAGTTAGTTCTTGTATGTCATCTGTCATTCATAAAAAGTCCCATTATTCCTTGTGGCTTGTTGCAGACCCCAACCACTTCACCACTACCTTATTGGCGTCATTGGATCAATTAATGGATCTAGATTATAAAATTCACTAAAAAGCATAAAAATAAAAACGCTAATATCCAAAACATAACAGCACCCGCTAACACACCTTTGTATTTTGTATTCTTTCCAAATTCAAATAACCATCAACTGCATTCAGTGAATCTCCCATTTCTGATTCAATCCATTATTCTGTAAAACAGAATCCATTTACGGTTACGGTGGTTAGTGGCGGAAGTGGTGGTCGGAAGAGTATATCTCAGTTTCGGCGATGGTGGTGATGTGTTACTCGTTCCAAGGACAGCGGCGATCATGGGGAAAAATCTGATAGAGAGGAGATTAGGAGTTGTGCATTGCAGGTTTTTGGATTATTTATGATGAAGGCGATGGTGGTGCCGTGTTATTAGTTCTGACGACAGCGAGGTGGGCGTGGGAGAGATCTAATAGAGACGAGATTTGGAGTTGTAAGTTGCAGGTTTTTGAAATAAGATACAGGGCTTTTACGATAAAAAGTAGACAAAATTGCATAAATCAACCTTTATGTTACACCTAAACTGCATTTCATACCTTTCACTATTAAATCGATAAAACCCAACCTTTATGTTCATGTTTTGATACTGGGATCAACCTTTAACACTAAAACCGTTAGATTTCTTGGTTAAGTCACTCACATGCAAACCATGTGAGGGTTTTTAGTCTTTATAAATCCTTATTTAAATGTATAATATTTAAAAAAAATAAACCACAACAACCCACCATGAACCACCATTTTCTTCTCCAGTAACCACTAACAACCCTCCGGCGACTCAAATCCAGTTACAAGTCTAACGAGTCAAAGTTTTCTCTGGCGAGTTCAAAGTTTTGCACGTACAACTCCGGCGACGTCACCCTTCACATTTGCAGGCACAAATCAAACCAGGTTCATGTCTCCAGCGAGTCAAACCAGGTTCACATTGAAGGAGATTGTGGTGATCGAAGATGATGAGAAAATGATCGGTGTGATGTGTACCACTTGGTTTGATAGATAAATAACCCGTTGAGTGGGTCAAACTCAAAAGAAAATAGCAAGAAACATGAGTAGAAATCAGATACAGAAGCTTTGCTATAATTTTCTCATATCCTTCATAATGCAAAAAAGGGGTAAGGTTATTGTAAAAAAGGTTAAAAGTGTGAGAAGTGTGAGACATATTGTGGAGATGACATGTGTCCTCAATCTAAATTAATTCAAAAGGGTAAACAAGTAATTTTATCATTGATTCAATTAATTCAAAACCTTCCATAACCGCCACCTTATTTATAGGAACATGATTTTTTAAAAAGATCGATATAAAACACTACGAATAACACTGTAACCACCATTCAGCACGTATATAACACCATTCAATAATTATATAACACAATTCAATAAGTATATAACACCATTTTAAAGATCTCTATAAAAACACTACGAATAACACTGCTAAATCACTATTCAGCACATATATAATCAATAAGTACATAACATCATTCAATAATTATATAACACCATTCAACAGGTATATAACACCATTCAATAAGTATATAACACTATTAAAGACACTACCTCCATTTCCAGAATGTGTTCTTAGTATAATGTTCATAGTATGGTTATTGTACATGGTGTTTTAAACCTGCATGTATGGTGTTTTACATCTGCATGCTAGTAGATGTTTCAGATTCCATATGTTAAAACACCATGGTGTTTTAAAACCTATATTCCAGTAGATAAAAAAACACCACACTTTCCAGTATGTGTTTAAAACACCACGCTTTGAATCACAATACAATTAAAACACCACTGTATGAACATAGACAAAACATCATGGACTAAACATCTGATCGAAACATATTTTTTTCTCTATATAAGTATAGCAATATGGTACTCATATTAAAGATTAAAAAACGCTTGTTGTTATGGTGTATTTTTTTTAAAAGTTACGTATAAAAAGTTATCGACGTTTAAAAAAGACTGGGGGAAGTTGCATGTGCATTAATGTTAGTTTCTTAATTTAAAAATGTTAAATTTACTTGTATACCCTTAATTTAGAAAATTAATATATTTAATAGTAAACATTATTTATAATTTTGCCATTATGATCTCAACCAATAGATCAAAGATCTAATGGTGTAGATTCTTTCTTACATTTCTCACAAAAAACCCTTTTTTTTACAGGAACCTCTACCTGCAAAAGAGTACAATATAAATAAGAAAACATGTACGTGGGCAACGTTAAAAGTAGCACTAGACTAGGTAGTGGGAATCTTCACCTCCTTTAATTAAGGAACACATAAAAGACTTGGTAAAATAAACAAAAGAGACGTTGGAGGAATGAACTGCAATTTCCACGTGCATTTGCATGACTCCGTTCAAGCTAGGCACGTAACACGGTGATGCGGCAATGAGAGACTGGTGATGATGGTGGTGGTATCACCGTTCGTACAATCTCCTGACGCCACTGTCACGTTAACAACATCCTCCAAACCCAATAGATACTGTCAGAGGCGTCTCTGATAATTCACATACTCTGTTCGAGATTGAAAAAATGTGCCCTTCTATTATGTTTTGTTATTATTTAAAAAAGATCAAATCAGTACCGGGCTTAACAAACCTAATTCCAAGTGGGCTAAATTCTAATCTATAAAAAATGATTTGCAAATGGGCCTATATTGAAAGTGGTATGTGTTTACTATTTAAAAAAAATAACATATACGTATCGGATTTTTTTTTTAAATCGCATGCCATTCGAAATCGTGGGCCTTGTGCGGAGGTCCTCCCCGCACACCATCAAAGCCTCCCATGGATACTGTGAACCACAGTCTTCAACTAGGGATGGCAATGGGTCGGTTTTGGGATGGGTTTAGGTAATCCCAAACCCAAACCCGGTTAGATAAGCTTGTCACAAACCCGTCCCAAAACCCGTCGGGTTTCTAGCGGGTAAATACCCATCGGGTATCGGGGATACCCGCGGGTTTCAGGTAAACCCGTTAATTTAAAAAGATTACTCGTTGGGTATACTCATCTCAAAACCCATCGGGTATTTATATGGTAACTACTAACCGGTTACATTTTGTATTGTCATTATAAAAATATATATCAAATAACTACAATGTATATGAAATGGAATACCTATATGTGTAAAAAATGGATGTATCATATATATACATATTTAATAATATAAAATAAATTATACCGGGTATACAATCGGGTAAACGAGTACACTTTATCGGGTAATTGGGTCGGGTAAACGGGTATATCACTCAATCCCAAACCCGTCCCAGACCAGCGAAAAAAATAAAAACTATTCCCAAACCCTATTAACCGACCCCAAACCCGTCCCAAATGTGTCGGGTTTCGGGTTTACCCAGCGGGTTCGGGTTTGATTGCCATCCCTATCTTCAACTAACGCATCAGGGACCTTAATTGCTTCTGTATTGTGCAGCTCTGAAATGTGTTGAATTGCTCATCTGTTTTCTTAGTCTTCTCTTTTTGCCGTTGATGCTCTGTTCTAACTATGTTAATAGTTTAGGATGCTTTTTTTAACAACCAATGAATTTGATATGATCAAAGGAGGATCTGATTAGCTAGGTTACATGATCCTGATATTTTTTATACAATTTTCTTGAATTTTGATGAAAGTTAGGTTACTGTGATGCAACTTTGTAACAAATAATTGCTTGATATTTTGCCATTCATAATCCTAATTTCTAAATAATTGCTTATGTTTGCTTTTGTATGGTGATGGTTTTAACTTTTAAGCCAATATATACTAGTTAATAAAGTGTGGCACATTTAGGCGAGAAAGGCATCACTTCTGACGGTGTGAGGCGAAAAGTGTGGCAAAGAGATACTGAGAACACGGAGCGGCGGAGCATGAGCAGATAAGCGTCGGTTGGCACGAAGAGAGTCGTTGGACTGTTCTAGGTGGTGAGTCAGAGAGTGAGATGATGTGGTTGTCGGAGTCGATGAAGATAAGATGCCGCTGGTGGCGGTGGCTGTCGGAAAGTGTGGTGTTAACCAGGGATGAAGATGGCAACCTTAAAATGATTAAAAGAATAATTAAGGGGTGGTTTATATAAAAAAACCATTAAAATATAATTGAAATGACATTAATACCCTCACATGCTTTACCTGTGAGGTGACTTAACCAAATAATCTAAGAGTGTTAGTGTTAAAGGTTGACCCCTGTATCAAAACGTGAACATAAAGGTTGAGTTTAGCCGATTTTATAATCAAATGTATGAAGTGTAGTTCAGGTATAACATAAAGATTGATTTGTGCAATTTAGGCTAAAAAGTAAATGGACAAAAATTGTCACGGCCCCCGGCCCGGTTTTACCCGTTTCAGGAGTCGCGGGACAGAAAAACCCGTGGTAATTGATATGTTGGCAGCGGAATTTATAACATGATCTTTTAAAACTTGAAAATGCCCAATTTATTTTATTTCATAATTTGGGGATAACACGCGTAATTTACAATAAAGGTGATTTCACTGGGAAACCCCCGTTTTACAAAAACATGTTTCTTTATTTTATTGAGCCACTTCTTCAAGCTTGCAGTGCTACATGACACTTTTTCCTTGATCACAACAGATCACCTAAAACATGTTTTAAAAAGGTTTTATCAGCAGGGAAATACTGGCGAATCACTCAAGTTGCACAAAATGACACATTGTTATAATATACAGTATTAAGGGTGATTATATTGTTTTTATCTACCAATTACCCCAAATCGGTATTTGTCACTCGATAGTATCTGTGACTATGGTCAGATCACCCATTGGCTAACCCGTTGTCCAATGGTGACATGTATCAAGTAATGTATACAAAACCCCACATACCGGTCGTAATTGAAGATTACAAAGACTTAATCCCTGTAATTATAACTTTGAAAATAAATAGGGTTTTGAAAACAATTTGATAAAAAGAGAATGACTCACATTGCAAGTTTAGACGGGCAGCGTTTAGCCTACTGATTTTAGCCTGGTTAACCTAATTCAAATAACAATGCACACGAAAACTAGGTCAGTAACTTAATACAACTTTTACGACAACTCACGAGATCAAAACCTTCACGAGGAATGACAAAGTATAGCCCAAATACGGGCAACACTTAAACATCCATCGGATTGGTTTTTATCGATCGGACATTGAATCGTAGCAGTGATCGAGTTATTACCCTGTTATCACGACAGAATTTCGTGCTTGTGTGTGTTTTTGGACTAAACAGATGATATCTCAGCGTACAAATTGAATTTTAACGTCGAACCAACGCCAAAACACAAGTGCCAACCCCTGGGATTTATACTGAAAATTGGTCCATGTCGCGTGGCGCGACGTGTGCTCTTCTAGCATAGGGTTGCTTCGTGTATTTGTAGCTTAGATGAGTCGACAGTTCGAAGAAATTCGCGTTTTACAACAAACTGTTAAGATAATATCAATTAGGGAATACCCCCCCCCCCCCCTTGAGTTTTAGGGATCCTGATCCTAGTTCCGATTGTTCTGAAAATTTTAGGGGTCATGCAATATTACTTGGGGGTCTCAATTAGGGTTTCCTATTGGACATAATAAAATAAAAAATAGTCATTTTAATGAGAGTTGTTACAAAAATGCCATTCACCTTATATTTTAAAAAGACACACGTCAATACCATATAAATAGAGACCAATTTTGGAGTTGTAAGTTGCAGGTTTTTGAAATTTGATATAAGGCTTTTTGAGATAAAAAGTAAATGGACAAAAACTGCCCCTTCACCTTACATTTTAAAAGACACATGTCAATACTATATAACTTCTTAGACTTCTCACCAAAACCCAACTTTCTATTTGATCCTTACTCTACAAATTAAATCCTTTCTTTGGTTTTGTCTTCGTTCATATGCACAACACAACAGCCAAACAAATTGTTGGTGAAATACAAATTAATTGGTTGGTTTCGATGATCTTCGATTAACTGGTTTGGCTTAATTGCAACTCCTTTTCAGGTTTGGCTATACCAATTATTGGCAAATCAGAGTTTAAACACACATGAGATTTTTGAGAACTCTTCTCGACATTTTTTTCAAATGAAAAACTGAATCAAAAATTACAATAATCCTACTTTTAATGGTAAACATACCAAAAAAAAAAAAACGAATAAAATAAACTATTACAATAAATTATCGCCTCATTCAAACTTCAACACGTTAATTCTCACTAACTTATCAAGATTAACCCTTTTGACAAGGTTCACCTTTTTCAAAACCCAAGCGTTTGACTTCTCAAAAGGTTGCTTTTTGGACAAACCTGCCTTCCGTGGGAGATGGTCTTGATCGTTTCCTTCGTCCATGTAGCTTTAGTAAGCTAGCCAATCAATTTTTCGAGCAAAGTAGGCAACATATCCAAAAGATCGATAAATGAGTGATGAATCGGGTTCAAAAAAGAAGTATAACAGTTTAAAGAAATGTTACAAAGATGAAAGTGTTAATTGCGCTACAAATCAAGTTTCACCAAGAAAAGAAGCTAATAGCAATGTTAATTGCCTAAAATTAGTACCAGGAGTTTAAAAAAGAAGTCAACAGAAGTCAATGAAGAGATTAAATCAAAGACCAAATCCCAATCTCAAACAAAAACGTTAGGAATCCCAAACCAACAAGCACCGAAGATAATAATAAGTTTTCAATGATTTGGAAACATGAGAGAAAAACTTACAAATATAGGAAATTTATGTACCAAGGAAATATAAATATAGTAAGCTGTAAACTTTATGTCATTATGTGTTTTTAAAGTTAAAAGTAAAAAACAAAAACTACCAAACCCCCTTTCATCAGTTATTCTTTCACATCATAATCATCATCAGTCAAACTTCTTATCTAAGATACTTCATGCCTTCACCATCATCTTTTGTTCTTAGATCAAATCTTGTTTTAAAAATTTTTGAACTTTTTATCATTTGCTGTTCATTGAACTATATTGATCGCCACCAAAGAAAATGATAATTAAGGAACAAATAAGCGATTGTATTATTGGACTTCGAACACAATTACAAGAATTGAAAATGAACCTAAAACAAACAGTTCTTTTATTATTGAACAACACAATTTACGTTAGTTTGGTATCGAACCAAAAATAATCTAACCCAACATAACATCAAACCTTTATAAGACTTCCATGTGACTTAACTAAGACTTCTGGCCATTTAGGCACGATGATCATAGACCGAATCGACCTACAACATCTCATCTATTTTTTATTTATACAACACACATCATATTCAAAAATCCCCCTTTTTAATCTATGACGAACTCATTAACGCTAAGAACGCCTATACGGTTCTAGGGCTTGTGATCCTCTCTACCGTGGGGAATGTGGTGGGTGACGGTGGCGAAGAGTTGATAGTGGTGATGATACGGTTTGGGTTTTGTGAATAGAAGATATTTGGAGATTAAATATTTTAAGAAGGGATAAGGAGGGAAACATGATTTTTTTAGAGTTTAGAAAAGATAAATACAATAACGCCTGTCATAAATCCTTTAGATTTTATGACACACTTTTGTACATCATAAAATCAGTGTGTGTCATAATTCGCGTGCCATTAAATGAAACTTGGGAACACAATGTAAAGGTATACTATCTAGTAGTGACTTTTGGCCTGAGAAGCCGCGACTTCAATTAAACATGTAGATTGCATTTGAATAACCAACATCGAGTGGCTTTACATATCATGTGTAACATTGTATCACTATATTGTTTTTCCATATGAAGGCTGTGTACTCATACTTAGGCAGTTGGTTAACATCCTTAAAATGTGACTTTTGGTCTATAGAGAAAGATGACCAATAATGATATGAAATATTTACCAAAATCATAAACATCATCCCTTACCTACAAAAATTGGAGTTCAAGTTATATCTCAGGGGTCAAATAATCAAATTAAGCAATTAGAGATGTACCACCCACATGAAGGTCATGTAGCACCAACCCTCTTCATTTCATCAGAAATTACACATGTCACATTGTGTTATAAACCCTCATTTCTTTCATCCAAACACAATCCATCTACCAAATATGTTGTGGACTAGTATTATTCTGGCTTGGATCTGCCTTTTGGTAGTGGTTTCCAACGGCCAATCGCCTGCGGCTTCACCATCAACTACGCCTGCCACTGTACCACCCCCTTCAACCACCCCAGTTCCGCCAACACAACCACCACCCGCCACCCCTCTATCGTCCCCATCCCCTAAAACTCCTCCAGCTTCTGCCCCATCTGTCCCACCACCTCAAATCCCACCACCACAACCGCCAGTGGCTCCACCCGTATCCGCTCCATCTACTCCACCACCACCATTGCCAGCCCCAACACCACCACCACCATTGCCCGCCCCAACACCACCACCGGTTGTCCCACCACCTGTTGTGGCTCCAGCTCCAGCACCAGCAACTCCACCGCCAGCACCAACTCCTCCACCACCAACACCATCATTAGCTCCAACGCCTGTTAGTGTTCCACCGGCCCCAACACCTGACACAAGTCCCTCCCCTGCACCAGCTCCTAGAAGACACAGGCACAGGAGGCACAGGCACAAGAAACATCATGCACCAGCACCTGCACCGGTCCCTAAGAGCCCTCCAGCCCCACCAGTGGCTGCAGATTCTGATGATACTGCACCAGCACCATCACCAATACTTAATCTGGTAAGTTTCCTACATGTTTCACAATCAAAATGTCACTTTACATGCAAAAAAGCACATAAAATATATGATTTTACTGACCTTTTGCTTTCTTTGATCACAGAACAATGGCAGAACACTCTTTCAAAAGGGAGTCAGATTTGGATTTCTGGTCACTGTTCTACTCGTTCTCCTGATTTAGCTTCATACGATCTTGAAGAAACGAACACGATTCAAAAATCAAGTTTTTAAATGGAATGAAGATTGTAACAATCAACATTTTTTCCTTAAATTGATTTCTTTTAATTTTAATGCTATATTGATATATAATTTTGCACTTGTAATTACTCCGGATTCTTTTTGAATGCAAGTATAAAGTTCATGTGAATTCGCATATTTCATGAAGATTTGCTCTAGCAATTAGCAAAATTACATGGAAATATAAGGATTTGGGACCAATAGGTTCTAGGTTCCATTCCCACATGGGGGTTTTCCATATTGTTTAGGTTTTCTCCTGAATTGATGTATAGATTTTATGTCTAGTGAATATGGATATGATCAGGTGGTTCCACTGGTGGTACGATGATGCTCTAATGGTCCGTCAGTGATCCAAATTTGCCCGATTTATACTTTTTATGTTACAGTGTTACACACATTAAGAGATACGGTTTACATGTAATTTTACCGTCTAATAAAAAGAGGTGACATGCTCAATATATTACCACTAAGATATTTAAATATTTAAAGAAATTTATAGATAGCCATCAAATTAGTTTTTTTTTTAAATAGAACTTCAATAAAAACACATATCTGATCTAAACGGGCAAAAGGCTATACACAACAAACACTCCCGGCCCAAACAGACAAATAGGCAGAAAATTACAACATATACATCGGGTATTTACACCAATCACCCCAACTAATACTATAACATGACGTTCTATTTTTAATCCAATGATAATACCCTCTTGATTTAATCTCCTTAACAAACTCCTGCGGGCTTCGGCTGATTTGCTTGAAAACCAATTCGTTCCTACCTTTCCAAATACACCAGCATGAAATAATAACCAAACCTTGAATGATACTCTTAGCTTTTTTTCCAACTTGAGAATAATTATGGATATCCAGAATGTCTTTGAAGTTGAAAATAAATATCGGGGGTATTTTACACCACACACTTATCTCCGACCAAACCCGCGTCGCCATAGGACATGCAGTGAAAAGATGCTCCACCGTTTCCTCAGCCTCGTTACAAAAAGGGCACATAACTGATATAATGTCAACATTCCTTCTTCTTAAATTCACTCTCGTAGCAAGTCTATCCAAATTACCTCTCCAAGCCACAATGTTGCATTTAATAGGCGCCCATTTGCATCACTCAAAATTAGGAAGCTTACTATTTCCCCTTCGTCAATTAAAGCCTTTTTAACTATCTTCAGTCTTCACCGAGAAGCCGTCTTAGCTATCTTCCTTCCAGACCTACCTATCCCTAGAATTGCTAAGAGTCACCTTATTTGAGGT
The DNA here is from genome assembly GCA_030545235.1 of Helianthus tuberosus. Taxonomy (NCBI): domain Eukaryota; kingdom Viridiplantae; phylum Streptophyta; class Magnoliopsida; order Asterales; family Asteraceae; genus Helianthus; species Helianthus tuberosus. Next base: position 181,917,971 of record CM060443.1, read on the forward strand.
CTCTCTGCATTCCTGCCACTCCTTTGTCTCCACGTCCGACTCTGGCATTCTAGACCAATACCAATTGAAACCGCCATTTCCCCTGTTCCTCTCTGTCCTGTATGCGACCCTGCAAGTTTTACACAGTTCCAACCCGAACAAATGTGGTCATCTTTCCAAAAAAGGCCTATCTCCCTCCCATGTGTCAGTCCAGAACCTAATATCCTCCCCGTTCCCAATCTTACCCAAGATAAAATGGTTTAAACCATTCCCTTTTATTTTAATATGGTTAAACGATTTCACGATATTTTTCCAACGCCCTCCCAAACTACCATTACAAGGAAGAAAACTTCTCTGAATTAAATTACCATGACAAGCATCGACCACTTTCCTCCATAAGTTTTGATTTTCCACCCTGTATCTCCACCCCCATTTAACCAAAAGGGCCTCATTAACCTCTTTAATGCGACCGATACCCAATCCCCCTTTAGATTTAAGCGACGCCACCTAATTCCAAGCCACCCAATGATTGTTAAGGGAAAACTGCCACTCATGAACCCGTCATGATTGTGAAGGGAGTCGGAACACTTGACAAAATCCAATCAGGTAGGCCTTACTCGACTAGGCCTTACTCGACTGGTAACACCAACGCTGGTCGTTCGAGTAGGGGTGTTCGGGTAGCATGTTTGGGTAAATGGGATTTGTGGCCATTGCCTACCAACCAATGGCCAACTGTAGGTTTTTTTTTTTTTCACTTTATTAATTATACAAAACCTATATATACACACGCATAATTTTAACATAGTTTTTTATCACCACTCGCATCTCTATTGAAACTTTTACACTCATATCCTCCCAAATATTTTACACACTATCTGATTTTCAAGATGATGAAATTTTCATTTCACCGCTCAATATCACACTCCATATACTTTTGCTAAAAAAATACATTTATCCCTAACATTTGTTCATCTTAAAAAAAAAACCTTCACACATGAAGAGACCGGTGAATTAACCTCTCTTAGTTAATTACTGTTTCATCATTGGCAATGGTTAACCAAGGGAGGTTAATTTACTGGTCTCTTCAACACAACACATCTCATTTCCATATCTATCTCTAATCAATTTAATAATAACTATTTGTTTTTCTTTTTTATTGTTTCCACTTACAAAAGAAAAAATATGAAGAGTAAATATAATGAGTGAAGATTGAATCTTTACAATTAGGGAATTACTATAGCTTTCCTAAATTTGTTCCTTATTTTAAGGATTCTAATGGAATAGTAATTTAGTTGATTTTCCTAGATCATTCCCTAAAACTAAGAGATGAGGTGTAAATGGAGATGTGGTCAATGCTCTCTATGACTTGTTATGACCTAATGTGATTAGGTATAGAATAAAACAACTAATTAACACATGACATTGCTTATTAAAGCCTATTAGACTAGAGGGTATGGGGAGGCTCATCCCTATGAGGATGGGCCGCTACGTAGGCGCCACATCACCATCCCATGGAGGATGGACCTCCTTGTATTTTGAGGGGGGGTGGAGGATGATCCTACCCCACCTAATTATTTTATAATTTTCTAACTTTTTTTTTGTTAACTTAATAAAAACATCATAAAATTTAAAAAAAACAACATAAAACAACATAATTAAATTCATTTCATAACATAAAAAATACATTTCCTAAAAATTAAAATTACTAATCCTAGAAACGGTAAACATAAAAACGAAAAAAAAATAACGTACTATTAAAAAAGTAAACAACCTACGACGTCCATTTTTTCTCAACCTCCTCTTTCATCCTCCGATAAACCTCGCGTTCATCCTCCGGAACCGAGTCGAGATCCAACCTCATAATCCTAAAATCCTCCGCTCGAGCATAGTCGGCCGACACGGTTTTCTTGTGACTATATTTTTCGGCCGCGAGCTCTTTGAACGAACGGAATTCGGTTATCAACTCGTCCATTTTCGAAGCCGCCCCCGAGCCTGTGACAACCCGCACTAAACCAGGTATCCGTACGACTTAATTAATGATTAATTACTGCTTAATTACTGTGCTTGTTTGAACTAGCTGATGAACTGCTACTTGATATCTGATACATGTACTTACTTGCATCATACTTTACTTATCGTCACTACATTACTTACATACAGAACACTAGTGACAACCATGATGCACAAGAAGCACAGTAGCACAATACACGGATACCCAGTGAACATGCTGATATAACCAGCATCAGGCAGACACTGCCTCTAAGGCCTGTAAGAGCCTGAAATGTTTTGCTACACTAGCAGTGAGTGTAGGGATATAAGGATTGTGGAACTGCGTCTCTAGGAATAAGTTACAATGACCGGATGTGCCTAAAACGTACTTTAAGTACAAAACACAGCACTTTAATAAATAACCCAGCTTCTAGCTGACTAGTAAAGTGCCAAAACATGGGGAAAATACTACTAGACACTTTCTAAAGTGTTGGAATTAAATTGTGTCACTAAAAATAACAATAACGACACTTTAAAGCTTTATAAGCGCTTTAACGGATTACTATCCAACCAAACAACCGGACTATACCCGGAACATGAAAATATTATTATTTTCCTTATCTATATTTTTCTGAGCCAGTTAGGGTCCCTGATTACCCTAACACCCGCTTTAAAGCACTAAACATCACTAACTAAGTTAAACACTTAACTAACCTAATTAACCTAACTAAACACCAACTAATCTAGTTAGAATCGGTTAGAACCCCCCCCCCCATCCTAACCGGCCCCAAACCTTGGGGAACACACTAGTACCATCCTTGGATTATTTTAATCAATTGCCTAAAATCTAGAGAACACAAGAACCATGGGATAATACACTATGTTTTGTCTATAAAACCTAAGCTAAACACATGAGATTATTATCACTTTTCAACTTCACAAAAATCACTCTCTCCCTCCCTTACTCATTCTCGGCCGAACCCCACTCTTACATCCATCATACTTTCGGTTCTTGATCATCACATTCCAAGCATCTACAAACATCAAAGGTCGCATATTAGGAGTCTTGGTGCACTCGGAGTTCGAAGGACCTCGTTACTTAGCTTTTATCCACGCGTTTTTCATCAAGAATCTTCCCTAGCCTTGAGCTAGAGGTATAACACTTAAAACTCATTTTTGAACTTATCTAAAGTGGTTAAAAGGATTTTTGTCGGTTAAAACTCGAAATCTTATATGTTGAAGCATTAAAGTCTACTAAAAACTCTAAAAATGGTGGTTAATAACATATAAGTGGTGTAAAAGTTGTAGTATTTGAAATATGTGCTTATTTAGACCCGATCTATGTTGTGGTAGCTCGGATCACCGTTTAACCCGGTTTGGTAAGATCATGGATCTTAACATAAGCTTGTTTTGAAATAATACAAGGGTTAAAGGGTGAAACTCTACCACACATGAAACCATGAACTTGTGTAAAAATGTTTTAACTTGTACAAAAGTGTTTAAAACTAGTAGATCTACGTATCTACAACCGGTATTTTCAAAGGACCACGCGTCAAAGAAATCATGTTTTCTAAAAGACGGATCTTACACTAACAAACATGATTTTTATAAACCACAAGTGTGTAAACACTTGTGAAATGAAAAGATCCGACAAAGAACTAGTTTTGTCAAATGTTACTAGAAGTTGTAAAGACGGATTTCTCTAATCACAAGGTTTTTACGAGATCAAAGTTACTTTATATAAAGATCTACAAATATAAAGGGGATTTACACTATAGCTGGGGAAAAAAAACAACAAGTTCATGCGATTATGCGATTTACATACTTGTCGACTAGTTTGATGTGTCGGAAATTGTTTGATTGAATAAAGAAGTTGTTGATTTGATTTGTTAAAAGAAAATGATACGCTTGAAAGCGTGGCCACCTCCAGTTACAGAGGAAACTCTGGCGAAATTTTTCTAAAAACATAACACTTAGAATTATTTACACAACAAGTGTTAGAATTATTTTTGACATGTTTCCGAAACATAAATTTCGCCATGACTTTATTTACTAAATATTCGGAGGTGGGATTTTCACAAAATTTAACGTGATAAATATATATTGTCACAACACTGTTTATGATTATTTTGTGAAAATACATAAATATTATTTTTAGGAGTAAAAAATAATATTTACAAATGTTAACGAATCCAAAATAATACGAACGCTTTCACATGAATATATAAGTTACACCGGTAATTATATTACCACTCGATTGTAAAACGTAACTTACGCACATGTATTGTATCCCCCATCCTTGGGAAGGAGATTAACTACCAAGTATATACAAAACGTGAACACGAAATAGTTGTCTAACTATTTCCCAAAAACTTAAACTATAAAGCTAAGGCACGGCCGTCCGTCTAATAGAATTAGCACTTGTAGGTCGTCGCACAGCTTTCTGATTTGGAGATACTTGGTAGAGACGCTTCACTGTGAGTTCATGTCCCCCTTTTCTCTAACTGTTTTCAGTTTTCTTAACTGCGGGGGTGAAATACATGTTACTTGGATTACAAATACTTTATACATGGTATGGTTAGCGTAAGGAGGTTTACTACTTAAGATCATGTGAGTGGGTAGGCGGAAACTTGAGGCCATTAATCCTCAAGGTAGGACCGAGGGACAGGAGCGGTAGATCTATCTGGGTGTAGCGAGCCCAGCCCCAGGCCCAAACAGAACGGACCTCGGGGTGACTTTGTGCCCAACGCATAAATCCGCTAGGTTTGAGTCTTCCTACTTGCACTTCACACTTCTCAATGGCTTTGCAACCCATTGACGATCTCTTTTTCCTTACACTGCTACATACCAGGGAACTTTTATACTTACAAGTGTTTTACTTACTCACTTGCACATGAACTCGCTCAACATTATTGTTGATTTTTCAACTTACATGTATTCAGGAAATTAACGAGATCTGGCACGGTATGGCATGTTTTCCGCTGCACTAGTTTCTGAGGTCATCCGGGGTTTAGGGGATGTGTCTCTTTCCTGGACAAGACACAATCCTTAAACCATGTTTATGTTATGTTTCAAGTTTGTAATGTCTGTTGAACAAGGTTATGGTTATTAGGGTATGTTCCCGTTAAAACAATGGTATTGTATTTGGTTTTTCAAAACTTAATGGATGATCTTGCATGTTTTTAACTCATATAGCTTTGTTATGATTAAGCTATGGTATTAAGAAGTCACACCAAAATTTACCACGCTTCCGCAAAGCCAGGGTGTGACAGCTTGGTATCAGAGCTCTGATCATAGCGAACTAGGATTCCTTCTCGAGTCTAGACTATGATCACTAGGGCTCTCACGAAAACATTTTACTGCATACCACTTAAGTCCAGATCCAAACTTTTTTTTACAAACAAATGTTGAGCACATTTTATTATTTATAGGCTCAGCTTGGAGGGCTGAGGCTCGGTCTGGAGGATCGAGGCTCGGTCTAGGTGACCGAGGTAGTTGAGCACGTTGAATTATTTTAGGCTCAGCCTGGAGGGCTGAGGCTCGGTCTGGAGGATCGAGGCTTGGTCTAGGTGACCAAGGTGGTTGGCTAGGAAGAGTAGGCTCAGTCATGACGACTGAGGCTCGGTCAAGGGGACCGAGGCTCGATCTAAGTGGTCGAGGTGGAGGATAGAGCAGTCTTAAAGACTGGGAGAAATTGGCTAGTAAGACTAGGAGAATTATGTGATACCTTACTTGGTGACTTATGTGATTATTTGATTATATGATTGACTATTTGTGCATGTTTGTGTATATGTTACAGACACATGGATTCTACAGACACTGGTGGTTCAGGCACCACAGGCCCTAGGCCTATCGTTTCAGACGACCTTGAGTCATCGGAGCACGAGGTTTACACGTCCGACTTCACTAGCACAGATGAGGACGATTTCCAGCCCTTCGCATTACCTGACGGTGCTGACGAGCTCGCAGATGGTCCTTTGGCCGGGGATCTACCACTCGCAGTGATCCCTGCCCCTATACCACTTGCTTCGTATCCTGTTTACGATTTGCCTATTGACGACGAGGAGGATGATGTTGATATGTTTGATGAGGAGCCTTTCGAGGAGGATGCTCAGGGCGAGGCCCTTCCTGCTGCTGATGGTCCCTTGTTGATCGCAGATGCTCCCGCCGCGGAGTCACCTGCTCACTCCCCAGTCCCAGACTCCTTTGAGTCTGTGGCCTCTGTACCCTCACACGTCCAGAGTGCGCAGCACTTCTCTCATGGATCAGATCCTGATCAGGCATCTTCTGTTGCCCCTATCCCCAGTTTTGTTTCCGACCATGATGATGAGGGGGATTCCGATCCTGTGTTTCCCCCAGGATTCGACCCAGATCGTGACTTAGAGTTTATTCCGATGGATCAGTTTATGGAGGATCCCGTAGACCCTGTTGACCCATTTGATCCTATTGACCCAGATTTTGATTTAGAGATGGCTTTTGATGACCTCGAGCCTGCCATTGCTCCTGAGCAAGCAGCCGCTCTAGACCCCATACCTGAGCATGACCCAGTACATGCTGACATCCCTTTTGAGCCTGTTGCTGATGATCTCCCCGTGGATGTTCCTTTGTTAGAGGGCGATCATGTTGCTGTTGATCCTGTTGTTCCTCTACCTGTTGTTGATATACCTGTTGACCATCCTGTTGAGCACATTGCACCTGTTCATCCTTTTGTTGCACCTGATCCCATCCCACTAGAGCCCGAGCATGCACTGTTCGCAGCACGCATGGATCCACCAGATGAGCATGCACAGCACGGTTGGATACCTGCTGATGAGGATGTTCCACCTTTTCCTCCTCAGATCCCTGTTACACGACATGTTGATTCTTCTTTTCAGGTTCCACAGTTTGTACCTCCAGCGAGGACTGGAGAGGGTTCTTCAGCCCATCCTTTTGGGCATGTACCGATGCCTATCCCTTTCATGCCCCAGATGTCTTCTGTTCCACCCTCTGTTGCTCCATTTCATGTGGCACCCTTTGACCCTACCAGTGAGCCGTTCCTTTGGGCACCAGACTCTGGTATGCCACCTACTGACCCCTACCATGCTTTTCACAGGGGACACACTATCGAGGACGTCTTGATGTCTTTTGTCGCTCAGCACGAGTCGCACACGCAGCGCATCCAGGAGCTCGAGAGAGCTCAGCTGCCACCATGTCCATGCCATGGTCAGACGCACTCCCCTCTGCAGCCATTTCGACCTTTACCTCCAGATTATGCTGCTCGTCTCTTTACACTAGAGCAGCAGGTTGCCTCTATCATTCGTACTCAGCGAGCCCAGGAGGAGGACTGGCTCCAGTTACGTCGTTTGTTTTACACCCACTTTCCCCCTCCTCCACCACCATCTGTATAGAGCTCATCAGTGCTGTTTGGGTAGACGAGGATGAGAAGACGGCGATTGTTGGATTGCACAGTATTTTTGGAGACCACAGTTGATTCTGACTTTTGTTGACTTGTATTTGATGTTGTATTGACACTGATGTAGTTTTTGGACAGGGGTGATGTAGCCCCTAGTTGATGGATGATTGTATGACACTATGATGTACTGATACACTTATTATGTGGTCTCGATATATGGCAATCGCAGTATTCTCATCATATTTGATTCGCTTGATTGCTTATTTGTATTATTATGACATGGGATGATGTGTGATTGGTATTTGTGATGTGTTGATAACATGAGATGTTATGTGCTATTACTATTACTATATACGAACGTCTTACTATGACCTGACCAACGTAAACCATCTTTTAGAAGATGCCGCCAAGACGTGAGACACGCATACCAACCAATGAGGCAGAACTCCAGCAGATTATTGCTGCTGCCATAGCACAATATGCAGCATCTCAGCCCGGAACGAGCGGAAGTATTAACCAAGGCAATAACAATCCCCCTCACGGTAATACTAAGTCATTAAGACATACCGTGACCTAACTGGATATCTCTAGCAATGATGCTAACGCCAAACGTATGTTATAACGTATGTGCAGGATGCACCTACAAGCAGTTTCTAGACTGCAAACCGGTCAATTTCGATGGCACTGGAGGTGCTGTCGCCTTTGTTCGTTGGGCTGAGAAAACCGAGTCTGTTATTCGCATGAGCAAATGCGCGCTGGATCAGCAAGTCACCTATATCTCAGGGATGTTTCTAGATGGAGCCCTATCCTGGTGGAATCTACAAGTGCAGACACTAGGCGAAGCTGCTGCCTATGCGTTAACCTGGACCGAACTGAAAGAACTTATGCGCAAAAAGTACTGTTCCCACGCAGAAATCCAGAGGTTGGAGACCGAGTTCTGGCACTTGAAAATGGACGGTCCAAAGGTAGCGGAGTACGTTCAAAGATTCCATGACTTATCTCAAGTGGTTCCCTACATAGTCACTCCCGAGTTCAAGAGAATTGAACGCTTCATTTGGGGATTAGCTCCTCAAATCATAAGCATGGTAACCTCATCCAAGCCTGCAACTATTACTGAGGCGATTGATTTGAGCGTAGCTCTTACAGAAGAGGCTATTCGCCTGAACAAGTTTGATGATGCTGAGCTTAAGAAGAAAGAGACTCATGTCGAGTCATCAGGAGGTAACAAACGGAAGTTCTCAAACTTCAAACAGGGCGCCAGTGTGGCGGTTAAGAAAGGAGGATCAGCTGGCAGTGGAAAGAAAGGAAAGGGATATATGGGCACCCAGCCCAAGTGCAACGCCTGCCAGCGTCACCATTCTGGCCGATGTGGTTTGAGGGTATGTGATTCGTGTGGAAAGCCTGGCCACTTGAAGGATTCTTGTTGGGCCACTACTGGCCAGGGAGGCCAAGGAGGATTTGGAAACAGAAACAATAACAAGGGTGGAATTGGAAATCGCCCACCAGGAAACAATGGAGGTAATGGGAACCGAGGCAACGCAAATCAAGTTGGTAACGTGAACCGTAATCAGAACAATCAAGCTGGTAATGGAGGTGGAAACGGGCAAAGACTTGGATGCTATAACTGCGGTGATATCGGGCATTTTAAGAAAAACTGCCCAGACTTAAACCAAGCCCGTGGAAGAGTGTTCCAACTTGAAGCAAGGGAAGCGCGCCAGGACCCCAATGTTGTTACTGGTACGTTCCCTATAAATCAACGCTATGCATCCGTTTTATTTGATACTGGTGCAGATTATAGCTTCGTGTCGTTAGAGTTTAAGAAAATGCTTGGTTTAGCCGCTAATAAGTTAGATATTCCCTACTCGATCGAATTAGCTAATGGAAAGTTAGTTGAAGCCAATGAAGTTATCAGAGGTTGTGTGATTGAATTGGGAGAACGAGAGTTTGCTCTGGATCTGCTACCAGTCCAGTTGGGAAGCTTCGACGTGGTAGTAGGAATGGATTGGTTATCAGGCAACAAGGCTGAGATAGTATGTCACGAGAAAGTTGTTCGTATCCCAACCAATGATGGTGAGATAATTGTGGTTCACGGAGAGAAGCGTGATACGCCACTAAGAATTATCAGCTGCTTGAAAACAAGGAAGTGTTTGCAGAAAGGATGTGTTGCCTTCCTGGCACACATTGTGGATAAGAAGGCTGCGGAGCCAAGGATCGAAGACATCCCTGTCGTAAGGGAGTATCCAGAAGTCTTCCCAGAAGAATTACCTGGACTGCCACCTCAGAGGCAAGTAGAGTTTCACATTGACTTAGTTCCAGGCACCGCGCCTGTGGCTAAGGCACCTTATAGACTTGCTCCGTCTGAGATGCAAGAGTTGTCGACACAACTTCAAGAGTTGTTAGACAAGGGTTTTATTCGACCAAGCTTCTCGCCTTGGGGAGCTCCGGTCCTGTTTGTCAAGAAAAAGGACGGTAGTTTTCGAATGTGCATTGACTACCGGGAGTTAAACAAGCTGACGATTAAGAATAGATACCCTCTGCCAAGAATCGATGATCTGTTTGACCAACTTCAAGGTTCAAGCTTTTATTCAAAGATCGATCTTCGATCTGGATACCATCAATTAAGGATACAGGAGGAAAGTATCCCGAAGACAGCCTTCAGAACTCGTTATGGGCACTACGAGTTCCTTGTTATGCCGTTTGGTTTGACAAACGCACCTGCAGTGTTTATGGATTTGATGAATAGAGTTTGCAAGCCGTATTTGGATAAGTTCGTGATTGTGTTCATCGACGACATTTTAATTTATTCAAAGATGAAGGCCGAACATGAGCAACACTTAAGAGCTATTTTGGAGCTGCTAAGGAAAGAACAGTTGTACGCCAAATTCTCCAAGTGCGAATTTTGGCTACGTGAAGTCCAGTTTCTTGGACATGTGGTTAATGGAAATGGAATCCATGTTGATCCCACAAAGATCGAGGCAATCAAGAATTGGGAAACACCTACAACGCCAACCGAGATTCGACAATTCTTGGGTTTGGCTGGCTACTATCGAAGGTTCATCGAGGATTTTTCGAAAATCGCTCAACCGTTGACGCTCCTCACCCAGAAGGATAAGAAGTTTGATTGGGGAATCAAACAGGAGGAAGCGTTTCAGATATTGAAAGATAAGCTCTGCAATGCGCCAATCTTAGCTCTACCGGAAGGTACTGATGATTTTGTGGTATACTGCGACGCATCGCGCCAAGGATTGGGTTGTGTGTTGATGCAACGCCAAAAGGTTATTGCTTACGCATCGCGTCAGTTGAAAGTGCACGAAAAGAACTATACCACACACGATTTGGAGCTCGACGCAGTGGTATTTGCACTAAAGATCTGGAGACACTACCTTTATGGTACGAAGTGTATAATCTTTACAGATCACAAGAGCCTACAGCATATATTCAACCAGAAGGATTTGAATATGAGGCAAAGACGATGGGTTGAGTTGTTGAACGACTACGACTGCGAGATAAAGTATCATCCAGGGAAGGCGAATGTTGTTGCCGATGCCCTAAGTCGTAAGGAAAGAATCAAGCCCATAAGGGTTAGAGCTTTGGAAATGATTATACGAACCGATCTTTCCTTGCGCATTCGTGCCGCACAAAAGGAAGCTCTCAAGGAAAGGAATCTTGAAGAGGAATATCTCCGTGGAATGGAGAAGCTTTTGGTACCAAACGAGGAAGGAACATTATGTTTTGAAAAAAAGGATTTGGGTTCCTCTGTTTGGTGATTTAAGGAAGGTTATTTTCGATGAAGCTCACAAATCACGGTACTCTATCCATCCTGGAGCGGATAAGATGTACCAAGATCTCAAAGATTATTATTGGTGGCCTAGGATGAAAGGCGACGTTGCTGTTTACGTGAGCAAATGTTTAACGTGCGCTAAGGTCAAGGCGGAATACCAGAAGCCTTCAGGACTTCTGCAACAACCTGAGATTCCCAAGTGGAAATGGGAACAAATCTCAATGGATTTTGTTACAAAATTGCCAAGAACGCCAAGAGGCCATGATATGATTTGGGTAATAGTTGACCGCTTAACAAAGTCCGCACACTTCCTGCCAATCAAAGAGAAAGACAGCACTAGTAAACTTGCGGAAATTTACATGAGAGAAATCGTCGCACGTCATGGAGTGCCTCTCTCGATCATCTCTGATAGAGACGGAAGGTTCGTGTCAAGGATATGGCAATCCTTCCAAGAAGCTTTTGGCTCACAATTGAATCTGAGCACTGCGTTTCATCCGCAAACTGACGGCCAGAGCGAGCGAACGATACAGACTTTGGAAGACATGCTGAGGGCATGTGTTATGGATTTGGGCGGTAGCTGGGACAGGCATTTGCCTTTGGTCGAATTTTCATACAACAACAGCTACCACACCAGTATTGGTGTCGCGCCATTTGAAGCCCTTTACGGACGCAAGTGCCGATCACCCCTATGTTGGTCTGACGCAGGTGATAGGCAGCTTGCTGGTCCCGAAATCGTCCAAGAGACGACAGACAAGATTGCGCAAATTCTTAAACGCATCGAAGCAGCTCGCCACAGGCAAAAGGCCTATGCGGATCCAAACCGGAAACATGTGGATTTCCAAGTTGGAGAAATGGTGTTATTGAAAGTATCACCCTGGAAGGGGGGGGCACGCTTTGGAAAGCGTGGGAAGTTAAATCCGCGCTACATTGGTCCCTTCAGAATTCTGGAAAGAATAGGACTAGTAGCATACAAGTTGGACCTACCTGCTGAACTGAATGGTGTTCACGATACATTTCATGTATCCAATCTAAAGAAAAGTCCAACTCAAGTTGACGTTGCCATTCCCATCGACGAGATTCATGTTGACGACACGCTCCACTTCGTTGAAGAACCTGTTGAGGTCACGGATTGGAAAGTTAACAAGACCCGCCGGAGCAGTGTCAAGCTCGTCAAAGTCGTTGGAATGCCAGACATGGTCCTGAATACACCTGGGAACGTGAGGACCGGATGAAAGAGAAATACCCCCACCTTTTTCCTAAGAACCCTGCATCTACAAGCAGAACTTAAATTTCGGGACGAAATTTATTTAACGGGGGGAGAATGTGACAACCCGCACTAAACCAGGTATCCGTACGACTTAATTAATGATTAATTACTGCTTAATTACTGTGCTTGTTTGAACTAGCTGATGAACTGCTACTTGATATCTGATACATGTACTTACTTGCATCATACTTTACTTATCGTCACTACATTACTTACATACAGAACACTAGTGACAACCATGATGCACAAGAAGCACAGTAGCACAATACACGGATACCCAGTGAACATGCTGATATAACCAGCATCAGGCAGACACTGCCTCTAAGGCCTGTAAGAGCCTGAAATGTTTTGCTACACTAGCAGTGAGTGTAGGGATATAAGGATTGTGGAACTGCGTCTCTAGGAATAAGTTACAATGACCGGATGTGCCTAAAACGTACTTTAAGTACAAAACACAGCACTTTAATAAATAACCCAGCTTCTAGCTGACTAGTAAAGTGCCAAAACATGGGGAAAATACTACTAGGCACTTTCTAAAGTGTTGGAATTAAATTGTGTCACTAAAAATAACAATAACGACACTTTAAAGCTTTATAAGCGCTTTAACGGATTACTATCCAACCAAACAACCGGACTATACCCGGAACATGAAAATATTATTATTTTCCTTATCTATATTTTTCTGAGCCAGTTAGGGTCCCTGATTACCCTAACACCCGCTTTAAAGCACTAAACATCACTAACTAAGTTAAACACTTAACTAACCTAATTAACCTAACTAAACACCAACTAATCTAGTTAGAATCGGTTAGAACCCCCCCCCCCCCATCCTAACCGGCCCCAAACCTTGGGGAACACACTAGTACCATCCTTGGATTATTTTAATCAATTGCCTAAAATCTAGAGAACACAAGAACCATGGGATAATACACTATGTTTTGTCTATAAAACCTAAGCTAAACACATGAGATTATTATCACTTTTCAACTTCACAAAAATCACTCTCTCCCTCCCTTACTCATTCTCGGCCGAACCCTACTCTTACATCCATCATACTTTCGGTTCTTGATCATCACATTCCAAGCATCTACAAACATCAAAGGTCGCATATTAGGAGTCTTGGTGCACTCGAAGTTCGAAGGACCTCGTTACTTAGCTTTTATCCACGCGTTTTTCATCAAGAATCTTCCCTAGCCTTGAGCTAGAGGTATAACACTTAAAACTCATTTTTGAACTTATCTAAAGTGGTTAAAAGGATTTTTGTCGGTTAAAACTCGAAATCTTATATGTTGAAGCATTAAAGTCTACTAAAAACTCTAAAAATGGTGGTTAATAACATATAAGTGGTGTAAAAGTTGTAGTATTTGAAATATGTGCTTATTTAGACCCGATCTATGTTGTGGTAGCTCGGATCACCGTTTAACCCGGTTTGGTAAGATCATGGATCTTAACATAAGCTTGTTTTGAAATAATACAAGGGTTAAAGGGTGAAACTCTACCACACATGAAACCATGAACTTGTGTAAAAATGTTTTAACTTGTACAAAAGTGTTTAAAACTAGTATATCTACGTATCTACAACCGGTATTTTCAAAGGACCACGCGTCAAAGAAATCATGTTTTCTAAAAGACGGATCTTACACTAACAAACATGATTTTTATAAACCACAAGTGTGTAAACACTTGTGAAATGAAAAGATCCGACAAAGAACTAGTTTTGTCAAATGTTACTAGAAGTTGTAAAGACAGATTTCTCTAATCACAAGGTTTTTACGAGATCAAAGTTACTTTATATAAAGATCTACAAATATAAAGGGGATTTACACTATAGCTGCGGAAAAAAAACAACAAGTTCATGCGATTATGCGATTTACATACTTGTCGACTAGTTTGATGTGTCGGAAATTGTTTGATTGAATAAAGAAGTTGTTGATTTGATTTGTTAAAAGAAAATGATACGCTTGAAAGCGTGGCCACCTCCAGTTACAGAGGAAACTCTGGCGAAATTTTTCTAAAAACATAACACTTAGAATTATTTACACAACAAGTGTTAGAATTATTTTTGACATGTTTCCGAAACATAAATTTCGCCATGACTTTATTTACTAAATATTCGGAGGTGGGATTTTCACAAAATTTAACGTGATAAATATATATTGTCACAACACTGTTTATGATTATTTTGTGAAAATACATAAATATTATTTTTAGGAGTAAAAAATAATATTTACAAATGTTAACGAATCCAAAATAATACGAACGCTTTCACATGAATATATAAGTTACACCGGTAATTATATTACCACTCGATTGTAAAACGTAACTTACGCACATGTATTGTATCCCCCATCCTTGGGAAGGAGATTAACTACCAAGTATATACAAAACGTGAACACGAAATAGTTGTCTAACTATTTCCCAAAAACTTAAACTATAAAGCTAAGGCACGGCCGTCCGTCTAATAGAATTAGCACTTGTAGGTCGTCGCACAGCTTTCTGATTTGGAGATACTTGGTAGAGACGCTTCACTGTGAGTTCATGTCCCCCTTTTCTCTAACTGTTTTCAGTTTTCTTAACTGCGGGGGTGAAATACATGTTACTTGGATTACAAATACTTTATACATGGTATGGTTAGCGTAAGGAGGTTTACTACTTAAGATCATGTGAGTGGGTAGGCGGAAACTTGAGGCCATTAATCCTCAAGGTAGGACCGAGGGACAGGAGCGGTAGATCTATCTGGGTGTAGCGAGCCCAGCCCCAGGCCCAAACAGAACGGACCTCGGGGTGACTTTGTGCCCAACGCATAAATCCGCTAGGTTTGAGTCTTCCTACTTGCACTTCACACTTCTCAATGGCTTTGCAACCCATTGACGATCTCTTTTTCCTTACACTGCTACATACCAGGGAACTTTTATACTTACAAGTGTTTTACTTACTCACTTGCACATGAACTCGCTCAACATTATTGTTGATTTTTCAACTTACATGTATTCAGGAAATTAACGAGATCTGGCACGGTATGGCATGTTTTCCGCTGCACTAGTTTCTGAGGTCATCCGGGGTTTAGGGGATGTGTCTCTTTCCTGGACAAGACACAATCCTTAAACCATGTTTATGTTATGTTTCAAGTTTGTAATGTCTGTTGAACAAGGTTATGGTTATTAGGGTATGTTCCCGTTAAAACAATGGTATTGTATTTGGTTTTTCAAAACTTAATGGATGATCTTGCATGTTTTTAACTCATATAGCTTTGTTATGATTAAGCTATGGTATTAAGAAGTCACACCAAAATTTACCACGCTTCTGCAAAGCCAGGGTGTGACAGAGCCACCCCCACCGCTCGAGCCGCCCCCTTTTCGCTTTCCGGCCGCCTTTTTTTGCTTTGTCCCTTCCGATGGGACGTTCCGACTCGTGAACGGGCAACACATCCTCGTCATATTCCTGGTCGTCGTTTATGTCGATTTGACAACGAGCGGTGGAGCCTCCCGCACTATAACTTCCGGACTTGGAAGTTTTACTCCGTTTGGCGGTTGCGACCTCATTTCGAACCGGCTTCCATTTGTTTTCTTTCTTTAAAATGTTCCATGCTCGGATGAGAGGAAATGCGTTGAATTTTTAGAGTCCCACTTAGCCAAAGCAAGGTTAAGAATGTCCTCGTCGTTACTCCCACTAGGAGGATTAGTGTAAATTTGGTTATAATACCCGCTAAAGGTATTGATGGTCTTGTTCATTTTACGCCACTTGCCCGAGACGGATTCGACATCACGCACCGGGCCTTGCTCAATAAGCCGGTTAAATCTTTCCGTTGTCGCCTTCCAAAAGCTACTACTCGTTTGGTTGTTCTCTAAATTTAAAAAAAATGCATTAGTAAAAAAATAAACTTTGGTTCATACCGACAACCGGGCAAGTTGAGGACTTAACAAACGCTATTGCTAGCGCATCCTCCTCTACTTTCGTCCAAGGTCTCGCCTTTGCTCTCGAACCGCTTTTTGGCGCGGTTATGGGTACGGTTTCAACCGCCTTCCCCTTGTTTTTTTTGCGCTTGAGCTCTTGAGGTGGCGATTCGGGGACGACTTCTTCATCATCATCGTCAAGTTGAACCGGGGGTTGCGGTTAGGAAGTTGGCGGTTGCGATTGGAATTGTTCAAACGAGTTGCGTTGCATGATTTGTTGGAGTGCTTGGTATTGTTGCATTTGTTGAACTTGGGACATTTGTTTGAAGGCGTTGGGTGATTGTTGGAAACCCGAAAACGTAAATTGCGGAGACACCCATGAAGGATCCATAGCCGGAGTGTAAGCAGGAGTCGAAAAAAGTTAGGTTGGTTCGGGTTGGGGTTGTTTGGGTTGAATGAATTCATGATTGTACAAAAAGAGGGGGTGTTTTTTATAAAATTGGATGAGAATGAGAGAAAATGGTATAAAAATGGATGAGATGAGGGTATTTATTTAAAGTTAAAAAGGTTTTTTTTTTTTTTAAATATAGCCGTTGTGTAACGGTTCAAAATTTGAAAAGTGGCCCGTCCTCTCCGTCTTGTGGGAGCCGAAATAGCCTAACCGAGCCCAGGGGGCGGTGTGGGGGACCGGCGCCGGGCCAAGCCGGGCCTCAGCCGGCCCCCATACCCTCTAGTCTTAGGGGACTGTCATCTAGCCGATATCGGACTTAAATAATTTGTTATGTCCTAATATATAACTAGGTGTAAGCTAAAACATTTTGTAGATGACATGACCTACTAGGTCTATTAGTCGACATATGAGCTAAAATATGTCATTGAAATATAAATGAGTTGTTATGAAATAATATGACTAGCTACGTGTAAGCTATAACAACTCATTAATACTCCTAGTTCCCTTTGTAATGGTTAAGCCCCTTAGATTAATTAGTGGATTAAGCTCGCTACCCTGTCTTTTTATAAATAAGGCTGGAGGGTATGGAATGGAGTCCCTAGAGGCTCCATTGTGCCACCTCAGCTCCACATCATGAATAACGCCTCCCCCCCCTCCCAACCAACTTGGAGGGTATGGATAAAGCCTCCTTTCTTCAATGGCACCCCTCACAGATAGACACCCCGTTATTGCTTGCTATTCCATTCCCAAACCAACAATACCGCCCCCATGATAGTGTCCAGGGGTGTCGAATACCCAAATCCCTGCTGATGTTTGTAACACCCAAAACCCGAATATTCATATTCGTTAAAATGCTATGATATGGCACTTCAAGAAATAAATGACTAGGCTCTTTAACCTAGTTAAGTGTGTGTTTAGAAGTATGAAAAGACAAGAGTTTTGCCAATATTATGAGTAAGTAATAAACATGAGGGGCCAATGTTGAAAAAGGGGGAAAGTTGTGTTTTAATAACAAAACAAACACACACACACAACACACACATCGTGTGTGTTCTAAAACGATCAGGGGAAACACCCCCATGAGCCAAACCCTAGTTCTAACATAACCATCAAATTGAGGAGTCAAACGAAGCTCAAATTCATAACCGAGCATAGATTAATGATCACCTTCTCAAGGGGATCGTAAGGTATGTCTTAGATTCTAGATTGGTGATGGTGCACGAAATGGGTTTTGTTGTAAATCACGAATTTGTATGAAATTGAGCATGAGAATGGGTTAGATTCATCATTTGGAACATGGATTAGGCATGAATTAGGTTAAATTGATGTTTAAGGGTGAAACCCATTTGTTATGATGAAGAAGATGACATGGGTAAATCATATATGTTAAAGTTCTTGCTTAATATTGATGTATTTTGAGTTGTATGATGTATTCTTGCTAGAAGAATTGAAAGAAATGTGATACTAGTATGTTTGATGTTATGCATGTATGAATCATGTTGATTAGGAAGAAGAAATTGATGAATTGTGTATGAGATTAGAATAATATGCATGAACTAGTTGTACACTATGCTTACAAGGTAGTACATATATCAAAAGTATGATGAGTTATGAAGAACTTAAGATTAGATCACTTGTAAGTGATTAACAAGTAGTTATGAAGTGGGTTTTTGATGATGTAATGTAAATTGATGATTACATGTTTGATGTTTAATTTAAGTACTCCATGTTGGATTGTAGAAGCATTTGATGAACTATGTATGAATTTAGAAGATTGTGTACGAATTGGTTGTACGTTATGCTTAAAAGGTGGTACGCACACCAAGTGAATGATTAAATGTATATAATGTCGTCCGTATAGTCAATTATGATGTTACGGGTGTATGTTGATAAGTCGATAGTTATGTATGGTTAATAGTTGACTTTTGAAAGTCAACTAAGTATAAGAAACATGAATTGACTCGTTGTAGTAAATGTAGGTTGATGAGAAGTCGTATGGTACATGTAATAGCAATCCGTGTTAAATGTAATGACATGGTGAGTTACATGAGTTAAACGTATACGGACATGATTATATGAGTTATGTTTGTTAGATATGATTAATGAAAGTTAAGTGTGAAATATGGGATTGATACGATTGTCATCATGTACAAATGAGTATGCTAATGATAGCGTGATTTCGATGACATGGAAGTATAGGAATCATGTCGAGACGGAATCAAGCACGGAAGGCTAACGGATCAAGAAGTGGCGAGGAACGAATGGGAACACGGATGCATAAGGTAAGTGATTCCGTAATCACTTTTTAGTTGTTCATGTAAAGTTATATGCAACTTAGTTAAATATGATAATTGAGGTAAATTAGGAATGAATTGTATGATGTCGATGAGTATTAAACGGATTCTTAGCTTTTATCCGAGTAATGTATATGTGATTAAGAAGTTTAGCTAAGTAGAAGGATTCGTTGTTTATGTAAAGGATTCTATTGTTGTTAAGAATAGAGCGAAATGGACAAAGACGCCCTTGATAGGTATATCGGGCAAACGACTTTAAATGTCTATCGGAAACAAGTGAATCGATTAGAGTAATGTTTTGGTCATGTGTGAAAGCGAAGAGTATGATATTGGTATGTCAACAACCAAATAATGCGCAATTACCCATAACGGGTCAAATAACTAGAATATGATAATAAGTCGAATGCATGTAAGTTAAGAATTTCCTTGATCCGGAGAATGGATTATAAGTTTATATGATAGAATGTGAATTTACAAGTATGTAGGAAGAAACGGGAGGTTAAACGGATAAACGGTTCAAAAGTTACGCGCGTTTTAGTTCGTACGGACGTCGAAACGTATCTGCAGAAAAACGCAAAAAGTAGAGGCCGTCGCCGACGGGCAAGGGAAAACCATTATTTTTCAGACGGGTTAACTCACTGCCGACGGGTTATATGGCCCGACGGGCATTTCTACAACCCGTCGCCGACGGCTTGGAGCCCGTCGGCGACGGGCACTTGTTTGTAAGTTTTATTTTTCGCGTCTGGTGTGTCCGGTTGACCCGTAACGTGTCCCGATGCTCCGGTTTTCGACCCGGTGGCATGTAAGGCTTCCGAAAAGCTCCCTAACCTGGTCATATGTATATAAGAAGATACGCGTGACTGTATGCATGTATGAAAAGTTGTAGGAAAGGTATGTTTGTGCGTAGATGTGTATGTAAGTATGCCTAGGGGTATGTATAAGTGTATGCATGTATGAAAAGTTGTAGGAAGGGTATGTTTGTGCGTAGATGTGTATGCATGTATGCATAAGGGTATGTACGAGTGTATGTATGTATGTACAGTTGTAGGCAAGGTATGCTTGTAAGTAGATGTGTATGTATGCATAAATAAGGGTATGTACGAGTGTATGCATGTATGTGATGATGTAGGAAAGGTATGTACGCATGTGGAAGTTTATGTATGTATGTATAAAGATATGTACGAGTGTATGCATGAATGTAAAGATGTAGAAAAGATAAGTACGTATGTAGTTGAATATGTATGTATGTAGGTATGTATAAGGACATGTATGAGTGTATGTACGTATGTAAGCAGTAGGAAAGGTATGAATGGATGCAGATGTGTATATATGTTTGTATGTAAGTACGTATGTATGCATGATTTAGACACATTAATTATTAATGTTATTAATGGTGTACTGGGAGAATGAGAAGTAATGCAGGTACATTACTGAAGCCTCACCAGGATATGGATACGAAGAGGAAATGCTTAAAGTTTTGAAAAACATTGATACGTGAAGTGTACGTGTATAAATCTTATTTATATAATGTGTGCTAATGTATGAATGAATGTGGTTAATGCAGGTTGTACGAAGCACGGATTAACCTTACAAAGAGTAGCGATTGAAGACCGAGTCACGAGATAGATTGTACGGGAATGTTTACATATGTAATTTAGTGATGATAAGTGATGTTTTTATATTTTAAATTGGACCTTCAAGTAATCCAGGTTGTTTATAATGAAGGAAATTTTATGGCACGAATTTCCGCTGCGACTTTTTGTCAAATATGATTTAGGGCGTAACAAGTTGGTATCAGAGCCCTGGTTTGAGAGAATCAAGTGTAAGAAGGTAAGTGCTTGAACTCAAACCTGTGTGCTCTTGTGATAAGAAACCCGTACAATCCAAGACTCGGTCAAGATCCAAAGGTAAAAGAGAATGTAAGTATGTACTATTGTATACGCATAAGGAAACTGACGGTTTTGTTTATGCAAGGCATGTGTATAAGCGTTTGAAGAGGATGATCCGTGAGTGCGGTCAAGTACCGACACCAAGGCATGAAATAAGATAAAGTTGAACCCAGGTACGTAAATTTAATATGTCGGTATATGAAATGGTAAAATGCATTAAGGGAAGAAAAATGCTAAATGAAGGACCATGATGGTATAGTAAACATGTTTTGAGAAATGATACACGTACCGAAACCAAATTCTTCGGACATAAGGTGACAATTACACGAATACACGAAACTAGTATGTGGATTGTGTACCTGGCCAGTACACGTGAAGCATATGACGTTCGTGGGACCGTGATAATTGATACAGGTATGTCCGTTAGAATTAAGTAGTAGGTGGACGTGAGGGTGAAGAGGAATGTAAGACTCTCAAGAATGAGAGTATGATATGCTATGCTAGAATCCG
This sequence comes from Helianthus tuberosus, assembly GCA_030545235.1. Classification (NCBI taxonomy): domain Eukaryota; kingdom Viridiplantae; phylum Streptophyta; class Magnoliopsida; order Asterales; family Asteraceae; genus Helianthus; species Helianthus tuberosus. The sequence continues at coordinate 181,939,416 of CM060443.1, forward strand.
CGAGACGGATTCGAAATATGATATGCTATGCTAGAATCCGCGAGACGGATTCGAAATATGATATGCTATACTAGAATCCGCGAGACGGATTCGAAGTATGATATGCTATGCTAGAATCCGCGAGACGGATTCGAAATATGATATGCTATACTAGAATCCGCGAGACGGATTCGAAGTATGATATGCTATGCTAGAATCCGCGAGACGGATTCGAAATATGATATGCTATGCTAGAATCTGCGAGACGGATTCGAAACATGAAATGCTAAGCTAGAATCCGCGGGACGGATTCGAAACATGAAAGAGGTTAAGGTATAAATGAAATGTCTGAAACCGTTAGATGGATTCAAACATAGGAGGTATGAAAGGTATGAATGATGTGTTCGAATCCGCGAAACAGATTTAAGATATAAAAGACGGAACTAGTCTATATAAGAAGAAGTTGATAGCTTAACCATGTGTGCGTCAAATAAGTCACATAAGTAAATGTAAAGCAAATGAACAAAAGAATGATGGGAATGAAAATATCCGAATGCGTAAGTAACGAAGGGATATGTGTGGTACAAATAACTAAAGAATTGTGGAACGATGTTAACTATGAAGGTAAGCACGTAGGTGTGACTATAAAAAGGTAGTTTTGTTGTGATAACAAAACAAGGGTTAAATGTTATGCAATGCGTCTATAGAATGAAATCTTAAGGGATGAGATGAAGGTATTTAATCTGTCATAAAATGATCATATGAAGGTAAGCATTATTATAAGTTTGAATAAGTGTGTATATTAACCTGTTATTAACGGGTCAAGGGAAATAAGAATGTTATATGAAAGTATGCCATGGAAAGTACAGCCTTGTTTAGAAGAAGCAGCCAATTGCATGAATGATTATGAGATGAGTTAGGATGATTACTTATGAATGTGATGAGGGTGTTAAGTCAAACATCAATGTGTGTGTGTGTAGAGGAAATGAGAAAGGTTTCGGGGACGAAACCTTATTTAAGGGGGGTAGACTTGTAACACCCAAAACCCGAATATTCATATTCGTTAAAATGCTATGATATGGCACTTCAAGAAATAAATGACTAGGCTCTTTAACCTAGTTAAGTGTGTGTTTAGAAGTATGAAAAGACAAGAGTTTTGCCAATATTATGAGTAAGTAATAAACATGAGGGGCCAATGTTGAAAAAGGGGGAAAGTTGTGTTTTAATAACAAAACAAACACACACACACAACACACACATCGTGTGTGTTCTAAAACGATCAGGGGAAACACCCCCATGAGCCAAACCCTAGTTCTAACATAACCATCAAATTGAGGAGTCAAACGAAGCTCAAATTCATAACCGAGCATAGATTAATGATCACCTTCTCAAGGGGATCGTAAGGTATGTCTTAGATTCTAGATTGGTGATGGTGCACGAAATGGGTTTTGTTGTAAATCATGAATTTGTATGAAATTGAGCATGAGAATGGGTTAGATTCATCATTTGGAACATGGATTAGGCATGAATTAGGTTAAATTGATGTTTAAGGGTGAAACCCATTTGTTATGATGAAGAAGATGACATGGGTAAATCATATATGTTAAAGTTCTTGCTTAATATTGATGTATTTTGAGTTGTATGATGTATTCTTGCTAGAAGAATTGAAAGAAATGTGATACTAGTATGTTTGATGTTATGCATGTATGAATCATGTTGATTAGGAAGAAGAAATTGATGAATTGTGTATGAGATTAGAATAATATGCATGAACTAGTTGTACACTATGCTTACAAGGTAGTACATATATCAAAAGTATGATGAGTTATGAAGAACTTAAGATTAGATCACTTGTAAGTGATTAACAAGTAGTTATGAAGTGGGTTTTTGATGATGTAATGTAAATTGATGATTACATGTTTGATGTTTAATTTAAGTACTCCATGTTGGATTGTAGAAGCATTTGATGAACTATGTATGAATTTAGAAGATTGTGTACGAATTGGTTGTACGTTATGCTTAAAAGGTGGTACGCACACCAAGTGAATGATTAAATGTATATAATGTCGTCCGTATAGTCAATTATGATGTTACGGGTGTATGTTGATAAGTCGATAGTTATGTATGGTTAATAGTTGACTTTTGAAAGTCAACTAAGTATAAGAAACATGAATTGACTCGTTGTAGTAAATGTAGGTTGATGAGAAGTCGTATGGTACATGTAATAGCAATCCGTGTTAAATGTAATGACATGGTGAGTTACATGAGTTAAACGTATACGGACATGATTATATGAGTTATGTTTGTTAGATATGATTAATGAAAGTTAAGTGTGAAATATGGGATTGATACGATTGTCATCATGTACAAATGAGTATGCTAATGATAGCGTGATTTCGATGACATGGAAGTATAGGAATCATGTCGAGACGGAATCAAGCACGGAAGGCTAACGGATCAAGAAGTGGCGAGGAACGAATGGGAACACGGATGCATAAGGTAAGTGATTCCGTAATCACTTTTTAGTTGTTCATGTAAAGTTATATGCAACTTAGTTAAATATGATAATTGAGGTAAATTAGGAATGAATTGTATGATGTCGATGAGTATTAAACGGATTCTTAGCTTTTATCCGAGTAATGTATATGTGATTAAGAAGTTTAGCTAAGTAGAAGGATTCGTTGTTTATGTAAAGGATTCTATTGTTGTTAAGAATAGAGCGAAATGGACAAAGACGCCCTTGATAGGTATATCGGGCAAACGACTTTAAATGTCTATCGGAAACAAGTGAATCGATTAGAGTAATGTTTTGGTCATGTGTGAAAGCGAAGAGTATGATATTGGTATGTCAACAACCAAATAATGCGCAATTACCCATAACGGGTCAAATAACTAGAATATGATAATAAGTCGAATGCATGTAAGTTAAGAATTTCCTTGATCCGGAGATGGGATTATAAGTTTATATGATAGAATGTGAATTTACAAGTATGTAGGAAGAAACGGGAGGTTAAACGGATAAACGGTTCAAAAGTTACGCGCGTTTTAGTGCGTACGGACGTCGAAACGTATCTGCAGAAAAACGCAAAAAGTAGAGGCCGTCGCCGACGGGTAGGGGACCCGTCGCCGACGGGCAAGGGAAAACCATTATTTTTCAGACGGGTTAACTCACTGCCGACGGGTTATATGGCCCGACGGGCATTTCTACAACCCGTCGCCGACGGCTTGGAGCCCGTCGGCGACGGGCACTTGTTTGTAAGTTTTATTTTTCGCGTCTGGTGTGTCCGGTTGACCCGTAACGTGTCCCGATGCTCCGGTTTTCGACCCGGTGGCATGTAAGGCTTCCGAAAAGCTCCCTAACCTGGTCATATGTATATAAGAAGATACGCGTGACTGTATGCATGTATGAAAAGTTGTAGGAAAGGTATGTTTGTGCGTAGATGTGTATGTAAGTATGCCTAGGGGTATGTATAAGTGTATGCATGTATGAAAAGTTGTTGGAAGGGTATGTTTGTGCGTAGATGTGTATGTATGTATGCATAAGGGTATGTACGAGTGTATGTATGTATGTAAAGTTGTAGGCAAGGTATGCTTGTAAGTAGATGTGTATGTATGCATAAATAAGGGTATGTACGAGTGTATGCATGTATGTGATGATGTAGGAAAGGTATGTACGCATGTGGAAGTTTATGTATGTATGTATAAAGATATGTACGAGTGTATGCATGAATGTAAAGATGTAGAAAAGATAAGTACGTATGTAGTTGAATATGTATGTATGTAGGTATGTATAAGGACATGTATGAGTGTATGTACGTATGTAAGCAGTAGGAAAGGTATGAATGGATGCAGATGTGTATATATGTTTGTATGTAAGTACGTATGTATGCATGATTTAGACACATTAATTATTAATGTTATTAATGGTGTACTGGGAGAATGAGAAGTAATGCAGGTACATTACTGAAGCCTCACCAGGATATGGATACGAAGAGGAAATGCTTAAAGTTTTGAAAAACATTGATACGTGAAGTGTACGTGTATAAATCTTATTTATATAATGTGTGCTAATGTATGAATGAATGTGGTTAATGCAGGTTGTACGAAGCACGGATTAACCTTACAAAGAGTAGCGATTGAAGACCGAGTCACGAGATAGATTGTACGGGAATGTTTACATATGTAATTTAGTGATGATAAGTGATGTTTTTATATTTTAAATTGGACCTTCAAGTAATCCAGGTTGTTTATAATGAAGGAAATTTTATGGCACGAATTTCCGCTGCGACTTTTTGTCAAATATGATTTAGGGCGTAACAAGTTGGTATCAGAGCCCTGGTTTGAGAGAATCAAGTGTAAGAAGGTAAGTGCTTGAACTCAAACCTGTGTGCTCTTGTGATAAGAAACCCGTACAATCCAAGACTCGGTCAAGATCCAAAGGTAAAAGAGAATGTAAGTATGTACTATTGTATACGCATAAGGAAACTGACGGTTTTGTTTATGCAAGGCATGTGTATAAGCGTTTGAAGAGGATGATCCGTGAGTGCGGTCAAGTACCGACACCAAGGCATGAAATAAGATAAAGTTGAACCCAGGTACGTAAATTTAATATGTCGGTATATGAAATGGTAAAATGCATTAAGGGAAGAAAAATGCTAAATGAAGGACCATGATGGTATAGTAAACATGTTTTGAGAAATGATACACGTACCGAAACCAAATTCTTCGGACATAAGGTGACAATTACACGAATACACGAAACTAGTATGTGGATTGTGTACCTGGCCAGTACACGTGAAGCATATGACGTTCGTGGGACCGTGATAATTGATACAGGTATGTCCGTTAGAATTAAGTAGTAGGTGGACGTGAGGGTGAAGAGGAATGTAAGACTCTCAAGAATGAGAGTATGATATGCTATGCTAGAATCCGCGAGACGGATTCGAAATATGATATGCTATGCTAGAATCCGCGAGACGGATTCGAAATATGATATGCTATACTAGAATCCGCGAGACGGATTCGAAGTATGATATGCTATGCTAGAATCCGCGAGACGGATTCGAAATATGATATGCTATACTAGAATCCGCGAGACGGATTCGAAGTATGATATGCTATGCTAGAATCCGCGAGACGGATTCGAAATATGATATGCTATGCTAGAATCTGCGAGACGGATTCGAAACATGAAATGCTAAGCTAGAATCCGCGGGACGGATTCGAAACATGAAAGAGGTTAAGGTATAAATGAAATGTCTGAAACCGTTAGATGGATTCAAACATAGGAGGTATGAAAGGTATGAATGATGTGTTCGAATCCGCGAAACAGATTTAAGATATAAAAGACGGAACTAGTCTATATAAGAAGAAGTTGATAGCTTAACCATGTGTGCGTCAAATAAGTCACATAAGTAAATGTAAAGCAAATGAACAAAAGAATGATGGGAATGAAAATATCCGAATGCGTAAGTAACGAAGGGATATGTGTGGTACAAATAACTAAAGAATTGTGGAACGATGTTAACTATGAAGGTAAGCACGTAGGTGTGACTATAAAAAGGTAGTTTTGTTGTGATAACAAAACAAGGGTTAAATGTTATGCAATGCGTCTATAGAATGAAATCTTAAGGGATGAGATGAAGGTATTTAATCTGTCATAAAATGATCATATGAAGGTAAGCATTATTATAAGTTTGAATAAGTGTGTATATTAACCTGTTATTAACGGGTCAAGGGAAATAAGAATGTTATATGAAAGTATGCCATGGAAAGTACAGCCTTGTTTAGAAGAAGCAGCCAATTGCATGAATGATTATGAGATGAGTTAGGATGATTACTTATGAATGTGATGAGGGTGTTAAGTCAAACATCAATGTGTGTGTGTGTAGAGGAAATGAGAAAGGTTTCGGGGACGAAACCTTATTTAAGGGGGGTAGACTTGTAACACCCAAAACCCGAATATTCATATTCGTTAAAATGCTATAATATGGCACTTCAAGAAATAAATGACTAGGCTCTTTAACCTAGTTAAGTGTGTGTTTAGAAGTATGAAAAGACAAGAGTTTTGCCAATATTATGAGTAAGTAATAAACATGAGGGGCCAATGTTGAAAAAGGGGGAAAGTTGTGTTTTAATAACAAAACAAACACACACACACAACACACACATCGTGTGTGTTCTAAAACGATCAGGGGAAACACCCCCATGAGCCAAACCCTAGTTCTAACATAACCATCAAATTGAGGAGTCAAACGAAGCTCAAATTCATAACCGAGCATAGATTAATGATCACCTTCTCAAGGGGATCGTAAGGTATGTCTTAGATTCTAGATTGGTGATGGTGCACGAAATGGGTTTTGTTGTAAATCACGAATTTGTATGAAATTGAGCATGAGAATGGGTTAGATTCATCATTTGGAACATGGATTAGGCATGAATTAGGTTAAATTGATGTTTAAGGGTGAAACCCATTTGTTATGATGAAGAAGATGACATGGGTAAATCATATATGTTAAAGTTCTTGCTTAATATTGATGTATTTTGAGTTGTATGATGTATTCTTGCTAGAAGAATTGAAAGAAATGTGATACTAGTATGGTTGATGTTATGCATGTATGAATCATGTTGATTAGGAAGAAGAAATTGATGAATTGTGTATGAGATTAGAATAATATGCATGAACTAGTTGTACACTATGCTTACAAGGTAGTACATATATCAAAAGTATGATGAGTTATGAAGAACTTAAGATTAGATCACTTGTAAGTGATTAACAAGTAGTTATGAAGTGGGTTTTTGATGATGTAATGTAAATTGATGATTACATGTTTGATGTTTAATTTAAGTACTCCATGTTGGATTGTAGAAGCATTTGATGAACTATGTATGAATTTAGAAGATTGTGTACGAATTGGTTGTACGTTATGCTTAAAAGGTGGTACGCACACCAAGTGAATGATTAAATGTATATAATGTCGTCCGTATAGTCAATTATGATGTTACGGGTGTATGTTGATAAGTCGATAGTTATGTATGGTTAATAGTTGACTTTTGAAAGTCAACTAAGTATAAGAAACATGAATTGACTCGTTGTAGTAAATGTAGGTTGATGAGAAGTCGTATGGTACATGTAATAGCAATCCGTGTTAAATGTAATGACATGGTGAGTTACATGAGTTAAACGTATACGGACATGATTATATGAGTTATGTTTGTTAGATATGATTAATGAAAGTTAAGTGTGAAATATGGGATTGATACGATTGTCATCATGTACAAATGAGTATGCTAATGATAGCGTGATTTCGATGACATGGAAGTATAGGAATCATGTCGAGACGGAATCAAGCACGGAAGGCTAACGGATCAAGAAGTGGCGAGGAACGAATGGGAACACGGATGCATAAGGTAAGTGATTCCGTAATCACTTTTTAGTTGTTCATGTAAAGTTATATGCAACTTAGTTAAATATGATAATTGAGGTAAATTAGGAATGAATTGTATGATGTCGATGAGTATTAAACGGATTCTTAGCTTTTATCCGAGTAATGTATATGTGATTAAGAAGTTTAGCTAAGTAGAAGGATTCGTTGTTTATGTAAAGGATTCTATTGTTGTTAAGAATAGAGCGAAATGGACAAAGACGCCCTTGATAGGTATATCGGGCAAACGACTTTAAATGTCTATCGGAAACAAGTGAATCGATTAGAGTAATGTTTTGGTCATGTGTGAAAGCGAAGAGTATGATATTGGTATGTCAACAACCAAATAATGCGCAATTACCCATAACGGGTCAAATAACTAGAATATGATAATAAGTCGAATGCATGTAAGTTAAGAATTTCCTTGATCCGGAGATGGGATTATAAGTTTATATGATAGAATGTGAATTTACAAGTATGTAGGAAGAAACGGGAGGTTAAACGGATAAACGGTTCAAAAGTTACGCGCGTTTTAGTGCGTACGGACGTCGAAACGTATCTGCAGAAAAACGCAAAAAGTAGAGGCCGTCGCCGACGGGTAGGGGACCCGTCGCCGACGGGCAAGGGAAAACCATTATTTTTCAGACGGGTTAACTCACTGCCGACGGGTTATATGGCCCGACGGGCATTTCTACAACCCGTCGCCGACGGCTTGGAGCCCGTCGGCGACGGGCACTTGTTTGTAAGTTTTATTTTTCGCGTCTGGTGTGTCCGGTTGACCCGTAACGTGTCCCGATGCTCCGGTTTTCGACCCGGTGGCATGTAAGGCTTCCGAAAAGCTCCCTAACCTGGTCATATGTATATAAGAAGATACGCGTGACTGTATGCATGTATGAAAAGTTGTAGGAAAGGTATGTTTGTGCGTAGATGTGTATGTAAGTATGCCTAGGGGTATGTATAAGTGTATGCATGTATGAAAAGTTGTAGGAAGGGTATGTTTGTGCGTAGATGTGTATGTATGTATGCATAAGGGTATGTACGAGTGTATGTATGTATGTAAAGTTGTAGGCAAGGTATGCTTGTAAGTAGATGTGTATGTATGCATAAATAAGGGTATGTACGAGTGTATGCATGTATGTGATGATGTAGGAAAGGTATGTACGCATGTGGAAGTTTATGTATGTATGTATAAAGATATGTACGAGTGTATGCATGAATGTAAAGATGTAGAAAAGATAAGTACGTATGTAGTTGAATATGTATGTATGTAGGTATGTATAAGGACATGTATGAGTGTATGTACGTATGTAAGCAGTAGGAAAGGTATGAATGGATGCAGATGTGTATATATGTTTGTATGTAAGTACGTATGTATGCATGATTTAGACACATTAATTATTAATGTTATTAATGGTGTACTGGGAGAATGAGAAGTAATGCAGGTACATTACTGAAGCCTCACCAGGATATGGATACGAAGAGGAAATGCTTAAAGTTTTGAAAAACATTGATACGTGAAGTGTACGTGTATAAATCTTATTTATATAATGTGTGCTAATGTATGAATGAATGTGGTTAATGCAGGTTGTACGAAGCACGGATTAACCTTACAAAGAGTAGCGATTGAAGACCGAGTCACGAGATAGATTGTACGGGAATGTTTACATATGTAATTTAGTGATGATAAGTGATGTTTTTATATTTTAAATTGGACCTTCAAGTAATCCAGGTTGTTTATAATGAAGGAAATTTTATGGCACGAATTTCCGCTGCGACTTTTTGTCAAATATGATTTAGGGCGTAACAAGTTGGTATCAGAGCCCTGGTTTGAGAGAATCAAGTGTAAGAAGGTAAGTGCTTGAACTCAAACCTGTGTGCTCTTGTGATAAGAAACCCGTACAATCCAAGACTCGGTCAAGATCCAAAGGTAAAAGAGAATGTAAGTATGTACTATTGTATACGCATAAGGAAACTGACGGTTTTGTTTATGCAAGGCATGTGTATAAGCGTTTGAAGAGGATGATCCGTGAGTGCGGTCAAGTACCGACACCAAGGCATGAAATAAGATAAAGTTGAACCCAGGTACGTAAATTTAATATGTCGGTATATGAAATGGTAAAATGCATTAAGGGAAGAAAAATGCTAAATGAAGGACCATGATGGTATAGTAAACATGTTTTGAGAAATGATACACGTACCGAAACCAAATTCTTCGGACATAAGGTGACAATTACACGAATACACGAAACTAGTATGTGGATTGTGTACCTGGCCAGTACACGTGAAGCATATGACGTTCGTGGGACCGTGATAATTGATACAGGTATGTCCGTTAGAATTAAGTAGTAGGTGGACGTGAGGGTGAAGAGGAATGTAAGACTCTCAAGAATGAGAGTATGATATGCTATGCTAGAATCCGCGAGACGGATTCGAAATATGATATGCTATGCTAGAATCCGCGAGACGGATTCGAAATATGATATGCTATACTAGAATCCGCGAGACGGATTCGAAGTATGATATGCTATGCTAGAATCCGCGAGACGGATTCGAAATATGATATGCTATACTAGAATCCGCGAGACGGATTCGAAGTATGATATGCTATGCTAGAATCCGCGAGACGGATTCGAAATATGATATGCTATGCTAGAATCTGCGAGACGGATTCGAAACATGAAATGCTAAGCTAGAATCCGCGGGACGGATTCGAAACATGAAAGAGGTTAAGGTATAAATGAAATGTCTGAAACCGTTAGATGGATTCAAACATAGGAGGTATGAAAGGTATGAATGATGTGTTCGAATCCGCGAAACAGATTTAAGATATAAAAGACGGAACTAGTCTATATAAGAAGAAGTTGATAGCTTAACCATGTGTGCGTCAAATAAGTCACATAAGTAAATGTAAAGCAAATGAACAAAAGAATGATGGGAATGAAAATATCCGAATGCGTAAGTAACGAAGGGATATGTGTGGTACAAATAACTAAAGAATTGTGGAACGATGTTAACTATGAAGGTAAGCACGTAGGTGTGACTATAAAAAGGTAGTTTTGTTGTGATAACAAAACAAGGGTTAAATGTTATGCAATGCGTCTATAGAATGAAATCTTAAGGGATGAGATGAAGGTATTTAATCTGTCATAAAATGATCATATGAAGGTAAGCATTATTATAAGTTTGAATAAGTGTGTATATTAACCTGTTATTAACGGGTCAAGGGAAATAAGAATGTTATATGAAAGTATGCCATGGAAAGTACAGCCTTGTTTAGAAGAAGCAGCCAATTGCATGAATGATTATGAGATGAGTTAGGATGATTACTTATGAATGTGATGAGGGTGTTAAGTCAAACATCAATGTGTGTGTGTGTAGAGGAAATGAGAAAGGTTTCGGGGACGAAACCTTATTTAAGGGGGGTAGACTTGTAACACCCAAAACCCGAATATTCATATTCGTTAAAATGCTATGATATGGCACTTCAAGAAATAAATGACTAGGCTCTTTAACCTAGTTAAGTGTGTGTTTAGAAGTATGAAAAGACAAGAGTTTTGCCAATATTATGAGTAAGTAATAAACATGAGGGGCCAATGTTGAAAAAGGGGGAAAGTTGTGTTTTAATAACAAAACAAACACACACACACAACACACACATCGTGTGTGTTCTAAAACGATCAGGGGAAACACCCCCATGAGCCAAACCCTAGTTCTAACATAACCATCAAATTGAGGAGTCAAACGAAGCTCAAATTCATAACCGAGCATAGATTAATGATCACCTTCTCAAGGGGATCGTAAGGTATGTCTTAGATTCTAGATTGGTGATGGTGCACGAAATGGGTTTTGTTGTAAATCACGAATTTGTATGAAATTGAGCATGAGAATGGGTTAGATTCATCATTTGGAACATGGATTAGGCATGAATTAGGTTAAATTGATGTTTAAGGGTGAAACCCATTTGTTATGATGAAGAAGATGACATGGGTAAATCATATATGTTAAAGTTCTTGCTTAATATTGATGTATTTTGAGTTGTATGATGTATTCTTGCTAGAAGAATTGAAAGAAATGTGATACTAGTATGTTTGATGTTATGCATGTATGAATCATGTTGATTAGGAAGAAGAAATTGATGAATTGTGTATGAGATTAGAATAATATGCATGAACTAGTTGTACACTATGCTTACAAGGTAGTACATATATCAAAAGTATGATGAGTTATGAAGAACTTAAGATTAGATCACTTGTAAGTGATTAACAAGTAGTTATGAAGTGGGTTTTTGATGATGTAATGTAAATTGATGATTACATGTTTGATGTTTAATTTAAGTACTCCATGTTGGATTGTAGAAGCATTTGATGAACTATGTATGAATTTAGAAGATTGTGTACGAATTGGTTGTACGTTATGCTTAAAAGGTGGTACGCACACCAAGTGAATGATTAAATGTATATAATGTCGTCCGTATAGTCAATTATGATGTTACGGGTGTATGTTGATAAGTCGATAGTTATGTATGGTTAATAGTTGACTTTTGAAAGTCAACTAAGTATAAGAAACATGAATTGACTCGTTGTAGTAAATGTAGGTTGATGAGAAGTCGTATGGTACATGTAATAGCAATCCGTGTTAAATGTAATGACATGGTGAGTTACATGAGTTAAACGTATACGGACATGATTATATGAGTTATGTTTGTTAGATATGATTAATGAAAGTTAAGTGTGAAATATGGGATTGATACGATTGTCATCATGTACAAATGAGTATGCTAATGATAGCGTGATTTCGATGACATGGAAGTATAGGAATCATGTCGAGACGGAATCAAGCACGGAAGGCTAACGGATCAAGAAGTGGCGAGGAACGAATGGGAACACGGATGCATAAGGTAAGTGATTCCGTAATCACTTTTTAGTTGTTCATGTAAAGTTATATGCAACTTAGTTAAATATGATAATTGAGGTAAATTAGGAATGAATTGTATGATGTCGATGAGTATTAAACGGATTCTTAGCTTTTATCCGAGTAATGTATATGTGATTAAGAAGTTTAGCTAAGTAGAAGGATTCGTTGTTTATGTAAAGGATTCTATTGTTGTTAAGAATAGAGCGAAATGGACAAAGACGCCCTTGATAGGTATATCGGGCAAACGACTTTAAATGTCTATCGGAAACAAGTGAATCGATTAGAGTAATGTTTTGGTCATGTGTGAAAGCGAAGAGTATGATATTGGTATGTCAACAACCAAATAATGCGCAATTACCCATAACGGGTCAAATAACTAGAATATGATAATAAGTCGAATGCATGTAAGTTAAGAATTTCCTTGATCCGGAGATGGGATTATAAGTTTATATGATAGAATGTGAATTTACAAGTATGTAGGAAGAAACGGGAGGTTAAACGGATAAACGGTTCAAAAGTTACGCGCGTTTTAGTGCGTACGGACGTCGAAACGTATCTGCAGAAAAACGCAAAAAGTAGAGGCCGTCGCCGACGGGTAGGGGACCCGTCGCCGACGGGCAAGGGAAAACCATTATTTTTCAGACGGGTTAACTCACTGCCGACGGGTTATATGGCCCGACGGGCATTTCTACAACCCGTCGCCGACGGCTTGGAGCCCGTCGGCGACGGGCACTTGTTTGTAAGTTTTATTTTTCGCGTCTGGTGTGTCCGGTTGACCCGTAACGTGTCCCGATGCTCCGGTTTTCGACCCGGTGGCATGTAAGGCTTCCGAAAAGCTCCCTAACCTGGTCATATGTATATAAGAAGATACGCGTGACTGTATGCATGTATGAAAAGTTGTAGGAAAGGTATGTTTGTGCGTAGATGTGTATGTAAGTATGCCTAGGGGTATGTATAAGTGTATGCATGTATGAAAAGTTGTAGGAAGGGTATGTTTGTGCGTAGATGTGTATGTATGTATGCATAAGGGTATGTACGAGTGTATGTATGTATGTAAAGTTGTAGGCAAGGTATGCTTGTAAGTAGATGTGTATGTATGCATAAATAAGGGTATGTACGAGTGTATGCATGTATGTGATGATGTAGGAAAGGTATGTACGCATGTGGAAGTTTATGTATGTATGTATAAAGATATGTACGAGTGTATGCATGAATGTAAAGATGTAGAAAAGATAAGTACGTATGTAGTTGAATATGTATGTATGTAGGTATGTATAAGGACATGTATGAGTGTATGTACGTATGTAAGCAGTAGGAAAGGTATGAATGGATGCAGATGTGTATATATGTTTGTATGTAAGTACGTATGTATGCATGATTTAGACACATTAATTATTAATGTTATTAATGGTGTACTGGGAGAATGAGAAGTAATGCAGGTACATTACTGAAGCCTCACCAGGATATGGATACGAAGAGGAAATGCTTAAAGTTTTGAAAAACATTGATACGTGAAGTGTACGTGTATAAATCTTATTTATATAATGTGTGCTAATGTATGAATGAATGTGGTTAATGCAGGTTGTACGAAGCACGGATTAACCTTACAAAGAGTAGCGATTGAAGACCGAGTCACGAGATAGATTGTACGGGAATGTTTACATATGTAATTTAGTGATGATAAGTGATGTTTTTATATTTTAAATTGGACCTTCAAGTAATCCAGGTTGTTTATAATGAAGGAAATTTTATGGCACGAATTTCCGCTGCGACTTTTTGTCAAATATGATTTAGGGCGTAACAAGTTGGTATCAGAGCCCTGGTTTGAGAGAATCAAGTGTAAGAAGGTAAGTGCTTGAACTCAAACCTGTGTGCTCTTGTGATAAGAAACCCGTACAATCCAAGACTCGGTCAAGATCCAAAGGTAAAAGAGAATGTAAGTATGTACTATTGTATACGCATAAGGAAACTAACGGTTTTGTTTATGCAAGGCATGTGTATAAGCGTTTGAAGAGGATGATCCGTGAGTGCGGTCAAGTACCGACACCAAGGCATGAAATAAGATAAAGTTGAACCCAGGTACGTAAATTTAATATGTCGGTATATGAAATGGTAAAATGCATTAAGGGAAGAAAAATGCTAAATGAAGGACCATGATGGTATAGTAAACATGTTTTGAGAAATGATACACGTACCGAAACCAAATTCTTCGGACATAAGGTGACAATTACACGAATACACGAAACTAGTATGTGGATTGTGTACCTGGCCAGTACACGTGAAGCATATGACGTTCGTGGGACCGTGATAATTGATACAGGTATGTCCGTTAGAATTAAGTAGTAGGTGGACGTGAGGGTGAAGAGGAATGTAAGACTCTCAAGAATGAGAGTATGATATGCTATGCTAGAATCCGCGAGACGGATTCGAAATATGATATGCTATGCTAGAATCCGCGAGACGGATTCGAAATATGATATGCTATACTAGAATCCGCGAGACGGATTCGAAGTATGATATGCTATGCTAGAATCCGCGAGACGGATTCGAAATATGATATGCTATACTAGAATCCGCGAGACGGATTCGAAGTATGATATGCTATGCTAGAATCCGCGAGACGGATTCGAAATATGATATGCTATGCTAGAATCTGCGAGACGGATTCGAAACATGAAATGCTAAGCTAGAATCCGCGGGACGGATTCGAAACATGAAAGAGGTTAAGGTATAAATGAAATGTCTGAAACCGTTAGATGGATTCAAACATAGGAGGTATGAAAGGTATGAATGATGTGTTCGAATCCGCGAAACAGATTTAAGATATAAAAGACGGAACTAGTCTATATAAGAAGAAGTTGATAGCTTAACCATGTGTGCGTCAAATAAGTCACATAAGTAAATGTAAAGCAAATGAACAAAAGAATGATGGGAATGAAAATATCCGAATGCGTAAGTAACGAAGGGATATGTGTGGTACAAATAACTAAAGAATTGTGGAACGATGTTAACTATGAAGGTAAGCACGTAGGTGTGACTATAAAAAGGTAGTTTTGTTGTGATAACAAAACAAGGGTTAAATGTTATGCAATGCGTCTATAGAATGAAATCTTAAGGGATGAGATGAAGGTATTTAATCTGTCATAAAATGATCATATGAAGGTAAGCATTATTATAAGTTTGAATAAGTGTGTATATTAACCTGTTATTAACGGGTCAAGGGAAATAAGAATGTTATATGAAAGTATGCCATGGAAAGTACAGCCTTGTTTAGAAGAAGCAGCCAATTGCATGAATGATTATGAGATGAGTTAGGATGATTACTTATGAATGTGATGAGGGTGTTAAGTCAAACATCAATGTGTGTGTGTGTAGAGGAAATGAGAAAGGTTTCGGGGACGAAACCTTATTTAAGGGGGGTAGACTTGTAACACCCAAAACCCGAATATTCATATTCGTTAAAATGCTATGATATGGCACTTCAAGAAATAAATGACTAGGCTCTTTAACCTAGTTAAGTGTGTGTTTAGAAGTATGAAAAGACAAGAGTTTTGCCAATATTATGAGTAAGTAATAAACATGAGGGGCCAATGTTGAAAAAGGGGGAAAGTTGTGTTTTAATAACAAAACAAACACACACACACAACACACACATCGTGTGTGTTCTAAAACGATCAGGGGAAACACCCCCATGAGCCAAACCCTAGTTCTAACATAACCATCAAATTGAGGAGTCAAACGAAGCTCAAATTCATAACCGAGCATAGATTAATGATCACCTTCTCAAGGGGATCGTAAGGTATGTCTTAGATTCTAGATTGGTGATGGTGCACGAAATGGGTTTTGTTGTAAATCACGAATTTGTATGAAATTGAGCATGAGAATGGGTTAGATTCATCATTTGGAACATGGATTAGGCATGAATTAGGTTAAATTGATGTTTAAGGGTGAAACCCATTTGTTATGATGAAGAAGATGACATGGGTAAATCATATATGTTAAAGTTCTTGCTTAATATTGATGTATTTTGAGTTGTATGATGTATTCTTGCTAGAAGAATTGAAAGAAATGTGATACTAGTATGTTTGATGTTATGCATGTATGAATCATGTTGATTAGGAAGAAGAAATTGATGAATTGTGTATGAGATTAGAATAATATGCATGAACTAGTTGTACACTATGCTTACAAGGTAGTACATATATCAAAAGTATGATGAGTTATGAAGAACTTAAGATTAGATCACTTGTAAGTGATTAACAAGTAGTTATGAAGTGGGTTTTTGATGATGTAATGTAAATTGATGATTACATGTTTGATGTTTAATTTAAGTACTCCATGTTGGATTGTAGAAGCATTTGATGAACTATGTATGAATTTAGAAGATTGTGTACGAATTGGTTGTACGTTATGCTTAAAAGGTGGTACGCACACCAAGTGAATGATTAAATGTATATAATGTCGTCCGTATAGTCAATTATGATGTTACGGGTGTATGTTGATAAGTCGATAGTTATGTATGGTTAATAGTTGACTTTTGAAAGTCAACTAAGTATAAGAAACATGAATTGACTCGTTGTAGTAAATGTAGGTTGATGAGAAGTCGTATGGTACATGTAATAGCAATCCGTGTTAAATGTAATGACATGGTGAGTTACATGAGTTAAACGTATACGGACATGATTATATGAGTTATGTTTGTTAGATATGATTAATGAAAGTTAAGTGTGAAATATGGGATTGATACGATTGTCATCATGTACAAATGAGTATGCTAATGATAGCGTGATTTCGATGACATGGAAGTATAGGAATCATGTCGAGACGGAATCAAGCACGGAAGGCTAACGGATCAAGAAGTGGCGAGGAACGAATGGGAACACGGATGCATAAGGTAAGTGATTCCGTAATCACTTTTTAGTTGTTCATGTAAAGTTATATGCAACTTAGTTAAATATGATAATTGAGGTAAATTAGGAATGAATTGTATGATGTCGATGAGTATTAAACGGATTCTTAGCTTTTATCCGAGTAATGTATATGTGATTAAGAAGTTTAGCTAAGTAGAAGGATTCGTTGTTTATGTAAAGGATTCTATTGTTGTTAAGAATAGAGCGAAATGGACAAAGACGCCCTTGATAGGTATATCGGGCAAACGACTTTAAATGTCTATCGGAAACAAGTGAATCGATTAGAGTAATGTTTTGGTCATGTGTGAAAGCGAAGAGTATGATATTGGTATGTCAACAACCAAATAATGCGCAATTACCCATAACGGGTCAAATAACTAGAATATGATAATAAGTCGAATGCATGTAAGTTAAGAATTTCCTTGATCCGGAGATGGGATTATAAGTTTATATGATAGAATGTGAATTTACAAGTATGTAGGAAGAAACGGGAGGTTAAACGGATAAACGGTTCAAAAGTTACGCGCGTTTTAGTGCGTACGGACGTCGAAACGTATCTGCAGAAAAACGCAAAAAGTAGAGGCCGTCGCCGACGGGTAGGGGACCCGTCGCCGACGGGCAAGGGAAAACCATTATTTTTCAGACGGGTTAACTCACTGCCGACGGGTTATATGGCCCGACGGGCATTTCTACAACCCGTCGCCGACGGCTTGGAGCCCGTCGGCGACGGGCACTTGTTTGTAAGTTTTATTTTTCGCGTCTGGTGTGTCCGGTTGACCCGTAACGTGTCCCGATGCTCCGGTTTTCGACCCGGTGGCATGTAAGGCTTCCGAAAAGCTCCCTAACCTGGTCATATGTATATAAGAAGATACGCGTGACTGTATGCATGTATGAAAAGTTGTAGGAAAGGTATGTTTGTGCGTAGATGTGTATGTAAGTATGCCTAGGGGTATGTATAAGTGTATGCATGTATGAAAAGTTGTTGGAAGGGTATGTTTGTGCGTAGATGTGTATGTATGTATGCATAAGGGTATGTACGAGTGTATGTATGTATGTAAAGTTGTAGGCAAGGTATGCTTGTAAGTAGATGTGTATGTATGCATAAATAAGGGTATGTACGAGTGTATGCATGTATGTGATGATGTAGGAAAGGTATGTACGCATGTGGAAGTTTATGTATGTATGTATAAAGATATGTACGAGTGTATGCATGAATGTAAAGATGTAGAAAAGATAAGTACGTATGTAGTTGAATATGTATGTATGTAGGTATGTATAAGGACATGTATGAGTGTATGTACGTATGTAAGCAGTAGGAAAGGTATGAATGGATGCAGATGTGTATATATGTTTGTATGTAAGTACGTATGTATGCATGATTTAGACACATTAATTATTAATGTTATTAATGGTGTACTGGGAGAATGAGAAGTAATGCAGGTACATTACTGAAGCCTCACCAGGATATGGATACGAAGAGGAAATGCTTAAAGTTTTGAAAAACATTGATACGTGAAGTGTACGTGTATAAATCTTATTTATATAATGTGTGCTAATGTATGAATGAATGTGGTTAATGCAGGTTGTACGAAGCACGGATTAACCTTACAAAGAGTAGCGATTGAAGACCGAGTCACGAGATAGATTGTACGGGAATGTTTACATATGTAATTTAGTGATGATAAGTGATGTTTTTATATTTTAAATTGGACCTTCAAGTAATCCAGGTTGTTTATAATGAAGGAAATTTTATGGCACGAATTTCCGCTGCGACTTTTTGTCAAATATGATTTAGGGCGTAACAATGTTCAATGGGTCTTCGCTGACGTCCAGATATCCCGGTCTTTGTTGCTACAAAAGAAAAAACCGTTAGCCTCGTCACGGAGGGCCCCGGGAGGGGGATCCGTGACCAAGCTCCGGCGTGAGAATAAGTAAACTTGCCGGAGAGTGAGAGGAGTCTATTCCGATGAGTGTGATCACCGGAATGTTTCCTCTAAGGTGTGAATCCAATAAATGTATGTGTGTGTTTAATGTATATGAATATTGGTCGGAATAAATGAGCGAGAAGTAAATGAGGGAGCTTTTAATGTGATACCTTCAATCTATCCTGTGATCGTCTTCTTCGGCTCTTATATAGCCTCGAGTCCTTATCTCCCATGTGAGATATTTTGTTAAGATGATCCGACGGATTTAGGAAGTCTTCGAGGGGCTCAGACACGTGTCTGACCCCTAACGGTTAGATTAGCAGCTTCATTTAATGTTCCGACTGGAGAGGTACGATGCCAACCAAGATACTCTTCTTATCAGTCATTAATTGTGGCCTGCATTTTTCTGATTCTAGTTTCCCGCCCATTTCTCATGAGGAGAACCTTAATGGGCAAGGCAAACTGTTGCTTGGGCTTATGTCTTGTTGGGCCCGCATGAAGGCAGCCCAAAGCGGGTAAAATGGGATTTCCCATTGGCCCGTCGTCAAGTCATCTTTAGTCCCTGGTTCTGAGACCCGAGGCTCATGATCCGGGGCTGAATCATAACTGTTCAAGAAGGAGGTTAATTTCCTTGGGCTATGATTGTGGGCCCGTTTCTGTCCAGTTATTAATCATTCTTTCTCTTCACAAAACCCATCATTTCGCCGAATACTAACGGCGGGAGTTAATCCCCTAGATACACGTGCATCTTTTTTAAATTTTGAAGGGACGAATGACATGACGGTTTCCTGTGTGTATTGTTGCCCTCTTTAAATACCTCATTACCTTTTAAATTTTCTCTCTATCCCTTCTAGTTCTTTCTCTCCTTCCGTCATATTTCTCCGATCACCGGCCCTTTTTTGAATATGAGTCGTTCCGGTCGCTCTGCAATTAGATCGGTCTTGACAGCGAAGGACTTAAAGTCTTTTGTCGAGACATACAACATTCCTGAGCGATTTTCTCCCACCTTGCCGGGCCCTAACGAATCGGCTGAGTGTACACCGGACAGAATTCCCCTTTATACATTGGCGTTTTCTTCTTGTGGAGTCCGGTATCCTCTTTCACCTTTCAAGGTTGCTTGACTTTGCCACTTCGGGGTTCACTTCTCTCAGTTACATCCCCTAGGGTTTATGAGAGTGGTGCACTTTGAGTTGTCTTGTGCGGCCGTTTCTGGTGAGCCATCTGTCCCCTTGTTCTGCATGTTCTATAAACTGATCTCTGATGGAGATGGGTTTACTTTTGCTAAGCGACAGAACAGTGTGTCGAAACCCTGTTATACCTTTATGCCAACCTCCACTTACCCGAAGGATTGGAAGAGTAGGTTCATCTTTGTTTCCGCTGCCATGATACCAGAGTCCCCACTGCCAAGAGATGCTGAGGCCGTTATTGACGATACTGTTCCCACCTTGTTTGCCAATGAGACCGTTCAGTGGAAACGCATGTATGAAAATCCAACGAGGGCTTTTACTTTTTCTGAGGGAATCTTGGCCATGGGGGGGGGGGGGGGCTGAGCCCTTCCTACTCAGTTCGTCCCAAGGCTTTTTTCGGTAAAAAGGTATCTTTTGTCCTGGATTTGCTGTCATTTGCTTTTGTTTCTTAGTATTTGTGCAGTCATCTTTAGTGTTTTTCTTATGCAGAGTTGACTTTGTGGAGACTGCTTCAAGGGGATTCTAAGGATGTCAAGTTTGTAGTTGGTGATGAGGTTGATCCGGGTTTGAACCGGAGTGTAGGGATGCAGGTTACCGGGGGGTCTGCCCAGGCTGGGGGCTCCGTTGCTATGGAAGGGGGTGAGGAAACCTCCTCTGATGGGGAGGAGAGTTCCCCTGATCCCGCCTCTGTTAAGCATTCTAATCAAAGTGACGATGAAGCTCTGGAGGTCCGTTTAGTTCGTAAGAGGAAAGCTGTAAGTCCTAGGCCAGCCCCTGCTCCTCGTGATATCCGGCAAAGGCTCCGGAGTGCCAGTGGACAGAAGCCCCCTCCTTCATCGAAGGCTGCTTCCGAACTTCCCCCTGTTGGGGTTAAGGGTTCTTTGTCCAAACATCTGAGGTCTTCAAGCCTTGTGAGTGCACCTTTGTTGGTGAGCTCCTTTTTCCTCTTACCTATTTGCCTTATATTTATTTTGTTCTAGGGAGATTTTTGATGTTCTTTTTCTTCTCTTTTTTTTTTTTTTGTGTAGGGGAGTTCTCATGATCCAATAGAGATCCCTACTGGTCCCTCCTCTTCCTGTGTTCGGGACAAGACTCCGGAAGCAAGCATGGCTCATTTTGCCTCAGCCTTTGAACTCTCTCCTCACTATGCTACTGGGACCAGTAAACCCACTCAATCTGAGGGTTTTGCTCGTCGGTCCCCTTTGGCTCCCCTGTTTGCTGATGTTATCCCTTTCACCTATGTCCCTAAATGGAAAATAACTCACTCTTCGGTGATAGGGACCCCTGAGACTGCCAGGGATTTTTTGAGTCATGTTGTTCCTCCCTCCTATAAATTTATGAATTCTGCTTTGAGGGATGATCTTTTTGAGGATCAGTACAGCATGTCGCTCTGTGAGAGTTTTTTCAGGGGTGCTGGCATGCTGCAGCGGATTGACGATTTGAGGAGGGCGAATGAAGAACTCAAGGGTGAACTCAAGACCTCCCAGTCTGTTGCCGTCGAACTTAGATATCGAGTGGTCGAGGCTGAGAGAAAGTTGCAAGAGGAGAAGGTACACAGCCTTCCCCCCTTTTTTTTTTATTTTCCAACTGTTTTGGATTTTTTATGATGTTTTTTGTCCAGGGGGCTGGAACCATGTTGGAGCCAAAGGAACAAGCCTGGGAAAGGGAGATGGCGGTGTTGGTGGAGGAGAAGGATGAGTTGGCCGCTGAGTTAAAGCATCTGAAGGAGGTTGGCTCCGTTTCTCAAGAGCAGCTGAATACGATGTATGCAGATTATGGGATAACTTCTGATGATAACCAGCGGTTGGCCAAGGAGAAACATTGGTTAATCACTGAAGGTTTCGGAGCCTTCCTTACCGCCGTCTCTCAGTCAGAGGAGTTTAAAAGTGGCTTGGAGGAGGTGTATAGGGCGTACCGGGATGTTGGCTACCAGGCTGGGCTGAAGGATGGCTATATTTACTCTGCTCAGGGTCTGGGCAGGAAAGAGACTCCGCTTTACAACTCCAAAGCTAAGAAGAGACTATCTAAGCTAGATGAGGAGTTTGGGAGTAAGATCCCGGCCATTCTCAAGAAGATCCTGGAGCATCCCATGATATCAATAGATGAATTGAAAGCCCTGTTTTCCTCCGCTGGTCCTTCGTCTCCACCATCTTTGTCTGGGGATGGTCCCCAGTGATTTCTAAACATTAACCTCTTTCGATATGGTTGTAATCTGGATAATTGCTTACCTTAGGATACTTTAAACTCTTTTCGTTGTTTGGAAGGAGGACCTTCGTGTAGGGGTCCTCCTAGGTACTTAATCATATAACTTATGACTGTATGTTGCTATTTTGTCTTTTGCTTGTTTTCTTGTTGTGCTTTTCCATGCTGCAGGGGCCTTTGCCAAGGATCAAGTCGGCGCTTCCCTGAAGACCTCTGGGCTGTTTTGCAAGAAGTTGTGCTTTGGCCTTTTTTGTCAAGTTTGTTGTGTTTGTTGCCTTGTATGTTAGTGGTTTTTTGCCAAAGTCAGTAAGGCTTCCCTTTGTGTATTTATTTTGAAAATGAATAAATAAAGAGAAACTTCTTTTTGTAGTTTGTTTACAGAAGTGTGTTGTACTTATGGTTTGTTTGTCAAACCAGGATTGTCTGTTCGAGGCCAATCGCTGGACAAGCTTATAATGTGAGATTATGTTTTCGGCCTATTTGTCCGTTTTCTTTGGGTTAGCTAGACCCTATTTTGCCCCACGGCCGGGCTTTTGGTATGTTTGATATACCTTGTACACGTGTGTTTGTTTATTGGTTAGGCTTATAATATTTATGGGCATGTCTGCCTAGATATAATACATGTTATCTTGTCAAAAGAGGACAAGTTATTTGTCCGTTTGTCATTCATTTCTTGGGGACTAAACTTCCCAGTACAAATTCTTACAAAAGATTCTTTCTTGGGGTATGCCCCAGATTAATAGTTAATCATTACAAAAGTGGCTCCCTGGCCGTTTTTCCTGGGGATAGACCCCTCATATGTGATACTTCCTGAGTTGCATGAGGTTCCACGTCCTGGGGACCTCCTTGCCTTGGAGCGTTTCCAGTTTACAACTTCCTTTGCCGTTTGCCCGTATGACCCGGTAGGGCCCTTCCCAATTGGGTCCTAGCTTTCCGGTGCTTTCTTGTAGGCTGGCTTCGTTGGCTCTTAGGACCAGGTCCCCCGGAATGAGGCTAAGCTTTTTTCATTTTGGCATTATAATAGCTTTCGAGCTGCTTTTTGTACTTAGCCTCCCTGACTGCTGCGACTTCCCTTCTTTCTTCAAGCAGATTTAGGTTCATCCGGAGGTCCTGCTCGTTTTCGGCCTCCCTGAGCTTCATTCGGGCAGTTGGGGATCCTATTTCAGCCGGGATAATAGCCTCTGTCCCGTAAGTTAAGCTGAGAGGAGTCTCCCCGTTGCAGTCCTTAGGGGTGATCCTATATGCCCATAGCACAAATGGCAGTTCCTCCAGCCACCCTTTTTGTTTTCTTCCGAGTGTCCCTTTCATCCCTTTGATAACGCTTTGATTTGCTCTTTCCACTAGCCCGTTACTCTGGGCATGGGTGACGGAAGTGAACACTTAGTGTATGTGCATTTGTTCACACCATGGTCTGAAGGGTTTCCCAGCAAATTGTACGCCATTGTCACTCACGAGCTCCTTCGGGACACCATATCTGCAGATAATATTGTCTTACACAGACCGCCTCGTCTGTTCCCCGGTTATTTTTGCCAACGATCTTGCTTCTATCCACTTGGCAAAATAGTCGATGGCGACCACCACATACTTGAACCCTCCGGGACCCTCCGGGAATGGCTCGATTATGTCGATGGCCCATTTTTGGAAGGGCCAGGACGTTGAGACGGGTATCATCGGGTGTTTGTGTCGATGAGTCATAGGTGCATGTACCTGGCAATTGTCACATCTCTTAATCTCTTCAGATGCTGTTTCGTACATTCGAGGCCAATAGAATCCCGCATTCATTGCCTTTGCTACTACCGTTCTTGGCCCCGAATGCATCCCACAAATCCCTTCATGTATTTCTCTGATCACATACTTAGCTTCTCCCATGTCAACACACTTCAAGGATGGGCCCAGGTATGATCTTCGGTAAAGTTCTCCGTCAACCAGCTCATATTGTAAGGCTTTTACTCTTACCTTTCTGACTGCCCAGTCTCCCTCGGGTAGCGTTCCGTCCTTTAGGAATTTTGCAATTGGTGTCATCCATGTTTCTTGTGCGTTTTCAACAGCAGCTACCTCCTCTGTACCGAGGGAGGGGGAGGTCAGGACTTCCACTTTGACTTCTCTTGCTAGGTGGTCAAATGCTAATGAGGCTAGCTTACTGAGGGCGTCAGATTTTCTGTTTCTCCCGCGGGGTATGTATTCTAGCTTGAAGGTTTTGAATGCTTCGGCTGTCTCTTTTACTTTTACCACATACTGAGCCATGGTGTTGTCTTTAGCCTCATACTCTCCCTGGTACTGCTTGACTACCAACTGGGAGTCAGTACTGGCTTCCACATGCTTTGCCTTCATTTTCTTGGCTAGTCTCATCCCTGCTAAGAGAGCTTCGTATTCTGCAGTGTTGTTGGTGTTTTCGAAGTCCAGTTTGATGGCATACGTTAATTCGACCCCCTCAGGGCTTATTAGTGTAACGCCTGCTCCGCTACCTTCTTCGCTGGAGGCCCCTTCTGTGAGCAACTTCCATACTGCCTCATCTTCCTTTTCTTTCTCCTCCTTCTCTAAAGTTTCCCATTTTAAGAGCTCTTTTTCTTCGTCCTCAGGAACTTCTGCCAGGAAGTCGGCCAGTATTTGTCCCTTCATTGCAGTTCTGGCCTTGAATTCTAAGGAGTGTTCTCCTAACTCGATTGCCCACTTAGCCAGTCGTCTCGACAGCTCCGGTCTTCTTAACACCTTTTGTAGGGGCTGGTCCGTCATCAGGGTGACCTTGTGCCCTTGGAAGTACCTCCTCAGCCTCCGGGATGCAAAAACAAGGGCCAAAGCTAACTTCTCCAGAGGCATGTAGCGTTCTTCTGGGCCTTTCAGGGACCTGCTGATGAAGTATATTGGTATCTGCTTCCCTACCCGTTCCACCATCATGACCGCGCTTATGGTAGTTTTCGAAGCAGATAGATACAGAAGCAGGTCTTCCCCTGGCACTGGGGTGGCTAAGGCCGGGAGCTTGCAGATGTAAGTCTTCATTTCTTGGAAGGCAGTTTCTGCCTCAGAGGTCCATTTAAACCTGTCGGTTTGAAGGCAGACCTTCAGCACCTCACGAAGGGAAGGGTCCTGTCAGCTACTTTTGATAAAAAGCGGTTTAATGCGATTAGCCTTCCGTTCAGCTGTTGGATGTCTTTCAGGGACCTGGGGGATCACATTTCAGCCACGGCTTGGGTTTTCTCCGGGTTAGCTTTGATTCCGCCCTTGGTAACTACTACCCCCAGGAATTTCCCTTCTTCTACCCCAAAACAGCACTTCCCAGGGTTCAACTTCATGTTCACATCTTGCATGGTTCGGATGGTCTCGGCTATGTCGTCTATCATGGCCATTTCGGTTAAGCTTTTGATAACAATGTCATCCACATATACCTCCAGGTTTCGTCCCCGTTGTTCCCTGAAAAGGGCATTCATGAACCTTTGATAGGTGGAACCAGCGTTCTTGAGTCCGAAGGGCATTTTGGTATAGCAAAATGTCCCTTCGTCTGTGATGAAGGCGGTCTTTTCCTCGTCTTCCATTGACATCTGAATCTGATGGTATCCTTTATAGGCATCCAAGAAGCACTTCAGGGGATACTGGGATAAGGAGTCCACTTGGACGTCTATCTCTGGGAGAGGGTAGCAGTCCTTGGGGCACGCTTTGTTCAAATCTTGAAAGTCAATGCACATCCTCCATCCTCTGTCTTTCTTCTGGACTATAACCGGGTTAGCAACCCAAGACGGGTACTTCACTTCCCTTACTATTCTGGCTCTAAGCAGCTTCCTGGTTTCTTCACAGGCGGCCCTCCTCTTACTGGGACCCATGCTTCGCTTTTTCTGTTTTACTGGCTTTGCCCAGGTGTACGTATTGAGCCGATGTTCAGTTAAGCTTCTTGGGATTCCTGTCATATCCCCATGTTGAAATGCGAACACATCTATGTTGAGGAGGAGCAGCTCCTTGAGAGCACTCTTGCACTTGTCACTCAGGTGACTTCCTACTTTAACCGTCTGCTCCGGGAACCTGTCACAAAGCACCCACTCTTCAAACCTGTCTTTTTGGGGCTTCTCAGATGTTTTTCCCTCGGATACGGAGGAAACTACTTCATAGGAAGATTTTACCCAGGCCAAGCCTTTTGGCGTTTGAAACACTAAGGCCCCGTGTGGGGTTGATGCCTGTGCTTGCAGATCTCCGATCCCAGGTCTTCCCAGGATTGCATTGTACTTTGAGGGTGCCCGGACCACCGTGAAGGTTAGGTTTATAGTTCGGACTCGATCCCCTACCCCAACTGTAAATGGGAGTCTGATCTTTCCCAAGGGGTGTGACACACTGTTGTTGAAACCTACCAGGGGGATAGAGTCTTCCTCGAGCCTATCTCTCACGTCCCTATCAAATCTGAGAAAACAATGCTCGTATATAACTTCCACTCCAGATCCTCCGTCCACATGTATTCTAGCCACCTTGTGTCTAGCTATTATGGCTGAGATGTTGAGTGGGAGTCGTTGTACTTCGTTTTCTTCCAGGTATGGCATCAGGATGGGAGCTTTCATGCGGTTCGGGGAGCCCAGAATTCTGGCCTTTACACTTCTGGTGGGATCAGGTTCATCCCTCCTTCGAATCATGTCTACATCTGCCCTTCCAGGCTCCCTCGCATCTTTTCCTTTGCGGTCCCCCCCTCCTTCCTTGATTTCTCTAACCAAGTGGGCCAGTTTCCCCGTTCTCACTGCGGCCTCTATTTCTCTTTTTAGGTACATGCAATCATCCGTTTTGTGGCCAAACCCTTTGTGAAAGTCACAGTACTCATTTGGTTGTGCCTTTGGCCCGGGTTTTATGGGTGGTGGCCTTGGGAAGGAGCTCTTCACCCTCTCAGTGGCCAGTATTTCACTTGGGGTTTTGGTGAGAGGGGTGAAGTTGTCAGAGTAGGGGGATGGGCTTCGTATTCCCCGAGGTCTGTATGGGGAATGCGAGGGCCTCGTTCTTTCATGCATCATTCTATCAAAGGCTGGTTTTCTTGAGTAGGGCGTACCTTTTTCGGGAGGCTTTGCTGCCGGGGTGACCCTCCGGGGTGGGGTGTCCATCTCCTTGGCCTTGCTAACCGTGTCTTTGCCCCTAACAAAGGCTCTAACTCTATCCATGAGGTTGTCAAATGAATGTGGGAACTCTTCTCCCAGCTTCTCACAAAGCTGTGCATGCTTTAACCCGTTAATGAAACTGCTTATCTTCATGACCTCCGGGACGTCCTTGATGTTCATGCTTTCCTTGACAAACCTTTCCATGTACTGATCTATCCGTTCACTGTCCCTCTGCCTTATATGCAGGATCTCGTTTGGGTTCTTAACTACCTTCCTCTGCTGACCAAAGTTTCTAACAAATTTTTCACTTAGCTCTTCATAGCTATCGATCCATCCGGAGGGGAGGCTGTCAAACCAAAGCATAGCCCCTTCCGTCAGGGTCTGCACAAACATATGGCACCAAACCGGCATGGGCCACCGGCCCAGTTGCCCAGCACCCCTGAAGGCATGGAGATGATCCTCAGGGTCTCTAGTCCCGTCATACCTGTCGAAGTTTGGAGGTAACTTTGTTTTAGGGGGCATTGGTGCTTCTGCAATCCTCCTAGTGAATTTTGAGATTTCAGTCAGGTCCCGCGGGAGATATGGTTGATTCAAACCGCCATCACCTTGGTCTTCCTTTTCTTTTTCTTTTCCTTTCGGTTTCTTCCCCGTAATGAGATCCTCCCTTTCCTCCGAGGACATTTGCCTAAGCGCCGTCATGAAAGTTTCCAGTGGGTCGCTTCCACTGCCTTTGTTTTGTGGATCCACCCCGTCCTGATTAGAGGGTGTGTCGAAAGACAGTCTAGCCCTGAGGCCATCGAGTTTTTCTTGTCTTTCTAAATCCTCGAGACATTTTTTTAACTTTTCTTTGTGCATGGCAACGAAATCCGGAGTGATGGGTTCCTCCCTTTCCAGAATTTCCACTTGGTTCTCATTTTCTTCCTCATGGGTTATGTCTTCCACTGTGACTTTATCGCGATCATTCTGTACCGTTTGGATGGTACGTGAGCCTGGTGGGGTTGCCATGTTGTTTCTTTGTCAAACGGGCTATCTTAACTTCGGAGTTTCAGAGTGGGAACACCAGTCAGACTGAGGTCCCACGGATGGCGCCAATGTCGAATACCCAAATCCCTGCTGACGTTCAATGGGTCTTCGCTGACGTCCAGATATCCCGGTCTTAGTTGCTACAAAAGAATAAACCATTAGCCTCGTGACAGAGGGCCCTGGGAGGGGGATCCGTGACCAAGCTCCAGCGTGAGAGTAAGTAAACTTGCCGGAGAGTGAGAGGAGTCTATTCCGATGAGTGTGATCACCGGAATGTTTCCTCTAAGGTGTGAATCCAATAAATGTATGTGTGTGTTTAATGTATATGAATATTGGTCGGAATAAATGAGGGAGAAGTAAATGAGGGAGCTTTTAATGTGATACCTTCAATCTATCCTGTGATCGTCTTCTTCGGCTCTTATATAGCCTCGAGTCCTTATCTCCCATGTGAGATATTTTGTTAAGATGATCCGACGGATTTAGGAAGTCTTCGAGGGGCTCAGACACGTGTCTAACCCCTAACGGTTAGATTAGCAGCTTCATTTAATGTTCCGACTGGAGAAGTACGATGCCAGCCAAGATACTCTTCTTATCAGTCATTAATTGTGGCCTGCATTTTCTGATTCTAGTTTCCCGCCCATTTCTCATGAGGAGAACCTTAATGAGCAAGGCAAATTGTTGTTTGGGCGTATGTCTTGTTGGGCCCGCATGAAGGCAGCCCAAAGTTGGTAAAATGGGATTTCCCATTGGCCCGTCGTCACAGGGTATGGTCATGGGGGGCGCTATTGTTCTTTTTCAGCTGAGGTGGCATGAGTATCACGCCCCATACCGTGTTGCCTAAGGACCTTATAGGCTGGTCCAGATTGTGTGATTATAACAAATGTATGATTATTGAGTTATGAGAGAAAATTGTTAACAATTCTTAATTCCAAATCCATAAAGTATTTTGGTTTTGCCATGTTCTTGCTTATATACATCTTGAAATACTTTTAAATCGCTCTTCCGTCATCAGGTACGACCAATTATGTTTCTTAGCCACAATGAGATCGTCGTCCTAGTATAATTTTAGTTGTTAATTTCCATCTTGATTGAATTTCACTAAGTTTGTATTCCTTTGCATGTAAACCATTTGTGATTTATGTGGTGTACTTTCTTCTACATGCAATGATTTCAATGTATATTTACAAATTTAAAGCAAATTCATAATCGATCCCAATGTTTTCGTCTTTACACACATTGAACGGTAACTCATAATAATGTACGAGAATAACACATTGTTAGACTATCTCCAATGTTACGTGCGTCCTTTGGCGCTCTTAGCTGCCACATCATATACTTACAAATAATTGAAAACCCTTATTTCATCTACAGCTCTACAAATATCATTTCCCTTTTTAATTTCCATCTCATTACTTACCCATTACACACAATATTTAAATAAAACATTTTTTTCTTTTCACTTTGGGCCCACTCAAATGCAAAAACCACGAAAAAGCAAATACTTGCTAAGGACTTCTAATGATAGAATTTTACAATGGGTAAGAGCTTGTATGGGTCTCTAAAGATATCCTCTAAAGGGTGCATTGGAGGTAATCTTAGCCCACGCATAGGATGTTGCACCCCATGGATAGAAATCCAGTGTACAGTATTGTTGACCACACCCATGGGTCGTGTTGAAGGACACATCCTTCCTCATGGATGGCTACGAAAGCAATGGGGTGGGTTTTTTTATTTCTTTTCTCGCTTTTTTTTAAGTTATTGAAATATATGATTTGTTTATTTTATAAATTTTTAAAAATTAAATAATTACCTAAATATTTTTATAATATTTATATATAATTAATAAACTAATATTGAAATTTATTAATAAACATATAAACCCAATTTGTTAAATTTAGCCATATAATATTGAAAAGTATATAAATATTTAAGAATTTTATAAATTTATTCACAGTTCTGTTTTGCTGGCTTAGGAAATTTTGAACCAAACTGCAAACCATGGTTATAAAAAAGACAAACCGAATTAACCAGCCAGGTTGGTTGGGTTGGCCGGAATAGCCAAAACAATTCGTTTTAGACGGCTTGTGTTAAAATGTCATATAACTATATGTGTTTTCATTTTTATACCTTTATACATGTTCTTTATTTTATATATATATATTTGTTTCTCACACATGTTTATTTGTTTTTCATTGTCATAAATTCTGGGCTCAACTAAATGAGCTGGACATGATTGAGCTGAATATAATTGGACTGCTGGACATGATTGGGCTGAACATAATTGGACTGCTGGCCTTATTGGGCTGCTGGATTGCTGGAGTACATTATTAGGGGAGAAGAGATAACTCAATTCATTCATTTTTATATATCACAGATATTTTCTCTCTCTTCATACTTGTATCAGTTGCACTTATCAAAGTTCCAGAATCATCTCTGGTTCCTTTCCTTCTCTCTCTTAAGGGTTTGATAGATCATACTGTTTTTGCTGATCTTGTATTGAGATCATTGTTCGTAGCATAGATCAAAGAGTACAGATCATCGTGTTCATGATCTGTTGGTGAGTTGAGAGGCTATTTTAGTGCAGTTCGTTAAATCTGTTCTAGTTCTTGTAATCGTTAAATCTGTTCACGTTTGTAACGCCCCGTATTTACGTATTCTCATGTTTAGAAAAAAATAATAAAAATAAAAATAAATAATAATAATAATAAATTACGGCATGCTACGACGTTCGGGTTCGATAAAGGGCTTCAGAATTTTTATTGGACCGCTCAAAAAACGCTAAGGGGCCCTGGGCCCAACCCACCTAATATAACCCTAGTATAAAAGACTAGTTATAATTTTCAACGCCCCCTCCCTCCCTCCCTTTTTTTTTTTATAAAACCCTAAACTAAACACACACATTCCACACTCACGCACACACACCAGACAAAAGAAATAGAAACCCTAACTCAAACAAGATCTAGTCGACATCTCTTGTCACCACCTTTCCCCTGCATCTTGAATTAGATAAAACCCTAACCTCTACATAACAAACAACACCCCTCGTCCTCTCTCTCGAGATTCCGACAACCACAGCTGCGTTTCCGGCGGCGACACTCTTCTGCAACCACTCCCTGCACCCCGCGTCTCTCCCCCTCTCCGATGTGGGTAAACACATCCTACCTCCCTCGTTTCTTTTGAGATTCGTTCTTCGATGTCAAGTGTTAATCGACGCAGATTGTTTTCTTTTGTTATGATGAATCGGCAGTGGTGCTCGACGTCTGACCGGCGGCGGTCGGAGCCACGCCGACGCTGGAGATACCAAGTGGTGGTAACGTCTTGGCTTCTTAAATTTTGGTTCAGATTGGAGCAGGTTCGGGTCGGTCTCGGTCAGTTTTGAGTTCATTTCGATCTGTTCGGGTTTCATTCGGCTCTGGTTCAGGTGTTTAGTGGTTCAGCTCAGTATGTTCGGGTGTTTGGTTCGAGTTATGTTCGGGTCAACAGTTTCGGTTCGGGTCAGAACTGGTCAATTCAGTTGACTCGGTCAACTCGGTCAAGTGGTTCGACGTTCCGACACAAAGACTTGGTATAATCCTAAACGATGCAAATTTTATTATTATTGTTTATGTTTTAGTTACGGTTTTAATCGTGAAACACTAGTCGAACTTGTTCATTAATCGTGTTTTGAAACTTGTATAAATACACATATTTCCGTTATAAAACTCGTATAAATATATAATGTTTTGTTACTTGTTGAATTTTGACAAATAAATCGACAACTTGTGTTGTCGGGATTGTCCAAAAACAGAGGAAACTCTACTCGTTTTTCGTAAAATACTGTAAAACAAAACGTGTAAATTTTATAAACCGAAACCTATTAAATTCGACTAATTTTTATAAAATAGATATAAATGTATAATTATTTTTATTTTTGGACAATATTTCAACAATACTTTTGAAAGAATAAATTATAAAATATTACTTAAACTATATAAAATATATATGCATATATTTAAATATATATACATATGTATCAACCAGTTATACTCTAAATTCCAATTCAAATCCTTCGTCGTAATCTTGATTCCTCTTACACCTTCGTTTGCCCATATAGGGTGACCTCGGTGTTCCATCCTCCTAAACTCGTACACTCGTCAACACTTAGATAATCGGAAGACTTAGAAATTATGTGAGTATACTTGAACCCCTCTTTACGTTTATCACTTTTTGGGGTGTAACATGTTTTCTTATGAAACTTACACTTTAATCATAATACACAAACATTCCTATTACACGCATGCTTATTTGATTACTTGATACTTTAAACTTGGGTTTATGACATCTTGTGTTAGACTTATCATTAACTTCGTACGAGCCTATCCATGACATATATAGCGCTATAGGATTAACGCACCTTCCCGTAGACTTGTGGTTATGTCATGAGCATGTTGCGTTTCATCATTGGTTTGATATGTTAGACACATGCCGATTCTATTGTTTATCTTGTATCAAGGGCTTGCCACATGGAATTGTTTGAAACTTATCTTTTTATGCTACGTATGAAAAACTTGTATACTTGCATTTGCTTTTGCATTGAACTTTATTTTAAAACATGTTACTGGTTGAGGATGACGACGCTTTGAACCTGAAGTGGTGATGATGCTTAGATACACATTTAGACGTCTTAAGTTAATGTACTTGTTTGTTGTATTCTTGTATTGAACATATTGTACATGAAGTTGTTGTATTTGATTTTAATCTTTGTAATCGACTTTCAGAAATGAAATAAAATCCATATTTAATTATTGTCATAAATAGTGTTATGAAGTCTCTTGCAATCTCGTTTTCGTCTCATTCCGATGTTTCCGCCATCGGTTGGGGTGTGACAGATTGGTATCAGAGCCATAACTATAGGGAATTAGGAAAAATTGCCATGCTTTTTACCTACTCTATAGTTCTAGAGCTTTATACTTATGTTTTGCTTGAACCACTTGCATGATACTTTATTTGCTCCTTATTTATTTTCTTTTGACCTTAAACTTATATGTCACTTTTGTGTTAATACTTGCTTTATTATTTGCTAATACCTTTTGTATTGTCCCATCCTTTATGTGCTATTCTTGAAATATCTTTTACGTGTTATTTTCTTGAGATGCTTATTGTGCTTATACTTGTTATTATTATCTTGAACACACGTCTTTTTACTCGTTTATATTAAAACTCGAAATCACTCGTATCATACAAACGAGACGACTTCACCAAAATAGGCGTGAAACCCACAATTTGGTGAACAACTCTCAATCCGCCTACTATTCCTTTTTACATGAAATTCGCCATCAAGTTAGGAGTGAAATCCTCACCTTGATGGAGAAATTCAAATTTCAAATTCTAGTGGACTCTCGTCAAAGTGTTGAAATTAAATTTTGACCCGATGAGTACCAACCACACTTAGGATACGAAATCGTCAAGTTAGGGGTGAAACCCGCACCTTGTCGACTAGTTCCGCTCCTTGATTTTCAAAAATCCCGTCAAGTCTTGAAATTTCGATTGACTTGGGACGTGTAGTAACCGGAAAGGTGAATACCCTTAACCGACTTGTCGGCGAGAGTATTCCACCTATTAGGCCAAAGCATGCTCCTCAAATTCGAAAGACTTTTCGACCACTTTGGTTAGTCAAAGTTCCATTTTGGAACCATCCAAGTTTTAATCAAACATGTGTTTCTATTATTATCGTATATGATGCAATCTTTCAAGTTCAAATTTACTATCGACATTTACTTCTCACACACAACATATTAAATCTTTTTCTTACATTTATACATATGCATGGTTTCAAAACGTCACCTGATTTTGTTAACATTTCTTGTAACACCAAAATGGAGACACATCATCGAGATAGGAGTGATTTCCTTACCTTGACGATTAGCTCCACTCCTCATTTTCTTAAGACGACCTCACCGAGTTAGGGGTGATTCCCTTACCTAAGTGATCGTTACCAAAACCTTCTTTCAAAAGAGACTTCATCATACAACACAATCATGTTTTACACCTAAATCGTTTATCACTTGTTAAAATCCCTACTTATGCGAATTTCAAAATTTGTTATCTTATCAAACATATTCTTTATCTCCTAATCTATTTCACGTAAATCATATACACAAAAATTCTTAATCATGTCTTAAACTGTTTTATCACTCGAATTTCAAAATCATGCGAAATGCTACCTATCAATTTAATCGGTCCAATGAATCTCTTGCCCATGAACTTCATATTCGACTTAATCACTAAAACACACGCTCACATTATACCGTCATACTAGAGATTCCCATTCTTAATCGAAATCAAACCAACTTTTCTCAATTACTTATAAGATCTTATAGATATTATAAGATCATTTTACCAAAGACTCTTTTCAACATCAACGAATCGTTTGTCAAAACCCTTTACAATGAACACTAAGCCCTTTTGCTAAATCCCTTTTTCTAAGGATCACCGTTTTCATAAGAACCTCCAAAATTCAAAATTCCTTGTTTTAATGTAAACTAAACAAACCAGTTACTTTCAAAAACCTTTTCTACACCGCTTAATTCGACACCAATTTTCAAAACATGTGGGCAAGAAGACTTCATGAGGACCGACCATCTTCGGATTTCGTAAACTCTTTTAAAACAAAAGTAGCATTTCCATTCATTACAAAATACATTATACTTAACCAATGAGTACTTTATATCCTCTTA
This sequence comes from Helianthus tuberosus, assembly GCA_030545235.1. Taxonomy (NCBI): domain Eukaryota; kingdom Viridiplantae; phylum Streptophyta; class Magnoliopsida; order Asterales; family Asteraceae; genus Helianthus; species Helianthus tuberosus. The sequence continues at coordinate 181,974,756 of CM060443.1, forward strand.
CATGTACAAACTATATTCTACCCTTCAAGTCAAGCTCAACCTAATTTTGATTCGATAGACTCAATGTTTCATTTAAACAACTATACATGCATATCATCATACACATTTTAGTCGATATCTCACGATAGCATCATTTATATCGTTCGTATTTACATACTCAACCTTTTGAACACTTTTATACACTTAAATTCGTGATGTCCCAACGTACACTATATACGTAGTTTTATTATTCGTACCTACACTTATATTCATACGTTTTATGCTTATGCTTATACACATACTACTTATACGTTTTATCTTTATGCTCATACAAACATGCGTATTCATACTTAAACTTATGCTCATACTTTCATTCATACTCATAATACATACATTCGTACCCGTACGCGAGCGTAATCCGAGGGATTCGCTTACGTGGGTCCCACACACATACTTAAGCATGGACTTGCTTATATACTAAATTCTTATACATACACATTCTTATTATGTATACCCTAATTCACGCACAACTAGTACAACCTATGCGGATCATGCGACAATCAAAATAATCGCGGGTGCACACGTGATTATAGTGATAGGCATATGAAAACCATAGAGAGTACTACTGTGTATGGTAAGACACGAAACATAACTTGACACCGAATACGAAACGGACGTAATATGGTCAAAACATGGTGGATACGCCGCTGGTACTTCCTATATATAAGTGTTTCCACCATATTACCAAACTTTCGTAAAACGTGCCACGAGAAATTCAGTGTTTTGCAGACCTTTGGACCTAACACAAACTCTAAAGACAACTCACAAACGCATTATAACCAATTATCCACGACGAGGCCTCATTCTTAACACACCACTTTCGTCTACCCGATACTCATGCTATTCTTACACCCATAATCGTCTATTAGATCAATCGTTCACCCTTATACCTCATTTATTCTCCGTCATCTCAAACTCTAAGGCCTTAATTTTTTTTACAATCCTCTTCGGTTTGCCAAAACTCTTTCAAGTCTTCCTTCTAAAAAATTTCGGGACGAAATTTCCTAAAGGAGAGGAGACTGTAACGCCCCGTATTTACGTGTTCTCATGTTTAAAAAATTAATAAAAATAAAAATAAATAATAATAATAAATTACGGCATACTACGACGTTCGGGTTCAATAAAGGGCTTCAGAATTTTTATTGGATCGCTCTAAAAACGCTAAGGTGCCCTGGGCCCAACCCACCTAATATAACCCTAGTATAAAAGACTAGTTATAATTTTCAACCCCCCTCCCTCCCTCCTTTTTTTTTTTTTTTTTTTTTTTTTATAAAACCCTAAACTAAACACACACATTCCACACTCACGCACACACACCAGACAAAAGAAATAGAAACCCTAACTCAAACAAGATCCAGTCGACATCTCTTGTCACCACCTTTCCTCTGCATCTTGAATTAGATAAAACCCTAACCTCTACATAACAAACAACACCCCTCGTCCTCTCTCTCGAGATTCTGACAACCACAACAGCGTTTCCAGCGGCGGCACTCTTTTGCAACCACTCCGTACACCACGCGTCTCTCCCCCTCTCGATGTGGGTTACCGACGAGCCAACCACAGCAGCCGCACACCCAACAACGATCACCGGCGGAGAGAGTGGAGCCGGTAGTGACCGGCGGTGTTACTGAGGGCGGTGATGATGCCGACGAGCGGCTGTGGTGGCGTTCTCAGACATAATTTCCGGTAAACACCTCCTACCTCCCTCGTTTCTTTTGAGATTCGTTCTTCAATGTCAAGTGTTAATCGACGCAGATTGTTTTCTTTTGTTATGATGAATCGGCAGTGGTGGTCGACGTCTGACCGGCGGCGGTCGGAGCCACGCCGACGCCGGAGATATCAAGTGGTGGTAACGTCTTGGCTACTTAAGTTTTGGTTAAGATTGGAGTAGGTTCGGGTCGGTCTCGGTCAGTTTTGAGTTCATTTCAATTTGTTCGGGTTTTATTCGGCTCGGGTTCAGGTGTTTAGTGGGTCAGCTCAGTATGTTCGGGTGTTTGGTTCGAGTTATGTTCGAGTCAGGACTGGTCAATTCAGTTGAGTCGGTCAACTCGGTCAAGTGGTTCGACGTTCCGACACAAAGACTTGGTATAATCCTAAACGACGCAAATTTTATTATTATTGTTTATGTTTTAGTTACGGTTTTAATCGTGAAACACTAGTCGAACTTGTTCATTAATCGTGTTTTGAAACTTGTATAAATACACATATTTCCGTTATAAAACTCGTATAAATATATAATGTTTTGTTACTTGTTGAATTTTGACAAATAAATCGACAACTTGTGTTGTCGGGATTGTCCAAAAACAGAGGAAACTCTGCCCATTTTTCGTAAATACTGTAAAACAAAACGTGTAAATTTTATAAACCGAAACCTATCAAATTCGACTAATTTTTATAAAATAGATATAAATGTATAATTGTTTTTATTTTTGGACAATATTTCAACAATAATTTTGAAAGAATAAATTATAAAATATTTCTTAAACTATATAAAATATATATGCATATTTTAAAACACGTTACAGGTTGTGGATGACGACACTTTGAACTTGAAGTAGTGATGATGCTTAGATACACATTTAGGCGTCTTAAGTTAATGTACTTGTTTGTTGTATTCTTGTATTGAACATATTGTACATCAAGTTGTTGTATTTGATTTTAATCTTTGTAATCGACTTTCAGAAATGAAATGAAATCCATTATTTAATTATTGTCACAAATAGTGTTATGAAGTCTCTTGCAATCTCGTTTTCGTCTCACTCCGATGTTTCCGCCATCGGTTGGGGTGTGACAAGGTTCTTGTATCAAAGTTCTTATTAAGTGATATACAAAGTTTCTGGTTATGGATCCATGTTTTTTGACAGCTTGTGACGACCAGATTTTTTTTAATAAAAGTATTCGCATGTTTAAGTGATTGAAGAGTAACCAAATAAATATTATAAACAAACATATGTTTGACAACATGATGAATAAAAATGAATATATTGTACACAATGATAATGATTAACAAAAAATTAATTACTTCCTTTTCCATGATCATTCATATTTTTTTTAAATCAAGGCCAGACTTGTAATACAAGTAATCCAGGCTTGTGTCTAGAGTCTCCAATTAAAAGAAAATTAATATGCTAACTACTAATATTAAAGCAAACTTATTGTTTTATATTTGTTTGATTTTCTATACAAATAAACCACTATGTTATAGTTGTGTTAGATTTTTGTTTGGTTTCAAACACAAATAAAGAATCATTTATAATAATCAAAAAAGAAAAACGGCCCCAAAATTTCATATCGCTTTAGGTCTCCAAAATTTCATTTCGCTTTAGTTTCGACAAAATGTCTCAACCAGAACTCGTCAAAAAATTCGAGGATGCACTAGTCGCAAATGAGGTAATATTTATAGCCAATGAATGCTAAGTGCACATTTTGTCTTACACTTAAAAGTTTACCTTCCAGCTTCTGTATAACTTACATGGTATATTTTATACAACTGGTCAAACGTATCATGAGTTTTATACTAGTTACAGAGTTTTATACAACTGGCCTTTTAGCTATATGAAGTAGGTTGTTTTTGCTTTGATCATGCCAATGCAAGTCAAGCCAAGTTGGCTTGGTTTCAAATCGACTCGAGCTCAAATACTCAGCTTAGTTTATAACTCGAGCTCGAGCCAAGCTCAAGTTTGCCTTATCTCAGCTTGACTCGGCACGGCACATTAACAACCCTAACACCAATAACCATCAAGACTGACAGGTCATTTGCTGTCAACAAGATAACCGATATCATCAATACCCTTTCGACTCACATCACACGATAACCGTAGGTGCTATATGCTTTTAGTTATTTACTTGGGCCATTTGCGCTTGGTCTTATTTATTTGTTTGTCCTACTTAGGGGTTTGCCTTCTTATATATTTGTACGGAAAATATTGACACACACTTGTCCCTAAAGAGGCTCGAAGCCATGGCCTCTTGGTTTGTGGCCAGGCGGATAGCCCTAGAGCAACACCCATAATGGTTTTATATATATAAGATAGGAACCTACTTCAATTATGGAAACACAGTATGAAAATTTTAGGATCCGTTATGAGCTAAAGGTTAAGATGAATTGTTATGTATTTTGGCATAGTGATAGCCTTTGTAAATGTGTACCATGTTTTTTTACAGAGCTACTTCATGGGTCAATGGAATACATGTATGGAAGTCAAGCTATCAAGGTTAAAAGACAAGCTTTTGTTATGAACAAGTAAGTATTCTTTGTTGTTATAGTTTAACATGTTTGTCTGATTCTTTATAAAGGCTATTTCATTAGTTTTTCCTGAAGTGGTTTTCTGCGTTATTTGAATAAGTTTATGACATCATAGAAATTTTAGGACTGAAAAAAGAATATATATATATATATATATATATAGGGGATGGATCATGAGAAAACTAGTTTAAATGAGAAAACAAAAATACTAACTAAAAAAGCCCAAAAAACATACCAAATATATTTTTTTTAATTTCTATAAAAAAATCGCAGGTTTTTATACCTGGAAAAAAAATTTCAAAAAAAAAAAAAAAAAATTTTTTTTTTTTGTTGTATTGTACATGTGCACTATTACGGATATAGTGCACATGTGTAGTACACATATAATCCACATATATTGCACATGTGCAATACAACAATTTTTTTTTTTTTGAAATTTTTTTTTTATGTATAAAAACTAGCGACTTTTTGTTAAAAAATTGTAAAAAAAAAAAAATTGTATGTTTTTTAGCTTTTTTTTTAGTTAGTTTTCTAGTTTTCTCATTTATATCTAGTTTTCTCATGATCCTCTCCATATATATATATATATATATATAGGGAGCCCCTAAAATGAAAACCACCTCCAGTTGTAAGAACCGCGAGAACCACCCTCAACCAATCAGAAAAAGGGGTATTTTGGTCTTTTACCCCAAATATCAAATATTTCCTCCCTCTTCATTTAAATTCCCTGATATTTTATAAACCTCTCTCCTCTCTCCACTCTCAGATCTATATCTTCTCTAATCTCTCAATCCCTCTCAAAATAAAACACACACACAGAAACATCAAACACTTCATTTCTCAATTCATTGTCTCATCTCTCTCGTCCTATGTCTGACAGCCACACCGGCCGACTGCCGGAGCCGGTATTCCGGTCACCCCCTTCTTTCAATGGATGAACGGACCACCACCACCATCGTCGGGTGGTGGTGGTCAGCGACGGCTGGTCCAAGAAATCGACGAGAGAGAGAGATACGCAGCTAGGTGGCCGACGCCTGGCCCAAGAAATCGACGAGAGAGAGAAATCAACGAGTTGGTGTGGTTATCGTTCAAGGTATGGTTATCGTTCAACGAGTCGGTGGTGGGGTTGCAGGTAGGTGGCCGACGGGGTTGCAGGTAGGAGCGACTGTTTGAAGATCTGTGGTGGGGTTGAAGATCGGCTGTTTAAAGATCGGTGGTGCGGCTGTTTGAAGATCGGTGGTGGGGTTGAAGATCGGCTGTTTGAAGATTAGTGCTTTGAGGTGATTTCTAGGGTTTCAAGGGTTTTCTGGGGTTCGGTTATCGTTCAACGAGTCGGGTTAGATTGGTTATGGGTTCAGGTCAACAAAGTCAACCTTGGTCAGCGGCTCGGTTAACTGTGGTCAATGGCTTCGGTTCAGGTCTCGGGATTCGGGTCAGATTTTGAACTCGGTCAGCTTCAATTTCGGGCTCGGTCGACTCAGCGACTCACCTCGGTCAACTTAGTCAACGTCTCGACGCGAAGATTGGTAAAGATTTTACGGCGCGATTTATTTCGTTAATTTTATAGTTCTATTTATTTTCGTGAAAACGAGCTCGAACCGATTCGATCAAAGTATTGTTACGTTTTGATATAGTTGACAAAAAATTGATATTGTGATTGATTATTGAATTTTGAAAATTATAACGACAACTTGTGTTGTCTGGGCGACCAAAAACAGAGGAAACTCTGCCCTTTTTTTTTGTAACGTAAAACGTAAAACTTAAATTTTTAAATGTAAAACGTAAACTTTTTAACGTAAAGCGTAAAACGTAAAATGTAAACTTTTTAACGTAAAACGTAAAACATAAATTTTTTAACGTAAAACGTAAACTTTTTAACGTAAAACGTAAACTTTTTAACGTAAAACGTAAAATGTAAAACGTAATCTGTAAACTTTTTAACGTAAAACGTAAAAATGTAAAACGTAAAAAGTTTTACGTAAAACGTAAAACGTAAAAAGTTTAACGTAAAACTTAAAACGTAAAAAGTTTACCATTTTCGGATTTAAATCTGGTCCGAAACACCCCGGTAAGTAGGAGAAACGCATCGACTTTATACCGCCGGTAAAATCCGGTATAACGGTTTAAACCGTTATACCAGTACCGGCTCAGGTCTGTTTTTGGGTTAGGATTTTACTTTTTATCGGCACATCTTCATGTTTACTCTCAACTTTAATCTAACGACTTTTAATATTTTATCTCCATTGATCAAAATTCAAAACTTGCTTCATCAATCCATCATTCGTGACTTGTTCCAGACTTCTATCACTCCATCATTCGTTCCAGATCTACATCCAATTTTGGATTATTTTTTTAGTTGATTTTGTAATTTATGGAATTACACAGTTAACTAGTCAACTTGGTTGAACCGCCGATACAACCCGGTTCAACCGGTTAAACCATTTTTAAGCCTAATCCGATATGGTTAAAAAACCGAATTTTAAAATATCGTATATATATATATATATATATATATATATATATATATATATATAGGTAGAGGATCTTGTACATTAATTCAGAAGTGTGAGAAGTGTATTATAACACTATTTAACACCATATAAACACAGTATAACACTATGTAACACCATATAACACTATATAACACTATATAACAAATATAACACTATATTTTGTCTGATAGCATGTCTATGATAGATGTATAGTGTTATATAGGGTTACATAGTGTTATATGGTGTTATACGGTGTTTATATGGTGTTATATAGTGTTATATATAGTGTTATGATACACTTCTCACACTTCTAAATTAAGGTACACTATCCTTACCCTATATATATATATAGGCAAAAGATCAAATACAAATAAACTTAACATACTAAACATACAAATTGAAGGAAAAGTAAAAAAGACAAGGTGACATTTTTGTAATTACCACCAACTATCAAAGTTACTATACAAATGTGAACTCAACCAAAAATACCTAAAAAACACAATTTTTTTTTAATATTTTTTTATAAAAAATAGCTACATTTTGTTACAAAAAAAAAAAAAAAAAAAAAAAAAAAAAACTTAACATACTAAACATACAAATTGAAGGAAAAGTAAAAAAGACAAGGTGGCATTTTTGTAATTATCACCAACTATCAAAGTTACTCTACAAATGTGAACTCAACCAAAAATACCTAAAAAACATAATTTTTTTAATATGTTTTATAAAAAATCGCTACATTTTTTTTTGCTACTAAAAGTAGCGATTTTTTTTTATAAAAAATATTAAAAAAATTATTTTGTGTGTTTTTTTAATTTTTTTTAGGTTTTTTGGAGGTTTAGTTTTTAGCATTTTAGCTTGGGTGGGGGGGGGGGGGGGGGGTTAGGTTTTTTTTAGATACATTTGTAGAGTAAATTTGATAGTTATAGATAATTACAAAAATGTCACCTTGTCTTTTTTACTTTTCCTTCAATTTGTATCTTTAGTATGTTAAGATTATTTGTACAAGAACTTTCCCCTATATATATAATATATATTATTAATTTATATTCAAATATTATTTTATTTTGAATATGAAGTCATTGCGTAATAATGCAGGTCGCTTAGACGACCACCGAGTCGTGGAGTATCAAATACTGTAGAGTGGGTACGCGAGAATATGAAGTCAATGTATATAGCTGAAGTTGCACGTCTTTGACTCCACACTCCTCAATGTTTATGACATCACCTAATAAGCAAAAAGTGACGCTTCATGAAGTCAGCACCCGGGAATAACCATTCACCGAACCGGCAATTTGTTTGTAGACCGGGAATACCGTTCCATGTCATGGGTATTTATTTTTTTTCAATCATAAATCGGTTTATTCACATAAACACATTGACTATGGACTGACCTTTTTTTCATCCGTTGGGATGTGAATTAAGTAAGGGTCACATGAACGCTGGAATTTTAAAAAGATTAACTTTTTCAGAACCTAAATGATGAAAAAGGAAGGTCAAGACAATCTTAGCGTACAATCTGGACTGTTGATTTACAACATCAATTATTGACATTAAGTGATTCTCAAATTTTGAATTCACAAAACTAATTAAAAGCAAGAGAATAGGGGCGGACCTACCCACTTGGGTGGGTGGATGGCTTCATCACTTGAAAAAAAAAATGTTTTAGGGCTAAATTTCGCGCAACTCAACGCACCCCTTGAAAATTTTCAACCGCACCCCTTGGAGATTTTCAGCCGCCCCTTTAAAAAAAATCTTATGAATTTTAAAAAATGTAAACATTGATTTTTATTAAAATATAACCTAGTGTATATAATTATTCTTTGACCACTTTATTTAACAATTTAACCCAATAACTTTCACTTAACAATTTAGTCATTAGCCCACTAAACATTCCATTGTAACCCAAGCCCAATTAACCAAACCCGATTAAATTTGAAGTTAAATAAAATATCCAAACCCAACCACCCCTTCCAATTCTTTCTCACATTCTCCCTCTTCTGATCAAGCAACGACCAACGCATGAAAGCAGTCAATAGGCACGACGGCAGCGACTGCATTCTCACCAGAAAAGCTTGATTTTTGCCACCCCACCACTTGGAATACAAAATTTAACGAGGTACTTTCGTTTTTTATGTGGTTTTTAGGAGAGAATTAGTTATAGAGATGTTAAAAGGGTTTGAAATTTTATGTGTTTTGATGATTTTTTTTTGTTGTTCTAGACTTTAGTAGCATAATTTGTTGTTTTGATGTTTTTTTGTTGTTCTAGACTTTACTAGGGCTTGAATTTTAAACCTGAAATATAGGGATCGGTTATATGTGATAGAAACCATGAGTAGGGAAGTTTTGGCGAGATTTCTCATGAGGAACTGATGTGTGTAAAATGCAACATATAAATTACATCAAATGAGACACAAAACTAACCATTTTTTAGTACTAAAGTTGGAAAAAGTGTGCTTTTGTCTTCCTTTTGTATTTTTAGGGTTAAATGAGCATAAATGAACAAAAGTAGCAAAAATACAGCCAAATCTAACAATAATACAAGAAAATGAATAAACGTGGCATGCCCGACCCCTCGACAGCATCCTCTCAAGCAAAAACAAGACAACAGAAGGCTGAACACGCCCCGTGCCCAGCGGACACGAGGGCGTGCCCAAGTGTCTGCAGAAAGGACAAAGTTGTAGAAGCTTCTATTTCCCAACACGGGGGCGTGCCCGGTGGACACGGGGCCGTGGTCAACGCTAAGATTCGCAGAATCTAAGTAAATCTTGATAGTACATATACGCTTCTGCACACGGGGCCGTGCTCAGTAGACACGGGGGCGTGGTCAACTAATACAGACAAACTGCATTAAATGAAGAAAGAGAAGATGGGTGGACACGGGGTCGTGCCCAATGGACACAGGGCCGTGTCCGGGCTTCTGTGCAGGCTATAAATAGGGGTGCTTGGTTCACTTCAAATGCATCCCTTGACAAACCACCTCTCTCCCACTTCACCCACACTCCACCACCATCACAACACCCACATCCACCACCATCATCCATCATCCATCATAGAGTGTGTGTAGTAGTCTCGGGATCCAAGATTGATAGTAAGAGTTCTTGACAATCAAAGGGCATGTTTGGCTAAGTCTCTTACATCACTTGGTGAAGACAAGCATTTAGTGTAATACTTTTTATTTTTAATCTTTTCGCACTTTATTTGGTTTTGTATTAATGACTTTAATAACTAGTTTCTTATGTTGAAGGTGAAACTTCCTTATCATTTGTCCGTGGTATCTTGGCGTTATTTTACTGTCTATATAAAATAAAAGATTTACACCATTCATATCTCCACGGTCTATATGGAGATATGTTGGCTACCTGGTCGGGGGTTAAGGGAATGGTTTGGTAAGGTTCTTGCCTTGTTCAGTGTATAGATCCTGCAAAGACCTGGGTAAAGCTTAGTAGGACCTCCTTCAATACCCACCGGTATTGGATGGCGGGGGTGCGAATTTCTTGATCCCCTCATATGTAAACTACTATTAATACATTAACCCAGCTATTTAGGATTGTATTCCTGCTGACTCAAGCTACTTAGCCGAGGGTAACGTCACCTTCAAAAGAGGGGCCTGCCACATTACGCATTAATAACTTAATTAATTATATTCCAATTATCCAACCCTTTAGGATTGTATCCTTGCTGACTTAAACTACTAGGTTGAGGGTAACGTCACCTTCAAAAGAGGGGCCTACTACTGTAACTAAGATAATCTCTTAAAAAGTGCAAAAGTGCGGAAATAATCAAAGGTTACACTAAAGGCGAGTCGGATCCAAGTGATTCATCTTGTCTATCTGTTTTATTTTTATTTTTATTTTCAGCATTTTTAGTTAGTTTTTATTTTCTTATTTAAAACCTTTTTCTAATTTTTATTTAATTAGACGTTGAGGATAAAACGGTACTAAAAGCTCTTGTGTCCTTGGACGACCTCGGTATCTTACCAACGCTATACTACGCTCACGATGGGTGCACTTGCCCATATTTATGTTTAGTGTTAGTAAATATCGTGTTTTATAAATTTAAAACTTGACTAAAGTGTTATGTAACACCCTTAATACTGGACGGAATTTATTTAATAATTATATGAACTTCATACTAATCAGAGTTTACAAAAACCTTTCGTGTTTAATGACCATACATATTTGTGATAGTACCCAAAACCAATCCAAGATAGTACATAACAAGTTTTAAGTTAACCCTTGCTAGTCAACTAACAACTAGTTTAAAGGATTCAAAACACGGTTAACAAACCATTTACAACATGATTAAAATCTAGACAAGGTTAAGTTTGGTGCGGAAGCTTCAAAATGCGTGTTCGGTTCTTGACAACGTACTTGATCACCATCCGGAAGGACCCCATCCATACCTAAGGTCAAAACCACTAGAAACATTAGTTTTGACATTAATATAGTACATATAAACGAATTCTGACATCTAAAAGTAAATAAAATACTAAGTTTCCTGGGCTCTACCGTAATTTAAGGTATCTACCGTAAATTACGGTAGACACTGAATGGTCTTGGTCTACCGTAAATCAGTAGAGATTCACCGTAAGACTTTTGTTTTCCACCGTAAATTACGGTGGAGACCGTAATTTACGGTGGACTCTGTAACTTTGCCATTTAACTATTTTGTAGATTTCGCCCTAATCCGCATGCCGTTTTAGGCTATTTCTTTCCTGTATGTCTATAATTTCATTACGGACAAGTTCATTTTCGACTATCATACCAACATTTGACTCACCAATCATACGGCTAAAAATTTCTATATTATCATTTATTCGACCCATTCTAACTATAAGTGTATAATTCCGATTTCTTATTCTAAAACCTTTTAGATGCCATTACCCAAGTTCCCGGGCTTGTACACCTTGGTGTGTTTGCGCTATTCATGGCTTTATGTTTCCTTGGAACTAAAAGCTCGTTTCCTCGGAATTCAACATTCCGTTTCAAACGGCCTTTGCAACATACCTTCATTTATTTGATCCAATATCCTGGATTCACAACTTAAAGTATCATAACTAGATTTATAAGCGTAGTGCAATCCAACACTTAACAACTTACGTAACCATCATATCGCTATGTCATGATTCCTTTTATGGCATCTATTTAACCAGTTTGACTTTCTAGTGAAAACCATCACTTTATTAACAAGCCAAACCCAATCCCAAGTCTTTATTTTGACCCGTTTGATGTTCGAGTGGACTACGCCACTTTAGAACACGTCAACGCATCCTCTACACTACGATTCTATCTATACGCTAAACTCAAATATATATGCGTAATTTAACGAGACTAAAGTCACGTACCTTTAGAGCATACCCTTCAAGCGCGTATCTCCTCCTCCGGCTTGTCCGCTTAACGATTCGGATGCTTGGCCTAAAGAGTTCAATTCAACTTACATTTAGAACCCTTTTCGTAATTATTAACACATAAATTGCCACAATAGTCAATTATGCGTTTTATCCGATTTTCAACATATTAATTCCCCACTTAGGCATTTCAACAAACACCTAGTGGGTCAAATTTTCACATGGTTATTACCAAGTTCATGACTTGTTAACTTGTCTAAATCAACTTCAATTAGGCAAATATATACATATTTTCAACAACAATATTTCAGAGATTATCACATAATTTCAATTTACACTAAATCAAAAGTCTTAATCCTAGTGTTTATCAAGTTCTACTAACTTGTTAATCACCCATTATGGTGATTATGAACCTTACAAACATCATGCAAGATTTTGACAAGAATTCATCTAGGGTTTGTCCCTAAACCTTATATCACTTCCAATTTCATTCATGCATGACACAATCAAGCTCAATTTCAACTTTTCATGATTTGTCTAGAACTTGAGATGAATCAAAAATACCGAAATTTACATACCTTATGATCCCTACAACAAGGAGACCACTAATCTATATTCAGATTTTGATTTGAACTTGATTTGAGCCTTCGATTCGTGGTTTTTGTGATAGTTAGGGTTTTGAGAGTGGGGGGTCGCCCTTCCCCTTCTCCTGATCGAACCAGCCCTCAAAATGGGGTGTTTGGTTTTGTTTTATTAAATTTAATAATCTAAGTTTCAATTTTAACAACATAGGCCCCTCCACTTTTGTTTAACTTAAAGTTTGATTGCTTTAACCCTACTTTAACTTACTTCTAGACTTGTAGTTAACTAGGTTATAAATTCCTAGTTAGTAAATTCTTGTTTATTTATACTTTATAACTCTAATATAAAGTTTTATATTTTCGGGGTGTTACATGTTAAAAAGGGCTTAAAATATACTTAAAAGCTTATAACACGACACGCACATCAGGAACCGTTAGAAAAGTAACTCTAGATGATTTTTTGCATAGATTTCAAAAAATGAAAACCTGTAGGACACAATTTTAAACATCCGACCTGATATGAATCGATTTTTTTTGTATATACCCGGGACTAAAATCTTTAAAAATATTCCGCACCCCTATTAAAAAATTTCCAGGTACGCCACTGCAAGAGAAACAAGTGGAAAAATAACAAAATAGGAAAATCCAGTATCTCTCTCTCTATATATCTTATCTTACTATACTAATAAATGAAAATCTTTCTGAGAGATATGTCATTTTATCATACCTCTTGCCATTAAGTTTTAGTTTTTTTATTTATTTTCTATTAAATAATAATTTTTAAATTTATCTCCTACGTTGAATAATGATATTAAACTAAAAAAATATCAAAAATATCAATAGTGAAGATAATCATCATCAAGAAGAATATGAATCTTTTAAAAAAAAATTTAGATTCATAATGAAGTTACATTATTTTTGTTAAGAAAATATATCTAAAAACAATTTGTGGCATTAATTAAAATTTAAATTAATTTGAAAAACAAAATATCTAAAAACAATTCGTTAATTTAAATTAATTAGAAAAACAAAATCACACATATTTAATTTATTTCCATCTAGATTAATCAATAGCATAGTTTTTACATATGATTTTAACATAGTATATAGGTTAATTAATAGCACATTTTTTAGCATATGATTCTAACATATTTTATTGTATTTTTTTCTCTTATAATTAGGGGAAGAGGCACAAGCCAAAAGTTAATCTTGCACTGTTAGATACTCTACCTTAAATACCCTACCTTAAAGTATTCTAAAATCAGAAATAAATTAAACAATTAAATACAAAATCCTGCACTGTCACATCAAATCTACCTTAAAGTATCTTATAAACACTAGCGGCACATAATCTAGAGTATCCCGGAACTGTTTTCTAACATAAAATAAATTAAACAATTAAATACCAAATAAACATAATTCAAATTCAAATAAACTACAAAATAAATAATTCAACTATGTTATGGGTCATTTTCTGAGCGTACATATCTTGACTAATATCCTGCTTTTAATTGTTTATTTGTGACCAGGATATTGGACTGGGATATTGCTAACATCCTGAGCGATATCCTGAGGTTGATTGAATTAACCACGTGCAGGTTAAAGACTGGGTGTTACTAACGGTCAGATGGACTTCTTCTCCTAAAGACTTGGGCGTATTTGTTATGGGAGAGACGTTGAACCCGAAAGACCAGGTCTACAACGTTCGAGTGGGGACTATTCGCCGGATCCCGGTTTATTAGGATAGTTTGTTACACTTCCTTTACTATAAATAGATGGGGATGGATCAGATTAAGGCACGCAACTTATACACACACATTCGAACACTTTTTCTCTCTAGCTCACTGCAAACACTACACACAACACTTGCATTCGAATTACATTGTAACACGTAGTTGATCCGCACCACATCCTGCACTGTATCCTGATATTTGAAGTAATAGAAGAACAAGGCAGTTCGATTGTCAGCTCCCGAGGTTTTGTGCCGGCGATCTAAAGTGATCAAGGGCTTTCCTCGTACATCCTGTGTCACCCTTTACATTTTTGCTCATCGTTTGATCAAAGATACAGCTCTATATCCTGAGCCGTATCCTGAAACTGTTTTTACAAATAACTTGCATAACATATTTTCGACACACTTTTCTAGCACACTACCTCACTTAACTAATTTGATCACTTAATTGCTACGGTAATTTTTGACCAAAATAATTTGGCGCCCACCGTGGGGCAAGTGGTGCTATTTTTGCTAAAAACTTTAGTAAAATCATTACTCAGTTTTCTATTGTCAAAACTTTTTTCTAAATTGTTTTCAATGGCCTCGAGATCAAACATGAGCTCCTCCATTATGTCCGCTACGACTTCTGCTACTACCGGTTCGGTGCTTCCACCACCTCCTCCAAGGATGCCAGTTTCTTCACAACCTCAGGATATTATCCCTACTCGGAGTGTTCAGGGATCTGCTCCCGTTTTAGCCTCTAGTGATGAGATTTTAACTTTATTTGGAAGTGTGCAGGAATAAATGAGGCAGCAACAATAAACTAACCAAATGCTCTTAAGAGAAATACAACTCTTAAAAGCTAGCTCGAGCAGACCTGCCGGAGAAACTGTCACTCCTATACAGCCCAGGGCTTTGAACTTCAGTTCTGCAATTTACACTGAGGATAATCGGGGGAATATCGTCCCAAGCCATCCTCAGAATCATACCCCTGAGATACCCTCCTCGGTCAGGATGTCAACTGTGAGGAGCTCGGGATATGTTTCAGGATATGGACAAAATCCTCAGACCGGTAACGTGTCAAATAATAATATTCTTACTACTAACAACAATGGATCTTTGCAGGATGCAGGTATGACGTCAATATTTACTAGGGAGCTTCAGAAATTGAAGGACATGATATCCAGTGTACCTGGAGTGGTCCAGCCAATTCCGGAAGTATCTCAAGACAGCCACAAGATATCCCGCTTTGCATATTCTATCTGTGATGCTGAAATCCCAAAAAGATTTCAGACCCCCAACATGAAACTGTATGACGAGACTACAGATCCTGAAGAGCATATTGCCCAGTATAGGGAAAGGATGGAGATCAATCCTATCCCTCCAGTTCTCAAGGAAGCATGCTTATGCAAGGGATTCAGTTCTACCTTGACAGGATCAGCCTTAAAATGGCTGTTAAATGTTCCTCCTCACTCAATTACTTCATTTGCTCATTTGGTAAATTTATTTAACAGTCAATTTTCTTGCAGTCGGAGTTTTGAGAAACTAACCAGTGATCTTTACAGGATAACTCAAGGACCTCAGGAATCCTGAGGGATTATGTGAACAAGTTTAGTCGAGAATCATTGGATATCCCACATATTGATGTTGCAACAGCTGTGCAGGCTTTTAAGATGGGGTTACAAAAGGATTCTCAGTTTTATCAGGATCTTGTAATGAATCCCTGCAGGAATCTCGACGAAGCTCGTAACAGGGCTTTGAGATATATCCGCTTGGAAGATGACAAAAAGATGCAAGAGAGTATGAATTCTACCTCAACCTACGAATCAACCAACAGGAAATCAGAATCCTCGTATAAACCATATCGCTCCAAGCCGTATGGTAGAAATGATAATAAGAAAGTGAATGTTGTTGAAGACGAGGATCCTGAAGAATATCCTGAATTATCTGAATACTGCTTTTCTGTCAATATACCTGAATTAATGTATGCTATGCATGGTTTAGGAGACAAAGCTAGGTGGCCTCGAAAGAATCAACAGAAAGCTGATTGGAAGGATAAGTCCAAATGGTGTGCCTTCCATGAAGATTTCGGACATGTGACTGAGGATTGCATTGCTCTAAGGAAAGAAATTAGTTACCTGTTAAGCAAAGGGTATCTAAAGGATTTGCTGGGAAGAAAGAAGAATAAAGGGCAGGATCCTGAGAAGGATCCTGAACGAGCAGCATCACCCCCAGCAGATGCCAAAATAATTAACTTTATTTCAGGAGGATCCGACATTTATGGGACTTCGTATTCTGCGGCCAAGAGACATGCAAAGGAAGCAAAGACTGAAAGGGGAGATAAACCAGCTAGGATGACGACCCTTACAACCGATAAAGTGATCACTTTCGATAGTGATGACAGGGATACTGTCCAGGATCCTCACCATGATGCTCTCGTAATAACATTATATGTTGCTAACCATTTTGTACGCAGGATATTGGTGGACAATGGTAGCTCCGTCAACATAATTCAGCTGGAAACATTGAAGAGGATGAATGTATCTCCGATGGACATTACTTCGAAGTCCACTGTTCTCGTTGGTTTAAGTGGGGAAGCTAGAAATACCGTAGGGGAGATAAAGTTACCAGTATATGTTGAAGGGGTCAACTCGATATAAAGCGTCTGTGTGATGGACTCACTACCCTGCTATAACATCATACTAGGCAGGCCATGGATCCATGACATAAAGGCTGTGCCTTCGACTTATCACCAGTGCATCAAGATTCCTACCCCTTGGGGGGTCGTCAAAGTTGATAGTGACCAGCAGGAGGCGAAGGAATGCTACTCATCCTCAATGAAATCCTCAACCAAGCCTAATCCAGCATAGCAATTAAAGATGCGGGCCCGGGATACCTTGGAGGCTTCAGAGCAGGATGTGATGAAAGTTATCCTGGATCAGGATAACCCCGATATCTCAGTGCTCGTAGGAACCAATATCCCTCAGGATATTGAAGAACAATTAACTAATTTTTTGAAGTGCATGATGTCAACATTTGCATGGAAGCATGAGGATATGACAGGCATATCCAAAGATATTATTACTCACAAGCTTGGAATTGACAGGTCGTTTAAGCCTGTTCAACAAAAAAGAAGGAAGTTTGCTCCTGAACGAAATATAATCATCCAAGAGGAAGTTAAAAGATTGTTAAAGTCCAAAATGATCAGAGAAGTCAAGTTTTCGAGATGGCTGGCAAATGTGGTCGTAGTACAGAAGAAAAATGTAAAATGGAGGGTCTGTGTAGATTACACAGACTTGAATAAGGCTTGTCCTAAAGACCCATTCCCTCTTCCTCATATCGATGCAATGGTGGATGCTACTGCTGGGCATGAAATGTTAACATTCATGGACGCATCCTCAGGATTTCAGCAGATTCAAATGGAACCTTCGGACCAGGAGGATACTGCCTTCATGACACCAACATGTATTTATTGCTATACTGCTATGTCTTTCGGTTTGAAAAATGCAGGTGCAACATACCAGAGATTGGTGAATATGATGTTCAAAGATAAGCTGGGGGACACCATGGAGGTATATATTGACGATATGGAGGTGAAATCTAGAAAGGCTGAGGATCACCTCCGGGATATCAAGGGAGCATTTGATATCCTGGATCAATTCAACATGAAGCTAAATCCTGCTAAGTGCCATTTCGGAGTGGGGGCAGGAAAGTTTCTAGGATATATGGTGACTAAAAGAGGAATAGAGGCAAGCCCGGAGTAGATTAAAGCTATCCTGGATATCAAATCACCTTCAAATATGAAGGATGTTCAACGGCTAACAGGCCGAGTAGCAGCGTTGAACAAATTTATTTCAAGATCCTCGGAAAAATGCAAGGAATTTTATGATATCCTCAAGAAGAATAGGAAGTTCGAATGGGGAGCAAAGCATGAAGCAGCCTTGCAGGATTTGAAGCGATATCTCTCAACTGCACCTCTATTGATGAAGCCTGAAAATGGTGAACCACTATCCCTATACCTCGCTGTATCAGGGAATGCTGTAAGTGCCGTTCTTATAAAGGACCATGAAGGTCAGCAATATCCTGTCTATTATGTTAGTAAAAGTCTATTAGATGCTGAAACTAGATATTCTCATTTAGAAAAATTGATACTAGCATTAGTTATGGCATCAACGAAGCTTAGACATTATTTTGAGACGCATAGGATTCATGTTAGAACCAATTATCCTGTTAAAAATGTGCTTAGGAAACCCGAGATGTCGGGTAGGATGGCTAAATGGTCAGTAAAATTAAGTGCTTATGATTTAGTATATGAGCCTAGGAATGCCATCAAGTCTCAGGCTTTAGCTGACTTTGTGGCTGATTTCAGTAGTGATATTCAAAACGAAGTAGATTTAGAAGTACATCAGCTAGGAGAAAACTTAGAATGCTGGACATTGTATACTGATGGTGCATCTAACGTGAGAGGTGTAGGTTTAGGTATACTACTAAAATCACCACAGGGGGACATATTACCCCAGGCTATTAGGTGTGAATTTTCTGCTACTAATAATGAGGCAGAGTATGAGGCTTTAATTGCAGGATTAGAGTTGGCTAAAAATATGAATATCAAGAATTTGCAAGTATATGTTGACTCCTTGTTAATTACTAATCATTTTAATGGAACCTATGCAGTTAAAGGAGAGAAGTTAGTCGAATACCTCGGTATTCTCAAAAAATTAGCAGGATATTTCGATGTTTTTACACTTGAACAGGTACCAAGGGAAGATAATGCTGAAGCAGATGCCCTAGCAGATCTGGGATCATCGGTCAAGATACCGGAAGGAACCCAAATATCAATATTGCATATCTTATATCCCGCGACGAATCCTCAGGATACATAAGTAGTGAATATTCAGGATCCTGTTGCTGAATATCCTGAGGAGGATCCTAAATCCTGGACGGCTCCAATCGTAAGATATCTCAAAGAAGGACACATCCCTAGAGACGAAAATCCTATGGCATTAAGGATGAAGGTATCACGATTCACCATTATAAATAATATCTTGTATAAGAAATCTCTTGCAGGACCATACTAAGGTGCTGGGAGGATCCCGAAACTAAAGAAGTACTTCGGGATATACACGAAGGGGATTGTGGTAACCATACTGGGGGTAGATCGTTATTCTCAAAGGTATTAAGAACATGATATTATTGGCCGACGATGAGGAAAGATGCCGCAGAATATGCCCGAAGATGTGATGCATGTCAAAGACATAGTAACATATTACATCAGCCTGCTGAACCGCTATATCCTATTGTTTCCCCTTAGCCGTTTAAGAAGTGGGTATGGATATAGTGGGAAAGCTCCCAAAGGCTCCAGGAGGAAAGGTTTTCATGTTGGCAATGACGGATTATTTCTCCAAGTGGGTTGAAGCAAAAGCATTTGTTCAAGTTAGAGACCAAGAAGTAGTATCCTTCATAAAAAGGAATATCCTGACTAGGTTTGGAGTACCAGCTGAGATAATTTGTGACAATGGATCTCAATTTATAAGTAAAAGGACTACTAACTTTTGCAAGAGTTGGGGAATCAAAATGATCACGTCTACCCCGGTACATCCTCAAGCGAATGGACAAGCAGAATCCTCGAACAAGATAATTGTCAACAACTTGAAAAAGAGACTAGGGGCTAAGAAAGGAAGATGGGAAGAAGAATTACCCATTGTTTTGTGGGCTGATAGGACAACGGTGAAGAGTGCAACTGGCCAAACCCCGTTTTCCTTGGTGTTTGGAGCAGAAGCGGTGATCCCGACAGAAATGGTGATACCTACAGCGAGATCCAACCTCAAGGATCCTGAGCAGAATCCTGAAATCCTATGCCAGGAACTGGATACTATTGATGAGACAAGAGACGCTGCAAGGCTAAGGATGGCAACATATCAACAGAGGATATCTAAAGCATATAACAAGAATATAAGGACTAGAAGATTTCAGGTTGGAGATTGGGTATTGAGAAAAGCTTTTCATAATACTACTAATCCTGCTGATGGAAAGTTGGCTCCAAAATGGGAAGGACCCTATGAGGTTGAATCAGAATCAGGAAAAGGAGCATACCGACTCAAGAATATGGAGGGGGATATGCTACCGAGATCCTGGAATGCTATACATCTAAAGCTCTATTTTAAGTGAGTATGGAATTCAAATTCTAACTCAGGGTGGTATGGATTATGTTTCTTTTATTAAACTTTGATATTATTTACTATTTTGAACCCATTACTGACTTAAGCATCGGAGGGGTGTTAGCCAGCCTAACACCCACCTTAGCTTACGATTGTTTTGCAGTATATGCTTCGGGATGTAGCACCAGGATATACATTCAGGATACTTCAGAAGATTAGAGGATTGGCCCCCTCTCTCACGTCTAAGGGATCCTGATCCCTTCACATGTTTAAAGGTATTCACCTTTCTCACGAATTGGGTTTAAACACCCTGCCTGGAGCGCTAGTTATCCAGGGATAGTTCAAGGTGGCGGGACCAGTTCATGTAAAAGTGGCTGACAATTTCGTTACTGTTGGCTATACCCTGGATCCTAAAGGTATATGAGGATTGATCACCCTCTCTCGCGAAAGGGTATTTTCATACTCTCTAAGGTTTAAAGGTTTTCACCTTTCTAAGTCTTGGAGTTTATACACTCCCGCCTGTAGCGCACGAAAATTCGGGATTTTCCCCAGAATACTTATGGATTTAACCCAAGTACATTAAGGATTTATCTCCAGTATATTTTAGGGTTTATCCCCTGTAATATAAGAATTATTCAAACGGTTGCAGCTGATGTCCAGAAAATTTCTAAGTGTTCGAAGACATTATGCACATGGGACATTCCTACTGAGGTAATTGTGTAAAGCTCAAAGGATCAAGCTCGGACCTAGTTCTTAGTAGGAGAAGTCGCAAAAGGGATTGGAGATTGATACTAGGGCCAGACTCTGTTCCTAGTATGATCTTTCCTTTATAAACTTTACATAAATTCTATAACCCAGGTTAGTGTTCAAGTATCCTGAAAAGGATATATCTGTAAAATGTGTTTTTGGGATGCGTTTCAGGATATTTGATTAAAAGTATTTGGAAGTAATACTATTTTGAAATTGAAACCTTGATCAAACAAGTATTGTCAAAATGAGTTCGAGAAAGTGGACTATCTTTTGTTCTTTAAAAGTGTTCTCTAAAGATGATTGAGTTTTTTGGAGTTATATTTAACAAAAAAAATTTAGGATATCACTGAGTATATTGATCAGGATATTTTTAAAAGATAGTTGTACAAAATTTTGCAAAGCTGATATCTGTACTAAGAAAGACAGAGAACAATAGCAAGAAAAATAAAAGATGAAACTGTTTGAAATAAGCAGTACTAATTGATAACCGAAGGTTTCATCCTGAAACCCAGGACCCATCCACCTTCGGCTATTAAATTGTTTTGATGCAGAAATAAAAATTGTTCATGAGACATAAAATTGTTCAAACAATTTAAAGGGAATAAGCTTTAGGGGGCGACACATTCTTCGTTCACGATGATTTCAGCAGCATCCGTCTTGGGATCCGCCTCAGCATCCCTCTCCGCATCGGTTGCTTTTTCAACTTCTTTGGAAGATCCTTCGGCAGCTGGTTTGGTAGAAGTGCTGCCGAGGTTCTTTAGCTTTGTTTCCCAAGCACCGACGTCCCAAGAAGGGCATTCAAAACCTAGTGTTTTGGCTTCATGGGCCATCTTCAGCCTGGCTTGGAGAAGAGAGGTGACGATGGAACTCTTAAGGCTTTATCGGTAGCTGACCATATCCCGTTCATGTTGTGCATGGGCAGCGTCGAGATCAGCTTGGGCTTGAAGAGTAGCTTTGTTGAGAGCAGTCTGATGTTCTTGAGTCAAAGCTTTGAACTTCTCCTCGTAATGACGAGATTTAGCAGCTGCAATCATGCCTTGATTAGAGATCGTGACTTCCGCCTTCTTTAACTTGGATTAAAGCGTCTTGTTGAGCCCGCAGGACTCTTGATATAAATGAACCAAACGCTCAAGCCCCTGCAAAAAATAGGAGGACAGGTATTGATTTTGATAAATACATGTGAATGGTATAAGCTGCAGGATATGGTTCAAGAATACTATCCTGGTTGAGAAAGGAAGTCATAAACCCGCTTGCTTCAATGAACCCGTAATTCTCATAAGGAAATGTCAGAAATGACAGGGGAATCGGGCTCTTTCCTTTTTCGGGAACTTGAACTCTGGGGCTTGGTAGCTGGCGAAGGTTTGGGAATGATGATGGCTTTGGAACTGTTGGGTTTGGATGAGGCTGTGGCCTTGGGACTGGGCTCCTTCTTGATCTGAACCTGATCAGAATAACTGTCCAACTCATCGAGGTCAAAGACTTCGGGGATCTTGGCCGGTGCTGCATAAAGGGAAAAGTTTTACATCATTATTACTCTCTATGTTATTATATTGTGTTGACTAATTATTTTAAAAGTATTCCTTACCAGAAATTTCAGATGAGGAGTATTGACTGGAACTCGGGATATGTGTGGTAAAACTCCTGTCGCTTGCAGGTAATTGGTAAACCGTCTTGATTCTTTTCTCTGACTCCGCAGTAGGGGGAGCTACTTCCTTGAAATTTACTGCAAAGGGATCAGAAAAAAGGATATTAGCAAAAAATAACAGTCTAAAGCTACATGTGAATATTCATAGTCCTACCGGTGGTTAACCACTCCACCGGAAGGTTAGCACCCTCATCAATGGAGTCTCGTTTGACAAAGAAAAACTTGCGTTGCCATCCGTCTTCGTTTTTGGTGGCTTTAAGAATAAGTGGTTTGTTGGAAGTCGAAAAAAGCAAAAACCGGCTAGAGCCGTGGGATCGGAGGCGATAAGCAATTGGCAGATCTTCGATACAAAGGTCGGGACAGTGAAGGTTTTTAATTTGGTTGAGCACGATTAATACCCTCCAGACCATGGGCATGGTTTGAGTAAAAGAGATACCGGTGGTCCGGAAGAATTGCATCATGAATTCGGGAAAAGGGTATCGAAGACCTAGCGAAAAAGGGTATGCTGGAAAGCAAACCCAATCAGCAGAAGAAACATCCGATCGAATTGACCGGTCGAACGGTCTAAAGACCGTGTTATCAGGAAAAGCACCGGAGGCTCTCAAAGCCGCAATGTCTGCGTTGTCGAAAGCACAGATCTCCTTTTCGGGATTTTTGAGAAGATTCTGCTGAGTGAAGGTCTCGGATGATTCACCGGTTTGGGAATGAGTTCTGGCAGCCATTACGAGTAAGGGAAGAAAGATTGACAGAAAATGAATGAGAAATAGGGAATTACCTGAAGACTCTGTTGGAGATATCTGCTTTTCAAACAAGAAGAGAGAAGATATAGGAGCATTGTAGATCTCCATCGAGTTAAAAGCGCGTTGGAGGTTATGATGTGATCTTGACCGTCGTCTCGATTTAATTGCCTTGAATTACGAGATAAGAATTTTTAAAATATATCCGTTGGATTGGTATACCAACAGATATATCTGGGGACAATTGTTATGGGTCATTTTCTGAGCGTACATATCTTGACTAATATCCTGCTTTTAATTATTTATTTGTGACCAGGATACTGGACTGGGATATTGCTAACATCCTGAGCGATATCCTGAGGTTGATTGAATTAACCACGTGCAGGTTAAAGACTGGGGGTTACTAACGGTCAGATGGACTTCTTCTCCTCAAGACTCGGGCGTATTTGTTATGGGAGAGACGTTGAACCCGAAAGACCAGGTCTACAACGTTCGAGTGGGGAATATTCGCCGGATCCCGGTTTATTAGGATAGTTTGTTACACTTCCTTTACTATAAATAGATGGGGGCGGATCAGATTAAGGCACGCAACTTATACACACACATTCGAACACTTTTTCTCTCTAGCTCACTGCAAACACTACTCACAACACTTGCATTCGAATTACATTGTAACACGTAGTTGATCCGCACCACATCCTGCACTGTATCCTGATATTTGAAGTAATAGAAGAACAAGGCAGCTGCGATTGTCAGCTCCTGAGGTTTTGTGCCGGTGATCTAAATTGATCAAGGGCTTTCCTCGTACATTCTGTGTCACCCTTTACATTTTTGCTCATCGTTTGATCAAAGATACAGCTCTACATCCTGAGCCGTATCCTGAAAGTGTTTTTACAAATAACTTGCATAACATATTTTCGACACACTTTTCTAGCACACTACATCACTTAACTAATTTGATCACTTAATTGCTTCGGTAATTTTTTACCAAAACAAACTATATAAATAAATTATTGAACATAATACAAAATAAAAATAAACTATTCATCGTCTGAATCTTCTAGATAAGGGAGATCTTAAATTGCAATATGTGTCACAAGATCAATGCCGAAAATGCGTATGTTGATCCATAATCTCACCAAGGGCATCATTGTCCAAAACGGGTTGAACTATAGGATCCCTTATGTAGAATGGTGAGAAGCCATACCCGTCATCCTTAAAAATCATGTTTTACAATATCATGCACGTATACGTCATGCTCATAAATAAAAGTGTTATTGGATTTTATCACTCTCAACTATTGGGTATTAGTCGTTGTCACTCCCAAATATCATTTTGACTCCCACCACTCTCAACTTAACACTTTGTATGTTGTGTCACTCTGCCGGTGCACATTTCTTAGTGTTTAACTTGTGTTATTGGTGATATTAGGCTAACACTTTGTGAATTACTAATGACTGCAGGTGAATCTACTTCTAAAAGACAAAATGGGAACAACACACAAAGTGTTAAGTTGGGAGTGCTGGGAGTCAAAGTGATAGATAGTTGGGAGAGGCAACGGCCAATACCCAATAGTCGAGAGTGATAAAATCCAATAACCCTAAATAAAAATAGGTATTTGAGAATATGGTGGAAGGTTTGATAGTTTGTGAATAGTGTAAAAATAAAAATGGTGAGATAGGTATTTATAATGATTTAAAATAAATAAATTAACTTTTTCAATAAATGTAACGGTCATATGATTGTTAAAAGGTCACAACCCCCCCCCCCCCCACTTCACCTTCAATTAAGAGTAGTCGAGCTTCCCTAGCCGCTCACCTATCCTAAGGTGGGGGGTGGCGGGGGTGTTTTGCATACGGCTTCGAAGCTGAGGACCCTTAGCAGAGGATGCCCCTTCCCCTCTTATAGCCGAAAGTATTCAAGTAATTATTATTTTTTATTCCCGGTTTGATTTGTATCATGGCTTATTTTTGTTCTTTGCATATGTTTATATATGTAGAGTTAAGTTCACATACAAACAGCCTTATCGTACAAAATGTACGAAAGGAATGAAAAAGCAAAAAAAAAAAAAAAGCGATGGCATTTTCGTAATTATTTGCTCGTAGGGTAATTCTCGAATTTACTCTACAAATGATCTTGTGGGGTAATTTTGTAAAATGTTCTTGTAGGATAATTTTTAAACGTGCAGAGTAATTTTGATACATTTGTAGAATAATTATGATACTCTACAAAATAACCCTACAAGATCAAAATTATCTTATGAGATCAAAATTACCATATAAGATCAGTAATTATAATACTCTACAAGATCAAAATTACCCTACAAGAACATTTTACAAATTTACCCTACAAGATCAAAATTACCTTATAAGATCAAAATTACCCAACAAGATCATTTGTAGGGTAATTTTGATAATTACTCTAAGAGTAAATAATTACGAAAAAATGTCACCGTGTTTTTTTTTTTTTACCTTTTCACCCTATTCGTACGTTTTGTATGATAATGGTATTTGTATTTGATCTTTTGTCTATATATGTATTGTAGATGTGACAACTTCAACTAATTTTTTTATGAATAGATTTGCTGAGTTATGTTTGATCTCTAGGGGGTCAAATGTTAAAAACACTTTTTTTCAACTATTTATGAATATTTCACGTTTTTTAACGGCCAACAAATCAATCCCGAGTACTCTCGGGACAACCACTGCCCACCAGTGCCTCACTCCTTTTTGCACCAAATGGGAATTGAACTTGAGTCTTCAAAGAAGAACTCAAGTTCTCCTACCATTTAAGCTAGAGGTCATTGGCGAATATTTCATTTATTTAATTATTATTTTTAAACTACGGTGTATATTTTTCCGGCTTATTAATACCTATTTAATAATTTATTGATTAAACCCTGTGTAATACACGGGTTTTTTAACCTATTATGTAATAAATATAAATAATGTGGGCTGATTTCGGGTCCGCTTTTTTTAGCAATGAAGTCCCTTTTTACCCTAACCCGATTTAAACAGAGTTCGGGTTCATATGAAAACCTTCTAAATATTTTAGTTTATCACTTTTCCCTTGCACGATGAAAACCCTATTCTTCAATCGGATGCCTCCCTCTTTCCTTATGCAACCCAAACCCTAGCTTCTCCTCACTTATTCTCCAGATTAAACCTATCCATTCTTTGATCCCTTTTCTATTCTTCTTTCAATAATCACTTCAAACAAACCATAAAACCATTCGTCCTCCAAGCAACACCAAATTTGTCTCCCCTTCCAGCCGCTCAAATCTATGGTGCAGTAGAAGAATAATGGTATTGTATGACCCTTAAATTCATTTCTACGATTTACGTATAAATATCGACTATAATTGTGTTTATAGGATTACACATACATTGAAAATACGGGTTTCTTAAAACATTTAAGAAACTTAAAACATTTCAACATCATATTTATATATTCGTCGTTTAAAACATGACAGTGCGGAAGCTTGAATTGTTTTTGAGCGTGTTCGGTTCTTCATCGGGTTTGATCGTCATCCAGTACTTCTTGGCAACCTACATTCCATAAACATGAAATGATTTTAGTTATATTTTGTTTATAACATATCTAAACATGTCCGTATGTCAAAACGAACACACAAACAACAAAATGCCAACTTTTAAGCCTGTCGCGGGGTGCGACATGTCTTCTCCCGGCTCTCGCGGAGCACGACAATCATCGTGACACCCTCTTTTCGACAGAAGGTTACTTAGCTGGTGCTGCATAATCCCAGCAACCCAACTTTCAACTTAAACGATCATAACTCACTCAAATTTTGTTCATTTTACGATCCGTTTCTTCCTACGTGATCGTAATTCATTCCTCCATCATGTGGAGCCAAAACCTGATATCGGATTTCACAAAATTCTAGATTTTAAGCCCTCGGTTTAAAATTCAGTTATAACATTTTTGACTTGTTTCATAATCTATTAACCAAACTTGTTTCTCAATTATTATAAAACCATGGACTACTTATTTAACTCCAAATCCTTAATTTATACTTAATCTTTAATGAATTACGCAGCTATTTCCCGAGTTATGCACGTAATTCATTTTGACCCGTTTAGAGGATTTTAAGCATTAAAGCCTTAGTCTCTCTCTTCTCTTTTCACAGTTCACATTTCCATTTAAAATGTCTACTTATATTCCACCACGACTATTTTTGTGATGGATTTAACATAATAAACCAATTATCTCGAATATTACTCTTCGGTTAGTCATTTTACGTAACAGACTCATTTTAGGCGTTTGACCCGAGAAAGCTTATGCCTATAACTTTTATGCCTATCTAAGGCTTAGATTATCATATTACATGTTTCTAAACCACCCTTAAGGGTCGTTTGCCTTGTTTATCGGTTGAGAGCGTTTTGGTCAACTTTAGCCCCTCCTTTTACGACGAAGGACTTTCAATACGATATTTGACCAAAATAGTACATTTAAATATATTCTTATTTACGCGTACCTGGCCCGGGTCAACGTATCGACCCATTTAATACCTTGCCTTAACAATTTGCTAATTCATAGCAACATAATTTCCATGAGTCGTTTTATCCTGTGAGCATAAGACTCGACAAGCGATTATTAGTCGATATTTTTCAAATGGTAGTAAAAATCATCATTTGACCCGTTTGGTCTAAACGACCAAACATTTTGTACTTATAATTGAATGACATTCATTTACCATTTCATTTATTTAACCCATTTTGGATTTCTCACCATATGGTCATGTCTCTTAATTTCGTTTCTTACGCGTTTAACCCAACATGGCTTACACCATAGGGTGTCGTTTAAACTTCAATTTTTTTTATCGTCTACATGTGACTAGATTACCGTTTATGTTTATTAGTCGTCATCACGTGACCAATTTACCGATCTACCCCTTTTTACCAATTAACATGGTTTTTATCATTTTTATTTGTTCCGACCCTCATCATTTCACGTCGGAACCCATATTTCGGGTATTACCTTTATCGTATTTATAATTTATAAAATAAATATGTATCCTACAAAAAGGTGTAAGCTTTACTTACCTTGCATCCTAAATACGTTTTTCCTTCATTCTTGATTCGTTTGACCTGCTTCCTTCCCAAGCTTCCACCTAGCTTGTCAAGCGTCAAACTATCATCATAATTCATAAGACGGTTAGATTAGTCATATTTAATTACGACTATTCCATCTTGTCACACCCCAACCGATGACGGAAACATCGGGGCGCGGCACTGAGCGAAACAGATTGTCCAGGAGAAATCCATAACAACTAAAATTACCGGATAATTATCATTATGTCCCATACCATAATATACCAAATAAAAGCAGTTATTACAGACATTGATTTCTCAAAGACAGATCAAAAGTTCCGACAACTCAGATTCAAATAGATAAATTGTTTTTGTTTGTTTCTAGACCCCATCCTACTTGATTCCACAAAAGTAGGCAAAACACAACATCCTAGGCACCTGTCACATACGTTAAAATAGAGGTCAATACACATAGTGTAAAGGTGAGCATACAAGTTTAGTAGATATAATAGAGTTCGAAATCGTTTACGCATTACCATCATGTAACATGTATAAAGTGAAGGCTAGTAGGTTATCGACAGAGAAATATGCACAGACGTGACTGCGAGTTGTAGAATGCACAACACATATCCCCACTAGGACACGTGAAGTAAAGCCCTTAATAACCCTTGTCCACGACAGGTGCTGAGTCCAAACTATAGTACTATCGTTGCTAAGGTGTCAGGCAACAATCATTGTGTTAACATAACATACAAGCATTCATCGAATAACACGTAGCATGCAATAATGGTTAGCGTATAAATAGTGTTTGCGTTGTGTGTCGATTGTGATTTGAATAAGTAACGTATGTAACACCCAAAAGTGCGTAAAGCAAAAAGGGATCGAGTATACTCACAGATTGTGTTTAACAAGTAAACACCCTCTTGGATTGAAGGGAGCGCTGAGAGAGATTAGCCTGAACAGTTAACGATAGCATAAACGATGAGCGGCGCGTAAAATGGTGCAAAGTGACCAAGTGTCAGATGGCAATCCGATCAGTTGACCATTTGATCGGATGTCAATCCGTTCGGATGGCCATTCGATTGGATTGACACTCGTTTGGTAAGGATGTGTTTGTGTATGATGGCTTTGAAGTTTTTGCTGTAGCATTTTGAAAACAGAGAAGTATCTCTACCTTTCAGGTCGATCGATCGAACGACAGTTCGATCGGATAGCGATTCGATTGGCAGGCACTTAGTGAGAACAAGTTCACAGTAGGATTGTCACTCGATCGGATAACAATCCGATCGGGTGGCAATCCGTTAGTTACTGATGATCTTCGAAATGTTGAAAATGATTAAGTATCGAAGTCCCAAAGGTCACAGGATCGGATGGTCATTCGATCGGATGGCTATCCGATCGAACGGCAATCCGTTCGACGTTCAGAACCTTGAAAGTTTGAAGAAAAGTTCAAGTGTTGAATCCTCAAGGGCAATCCGATCGAATTGCGGTTCGATCGGAGGCAATCCGATCGGATGGCAATCCGACCGAACGGCAATCCGTCCCGCGACCTGATCGTGTTGCTAACTTGAGAATTTGTTAAGTTTTGCTGTTTGTTCGAGACGATATGACGACGTGCTAAACAACAGAAACCCCATCAAGATCCAAGTGATCCGATCGAACAGGAATTACCCTAGTCCGACCAGTCAACTGTTCAAAACGGTGGTTCATGCTTAACCCGAAATCGGTTGTCTCTTAGATAGAAATCAGATCTTGAACCAACACATCACTAAGAAAGAGTAGAAGATCAGAACAAGCTCCGATTCTATTGGTTTTGAGTGCATTGAGTGTAAAAGAGTTGAAAGAAAGTTAGAAAACCATCTTTCAATCCTTTTCACCATGAATATGCGTAGATCTATGCGAAAACATTGTTGATTCATGTGGAAATCCTTCAGATTTGAGTTGTTCTTGGTGGAATGAGGCCAACACTTGAAGTTCATAAGAACTCCATGATGACATCATCATAGAACACCTCAAATCCGTTGATTTCACAGTTAAAAGTTAAGATTCAAAGGTGAAGAAGGTGAAGGAGTGCGTGTAGATCATGGAAGTATAAGATTTAGGTTGAAAACTTACAAGAATCGTGAGGAATCGAGAGAAATGAGTACTTGAGCGAGCTGCTCGAGTAGAGGAGCTGTCACATCACAAATGATGTGACAGGAGGGTATTTATAGGGTTTCCAAAATAAGAAAGTGCACATGGTCGGATTGGTCACCGATCGGATGGCCACTCGATCGGTTGGCCACTCGATCCTGGTGTCCGGCGTGTTGAGTTTTGTCGTTTCGATTCGCGTGTTGAGCGTTGCGATGCGTTTCGAGCGAGCGATGCGATAGATTAATAATAAACACACAAATACTATATCTAACATACAATCATCATAAATAGCTGGCGTTTAGCTTTTGCGATTCGATTGCGATAGAGTTGTGATTGCGTTTCGATTGATCACCACAAACATAAACATAATTAAACATGCACAAGTAACACATAAATAGCACACACACGTAAAACAATATCCAGAACGCATAATTCGGGTTACGAATGCGATTGCGATGCGATAAGCGATAAAACATGCGATGAACATCGATTAAACCTCGCTTATTCACAGATACTCCACATAATACAACTAAAGCGAAAATAAAATAAAGATTCGATTACATGTCAAAGAAGTCAAAACATTAGTTAAGCAAGGAGTGGCAGATCGCAATTAGCAATCTTTTCTTCCTTTGACTTCAGTCTTGACTTTGACTTTCGAAACACGGGGTGTTACACATCTTACGGATTTTATGTTGAAATTATCATTCGACCTTCATTGGTTAGTTTGACTTTTATAAGTCAATTACCTTTAATCATATGGAATGCACAGTTGCGTTCGATGACTCATTTAGGCATTTCATCAATTATCGGGTAGGCACTATTATTATGCCACCGTTTTAAACTATTTTCTAATCTAAGTTCATGCTATTATTAACACCAGGTTAACTTAGCTCTCGTTTATCAAAGATGATTTATTCTTTCATTATGAAAAATCTACGGATTTTCATCTATAGGTGAAATCCATTTCATCATGTTATTAGGTATGCATCCGAATACCTAATCTAATCAATTCCTATATACAAACTAGTAGGCACACGATTTCACTTAGGCATTTTAACGAGCACCTTTTGGGCGAGATTTTATACGCATCAATTGTCAAATTCATGGTTAACTATTAACCAAGTTTTAGCATCAAAAAATCAAGCCTCTATGTCTAGTGTACATGATCAACATCTAGAACTTATATCGTAACATCAACTTTCATAATTTTAACACTCTATTTCAAGTGTTCATCATAGTATCATAAAACCCACTTAGCACTTACATGATTAGCTAACCAAAACACTAAATCATGGCACTAATTCAACAAGTTTACATATAGGGTTTGTTCCTAGACTTGTTCTCATGTCAATTTCACTAATACGTTTAACATTCGCTCTTGAATTTCGTTTATGAGTGTTCATCATAATTTCAAGATATTACCAAATGTTAAAATTAAACTTACCTTGTGATCTCCTAACTTGAATGATCACAACCTTGTCTTAGGAACCGATTTTTAGCCCTTCTTCTCTTTGATTTTGATGAATTTTTGGTGAGTTAGGGTTTTGAAGAGCACCCCCTTTTGTGCTCCTGATATTGCTCGACCAAACACACACACGGTGTGTATGTTTTGGTTTTTATTTCTTTTAATTTAAACAATTTTCATGTTTGCCCCTTTTTAGTCCCTCTAGTTCCAAAGTTTATGAAAAGGGTTAACTATTTCAAGTTACCTTTATTGTTTTAGGTCAATTATTCCTAGTTACTTTATCCTTGGTTATGACCAACTCATGTTTATATATATGTATACATATATAATTTTATATTTTTGGGGTGTTACATGTATGTTCTACTATATTTCATTCTCACATCTAATTTGAGCATCATACCTTTTTTAAAGTTATTATTTTTTTTATCGATATGTGTGTTCCTATCACAATTGATTCGAATAATTGATGTGGTTTATATTTTTTTTTTAGTTAAATGCTATTTTAGTCCCTGTGGTTTGAGCCATTTTGCCAGTTTAGTCCAAATGTTTCATTTTTAACATGTGGGTCCAAAAAGATTTCACAGTTGCCATTTTAGTCCACTAGGTTAACTTCATCCATTTTTTCTGTTAACGAGAAGGCCAATTCGGTCATTTTATATGGCTGAATTGCTCTTTTAGTTAACAGAATTACATACAAAATGACCAAATTGGCCTTCTCGTTAACAGAAAAAAAATGGATGAAGTTAACCAAGTGGACTAAAATGGCAACTGTGAAACCTTTTTGGACCCACAGGTTGAAAATGAAACCTTTGGACTAAACTGGCAAAATGGCCCAAACCACAGGGACTAAAATGGCATTTAACTCTTTTTTTTTTTTTTTATGTTTTTGTCTATATAAGTGATTAATATCTTCGATTTAGGATAGTGGGTACAGTTTGAGTTTGGAATCCGCAATATAGATCCCCTATTGCACTGATACTAATTGTAGGTCCCTATCACATGGGTTTGATAACGAGATTGACAATCCACTAAGAGTGTGGAATCCTCTTAGTAGATTAGACAAACACAGAAACAAGTATTTCAGATGCAGAATAATACAATCATAATCAAACTCGTCTTCTATTGATTATCCAACCTAAAGTTTACAATCAATTCAATACCAACCAACAAACTCTCTGAACTCACGGCCTATCTCTATGTGATCTCTCACTTCTTACAACTCCTTGTTACTCTATAAATTCTTCTTACACTTCTTACAAATAGGAGTCTTTGTAGAATAACTTAACCCCTCTTTTAGGTGATAATAATCGACTGTTTTGATTTTTATATAATTATATGTAATCTGAATTGCTAGTTTCATGTTCATCTCTACAATAAGACAATTATGTAAAAAAGCTGATATGTGTTTTGTCAGGTAGCTTTTTCTTTGCCCAATTCTTGCTTCTTCGTTCAGGTGGTTCTTATTATTCACAATTTTTATATTTAATTATGATCCAATGAGAGAAGACGATAAATTGTTTAACGATTTAGTTGCAATAATTCATGCCGGAGACAAAGAAGCTCTTGTTGTCTTGATCAAACAAGCAAGAACACCCCCATGATATTAAAATTGGATGAAAAAATCAACACCTTTATAACCAATCATAGATGAGTACATTATTTATCTTGCTATGATCTACTAGTAAACTAAATATTATTTGAGAAGCATGCGTGTTTATAAATGTTGATATGTATGTGAAAACAAAGACGATAAATTGCACAATATATATATATATATATATATATATGTGTGTGTGTGTGTGTCTGTATATATATGTGAATAATGGATACAACCATCCAACCCCAAGCAGCTAAATTAATTCCTAGCTACACTCCCATGATCGCTCACACTTCCTTCCACCAGCATTATAATTTTTTGATCCACAATTGTTGCCACAGGCGGGCCCTCGATTCAGGGCTGAATAGCTACGGGAATGGCGTTGTGGGGGCCGTGGTGGTGTCGGTGAACCTTGATACCTTGGTGGATGAGGTGATGGCGGTCGATTTACTCCTCTAAACTCTGGAGGTCCATCTATTTGGAAGATGATGCAAGTTTCATATTCATAAATTATTAACGATCTAAGGAAGAATTGAATATTTGTATGTATGAATATATATCTACTTACTGGATAATGCGATGATTAACAAGAACCACATCAAGATCAGACCAACTACACATATCTTCTTCTCTATCATTCTATTTCAGCTCCAACTGCCCAAATGAGAGAATATATCCAATATTTTGGCAAGAAGGTTGCAATATATATATATATATTGGCTATATACAATAATAATTGACACATGATTATGATTTATTTTAGGCGACCACAGAGTCTTAGAGTATCAAATACTCACGGGAGAAGACTGGATGAACGAGTAGATAAGCTGAAGTGGCATGTCTTTGACTCGAGATTACTCATCCGTTGATCTGACTAATAAGCAAAAGGTAGCCCTTTAAACACGAAGGTGTTTTATTATAATTTATCTCATCCGTTGACCTGACAAGCAAAGAAGGCGGCCCTTTAAACACGAAGGTGTTTTATTACAATGGGTAAATTACACTTTTCTTCGTCCTTTATATTTGTACTGAATTGCAATGGATAGTTTTTAATCTCTCCTCTCATTTATCAAATTTAGACATGCTTTAACCTATTAAGATACTTAAAAAAAATACTAAATAAATACACTAGTTTTTATACTTTTAATAATAACTAGTAAGATTCTCCACGCGATGCGGCGGGAGTTCGGTTTTGATTGGTATCAATTTTGTTCGTTACGTTGTGCGTACGACACCAGCCTTTGATATAGCAACAAAAGGATAAAAAAATCGTGATATAGCCAAAAGGATATCAACGTCTATTAATAAAAAAGAATATGGATACCAATTCTGATAATGTCTGATACTAGTACAGATATCAATATTAGCTTGGCTCGTCACGGGCAATAGTACTTAACGATGAGATGAGCGTCGTACCGGTACCAATCTACCAAAAATATTGATATTGAAATTAAAGAGAAATGGTTATTGAATAATGTATCGAATGGATTCGTAACCGGTATTTCGATACATAACTGCTTTGATATTTTCCCATTTTTTTACCTAATTGTTTTAGAACATAACCCGTTTTTTTTCCTCTCATTGTGATCAAATTACTCTTTATATGATTTGTAAGAATAAAAAATAACTTTTTTAGAACAACTATAGCTTCATTAAAAAAGGGGAAAGGAGAGAATATAGCCAATATTTTGGCATGAAGGCTGCATAAAAAAGTATGTGAACCGGAGAACCATGTATTTAACACTAAAAAACTATGTTCGTTTAGTTGAATGAACGAACATGAACATAGCTTGTGTTCGTTTGTTTAAGTTCGTAAACATTCGGCAACGTGTTCGTTTGTGTTCGATTATTCATTAGTGTTTTTATTTTTTATAATTTACTTAAATACTTCAAAATTCTGACAAATAAAATATTTAATAAGTGACAGTGTATTATATATTATGTTTATGAACGTTTGTTTGTGTTCGTTTGTTTCCATTTATGTTCATTAACATTAATTTGTGCTCATTTGTGTTTATCATCGTTTATTTCCGTTCGTTGCATAAAGTTAACAAACAAACACAAACAAACACGAACAAGTTCATTGCCTTAACAAACGAACAAATTCATTCGTCGCGCAATTTGGATCGTACACGCGTCCGTTACAACTTCCGTCGTAATTAACCGAACAACGCAACCGTACGACCAAACGAACCGACATCCGACAAATTTTTGAGCATGTTTCATGTTCCCTATGCTTAACATCCTTAGGGAGCTTAAAAATGGGTTTGACGGGTGTTAGAAGTGCCAAAACACGACCATACGCGCACATGGACCAAAACTGTCAACATTCAAACTTTGCTGGTCTACAGGGTCCTTACGGACCGTATGGACCTGCTTACGGTCCGTAAAGCACCCCCAAATCAGCAGAAAGTGTGTTACAGCCTGTTCCAGCTGTTGGGCACCTTTGCACATGGTTTTGGGGCATTTGGTTTTCTAAAACAGTGGGCTCGATGTGTACGACTAGGATTGAATCTCGGTTAACGAGGAACGATCTTAACGGCTCTACAATTCCTATAAATACCCCCCACCCCTTTGTTCAAAACCCACACTTTGTTTCTGAAATTCCTCTAAGTTGGAGTGATTATCACTTCATACCTGAGGATATTTGGAAACAAACTTCCGTTCTTGGTCCCGTTGTAAGTATTCCTTCGTTCTTTTTATTCGTTTTAGCGTTAAAGTCAAACTGCATTTGACTTTCTGCATTGACCAGTTTATGGTCAATGCGAAGTTCGTTTGAACTTCATAACGTGAGCGTAATCACGATGGTTATAGTCCCTAGTGACTATACCTACTGATTACCACGTTATCTAGGCTCAGTGACGAGTCGTAGTTTCGGCCAAAATGCGTTTTCTCACGTATTTTGTAACCAAACTACTCTAGGGTATCAAAACCGTTTGTTTTGATGCCAAACCTGTTTTCTAACTTAACTAAACATGTTCTAGCATGTTTAGCTCGTCACTTTTAGATTTGTGCTTATTTAGGGTCGTAAAGGTAAGCGATCTAATCAATCGCTTATACTTTCGAACCCGACCCATTTGGTCGATCATTAGGATCCGACCAAACACTTTAGGTGACCATAGTTGTATAGGGAATAACCTTCCGAGGTTATACCTTATGGTCACGCCGTTTAAGTAGTTGTATGATAAGTAGTTCTTATGCCTTAGGAAAATTACCAAAATGCCCTTTTTTGCGCCAAAATTCATTTTAAGCCTATGTAACCTAACTTTTGACATATAAACTGATTTGATAACAATATTAAACGTGTTAAGGCATATCTTACTTGTCATAGGGCTAGTTAGGCGATCCGAACGCGTTTTACGTGAACGACACGTTAAAGTAGCATAAGCTACCTAAACGGGTCGTAACGGGTCAAAAGCATTTAGGCTAGGTTTCGTTTTAGTATGTAGGCTTTGTTAAACCATATTACATGAGTTCCTACACTCATATGGTTTACGAACCCTCATACTACCCGATCCTCCGAATAGGTCTGTTATTAATGTAGATACCTATATTAGGTGCCGTTTGAATCCGTGATCTTCTAGATTTGCTTGGTGGATATCTAAAGTCTATTGAGCAATCTCAAGTGAGTACATAGACCCCTCTTTTAATGTTTTCAAACTGTTTTGGGGTGAAACACATGTGCCTACTTGTTACTTTCATGCTTTCTTGTTTTCTCATCATATACTTGCTATGTTCATTAGTACACTTATAGTACATGATTTTCATATATGCTTTGCTATGTATGTTGACTTAGCATGCTAGCACATTTATTTACATTACATTACTTTACTATGTATGTTAACTTAGCATACTTAGTACATTGTTTTACTTACATTACTGCTATGTATGTTGACTGAGCATGTTAGCACATTATTTTACATGACTTTTCTGCTTTGTATGTTAACTAAGCATACTTAGTGCATTGTTTTCATATAACATGTTTACATTTGGTTTGTACAAACGGGACTTAAATACATTCATTAACATTAGCTACGCCGCTCGGTAGTAAGTAATGGTACCATAGGACTTGACAAATCCCGTTCCTGACATCCTAGGTTTGTTTGGGTGAAAGGAATGACTGAATCCGAAAACATTTCTTTGATAACCTTTACTTAGGGTTATCCGTCTGTCTCAAGGCTTGGATGTATGCGTTTAACTTACCGCATAATTGTTTATATCAATAAAACATGCATTTATTTTACAAAACATAAACTTTTGATTTATTCAAAATACTTTGTTTTGTACATTTTTACTTGTGGTTTAAGTAGTCTCATTTTACTTGCCATAAATAACTTTTGTTTACACATTACATGATTCAAATTTAACTTGGGTTATACTATGACATTTGACTATTGGATTAAACATGGACATTTTACATTGTGGGTTGGTTTGAGTGACTTAAATAACGAGGCGTGTGTAATATGATACAAGCATGGTGGATACGCCGCTGGTACTTCCTATATATAAGTGCTTGTATGATACTACATATCGTAGCGTTATTTAAACCACTTCAGTTTAGACATATTACATTTACAACATGATTTTACTTAAACATTGTTTTACAAATGGCTCAAGTTATACAAACTTATTTTACTTGGTTATTCATTTAACCATACATTATTCTTATATATATATACATATCATATGATTTTGCTATCGTTTTTCAAATGATTTATAAAACAAAACAATTAACAAGGTTCATGACTGAATTTTATTAAACATTTTCTTAAACTTAAGTCATGAATCCTATTTTCACAAAGCCTATGTATCTCACAGGCATTTTTATGCTGACGTACCTATTTTCACATGTGTTTTCAGGAGCTGTTGCTTAGGAAGATGATCGTGACATTAGGGCGGACCTGTGCCTTAGAGACTTAAAATGAAGATAGACTTAGTTTAATTATGTTATGTACTCTTTGGTTCTTGTTTTGAGACAATGTAACTCTTTGTTTGTTGAATAAAACGTAACTTTTAAATGCCATGGTTGTGAAACAATAATTCTGTTACAACACTCCCCGACGTTTTCGCCACGATTTGATGTTTTACGTGGTCGGGGTGTGACAATGTTTGTCATAAGTTGTTTTACTAATAAATTTAAAGAAATTTTCTACATGGTATTGAAGGATAGGTTGGAAGAATAATGAATTAGAGGAGTAGAAAGCTTTAGAAAGATGTAATGCTAAATATGCGGTGGCAAATTCTTCTATCACAATTTTATGATTTTTTTACTAGACTCCATTCCAAAAAAAACGTGGCTAATTATTACAATGGTAAATTAAACCCGTTTTCTTCCTTCTTTGAAGTTGATTACATTTTTTTCCGCTTCACCTTGAAAATAAGGAATAGCTGCTTGTTCGACTTGAGTTGGTGAACCAAAAGCTAGTTATTTATGCGTGTGAAGACATTTGTGATGGCGAAAAATATAGAAATGTTATTCACCCAAAGTTGATGAAGATCGTCGTATATTTAGGAGCATAGTTGTTAATAGCGGCTATAGCGACCGCTATAGCGCGCTATGTAGCCTTGCGACCAAGTGTCGCTATATGGGTCTTAGCGACGAATAGCGAAGTTAGCGACAACTAGGTATTTTTTTCACGTTTGGGCCATTTTTTAATACAAAAAAAAAACTGCATAATCTGCTTAAAAAAGCAGGGAAGGATTGTGCAAAAACTGGCCCACGCGGGCCCGGGGTTTCGTAGCTGCATTCGTGTCCGCAGGATGTGCGGGCACGCACGAGTTCAAATAAATTCTAGCTCAGAAATTCCTTCCCCCCCCCCCTTGCAACAAAGTGTCGCTATATGGGTCTTAGCGACGAATAGCGAAGTTAGCGATAGCTAGGTTTTATTTTTCACGTTTGGGCCATTTTTTAATACAAAAAAACTGCATAATCTGCTTAAAAAAGCAGAGAAGGATTGTGCAAAAACTAGCCCACGCGGGCCCGGGGCTGCATTCGTGTCCGCAGGACGTGCGGGCACGCACGAGTTCAATTAAATTCTAGTTCAGAAACTCATTTTTTGCACCCCCTGCGCACGGGTAGGAATTGTGGTAAAACAAGTCATAAAGCTACAATGGAGTAGTAAAGACTTTACCTTATAAACAAATACTAACTTTGTTCACACACCAATGTGGGACAAAGTATTTACCACCTTTTGAGACTTTCATTCACACACCCAACATATAAGTCCTAAACAAGGGTATTTTGATGTAATATACATGTAAAATAGCATATATACAAGGGTATTTTGATGTAATATACATATAAAAATTTTCAAAAATCTTTTTCTAGTGTAGTCGATATTTATAAAATAGCCGTCTCTATTTGTCGCTATTCGCTACGTAGCCTATAAGTGCCTTGTCGCTATTTGTCGGTATTCGCTATCGACAACTATGTTTAGGAGCTTTGTTGGTGAACATGCGATACTGGAAAAAGTTAGGAAATCCACAAAAATGCATGACATTCAATCTTAACGAAGATTAAATCAAACGAGGATCGTCCCTATCTGGCAATCTTTATATGCTGGTGAAGTATCTCGTTACACATAAACCCATTAATTTGATCGGTGACATAAATCAAACATGTTTGTTATACAGACGGTTCATTACTATAAAACTGTATTTTTGGCGGTGATTATCCCGTCCAAATGTTGTTTAGTTGGAGAATATCAAATTTTATCAATGAAAATATATGTTTTTAACCTTCTAATATATGTTAGTGATTAATATGTGTGTTATCACTACCTATAAATACACATACCACGAATCTAAAAATCACTTATAACTTCTCAACTTCTTCACATCAAAATATCAAATATATTCACGCCGAAGTACACCACCAGAGAAAGTACTAGAAAACTATCGGTTTCTCCACAAAATAATCTTCAAAATGAACATGACCTCTTATCCAGCCGTTAGAACATGTTATTCATCCAGTTCAACTTATTATTCATCCGATACAACATGTTATTCATCTGGTTCAACAGGTTGTTCATCTGGTTCAACAGGTTGTGCTTCCAATTCAACAGGTAGTTCATCTGGTTCAACCTATTATTCATCCGGTAGAACCTTTACATCATTCGGTTCAGCAGGTTGTTCATCCGCTTCAACAGCTTGTTCATCCGGTTCAATCTATTATTCATCTAGCATAACCTGTTATGTATCTTATTCAGTGGTTCTGTCGCAAGATGATTGGTTTTGATTGGAACCGGGTGTTTAATATCACATTTTTAGAGGACAATCAACAACGGGAAGAAGTTGTTAATGAACCGACTCTCCCTGTAGATTATGACCCATATAGGGATGATTTTGATTGGAAGTGGGTGTTAGAACGTGCACAACTTCAAGAAGTACCATATTCGGTAATGAAACCGACCCGGGAGAGAAATATGTACCACGATCAGACGAGGATGTGGCTTATGAATATGAATACAACTTTCATGATCCATGGAAGGATTAGTGTGGTACTTATTCAGACTGCTCATTTGATTTCATCGATAACTACTATAGGTTGTTTAATTAATTATGCTTAAGTATTTTATTTTGTGAGGTTTTATTAGTAGAAGTGGTTTAAGTATTGTTACTATGTAATGTTTAAGTATAGACCTTGCCTTATTATGTAAGCCTAATATATAATCTTATATTTTAGTTAACTTATTAACAATTACATGGAACACTTTGGTTTCGCAAAACAATATACAATTACACTAACAAAATATTAACTACAATACATAAAACAAAAAAGAAAACAAATATTGAAGCTGCATATAGGAAACGTTAAGGACTTCTGTTCCTTTTTTATGAAGTCCAGACATGTGCCTAGGAGAGATGAGTGTTTCTTGCTTACGCCAGGCTTTGTTATATATTCTAATGTTACACTCAATTTTAAAGTTAATAAAACGTCATTTGAAACAATATTTGATGAAAAGCACATAAGAATACTTCACGGAAAAACATAGAAAAAAGTAAACATGTTGAAAAGGTATAAAAACGCAGTTTTTCATGTAACCATCTAGAAATTTATTCTACAAGACAAGTGGGTTATGTATAGTTAAACAAAAAAAAAATGAAACATCTAACAGTTAAAAAAAGGCCTGAAGTGAGAGAAAATGTTACTGTTATAAAGGGTTATATTATAAAGGGTATAAAAAGTGGTTGTGAGTAGAGGAGAGAGAAAATGTTACTGTTCATCTGTATATTTGGGGGGACACTGTTCACCCGTTATAATTTTTTAATATATTTTGAAAGTGGTTGTGAGTGGAAGTGAGAGAAAAATATAATGATAATATTATTTAATTGAAAGGAGAGAGAAAAAGTATTTGTTTTTAGTGGAAATATATTGATATAGAAGTTGTTTTTTAGTGGAATGTATGTATAATTTGATGGATTGGATGTGAATGCTCTAAGCCAGACGTCTTCAAATTGTCTGAGACGTTTAAGCCATGTCCATTACAGGCCCCACAACACACACAGCACAAACTTACGTACGTTTGTATGTAGAAGTGAATTGCAAGAAAGATAATTTTTTTTTTTTTTTTTTTGAAAGTGAAATCAGATTTTTTTTTTCATTAAAAATAAGTGCATTTTACATCAATATCGCAGGTAAGCGAGCAACAAGCTGCGCCGCTACCCCTTTCTGAATAGCAAACCCTAGCCTATTAAAGACAAACCCCTGCCCCCCTGTTGATGAGCAACTGTTATGGACAACCTCTTGGACCCTAGTCAACAAACGGATAGCTTCTGGAGCTAGGGAGCCAAAGGTGTCGAAGGCGAAGGGGACAAATGCATGTTGGTTATCAGCACATGCTTTAGCGTGTTTATCCACCTTTTTTGATTCTGCTTTCCTTATAGCTTGTCCTGCTACAAACCCGCTTTCCCTTAAACCAGCTAAGGGGGAGACTCCTGTGAGATCCACACAAGCATGTTTCCCTCCTGCCCAGCCAAAGACGAGCAGATCCGCTGGTCTCAGTGTAGATCTCCCTTCCATGGGGTCTGTAAGTAAATTCACCGGGGCCTCCTTCTTCGCAGAAATCCCCGCTCTCCTCAAGATGTCCCCCAAAACATCTCTCACCCAGTCATGCCGATATTTGAAACCAGTGAGCTCCTTACAATGAACAGCATGCTCCCCGTATTTATCCATGCAGGCTTTACGACAGATTGGGCAGGTTTCGTCTTCTGGATACATAGGGATCATCAGCCGGTATTTGAGGATAGCCCTATACTCAACAGCCGACATGCATTGCCCCAGCCCCTCGATCGGGATAACAGTCAAAAAGTCTTGCGCATGGGGGCCTTTCAAGCATTCAATCACCGCCTTCTGGCGGGGAGACAGATCAAATGTTTCTCCCAGACTCTAAGCGATTTTGTCAAATAGAGCATTCGCCAAAGTTTTTTGTGGCTTTGGGGGGCGGTGTCCATATTAGAGAAACCGCCAATATCAAAGTCTGGAAGAGAGACACTTAAGTACTCAAGGGCCTGTTGGTAGTCTACATCAAGATAATATGTAGAAAAGAAAAACTTCTGTTTATTCTATGAAAAGGGTACAAACAAACTACGAGAACTACTCCCTATTTACATACTATAAATTTCTAAAATGTGTTGTAAACTATGCTTAGGGGTGTTTTCAAAAAAAAAAAAAAAAGTTGATTTTACATTTTTAATCCAAAACTATTTACTTTTTCACTTTTAACCCAAAAGTGTTCATCTTTTACAATTTAATCTCACAATTTATTTTTAAATTTTTTACTTTTTGGCTCCCTATACTTATCATATTTCGCAAATTTTTTGTTTTATGTTTTGTTCTAAATTTTGCGAGTTAACACGGTGCAACATGCGTGTGTGGTTCAACGTTATTATGTTTCGTAACACTTCGTTCTAAATTTGCGAGTTAACACGACGCAACGTACATGTATGGTTCAACGTTTTTACGTCGTTTTTTCCCGTTTAACATAACAGATTCGTCGCAACGAGCGGGTACTAAGTCGACTTAGTTATTATCCTATATGTTTTACATTACGATTTAATTTCTTTACATTAATACGTGTTGGTTGTTGGCGGTGGTGTGACGTTGGTACTATTTGAAACAGTTTTACATCCCCACCGCAACACGGTGGGGCTTAATACTAGTTTATAACTAAAATAACCCCGTTCAAAATTCGGGGTTAATTACATCGCTATTCAGGAGTCCAAATTGTCTGTTGTGGATGATTTTTCTCTTGCTAAAATCTGGGGGGATAGGGGTTTCAGGTCAGAATATGTGGGCTCGTCGGGTCAGTCGGGTGGATTAGTCTGTTTATGGGATCCCTCTGTTTTTTCGGCCATTGGCAGTGTCAAGGATAGGAATTTTTGTTGATTAACAGGGTGTTGAAGGGTTGTGGATTGCCGCTCAGTTTTATTAATGTTTATGCCCCGTAAGGCATTTCCGTGAAAAAAGCGCTTTGGGACAAATTGGAGGGGATTGTGGCTGGTCTTTCTGGTTTGTTTTTTTAGCGGGGGATTTTAACGCTGTCAGATACCCGGAGGAACAGAAGAATTCTATGTTTAAACCCCGGTGCGCGAGTAATTTTAATTCTTTCATTTTTAACTCTGGCCTTCTGGAATATAAGATGCAGGATAGACAATTCACGAGATGGGTGGCCTTTGAGAGGAAAATGAGTAAGATAGACAGGTTCTTGGTCAATGCCGATATTTTCAGCAAATGGTCTGATGCTTATCTGCGGGCCCTCTCCAATCTATTTTCTGACCATTGTCCCTTGTTGTTATCGATTAAAAGCTCTAATTTTGGCCCTAAGCCTTTTCGAATTTACAACTCTTGGATTGGTCGGGTAGGTTATGAGGAAGTTATATTTAATGCGGCTGCGGCCTTTAGTGGGGATGGGCCCCCTGATGTTTTGTTGTTCAAAAAAATCAAATTTATCAGAGAACGTATCAAGGAGTGGAGAGATGAATTAAAGGAAAAAGAGGATGGTGAGATTGC
This sequence comes from Helianthus tuberosus, assembly GCA_030545235.1. Lineage (NCBI taxonomy): Eukaryota > Viridiplantae > Streptophyta > Magnoliopsida > Asterales > Asteraceae > Helianthus > Helianthus tuberosus. The sequence continues at coordinate 182,019,722 of CM060443.1, forward strand.
AACGGCTAGGGAAGAGCTGGAAGGGTTAGAGCGGATTTTAGAGGAAAGGGATTTAGACGAAGAGGAGGATTGGGCCATGTCCGAAGCCAAAAAAATTATTAAAGAGTTTGAAGAAAATAAGACGAAGGATTTAAAGCAGAGATCGCAGGATGGATGGATTAGGGATGGGGATGAGAATTCAAAGTATTTCCATTCGTTGGTCAATAGCAGGAAAGCTAAGAATGGTATTCTTGGGTTGAATATTAATGGCGCTTGGTGCGATAAGCCCAATCGGATCAAAAAATATATCTTTGAGTTTTTTAGGGATAAGTTCAAAGAAATGGTCACAGTTAGACCTTCGTTCAGGTTGGATAATGACAGCAGATTGTCAGATTCTCTCGGGGCTCTTTTAATCGAGGAGTTTGGTAGTGGCGAAATAAAGAGGGATGTTTTTTAGTGCTGGGCGGATAAGGCCCCTGGTCCCGATGGTTTTAATTTTCGATTCTTTAAGCATTTTTGGAGTATTTTTTAGTCAGATTTCGGGAAGATTTTGGATGAGTTTTATTCTTCAGGCAGGATCAATCATGGATGTGCGGGATCTTTTATCGCTCGTATTCCTAAGAAAAAAGACCCTTGTGGTTTAGGTGATTATCAGCCTATCAGTCTAGTGGGTGTTGTCAACAAGGTGATATCTAAGATTTTAGCTAACAGGATGAAACTGGTTCTTGGGAGTGTTCTCTCGGATTCGCAGTCGGCTTTCCTCAAAAACAAGTTCATCCTGGATGGGCCTTTGGTGGTGAATGAGATCTACTCTTGGTTGAAAAAAGAGAAAAAACCTGCGTTTGTTCTTAAAATTGATTTCGAGAAGGCTTATGACAACGTGAATTGGAACTTCGTGGTTGATGTCTTGGAGCAGCTGGGGTTTCCTTTGCGGTGGTGTGGTTGGGTCCGTGGAATTCTGTCTTCGGCTAGAGCTTCGGTTCTAGTTAATGGGGCTCATACTTTTGATTTTCCTTGCTTTAAAGGGATAAGGCAAGGAGACCCTTTGTCCCCGTTTCTATTTCTGGTGGTCATCGAAGCGCTCTCTCTTTTTATAAATAAAGCAGTGGGGCGGGCATTCTTAAAGGTATTTCTCTGCCTAACGGTGGGCCGTGCATTTCTCACCTTTTTTATGCCGATGACGCTATTATTTTGGGTGAATGGTCCGAAGAAAATGTCCTCGCTGTGGTTCGGATTTTAAGGTGCTTCTACATTTGCTCGGGGTTGAAGATGAATGTGAAAAAATCTAATATTTATAGAGTGGGGGTTGACGCTAGTGAATTGGATATGGTGGCGGAGCGGGTTGGGTGCAAAGTCGACGTTTTTCCTTTCAAGTATCTTGGGATTACTGTGGGGGCAAATATGAATAGGATCTGCAACTGGAAACCGGTATTTGAAGTTTTTGAATCTAGATTGTCGTTATGGAAAGCGTCGGTGTTGTCCTTAGGAGGTAGAGTGACTCTTATTAAAGCTGTTTTAGAGAGTCTTTCGAGTTACTTCTTCTCCCTCTATAAGGACCCGGTCAAGGTGATTAAAGATCTTGAAAAAATTATTAAAAGATTTCTTTGGGGCGGGTCTAGTGAGGGTTCTAAACTTCATTGGGTTGCATGGGATCGCGTGGCTTCGCCTGTTCGTGCCGGTGGGTTGGGTTTATGTAGTCTCGACATCATTAATAAAGCTCTTCTTGCCAAATGGGGATGGAGATTCAAGATTGAGAAGAACAGTTTTTGGGTTAAGGTGATTAATGCCATTCATCGTCATCGCCGGAGTTGGGAGTTTTTACCGATTCGGTTCTCTCTTGCCGGAGTTTGGCGTAATATTTATAAGGTTTGTTCGAACCAATTGGGGGATGGTTCTTCTTTAAAAAGTTTCATGCGTGGCAAGGTTGGTGACGGGCAGGATGTTTTGTTTTGGTTGGACCCTTGGTTTCTTTCTAAGCCCTTAAAGGAGGAGTTTCCCAATTTGTTTCGGCTGGAATTACACAAGTCGTGTAAGGTTAAGGATCGTATTGTGAGACCGTTGTCTAATCCGTGCGAAAGATGGGAATGGAGGTCGGTTCCGGATTCGAACGTGGAGTTAGCGGAGTGGAGTCGTCTGTGTAATTTGCTTCGTCCTTCTTCGTTGACGGTCGGTAAAGACGATTGGTCCTGGGAGGGTGTGGGTTCGGATGGTTTCTCGGTTGGAGCACTCAAAAGGACTTTCGAGTTAAGTAAGGATTTTAGTGCTCGGTTCGTTTGGAATTGGAGTAGATGGCTTCCTAAGAAGTGCAATCTCTTTGCTTGGAGAGCTGAACAGGATCGTCTTCCAACTAGAGAGGTGCTAATTAGGAGGAACATATCGGTGGAGGATAGTAGCTGTCCGCTGTGTCATATGGAGGTTGAATCGGTGGACCATCTTTTCACTTCTTGCGGAGTATCGACGGTCATTTGGCAGAAGATTCAAGCTTGGTATAAGATTCCTATGTTGGTCTTCTTCTCGTTCCGCGATGTCTTAGAGATGCATAATTGGGTTGGTTTGGACGGTCAAAGTAAGGAAGTTTTTCACGGCATTGCTATCCTTTCCTGCTGGAGTATATGGAAGGCTAGGAATAATTTGATTTTTTTCCAGAAAGCTTTTTAACATCACTGAGGTTTTTAATGAAGTTAGATCTTTGGGTTTTGTTTGGTATAAAAATAGGTCGAAAAGTAGAAGTATATCTTGGGGTGATTGGTGTAATTTTGTAAATATGTAACTGGGGGTTGCCGCTCGGTTTCGAGTGGTCCGTTTTTGTGAATGAAGTTTTCTTTTCAAAAAAAACTAAAATAAGCACATGCCAAATAAAACAACTAGTTGATGAATTTTAGAGGTATTTCAACCATCCCAAGCTCACACAATCTCAACCAACAAACCCGGTCAACCTTGGCCAAGTTTTATTAATTACGAAATTCCCACATAATATTAATCAGAATATTCCATGCAACCAAATAATATAACCTCCATCTAATTTTACTTGACCCGTTAGCCACAGAACATTTGACCCGTTATCCGATAACGTGCTAACCGCGTGACCCGTTAACCGTAAACAACCGATTAATCCAACAGAGCCGATGGAAGCAGCTTCAGTCAGAGGTCTCCCCCGAAATGGTGATGTGGCGTCTGGTAGCCGCTACCAACCACAATAGCCACGTGTCCGTTTTTAATTGGTTGATGTCTTATTGTTCTGAAACATCTGCGAGAGACGCTTTATGTGCATGGGTTTCAGTAATACATGGCTAAAAATTCACTTTTTGTGTTCGTCAATGGCCAGATCTCATGATTTTCCCATAAATTAATTCATTTGCTGAGGTGGAAATCAATCTTTCAAACTTGCTGGAATATTGCGCCTCACTAGTACTTTTCCTCATATGGATTGGACTCTGATGATGTCAAAACTTACAGGCTAGCTTGGATTCGTTCATTCACAGCACGTAGAATGTTAACGTTCCGTCTCAAATACCAACAAAACTTACATACTATATTGGAAGCAATTTTTTTCTCATAAGAAGTTTTCTTTTCACTTGGGTAACTAAAAACAAATAGTTGAACTCAAAACAATATTGGTTTGTGTATGGTTAACAATGTTTCATGAAGAGCATCTATTTTGGGGTGGAATCATATCTTTGTGACCCACAAAAAGGGTTTCACACTTCGGACGTAATTCAATAAAACTACTCTTTTAGGTGTTAATAATCGACTGTTTTGATTTTTATGTAATTATATATGTAATCTGAATTGCTAGTTTCATGTTCATCTCTACAATAAGACAATTATGTAATTAAAAAAGCTGATATGTGTTTTGTCAGGTAGCTTTTTCTTTGCCCAATTCTTGCTTTTTCGTTCAGGTGCTTCTTATTATTCACAATTTTTATATTTAATTATGATCCAATGAGAGAAGGTACGATAAATTGTTTAACGATTTAGTTGCGATAATTCATGCCGGCCGGACACAAAGAAGCTCGTGTTGTCTTGATCAATCAAGCAAGCAAGAACACCCTCATGATGTTAAAATTGGGTGGAAAAAATCAACACCATTATAACCAATCATAGATAAGTACAGAATTTATCTTGCTGTGATATAATAGTAAACTATATATTATTTGAGAAGCATGCATATATGTTTATAAATGTTGACATGTAAGTGAAAATAAAGACAATGAATTGCACAACATATATGTGAATAATGATACAACCATCCAACCCCATGCAGCTAAACTAATTCCTGGCTACCCCCTACATGAATATCCTGACTTTGACTTACACTTCCTTACACGAGCACGATATTGTCCTTTACAAGTTGAACCACAACTGGAACCCACAAGGGCACTGGGACTCACAAGACGTTGTGGGGCCCGTGGTGGTGTCGGTGAACCTTGATACCTTGGTGGATGAGGTGATCTCGGTGGAGTTACTCCTCTAAACTCTGGAGGTCCATCTGTTTGGAAGATGATGCAAGTTTCATATTCATAAATTATTAACGATCAAAGGAAGAATTGTATATTTGTATGTATGAATATATATCTACTTACTGGATAATGCGATGATTAACAAGAACCACATCAAGATCAGACCAACTACACATATCTTCTTCTCTATCATTCTATTTCAGCTCCAACTGCCCAAATGAGAGAATATATCCAATATTTTTGGCAAGAAGGTTGCAATATATATATTGGTTATATACAATAATAATTGATGCATGATTTTGATTTATTTTAGGCGACCACAGAGTCTTAGAGTATCAAATACTCACAGGAGGGAGAAGACTGGATGAATGAGTAGATAAGCTGAAGTGGCATGTCTTTGACTCAAGATTACTCGTCCGTTGACCTGACATAATAAGCAAAAGGTGGCGGTGGCCCTTTAAACACGAAGGTTTTTTTTTTTTTTTTGAACGGTAAATTTGGATCACTGACGGACCACTGGAGTATTATCGTGCCACAAGTGGAACCATCCGATTATATCCATCCCCAATAGGCATAATGCCTATAAAACACCAAGGTGTTTTATTATAACCTGACATAATAAGCAAAAGGCGGCCCTTTAAATACGAAGGTGTTTTATTATAACTAGTGTTTTCCAATGACGCGCGTTGCGCGAAAGGCATTGGTGTTTTCGACCGACATCATTCTTCAAACGATTCGAGATAAATGATGCGTAACCAGCCATATCCGGCATCGAGGAGTGTATTAAAAAGTGAGCAATTGGACGATTAGATGCTGGGCTAGGTGTTTCTTGGAATGCCCACGGATTGTTCGGGTCAAAACCACGATTATGAGGATTCATTTTTCGTATTGTGGTTGGATGATAATTTTTATTAAAAATAAGATAGAGATGATTATAGAAGAGGTGGAGTAGTTGTGGTAAAAAATGAATAGAAGTGTGAGTATTTATAGTGAATAATTTTTTTTTTAAACACATAGGCGTTGGCCAACGGCTAGCCCACACGGCTACTTGTCTTGGGCAATGAGATCCCGCCATGTCATCTTGATAGCCCCGTCCAACGCCCTGGCTGAAACCCCCGCCCAGGGGGCCACGCCGAAACCCAAGCCCACCCGGGGTGGTGACTTGGGCGTTTGTACCCAACCCACGCCACAACCCCCGCCCCCAGGCTGAAACCCCCGCCCAAGGGGCCACGCCGAAACCCAAGCCCACCCGGGGTGGTGACTTGGGCGTTTGTACCCAACCCACGCCACAACCCCCGCCCCATATCCCATATTCTAATATACCCTAAATTCACTGTTCATTTAGTTTGATTTTTATCATATATATGAATATGAATTTATATATACTGGTGGCTTGGAATTGGATCACGTATAAAGCATTATAATTATCAAAATAAAATCTATCATGCAAAGACTGCATAATTATCAAAAAAAAAAAAAAAAAAAAAATCATCAATGACTGTTGCTTCTTACCGGCCACTAATAAAGCAAATATACTTGTAATTGATTTATAAATTATAAACTTCTAAAAAAGGTTTTGATTGTTAAAGAATTCAAGCTCTTTGTAATACCCAAAAGATTAGTGTTAGAAACATATATATTATCATGTAATTTAATATGTCAGATTTTTTAAACATCTATATTATCATGTAATTTAATATGTCGGATTTTTTTAAAATAAAGTGTTTTTTATATCATGTTTAAAATAAATGGTTACAGGCAGGCTTTTATGACGCTAGGTACCGTTGTATAATGTCACCAACAACATAGAAGTTGAAAAAAAGTTATTTTACTTGTTCACGTATCTACGTTGATGTCATATAATGCTTTCAGAAAGATAAATCTTCAACAATGAAAACGATTCTAGTGTATATAGTTTTTAGCAACATGAAGAATGGAGAAAAAGTTATAAACGTTGACTTAATATTTTAAAAGGGGTTTTTACATATTCCCCCCTGCTAAGATCCTTTATTACATATTTACCAAACCCATAAAATTAATTACATATTTCCCCTTCTTAAACCATACAAATTACACATTTCCCCTTTTCATTAAAACTATTCACATTGAATTACTATTTTACCCTTAATGAACTTATTAAATAGCTATTTACAGATTTTCCCTTTCTAATTTCCTCAATTATATATTTCATCGATTTCTCTTATTGTTGCTCTTCCAAAATAATACCATACTATCTCATAATCTTTTGCTCCAAAAACATAAAGTTTTAATAAATATAATTAGTTATTGGTCTTTCGAGTTATAGAGAGGATTATAGTAAAATACGAATATTGTCATTTTAATAAATCTACATCTATATTTTCAATGTTCTATTAAAAGGCTATGAAAAAGGATTACAAAATTATATTGCTGTAACTTAATATTAAAAGGAACATTCAACTCGATGCAAACATTTATTAATTCAAACCCCCAATATCCCTCTCATCGAAATATCTCATCAATTTATTAATTCAAACCCCCAATATCCCTTTGCATCAAAATATCTCTTCATGACATCATCGTCCATGGAGTTTTGAGTTTTTATATGTGATTAAAATGCATGATGATTACATAGGCGTAAGCTATTTGTTCATTTTAGAATATATTAAAAAACCCTACATGTTTAAAGAGTCAAAATTAAAGCAGAAGCGCAAGCAAACCTAGTGCTAATTGATTTTTAGGAAGGGATTAAAAAGGATAAGGGTAAGTGGATAATTTCACAGAAAAAAGGGGAAATATGTAATTGATTTTATGAGTTGGGTAAATATGTAATAAGGGATCTTAGCAAGAGGAAATATGTAAAAAACCCTTTTAAAAAAATCGGACATATTAAATTACATGATAATACATATGTTTCTAACACTAATCTTTTGGGTATTACAAAGAGCTTGAATTCTTTAACAATCAAAACCTTTTTTTAGAAGTTTATAATTTATAAATCAATTACAAGTATATTTGCTTTATTAGTGCCTAGTGGCCGGTAAGAAGCAGCAGTCATTGATGGTTTTTTTTTTTTTTTTTTTTTTTTTGATAATTATGTAGTCTTTGCATTATAGATTTTATTTTGATATTATATATTTTATTTTGCTATATGAAATCTTTGTTCAACTTCAATCCATCATGTAGTCTTTGCATAATTAATTCTAGTCGTTTAGACGACCATTGAGTAGTACTCACGGGAGAAGACTGGATCAATGTGTAGAAGCCTAGAAGGTGAAGTTGCATGTCTTTGACTCTAGACTAATCGTCCATTGACCTGACATAATAAGCAATAAGTGTACCTTTAAACAAGTTGTTTTATTTTTTTTTTTTTTAACGGTAAGTAACGACGTGTCAACCACCGTGACACCGGGCGTTGTGGCCAAGGTCGACTACTCGACCGCCGCCAGCCCCTTGGCTCTCCCAGATGCGCGGAAACCCGACATCTACCCGCCTGAAGGCACGACAGTTGAATAATCGGTAAAACCTCGTCTTCCATCCAAGACGAACCGGCGCCACCCGTATTCGCCCTTCACCTGGTTGTCGCAGAAAATAATGGAGAGAGTGGGAGTCAAACATGGGTCACAAGCAACACCAAATCTTTCCCCAACCACTCCACTACTACCTCATTTTGTTTTATTATATCTAAAGTATTTAAAGTAATTTACTTTCTATATATATATACTAGTTGTAGGACTCGTGTGAGCACACGAGTAGGTTTAATAACGATCGAAATCAAATACTAAAAAACAGATAATAATAATAATAATAATAATAATAATAATAAATTAAACAATAAAATCAAAAACCAAAATTAATACTCATAATTAATACTCATAAATGTATGATTAAAATAAACTTTAATAACGTGACGTATTAGATAAATTAATGACAAAGTGCATATCTTGTTTTAGAGCATTCTATAACCATATTTTTATTTCCCTGGCAAAGACTCAAATAAAAATAAACTTAATAAACATTTAAAATTAAAAATAAAAAATATGACAACACTAATGCAAGAAATACATTATATTATACATAATTATAAAAGGTAATCAATTTGCTGCCAAAGGGTCGTTAGGATTTACTTAGTAAATACATTCAGTTGATAGCCATCAAATTAAAAAATAATCAGTTCACTCCTAACGGGTCATTTGGATTTGCTTAGTAAAAATATTCAGATGATAGCTAGAAAATGTTGACAGAATACATACATAGTTTTAGAACAGCTTTGCTTGAAATAAAATAATACAAATCACAATTCACACACAAATTAAGATCACTTCTTGATCAATGAAATTCACTTCACATAAAACAGAACACTAATGAAGATACGTATATACAATCAACAATAACTTTCAATTCATTAAAATGAACAACATAAACATCACTAATATGAAAATTAAGAAATCAAACGTGCTTTGGGCCAACAATAAATACAACTGAAACCCTAACCAACAAATTTGGACCATCCGGTGATATGAATCGTGAAAGAGATGATAACGCATTGCAAAAAGGGGTGGCCGGAAGTTGAGCGAAAACCCGTCGGAAACCTAGCAATCCACCTGAAAGCTTTTTAACGATGCCATTGTTTGACATTCAGTCGCGCTAACCACCGGATCTCTCCGATTATCATCCCTAGGTCTTAAAAGCATGGCCATTATGGGAGACGATTGAATGCTTACTTCTTAATAGGGGTGGGAATCCGGAAGGGTGAAGCCATGTCCAGGACTTATTACATTCTAAACCTGAAATTCAGTGGGTGAGATGGAAAAGCCCTTCATTTTACCTATTTACTTATGAATAATATGATTTGGGTTATGGCTTACTGTTAATGGGTCAAATAAAAAAATTTAAATGAAGTAATCCACATCCTCGTAATAGAAGTAGGACTATGTAATGCATTGTTTAGACAATTTTATAATCTATAAAAGATACATTTATTTGACACCAACAAACTGCATTGTTCAGCAACTTTATAATGCATAACAACTACACAAAGTAGACAGCAACCCACTGCATGTATTTGAACTTTTTTGGCAACTATATAGTGCATAAAAACTGCACTAAATTGACAATAATGAACTACACAAATCGGTACTTTTTGACAGCTCTATATGCCTAAAAACTGCACTAATATGATAGCAATAAGCTACACAAATCTGCACTTTTTGGTTAACAAGAACCACATCAAGATCAGACCAACTACACATATCTTCTTCTCTATCATTCTATTTCAGCTCCAACTGCCCAAATGAGAGAATATATCCAATTTTTTTTGGCAAGAAGGTTACAATATATATATTGGTTATATACAATAATAATTGATGCATGATTTTGATTTATTTTAGGCGACCACAGAGTCTTAGAGTATCAAATACTCACGGGAGAAGACTGGATGAACGAGTAGATAAGCTGAAGTGGCATGTCTTTGACTCAAGATTACTCATCCGTTGATCTGACTAATAAGCAAAAGGTAGCCCTTTAAACACGAAGGTGTTTTATTATAATTTATCTCATCCGTTGACCTGACAAGCAAAAAAGGCGGCCCTTTAAACACGAAGGTGTTTTATTACGATGGGTAAATTACATTTTTCGTCCTTTATATTTGTACTGAATTGCAATGGATAGTTTTTAATCTCTCCTCTCATTTATCAAATTTAGACATGCTTTAACCTATTAAGATACTTAAAAAAATACTAAATAAATACTAGTTTTTATACTTTTAATAATAACTAGTAAGATTCTCCACGCGATGCGACGGGAGTTCGGTTTTGATTGGTATCAATTTTGTTCGTTACGTTGTGCGTACGACACCAGCCTTTGATATAGCAACAAAAGGATAAAAAAATCGTGATATAGCCAAAAGGATATCAACGCCTATTAATAAAAAAGAATATGGATACCAATTCTGATAATGTCTGATACTAGTACATATATCAATATTAGCTTGGCTCGTCACGGGCAATAGTACTTAACGATGAGATGAGCGTCGTACCGGTACCAATCTACCAAAAATATTGATATTGAAATTAAAGAGAAATGGTTATTGAATAATGCATCGAATGGATTCGTAACCGGTATTTCTATACATATAACTGCTTTGATATTTTCCCATTTTTTACCTAATTGTTTTAGAACATAACCCGTTTTTTTTCCTCTCATTGTGATCAAATTACTCTTTATATGATTTGTAAGAATAAAAAACAACTTTTTTAGAACAACTATAGCTTCATTAAAATAGGGGAAAGGAGAGAATATAGCCAATATTTTGGCATGAAGGCTGCATAAAAAAGTGTGTGAACCGGAGAACCATGTATTTAACACTAAAAAACTATGTACGTTTTGTTGAATGAACGAACATGAAGATAGCTTGTGTTCGTTTGTTTAAGTTCGTAAACATTCGGCAACGTGTTCGTTTGTGTTCGATTATTCATTAGTGTTTTAATTTTTTATAATTTACTTAAATACTTCAAAATTCTGACAAATAAAATATTTAATAAGTGACAGTGTATTATATATTATGTTTATGAACGTTTGTTTGTGTTCGTTTGTTTCCATTTATGTTCATTAACATTAATTTGTGCTCATTTGTGTTTATCATCGTTTATTTCCGTTCGTTGCCTAAAGTTAACAAACAAACACAAACAAACACGAACAAGTTCATTGCCTTAACAAACGAACACGAACATAAAATCTCGTTCGATAAGTGTTCATGAACAGTTCGTGAACACACATATTTCTTAACAAACGAAGACGAACAAGGTCTTGTTCGTGTTCGTTTGGTCCGTTTGCAGCCCTAGCTATGAGTATAAACAAGTGGTCAGTTACTAATTTTTTTTCTAACTGCATTTACCAAATTGTGATATCGATTACTATATATTATCACTACATGAAAACTGCACTTTCACCCGGGATACCATTGCGTAGGTAATTCTTCGATGGTTTAACGACGGATGTCGTCATAAAACATTTAAATAAGGGAAAATGATCAAACGGTGTATTGACCAAGGGAATTTACCAAATAAGCATTGGAGACATCTAGATTTAGGGAACTCGCGCAAGGAAGCGTCTAGGTTTAGTGAACTGACGTCTAGTTTTATAATTCTTGAGCCCCACCCTCACAACTAATAAGGTGATGCCACCTAGCCATTTTTTTGAAGAAAAGGGCTATCTAGATGCCAAAAATGAAGGAAATGTAGATGTTTCTCCTGAATAAAATTCCATTTAATTTGGTGTAACTTTTAATAAAAATACCGTAAGAAAAAATTATGCCCAGTTAAAAATCAAGATGGAAAAGAAAAAGGCTAGGCCTATATGTGTCTTCCTTGTTTTACGTAAGTTCTCTAATCCTTGACGTCTCCAATGTTTATTATAGAAATTTGTCACCCCCGGATTTCCGGTGAGCCTGGAAGGGTCAAGTCGTAACGGTTGGATATCAGTTACAATCACAGTTAATTAAATAACAATGCAGCGGGAGTATTAGGCCACCTGGTATACTCTAACATTCATAAGTGTTAATCCTAGCTAGTTGGCATCCGTTAACACCTGTTAAACCACACCTGAAGGGTGTTAAGAGGCATTAAAAATTTCACATGTTAAAAAGTTAACTAGGAGAGAGAGGGAGGGAATCAAACATTTTAAAATTTGCACACACACACAACATGCTATATATAAGTATCTTAATTAATTTTAAGGGACGTTAATGGGGTTAAACTATTTCCTTGGTGTGCGGTGAAGTGAAAGAGGATCAAGTAGGTGCCTACGTGTAGTTAAGGGGCGTGAAAGTATACCCCATAGCTTTAGGAGTAAAAATAAACATTCATTACATTCAAGTGTTTAATATTCAAAATACAAAATGTTCAAATAAAGCCCACAGGCGGATTGAAGTGAACGAATCTTAGACATCATAGGCCTTAAGCTAGGAGTTGCAAATTCCATAACTTTTATCATAGCTGACCCGAATTCCCAGCCTAACAATCAAGGTTCGGTACCTGCAGTTTAGTCTTTTGAAAATACGTCAGCTATCGCTGGTAAATACAATTAACTGACTCATTTTGAAAATAGTTTTTTTTTTTCTAAAATGATTTTATACATAGAGAAAATCCGTAGGTAATCATTTAATATTTATTGGGATTTATTCTTGTCACCAGATTTACATATTTGTCATATGATAGAAACCAGATATCAAAGCCGGTCATTTTCAATGCTATAATGATTACGGTACACAACAAAGTTGAATAACGTGTCTTACATTCGGTATGCCTACCCTGACACGTTATTCTGTATGGCCATAATAGTTCATGAGTCGGGACGCCCGGACACGGTACCAATAACCCCAAATCATTTCAGTTATCAAATATAACGGATTAAACCGAGTTCTTACATTTATGAGAAATCATAGGCGGCTCATTTATGTAATACTCGCTCTAAGTGGCGTATTCGCCATACCCCAAGTTTAAAAAGTAAAATAAGTTAAGAGTGTTTACCTTTTAGCTAGCTTCCAATCGTTACCGGTTTTCAAATATAGTAAAAGCCGTATAGACTAAGAACGAAACTCAAGTCCGGAATGAACAAATTTAGCTATCTGTTAGAATGTATATAGGTCATAGGTTAGTTCCTTTAACACGACCCGTTACGTAAGAATAAGATGAATCGCTAGATTAAGCGTAAGTCGACTAAAATGTGGTTTATACCTATCCGAGTGTAAGGACTCATTAGATAAAGGTAATTTAGACCAACATTCTGATTTGGAATAATTTAAAATGGTTTTGACCCATTATGCCTAGTTTATGCGAACTAGGTTCGCATAACTAGTTACGCGCATAAAAACGGGTTCGGAAGGTCGGATGAGCTATGACAAGTCTTAATATCAAAACACATCTTTAGTTGAAGTATCTACTGATATAAAGTCATTTTACAAGCTTGGTTTAGATTAAAACCACTTAATTAGTTCATTTGACCACATAGGGGCATTGTGGTCATTTTTAACAATATAATTGGGACTTATCAATAAACCTATCAAACGGACTGACCATGTAGCATAACTTTAGTGAGTTATGCTTAACAATAACAAGGTCCTAAAACAACTTTAAAATAGCCCTAACCGTTGACCAAACGGTCAGAATCAAAAGTCAAAGCATAAGTCAAACTGCTTGACTTTTGACATAGAATAAGACCCTAAACTGAATTGGACAAGTTGAGCATATTATGATCAGTTTATATTAGTTATAAAACCTGTATAAATGATTAAACAACTGAGTTTTAAGTTTTAGAAACCATTTATGCAATTTAGTCATAAAATTCGAGTTTTAAGGAAAAATGCTCAACTTACAATTCGACTACTAAACGTGATTGTCCGAAGGTATGATTGCAGAGGGATCACACCAACGTTATTACGATCATGTAGTAAAGTTCGGACCGAACTTTACTTTGACCAAAATGGTCAGATGCTAAAGTCAAACAGAAAGTCAACTGTTTGACTTTATCTTCAAATTAACTAAATAAATACAAAAAGCACTAATGTAAACACTTACTTGGAAGTGTTTGGCAGAAAAAGAACTAGAAAGAGGAGTCCTCTTATCCAGAGAATAGCTCCAAGTGAGTTTAGAAAGAAAGAAGAGTGAATGAGTAATTTATGAATGAGAAATCATGCCTATTTATAGTTGAAGATGATCAAGGAGATCATTCCAAGTGTCCCTGATCATATTGTGAAGGTTTTCTTGCACCATTTGCGTATGTTAGATGATTGTTGATGTCTACAATTAGGTTTTCAATTTACAAACTCAAGAAATCATTGGTGTTCATAAAATAATCAAACCATTCATGTTAAATAACTCTAGATACTTATTAATCCGAAACCTGGGTCGTTTTCTCATATATTATTTTTAACTAATTAATTAAGTTTTGCAATCATAGTCAACGAACTGTTCTCTTAGTTAATAGCAAATTGTCGGTTCAACCCAATATCTTTTCAACTAAACAAACATTCAATTTAAACCATTTGCAAGCTTCATAAAAGTGACAGTCGTTAACAATCAATCACATTTATACACAAACCACAAACTCTTCGTGGTTCGACCCCGTACTACCACTAACTCATAGTTAAGGGTAATTTGGTCTTATAAATATTATCTTTAACCGGAGCACGACACTCCGATCAGTAATGCACATGTATAACCCACTCGTTTAAGTTAGTGAAAAGTATGTTAAAAAGGGTTGGTCAAATGTTTAGGGATTTTCTCAAAGAAAAAATAGGTAGAAAAAACCACAACTTGTTAGACCACCCGTAGTGGGGCGGTATTTTTAAAAAAAAATTGAAAAAAAACGCCGTAAAACGCCCCCCCCCCCCCCAATTACACTAGGCGTTTTCGGGCGTGGTTTTTGAAAAAAAAATCGCTTCGGCGTTTTATTTAAAACGCTTTGCACAATGTTGACCAGCCAATCAAAAGTCCCCAACGGCTAGTAACGGCTAGTTGTTTATTTTTTTAACCTTTTAACTATATATATATATATATATATAAACTCGTTCATTTTCAACCAAAACTATCTCAAAAACTCTCTAAAAAACACAACCATTTTATAAAAATGTCACACCCCGATATTTCCACGTATTACCGGTGGGGGAGTATCGTGACGTGGTTGGTAACATTACAGTCAAACAACACAATATTTAAATATGCACAGCGGAAGTAAAAGATAGATATATTTCAACCGAATAATATTGTAATATCAAGTATCACAAATAGTTGAAAATAATCCACAGGTGGATCAAAAATAAAATGAAAACATTGTTCAACAGTTTTGACATCCAAGCTTGCGAGACTTATTGTGGACGCTAGGAGAAAGCCGGCCTAGTTCGCGTAGTACCTGCAGTTAACCTTTTTGGGAATATACGTCAGTTTACACTGGTAAATACAATTAACTAACTCATTTAGAAAAGGTTTAATAAAATTGATTTGAATGCACGTGGCACAAACTCTTTATAACTTGGGATAATTATTTGCATATAATCTTGTAAAGGAATTACATATTCCTTATGCGTTCAGTAGCCCGATCCGTAGACCGAGTTAAAGATCAATAGACACACCACATTATGTATTTTGGCACTGACGGGTGTACGCCTACACCCCGTGCTTAGCTCGTGGCTATTTCGTAAAATGATGCCAAGGATATCCGGGACATGGTCATTAACCCCCCAAAGGCTTTAAGCAAACAAAACATTTCAAAACGAAGCATATCAATGATTTAATCTCTATTCGATTAAAGATTCAATCCCCGACCAAGCGGTATTTTATATACCATACCCCAAGCCCGTATAGGGAAAATAAGTTAAAAGTATTTACCTTTGCAAGTATCAATCACAAAATAGCAAGTGCGTGTAGCTTTTACCGGGTCTCCTATTCTGGAACGAAGGTTTATAATAACCTATTAGAATCCTAACGGGTCTTTAGTTAAGCCTAAGCCTAGACCGGTTAGTTTTTAAAGAAAGATACGGTTCGAACGCGTGATTAAGCGAAGACCGGAATAGAATGTGATTTAGACCCGACAAGTTTGAAGACTTGCATAATATGGGTAATCTAAACAGATTCAGGATTTTGAGATAAAAACGATAAGGTTTGACCCGTTTCGGCTAGTTTATGAAAACTAGTTACATAAACCGAACCGAACGCGAATAACGCATAACGGGTACCTGAAAGAGTCACTAACAGGTTTCTTAAGTTAATATGCCTTAAATATGTTGTGATATCAGTAGGATATCTTCCATCATGCCCAAAACGAGTTTAACCTTAATTTAAGCCCCGTAGGGGTATTTTCGTCATTGTAAAGGTTATAAAAGAGATTATTTATAATTCTGAGATTTGGGTCCGAATACATCAGTAAAATAACTTATTTTTAACAGGTCATATCAGTTGGTGAGAAGTCTTATGTGACAAAATGGTTTTAAACCCATACTAGGTGTTTAATACGCGTAAAAAGCTATTTTAAGCGATTTCCGGGTTATACAGGAAATCTGAGTTTTCTGATCAGGTTATAAAGTTCAAAATACTACATTTATTATATAAAATCAGTAGCAATTGGATTGGTGTCAAAATACTATGTAGAACTCATTTTATACACAAAAAGGTTATAATCGGTATTTACCGAATCAACGCCATAACCTTAGGTTATGAGCAGGTTAAAAATAATTAAAAATCTTTAAAAATCCCAAAATATTATATTACATCAGTGGGTAAAAGTTTTGGTGTCAAAAATTGGGTTTAGATAGGCTTTATGCTAATGACGCCGTTAAATTACTAAAAGGCGTTCTAATTACGTTAATGAGCATAACTCCTAATCAGACCTCCAACTGATGTGAAAATTTAGGGACATGTTTATAAATTAGTAACAAAGATTATTGTCCTTTCACATATCCAAAATTCTCGTTTTATGTCCAAAAGGGCATATTGGTCAACATTAGGCAATTTAACGGAAACGTGTAAACTACTCGGGTAATCAACGAACCAACCACAGAGGGTTATTGTTGGGATTGAACCCTACCAGAGGAACAGATAATTAAAGCCAAAACTGGATCAGCGGAGTGGATCCAGAATACGCAGATGTTACATACAAGTCTCTCCCCTTGAAAGTGGTTTTCAACATCTGCTGACCTCCTATCTACTGATCGTGCAAACTGCTGACCTACAACTGCTGATCAAGTAAAGGCCTGATGGAAGACTAAAGCTCTGCTGGTCAATCTACTGTCCTGAGTCAAGCACTGCTGATCTGGACAAGTACTGCTGGGTTCACAGCAGTGGAAGGATGCAGCAGCTATTTAACATATCTTCTATGTAATGAAATGTAATAGCAGTAGTTAGCATAGCAGTGTTTGTATTGATCAGAGGTTAGAGTTTGTTAGGAGGTTAGATGTCACTTTCATGGTGACGTCAGCTTAGATGCTCAGTGGTTTGCTAGTGCCTATAAATAGAACAGTGCTCTGTACTGTTCTATTAGCTCTTTGCAACAATCGTCTTCTCTGCACGAACAAACACTGAGCTCTGGCTGAGGGGGAGTTTGTATTAAGCATTGCATTGCATTGTAATCGTTGTTGAAATTAAATTCAATCTTTCGGTTCTCTGTGAAAAGTGTTTAATCAAAGCAATACTCTCGTTTGATTGTATGCAAAGTTTGTTTCCATATCAATTCCGCTGCACAACTCATCCATTTTCATTCTAATTCAAACGAAAAATACAATCAAAACCAAACTCAGATCCAACAATTGGTATCAGAGCTTGGACAGTCAAATTTGATTTAACAATCATTTTGACATAAATAGTTCAGCTCAAAATCGTTGATATCGATAGTTTGTTCGGTTTGTTGAAAAACAGAGTAAGGATTAATCACCATTAAAGTTGATTAATCAGTGCCTGTAAAACAACCAGGATGACGTCACAATCACAAGATGATAAGAATAACATTGGCTCTCTTTTTAAACCACCTATGCTTAAACGTATTGAATACAACATCTGGGAGAGAAGGATGGGTCATATCCTTGCTCAACAGAACACCGGATGTTGGAGGTCTGTTGTTTTTGGTCCCCATGTTCCTACGGTGCCAAGTGCTGAGGATCCAAAGAAGTTCGTTCCTAAACCAACTGAAAACTATACCGAAATTGATTTTCAAAAGTTCAAACTCGATGCCAAAGCATTTAGCATCATAGCATCTGCATTACCAAATGAGATCTATGCTGGACTGTTACATTGTAACAGTGCCAAAGAGCTATGGGATGCATTAAAGGAACAGTTTGGGGGAACTGAAGAAGTGAAAATCACTGATAAACTTGGTAACAAAATCACACTTGACAGACCAATGGGATCCTCTACTTTTGAGGAGCTTGAAAAATATCAGTTTAAACCAACATGGTCTAATGAGTGTGATATTCTTGAAAATTTCAAGCCCATGGACTTTACATCCACTGATGGTGTTAAAGCTCCAAAAGCTAAAGTCATTCCTCTCAAGGACGTCCCAATAGAGGTTAAAACCTCTGTTGCAAAGGAGTCTGAAAAGAGAAAGAAGAAAGAAAAGGTCAATAACTTGTTTTGTGAGTTTTGTGAGAAAAAGAATCATCTAACAAAAGACTGCTTTCATTTAAAAGCTTATGATTTGAACAAAACAAGTGTCATTGTTCCTGCTGAAAGCTGCATCGTCTGTGGTAAAACAAACCACAAAACTCAAGCATGTGTGTATCTCAAAAATTTTGAGGTGAAAAAGAATGAATACATTGCTAAAACATCCTTGAGTCCATCAACATCATCTGTCAAATTCACTAAAAACCAACCACTGTTTGTGCCAGTTCAAACAGCTGTCACAAAACAGCTGAACCAAACCTCTATTAAAAGAGATGTTCAGGTTACTGATGCACCCCTCGCCAATCAATATAGAAGAGGTAAGGGACAACCACCATACCCTAGGGTTCCACACGTTTATGAGGCCTACAAAAGGCCCTCTAAACCCAAAGTGAACAGGCATCCTTTTGGGTACCAACAGGTGATTGGTCAAGACCCTCAACAGTGGTTAGCTAGAAACAGTCCTAAAACTGTCCAAACCCTTGACCTAACCACTGTCCATCAATCTACATCCATCCCAGACACTGTTGAGACCCCATCCAAAGCCTTATTGGCTTTGGAAACCCTAATGAACTAATCCTTTTACTTCATGTGTAGGGAGCTTATGCCTGCTTAGATAGCCTCTGGTATGTTGATAGTGGAGGCTCCAGGCACATGACTGGATGTAAAGCCCTACTCAAAGATTTCAAAATTCATGGAGGGGGCGATATATCCTTTGGGAATAACAGTAAAGGGAAAGTTCTTGGGTCTGGTACAGTACAGTCTGGCAATGTAAAATTTGAAAATGTCAATCTGATAGACAGTCTGAGATTCAACCTCCTGAGTGTTTCACAAATGAGTGACAAGGGGTATGGGTCATTCTTCACAAAGGAGTGTTGTAGGATTGTTGGACCAGAAATGGTCAAAAAGATTGAAGCAACAATAAAAACTGGTCAAACAAAACTTGTTGCTCAAAGAAGTGGCAATTTTATGTTGTTGATATGTCTAAAGAGTGTCCCAGAGCTGATGCCTGTCTGTTCTCAGCTGCCTCTAACAAAGAGACAGAACTTTGGCACAGAAGACTGGGGCACACAAATCTTAAGACAATCACTGAAATTTCAAAAAATGGTTTGGTAAGAGGCCTACCACAAAAATTGTTTTCATGTTCTGAGCATTGTGTTTCCTGTTTAAAAGGAAAGCAACATAAAAGCTCCTTTAAATCTATTGAAGAGTCCAAAACAACTCAGTGTTTGCAAATGCTGCACATGGATTTGTTTGGCCCAGTTCAAGTCATGAGTCTCAAGAAAAAGAGATATTGTTTGGTTATTATTGATGACTTTTCTAGGTTTACATGGACTTTCTTTTTACACTCAAAAGATGAGACTGCAGGCATTTTGCAAGACTTTGTGATACAGGTTGAAAAGCAATTTGACCTTCCAGTGAAAGTCTTCAGAAGTGACAATGGCACAGAATTCAAGAATAAGGAGTTGGATGCCTTCTGTGTGAAGAAAGGGATTGTAAGGCAGTACAGCATCCCTAGAACACCAGAGCAAAATGGGGTTGTGGAGAGAAAGAATAGAACACTGATTGAAGCGGCTAGGACTATGCTTGCTGATTCAGGTTTGCCTTTGACTTTTTGGGCAGAGGCAGTAAACACTGCTTGCTATGTTCAAAACAGAGTTTTAATCAACCCCAGGCACAAAAAGTCTGCCTATGAAATTCTGTACAAAATCAAACCACTGATCTCCTATTTCAAAGTCTTTGGCTGCCCATGTTTCATTTTAAACTTAAAAGATTCCATCTCAAAATTTGCAGCCAAAGTTGATTGTGGTTATCATCTGGGATACTCAACCACTGCCAAGGCCTACAAAGTATTTAATACACGGACCAAGGCAGTGGAGGAGACCTTGAATGTGAAGTTCAATGAACTCTCATCAATGAAAATCCCAGCAAATCCTGCTGATCTGTTTGATCTTGAAAAATTTACTTTTGAAAATACTGCTGTCAAGACTAACAGTGCAGGTACACCAGTGGATGCAACACCAGACTATGGGTATGAAATCATTGTCCCTCAAAAGTCTGCCACAATGGGAAAAGCATCAGTTATTCAAAACAGCTGTCAAAGCTCAACCACTGCTACCTCAACAGTTGTTGACCAAAGTAGCCCATCAACCACTGCTTCCACATCAACAAACACTGCTGACAAAAGTCCCCAAACAGTGGATAAAAGTCAGCATGTGTCCTCATCATTACCACCAATTCCACCACCTTTTGAAGCCACTGATGGGTCATCAAAGTCACCAGCAGTGGTTAGCTCAGATGATACACATTTGCAGCCTTCACCAACAAATGCCATCATACCATACCAAGGAGATTTAATCTTCTTGAGATCTCATCCACCTGATCAAATCATTGGCAACATAAATGAAGGGGTGCTCACAAGAAGCCAAACCCAAAACATTTGTCTTTTTGCTGGTTTTCTATCACTCCATCAGCCAGTCAAGTACCAAGAGGCACTGAAAGACAACAGCTGGGTAGAAGCTATGCAAGAAGAGCTCCAACAGTTTAAAAGACAACAAGTATGGGAGCTTGTACCACTGCCAGAAGATGTAAGTCCTATTGGCACAAAGTGGGTCTTCAAAAACAAAACTGATGAAAGGGGCATTATTGTCAAAAATAAAGCCAGGCATGTGGTTCAAGGTTACAGACAGGAAGAGGGGATTGATTATGATGAAACATTTGCCCCTGTAGCAAGATTAGAAGCTATCAGACTGTTCCTGGCCTTTGCTGTCAACCACAACATGAAGGTGTTCCAAATGGATATCAAAAGTGCTTTCCTCTATGGTACAATTCAAGAAGAGGTGTATGTTTGTCAACCTCCAGGTTTTGAGGATCCATTTTATCCAGATCATGTCTACAGGCTAAACAAAGCCTTGTTTGGCCTGAAACAAGCACCTAGGGCCTGGTATGAAACTCTTTCCACCTTCCTACTCTCAAATGGTTTCAAAAGAGGTACAATTGATAAAACATTGTTTCTAAAATGGAGAGGGAAGGATTTAATGATTGTCCAAATTTATGTGGATGACATTATTTTTGGAAGCACATGTAACAAAATGTGTGAAGAGTTTAGAGAACTCATGACAGCTGAGTTTGAGATGAGTGCAATGGGTGAGCTGCAATGCTTTCTTGGTCTCCAAGTTCAGCAAATGCAAAATGGAACTTTCATTCATCAAAGCAAATATGCTAAAGAACTATTGAATAAATTTGATATGAATGATTGTAAACCATGCAGCACACCCATGGCAACCAATAAGCTTGTCATGTCTGATGAAAAGGATGAGCTGATTGACCAAACAATTTATAGAAGCATGATTGGGTCTTTACTGTACCTAACTGCATCTAGACCAGACATCATGTTTGCAACATGTGTCTGTGCAAGAAGTCAATCAGCTCCCAGAAAATCAAATCTCATTGCTATAAAAAGGATCTTCAGATACATAAAAGGTGCTCCCACACTTGGTATCTGGTATCCAGCTAATGGGAATATCAAGCTTTCAGGTTTTTCAGACAGTGACTTTGCTGGATGTCACACCACAAGGAAGTCCACTTCAGGAGGGTGCCAGTTTCTAGGTGATTGCTTAGTTTCTTGGCAAAGCAAAAAGCAAGCAGCTGTTTCAACATCCATTGCTGAAGCTGAATACATTGCTGTTGCAAGCTGTACAGCCCAACTCCTGTGGCTTTAAAACCAGTTGCTGGATTTTGGTATCACTGCCTTAAAGACACCACTCATGTTGGATAGCCAGGCAGCAGAAAATATCAGTAAAAATCCAGTTTCCCATTCAACCACCAAACACATCGACATCAGACATCACTTTGTGAGGGATTGCTATGAAAAAGGTTTGATTTCTCTGCATCATGTCCCAACTAAAGACCAGTTGGCAGATGTGCTCACAAAAGCACTTGATACAGCCACCTTTGAAAGCTTGGTCTCGAGAATTGGGATGCTAAACATGGAATAACAAGCAACATCTTGTTTTTCTATGAATAAAAGCATCAAAATGTTTTCAGAAAATTAAAAATCCATCCTTAAAAATAGCCAAAAATGAAATTTTCATTAAAATCCTTAAAACTCTGCCATATCCACTGCTTATTCAAAAGTCTGCTTTGCTTTAAAGTTTGTCCACTGCTGAAAGTCAACCCCTGTTTCCTCATCTCTCTGATAAACACTGTTGTTCAAAAGCAGTGTCTTATCCACTGATATGCTATCCACTGATAGTGAAAATCATCCACTGCTTCCATAACCACTACCTTCACCAGTAACTTTCATAAAAGTACTGTCCTTCAATTCATCAGGGATTGTAACGTGGGCAGTACATTTTGGTCAGACCTTTTGTAACCGCTGCCACGTCAGCCTTCACTTTTTCCTCTATAAAACCCCCACTCACCACAAAAAAAAAAAAAAACAGGGTTTTACTGTCGATTTGAATTCTCAAAAATTCTCTTCTAAAAACAGTTTTTCCATCTCATTTCTTCAAAAATTTCTTCGATCATCATCCTCAAAATGATAAAATCGAAGCAATCTGCAAAACCCATCTCCAAATCATCGTCGAAAGTGGCTTCTCAAAAGGTCAATTCCACTGAAATTCCACACAAACCATCTCACAATCTTCTGGGTCTTCTCACAAAGCCTGGCACCACAAATGCTTTCGACTCCATCATCAACAAAATGGCAAAATCAAAGTACAAAACTTTGTTAACAGCCGATGCACCAATTTACTTAGCAACCCAACGAGAGTTTTGGAAAAACGCTACCCTTGACACACAAGGTGAAACTGTGGTATCCAGTAACTCATCTTTAAAGGGTAAAGCTGTTCAAATCACGCCACAATCTATATCAGAAGTCTTTAAACTCGAGGATCAGCAAGGTAAAACATCTTTCCCAAAAAACGAGTTAAAAATTGACTTCATTGAGAGAGGGTATGCAGACACAATGATGATGAAAGCTACCTTACAAAAAGGTTTCTTTCCTTCTGCAACAAGGTTTTTATTCCATACCCTCCTAATGTGTGTTTCAAACAAAACCACTTCTTTTAATGAAATACCATTAAGGATTCAAAATCTGGGATATGCTATTCTTCAAGAAGAAAATTTTAATTATTCTCGGGAAATCTTTAATGATTTGGTTAATAATGTTGAAACAAAATCATTCCTACTGTTTCCAAGGTTTTTAAGTTATTACTTTGAAAAGAAATTCAGTAAGGATGATATTGCTGTAATAAACCAAGGTGATTATTTTCAAATAAACAGCTTAACTGCTGAAACTTTTACAAGAATGTTAACACCTTGCAAAACACAAGCAGAGGTGCCTGAGCAGAATTTAGCAGCTACCACTGCTCCTCAGGTATCTGCTGCTGAGCCCACTGCTCAAGGTGATCAAAGCAGCAGAACAACTGTTTTGAAACCCACACCTACAATCACCAAAAAGCCAACAAAAAGAAAAACTCAAAAACCCTCCAAACCCATCAAAAAGGCAACTCTGGAGGATGAGATACCAGAGCAACTGCCTGTGACAAAACAAAAGTCACAAGAAACCACTGCTGCTTCTTCCTCACAGCAGTTGGTACAAATATCTCAACCCATAACCACAGCTCCTCCTGCTTCTTCACAAAAAGAACAGGTTGTACAAATTGGGACACCACATCATGATGCTCTGAAATCACTTGATTTCATCATCCACAGCCCAATTCCCGGGGCAAATTCTGTTTCTAAACCAAACATCACATCCACAATTCCCCCACCAACTAAATTTCTGTTGGATGCAATTGATTTGAACCAGGCATTAACCAGTCCTTCTCAATCACCTATCAATGAGAATATGCTTCAACAAATGACTGGGTCTGATGTATCAACCTTTGCTAACCCACCAACACAACCTGAGGAGGTTACACCCCTTGAGTTACAAGTAACTCTTGGTGGTAATCCAAGTGAAGCAGCCACTACAACTGTTGAACCCACTGGTTTACAGTTGGACAGTGGTTACATTAATAAGACTTCCTTGGAGGCAATTCCTTCTATAGCACCTCTGACATCTACCAGTGGACTTTTCTTGTCCTCCGGTAACATCAAAAGACTGTCAAGTGTTGAAGGGAGAAGACCCCAGTACCAAGAAAAAGGGGCATCAGTGGTTAATGTTTGGAGTAAACTCCCTACCTCAACCACTGATAAAACCACTGCTAGTGGGAAATCAGATGATCCCATTCAATTGGGTGATGGTTTAAAGTACCAGAAATTGACGGATCGTGTTGCAAAACTTGATAACTCTGTTGCAGAACTCAAAGATATGCTGCAACAGTTGTTACAAGTACAAAAGGTGCAATCCACTGCTGTTCCACCTCAAGCACCTGCTCCACCACAAGCACCTGCTACAAATGAGCTCTGGGATCTATTTCAACCTTTTCTCCATCAACAAGCACAACTGGCAGATCAGCAACATGAAAAACATGTACTAAAGCTGAGAAATACAATGGAGTCTAGGTTCAAGGACACCCAGGCTGATCTCAAGGCTCTAAAAGCCCAGATACTGCATACCACTGGCAATGCTCCTCCAACTATCCTCTTTATTGATCAACTCCCTACAGATAATGCCAAAAAAGGGGAGAAAATTCAGGAGTGGAAGAAAAAGGGAATAGATGATGGTCTTTACCTTGAACCAGAAAGAGAAAACATGACTAAAAATATCCCTTTGCCAGATGGTAGCAAGAAAATTGATGAGACCACAAATGCACTGGCAGAAGCAGTTGCAAGTGTCAAAAAGGATAGAGAGGCCAAGAAGAAAGCCAGGGTGGATTATCCAGATCAGGGTACTTCTGGGTCAAAGGATGATGAAAATCCTGTTGATGAAAAGAAGAAGCCTACTAGAAAAGTAAGGCAACCCAAATCCATACCAACCAGACGTTCAAAGTCTGCTCCAAAACCACCATCCAAAACAGCTGTTGTAACTCCTGTTGTATCAACTACTGCTGGTACTTCAGTGGTTTCAACATCTGTTCTCATTTCAACACACACCACTTCAACACACACCACATCTACTGCTTCACCACCATCACCACCAAAAACAACATCACCTGCTGACAAAAAGCAGAAGACAACAGATGTTATAACATCTGTTGTAATGACAACAGTGGTTGAAACACCAGTTGTTTCAACAACTGTTAGTCAATCACAAACCACTGCCACCCAATCTACCACCACTGTTCCACCCAAAACATCATCAGTCCCTCCTCAAACTAAAAGGAGAAGGCTAATCCTCAAAGATGATGACACATCTTCACCACCAAAATCTTTGTCACTTGTCACAATTCCAAAACCCATACCTCTCTCTTCAGCTCAAATTCTAAAGCCATTACCTCCTGCTGGTGTCTCATTTCCTCTGGAACTCATTGCAGTTAGGGAAGAAATCAAATCCTTCTACTATGAGGACGACCCAGCTAAAAGGAGTTTGCCATCAGTTGAAGGATATCCCAGGCCTAACAATATCGAAGAATATTTGAAACTCAAGGCCAAGCAAGCAGAGGATATTGCAATAAAAAACACACAAGGGAAATCTGATAGATAATTTCAGCAAAACTATCAGTTTCTACTTGCACAGGTCAGTGCTATGGAGCAATTTGCCAAAAATGTATGTCGACAACTCTCAGAAAGGGCAGATGAGTCCTTGAGAAAAGACTACATTGAGAACATCATGACCTACAAGAAATACAAGGGGGAGAAACATATGTACAGAAACTGGACCATTCCTGAACTTGAAAAAGAGGCAGCCAGGATTCAAGAAATGATCAAAAATAAGGTCAAGCAGACTCCTCCTGAAAAATTCAAACAGATTGAAGCTGATAAGGTTTTAAAGTTGAAAAGAATGAAAGAAGAGTTCATAGCAGCTGATTATGGGTCAAAGAATTCTGTGACAAAGTGGGGAGAAGATAGGGTCAGGGCTACCTACAAAAGGTTAGAAGAACTTAGAAAGAAAGATCCAACAGTTCCACAAAAGCCTGACTATTTCAAAGCAGAGGTCTCAAAAAGACCACCAAAGCTGCAAGTTAAAAGAACCACTGCTCCGGCTGGTGCTGCCATCTACAAAAGAAGGAGTCAAAGCCAGTCAGATGCTGAAACAGTTCAAGATCTAATTGCTGGAAATGCCATTGTAAAAGAGGGCATTAAATTAATGATGAAAGAAGATCCTGAATTGGAACAACCTGCAAGCACTGCTCAGACAGTGTTCAATAGGCCATCATCACCAAACTCCTCTTCAAATAAACATCTCCCAAGAAACCCATCAGGCTCAAAAATACTAAAGTGGGAAACTGACAAACAGACCCATGTATTGACTTTGTTCAGGACTGATGGAGAAGTGAAGAAAATATCAAGGGAACAAGCACTTGGCCTAAGTCTTGAAGATTTGCAGGATCTCCTTGATCTTCCACTTAGCAGGGATGATGAAGACACAGATGCCTTAACCTTTGAACTACAACTTAAAGGGCAAATAAGGGAACTGTTGATGAGGCAATAAACTTCCACAATAATGAAGAGTTTTGGCATTATCTGTTCCAGGGGGAGATTGTTGGGATTGAACCCTACCAGAGGAACAGATAATTAAAGCCAAAACTGGATCAGCACAGTGGATCCAGAATAAGCAGATGTTACATACAAGTCTCTCCCCTTGAAAGTGGTTTTCAACATCTGCTGACCTCCTATCTACTGATCGTGCAAACTGCTGACCTACAACTGCTGATCAAGTAAAGGCCTGATGTAAGACTAAAGCTCTGCTGGTCAATCTACTGTCCTGAGTCAAGCACTGCTGATCCGAACAAGTACTGTTGGGTTCACAGCAGTGGAAGGATGCAGCAGCTATTTAACATATCTTCTATGTAATGAAATGTAATAGCAGTAGTTAGCATAGCAGTGTTTGTATTGATCAGAGGTTAGAGTTTGTTAGGAGGTTAGATGTCACTTTCATGGTGACGTCAGCTTAGATGCTCAGTGGTTTGCTAGTGCCTATAAATAGAACAGTGCTCTGTACTGTTCTATTAGCTCTTTGCAACAATCGTCTTCTCTGCATGAACAAACACTGAGCTCTGGCTGAGGGGGAGTTTGTATTAAGCGTTGCATTGCATTGTAATCGTTGTTGAAATTAAATTCAATCTTTCGGTTCTCTGTGAAAAGTGTTTAATCAAAGCAATACTCTCGTTTGATTGTATGCAAAGTTTGTTTCCATATCAATTCCGCTGCACAACTCATCCATTTTCATTCTAATTCAAACGAAAAATACAATCAAAACCAAACTCAGATCCAACAGTTATACTAACATGTAGTCTGGTCTTAAGGAAGCTCTAAGGCATTTTCAAATCATACTAAATCGGGTCAGAACTGAAGTCAAAGCAAAAGTCAAAGTTTTGCGACTTTCGGTTCCGAACCGGGTCTAAACAGAAAAGTGTCGGATCAAACAAGCTTAGACCAGTTCTTATACTTATTACCAAGTTGTATGAGTGATAAAATAGGTTATACGCCTTCTACATTGTTAATTATGCGTTAATTTGCAATTTAAGCTTCTGTTGACTTTTTATAACGAACTTTGACCCGACATTTGATCTAGTTAGAGCGGGAATCAGAGGGTGCCCTTTTAAGGGTTTATTGCCCACATAATTAGCAACTTATAACTACCTTCAATTCGACTAATCACTGGACCATTAATGATTAATCGCTAAGTCAAACGTTAATTACGACGGTTTGACTTTTAAGCTAATAACTAAGTAAAACTCAATTAAGGAAGGTCAAGGGTACTTACCAAGGTCCTATGCACGACTAGGGATGACTTGGGTCTGCTTTGGAGCTCCAGAAGTCTTCAAGAATGCAGATGGAAGGTGTGATCAAATGTTGCAACATTGAGGGGCTTTTTATAGTGTTCTTGATCCATTATGATGATGACAACTAAGTCTAAGGGGTGATCCAGATCAATAACAAGTGCTCCTAGGGTCTAAAAGCATGTAGGGGTCGCCCAAGAAGTGAAAAATATCTAACTAAGTCTGTTACCATGCTTATAACAGCCAACTGCCCAATTTTCTGTCGCTGGGCACCCCTTACGGACCGTAAGGGGGTGGCTTACGGTCCGTAAGCCCTTTGCAGAAGGCAAAAAAATTTGACCTTTCAAGCATTCGAACAGGCAACCATGTATTACGAATTTTGGGCTTCTATAATTCAGTATGGGGCCTCATGAACATGCCTTGTACAGTTTAGATCACCTTTAATGATGTACAATTGTTTTGGACTTTAACGAAAAGCCATGAACGAAGGTTTGTCGTGCATTTCTTCGTAGGATTCCACTTTTGCCAATAAGAGTCAATTATTGTTAACATTTCCTGATTGGAATGTATAATAGATGTTTATAAGATGTTTATAATATATATATATTAGGGCCTTGGGATTCATAATGAGGTCGTTCAGCGGTATAAATTGACATGACGACACTTTTAAATCCCGTCATACATCTTTAACTAGATCCGGGTTTATACACTTTTGTCGTACATGACACGTGTCGTTATTTTATTGAACACGAATTTTCGAGGTGTTACATCCTCACCCCCTTAAAAGAAATCTCGACCTCGAGATTTACTGAAATAAGTGAGGGTACTTTTCTTTCATTGTGGACTCAACCTCCCATGTGTACTCGGGACCTCTACGGGCATCCCATTTTACCTTTACAATAGGCACATGCTTCCTTCGAAGCTTCTTAACCTGTCTATCCTCGATCGACACAGGTTTTTCAACAAACTTCAAGCTCTCTTCTATGTGCACATCTGTATGTGGTATGACTAGTGATTCATCAGCGAAACACTTCTTCAGATTGCAGATGTGGAATACATTGTGAATACCACTGAGCTCTTCGGGTAAGTTTAACTTATAGGCAACTGATCCGACACATTCGATGACCTCGAATGGTCCTATGTATCTAGGGCTTAACTTGCCTTTCTTACCAAATCGCATCACTCCCTTCCAGGGTGATACTTTAAGTAGCACTTTATCACCTACCTCGAATTTCATAGGTTTACGCTTTAAATCTGCATAGCTTTTCTGCCTATCCCTGGCTGCTTTCAGGCGATCGCGAATCTGGACAATCTTGTCCGTCATTTCAAAGACTATTTCAGGTCCTGTCAGTTGGACATCTCCAACTTCCGCCCAACAAACTTGCGTTCTGCACTTTCTACCGTACAAGGCCTCGAAAGGCGCAGCCTTAATGCTGGTATGGTAGCTATTGTTATATGAGAACTCGATCAATGGCAGGTGGTTATCCCAACTACCACCTAAATCAATCACACATGCACGAAGCATGTCTTCCAAGGTTTGGATTGTACTCTCACTCTGCCCGTCCGTCTGAGGATGGTAAGCCGTACTGAAATTTAAGCGTGTGCCCAAAGATTGTTGGAAAATTTTCCAAAAATGGGACGTGTATCTAGTATCTCTGTCAGAGATAATAGACACTGGTACGCCATATAGAGATACTATCTTATCTACGTACAATTGGGCCAACATGTCGGAGCTGTATGTCTCCTTGATGGGTAGGAAATGTGCTGACTTAGTCAGTCTATCTACTATCACCCATATCGTATCATTTCCTTTCCTTGTCTTTGGAAACTTGGTGATGAAATCCATCGTCACCATTTCCCACTTCCACGTGGGAAGTTCAGCTTTGACTTGTGCACACGTCAAACATTTAGCTACATAGGCAGCTACAGACTTCTTCAAGCCTATCCACCAATAGTTTGCCTTTAGATCCTGGTACATCTTGTCAGCTCCAGGATGAACGGAATATTTAGAACTATGGGCTTCCTGGAGGATAACATCCCGAAGTCCTCCATGAACTGGAACCCATATTCGTCCATTTAACCTTAGGATTCCGTCCTTGCCATAGGATAACTGTTCTTCAGTCACTCCTAACTTTTCATTAGGATAGTTAGATTCCAACACAGCTTCCTTCTGTGCAGCTAACAACCTTTCGTTCAACCCATTCTTTATCTCAATGCTCTTAGCATTGATCTTTATAGGCTTGACTCTTTCCTTCCGACTTAAGGCATCGGCGACTACATTCGCCTTGCCAGGATGGTATCTTATCTCACAATCATAGTCATTTAAAGTTTCCATCCCACGTCGTTGCCTCATGTTCAAATCCTTTTGGTTAAACAGTTGCTGGAGGCTCTTGTGATCAGAATGGATCACACACTTGATACCATATAAATAGTGCCTCCATAGCTTCAGTGCAAATACAACGGCACCCAACTCCAAGTCATGGGTGGTGTAATTCTTTTCATGCACCTTTAACTGACGTGAAGCATAGGCGGTAACCTTTCCTCTCTGCATAAGCACACACCCCATGCCAGTGTGTGATGCGTCGCAGTAAACTACGAATTCTTCGGTACCTTCAGGTAATGTCAGTATAGGCGTGTTGCTCAACTTCTGCTTCAAAATATCAAAAGATTCTTGCTGCTTGGGTCCCCAGTTGAACTTAATATCCTTCCTAGTCAAGGAAGTTAGGGGTGCAGCAATCCTTGAAAAATTTTCAATAAAGCGCCTGTAGTATCCTGCCAATCCCAAGAAACTGCGAATTTCTGTGGGCGTCTTCAGCTCTTGCCAATTCATGACAACTTCAACTTTAGCGGGATCTACTTGGATAGAACGCTCACTAACCATATGTCCAAGAAATTGGACTTCACGAAGCCAAAATTTACACTTAGAGAATTTGGCGTAGAGCTTCTCCTGCTGAAGTAGTGAAAGAATACATCGAAGATGTTTCTCATGGTCGGCCTGATTCTTTGAATAAATCAGAATGTCGTCAATGAAGACGATAACAAATTTGTCCAAGTATGGTTTGCAGACACGGTTCATGAGATCCATGAATGCCGCTGGTGCATTAGTGAGCCCAAAAGGCATCACTAGGAACTCGTAATGACCATAACGAGTCCTAAATGCAGTCTTGTGTACGTCTTCATCTCTAACCTTCAGTTGGTGATAGCCTGACCTTAAGTCAATCTTAGAGAAATAACTTGCCCCTTGAAGTTGATCGAACAGATCGTCGATCCTGGGCAATGGGTACCTATTCTTGATAGTGACCTTATTAAGCTCACGGTAATCGATGCACAGACGCATCGATCCATCCTTCTTCTTGACAAATAAGATTGGTGCTCCCCAAGGAGACGAACTAGGTCTAATGAAACCTTTGGCTAGCAATTCATCTAGTTGCGTCCTAAATTCCTTCATCTCTGTTGGTGCCAACGTATAAGGCGCCCTTGCTACTGGTGCTGCTCCAGGGATGATGTCAATTCTGAATTCCACTTGCCTATCTGGTGGTAAACCAGGTAGTTCTTCAGGAAACACTTCGGGGTATTCAGAAATGATAGGAATATCCTCCATCTTAGGCTTCGGCTCGTCAATAGTCACTTGTGCCATGTAGATGACACAACCCTTCTTTAAACACTTAGAGGCCTTGAGCATGGACACTTGCTCAGGCAGTCCATACTGAGTATCTCCCTGAATGGTAAGTGATTCACCAGACGGAGTCTTGATTACCACTTGCTTCTTATTGCAGACAATCTGGGCCTGGTTATGAGATAACCAGTCCATGCCTAAAACTATGTCGAAACCGGCTAACTTCAAAGGAAGTAGGGACAAAGGAAAAGAGTGGTTCTTAACGGATATGAAACATCCATCTAATATGGTTGAGGGGGTTTCTAAGGTGCCATCTGCTAATTCCACCTCATACTTCACACTTAGGGTTTTAACAGGTAAATTCAGCAATTTGCAAAACTTATTATCTACAAATGATTTATCAGCTCCTGAATCAAATAGCACTCTCGCATAAACATCATTTATAAGGAAGGTACCTGTGATCACATTGTCGTCCTGCACAGCTTCCTTTGCATCCATCCTGAAGACCCTAGCATTGGTCTTCTTTCCTTCATCGGCTTTCTTTGCATATTTTGGGCAGTTTGTCTTAATGTGCTCTTTTTCGTTGCAACTGTAGCACGTTGCGTCCTTCAGTTTCTTGCACTCTAGGGTTTTATGTTTCGAAGATTTGCAGATCCCACAAGGCCTTGGCTGAGATTGGGATTTTGAATCAAGTCTGCACCTCCCAAAGTGGTGCTTCTGACAAATCTTACACTTGGGCTTATCTCCAGATTGATGCCCATCCTTCTTAGAACCAGACCCCTTCTTGTGGTCATTGTTTCCCCTGTGCTTCTTATCTGACCGTCGTGAATTGTCATCTTCACGCTTTCTTTTCTCGGCATCCGAGTTCCTCAGCGATCTCTGTCTGACCGCGTCCAGTGTGAGGGACAAAGATATATCAGCTACAGATCTGAAGGTAGCTGGCCGAGAGGCTTTCACACTTGCCTTTATTTCTGGGGCTAAGCCCCCAATGAAACGAGCTATTCTTTTGGGTTCCGGGGTCACCAGATACGGAACCAACCTTGACATTGTATTAAAGCTCGTAAGGTAAGCTTGGCAATCCAGATTCTTCATAACCAATGACAGAAAATCCAACTCAATCTTTTCTACCTCATGCTGAGGACAGTAGTTCTCTTTGATGAGGGCAACAAATTGTTCCCATGTCATATTGTACAGTGGAATCTTCCCAGTAGCTTGAATCAACGCTCTCCACCAGGCTAAGGCCTCACCTTTGAACGATTGAGACACAAACTTTACCACATCCTTCTCAGCGCACCCGCTGATATCAACCACGGTGTCCATCTCATCCAACCATGTCATGCAGTCTATAGCTCCTTTCTCCCCAGTGAAATCCCTGAGCTTGCATGAAACAAAATATTTGTAGGAACAACCCTTATCACGGGGTCCTTGATTCAATAAAATCTTTTGAGATGGAGCACTTTGCTGATTCGAGGACTGACGATCGTCATCATTTTTCTTTGGCTCGTCTTTCTTAGAGGGTGGCTTGCTGTGAGCCTCAGAATGAGTCTTAGGCTTTGAATGTGGTGCAGATAGGGTCCTACTCCGAGTCCCGCTATATTCCTGATACTGCCGCTCTATGGCTTTTGTAACAGCATTATCTATTAACGCTTGCAGTTCAGCACCCGCTATATTAATCCGGGCATCATCCTGATTCTCCTTAGGGTGACAGTTGATCTCGTCAGAATCAGCCATTGTGGTTTGAACTGTTACATAAGATATTGACAATAATTTATTTGGGAGTTTATTATGGAATTGCCTTTTAGGACAATTCATTAACCATGGTAAACATAGACCATATTTGGTTAATTTGTTACTCACATTTATTTAGGATTTTTATTATAATTTATCCAAATTATAAAGCAATAACAGTTTTATTAGTAGCACAACAGGCCTAGTCACAAGGACATTTTTAAATCATAAGCTATGATTTCAGAGAATCAAGGCATTCAAGGTTTAAACATAGTTCATTACCTTTCTCTGACAGGGAGTCATAGACTACTACTGTTTTTTGTCTTATATGACAATGAGTATGGCCCGTAGGCACTACATCACCTATGGATGTTTAATATATGATCATCTTAATTGATGAGTTAAACCTATGATTTATATATCATCTGGTTAGGATAGGAATCTTTTGAAGAATCCTATTATAAGAATGACGTGTGTGATTTTAACGAATCACAACTGCCAGGAGCGTTAACATGTTTTTAGATGTTAACAGGGATCCGAATCTTTTAAACAGGTCTTACCATCTTGGCCAGGTCTCATAATGACATGCAGGCTACGCTATACCTGTGAGATTCTTATTTAATATTTGAATAGGCAGATATTTTTAAAAGGAATGATTTTTGATTTATTTATTTCACGTATAATATATATATGCATATAATGGCAAAAATGAAATTTATAAACTTAACATTCCATTAATTATTAAAAGGTTACACATTGCCCTAAACAGGACTTTTAACAGAAACAAATTACCCACGCAGGGGTTAAACCGAAAATACAAGTCCACGCAGGGACCAATTACTTAAATAGATGTCCACGCAGGGACTAAAAAGACAAGTCCACGCAGGGACTAAAATACACATATAAATGTCCACGCAGGGACTTGATTGAAATAGAAAATACAAAAGTACATGTAGGGATTTAATGATCCCTCTTCTTCTTCCCCTTTAGTAAGCTCGCTAGGCCCTTAAGGAAACCCCTGTTGTTCCTACGTTCCTCTTGGAATTCATGTTCCACCCGACTAAGTCTTTGGAGGATTTCCTCCTGTTCTGGTGGGGAAAATCATGGTGGCTGTGACTGTTGCCGAATCGGTGGTTGAGCAGGTACTTGATATCCATGAGTTGGATATCCCACCCCCCAAGGAGCTCCATATGGTCCTTCTGGGTGGAGGGCATTGTAGTTTGCCGCCACTAGGTACGGGTCGGCTTCTGCATAATTATAGTTTGTGTGAGCCGGCTGCTCAAACGGATTATACATTTTTGAACCTGTATATGCAGGAATCGGGTTATCAAAACCCATCGGTGGTGGCTATGGTGCAACTGGGTTTGAAGGCCCACCCATTTGCGGGTCTTCATGTAGTGGCGGATAGTGACTGCCACTTTAGTGATGAGGGGTGCTGAAGTGAAAATCCCCTCCACGCGCGGATATTCGCGCGCCTGTCCTCCTACACCTTGGTGGTTCTGGAGGTGCTTGATGAACTGGCGGCGGTGGCGTGACTGCCACAAATCGCGAATCCCCGGAGGGATCCTGCTGCTGCTGTTGCTGCTGCTGGTGGGGTGATGAATGGTGAGAGGGTGTGAAGTACCATTCATGCTGGTTAAACCTTGCCTGGAAACTATCGGGACCACGATAGGGGGATCCGTGAAATGATGAACCATCAGAGACCTCGATAGGGTGGTTGGGGGTCCCGGTTGCAAGCTCCATAGGGTCGGTGTCCTCATCCATATCCATGGCGTTATCGCCGGAAAAGTGATCCTCCGGTCCCAGTGGGTTAAAACCCACTGGTTCTTGAATATAGTTTGCCGGGTTAAACCGGCCCTGAAAAACAGGAGTGGGGTTGCCAAAGGAATTGTGCGAAAGGGATCGCTGAAGAGGTATATATGAAGGTTGTGGGTTATCGGGCTCGTTTTCTGACTGTGGCCCATAGGAGTTACGATAAGGAGGCGTTGAACTGTGCGAAACAGACCGTCTAGCGGGCTCTGTATAGGTCCTCCAGGCTCCTTGCGGATCGACACTCATTGTAATGGAAGGAGTTCGCCGGTGAGAAGGCCCGGCTTCGTGATCGTTAGGGGCGGTGATCGGCCCCTTGCCTCTTCCCCCTCTTCTAAATCTTGGCGGCATATTTCCTGTTAACAATAAAAGATACAACAAGAAATATAAAGGACAAAGTTAAAATTAAAAACAAATTTGGATTTGTCCTATGTTCTTTGTCTAGACTCGAAAATTTAGGAATGTGCAATTGTGTCATTGAGATTAAACACAAAAGACTAGTGTTTAATTCACTCAATGTTGGCTCTAATACCAACCTGTCACACCCCGATATTTCCACATATTACCGGTGGGCCCGGTGGGGGAGTATCGTGACGTGGTTGGTAACATTACAGTCAAACAACACAATATTTAAATATGTACAGCGGAAGTAAAAGATAGATATATTTCAACCGAATAATATTGTAATATCAAGTATCACAAATAGTTGAAAATAATCCACAGGTGGATCAAAAATAAAATGAAAACATTGTTCAACAGTTTTGACATCCAAGCTTGCGAGACTTATTGTGGACGCTAGGAGAAAGCCAGCCTAGTTCGCGTAGTACCTGCACTTAACCTTTTTGGGAAAATACGTCAGTTTACACTGGTAAATACAATTAACTGACTCGTTTAGAAAAGGTTTAATAAAATTGATTTGAACGCACGTGGCACAAACTCTTTATAACTTGGGATAATTATTTGCATATAATCTTGTAAAGGAATTACATGTTCCTTATGCGTTCAGTAGCCCGATCCGTAGACCGAGTTAAAGATCAATAGACACAACACATTATGTATTTTGGCACTGACGGGTGTACGCCTACACCCCGTGCTTAGGTCGTGGCCATTTCGTAAAATGATGCCAAGGATATCCGGGACATGGTCATTAACCCCCCAAAGGCTTTAAGCAAACAAAACATTTCAAAACGAAGCATATCAATGATTTAACCTCTATTCGATTAAAGATTCAATGCCTGACCAAGCGGTATTTTATATACCATACCCCAAGCCCGTATAGGGAAAATAAGTTAAAAGTATTTACCTTTGCAAGTATCAATCACAAAATAGAAAGTGCGTGTAGCTTTTACCGGGTCTCCTATTCTAGAACGAAGGTTTATAATAACCTATTAGAATCCTAACGGGTCTTTAGTTAAGCCTAAGCCTAGACCGGTTAGTTTTTAAAGAAAGATACGGTTCGAACGCGTGATTAAGCGAAGACCGGAATAGAATGTGATTTAGACCCGACAAGTTTGAAGACTTGTATAATATGGGTAATCTAAACACATTCTGGATTTTGAGATAAAAACGATAAGGTTTGACCCGCTTCGGCTAGTTTATGCAAACTAGTTACATAAACCGAACCGAACGCGAATAACGCATAACGGGTACCTGAAAGAGTCACTAACAGGTTTCTTAAGTTAATATGCCTTAAATATGTTGTGATATCAGTAGGATATCTTCCATCATGCCCAAAACGAGTTTAACCTTAATTTAAGCCCCGTAGGGGTATTTTGGTCATTGTAAAGGTTATAAAAGAGATTATTTATAATTCTGAGATTCGGGTCCGAATACATCAGTAAAATAACTTATTTTTAACAGGTCATATCAGTTGGTGAGAAGTCTTATGTGACAAAATGGTTTTAAACCCATACTAGGTGTTTAATACGCGTAAAAAGCTATTTTAAGCGATTTCCGGGTTATACAGGAAATCTGAGTTTTCTGATCAGGTTATAAAGTTCAAAATACTACATTTATTATATAAAATCAGTAGCAATTGGATTGGTGTCAAAATACTATGTAGAACTCATTTTATACACAAAAAGGGTATAATCGGTATTTACCGAATCAACGCCATAACCTTAGGTTATGAGCAGGTTAAAAATAATTAAAAATCTTTAAAAATCCCAAAATATTATATTACATCAGTGGGTAAAAGGTTTGGTGTCAAAAATTGGGTTTAGATAGGCTTTATGCTAATGACGCCGTTAAATTACTAAAAGGCGTTCTAATTACGTTAATGAGCATAACTCCTAATCTAGACCTCCAACTGATGTGAAAATTTAGGTACATGTTTATAAATTAGTTACAAAGATTATTGTCCTTTCACATATCCAAAATTCTCGTTTTATGGCCAAAAGGGCATATTGGTTAACATTAGGCAATTTAACGGAAACGTGTAAACTACTCGGGTAATCAACGAACCAACCACAGAGGGTTATACTAACATGTAGTCTGGTCCTAAGGAAGCTCTAAGGCATTTTCAAATCATACTAAATCAGGTCAGAACTGAAGTCAAAGCAAAAGTCAAAGTTTTGCGACTTTCGGTTTCGAACCGGGTCTAAACAGAAAAGTGTCGGATCAAACAAGCTTAGACCAGTTCTTATACTTATTACCAAGTTGTATGAGTAATAAAATAGGTTATTCGCCTTCTACATTGTTAATTATGCGTTAATTTGCAATTTAAGCTTCTGTTGACTTTTTATAACGAACTTTGACCCGACATTTGATCTAGTTAGAGCGGGAATCAGAGGGTGCCCTTTTAAGGGATTATTGCCCACATAATTACCAACTTATAACTACCTTCAATTCGACTAATCACTGGACCATTAATGATTAATCGCTAAGTCAAACGTTAATTACGACGGTTTGACTTTTAAGCTAATAACTAAGTAAAACTCAATTAAGGAAGGTCAAGGGTACTTACCAAGGTCCTATGCACGACTAGGGATGACTTGGATCTGCTTTGGAGCTCCAGAAGTCTTAAAGAATGCAGATGGAAGGTGTGATCAAATGTTGCAACATTGAGGGGCTTTTTATAGTGTTCTTGATCCATTATGATGATGACAACTAAGTCTAAGGGGTGATCCAGATCAATAACAAGTGCTCCTAGGGTCTAAAAGCAGTCGCCCAAGAAGTGAAAAATATCTAACTAAGTCGGTTACCACGCTTATAACAGCCAACTGCCCAAGTTTCTGTCGCTGGGCACCCCTTACGGACCGTAAGGGGGTGGCTTACGGTCCGTAAGCCTTTTGCAGAAGGCAAAAAAATTTGACCTTTCAAGCATTCGAACAGGCAACCATGTATTACGAATTTTGGGCTTCTATAATTCAGTATGGGGCCTCATGAACATGCCTTGTACAGTTTAGATCACCTTTAATGATGTACAATTGTCTTGGACTTTAACGAAAAGCCATGAACGAAGGTTTGTCGTGCATTTCTTCGTAGGATTCCACTTTTGCAAATAAGAGTCAATTATTGTTAACATTTCCTGATTGGAATGTATAATAGATGTTTATAAGATGTTTATAATATATATATTAGGGCCTTGGGATTCATAATGAGGTCGTTCAGCGGTATAAATTGACATGATGACACTTTTAAATCCCTTCATACATCTTTAACTAGATCCGGGTTTATACACTTTTGTCGTACATGACACGTGTCGTTATTTAATTAAACACGAATTTTCGAGGTGTTACAAAAAAACTTGATGGATTCTCCTAGTTCTTCATCCATGGTAAATTTTTACTATAAAGAGTATTTTGCGGATGGCGATGATTCCACCGATGAGGAGGTTGAGCAAGAGGCGGTTACGAGTGCTTGTCAACTAGCGGTGAGATATGTGAAGCATTGTCGTCGCCCCCAAGCAGAAAAAAATAAAAGAGGTTATATTGAACGAGACCGGCGTGCAGCAAACGATCGTTTGATGAAAGATTATTTTGATGAGGCGCCGACATTTTCGAACGAAATGTTTAGGCGTCGTTTCCGAATGAGTAAAAGGTTGTTTCTACGCATAGTCGACGACTTGGAAGCCAACTACGATTATTTTAAACAAAAAGCGGATGCGAGAAGGGCACTTGGATTTACCGGTATCCAAAAGTGTACGTCGGCGTTACGAATCCTTGCTTATGGAAACACAACGGACATCAACGATGAGTATCTAAAAATGGCCGAGAAAAACAACGCGAGACAGCTTGGAGCATTTTTGTCGCGGTACAATTCCTATACTTTACTTTTTTTAAAAAAACGACGAGTATGTTTACAATTTTTTTTTGAAGCTTATGTTTGTCTATGTTTTTTTATAAAGGTATTATTGATGTGTATGGTGCGCGTTATCTTAGAACGCCCACATGGGACGACCTTCAAAAGATCTACGAGGTACATTCGGCGGAGCATGGTTTGCCTGGTATGATCGGGAGCATAGATTGCATGCATTGGCGTTGGGATAACTGCCCGACCGCATGGCGAGGCCAACGCACACGGGGTGACCAAAAAGAACCCACTATTATTCTTCAGGCGGTTGCTTCACAGGACCTTTGGGTTTGGTCGGCTTATTTGGCGTGGTCGGGTCATGCAATGATATCAATGTTTTTGAACCATCTCCGTTGTTAGAGGAGTGGATTTCTGGCAAAGCTCCAAAAGCGTCCTTTAAGCAAATGGAAACTACTACCCTCATGGATATTATTTGAGCGACGGAATTTATCCTAGGTATTCGATTTTCGTGAAGACGTTTAGTGATCCTATTGATGAAAAAAGAGCATACTTTAAAAAGGTTCAAGAGTCTTCACGAAAAGACATTGAGAGATGCTTTGGGGTTCTTAAACAACGCTGGCAATATTTGAGAAATCCTTGTCGTGCATGGAGCAAGCAAAAAATGAGAGATGCTATGTACGCTTGTGTAATCATGCACAACATGATTTTGGAAGACGAAGGAAAGGCGATATGCCAGAATTATGTGCCAGAAGCCGTTCAAGAGGACCATCCACAGGCGTCAATGGAAGAAAGAGTGAATAATGCGCGAGAGTTGCGTTACGAACCGTACCATTCCCAGTTAATGGTTGATTTGGTACACCACGCATGGTCGGTTCGGTATGTACCACCTAAGGGAGAGGAAGAAACGGAGGACGAGGAAGACAAAGTTGGCGAGGGTGAAGAAAGCGTAGACGAAAACTAGTGTTTTTTTTTTTAATTTAATCGGATTTTAATTTTTTTATTTCTAGTATTGTATTTTTTTTAATTTAATGAAGTATTTAAAGTTTAAAAAAAATTGTGAAATGATTGCATGGTCATTATTGGAATAATGCCCCACTACGCCACTTTTGCAATAATGCCTCATGCTGACTGGACTGCCACGTGTCGAATAATGCCCCATGGTGGGGGCATTATTTTCTTTAACCACTACACATGGTCTTAGACCACCCATAGTGGGGCGGTATTTTTAAAAAAAATTGAAAAAAACCGCCGTAAAACCCCCCCCCCCCCCCCATTACACTAGGTGTTTTCGGGCGTGGTTTTTGAAAAAAATCGCTTTGCCGTTTTATTTAAAACGCTTTGCACAATGTTGACCGGCCAATCAAAAGTCCCCAACGGCTAGTAACGGCTAGTTGTTTATGTATTATTTTTTTTAACCTTTTAACTATATATATATATATATAAACTCATTCATTTTCAACCAAAACCATCTCAAAAACTCTCTAAAAAACACAACCATTTTATAAAAAACTTGATGGATTCTTCTAGTTCTTCATCCATGGTAAATTTTTACTACAAAGAGTATTTTGCGGATGGCGATGATTCCACCAATGAGGAGGTTGAGCAAGAGGCGGTTACGAGTGCTTGTCAACTAGCGGTGAGATATGTGAAGCATTGTCGTCGCCCCCAAGCAGAAAAAAATAAAAGAGGTTATATTGAATGAGACCGGCGTGCGGCACACAATCGTTTGATGAAAGATTATTTTGATGAGGCGCCAACATTTTCGAACGAAATGTTTAGGCGTCGTTTCCGAATGAGTAAGCGGTTGTTTCTACGCATAGTCGACGACTTGGAAGCCAACTACGATTATTTTAAACAAAAAGCGGATGCGAGAGGGGCACTTGAATTTACCGGTATCCAAAAGTGTACATCGGCGTTACGAATCCTTGCTTATGGAAACACAACCGACATCAACGACGAGTATCTAAAAATGGCCGAGAAAACAACGCGAGACAGCTTGGAGCATTTTTGTCGCGGTACAATTCCTATACTTTACTTTTTTTTTAAACGACGAGTATGTTTTCAATTTTTTTTTTTTTTTTGAAGCTTATGTTTGTCTATGTTTTTTTATAAATGTATTATTGATGTGTATGGTGCGCGTTATCTTAGAACGCCCATATGGGACGACCTTCAAAAGGTCTACGAGGTACATTCGGCGGAGCATGGTTTGCCTGGTATGATCGGGAGCATAGATTGCATGCATTGGCGTTGGGATAACTGCGCGACCGTATGGCGAGGCCAACACACACGGGGTGACCAAAAAGGACCCACTATTATTCTTCAGGCGGTTGCTTCATAGGACCTTTGGGTTTGGTCGGCTTACTTTGGCGTGGTCGGGTCATGCAATGATATCAATGTTTTTGAACAATCTCCG
Organism: Helianthus tuberosus; assembly: GCA_030545235.1. Lineage (NCBI taxonomy): Eukaryota > Viridiplantae > Streptophyta > Magnoliopsida > Asterales > Asteraceae > Helianthus > Helianthus tuberosus. Next base: position 182,061,937 of record CM060443.1, read on the forward strand.
TTGTTAGAGGAGTGGATTTCTGGCAAAGCTCCAAAAGCGTCGTTTTACGCAAATGGAAACTCCTACCCTCATGGATATTATTTGAGCGACGAAATTTATCCTAGGTATTCGATTTTCGTGAAGACATTTAGTGATCCTATTGATGAAAAAAGAGCATACTTTAAAAAGGTTCAAGAGTCTTCACGAAAAGACATTGAGAGATGCTTTGGGGTTCTTAAACAACGCTGGCAATATTTGAGAAATCCTTGTCGTGCATGGAGTAAGCAAAAAATGAGAGATGCTATGTACGCTTGTATAATCATGCACAACATGATTTTGGAAGACGAATGAAAGGCGATATGCCAGAATTATGTGCCAGAAGCCGTTCAAGAGGACCATCCACAGGCGTCAATGGAAGAAAGGGTGAATAATGCGCGAGAGTTGCGTTACGAACCGTACCATTCCCAGTTAATGGTTGATTTGGTACACCACGCATGGTCGGTTCGGTATGTACCACCTGAGGGAGAGGAAGAAACGGAGGACGAGGAAGACGAAGTTGGCGAGGGTGAAGAAAGCGAAGACGAAAACTAGTGTTTTTTTTTTAATTTAATCGGATTTTAATTTTTTTATTTCTAGTATTGTATTTTTTTTAATTTAATGAAGTATTTAAAGTTTAAAAAAAAAATTGTGAAATGATTGCATGGGCGTTATTGGAATAATGCCCCACTACGCCACTTTTGCAATAATGCCCCATGCAGACTGGACTGCCACGTGTCGAATAATGCCCCATGATGGGGGTATTATTTTCTTTAACCACTAAACATGGTCTTAGAGCATCACCAATAGATAAATATTTAGGTGATGTTTTTAGATGCCACATAGGCACTTGCCCAATCAATAAAAACCATTCTCTCTCATGACCTACTCACAAACAATAAAAATATCATTTATCTCTCCTCACCCCCACTCACATAACTCATTTTTTGTCATTTTTTCTCACATATACATCCACACTCTCTCTCCTGCAACTCATGATCTCACTCATCCATATCATTTTCTCTTTCTTTAAAAATGACTCTATTGGTGATGCTATTAAATTAATGATTAACAAGAACTAAATATATGAATAGTTATATATAGAAATTTTTAGTCTGATTCGTTTTGTATCTATATTTATATGATTTTGTAAATATTTATAAGTAGAAAAAAAGAGTTAAAACTTTACAAAAAATGATTGTAGCAAAACTGTGATTGATTTGCTGTCGGAAAAAAAGTAGTAAAAAAGGCGGTCGCAAATCATTGCTAAAAATTAAAAAGTGGTGCAAAGTGCAAACTGGTCTTAAAAAGCGGTCGCAATATTTTAAACACAGTTTAGTCACAAAATATCTTACCTACACCCTACCCATGGAATTTGTTATACCTGAATTCATGTTGAAATTTGCGGGAAAATCACCCCTATTAACCAACCATAGTTAAGTATATATTCTATCTTACTGGAATCTAACAGTAAATTATTATTCAAGAAGCATGTCTGGTCTGTTTACATTTGAAAACAAAACAAAAAAAAAAAATGAATTGCTGAGCATGTGATAATTAATCACGTCGACAGTTATAACTTTTTGTGGTGCACCTTCTTCCACAGTTTCCATGAATGCCAGCGTTACATACGGGAGAGTTTGGTTTCAGAGATACATAGCTGATGTGGCCGGGTTTCTGCTGGCCGTGGCTAGGTGGTGGTGGTGGTGGTGAAGCCTTATTCTTTGGTGGAGGAGGTGATTCCTTCCCATGTGCGCCTTGAAATTTTGGAGGTGCTTTGAGTGAAGCATCTGTTTGAAATGCAGATTTCATATTCATAAACGAAATTCTTTTAACAGCGGAAATTTTATACATACACCAACTAGTAGGTGACTAGAGGGCAACATCATATATTCATATTCATAAAGTGATTGAAGTATTTATTCATGAGTATGAATTATATATCTACTTACCGGATGATGAGATGATTAACATGAACGAAATCAAGATCAGACCAACTAAACATCTCTTATTCACCATCTTTCGTTTCAGCTACAATTCCTAAAGGACAGAATATAATCAAAATTTTCTTGGCTACAACCTACATGCTAGTCATATATATATGTAATATTAATTGTGTTGAAAGGTGTAAACGATATCTTCAGTTGCATTATTAGTAATAATAATAAATAGTGTTACATATTATGTATCTTATGTTGTGGTCGTGTTGTTTCTTTTTTCATGTATAATGGGCTGGAGTTGATTGGGCTTTGGAAGAGAGCTTGGAGGCAGATTGGGCTCAATATTGCAGCTGACATGGGCTTAAGATTGCTGAGCTTGAATGTTGCTGAGTTGGGCTACTTGAACTCAAGACAGAGAGAAGCTTGAAGACCGGGTTGTTGCAACCAATTAACAACCCGGGTATGGGTCCTCTATATAATAAAGTATTCGCTGCATTATTGAAAAACTACTGAAGATGTTTCTCAAGAAGTTTCTCTCATTTTTCATTCTCAAAAGTCACTTATTAGTGTTTCTGTTAGTTTAATCACTAATTTGTCTTGTATTAGTGATCTTGTTTGAGAGTTGAGTGAGTGTTTACATTGATTTAGATCATTCATATCAGAGTCTTCTTTTCTTTCCTAGGAGTTTCATGTTGAAACTTTAATTTAAGGTTTTTAGATCTTGTTTTCGATCAGATCAGTTTGTTATCTTTTGAGTCTTGATCCATGAAATTTGACAAATTGGAATTTAGTTAAATTTTATTTTATATTGATTTATAATTGTGTTTGTTCAACTTCAATCCATAGTGTAGTCTTTACGTAATATTTAATTCTAGTTGTTTGGCGACCACCAAGTCTTGGAGTATCAATTACTTGCATGGGAGAAGACCGGATCAGCGTTTAGCCGTTTACAAGGTTGGAGTGCTTTGTGATGGTGACAATAATTAAGCAAATAGTGAAATTATATTATATTTTAGTTGAAAGTTGAAACATAGTATTATATATATTCTAATCACATAGATGAGGTGCGGCATTTCGGAGAAAACGCTATTACCTTCTTAAACATTATGCAAATAATATGATATTTTATTGAGTTAATGTGGTTTGATCAAAATGATATATTTTTTTCTAAAAGTTTCAAGACATCAAACTGAGTCCAAAAAATTCTAACTTTTGTCTCATTATTTTACAGTCCACTTACCCCATCCAACTTTTTTGTTAGTTGTGGTGAAATAATACTTTTAGGAGTTGTTTGGCAATTTCTAAATGGTTAAGTGTTGAACTAGTAAAAGGTCTGAATCATTAAGTGCTGAACTTGTAAGATGTCTGAACCATTAACAACCGGTATAATGTTTAACCATTCAGAGGGAAATATCTGACCAATTCAGATTAGATGTTTTAACCATTCAGACTCTGTATAATACTTAACTATTCAGAGGTAAATGTCTGAGCCATTCAGACATCTGCTCGCGAAATAACAGTCTGAACCATTAAATGTTGAACCAGTAAGATATTTGAACAATTAAAAGCCTCAATAAAAGGTAAACAAACAGCCTCTTACACTATTTGTGTTACTTAGTCAAATAAAGTGTTTAGGTCTTCTCTTAAAAATATAATATATTAACCCACAAGTACAATTTATAAAGCATAATGTATAAATCTCTAGATTTAAGCAATAAAATTATCCCGACTAATAAGTGTCCTAAACTGATAAGACACTAAGGTATAAATGTGTGTCTACCCCACAAGTCTTTCACCAAACTTGCTTAGACATGAGATGTTAACTTTTTTATGAAAGGTATGTTACGATGCGTTGGTGGGTGATCTTCCGAATGATCATACAAACACACAGACACACACACACAAGGGAGCGCTAAAATGAAAACCACCTCCAGTTGTAAGAACCACGAGAACCACTCTCAACCAATCAGAAAAAGGGGTATTTTGGTCATTTACCCTAAATGCCAAATCTTCCCTCTCTCTTCATTTAAAGTCACTGACTTTTTATAAACCTCTTGTAACAACCCGCACTCTCGTGCGTTGTTACTACTCGCTACACTCGTTACGCCTAGCACCAGAGATTCAGATCATAATGTGCCTATATCGCATATATCGCTATATCACAGTATTTCTCGCATATTTTCGCATACTTTATCGCTATCACATCACCAATTGCACTGCTGACGACCACGATGATGTCGAGTGAGGACCAATTCTACCCTCCTTGATAGCCGTGACGAGTCACAATGCAACGCAATACTCGAAAACGCACTTGCAGGCACGCGTAACTCGATTATCGCAGGATTTGCAATATGGATACGTATATACGACCTTTTGTGATTAATTATAATAGATATATGAAAATATGGATAAAAAGGTGTAATCAAACTATCGCAATGTTTAACGGACAAAACGGAACGCCAAAACGCAGCTCGCCGAAGACGTTTGACCGATAGGCCCTTCAACCAAATGGCCAGCCGAACGGTTGGGCCAGCCGAACGGATGGGCCAGCCGAACGGACGGGCCACACCTTCCCTTCCTTCCTTTTTGCCTATAAATACCCCCACCCTCCCATCATTTTCTCTAATGTGGAGCTCTCATTCAACCAGCACGATCTGGAGCATTTTCTCTCGATTTCTCGCGGTTCTTGTAAGTTTTCACTCAAATTCTTGTACGTTAACCTAACCTTATATACATATATATATATTTCTTTGTTTGAGTGAGCCATTAGTCACGTATTGTAGAACTTGCAACTTTTGATATGTTTGAGACCATAGACCGAATACAAGCATAAGAATGATTAAGGCATTAGGTAAACCTTTTCCCTTTACACCATTTATCTATCCTTACCTAAATAAATCCCCTAGTCGCCAACTTTGAGCCTAAACCTTTCGTTTGACTAACCCATTTAGCCTATGACCATTAAACCTTTTATTTTTAACCCGTGTGGTGAAAATTCGATTTTATGATTATTTGTCTGTATAGTTGTGGTTTATATTTGAAAAGAAAAAAAAACATTCAAATATTGCAGAAAAATTGAAACAAAAAAGAGACAAAAATTGTTGAGAAAAGCACAAAAATATGTGTTTATAGTTTGATTGAATAAAAGGCGAAGAATTTTTGCCTTCTGGTTGATGTTTGTAGTTAGTTGTGTTTAGAGTAGTTGTTTTGTAATAAACATCGATTTTTTGTCACCTTAGCCACTTTAAAAATATCATATTCCATACCCTTAGCCCACCCCGTTACAACTCTTTAAAGCCCTTTTGACTTATGCTTGGTATTTGTGTTCGGTGGTGGAGAATGATTGAGTTGTAAAGTTATGCAGGTACGTGTTCTAATCGGTTTGAGTGATTACTTAAAAAGTGTTAATGTATCATTTATTAGCCAATTTTTGAACCAAGTGGAGAGAACATTGTGAGGGATGTGCATGATTTGTTAGTTTTAAGGGCGGGTTAATCTTGGGTAACCATCTTTATGTGAATATTCACTTTACCGCTAAATGTTTTGAAAATTGTAAAAATCATGAACATGTATGACATTAGACCGTCACTTATGTCTCGAGAATGGGATGTGTATTTTTCGTTCGACCCACGTGAAAGTGAAAAATAGATTTGCTTGAGGGCAAGCAAATGATAAGTGTTGGGATGTGATGGGTTGGTAAATTTCCAAAGCTTAACGTGTTTAATTTTATCGATTTATGTGAAATTGAGTTTTAGAATACACTAATTTGAGATGGTTTGTATTTTGCAGGCCTTGACATGTTTAAGGTGTATTTTGGAAGCTTAATAGAGCTTGGGAATGAAGTTAGGAAGAACGGGAGCGAAAAACGGAGCTAAACGGCGAAAACCAGACCAAGACTTCAAAGACCGGTGTCCCAGACGCCCAGACCAGCGTTCCAGACGCTGGTCCCCAGCGTGAATTTGGAGAAAACTTTAGTTAAGAACCCATTTCGAATATCTAGCTAGACACACTCCATTCTAGACTTCCATAGGCGATTTGAGAGATTTTTTAAGGTTCTATTTGATCCATTATCATATTCCATCAAGTTTTGAAGATTAATCATCAACCATGAGTGGCTAATTTCTTCAAGATCATCCCCGAGTGAAAGGTTGTGAGTTTTCTAGGGTTTGTTTTTTCATGTTTTGGGTTGATATAAACATTTTGTAATCTTTTGATTGAAATTGTGCGGATTGATTGTTAGTATTGTTTTGAACTCGAAATTGTTAAGATTTTCTTGCATCATTGACATTGAGAGATGATTACTACTATGAGTTTTGATTCGTGCTAGGGTTTGTTCATTGTTCTTGATTTATAAAACATACAATTGTCTTTAATTCATATTGTGAATGTTTTCTTGCACCATTTGCGTATGTTAGATGATTGTTGATGTCTACAATTAGGTTTTCAATTTACAAACTCAAGAAATCATTGGTGTTCATAAAATAATCAAACCATTCATGTTAAATAACTCTAGATACTTATTAATCTGAGGAAAATTGGTTTTTAGTAAACCAACATTTGTCCCGTTGGTAAATAAAAATCTTACATACGTAATTGGTATACAATAATCCTACCTATCAACATGTTGGTACTCAATCAACTTCCGTTAATTTTTTTAACTGAAGTTAATTTTTAAGTTTTATTTATTACACAAAAAGTCCCTGTAGTTGTAATTTACTAGTTTTAACTATTTTATAAAACAAAAAAAAACCTCAAGGGACTGTAATTTACTAGTTTTAAAATAGTTAAAACTAGTAAATTACAACTACATGGACTGTTTGTGTAATAAATAAAACTTAAAAACTAACTTAAGTTAAAAAAAAATTAACGGAAGTTCATTGAGTACCAACATGTTGATAGGTAGGATTATTGTATACCAATTACGTAGGTAAGATTATTATTTACCAACGGGACAAAGGTTGGTTTATTAAAAACCAATTTTCCTTAATCTGAAACCCGAGTCGTTTTCTCATATATTATTTTTAACTAATTAATTAAGTTTTGCAATCATAGTCAACGAACCGTTCTCTTAGTTAATAGCAAATTGTCGGTTCAACCCGATATCTTTTCAACTAAACAAACATTCAATTTAAACCATTTGCAAGCTTCATAAAAGTGACAATCGTTAACAATCAATCACATCCATACGCAAACCACAAACTCTTCGTGGTTCGACCCCGTACTATCACTAACTCATAGTTAAGGGTAATTCAGGCTTATAAATATTATCTTTGACCGGAGCACGACACTCCGATCAGTAATGTACATCTATAACCCACTCGTTTAGGTTAGTAAAAAGTATGTTAACAAGGATTGGTCAATGTTTAGGGATTTTCTCAAAGAAAAAATAGGCAGAAAAAACCACAACTTGTTAAATTAATGATTAACAAGAACTAAATATATGTATAGTTATATATAGAAATTTTTAGTCTGATTCGTTGGTATCTATATTTATATGAGTTTGTAAATATTTATAAGTAGAAAAAAAGAGTTAAAACTCTTACAAAGAAAGCCATTAAAAAATGATTGTAGCAAAACTGTGATTAATTTGCTGTCGGAAAAAAAAGTAGTAAAAAAGGCGGTCGCAAATCATTGCTAAAAAATAAAAAGTGGTGCAAACTGGTCTTAAAAGGCGGTCGCAATATTTAAAAAATATCTTACCTACACCCTACCCATAGGGATGAGCAAAGGGTATAAAATACCGTCCCGATCCCGATCCCATCCCGATCCTGATCCGTTTTCGGTACCGGAAACGGTATCCACTTTTGTGATTTTTCGGTATCGGTACGGTATCGGTAAAATACCGACTTTACCCTTAAAATACCGATACCGTCCCGAACCGACGTATTTCGGTACCGGTATCGTTACCAAGTTTACACAAAATTCGGGATCGGTATTGGTCGGGATCAGGACGGTATCGGTATTTGCTCACTTATAAATCAGCCCTATTAACCAACCATAGATAAGTATATATTCTAACTTACTGGAATCTAACAGTAAATTATTATTCAAGAAGCATGTCTGGTCTGTTTACATGTGAAAACAAAAAAAATGAATTGCTGAGTATGTGATAATTAATGACGACACGAATATAAGGCCGGCCATGAGCATGTGCGGGGTGGGCGCCGGCTCAGGGCCAAAAACGTAAAAGGGCCCGTAAAATTTTAAAAAATTTCAATCTTAGTTTAGTTACGCAGATTATGAATATTTATTATACTGGAAAAATAAATATCTTGCTTTATGACTTAGTGGTAGAGCGTGCGCTGTTTTTTTTTTTAAATATAAGGTCTGTGGTTCGATCCTCAATGTATCCACAATATCTTTATATTGTTAATTGTTTTTACAAAGCCCAAATCCATAACACAATTATGCCAGCTAATTTTTTGACTGTTTGTAGGTTATATACTTCATTTAAGATCAAATAGTAATGATTTTGTCAAGTGTTTTACAAAGCCAAAATAACAAGAACAATTCTGCCAGCTAATTTTTTTTTTTAATGTATTGCATTTAAGATTAAATAGCAATGATAGTTGAGTTGTGACATTAAGGATTTAAAACCATTGATTATATGATTGGGGTCTGGTTTGGTGATGATGGTGGGTTGTAGCTGGTGGTGGTGATAATGGTGTGGTCTAGAGAAGGAGATAGCTTTAATTGAGGTGAGTGGAGAATATAAGTGGTTGGATTTAAAATCACATAAATGCTCTCGAGATAATGTTGAAAAATGGATGGAGTTAGTCGATTGGATGAAAATAACAAAAAAACATAAACCTTAGGGACACAGATGTGAAAAAAAAAAAAAAAAAAAAAAAAAAAAAAAAAAACTTTTTTGATTGAAGTGGAAAACCGGTTAGGGCCCGGTTTCTTTATCTCGTCCAGGGCCAAAATTTTTTTTAACATTTTCGGAGACGGGCCTGCACGAATAACTTGTGGTGCACCTTCTTCTACAATTTCCGTGTATGCTAGCGTTACATGCGGGAGGGCTTCGTTGCAGAGATCCATAGATGAGGTGGTCGGGTTTCTTCTGGCCGTGGCTAGGTGATGGTGGTGGTGAAGCCCTATTCTTTGGTGGACGAGGTGATTCCTTCCCGTGTGCGCCTTGAAATTTTGGAGGTGTTGGAAGCGAAGCATCTGTTTGAAATGCAGATTTCATATTCATAAACGAAATTCTTTTAACAGCGGAAATTTTATATATACACCAACTAGTAGGTGAATAGAGGGCAACATCATATATTCATATCTGATAATAGGCAAACGGAATGAATAGTGGTGGCAGGTGGTGTCACTATTCTATTGGCCCAAGTTTTATAAGGCCACGTGTGTGGCCTTTGTTAAATGTGTTTGACACACTTCCAAAACCACACCGTCTTTCATTGTTCAAAACCCATTGCACAGAAATCTGTTAGAGAGAGCGAGAGGGAGAGATGGAGAAGAGACGCGGAGTAGGCTCTCCGGCCTTAACACGGGGGATCTGCCGCACATGGCTCTCCGGGGTCAAGATAACAGAGGGGATCCGCCGCGTATGACGGCGAAGTTTGTGGCGGCTCTCCGGCGTCGACAACGGTGAAGAGGAATCCACCGACCGGGGGCATTTTGGCAACAGGTTATGTATTCTTAGTATCTTTTTCACTCTTACGGTTGGTTATGAACCCAAATATATACTAAAGATTTGGTTATTAACCCTACAGGAAGGAGAAAGAAAGAGAAGCAGGGAATATCAATGGTGCCAGCCGCCGCCGTCGGTTTTCCCCGACATCCTTTGGCAGTCCAGCAACTACAGTTGCGACCTCACTGGCAACGGCAACATGTTAGTTTTTTCCCTTTTTAACTTTAAGTTATGATTTTAGTTCAAATTAGTTGTGATTATGTGAAACTGGTGTTAAGTGAAACTTGATTTTTTATTAGATGTGCCATTTATATACGTGATTTTATATGAGAGTATCTATAGTTGGTAATGGCAGGTAAATATGAATAAATTCCATTGAACTTTTAAGACAATCAAATAAGTTTACCTATTTTCTCACTGAATACATACTTTCAAATGGGAATTTTTGGGTTTTCCATTTACTAATTTTTGTTTGAATTATGCTTCACTCTTTTTTTGTTGGGTGTTCCTGAGGCTGCAATTTATAATCACTTTTGCTAATTATTGACGCCAATGAATCTTTAATATCAGGTTCAGTTACTTATTTAGTAGATTTCTTGAAAGAAATTGGTACTCAAAACTGAATACTTGAATTGCATAAATCTGTCATTGTTTGGGTTTTTATTTTTTTTTACTTGAGTTGTATTACGTTATTAACCTTAATTGCTTCAGTTTGTTGTCTTATAGGCTCTATGGAAATGTCTTATAAACGAAGAAAAACAACTCCTTATATAGTTACCAAGGTACGTTGTTTAACGTTTACTATTCTTACACATTCAGTCCACTTGTATGCATATGGTGTGAGTATGCAGTAGATAGAATTTAAAAAAAAAACACACGTTTGTATTTAAAAAGTTTATTTTGGATAACATTTACAAATTGATGTGATTATGCAACAAAATGATTTTAAGATAGAAGTAATGGAGTATAAGTTTATATGAACAAAAAGAGCTACTTACTGATCAAACTCCCGCAAGAATGCATGGTATAACCCAAATGGGTCAAAATATGATTTTAAAAGCTGCTAGGATATATATACCTGTAAGAATGAACGTGCGGCGTTAACATGAACTTCGTATCTTAATACTTTTGATGATACGTTTTACTCAAAACTCGAAAAATGGGTTCTACATATCGCGTACTTTGGGACTTCTAAATTTCGCCTTTTGATTTGGTATTGTTTTTCCTAGATAATGAGTCTTACAATGTTGTGTTCCAAAATAAGTAGTTTATACACACACACACACGTATATATATATATATTCTCATGCCTTCATAAAAGGTAAAGCCATTAATGCATTCCTTAGTATGCAGCTCATCGAAGAACGCTTTGAATAGTAAAAGACTCTAATTGGTGCAGGATGAGGGTGATGGGATCTGGTTGGCATAGGGAGGAGATACCATGCCTCTACAACAGCCTTTCTTAGCCCATGCGTCACAAGAAGCCATTTTACATGCGGTGGTCTTTTTTCATATCCCCACCTGTTGCTTCATCTTTCAGAAAATCTGTAGTTATTTCTTCATATCCACAAGCAAAAATATAGTTATTCGGGATCTGCGACTATCAACTCTGATTTGATCCCTGTGGCCATTTATCATCATCTTCAGTCATAATCGATGCCCAGCGATTAAAGATTCGACAACAGCTCTGGAGGTAACGAAAAACCCTACAATAACTCTTCCTATTGAACTTTTCTATGAAATAATGATTGCACGTGGGTTATATGAGTTTAGTTTATGTTGTTTTTCATATTTTTCTATGAAACGTTCAAAGATTCGACAACTCATATGATTTTATACGGCCCATATGACACGTTAGTGGTGTCTAGATAGTTTTTCAGTGGTGATTCTTTAGCCAAAGCCTTGCAAATTAATACCCGAAATTGACAATGTTTTAACCTATTTTTTGGGTGTTTAAGATTTGTTGGATTCTACAAGGGAGTATAGAGTGCTGGAGTGGCAGTATCATGGGAAGCCAATTATATATGTTTAGTTTTTAACCGTTTTTGGGTGTTTAAGATATGTTTACAAATTAAACCCAACTTAAAAGAAGAAGAAGATGAAAACGATTAAGTTTCTTTTCTGATTTTGAAGTTGTAAATGTTGTGTGTGCAGCGTTGTTGTTTGAATTGTAGATTGTGTTCGGAAGCTAATTAAATATGTTTCATGAATTTCTTTCATGTTTCTGTGATTTGGGAACTTCGAAAGCTGGACAAAAAGGTAGGTCAGTTTCACTTTTTTGCAAGTATGTTGAAGTTGGTGAGGTAGTATATCTATCATAGTTCTTAACCATGGCCTGCTGAGCCAGAAATACATTTCCGAGTTTGTTAAAAATACATTTGGCATATCATGTTATTCACCAATAATGATTTGGTTTAGCGTGACCGTGTTATGAGTTGTAGAAAAATGTTGCGTATTTTCGATTTTGTTACCTTTTTTAAAAAGTTGCCCCTATAAGGATTTTATTGATCCACCACTGGCAAAACGTACATGTTATCACACCAAGAACGATTCGGTTGAGTATGTAAAACATACATGTTATCACACTAAGAACGATTTGGTTGTGTGTTGCGTTTTGGTTGTGCACGCCGCAACGCGGCACTGTATTTAATTTATTCATGAGTATGAATTATATATCTACTTACCGGATGATGAGATGATTAACATGAACGAAATCAAGATCAGACCAACTAAACATCTCTTATTCACCATCTTTTCCTTTCAGCTCCAATTCCTAAAGGACAGAATATAATCAAAATTTTCTTGGGCTACAACCTACATGCTAGTCATATATATATGTAATATTAATTGGAATTTAGTTTTATTTTATTTTATTTTATATTGATTTATAATTGTGTTTGTTCAACTTCAATCCATAGTGTAGTCTTTACGTAAAATTTAATTCTAGTTGTTTGGCGACTACCAAGTCTTGGAGTATCAATTACTTGCATGGGAGAAGACCGGATCAGCGTTTACAAGGTTGGAGTTCTTTGTGATGGTGACAATAATTAAGCAAATAGTGAAATTATATTATATTTTAGTTGAAAGTTGAAACATAGTATTATATATATTCTAATCACATAGATGAGGTGCGGGATTTCGGAGAAAACGCTATTACCTTCTTAAACATTATGCAAATAATATGATATTTTATTGAGTTAATGTGGTTTGATCAAAATAATATATTTTTTTTCTAAAAGTCTCAAGACATCAAACTGAGTTCAAAAAATTCTAACTTTTGTCTCATTATTTTACAGTCCACTTACCCCATCCAACTTTTTTGTTAGTTGTGGTGAAATAATACTTTTAGGAGCTGTTTGGCAATTTATAAATGGTTAAGTGTTGAACTAATAAGAGATCTAAATTATTAAGTGCTGAACCTAATGTTTTAAATACCGGTATGAACCGGCCGGTTATACCGGTTAAACCGCATATCGGACACGAGTCCGGTACGATAAAGATCGGTAAAACCCGAATACGGTATGTCTTATGTACATGCGGTAAATTCGGTTCTACCGGTTCAAACCTTTGAACCGGTTTGCATTATCTTAAGATTTGATTTCTTAATTTTAATAAAATACGATATTAAGGTGATATTGATCTTCCATATTTCCGGTAATTAATCTAGTGTCTTCTATTCTAATATTTCATCGTTGCTGAAACTGTTACTCACATCGTACGATGCAATATTGTTTATAACTAATAACAATATTCTTAAAATGCTTAATAGTTTACAATAAAAAATTTTGTTTTTAGATAAAACTATGATCAGTTACATAAATCCTAGTTGAGATTGGATTGTTTTTTTAGATGAATTTGCATTTTATAGATTTTATAGGGTTAACTAGTAACCCGGTTCAACCGCCCGATACAACCTGGTTCAACCGGTTCAACCATTTTAGAGCTCAACCCGGTATGACTTAGAAACCGGTTTTTAAAACATTGGCTGAACCTGTAAGATGTCTGAACCATTAACAACTGGTATAATGTTTAAACATTCAGAGGCAAATGTCTGACCAATTCAGATTAGATGTCTTAACCATTCAGACTTTGTATAATGCTTAACCATTCAGAGCTAAATGTCTGAGCCATTCAGACATCTGCTCGTGAAATAAACATTCTGAACCATTAAATGCTGAACCAGTAAGATGTTTGAACCATTAAAAGTCTCAATAAGAGGTAAACAAACAACCTTTGTGTTACTTGGTCAAATAAAGTGTTTAGGACTTCACTTAAAATATAATATATTAACCCACAAGTACAATTTATAAGCATAATATATAAATCTCTAGATTTAAGCAATAAAATTATCCCGACCAATAAGTGTCCTAAATTGATAAGACACTAAGGTATAAATGTGTGTCTACCCCACAAGTCTTTCACCAAACTTGCTTAGACATGAGATGTTAACTTTTTTATGAAAGGTATGTTACGATACGGTGGCTGATCTTCCGAATGATCACATATATATATATATATGCTTCAGTTCAATTAAGAACTACCACGAGTTGTGAGAACCATGAGAACTCCTGCTTTCCTTGCGAGTTGGGCCACAATTTTTTGCACAAACGTAGATGAAAATATTATAAACACACCTGTAAAAAAACACAAAAAAAATTGTTGAGTCAGTAGTTATGCCTTATGTAAGTTTTGTTTAAACGCTGGTTAAATTTTGTTACGACGATAAATTTTTTTTACACCTCATGTAAATTTGTGCATGCGGCATTTTTTTTATTTTTTTGCTGAAACAAGTGATTTTTTTAAGATCTTTGAGAAATGTTTTTTTTTTGGAAAAACCGTTTGGAAGGCTTAGTTCTCATGCTTCTCACAACTCAAGATGGTTCTCATTTTATCATTTCCCTATATATATATATAGTCTTAGGATCCTGTAAAAAGGACATCTTTCGTGAGAAGTGTGAGAAGGCATAATAATTCATATGTAGACATCATATTTTGGACTTGGGCATAATGTTTTGGGTTGTTTTGCCAAGAAAAACACCAAACATAACAATTTAAGACACAATGCAATGAATTATAGGCTTAAAACTTAAAACACTATGCCAAGAACGTTAAGTAGTGTGTCACTATGCCAAGAACGTTAAGTAGTGTGTTTTAAGTGTTAAGAAGTGTGTTTTAACTTCCACGCCCATAATACGTTGCATTGTGTTTTAAATTGTTATGTTTGGTGTTTTCCTTGCCAAAACAACCCAAAACATCATGCCTAAGTACAAAACATGATGCCTACATGTTAATTTCTATGCCTTCTCACACTTCTCACGACAAAGGTCATTTTTACAGGAATCTCATAAATATATATATATATAGGGAGAAGATCATGCGAGAACCACCCTTATTGCGAGAACCGCGAGAACCAATGTGAACACAACCAAAAATGCCTAAAAATAGCTAAAAATCACACAATTTTTTTTTTTATATTTTTTATATAAAAATCGCTACTTTTCGAAGCCAAAAAAAAAAATTAAAAAATTAAAATTTTTTTTTTGCAACTAAAAGTAGCGATTTGAGCATAAAAAATATAAAAAAAAAATTTATATTTTTTTTTTGATTTTTTTTTATTTTTTGGGGGTTTAGTTTTTAGCATTTTAGCTTGGGGGGGGGGAGAGTTTAGGTTTTTGGGGGGTGGGGGAGGGGGGTTTAGGTTTTTTTTTGGGGGGGTTGGGGGGGGGGTTAGGTTTTTTTTTATGTTTTTTTTAGGTTTTTTTAGCTATTTTAGGTTGTGTTCACATTGGTTCTCGCGGTTCTCACAATAAGGGTGGTTCTCGCATGAACTCCTCCCTATATATATATATATATAGAAAGGTTAACATACTTCACGGCTTATCATACTTCACGTAGGAGACAATGGTAACCGTTGGATCAGGGGTATAATCACGCATGGAACATATAATCACGCATGCGACCACATAATCACGCATGGAACCACATAATCACGCATGGGATCCAAAATCACACACGTTATTTTGGTCAAAAAAATAATTACGCATGTTATATATTTCGTGAAGTACGTTAATGTACGTTAAGGCGTGAAGTACATTATACTTTCTCATATATATATATATATATAGGGGAAGGTTCAAATGAAAACCACTAGTTAACGCGAAAACTCGAAAACTAACTAAAAAAAGCCTAAAAAATACACACAATTTTTTTTTTTTTTTTTTTGCAAACCAAATTTCGCAGGTTTTTATATATAAAAAAAAATTTCAAAAAAAAAAAAAAAAAAAAATTTTTTTGTGTAGTGCACATGTGTAATAATACACATGTGTTGTACTACACATGTGCACTACACAAAAAAATTTTTTTTTTTTTATATATATGAAAACCAGCGATTTTTATTAAAAAAATTAAAAAAAAAAAAAATTTTGTGTGTTTTTTAGGCTTTTTTTAGTTAGTTTTCGAGTTTTCGCGTTAAAAGTGGTTTTCATTTGAACCATCCCCTATATATATATATATATAATATATATATAGGGGATGGTTCAAATGAAAACCACTTTTAACGCGAAAACTCGAAAACTAACTAAAAAAAGCCTAAAAAACACACAAAATTTTTTTTTTTTTTTTTTCAATTTTTTTAATAAAAATCGTTGGTTTTTATATATATAAAAAAAAAAAAAAAAAAAATTGTGTAGTGCACATGTGTAATAATACACATGTGTAGTACAGATACACATGTGTAGTATTACACATGTGCACTACACAAAAAAAAAAAAATTTCTTTTTTTTTTTGAAAATTTTTTTTTATATAAAAAAACCTGCGAAATTTGGTTTTGCAAAAAAAAAAAAAAAATTTTGTGTGTTTTTTAGGCTTTTTTTAGTTAGTTTTCGAGTTTTCGCGTTAACTAGTGGTTTTCATTTGAACCTTCCCCTATATATATATATATATGGTGGGGTTCGGCTACAAAGTCCATTTTTCCTGCAAAGTGTACAAAGTCATAAAACACAACAATTTCAGCCATAAAATACACTTAAAACCCACAAATAACATAGTGAAGATCACTAAAACACAATATTCAAACCCTAATAGTTCATAAAAACTTCAAACACATCATCGTAAAACTATGAATATAAAACACAACATGACCATCAACATAAAACACAATATTGTTTGTCATTCGATAATCAAAGCCTAATCATCCAAAACACAACACAAAACCCACAAATATGACGTTTTAGTTATCTTCACTTTGTTATTTGTGGGTTTTAAGTGTGTTTAATGGTTGAAATTATGGTGTTTTATGACTTTTTTACACTTTGTAGGAAAAATTGACTTTGTAGCCAACTCCCACCCTATATATATGACGGTTCCAAATGCTCATCCGTAGCACCAACCTACTGAGGAAGCAGCCCTCGTGCGAGTTGCTGAGGCACTATACTAGTTACACGTAGATACACTTATCTCACAACAAGCTTTCACTTACTAAACAAAGAAGCCTTATGTTGCTACCACACCATACGACTTGCTTGCAGTTAACCATCGTTTCCAACCACTAACTTTGTTTATACTATTAATCTCTGATACACATACATATACATCTACATATTACATTTACTTATATGGATAAATCACTAATGTTTAGTGTCAGAGGGTGGTTCATAAACCCCGGTCTTTGATCCCCTCAAACAAATTCCTTCTTCTGAGCACAACAAGCATAAAAGGTGACGAGGTAAGAAGACTGATACCCAGGAGACGTCCAAACCATATTTCAACTACATCCTTGTTGTAGCAACAACACTTGATGACTATAACAACACCAACAAATTATACATAAACACAAATTTATCTTTACATTTTCAAACTAACTCTTCAAATTAACGAGTTTTTCTCTCTCGAATATCTAACTACCCTATTAATTCTTTATAACGTGTTGTATTTTTTTGACAAATAAGCCAGCAATCGTTGACATTTTTCCAGAATTTTCTACAGACATCTATGAGATAAATTGTCATTTTTTGTATTATTCCAAATGTGAAGTATGTCTCTGTATCTTATTGGTGAAACTTACTACTTGAAATTCAAAAAATCGTCTATTTTCTTTGTTTTCTTTCAATATAATTGAAATAAATGAATTATTTACTATAAAAGAAGTTCACACTCCCCTTTTTATAAACATTCATTTTATTGATCAATAGAAGCATTCACATCTCATTAACAATTTTTATGTGAGTGATTCTGCATATTATAACTCGTGGTTGAAGTAGAGGAAATATAAAATGTTACTGTTCATTTGTATATTTGGGGGATTTATTCACCCCCATTAATTTTTAATATTTTTGAAAGTGGTTGTGAGTGGAAGAGATAGAAAATGTAACGATAAAGTTATAAAAAATATTATTTAATTAAAAAAGAGAGAGAAAATGTAGTGAATTTTAGTGTAATTATTGTAATGAAGATAAAAGAAGGGGTGTGAATGCTCTAGTAATAATTTCAAAAAAAAAAAAAAATGCAATAGTTAAGTATTTATATTACCTTTTGGTTCATGAGGTTGTTTGACTTTCTTAGGATCGCTTTGGATGTATAAGGTTTGGCAAGGGTTTTGCAATTTCTTTAGCACGTTTCTCCATCTTAATCTTAATCGATGTCGTTCATTCCTCTTTAATGTGATAAAAGGCTTATACAAAAGTCATTAAGTTGATGTATTCTCGACACAAATATACTTATCTATCCATTGTTGGAATTAGAATATGAAAAGTACACTACATTATAATAATGAAATTATTAATAAACACTTCATTACGGTGGGAATAACCCAATGATGTTGGTAAGTTAGATAGAGTTTAGAGTAGTAAGAGGTGATAGCTCAATCCCTATGTAAAAAAAACCACCAACCTAACCACCTACCAAGACCACCATCACACCAGCACCATCTCCACACCACACCATCCCATACCACAACACAAAAAAGAAACGCAAAAACCAAACCTTCTGATTAATAAAATCAACAAAAAGTGCAAGATCAGAGAGCTGAATCGTGCCATTACAAAGTTGAACATCAAGATTGATATCGCTAATACAAAGTTGCCCTAATTCTTCTTCAACAAGAACTTGCAAATCTTCTTAACAGCCAATCAGTAAAGATGACCTCTTCCGGTTTAGCGAAGTTCCAGCAGAACATGATTTATAGAGACTGAGAATTTAAGGTTATGTGAGGGAATTAGGGTTAGGGTTTTGGAAATTGGGGATTTTGAGAAAGAGGAATGCTTTTGCGTCCATCCAAACAGGAAGATAGAGAAAGATGAACAATAATGGGGTTTGACCACTATTAGATCTGAAGGGGTACGCCGTAGATGGCCGTCAAAACGACTCTTTCTTGTCAGACCATAATCCGACACAACTCCTCGTGGTTTGATAGTTGTGGTGTGGGGTGGCAGTGGTGGTGGTGACAGGTGGTGGTGCTAGAGAGAGAGAGAGAGAGTAGAGAGTTGAGGTGTGTATGTGTGTTTTAGAGAGAGTGTTTGTAGATATATATAATTCATTTTTGTTTAGTTATTAAAATCATTAAAATGATTTTCTAAATAAATAAGTATAAAGATAAATTTACCCTTCACTTAACAGTTAAAATTAATTGCATTAGGACTAAAGGATATGACGTGTAAGATTTTTAAACATTAAGCTTAAAACACATCAATTTTAAAGATGAAGGAAATCCTCTGAAATCGGCTATAAAGGTAAAGGATAAAACATGAAAATTCATTCAGAATAAAATAAATTTTTAATTAAAAAAACAATAGAAGTCTTCACTTCCGGACACCAAAAACACAAGATAAAGGGGTTTTAAGTTTTTAACAAAATGAGAAAACCATCGAATCTAAACCCTTTTCCTCTTCCATCACAAGCCATTAAACCACACACCCTTCAATTTCTTCAATCTTCAACTTCACCAAACCCCAAATTCTCTTCAAAATCAACCCATTTCCAATAATGTGTTCATCTTCCTCCACACCCACCTTTTTCCCTCTTCACACACCTCGTACAAATCGCCACTTCCTTAAACATCCATACCCATTTCCACCTCTGACCCATGATCTTAATATTAATCTCAGACCCACAAACCCTAGAACAAGAAAAATCATATCTTTGTCTTCATCAGTTGCCCAAGATAACCTTAAACTGTCATGGGCTTCTTCTGATAAACAGGATGTTGAAGATTACAATGGTTGGGCTATTGTGGAAGAGAGTGTTGGTTCAAGAAAGCAATCAAGAGGTATAACGTTTCAATATTTTTAAGTATTTTATCAGAATTTGTTGATATTGGATATAAAGTTTGTTGCTTTTTGGTGAATTAGGGCTGCCCACATTTGTTTTGGTTGGGATTGGGACCTCAGTTGTGGCTTTGCTTGCTGTGTTTGCTCATTTTGGATTATCAAGAAAGGGTATTTTTTTTGTTTATGTTGTTTTTTTTTTAAACTTTTTATGTGTTGGGATTTGAGGATTGTGTTGTGTAGTTTTCTTGCAATGCAGTGTTTTGAAAATGGGATTTGTACAAAATTTTGTTCTGATTTCATTTCAGGTTTCGTTTTGCGATTTAGCAGCCCGTTCCATGTTTCTGTTGATAAGAAATCATTGGGTTTGGAAGATGGATCAAAGGTGGATGAAGGTTTGAATGAGCCATTGGTGGAGAATGTTGATGAAGAAGTTGATGCGATTGCAAAAGAAGGTATTGTTGTGGATACTTGGCCGTGTTATTGTTGTGGAATTTATGTTTGCTTACTGTTTTAGCCGGTTAATGTTTTACAGTAAATGGTCATGGTAAGTGGGAAGAAGGAAAGCCTGGAAGAGTTGTTGTTCCGGTTTCTGCAGATGCTACTCAGCAGGAGGCTCTATCGTGGTTGAAGAATCTGAAGGTATTGTGTTGCAAGTCATATTTTGTGCTTCGGTTTATGATGACATGACTTCTATGACACTGATAGTTTTCTCTTTGTTGTTATTAAACCAAACTAGTTTGGTGGAGTCGAACATATCTTTTAACAATATATTATTTTTAAGTTCTAGATTTTTGGTCAGTTGTGTGCGTGCCCTTAACCGGTGACTTAAAGATTTGTGACAGTTTATTATCGATAGGTTTCCCTTTTTTCCCAACCTAGAAAACCCTTAAAGTTGAAGCAAAAAGAGAACCTTTTAGAACAAAATCAAGATTGATAATGTCAAATAATGATCAATAATTGGTAAAAAAATGAATTAGGCTTAACTTGTTCAGAGAGGAATGTTGCATCTTTTGAACTACCTTCAAGGGAGAATGTTTGTTGTGCTTCTAAGGGTGATCACAGTCCGGTTCGGTCTATTTTGGCAAAAAAAAATTGGACTGAACCGCTAGTTACTGTTTTCTGAAATGACAAACAAAACTGGCCGGGCTGGGTAGGACGCCCTGACCGGCTGGTTTTAGCGGTTTTGATGGCTTGGTTTGGCAGTTTAAACCAATTTTTTAATTTTTGACCCCAAGTTCGTTAATTTGTAACACCAATGAAATATTGTAATATTGGGTACTCTTGATTTTTAGTGATCATGAATTTTTTTACAGTAACATCTTTACACATGCATGCTCAGTTGCTCACTTTCCCCGAAACAAAAAATAAAATCAATGAACATTCAATAAAGAAAAACTGTCAAACTAATCACTAATTATGTACCAGATCATTGAAGATGAAGTTAAGGCAGATGAATTGTGTACAAGGAGAGAATACGCAAGATGGTTGGTTCTAGTTAACTCCAGGCTTGAAAGGTAGCATTCATTCCGCTTAGTTATTATTTTTTATAAGATAGATGGCAGATGTATTTCACTAAGAATTTTCGGGGTTTCAGAAATCCAAGGCATAGGATACTTCCATCTGTAGCACTTGCTGGATCTACCGTTAACGCTTTTAACGACATCAGTGCTGAAGATCCCGATTTTGAGTACATTCAAGGTAAGATTGATATTATACGATATATGTAGCAAAACGGGTGGATTGGGTGAGGGGCCAAGAAGGGCTGGGTTGGGTTGACAGAATACATCTATGATCTATCCAAAAATTTACATTTTTATTGAATAATTAATTTATCAAGTATTATTACAAAACATAAATTGTTTCAAAAATGACATACTATTAAATAAATAATTTAGGAGCTTTTAGGCATTGAAAATACCACTTTTCAACCCATGACGTTTCACCTGTTTTTTTTATCTATTTATTCATTTTGCCATTCGACCTGCTAGAATTATAACATGGCCTGAATCGACCCGTTCATAAGTAAATGGGATTAATCTGCCACATTTATTATACGCCTTTTTTCCTATGGAATATTAAAAATGTTCATTTGATTTTGTGCTGAATATATCTTTATATACCCTTTTTTAAACATTAGCCCTGGCTGAGGCTGGTGTTGTTTTGAGCAAGCTCTCTGGTGAAAACTTAACTTCTGATCTGGATATTATAAAGAGTTCCGGAGGTGTAAATTTTTTTCCTGAGAGGTATACGTTAAACGCACCACATATTAAATTTGTAGTGTAGTATTTTAGAAGCACGTTAATGTATTCGGTTTTTAGATTGATTTCACGTGAAGATCTTATTGGTTGGAGAGCCAAGTTAGAGTATCAAGTCATGCCAGGACTAAATGAAGAGGTAGGATTAAATTTTTATAATTCATTCAGATCTTATGTTTTTTCCCTTTATTTATAATCATTATTAGAGGTCACAAAATGGGTGTGCTTGGATGTTAGAGATTTGATTTTTTCCCAAATACCCATACTCGTACCGATGTTAGATATTCGGTACGTGTATCGGTATCCAGGTTTATTGATTTTGGTATTCGGTACGGGTATAAAATGGTACTAGTACCGAATTTTATATAGGATTTCAAATGTATTTTTTTTAATATTATGCTTTATTTCGTATTATGGTATTTATGGTACTTGTATTCATTTTACCTGTTTGGTATCTGTATCGTATTGGTACCTGTATCAGTTTTACCTATTTGGTACCCGTTGGTATTGGTACTCGTACCGATTTTACCTATTTGGTACCCGTACGAGTGCTCAAAAATCAAAAATAAAAATAAAGTGTTACCAAAACGGGTACCGTACCGAAATACTGGTATCAATACCCGTACCGTACCATAATATTCGGTACGATATTCGGTACCCAGTTTTGTTCAAATCCGGTATAGTATTTTCGGTATCCGTACGGGTACAGGTACAGGTAATGTACCAATCCCATCTCTACTGGATACCAGGTTAAAAAGGCTAATCTTTTGGTTCATGTCAACTCGATTCAGGTTGGGTTGACTTGAAACATTTTCTTCAAAATTTTCATTTTTGTGATGAATATCTTCCATGTTAAATATTTTTGCAAAACTTGTAATAAATAATTATTTTTTTAAAAGAAAGGGAAATTGGCATATAATAATCCCACCTAAACCTTATTGGCAATTAATAATCCCACCTCAGAATATTCCCTACACCAGTCCCACCTTTCACCTATTTTTCCTACAATGGTCCCCCGTTAAAAAAACATAACGGAGTTAAGTTTTTTTCCAAATTACAAACAGATTTTTAGGGCTTTTGATTAGAATGACGATACTAGTCCATTGATGTAAAACTTGCCTCGAAACGGTGCTCCAAACGATGAAAACGGCGCTTCAATTCAGGTGTTTAAATTTCCAATTAACCAAAATCAAGTCACTTGGAGCACCATTTCGAAGTAAGTTTTACATCAATGGACTCGTATCATCGTTCTGATCAAAAACCCTAAAAAATCTGTTTGTAATTTGGGAAAAAGCCTAACTCCGTTAAGTTTTTTTAACGGGGGACCATTGTAGGAAAAATAGGTGAAAGGTGGGACTTGTGGGGGGAATGTTTTGAGGTGGGATTATTAATGGCCAATAAGGTCTAGGTGAGATTATTACAAGCCAATTCCCCTAAAAGAATTCAGTGTATGAGGTTTTATGCATTAAAAATACACTTCTGAAGTTCTCAGACAGGTTTTCTTTTAAGCTAGTAATTTTGTATTTTATCTGTTTGATCTGTCAGAGATAAAACATAACTCAAAATTTCAAATCAACCCATTCATAAGTAACAAGTTGAAACAAAAATGACATATACTGACATTTTTACAGTCCAGATACTAAGGAACAAAATCGGCTTCCTGGATGCAAGGGAGCTGAAACCAGATGTCTTGGCGGTGCTTTTTCGGGACACGCTAACTAACGAAAAAAGCATAATGAGAAAAGTTTTCGGTCATATTCCATTCCATCTCACTCTTCTTTACATAGCTCACACACCCATGTGCTATTTAGTAATTTAACATATTCGTCTGTATATATCAGGTCAGATCAAGCGGTTTCAGCCTGCGAAACCGTGCACCAAAGCCCAAGCTGCAGTGGCACTCACAAGCGGAAGAGTAACGAACTCAATTCGTCACGAGTTCGCAAAGCGTGAAGCTGAGAATACGTCACGCAAGATCGCAATGAAAGAGATTAAATCCGCGATTCTTGAGAGAGGTGAGATACAGCGGTTTTGGGAGAAAAAGATAGCGGATGAAAGAAGACGGTATCTGGAGGTCGAAGTGGCTTATCTGGAAGTGTTAAACGATTTGGAAAATGAAAAGAATAATCAGGATAATGTTGCTAGTAATTATTTGAAGGAGGTTGCAGCGTTAGAGTGTCAAAAACAGCTACTTTGTAGCTTGAAGGAAGAAGTAGATGAAATGAACGAGAGGATCGGGTCTGAACGAGCTGGTTATGTTGATGAGGAACGTAAAGTCCGTAGTACTGTTCGTGAATTAGAAGTTAAATATGAAAAGATTCTTGATTCAAAGTCGATACTTGAGGCTGAATTAGAAGCCCTTCGTATACTCAGGTACACATGGGCAACTTTTTGACACACCTCTGCCTTTCATGCGTTTAAAACTAAGTAAAGGTAAAAGTTTGTTTTTCCTAAGTGTGGAAAACAGGCAGTTTGTTTGGAGTAAAACGGGTCTGACCCAAATAAACGGGTCGTGTGGAACAGGTAAAAAAAGTTTTCTAAATTGGAAACAGGTCTCACAAAGTGCATTTTTGGTGCATAAAAACTCCTAAATCATTTTATTATAAGAACTTGACACATTAGTTAATATTGTCCGTTTGGCGTGCTCACCCAACAAACTCCTTTTGCAGATCTTGGATAGAAGACGAAGCAAAAAAAGGTCAAGCTCGGACAAAGGTTCTTGAAGAAGTAGGTCGAAGGTGGAAATGGGGTGGTAGTAGTTCTTGAGCCGGTTTTTGTGAAGCTAAATTGTTCGATTGATTCGTGATTGATACATAAAAGAGACATGATATTTTGATTTGTAGTTGTACAAAATAAAGAGGTTCAAGATGGCGCGTCTACTGGGAAACTGTATTGTAAGATACACTAAAAGAGGGTTTATTGTGGTGGTGATCGAGCGGGTGTTGGTGGTGCAGTGGCGGTTTCCAACATTATTTTCATGTAACTGTTGTGGTATTATGTTTGTTCTGTTAAAGGTAAGGGTATAGACGCGACAAGTGAGCCATGAATCGATGAACTGAGCCAACTTGATTGTTTGTCAACTTGGTTAACATATATGAGGCAAGCAAGCTAGTTTATATGAACAAACTGATGTAACTTGCATTTCTAAATCAGCAAACTTTTTTCATGTAAGGATTTATGTTGGTTTATTTATGATTTTAGTATGAACCAACTTAAACATTGAGCTCATTTTAGAAATGCGAATTGAAATTAATCTTATTAAAATTTTTGGTTCGGCTTATTAAATATGAAATAAAATTGAAATTCATTTATTTAAATAGCAATCTCTACGAAGGGGCATAATCATTATAGATCATACTTAGGGGCTGTTTGTTTGCCTATGAAGCTTTTAATGATTCAGATCTCTAGGTTCAACACTTAATGGTTCAGACTGTTTGTTTCACGAGCAGATGTCTGAATTGTTCAGACATTTGCCTCTGAATGGTTAAGCATTATACAGAGTCCGAATGGTTAAGGCCTCTAATCTGAATTGGTCAGACATTTGCCTTTGAACGGTTAAGCATTATATAGACTCTTAATGGTTTAGACCTCTTACTGGTTCAACACTTAATGGTTCATATCTCTTACTGGTTCAACAACCATTTAGATGTTGCCAAACAGCCCCTTAGACTTGATTTATATTTCGTTTCGCTTCTACTATTCTCCAATTCGTTTATAATTCATCAATGTGAGATAAATCGAGTTGAAATCAAGTATAAATTTATGATCATTATGCAATCGATATTGCTTTTGTGAACTAGGAATGGCAACCGGGTGGGTTTAAGACAGGTTTAAATAATCCCAACCACATAACCGATGGTAAAACGATGTTCTATACTCGACCCAATACTCGTTGGGAGATGTCTGGTAATTACGCGATTTTTTAACCATTCTATTTTATCAATAAATATTCATTAATCATCTTCATATTGTATACATCATACTCTCAAAAACGAATATAAATTTCATAGATATATGAACATAAAAAATACATGTTCATTTCCACTTGATATTACGCCGGTTCGATTCTCACTTGAGCTATTTTCAAGAGACATCTGGGTGAAGGGACGAATAGAGGCTTTAATCCCGGGTTCGAACATGACGGGGGTGAGGGTTTACGGATTCCAACCAAGGAGTCGACCTTGGACATAGCCCCGAGTAAGGTGAGTTTACACATGAGATTCTTTGCCGTTCAATTTTTTTTAAATTTAATAACATAGTATTATAATTATTCTTAATAAATTATATATATATATATATATATATATATATATAGGGTAGGGATCCTAAGAGAAGTCCACCCTATTTGAGAAACTTGAGAAGCAATCTGGACCACACATTTTACCTAAAAAAAATACAAAAAAAAAGGTGAAAAAAATGCAAATTTTTTTTTTTTTTTTTTTTGAAAAGTCGCTGCTTTTTCTTTAAGTATAATTTTTTTTTAATTTTTTTTTTGGATTTATACACATGTGTATATTGTTAATCTTTTAACTATACATATATGTATATTGTCAATTATACATATATGTATATACATGTTTAAAATTGAAAAAATGTGTATATTGTTAATCTTAAACCATAAACACTAAAGCTAAACCCTAAACTCTAAACCTTAATGCTAAACCCTAAACTCTAAACCCTAAAGCTAAACCCTAATTCTAAACCCTAAAGCTAAACCCTAATGCTAAACCCAAAAGCTAAAACTAAACACTAAAGCTAAACCCTTAATGCTAAACCATAATACAAACCCTAAAGATAAAGCTAAACCCAAAAGTTAAAGCTAAACCCAAAAGCTAAACCCTAATGCTAAACCTAAAAGCTAAACCCTAATGTTAAACCCTAAATACTATTGCTAAACCCTAATACTAAACCCTAATGTTAAACCCTAAAGCTAAACCCTAAACCATAAAGCTAAACCCTAAACCATAATGCTAAACTCTAAATACTAATGCTAAACCCTAAATAACACTTATTTTTCAATTTTAAACATGTATATACATATATGTATAGTTAAAAGATTAACAATATACACATGTGTATAAATCCAAAAATTTTTTTTTTTAATTCTTAAAGAAAATGCAGCGATTTTTCAAAAAAGAAAAAAAAATTGCCATTTTTCACATTTTTTTTGCATTTTTTTGCTTAGGGAAAATGTGTGGTCCAGAATGCTTCTCAAGTTTCTCATTTAGCCTACTACTTCTCACATGATCCTTATCCTATATATATATATATATATATATATATATATATATATATATATATATATAGGGTAAGGTTCATGCGAGAACCGCGAGAACCAATGTGAACACAACCTAAAATAGCTAAAAAAACCTAACCCCCCCCCCCCCCCAAGCTAAAATGCTATAAACTAAACCCCCAAAAAACCTAAAAAAAAAAAAATTTTAATATTTTTTTTATGTTAAAATCACTACTTTTAGTAGCCAAAAAAAAATTTTCAAATTTTTTTTTGGCTACTAAAAGTAGCGATTTTAACATAAAAAATACTATTTTTTTTTTTTTTTTGTGTGTGTTTTTAGCTATTTTTAGGCATTTTTTGTTGTGTTCACATTGGTTCTCGCGGTTCTCGCAATAAGGGGTGGTTCCTAATGGATCTTTGTCCTATATATATATATATATATAAGTAGATTTTATATTGATTACTTTTAAATTATATATACATTAGATTTTTATTTAATTTAGTATTTCTAATAATTTGTGTTTTATAACTTTTCTTAAAAGTTGAATACGCAACCATGTTTACTTTATTTTTTGTTTTATCAACATTCCAATATAATATTTGATTGAAAACGAAGTCGTTTTCAAAATATAGTATTATTTTGGTACTGTATGGTATACAAGCGTTGGAACCAAACTGGTACCATGACAAACCCAACCATTTCCTTCTAAACAGAATCGGTATCGATATTATCGAAACCTATATTTGTTTTTATAGGTTTTCTATCGATTTAAAATATACATGGACATCCTTTTAAGCATATTAAGACTGTAATTTCAGTGTGTTCTCTTTCAATTAATATAACGAGTGTCAGTATCGTAATGAAACGAACCGATACCAAACGAATCCCCATAACGTATCACGAGAAATCCACTAGCTTCCCTATTAATTTGATGATTTCATTCTCTAGTTACACTTATGTAATATTTTGAAAGTTAAAATGCCAACACTCTGTCTACTCAACACTTTCTCTTTACATTTTCTTTTGCAGAAAAAGAAAATAATAAAGTGGTTTAAAAATCAATTCCCGCCATTAACAAAATGCCTCTCACAGAAACTGCATTTTACACTTCAAAAGGCAAGCTCAAATTGATGCTTTCATCTTCCGAACGATCAATCTGTTGGTTCACATCCATATGGCAAACAGGTAATTCTGAATCCCCACCACTATCTGCTTGTAGATTTCTTTGATTGTTCAATTGCTATATCTGAAATTAGGGTTTAATTCTGAATAATAGTGCTTTTTTTTTTTTTTAAGCTTAATTGGACGGTAATTGACCTAGAAGGTATATGCATTTAAGTGAACACATTTGTTTGTACCTTATGCATTTGAACTAGAATAGTGAGTTTAATAGAGAAAATGCTGCTGGTTATACAAGGAAAAGAATAATTAAATGTAGTGTCCACAAGTTGCTACCGGTCAATTGTGGAAAATAGGGTGTTAACTGACTCCTGTTTTTGGGCAGTGGCGAAGCTTGAGATTTCCGACAGGGGGTCGAAAACGTATATACCCAAAAATTTCTATACGAAAACCACGTATATTACACTACTGAGCGAAAAGTTCGGGGGGTCCCCCGCCAATGTTTGTGGGTTGGCGCGTATGAATATGAACATGACACACATATTTGCGGGTTGACACAGCCTGCTTAACTTGGAAAAGATTATTTTGTTTTTTTTTGGCATATTAATACTTGAAAGCTAATAAATTTAAAACAAATGTATATTAAACATTACATTTAAACTATAAAACTTTATGCCTATTTTTCTTTTTCTTTTTTTATATATTTTTACAAAACAAATGTCTATATCGTTTAACTTTCAGTAGTTGAAGGCTAAAGGTGCACTTAAGGCACAAAGGGTGAGCTTGCCACCTAGGTGCAAGGTGCTTTAAAATAAGGCGCACGTCCAGTCCAGGCCATTTTTAATTGTTTTAGATTTGTATTCGGTTGGTTTAGGTTGGTTCAGAGCGTTTGATAATACTTTTGGCTGGTTCAAACATGTTTTATGGTCGGTTCAATGCGTCTTGGCATGCTCAAGGCAGTTTTGCTGCAATGCCTCGCCTTTGGTGTCTTTAATTAAATAGATTTAAGTTACAATATAAAAGGTAAAATAGGTCAACCCGTGGATGCATCAGGTTGACCCGAACCGACATGTTTAGCTAAAGTGATCACAACTTTTATCCGGAACTGACCAAAACCCGTTAGACCAAAACCCAAACCTGTATTTCATGTTAGAATTATGTTGTAGATAATTTATGATAATCACATGTTCAGAGGACACATTCTCTTTTTGTAATAATCGACCTGGTAAATAAAAAAAATATAAAACTGACATTTATGTAAGTTGGTAGAGAATTTGTGATTGCTTTTTTCCTTAGACTCATCCTCAAATGATAAGAGCACCAAAGAATGTAAGGCTTTCCCATAACCAGATCAGAAAAATTCTTGTCTTTATGCAATCACAATGAGCCCATACAATGGTGGTCCAGGATCCAGGCTCTTGGCACCTACCTGAAGTATACTTTATTGAAAAATTTCCCCACTAAATATAAAAAAAAAAACTAGTTTACTCTTATTTTCATCATCCAAGTGACAAGTAAATCAAAGTTGAAGTGATTAACGATACAGTGTCGTTTGGTTAAGATAATTTTTTGGTTTTTTGACACTTTCTAAGACTATTTTCTGTTTTTTTTTAAACTATTTCTAATGGTTAAGATGAGATTGTGTTCCTCAACTTTTTTCAGCCCTGTTAGTAAGGGGTGTTTGTAAGTATTTGATAATTATTTAAATACTTTTATAAATTGTTTGTGAAAATAAATATTGTATATTTTTAGGAGGGAGAGAGCAACTTTCATCAACTATATTGGTTTTAAAAAACGCAAGGCGCTCCATGGCGCTTAGGTTCTAGAAGCGGATGCATGAGACAAAGGCACTAGCCTCGTATAAACAGTGTTGTAACAGTCGGGATTAGTCGGCGACTAGTCGACGAATAATGGCTAGTCAGCCGTTCACGGGGAATTTTCGTTAATCGGTACTCGGCCCTAATCGGCGTTTTTGGCCAAAACCTGTAAATTCCGCCTAGTTTCCAACCAAACCATGTGGATCCTGTCTACTTAAAATATTTACCTATAAATTGTGTGTGTGTATACACACAAAAATTGAGAAATACATATAAAAATCCCAATCTGATTAATGGCTAGTCGGTTCCCCACCGACAAACTTGCTCCTAGCGATTTTTAGAACCATGTGAGGCACTCAATTAATAAAATACATATAAATTAGTTCTAGATAACAATTTATATTTTATTAATCTATAAACACCTAAAAATAAATAAGATGACAAATGTATAATATGTCAATGTGAATTAGCAGAAATACCCAAATGGGCCAATATGTGGCCATAATGGTTTGTTGCTATAGTCACGGATAAGATTTTGTTTTACTCTCTTTTACGATTAACATGCCATATGCATCAATCCATTAAAGCAAGAACAATCTCTACCTTTCCTTCCTTAACTTATCTTTGTCATCCACCCCTATACTTTTCCATAAACCCAACCAATAAAAGGAACCATTTTTTGCACTTGTCTTAGAAAGTGGGCCCACTTCCTCATTTTAGTCCTCAATGTTCAATATCACCAACCTAAGTAATATAATCATCCTGATCATAATTGTTAGCGAGCAGAGCACTATAGCGAATAGTGTAGCGAAGCGCTCATGCATCGCTATCTTATTTTGGTGTTTCATTCCACAGCCATTAAATAGTGGGATTTTAGGTTTTTTTGTTTTAATAAAATCAACGATTAAATATACGTACACAATAGCTAGATTTTAGCTTCTTTTTTTTTTTTTTTTCTGTTTGTTAAATGTACGTATAAAAACACTGTATTTGGATAAAGTATACATATAAAATATTTCGAAAATTTTCTTCTAGTGTATCACTAAACATATAATAGTGTCGACTATTTCATCGTTATCGCTACGTAGCGTGTAGGTTGCTCGTCGCTACCGACCGCTATTCACTATTAACAGCTATGATCTTTATTCAGAAAGGGCCCTTTCTACCTTCACTTAAGACAAAAATAAATAAATAATAAAGATTCGTGTTTGATTCAACAGTTATTTATGGTGGGTTGGTTTAAAACTTAATCAAGATAACAAGACACAAGGTACATGAGTTGTAGAATTTGTGTGGACACAAGCCATATAGTTAGCTGGGATATGGACCCTTCACCCGTGGTCCCGTATTAATTGTTACCCCATAAAAGCAAAGACAATTGTCATCATCAATTAAGCTCTTAACCAACTTCCAGAACTATATATTAGCTAAAACACACCAGGTCTTAATTTTACAAACTTACACACCAGGTCTGAATTTTACAAACTTACAGTCATTCAAGTCGCTTTCGCCTTGTAAACACGTCGATGCTAAACATCATATTAACAAAAACAGACCCACCCAGGACCCATTTTATACCCGGTTTGTATAATTGTATAGAATGTCAATCCTTTGGAAACTGAACATGACCACTAGATATATGTGGTTGGTCTAGCTTATAATAGTTACTACTGTGATGAGATTCTACTTGTCAGAAATTTCTATAATTCTTTTGTGTTGATTTTTGCTCCTGAAGTAGAATTCTTCTAGTTTTAAATCTTCTGCAGATACGAGTAGTTCTGTGTTACTCGTGTTTCGTCTGTGCTGCATAGATGCTTTGAATGGTTAATGATAGTGTCTTGGGATGCTGGTTGAAAGAGGTTCCAGTTTTCGGTGGAAATATTATAGCTTTGTATCCACAATATCCACATGATTGTCAGGGTAGGCTTTCTGGTTGCTGCTTCAATTGCAGCGTATGCCGTTAAGCAGGTTAACGTTAAACGTCCTCCGTCAACTCCTGTAAAAAAATCTGCAGGTTGTTCTTGCTCTTTTAGATAGCAAATAATAATATTTTGTTTCGAATTTTTTATTTGTTTACTTTTTGTATAAATACTGATGTTTCAGGAAAGGATGCGGAGGAAGAGGAAAAAGAAGAGGTCAAATTGATTAGCGGTTTGATCAATGTGCAGCCAAACAGTCCTGATTTTGAAGATGACATCTTACCAGAGTTTGCAGACCTTTTATCGGGTGAAATCGATATTCCATACGATAAAGACCGCGTTTACGAAGCCGAGATGGCTAACAGCGAAAACGAGCTGGAACGGTTACGAAACCTGGTCAAAGAATTCGAGGAAAGGGAAGTCAAACTCGAAGGCGAATTACTTGAATACTACGGACTAAAAGAACAAGAATCCGATGTTGTTGAATTACAACGACAAGTAAAGATTAAAACCGTGGAAATCGATATGTTGAACAAGACGATCAGCACGTTACAAACCGAGAGGAAGAAACTGCAAGAAGAAGTTCTTCAAGCCGCTTCGTACAAGAAGGAATTGAATTCCGCGAGGAATAAAATTAAGGAGCTTCAGAGACAGTTTCAACTTGAAGCGAATCAAACGAAAGGGCAGCTGTTGTTGTTAAAGCAACAAGTTGGAATTCTTCAAACGAAAGAAAAAGATGCAGTCAGAAAAGATATTGATATTGATAAAAAGTTAAAAACTTTAAAGGAGTTAGAAGTGGATGTTGTGGAACTTAAGCGGAAGAACCGAGAGCTTCAGCATGAGAAGAGAGAGTTAGTTATTAAGCTCGATGCAGCTGAGGCTAGAATCGCGACATTATCCAGTACTACCGAGGTAACTCTTCGTTATACGATAAGTTGATCTTTAATTCATTAACTCGTTGATGTTTTTGATCATCGTAATGTGTTTTTTTCACGGTGTTACAGACGGAAATGGTGGCGAATGTTAGAGAAGAGGTGAATAAGTTAAAGCACACAAATGAAGATCTCTTAAAGCAAGTAGAGGGACTCCAGATGAACCGTTTTAGTGAAGTCGAGGAGCTTGTTTACCTTCGTTGGGTCAACGCGTGTCTACGGTTCGAGCTTCGAAACTACGAGACACCAGCTGGGAAAACATCTGCTCGTGACTTGAACAAAAACCTGAGCCCAAGATCCCAAGAAAAAGCTAAACAGTTGATGTTAGAGTACGCGGGTTCTGAACGTGGACAAGGTGGGGACACTGACCTCGACAGCAACTTTTCTCTACCGTCGTCTCCCGGAAGTGAGGATTTCGACACTGCTTCGATCGATAGTTCCATGAGTCGGTATAGTAGTCTTAGTAAAAAACCAAGTTTGATTCAGAAACTTAAGAAATGGGGTAAAGGCAAAGACGATTCTCAATCTAGTGCGCTTTCTTCACCTTCAAGATCTTTTTCAGGCGGGTCCCCACTGCCTAGCTCTAGCCAGAAACCGAGAGGCCCTTTAGAAGCTCTTATGTTGAGAAATGCTGGTGAGTCTGTAGCGATCACAACGTTCGGAGAGGGTGATCAAGAATCCCCTAATTCTCCTTCTGATCCGAACAATGTCGCATCATCATTCCAGTTAATGTCTAGATCAGTTGAAGGCGTTTTAGACGAAAAGTACCCTGCGTATAAAGACCGTCATAAGCTCGCTTTAGAACGTGAAAAGAAAATCAAGGAAAAAGCCAATCAAGCTAGAGCAATTCGGTTTGGTGATACGTCAGGTTACAAACCACCAAGCAACAGTAAGACAGCTAGTTTACCGCCAAAACTCGCTCAAGTTAAGGAACGAGTAACACTAACTCCTGACGCTTCCGCCAATCAGTCTACTGACGGAAGTGCACTTGGTTCTTCAACGGTTAGTAAGATGCAATATGCAGACATTGAAAAGAGACCACCTAGGACCGCACGTCCTCCGCCCAAACGGACAGGTGGGGCTCCTGCTGCCACCGCTAATCCGGTGGTGTCTGGAGGTGGGCCTCCTCCTCCACCTCCCCCACCAGGGGCTCCACCGCCACCTGGTGGGCCGCCACCACCACCCCCTCCGCCAGGAAGCCTTGGCAGAGGAGCTGGCGGTGGTGACAAAGTTCACCGCGCTCCAGAACTGGTTGAGTTCTACCAGAGCTTGATGAAACGTGAAGCGAAGAAGGATACATCTGTTATATCAACTATTGCGTCTAACACGGCAGATGCAAGGAGTAACATGATTGGGGAGATTGAGAACCGATCGACTTTCCTGTTGGCTGTATGTTTCAAGATTCTGAACTTTAATCTAGTTTGATTTGATATAATATTGTGCTAAATAAAGTTTTGTGTTTTTTCAGGTAAAAGCTGATGTGGAAACTCAAGGTGATTTTGTCGAGTCACTTGCTTCGGAAGTCCGTGCTGCTTCGTTTACAGACATAGAAGATCTGCTGGCCTTTGTAAACTGGCTAGATGAAGAACTTTCCTTCTTGGTATGCCTTACATAATTTGTTTAATATAAATCGTTTTTAAGTTGCATTTTACAAAAATAATAAAGAAACAAAGATTGAGTTATGTTGTGATGTTTGGAAAGGTTGATGAGAGGGCAGTACTGAAGCACTTTGACTGGCCAGAAGGGAAAGCAGATGCACTGAGAGAAGCAGCCTTTGAATATCAAGATCTAATGAAACTTGAATCACAAGTAACTAACTTTGTTGATGATCCCAATCTCTCTTGTGAAGCTGCTTTGAAGAAGATGTACAGGTTGCTTGAAAAGTATGTATCAAACACTCTAATTCTCAAATCATTTTATTAATCATTAGGGTGTTCATGGTCAGGTTTGACGGTTTTTAGGTCAAACAGTGAGCCAAACCATTAGTAATGGTTTTTGACCATTGTAAATCAAAACAAAGTTCTTGAAAAATTAATTCCAAACCAAGCTGTTATTGATGGTTTGGCTTCGATTTGGTTACACCTTTTGGGCTTATTGGGCCTTTGTAATAAAAATAACATAAAACATCATTAAAGTAAAGAAGTGACAATGTTCCGGAACATAAACTTAAAAAGACCAACTCTTTGTATTGTATTCTTAAGCAAAGCCCAATCATGTGTATATAGTCCAACATGAAATGACTAAATGCCCAAGTAAAATATAGATACATAGCGCAAAATCTAACGGTACTGACCGATTATGAGTATAAACTATAAACCAAACTGTTCAATATGGTTTGAAAATTCCTAAACTGATCGACGGCAAAACCAAACCGATGGTCTGGTTATTTTTCAGGGTGGAGAACAGCGTTTATGCATTACTACGAACAAGGGACATGGCTATGTCTAGATACAAAGAATTTGGCATCCCAGTCAACTGGTTGCAAGATTCAGGTGTCGTAGGCAAGGTACAGTTATCTTAAGTTATAGTATCTTATTTTGTCACGCATTCAAAATGTAACAAACTATAAAAATAGTAACAAACTTTTATTTGCAGATCAAGCTGGCGTCTGTACAATTGGCTAGGAAGTACATGAAGCGCGTTGCATCAGAACTTGATGCATTGGATGGACCCGAGAAAGAACCAAACAGAGAGTTTTTGGTGCTTCAGGGCGTGCGTTTTGCTTTTCGTGTTCATCAGGTAATATTTACTTTCAGGAATGGCAAAACTGACCTGCGGGTTGGGCAGGTTTTAAGCTGGGTTCAGCTCAAAACATGTTGGTATTGATCAATATGGGTTACGCTGACCCACAAACACTTTTTGTAACTGCTTTAGTTAAATATTATAAATAATTAAGTTTTATAAATGTATTGAAAACTTAAGGTTTTAAAATAAAATGATTTTGTGGTTCTATACATTTTGAAAACACTAGGGATGACTTTAACCTCTTTGACCTCCTAAAGGAGAAGTATAACCCAAATTGACCCTTTTTTCCATAAATAACGATTTCCACTTATGGCATATGTGCGTTGATGAACCTTCAAGTATGGTATTTTTGTCAATAAGGGTGTCGATTTTTGACACGACCCAAAACACGACTTGAAAATTATCATGTTTTGAGTTGTCATATCTAACTAGTTTAATAAATGGGTTGTGTTTGGGTTGACCTGCTAAAATAAAGGGTCGTTTTTGGGTTGACCTGTTTAACCTGTATAGTTAACAAGTCGACCCGAAAACCTGTTTATGATCTGTTTAACTCACTATTACAACCCATCAACGCTTTTACAACTTGATTACTATGTCAACCCGTTTAAATAAATGATGAAACTACCCCTGAAGCCATGGTTTTTGTTTACAGTTTGCAGGAGGATTTGACGCAGAGAGCATGAAGGCATTTGAAGAACTACGAAACCGAATGAATAAACAATCAAATGACGAAAATCCCCCTGAAGCATGAGCGTTACATTATTTTTCATCTTTTTTTCATGATGATATATTCAATATTATAGTTTGTTTATAATTATTGTCTCTATGCAAAACCATATTCTTTATATCTTATAAAACCACATGATCAAATTCAGATAACAACAAAATACGTGGACGAGTTATACCTTTGTTTATACAAACTAAATGAAACTCTTAGTGACTTAAATCACTAAGAGTGATTAGAAGCAAAGTAAATGTTTAAATTCAGATCCGTTTTCGACATGGTGTGTTGAGTAACTATGGTAAAGGTGATTAGAAGCAATTTCAATAATCGAAGTAAAAAACTAGTAGGAGTTGAAGACATTTGACCAACACACATTTGACCCCTTTGAGTCTAGTTAAAGTAGAAGTTTAAGACACAGATGAGACCCTTTGAATCTAGTTAATCTAGCCAATGCATTTATCTTATGATAATTGATGAGTTATGGGATAGACTAGGGGTGGTTCAATGTGTTCTTAGGGATGTGTAGTGAACCCGAGCCGAGGCCAAAGCCAAGACCCTAGGATCTGATTCGTTCAAGTGTTGGCCGACTTCCGTTAACATAACCGATTTTGCTATGGTATATTCCTCAGTTACTAGCTAACATATTTTGCTATGGTACATTCCTTAATTACCATCGAACATATATAGCTAAGTTATAAGGAGTTATTGGAATTTGGAAATGTGGGTTTGTTTCTTGGGCCGTTTGTGGTAGGCATACTTAGTATTGGGCCGACTTTTATAGCTAATTTGTATAGGGTCCACAATCGTAGGCATTGGGACAGGCTTTCAAAAGCCCAATTGTTAGGACTCAGGAATGTTTGGTGCCTTAGATTTTGTATACTTTTTATTTTTTATAAATAAAAGTTTGTCTGAGTTCCGTCCCCCACCTAGTGGTGCACAAAAAACCCGGACCCGAAAAAAAACCCGGAACCGGGTATTATAAAACCCGGGTTTTTTATACCCCAACCCGAACCCGACCCTACCCGTAGGGTAGGGACCGGGTATGCATATTTGATCTAAAACCTATAACCGGTTTTTTTATACCCGGTTTATACCCGAAACCCGGTTTTATAAATACCCGAACCCGAACCCGGAACCGGGTTTTATAAATACCCGGAACCGGTTTTAAAAAAAAACCCGATTTCGATGTAATCTTGTTTAATTATGTATGCATTAAGACTTCTAGTTCTTATGATTTAACAAAATTATGTATGCACTTTGATGTAATCTTGTTTAATTATTAGGTTTCTAATGATATTTGCCACCGCTACTTAATTATTTAGTATATTTCATTACAAGTGAAAACAAATATGCCAATATATGTTGGCCATTCTATTTTCTTTGTTTGTTTAATATCATTATTAGTTTTTGTATTTAATAAATTGTGCCTCTGTTTATAAAGTTCAAGAATAACCACATGAGGAACTATAAATTGTGCATCTGTTTATAAATTGTGCCTCTGTTTATCAATAGATTTGATGTCTATGTGTGAGAGTTATGTTTGATACATTTTATAAGCATAGTTCCGGTCGGGTTTTTTTAATACCCGGTGCGGGTTTTTTCCCAACCCGATGCATACCCGAACCCTACCCGATGAATACCCGAACCCGGAAATAGGGTATTATAATACCCGGGTTTTATAAAACCCGACCCGAACCCTACCCGAACCCGGGTATATAGGGTATACATTTTTGGTAGAGAACCCGGACCCGGACCCGATCCGGTTTTTAAAAAAACCCGATTTTGTAAAACCCGATCCTACCCGAACCCGATCCTACCCGAAACCCGGTTTTTAAAAAAACCCGATTTGTGCACCACTACCCCCACCCCCTCACCAATATATACTCCAATATTAATATATTATATGCTAGGTTAGAACCCGTGTATTACACGGGTTGAATAAATATAATTTTATATACTAAGTAATAAAATAGTTACATCTTTTAAAAACTCGTGTATTGCACGATTTGAATAAACACATGTCTTACACGAATAATGTAATCCGTTAGAACATTTAGTCATCAAGATGTGTTTTCTAACAAAAGGAACTTTGAGGTACTATTTACTTATTGTAACATCTCACTTTATTTTTTATTAGGTTAGAGAGTTGCGTATTACATGGTTTATAACATTTTACTTTGTTTCTTTATTTATTATTAGGTTAGAAACTTACGTATTACCTGATGTTGGATAATCAACATAAAAAAAAGAAAAGAAATATTTTAGTAAAAAATATTAAATATACAAGAGATAAGCTGGATATTATGATTTAATATTATTATTATTTCATTGGAGTGTAAAACAGGATAATGAGATCCTTTATTAGAAATAGGATTCTAAATATACCATGTATAAAAATATATATATTCTACATGTATTGAATAAATCCTTTTAACGATACAGTTGATTAAAATAAATATTTTTATTTTAATATGTGATTATCAGTTATCTTTGTCCTTATCATCAAAATATAAAAACAATTAAAACTACCAATTAAATAAAATCTTTATCTTTATAAATATTTAAAACGCTAATATAGTTTTTTAGATTTTAATAATTAATATATGATTATAATAATTAATATATTATTATCAGTTATCTTTGTCTTTATCATTAAAACTCTTCTAAAATTTTAAATTTAATATTATCAATAATTGACTTTCCATAATAAATATTTAAAAAAATAATTAAGACTGCCTCATAGAACGCCATGTGTCCCTAACATGGTTTCTTTTATTATATGTATAGATTCTAGCCTTGACATCATTAGACTTTTCATGCTATATTTCAGCAAAAGCTACTAGAATTTTATTGGGTAAATTACACTTTTCATCCTTTATGTTTGTACTGGATTGCAACGGATAGCCTTTAACTTCAATAATTACAGTCACAATCCTTTATTTGTAAAACCCATTACACTTTACGTCCTTTGACCCTAACCTGGTTAAAATTTTCAGTTAAATATGTCATGTGATATATACATGAGGGTAGATTGGTAATTTTACTTATTTTATTTATCTAAAATAATATCAAATAATAAAAGAAATCAGAAAATTATACAATACATATGAAAAAGAAATCAGCTTTAAAGAAACTTATACAATATATATGAAAAATATAAACTCTCCCAGCTCTCTCTCTCTCTCTCTCTCTCTCTCTTCAACAAACCCTCACCAGTCACCGCCACTGGTAGCCACCACCGTCGTAATCGACCACCTACTACCACCATCTCTGCAACAACCAGTCTCTCCCACTGACAAGACGCCACCATCGTATTCCCACCCATCTTCATCTCATTCCGATCTGAAAAGCCACCTGCTCTAGATCTGAAAAAAGCCCATCTCCCACTCTCTCTAAAAATTCAAAGAACTGATCTCTCTCTCTCTTAACTCCTTTTTATGCGGCGGACTCGGTGGCTGGAGAAGGAGAAAGAGGCGGCTGAGGCTGTCACACCCCCAAATTCCACCTGCGGAGTACCGTCCGCTTGGGGGCGTGACCGACCAGGATCCAGCCACCAATTACACTGAATAATTGAATTAATAACCAAAGTAATACTTACTAACCATACGATTAGCAAATATCAAGTTCAGAGTTTAAAGTTTTAAGCTCAAATAGTAGTAAGTAGCGGAAGCATAAGTAAAACAGTTTTAAACATGGTTCATAGTTCATGTTTATTTAACACCCAACACAGGGGTAGACGAACACTACACATTCCCCAAGTAGCAGCTCCTCAGTCACTGGTTACCTGCAAAGCATGCAGTAAGGGGTCAACAATAATGCTGAGTGAGTTCACTAGTTGTCCAGTTTTAATTACCAAAAACTTGTTTCACCAGTTAATTTATCCGTTTATACATGCCATGGGGAGCTACCCCAAAAGTTAGCGACTAAACTGTTTTTCCAATACCGAACACTAGGTGACCGTTGCGTATCCGCAGAGTGCCCCGATGTCAATGTTCTATCATCATTGACGGATGCCTGAGTACATTAGTTCACGACCGATCCCATACCTTGGCACGGTGTGAGGTTGGTAAGACCTAAATAGCGCTATCAACTAATAACCCGTTCGCCTGGCCCCGGCGACTAATCGGTATTATGTAGTAGGGACTTTAAGTGATAGAGTTTCGTTTAGTGCCGTTTGTTGCAATCCGTATAAACAGTAATTAACTAAAAGGTTCCCAATAACAAGGGAAGAAAAGTAGGTTGTATCCCTCATAAGGGGATAGTGTTGTTTTTAGTTCTGTTTCCCAAACCACCGGGAATACATGCTTTAGGTTGTGAACTCACCTTGGGTTGCTCGGTAGATTAAATACCCGGTCAATCACGTTGGTCACCACGTCCTAGCATGGTTACCAGATATAGGTCAAGTTGGGGTACAAGTAATCACGTATAGCAAACACGTATAGACACACTTAATCATGCATGCATTCAAACAGTAACAGATATACATGCAGATAGTCCAACAAGCTTTTGGCCCAATAACACTTAGGCAGCCCAGTCGAGACAAGGGCGGTTTCGACTCGAGAACACACAGTTTCGAGTCGCAACCGGAGGTTTTCGACTTGTCATGTCTTGGTTGCGAGTCGCAACCGGTGTTTCGTCTTGTCATGTTTTGGTTTCGAGTCGCAACCAAGGGTTCCGACTCGCAACCTCGGTTTCGGTTCATCATGCTTTGGTCTCGAGTGTGCTGCTTGCGAGTCGCAACCGGGAGATCTCGGAGAATCACGTTTTGGTCTCGAGTCGCAACCAAGGGTTCCGACTCGCAACCACTGTTACGTGCACCTGAATCCTTCTAGAACCTGTCCTACGTACTAGCCAATAGCATTTTGATTTCATGTAATTTTGTACTAACCAATAACATTGCACCAACATGTTTTATTGTCTAAATCATAACAAAATCAGATCAAAACAAGCATATTTGAATATTCATATCACCTTCAAACTTGTTCTTCATATGTTCATCATAATTATGAACTTTCAAGTCCTAAATCTAGCATACACAATCCGAAACAGCATGTTTACACAAGGTTATCCATCAACATTCATCCCTTTATCATGTTTATCAAACCAAAATCAAAACACAATTCAGTCATCAACATCGGTCCTATATCTAGCACATAATCGCCGGTTTACTCATCATATCTATGCACTCATGATAACACATACAAATCAACACATAGCTAACACTCATGATTATCATTTACCTAAACCGATTTGTGTACAACCTTTGACATACAATCTTTGGTTCAAAACAATTATCTATATCATTTAGTCATTCCTAACCAACTAAATCATGCGAATCATACAAAGAGACATGTAAACTAGGCATGCATATCATTCATCAAGTACTCATCACAAAACAAAGCCTTTACAAACCAAGTATCGTGACACCTAGAACATAAAGCACTAACCGGTTCAAGAGTGACACAAAGGTGTTCAAGTAGGTGACGGATTGAAGCCTTCGAGTGATGATTCCGAGCCAATCCACGGGTGCTCTTGTTGCCGGTTGGATCCGAGAAGGAGAGGAGGAGAGGGTGATGTTAGAACCTTAGGGTTTTGGGGTTTTTAGAGAGAGAGAGAGGGAGAGTGTGTGAGATGAGAGAGTGTGAGAATGATGTTGCAAAAATGGTAAAAGTTGTGAGGGTTGGCCGGTTATATATCTCGAGTGGGTTAGGGGTTTCCGGGTGGGCTAAGGTTACGGCCCAACCGGCCCATTGTTACACCGTTTACTCGAGACCGGGTGGTCTCGAGTCATGGTTTCGGTTCACAAGTATCCTTACACACACAATATATATATATATTACATACACGTTATCGACATATAGCACATAGAAATAACAACTTCCATTTAATAATAACATACATATACGCTAAGTGATTACAAGGTGTTTGCTCGGGAAAACCTAGAATGTCACATTATCCCCAAGTTTTAAGAACTTTCGTCCCGAAAGTTAAGGCAGCCACTGACAAGCTAGTGTAAATACGAACGTTTCAACGGGATGTCACATCATCCCCCCGTTAGTTTGGAATTTCGTCCCGAAATTCAGTTGTAGCTTCAGTGCTGGGGGTTTCATTAGGGAACAATTGGGGATACTTGCGCTTCATCTGGTCTTCCCGCTCCCAGGTAAATTCTGGGCCACGGCGTGAGTTCCAACGAACTCGCACGAGGGGTATCTGGCTACGTTTGAGGGTTTTGATTTCACGATCCGTGATCTCAATCGGTTCCTCAGTAAAGTGTAGCCGTTCGTCAATAGTAAGTTCCTTGTAAGGAATGACGTGTGTTTCATCTGACAGGCACTTCTTCAGATTAGACACGTGGAAGACATTGTGCACAACACTCAGTTCTTCAGGCAGATTCAACCTGTAAGCGGCCGTACCGATCTTTTCGGTAACTTCAAAGGGTCCGACATATCTTGGATTAAGCTTGCCCCGTTTTCCAAAACGAACCACACCCTTCCAGGGTGAGACCTTAAGTAGAGCCCGTTCACCAACCTGGAACTCTTGCGGTTTCCTATCTTTATCAGCGTAGTGCTTTTGACGGTCACGAGCTGCCGCCATGCGTTGCCTAATCTGGGCAATCTTTTCTGTGGTGTCGACTACATGTTCCGGGCCTGTGATCTGGCTGTCACCAACCTCCGCCCAGCAGAGAGGCGATCGACATTTACGACCGTACAATGCCTCAAAGGGTGCTGCCTGAATGCTGGTGTGGTAGCTGTTGTTGTAGGAGAATTCCACCAACGGTAGGTGCTTCTCCCAATTCTTGCCAAAATCGATCACACATGCCCTAAGCATGTCTTCGAGGGTTTGGATGGTGCGTTCAGACTGCCCATCCGTTTGCGGGTGATAAGCGGTGCTCATGTCTAAACGTGAGCCAAAAGATTTGTGCATGGCTTGCCACAACTCAGAAGTAAAACGCGCGTCTCGATCAGAAATAATAGAGGTAGGCACTCCGTGCTTCGAGACCACTTCTTTTAAGTATACCTCTGCTAGGGTAGAGAACTTGTCTGTTTCTTTGATAGCCAAAAAGTGTGCAGACTTAGTTAAGCGATCCACTATTACCCAAATGGTGTCATTTCCTCGTTGAGACCTAGGCAGGCCAGTAACAAAATCCATGGAAATCTGCTCCCATTTCCATTGCGGAATCTCTGGCTGTTGGAGTAGGCCTGATGGTTTCTGATACTCAGCCTTGACTCTTGCACAAGTTAAACATTTTCTGACATAGGTTGCTATGTGGGCTTTCATGCCAGGCCACCAATAGGTAGTTCTCAAGTCGTGGTACATCTTATCCGAACCCGGATGTACTGAGTAACGGGACTTATGAGCTTCATCCATCACAAGGTCACGTAAATTTCCATAAAGCGGAACCCATATGCGTCCGGCTACGTAGTAAGCACCGTCTTCTTTTTGTTCCAATCGTTGTCTCGATCCTCGTAGGGACTCAGCCCTGATGTTCTCGGCTTTCAATGCTTCAACCTGAGCATTCCGTATTTGATTAGGGAGGTTCGAGTGGATAGTGAGCTGTAAGGCACGGACACGCTTGGGTTTGGTCTCCTTTCTGCTGAGGGCATCGGCTACCACATTAGCCTTGCCTGGGTGATATTTGATTGCACACTCGTAGTCATTTAGGAGTTCGACCCATCGGCGTTGCCGCATATTCAACTCCTTTTGTTCCATTATGTGCTGGAGACTCTTGTGATCAGTGTAAATCGTGCACTTGGTGCCGTACAAGTAGT
This sequence comes from Helianthus tuberosus, assembly GCA_030545235.1. NCBI lineage: Eukaryota > Viridiplantae > Streptophyta > Magnoliopsida > Asterales > Asteraceae > Helianthus > Helianthus tuberosus. The sequence goes on from CM060443.1 coordinate 182,106,317, forward strand.
GTCTCCAAAGCTTGAGCGCAAAGACCACAGCTCCAAATTCTAAATCATGCGTCGTATAGTTCCGTTCGTGGACCTTGAGTTGTCGCGAGGCGTAAGCAATAACTTTCTCGCGTTGCATCAATACGCAGCCAAGTCCTTGAATAGAAGCGTCGCAGTAAACGACGAAGTCATCGGTACCTTCGGGTAAGGAGAGGATAGGAGCACTACAAAGGTTCCTCTTTAGTTCCTGGAAGGCAGATTCCTGAGCATCACTCCATTTGTAAGCAACACCCTTCTGAGTGAGTGTCGTAAGTGGTTGAGCGATCTTAGAGAATCCCTTGATAAATCTTCGATAGTATCCCGCCAATCCCAAGAATTGGCGAACTTCGGTCGGAGTCTTAGGTACAGGCCAATTCTTAATGGACTCAATCTTAGCGGGGTCAACATGAATCCCTTCCTGATTGAGGATGTGCCCAAGGAAATGGACTTCTCTAAGCCAGAAATCACATTTCGAGAATTTGGCGTACAGTTGCTCATTGCGAAGGAGTTCGAGAATAAGACGTAGGTGTTGTTCATGCTCCTCTTGGCTCTTCGAGTAGATTAGGATGTCGTCGATAAACACGATTACGAACTTATCGAGGTAGGGTTTGCATACTCGGTTCATGAGATCCATGAAGATTGCAGGTGCGTTGGTCATTCCGAAAGGCATAACAAGGAATTCGTAGTGACCATAGCGGGTTCTGAAAGCAGTCTTAGAGATGTCCTCATCGCGGACTCTCAGCTGGTGATAACCCGATCGCAGATCGATCTTGGAATAATAGCTCGACCCTTGCAGCTGGTCGAACAGGTCGTCGATACGGGGAAGTGGATAACGATTCTTGATGGTAACCTTGTTAAGTTCGCGGTAGTCAACGCACATTCGGAATGAGCCATCTTTCTTTTTGACGAAGAGTACTGGGGCTCCCCAGGGTGATGAACTAGGACGGATAAAACCTTTGTCCAAAAGTTCTTGTAGTTGAGTAGAAAGCTCCTTGAGCTCCGCGGGGGCTAATCGATAAGGTGCACGAGCTATAGGCGCTGCTCCGGGAGCTAGCTCGATTTGAAATTCGACCTGACGGTGAGGAGGGAGTCCAGGTAGTTCTTCCGGGAATACCTCGGGATAGTCGCGTACAACTGGAAAATCTTCAATCCTGTTTTCCATTTTCTGTGTGTCGGTAATGAGTGCTAAGATGGCGGTGTGCCCTTTTCGTAGATACTTCTGGGCCTTTAAGAATGAAATGATGCCTGTGACTTCTCCGCTCTTGTCGCCTTGAACCATAAGAGGTTTGCCAGGGGGACGGGGAATACGAATAGCTTTCTCCTGGCAGAGGATTTCAGCTCGATGTTTGGATAACCAATCCATACCAATAATGACGTCGAAGCTTCCAAGAATGATGGGGAAAAGATCGATACGGAAGGTCTGACCAGACAACTCTAATTTGCAGTCGCGAATTATGTGTGAGGCCTCGAGGTTTCTACCATTAGCTATTTCAACGGTGTGCTTAGAGCTTAGCGGCGTAAGAGTGAGCTTAAGTTTCTTTCTAATACGTAGGGATACATAACTAGCATCTGCTCCGGAATCAAATAGCATGGAAACATAACGATCATTAAGTAGGAACTTACCCGCCACAACGTTGGGGTCATTCCTTGCTTCCCCAGCTCCAATCACAAAAGCTTTTCCTCTAGCACCATTTCCAGCATTGTTGTTATTGTTCCCAGCACCCTGATTGTTGTTGTTTTGATTCAGTTCAAGGCAATCCTTTCGCATGTGCCCCGTTGCTCCACACTTAAAGCATCCACGGTTGTTTCCTTGTTGCTGCTGTTGCTGTGGTTGTTGCTGATTCTGCCTAGCGGGGAACTGGATTCGGCAGTCTTTGGCTTCATGCCCCATCTTGTTGCATCTCTGACATTGACCTTTTCCACATGGCCCACTATGATGTCGGTTACATTTGTTACACTTAGGGTGGTTTCCTCGATAGCCACCCTGTTGCTGAGGACCTTTGTTGTTTTCAGTCTTCCTTTGTTGAACTGGGGCCTGAGTGGGGTTAGCATCCTTTCCCTGACTTCCATCCCACTTTCGTTTATTATCGCTAGAAGTGCCAGCAGTACCACTGATCCTCTTGGGCAACTTGCCCTCCTCCACAGCCTGATTGGTGAGTTTGTGAGCAAGGCGAACCACGGGCTGTATAGTATTGAGGTTGGCTGAGGTCACATGACTTCTGATTTCTGGGACCAAGCCTTTGATGTACAATTCGATCCTTCGATACATAGGTCGGGACATGTTTGGGCAGAGTGCAGCATAGTCGTTGGACTGCTTAGTGTAGGTCTCGATCTCTGATCCAACCATCTTGAGCGCATAGTACTCGTTCTCGAGTTTGTGAATGTCATCCCTGTGACAGTACTCTTCCTTGATCATATCCTTGAAATCTTCCCATGCAGTGGCATTAGCAGTCTCCAAACCAAGCATTTGAATTTGCGCCTTCCACCACGAAAGCGCACTACCCTCAAGAGTACCAGTGGCAAACTTTACCCAATTAGCTGGGGGACATTCGCAGACAGCGAAAACAGCTTCGACCTTCTCGATCCAGTGAAGAAGACCTATGGCACCCTCAGTGCCATTGAAAGGAAGAGGCTTACAATCCATGAAAGTCTTGAAAGTACAAACACGTGGTTGCACAGGCGCATGCTGACCTCCAGGGTGAGCTGCGAAAGCCGCAGCCACCGTGTTGAGTAGGTTGGTGAACTGAACCTGAGTCATGTTGACGTTTCCTCGTCCGCGTCCACTCATTGTCTTCATAGCCAGAAAACATAGTATGGGTGTGATGTCGTAATATAGCGAGAATGAGATAGAAGAGGAAAGGCATATCTATCTACTTAGGCAAACTAGTACGTATAGCAGAGCAGAAAGCATAAGACAAATCAAGCAAGTAAACATGGGTCCGAGCTATGAGGTCACATAAGTCGAGCCTTGCACTTGGAGTGTAGTGTCGTCACGAGTCACGGGTTATAGTCTGGTTTTTCTCAAAAAGATTTTTCCCCTTTTTAAAACCAAGTTCACTATAACCAATGGCTCTGATACCAATCTGTCACACCCCCAAATTCCACCTGCGGAGTACCGTCCGCTTGGGGGCGTGACCGACCAGGATCCAGCCACCAATTACACTGAATAATTGAATTAATAACCAAAGTAATACTTACTAACCATACGATTAGCAAATATCAAGTTCAGAGTTTAAAGTTTTAAGCTCAAATAGTAGTAAGTAGCGGAAGCATAAGTAAAACAGTTTTAAACATGGTTCATGTTTATTTAACACCCAACACAGGGGTAGACGAACACTACACATTCCCCAAGTAGCAGCTCCTCAGTCACTGGTTACCTGCAAAGCATGCAGTAAGGGGTCAACAATAATGCTGAGTGAGTTCACTAGTTGTCCAGTTTTAATTACCAAAAACTTGTTTCACCAGTTAATTTATCCGTTTATACATGCCATGGGGAGCTACCCCAAAAGTTAGCGACTAAACTGTTTTTCCAATACCGAACACTAGGTGACCGTTGCGTATCCGCAGAGTGCCCCGATGTCAATGTTCTATCATTATTGACGGATGCCTGAGTACATTAGTTCACGACCGATCCCATACCTTGGCACGGTGTGAGGTTGGTAAGACCTAAATAGCGCTATCAACTAATAACCCGTTCGCCTGGCCCCGGCGACTAATCGGTATTATGTAGTAGGGACTTTAAGTGATAGAGTTTCGTTTAGTGCCGTTTGTTGCAATCCGTATAAACAGTAATTAACTAAAAGGTTCCCAATAACAAGGGAAGAAAAGTAGGTTGTATCCCTCATAAGGGGATAGTGTTGTTTTTAGTTCTGTTTCCCAAACCACCGGGAATACATGCTTTAGGTTGTGAACTCACCTTGGGTTGCTCGGTAGATTAAATACCCGGTCAATCACGTTGGTCACCACGTCCTAGCATGGTTACCAGATATAGGTCAAGTTGGGGTACAAGTAATCACGTATAGCAAACACGTATAGACACACTTAATCATGCATGCATTCAAACAGTAACAGATATACATGCAGATAGTCCAACAAGCTTTTGGCCCAATAACACTTAGGCAGCCCAGTCGAGACAAGGGCGGTTTCGACTCGAGAACACACAGTTTCGAGTCGCAACCGGAGGTTTTCGACTTGTCATGTCTTGGTTGCGAGTCGCAACCGGTGTTTCGTCTTGTCATGTTTTGGTTTCGAGTCGCAACCAAGGGTTCCGACTCGCAACCTCGGTTTCGGTTCATCATGCTTTGGTCTCGAGTGTGCTGCTTGCGAGTCGCAACCGGGAGATCTCGGAGAATCACGTTTTGGTCTCGAGTCGCAACCAAGGGTTCCGACTCGCAACCACTGTTACGTGCACCTGAATCCTTCTAGAACCTGTCCTACGTACTAGCCAATAGCATTTTGATTTCATGTAATTTTGTACTAACCAATAACATTGCACCAACATGTTTTATTGCTAAATCATAACAAAATCAGATCAAAACAAGCATATTTGAATATTCATATCACCTTCAAACTTGTTCTTCATATGTTCATCATAATTATGAACTTTCAAGTCCTAAATCTAGCATACACAATCCGAAACAGCATGTTTACACAAGGTTATCCATCAACATTCATCCCTTTATCATGTTTATCAAACCAAAATCAAAACACAATTCAGTCATCAACATCGGTCCTATATCTAGCACATAATCGCCGGTTTACTCATCATATCTATGCACTCATGATAACACATACAAATCAACACATAGCTAACACTCATGATTATCATTTACCTAAACCGATTTGTGTACAACCTTTGACATACAATCTTTGGTTCAAAACAATTATCTATATCATTTAGTCATTCCTAACCAACTAAATCATGCGAATCATACAAAGAGACATGTAAACTAGGCATGCATATCATTCATCAAGTACTCATCACAAAACAAAGCCTTTACAAACCAAGTATCGTGACACCTAGAACATAAAGCACTAACCGGTTCAAGAGTGACACAAAGGTGTTCAAGTAGGTGACGGATTGAAGCCTTCGAGTGATGATTCCGAGCCAATCCACGGGTGCTCTTGTTGCCGGTTGGATCCGAGAAGGAGAGGAGGAGAGGGTGATGTTAGAACCTTAGGGTTTTGGGGTTTTTAGAGAGAGAGAGAGGGAGAGTGTGTGAGATGAGAGAGTGTGAGAATGATGTTGCAAAAATGGTAAAAGTTGTGAGGGTTGGCCGGTTATATATCTCGAGTGGGTTAGGGGTTTCCGGGTGGGCTAAGGTTACGGCCCAACCGGCCCATTGTTACACCGTTTACTCGAGACCGGGTGGTCTCGAGTCATGGTTTCGGTTCACAAGTATCCTTACACACACAATATATATATATATATTACATACACGTTATCGACATATAGCACATAGAAATAACAACTTCCATTTAATAATAACATACATATACGCTAAGTGATTACAAGGTGTTTGCTCGGGAAAACCTAGAATGTCACATTATCCCCAAGTTTTAAGAACTTTCGTCCCGAAAGTTAAGGCAGCCACTGACAAGCTAGTGTAAATACGAACGTTTCAACGGGATGTCACAGAGGCGGTGCCGGTGGCCGGAGCATCAGATTCAGGGGCGGAAGAACAGAAACCGGCGAGTTCTTGAACAAATTGAAGATTTTTTTGAGTTGATCAGTGAAAATGTTGTGTTGTGTCTTTGAAATAAGGTACTTGAAATTGATGATTTTGCATACAGTTAATTGGTTGGTTGATTGATGATATTACACAGAAAGTTTTTCGTTTAGCTTTTATTGAATGTTTATCTGAGTATACTGTGTTAGAATTGATATATAGTTGTTGGTAATTCTTTGCTTTGATTAATGTTGGTGGGGGTTATTGATTTGGGGATGAACGGTGTGAAAGATAGTTTTTTTTAGGTTTTAGGATCATAGGGGTAAAATGACATAAATGCCCTTGCATGATATGCACATGATCTGATTTAACATAAAAATTTTACTTAGTGTAAAAGGACGAAATGTGTAATCAATTTTGTAAATAAAGGATTGTGATTGTAATTATTAAAGTTAAAGGTTATCTATTGCAATCTGGTACAAACATAAAGGACGAAAAGTGTAATTTATCCAATTTTATTCTATTTTATTCTATTTTTAAAAAGAGTAAATTGCCATTTTAGTCCCTAAGGTTTGTCCAAATTTGTCATTTTCGTCAAAATAGTTTTTTTTTTTTCGCCTCTGGGTCCCTGACTTTTCACTTTTGTTGCCATTTTGATCACATTGTCTAACTCCATTCAAAAACCCCATTTTTAACAAGGGGTATTTTGAAGATTAACAAAAAAAAAAGTTTTCAAATCGCCATTTTCATCCAAAACCATTGTTATAATTTTTTTTCTTTTAATCATTTATATATAATAATTATAATAATAAAAGTTATTAAATAATATCATTACTAAACCTACAATACACACAGATCTTTTGTCCGCCACCCACCCCATCATCTCTACCAACCGCTGCCACCACCACCGCTTACACCACCCTTACCCACCACCTGCCACCACCACACCCCACCGTTCCCCAAATCAAAAGCCACCATCATCCTCAACCCATCATCCTCAGCGTTCCCCAAATTAAAAGTCGCCCACCACCACTACAGTATATATAACCACGAGACCACCTGAAAACACAAGAAATCAGATCTGAAATACATCTCTCCTCCCAATAACCACCACAAAACCATCCGGAACCCAAGTCCTCTCTCTGATGTCGCTGGAACCCACCATCGCACACCTCCCACCAGCGTCTCCCACCTCCGCATTCACCTCCCACCGCCACATAATTTGAATCTGTCATCATCATCATCGGAAACAGCCTAAAACGTTCAGATAGGAGGCGACAATGATGTGGTTTACGGTGGTGTGTGGTCGAAGATGACGGTGGTTTACGGTGGTGTGTGGTCGGAGATGACGGTGGTTGGTTGTTGGTGGTTCCAGGTTTAGGTGGCGATTGCAATAATGGTGTAGGTGACGGTGGTGGAGGTGGTTGGTGGATAGGTAGGTGACGATGGTGGATGATGTCTATGCAACTTTCATCTGTCTCCATTGAAGTTGCAGGTTTGGAAATAAAATTAGGGTTTTGGTGGAGAAGATGAAGATGCAGATGTGTAGAGGTAGAGAGAGAAAGAGAGGAGTTGAGGGGAAGAGTGAGAGAGGTGTGGAATTATGACAATTTACTCTTTTTTATCTTTTGTATAATAATAATAATAATAATAACAATAATAATAATAAAAGAATGGACCAAAATAGCAACTAAAAAGATTTAAATTGAAAATCCCTAAAATACCACTGGTTAAAAATGTGGTTTTTGGATGAAGTTAGGCAATGCGATCAAAATGGCAACAAAAGGGAAAAGTCAGGGATCCACAGGCGAAAAAAACTACTTGAACTAAAATGACAAATTTAGAGAAACCTCATGAACTAAAATGGCACTTTACTCTTTTAATAAAGATGAACTCCAAATTATTTTGGTGTTGGGATTGCTTTGGTAAATTATTACAGTGTTAACTAAAAAGTAAAAATAAAATAAAATTCAACATTAAAAAAATAAAATAAAATTCACCAATAAGGGTAAATTCGTGTGTTAAATGACCTAAATATAAGATACGTTAACTAATTGATGTCTGTATGTGTGTATGTTTTATATTGAGATGTGTATTGTGTCTTGGGAATATGTAATGTCATATTGTCATTTATTAAAACCAAAGCCACCAAAGGGTTGTTTTTGTGTACCCAATGCCGTCCACTCCATATATATTAGTGTTGAACCCTTTTTATTCCAACAAAACTCCAAACATGAGCTCACATATAAGAACCACCGTAACCTACGGATTAGTGCCGTAGGCTACGGTCCATATCTTCTGATGTAAACAGATTCTCCAAGCGTAGCCTTCGGGAATGTACAGTAACTTACGGTCAAATATGCTGAAACCTTTTATTTATTCGCAAGCCCCTTAACTTCATCCATTGGTGCTTCTTGATCTTCCGAACTAACTTTTGACTCGAAACAAGTCCCGGTTACTACAATATGCCTTGATAAGCATCCGTGGTAGTTCCGTTTCATCACCAAACATCATAACTTCACCGAATTACGTCAATTAACCTGTAAAATCACAAACTCTCGTAGTTACTATATTCAACATACATAATCGATTAAAACACAATAACACGCGTAATATAATCACTTTAACACCCAGGTTTCACACACTCCATCACATCCCCACACTTATCATTGATTGTCCTCAAGCAACCATTACAACATTACTCACCTTATTAACAAGTTACCATTAAATCCCTTACCGAATTAGCAATTTAAGGTCCCAAGTCATACCCATCCCATAGACTGACACAATCGAGATTGACAATCTGACAAATAAGTGATACGCATTTAAAACAATTTAAGACTTGCCTAACTAAAACTAACACGCTTATGATACTACACACATGACACACGCCCCTCACAATAATCGCTCCTCTCGGTTTAATCAAAACTAGCGTGTAATGTGCTAGTATATTTTTCGCTCAAAACCAACTATGCTACTTTGCAATCATAAGCTTGTATAGCAATCACACCTCCACTGTATCAAGTAACGTAGCACATATCAAAAGGACATTTTGGGTTTTGGGTTAAGGGTATAGGTAGGGAAATATTTTTAGCTTTTTATGTTTATTTGGCTAACACAACGAATACCAAACCATGACAACTTATTCACAATAGCACTAACACTTGGGTGATTTTCGACCCAATTATTTAACACGAACATAACAATGATTTTTCTTTTTCTTTTTTCTCTTCTTTTTTTTCTATTTTTTTCATCATTTTTTTAAATATCTAACACATAATTGTCATTCATGGTTGGTAGTCAAACGGGTCAAACGAAAGGTGTAACAAACGAAGGGTAAAAGGCTCAACATGGTTAACTAAGGTGGGGGGATAAACAATCAACATATAACACAATGAATCGGTCCTAATGCCTTTATCATCTATGTGCATACGCTAAAGCACAGTCTCGGCACGTATCAAACCACACAAGTTCTAAGACAAAGCAACATATGGCCTACACTCAACAATTGAACATTTATTGAAATTCATGTAACGATCTAGTAGGCTCAAATATCTCACCGAACAAAAGGAATAAGGGTTGCCGACACGTAGCATGTGTGATTCCTAAAGCATGTTACCCCTAGTTAGGCTTCTCTTCCCAACTATTCTCTAAAAACATGTCAGAAATACTCTCATGAAACTTAAAGGGACAACCATGACTAGGGATCTAAGTTAGTTTAATATCAGTAAGAACCCTTTAGTGATTGAAAATGTTGGTTTTCATGTAGTTCAAGCATACTTGAGACAAAAAGTTTTCAAAAATTTTCAATTTTTCCAATTTCAACCAATTCAAAGCATTTAAGATCATCAATCCTACCAACCCTCTCTCGAGTTACCGCATCCCCACACTTGGGATACATTGTCCCCAATGTATAGTGCAATTTATAATCTAAACTCGAGAGATACCATCTACAAACCATGAACGGCAAACAACTAGACGACACGACAAATAACACCATTCCCAACACAAAAAATTCACACCACCAGGTACACGAAAACAAATAAAACAAAGGATAGATAAACACATGCACCTAATCAGAAAGCAAGTGAGTGTCTATGGCGGTGTAGCTGTTGCGATCTAACCGGAACATTCGCCCCTCATGGATTCTTTGAGATCTCATCAGGGATGTTGCCAAACATCCCCACACTTGATTCATTGCATCCGTGAAGATAGAACGTAGAAACCTGTCAAAACACAAACACACCAAAACGAAACCAAACCAAAATACAATACTCTACATCCTCGGGCTGCCTCCCGAGAGCGCTAAGTTTAAAGGTCTTCAGCCAGACCGTACCTGATATGCGCTACGGTGGTTTCAGTGCACACTTACCCAAAACATTTCCAACGAATGCCCGGAAATTTACATGCCATCTCCATAACCTTGTCAGTATAATTGGCATGTTTAGAAAGCACATGCAGGTTTCGCTAATCCACTTCACGAGATATACACCGATGTCTTGTAGCTTCACCCTTTTCATCTTCTTCCTCGAACCCTCTTCCCCACACTTGTTAATTGCAATGATTGATATGGGAAGAGGTTCGGTACACACATTCATCTCATCAGACTGCTCTGCCTCATTATCCTCACACACCATCTGATCCACCAGTGACTCTTCATCAGATAAAGGATTCATTGGTGTGGTATTATCCTCCACAACCTCCTCCTCCATGTGAGAATAATCTCTAATATCATCAGGTAATGGTGAGAGACGCTCTTCTATATCTATCTTCATTTTTAACTTCTGACACTTGGAAACTAGGCAGCTGATTCGATCTTCATCGGAAAGGTTGGGTGCTGATAAATATTGCTCGAGTTTGGACAAAGTCACTTCCAACATAGCAAGCTTTTTCTCCTCCTCGGTCTGATAAGCATAGGCACCCTCGGGCTCAGGATATTCCTCGGGATGATACTGTCGGTATCCCTGATACGGTGTTGAGATGTACGCATCCATCATTTTTTTATTCCAATACTCTGGATTTTCCAAATACACCGCGTACACATCATCATAAACAGAAGTATGATTACGACCGCAACAGAAACATCGTCCATCCGTCCTTGGCTCAAAATAAACATCCTCGTCCCGATCATATCCATCTGAGTAATAATCATCCTCCATCTCTAGGTCATAATCATCAGCGTATGATGGAGGTGGAAGCTGTGAAACATAAGACACCGGTTTTCCATGTGCCCTCCTGTAGTGGGCCTCGTGGCAACCGATACACGGATGACGTGGACCCCCGCACAATATACACGTAGAAAAGCTGAAATCTGTGTAATGCTCTGTCATCCTGCACAACACAACTCAACTACCAAGTGTAAATCACGAACATCAAAGAAAAATCTTTTTGGGATTTTTAAATTTATTTTAAAAAAAAAAAAATTTTTACTATTTTTTTTACTAAAACTTAACACTAAACACTTTGCGCACGCCCCCCGACAACGGCGCCATTTTGATGTCTGTATGTGTGTATGTTTTATATTGAGATGTGTATTGTGTCTTGGGAATATGTAATGTCATTTATTAAAACCAAAGCCACCAAAGGGTTGTTTTTGTGTACCCAATGCCGTCCACTCCATATATATTAGTGTTGAACCCTTTTTATTCCAACAAAACTCCAAACATGAGCTCACATATAAGAACCACCGTAACCTACGGATTAGTACCGTAGGCTACGGTCCATATCTTCTGATGTAAACAGATTCTCCAAGCGTAGCCTTCGGGAATGTACAGTAACTTACGGTCAAATATGCTGAAACCTTTTATTTATTCGCAAGCCCCTTAACTTCATCCATTGGTGCTTCTTGATCTTCCGAACTAACTTTTGACTCGAAACAAGTCCCGGTTACTACAATATGCCTTGATAAGCATCCGTGGTAGTTCCGTTTCATCACCAAACATCATAACTTCACCGAATTACGCCAATTAACCTGTAAAACCACAAACTCTCGTAGTTACTATATTCAACATACATAATCGATTAAAACACAATAGAACGCGTAATATAATCACTTTAACACCCGGGTTTCACACACTCCATCACTAATCACATGGCATAGAGCGTTGATCCCTCCCCTTCCTAGCCCTTCTTTCTTCACTTTCCCACCGTCCCTATCTTCCCCTTCTCATCGTCGGCCATGGCTACTCCCTCTTCCTCCCAATCCTCCGACGCTTCGCTTTCCATGAACACACTCTTGCACATGTTATCCATCAAGCTTCATGCACTATCTTTATTGGAGAAGCCATATTTTACCGATTCCCTCGTTTCAGGATCCTATCTCTCATGTCGATGGCACTACCACCGCGCTCTCTCAGGCTCACCACCGCCCGCTCTATAACAACCCTCCTAAAATATTTCCGACACCCCTAATATATTTAGAATGCCCATATACGTCCTAAAATACACCCCGTATACGTAAAATGGCCCTAAATACCTTTAATTTTATAAAAATAAAATAAAAACAATTTTTAATGGTTCCTGGCGGGCAGCGAAGACTATCTCTTCGTCTTACGCGGGCCGCGACAGCTCAAAGTCAGGCCGGCATCCGGTGTCACCACGTGTCGATGACTCAGCAACCCTCCACCGCCCTACCATTCCTCGCGGACCGCGTAAACCCTCTCTTCATCCTTCGCGGGGCGCGAGGAAGTCAAGATCAGGCACTATAAATAGCCTTGATCAGCCTTCAGTCCAAATCGTTCACTTTCAATTTCTTCCTCTCAATTTCTGTAGTGTAGAAGTTATACCCAGGTATTATACCCACTAAAATAGCGAAGCTCTGCCTCGTTGTATGTATTTTAAGCCCAGTTTACGTATTAGATACGCTGCCCGATTGATCTAGTGCTCCGTAACAGCTGTTGAGGCTCTGTCCGACGTAGTCGTTGGAGTTCTGTCTCGGGGAGGGTATAACTAATGTAAATATGGGTTATTATACTAACACCTGTGCATTGTTTATTTAACTAGATTATAACCAGAAAGTCACATGGAAATCCCTAAAATAGCAATGTGAGTAATCCTCTTTTTGCACACTGTTTTTACAAAACCTTAATTATTTTAAAATGTAATTAGCAGTGATTGAGTCTTGTAATTCTTCAATTACTGCCGGTATTATGGGGTTTTGTATACATTACTTGATAATCTTCACAATTGGACAATGGGTTAGCCAATGTGTGATATGACCATAGCCACAGATTCGGTCGAGTGGCAAGTACTGAATGAGTAATTGTGTAGATGTAAACATTGTAATCGCTCTCAATGCTGTGAAATGATGAAACCTGTTTTGATTAAACTGGGATTCACTCACCAGTATTTCTTGCTGATAAAATGTTTTAAACACGTGTTTCAGGTAACTTAGTGTGAAGCCAATAAAATCCAGCTGGGGAGCACTGAAGGCTTAGAAAAGTGGCTATAAAAGTTACCTAATTAAAAAGGAGAATTGTTTTCAATAATTAGGGTTTATCCCTATAAATATATTTCAAAATGAAAAGTCGGATTTTGTCCCACTTGTTATGATAAATGTATTATCAGAAAACTTGGGTTTTATCCCATTTATCTATTTTAAACAAAGTGGTGTTTAACTCTGATAAAATATTTCCTAGCTACGGTCTTGATGAAATTTTCCGCTGCCAAAACTGATAAACGCCGATACCACCAAATGTGTGAAGCTCGCGGCCGCCCGCCTCCTGGGGCAAGGGGTCGGGGGCTGTGACACGCTCCATGTGGCTCACTTTTGAGTTCGCGTATATAACACTTAAATTAAACGTATCCAAAACCTTAGGGACTAACTTTGTCAAACCGTGAAGGGAACATCATCTGTTACTGAATTTATGAGAAAGTTCAAGCACATTTGGGACTAACTCACCACAGTTGGTCAAACGGTAGAGTAAACCGATAAGATCCACTTGTTTCGATGTGGACTTGGTGCATCATTTGTAACCTTTTTAACCACCATTCATGCTTCTAAACCTGCCCCATCCTTTCGTGACTTACTTATCCAAGCCGAGCCTACGAACTATTCCTAAACTCGATTCATGGACCGTCTACACCCCCATGGAGACTGACCCTTGTCATGGCTCGGTTCTCGTGTGTGTGGTATGGAGCTACAAACCACATGGATGGACACTTTTCTAATGTATGTCCCAATCTTGCAAACTTTGCGCACCAATCCATTTCCTCCATGTCGGACTTGGCTAAAGCTTTCCATGCTCAATGTCATGTAACTTCTTCGGGTCCCAATTGGATTGCTGATATAGGGGCTACAGACCTCATGGAAAACCCACCTATTAACTTCCCTAAACATGCTCCTTATTTGGGTGATGCTAAGGTTACAATTGGTAATGGTTACTGTCTTCCCGTTTCAAATATTGGTCACATAAAGATTTCTAATGACATACACTTAAAAGACAATTTGGTGGTCCCATGCCACATGAAAAATCATTTAAATGTCTTATTTTCCCAACCTTACTTTTTATATTCAGGACCACACAACGAAACATGTGGTGGCCTAAGGATGTTGTGAAGATGGACTATACGTTTTGCACACGGGTCCTAAAGCCTTTGCTACAGTTTCTACAAATATGTTGAAAGCATCTTTGAATTTTGGCATTTTCGGTTGGGATATCTATCGTTTGATACAATTTTATTTTTAAATAAGTGTGGGTACTTAAAATTCACCTCCATTTTACCTAAACCGATAGTATGTTCTTCATGTGAAATGTTTAAAGGACAACGCTTACCGTTTCAAATTAATGATAGTAAAGCTTCCAATTATAACAACTCCCCCGAAACCCTTAAACATGTCTTATACGTCCTAAAATACACCCCGTATACGAAAAACGGGCCTAATATACCTTTATATTTACAAAAATCAAATAAAACAAATAATAATAGTGTCTCGCGGCCCGCGACGGACACACCTCAAGGGTGTCGCGGGGCGCGACGACCTTTGTTTGCCGGACACACAATAGTGCCACGTGTCCTAGTTGTGGTAGGTCTAACCCTTGACTCGACCAACCTACACCCTAGCTATAGGCGGCTCGCTGCCCACGACAGGCTTAGCCTGTGGCGTCGCAGGGCGTGACGGAGTGGCTGATCAGCCCTATAAATAGAGAGTTCGAGCTCATTTGACAAATCGTTCAATTATCGAAAATTCTCCCAACTTCTGAATAGCTATTATAATACTCGGTTATTATACCCACTAAAAAGCGAAGCTCTGCCTCGTTGTAAGTATTATAACCCCCGGTTACGTATTAGTTACTCTGCCCGATTGATCTAGAGCTCCGTAACGCATGTCAAGACTCTGCCTGACTCAGTCGTTGGAGTTCTGTCTCGAGGGTATAGCTAGTGTAAATTGGGTTATCTTACTAACACGTGTGCATTATTTAATTTAATAGATTATAACCAGGAAGTTACCAGAAAGCAGTATCGTTATCTAAAATAGCAATGTGAGTACATCTATTTTTGTAAACCTTTTATACAAACCTCAATTGTTTTAAATTATAATTAACAGTGATTGAGTATTTGTGATTCTACAATTACTGTTGGTATGTTGGGGTTTTGTATACATTACTTGTTACTAATACTGTGAATAGTAACATGACCACAAGTCAGGATTGACAGTACCGTGGGTGGTAATTTGGTAGATATAAACAAATGTAATTGCGGATGCCCTCAATACTGTAAAATGATAAAAATTGTTTTGATTAAACTGGGATGCACTCGCCAGTATTTCTTGCTGATAAAACTTTTTAAAACGCGTTTCAGGTAACAAAATGTGAAAGCCAAATAGAAGCCAGCTGGAGAGCACTGAAGGCTTGTAAAAGTGGCTATAAAAGTTACCTAAACAAGAAAGAAGTTTTATTTCAATAAATTAGGGTTTATCCATATAAACATATTATAAATGAAAACTTGGGTTTTTCCCATGTATTTATTATTTATAAAATATGGTGTTTTATTCTGATAAACTATTTCCTAACTACGGTCCTGATGAAAATTTCCCTTGCCAAATTAATAAACACATATATCACTAATCTGGATCAGGCGACACCGCTCCCGGGACAAGGGGTCGGTGGTTGCGACAGAGAGTGGTATCAGAGCTACAACCACTGATTTGAGCCACAGAAGTGTTCTGCTGACACCAAAATTTTATCAATTCTGTTAGGAAATAATCTATATGATTATGAGTATACATGTATATTATTGTTTTGTGTTATTTGACAATCTATTAGTTTACAGTATGAGTAAGCAAGGTACATCTGACGCCTACCGTCATCTAGATAGTTCTTCCAAAAGTGAAGGAACCTCGTCACAGCCTACTCCTTCGGGGTATTCTGCTGATACAGAAGAGGGGATTTTCATATTTAAGGCGTAATCCGAGGAACCATTCCCTTCAAAAAAGAGATGATGGTTTAGTAGGGGAGCACACGAGAGGAGAAAGCGAATGAGAACGTTACACTAGCAAAGAGCTTTAGCAGCAGCCAATAGGGAAGTCAATGCCCAGACACAAGACATAGTTAATAGACGCTTGGCAAACTTCCATATATTAGCCACCACTGCAGTAGACCCAAACCTAGATCAGATAATTGCACCATAACCATTGCCTTTATTTCCAACCCAACCAATGGAGATAGAGCCTAACCTAGGAAACGAATTTCCCATACCAGCCTTTGATCCTAATGAGATACCTAGAATCCCAGCACCCAATCCTCTAGCGTATGATCTATGGGGAGATAACCACAGGGATTATAGGGAACTCTACCCACATGAAGAACCTATACCAAATCCCATAGCACAACACCAACCTTAATCCTTTAGATCCATATTGGGATAATGATCAGTATGTTCAGGAAATATTAAACAACCCGTACCCATATGGAGAACCGTTACCTTTGTATCCTGATCCAGTACCCGCACCACGACAACCCATGAGTGATGAGAATGTGTAGGAACTCCGCACTTATGGTGAGGAATTGATAGAAGGAGGAGATAAGATGAGACAGGTAGGAGAGAAGCTCGTGTGGAAATACGACGAGCGAGAGATGCAGTTCAACCCCTAATAATATATATATATATATATATATATATATGTGTGTGTGTAAAAGCATGTAGTTTGAAAAAAAAATCAAATCAACTAAAATAGGTAACCTAATATCTATTGATGCATAACTAGTAGTGTGTTTATATTTCCGTTTTAGATTGTAATATATATATATATATATATATATATATATATATATATATATATATATATATATATAGGGTAAGGTTCATGCGAGAACCAATGTGAACACAACCTAAAATAGCTAAAAAAACCTAACCCCCACCCCCTCCCCGAAAAACCTAAACCCCCCACCCCAAAAAAAAACCTAACCCCCCCCCCCCCCAAGCTAAATGCTAAAAGCTAAAACCCCCAAAAAACCTAAAAAAAACCTAACCCCCCACCTCCAAAACCTAAACCCCCCTCCCCCACCCCCCCAAAAACCTAAAACCCCCCCACCCCCAAGCTAAAATGCTAAAAACTAAACCCCCAAAAAAACCTAAAAAAATTAAAAAAAAATCTAAAAAAATAAATAAAAAATCTAAATTTTTTTTAATATTTTTATGTTAAAATCGCTACTTTTAGTAGCCAACAAAAAATTAAATTTTTTTTTTTAATTTTTTTTTCTTTTTTTGGCTACTAAAAGTAGCGATTTTTTTTTATAAAAAATATTAAAAAAAAAATTGTGTGTTTTTTATCTATTTTTAGGCATCTTTAGTTGTGTTCACATTGGTTCTCGCGGTTCTCGCAATAAGGGGTGGTTCCTAACGGATCTTTGTCCTATATATATATAGGGAGGAGCTCATGCGAGAACCACCTTTATTGTGAGAACCGCGAGAACCAATGTGAACACAACCTAAAATAGCTAAAAAAAACCTAACCCCCACCCCCCCCCCCCAAACCTAAACCCCCCCCCCCACAAGCTAAATGCTAAAAACTAAAACCTAAAAAAAACCTAACCCCCCCCCCCCCCCCCAAAACCTAAACCCCCCCACCCCCCAAAAACCTATCCCCCCCAAGCTAAAATGCTAAAAACTAAACCCCCAAAAAACCTAAAAAAATCTAAAAAAATAAAAAAAAATCTAAAATTTTTTTTTGAATTTTTTAATATTTTTTATAAAAAAATCGCTACTTATTTTTTTTTTTTGCTTCGAAAAGTAGCGATTTTTTTATAAAAAATATTAAAAAATTCAAAAAAGAATTTTTTTGTGTGATTTTTAGCTATTTTTAGGCATTTTTGGTTGTGTTCACATTGGTTCTCGCGGTTCTCGCAATAAGAGGTGGTTCTCGCATGATCTTCTCCCTATATATATATATATGAAAAAGGGTAAAAGTCGCAATGCTCAACGATTTTGATCAATCTGTTTGTTTGATTGTTGCATTAAATTTTATTCTGTGATATTAATACATGATAAATGTTTGTAAATCCAGATGGACAACGAAGAAAATCAGGAAAACCTGAATAATGATAATAATGGAAACCAAATAGATAACAGTGTCATCCAACATATAGTAGCACAAGGAATCATAGATGCTATGCCATATATTATTAAGTCTGTTAAAGAAGCAGAAAATGATAAAAGTGGAAGTAAACGACCACCTAGTGAACCAAGTCATAGCGTGAATAATGGACCGCTACTCCAATTACCAATTACCAATTCCAAAAAGAAGGAGAACCATATCATATGGTTGTTCCTACAAAGAATTCTGGTCTTGCAAACCAATAGAATTCTCTGGCAATGAAGGAGCCATTGCAGCGCTACGTTGGATAGAAAAGACAGAGGCAGTCTTAAAAATAAGCAAATGTGCAGATGAAGATAAGATTATGTTTGCTTCTAATCTTTTTAAGAATGCAGCGTTAGAATGGTGGAATACTATTCTCTAGTCTAGGGGAAGTGACAGAGTTTATAATATGGAATGGACTGACTTTAAGGAAATGGTTGAAAGAAAATTCTGTCCTCCTAATGAAAAAGAACAAATTGCTAATAAGTTCTTAAACCTTAGAGTGACTGGAATAGATTGCAAGGGTTACACTACCATATTCTTCGAATATGCTAGGATAGTGCCAACCTTAGCCTCACCAGAACCAGTATTAATCTCCCGTTACATCTGGGGATTAATTAGTGAAATCAGACATGTAGTCAATACCTTGAAGAAACAGTAGAATCAGAGAAAGAACCTAGCCTAGAAACTTACCCAAGAATTAGCCAATACCTTGACTGATGAATTGGTACGTACGCAAGAAGAGAATCAGAGAAAGAACCTAGCCTAGAAACTTACCCAATAATTTCGTTAAGGAAATAACTACCATGGGAAAAGTTACTGTAAGTCCTGCAAAAAAAGCATTCAGGAAAATGCTCGACATACTGCAACTTTTGCAAAATGTCTGGACACAAGGAAGAAGACTGCAGAAGGAAACCCAGCAACAAGCTATGCTTCAACTGTGGAGAAATGGGACATATCAAGCCGAACTGCCCAAAACTAGCTCTAGTAACAAACAACAAAACTACCAAGAATGCTATAGCATTTGTTCTGACAGCTGAAGAAGCCAAGATGATTCCGGATGTGATCGCCGATACGTTTTTAGTTAATGATATTTTTGCTAAAGTATTATTTGACTCTGGTGCGAACCAAAGTTTTATTAATACTTCGTTCTGCAAAATTCTCAACCAACCATTAACTAAACTTCAACAAGAATGTCTGGTAGAAACAGCAAATGGAGAATCCATTAAGATTACTAAAATCTTGCAGGGAGCAAGGATAGAAATCTTAAATCATAAATTTATTGCTAACCTTTACCCAATGAATATGGCTGGATTTGATATCGTATTAGGAATGGACTGGTTAATAGCCAACAATGGCAGTATTCTATGTGATCAAAAGTTAATACAAGTAAGTTCACCAAAGGGTAAAAAGATCATAATTAAAGGAGATAAGCCAAATAGGTCCACAAAATTCATCTCTGTGATGAAAACAACAAGTTGTGCAAGGAAAGGATCACTAGTGTATATGATTTCCATAATCATTAACACTAAAGGAAAAGAATTAAAAGATATTCCCGTAGTATCTAAATTCTCAGATGTTTTTCCAGAAGAATTACCTGGACTACCGCTAGATAGAGAGGTTGAATTCAGAATTCAACTATTACCAGGGACAACACCGATTGCCAAGGAACCTTACCGTTTAGCACCAGCAGAGATGCAGGAACTGAAGAATCAGTTGGACGAACTTTTGGAGAAAGGTTTCATACAGCCTAGTTCATCGCCATGGGGAGCACCAATCTTGTTTGTCAAGAAGAAGGACGGGTCGATGCGTATGTGCATTGATTACCGAGAATTGAACAAGGTTACGATTAAAAATCGGTACCCACTACCGAGAATCAATGATCTGTTCGATCAACTGCAAGGAGCTCGATTCTTTTCTAAGATCGATTTACACTTAGGATATCATCAATTGAAAGTACAGGAAGAGGACATTCCTAAAACTGCTTTCAGAACAAGGTATGGTCATTATGAATTTACAGTCATGCCATTTGGTTTAACCAATGCCCCAGCCGCATTTATGGACATGATGAACAGAATATGTAAACCATATCTGGATAAATTCATAATTGTCTTTATAGATGATATTCTTATTTACTCTAAGAGTAAAGAGGATCATGCAGAGCATTTGCTTATACTTTTAAATTTGCTGAGAAAAGAAAAGCTTTATGCTAAATTTTCAAAATGCGAATTTTGGTTACAAGAAGTACAATTCCTTGGACACCTGGTTAATCATGAAGGAATTCATGTAGATCCCACCAAAATCGAGGCGATTACTAAATGGAAAGTCCCTGAATCACCAACGGAGGTGAGAAGTTTTCTCGGACTAGCAGGTTATTATAGACGTTTCATTCAAGATTTTTCTAGAATAGCCATTCCCTTAACGAAACTGATCTGTAAATCAGTTAAGTTTGAATGGGGACCAAAACAGGAAGAAGCTTTTAAGATTCTAAAGCAAAAGTTAACCAACGCACCCATACTAGCGTTACCAGAAGGAACAAAAGACTTGATAGTGTATTGTGACGCTTCTAAGTTTGGTTATGGATGTGTGTTGATGCAGCGTCAAAATGTTATAGCCTATGCTTCTAGACAACTTAAGAATCATGAAGAAAATTATACGACTCATGATCTAGAGTTAGGAGCTATAGTTTTTGCCCATAAAATTTGGAGACACTGTCTTTATGGTAGTAAGTTTACTGTTTTCACTGATCATTAGAGTCTAAGATATGTTTTTGGGCAAAAGGAATTAAATATGAGACAGGAACGCTGGATGGAGATTCTTAGTGATTATAATTGTAATATCCAGTATCATGCAGGAAAAGCTAATGTAGTAGCTGATGCTTTAAGTCGAAAGTATCATGAAAAGCCAAAAAGAGTACGTTCTCTCAAATTAAATCTGCAGATAGATTTAAATGAGCAAATTAGAGAAGTACAAGAATCAGTAATCAAGGACGATACTGAAAAATTAAAGGAATGATTAAGGAATTATAACAAGGAATAGATGGAATTTGGAGATTCTATAAGAAAAGAATCTGGATACCCAAACAAGGAAACCTACGCCACCGAATTTTAGAAGAAGCCCATAAGTCTAAGTATACGATACATCCCGGTAATGATAAAATGTATCAAGACTTAAGAAATAATTTCTGGTGGATAGGAATGAAAAAGGATATAGCAGCCTATGTTGCTAAGTGCCTAACCTGTTCACAGGTTAAAGCTGAACATTAGAAACCCTCAGGTTTACTGCAGCAATTGGAAATGCCAATATGGAAATAGGAATTGACAACAATGGATTTTGTTACTAAATTACCCAAGACACGAAAAGGTAATGATGTAATCTGGCTGATTGTAGACAGATTAACCAAATCTGCTCATTTCTTACCTATGAAGGAAACTTTCAGTATGGAACAATTAGCCAAGTTGTATGTAAATGAAATAGTTTCATTACATGGAATTCCTTTGTCTATTGTTTCTGATAGAGATAGCCGTTTTACTTCTCATTTTTGGACAAGTTTCCAGAAAGCAATGGGAACCAAGTTAAAATGAAGTACAGCTTATCATCCTCAAACGGACAGACAAAGCGAAAGGACAATTCAGACAATGGAAGATATGCTTAGAGCTTGTGTAATTGATTTCAGAGGAAATTGGGACGATCATTTACCATTAATAGAATTTTCCTACAATAACAGCTATCATACCAGTATCAATGCTGCACCATTTGAAGCACTGTATGGACGGAAGTGCCGAACTCCAGTCTGTTGGGCAGAAATTGGAGAAAAACAACTGTCTGGACCAGAGATAGTACAAGTAATAATGGACAAGATTATTCAAGTCAAGGAAAGACTAAAAGCAGCACCTAGATCATCAAAAGAATTATGCTGATAACAGACGAAAACCGTTGGAATTTCAAGTAGGAGATAAAGTACTATTAAAAGTTTCTCCATGGAAAGGAGTGGTTAGATTTATTAAGAAGGGAAAGCTAAGCCCCAGGTATATTGAACCTTTTGATATTATTAAAAGAATAGGACCAGTAGCTTATCAGCTACAAATGCCAGAGGAAATGGCAGGAATACATGATGTATTTCATGTATGTAATCTCAAGAAGTGTTTAGCAGATGAAACATTAGTGGTACCTCTTAAGGACATGGAGGTAAATGAGAAACTTAAGTTTGTAGAGAAACCGCTACAGATCGAAGATAGAAAGATCAAGAATCTCAAACACAAGAGATTTGTTCTGGTCAAAGTGAAATAGGATTCCAAAAGAGGGCCAGAATACACTTGGGAGCCCGAGTCGGAGATGCAAAAGAAATATGCACACCTGTTCCAGTAGACCTCGAGGACGATATCTAAAACAAGGCGGGGAGGATATAACAACTCTCCCGAAACCCTTAAACATGTCCTATACGTCCTAAAATACACCCCGTATACGAAAAACGGGCCTAATATACCTTTATATTTATAAAAATCAAATAAAACAAATAATAATAGTGTCTCGCGGCCCGCGGCGGAAACACCTCAAGGCTGTCGCGGGGTGCGACGGCCTTTGTTTGCCGGACACCCAATAGTGCCACGTGTCCTAGTCGTGGCGGGTCTAACCCTTGACTCGATCAACCTACACCCTAGCTATAGGCGGCTCGTGGCCCGCGACAGGCTTAACCTGTGGCGTCGTGGGGCGCGATGGAGTGGCTGATCAGCCCTATAAATAGAGAGTTTGAGCTCATCAGACAAATCGTTCAATTCTCGAAAATTCTCTCAACTTCTGAATAGCTATTATAATACTCACGTATTATACCCACAAAAAGCGAAGCTCTGCCTCGTTGTAAGTATTATAACCCCCAGTTACGTATTAGTTACTCTGCCTGATTGATCTAGAGCTCCGTAACGCATGTCAAGGCTCTGCCTGACTCAGTCGTTGGAGTTCTGTCTCGGGGGTATAGCTAATGTAAATTGGGTTATCTTGCTAACACGTGTGCATTGTTTAATTTAATAGATTATAACCAGGAAGTTACCAGAAAGCAGTAGGGTTATCTAAAATAGCAATGTGAGTACATCTATTTTTGTAAACCTTTTATACAAACCTCAATTGTTTTAAATTATAACTAACAGTGATTGAGTATTTGTGATTCTACAATTACTGTCGGTATGTTGGGGTTTTGTATACATTACTTGTTACTAATACTGTGAATAGTAACATGACCACAAGTCAAGATTGACAGTACCGTCGGTGGTAATTTGGTAGATATAAACAAATGTAATTGCGGATGCCCTCAATACTGTAATATGATAAAAATTGTTTTGATGAAACTGGGATGCACTAGCCAGTATTTCTTGCTAATAAAACTTTTTAAAACGCGTTTCAGGTAACAAAATATGAAAGCCAAATAGAAGCCAACTGGAGAGCACTGAAGGCTTGTAAAAGTGGCTTTAAAAGTTACCTAAACAAGAAATAAGTTTTATTTCAATAAATTAGGGTTTATCCCTATAAACATATTATAAATGGAAACTTTGGTTTTTCCCATGTATTTATTATTTATAAAATGTGGTGTTTTACTCTGATAAACTATTTCCTAACTACGGTCCTGATGAAAATTTCCGCTGCTAAATTAATAAACACTTATACCACTAATCTGGATCTCGCGACACCGCTCCCGAGAGAAGGGGTCGGGGGTTGCGACACCAATCCCATAAACTTGGTACATTGTGATTTGTGGGGTCCCTCTCCGGTTACGTCCATTGACAATTATCGTTACAATGCAGTTTTTGTGGATGACTTTTCATGGTTTACTTGGTTTTACCCCTTTAAAGAAAAGTTCGAGTTTCACACTATCTTATTAGTTTTTATGAAGTTTGTACAAATTTAGTTTTCATTCTCAATTAAAGTATTTCAAATTGATGGGGGTACAGAGTTTTTAAACCGTCAAATGAAACAATTAGTTACTTGATGACAATGACCCTCTTCACCATATTTTTTGTTCGTATACGCCTCATCAAAACGGATGGCCTGAACAAAAGCATCGTTATGTTGTTGAAACCGGTTTGGCATTACTTTTTAACAGCCATGTTCCAACACCTAATTGGTTGCACGCCTTTTGCACCGCCATTTCTACTACGAATCATATCCCTACCAAGGTGTTGGATGGTAAGTCACCGTTCAAGCTTCTATTTTTCAAGCAACCGGAATACAACAGTTTTTGAGTTTTTTGTTGTCGGGTTTATCCTTACCTACGTGCTTATTCGACAAATAAACTGTCTCTATGAATCCTACCATGCATTTTCATGGGTTACCACACACAATACAAAGGCTACAAGTTCCTTGACCCGACTACCTCTTGTGTATATGTCATGAGACATGCTCACTTTGATGAACTTACTTTCCAGGCCATTTAAGGAGGAAACCTGCCTCACCAACCTACCCTTACTCTCGTGGCACACTTTTTGGATTACATTGGCATCTACCCATCAAATAACTCCACTACGAACTGCCTACCCGTGTAGCCACTGTTGTGACTGACGTGGGTGGAGTGTAGTATGATTTTTGATATATTTTTAAGCACTATTACTCGTTTATCAAGATTCAAATTTATAAAACACGATATAACACTATCACTCTCTACAACACGCTAGGGCAAGTGCACCCATTGTTGGCGTAATATAGTGATGGTAAGATACTGAGGTCGTCCAAGGACACAAGAGCTTTTAATACCGGAATATTGTCAACGTCTAATCTAACCAAATTTTTAAGAAAAGATTTTTATAAATTAAATAAACTAAAATAAATAAAGGATACAAATAGACACTATATAATCACTTGGTTATGACTTATCTTTTACGTATCATTTGATGATTTCTGCACATTGGGTTTTTTAAGAGATTATCTTGGTTATAGTGGCATGACCCTATTTTGGAGGAAACGTGTCGCAACCCCCGGCCCCTCACTCTTGGGAACTGGTGGCCGCGAGCCAGTATCAGTGGTATCAGTGTTTATCAAATTTGGCAGCGGAATTTACATCAGGACCGTAGTTAGGAAATATTTTATCAGAGTAAAATACCACATTTTTTATAATAATAAATAGAGTTAATTACTGTTTTCCTCCCTGTGGTTTGTCAAAAATCACTATTTCAGTCCATTAGTTTAAAAATTCCGATTTCAGTCCCTGTGGTTTCAATTTCGTAACCATTTCAGTCCACCTCCGTTAACCCCATCCATTTATTATGTTAAGTACACATGAATTGACCATAATGCCTGTTATGGGTCATTTTCTGAGCATATATATCCTGACTAATATTCTGCTTTTGATTGTTTACCTGTGACCAGGATACCGGATCAGGATATTGGTAACATCCTGGTGCGATATCCTGGTGTTAACTAAATTGACCACGTGCAGGTTAGAAGCTGTAGGTCACTAACGGTCAGATGGACTTCTTCTCCTTAAGACTCGGGCAAACCAGTTACATGAGAGACGTTGAACCCGAAGTACCAGGTCTACAACGTTCGAGTAGGGAATATCCGCCGGATCCCGGTTTAATAGGGTAGTTTGTTACATTTCTTTTACTATAAATAGATGGATCGGATCAGTTAAGGCACACACTTTACTCTCAAGCTACTGGCAACCACTACACACAAACACTTGTACTCGAATCACATTGTAACACTTAGTTGATCCGCATCACATCCTGCACTGTATCCTGATATTTGAAGTAATAGAAGAACAAGGCAGCTGCGATTGTCAGCTCCCGAGGTTTTGTGCCGGCGATCTAGATTGATCAAGGGCTTTCCTCGTACATCTCGTGTCACCTCTTTACGTTTCTCGCTCATCGTTTGATCATAGATACAACTCTATATCCTGAGTCGTATCCTGAAACTGTTTTTACAATTAATTTGATTAGCATATTTTCGACACTCATTTCTAGCACACTACCTCACTTAACTAATTTGATCACTTAATTTCTTCGGTAATTTTTGACCAAAACAATTTGGCGCCCACCGTGGGGCAAGTGGTGCTATTTTTACTAAAAACTTTAGTAAAATCATTACTCGGTTTTCTGTTGTCAAAACTTTTTCCTACATCGTTTTCAATGGCCTCGAGATCAAACATGAGCCCTTCCACCATGTCTGCTACAACCTCTGCAACAATTGGTTCGGTGCTTCCACCTCCTCCTCCAAGAATGCAAGCTTCTTCGCACGGAACTGAGAGTCATGTGGCTCGGGATGTTATCCCCGCTCCCAGTACCCAGGGATCTGGTCCTGTTTTGGCCTCTAATGATGAAATTCTGAATTTGTTTGGTAATGTACAGGAACAGATGAAGCAGCAGCAGGAAACTAATCGGATGCTGATGAGAGAGATACAACTCTTGAAATCCGGCTCAAGTAGACCTGCTGAAGAAACTGTCACTCCTTTGCAGCCTAGGGCTTTGAACTTCAGTTCTGCAGTTTACACTGAGGATAACCGGGGGAATATCGTGCCAAGCCATTCTCATAATCATACTCCTGAGATACCCTCCTCGGTCAGGATGTCAACTGTGAGGAGCTCAGGATATGCTTCAGGATATGGCCAGAATCCTCAGACCGGTAACGTGTCAAATAATAATATTCTTGCTACTAACAATAATGGGTCTTTGCAGGATGCAGCTATGACGTTAACATTTACTAGGGAGCTTCAGAAATTGAAGGACATGATATCCAGTGTACCTGGAGTGGTCCAGCCAATTCCGGAAGTGTCCCAAGACAGCCACAGGATATCCCGCTTTGCATATCCTATCTGTGTTGCTGAATTCCCAAAGAGATTTCAAACCCCCAACATGAAACTGTATGATGGGACTACGGATCCTGAAGAGCATATTGCCCAGTATAGAGAAAGAATGGAGATTAACCCTATCCCTCCGGAGCTCAAGGAAGCATGCTTGTGCAAGGGTTTTGGTTCTACCTTGACATGATCAGCCTTAAAATGGCTGTTAAATGTTCCTCCTCACTCAATTACTTCGTTTGCTCATTTGGTTAATTTATTTAATAGTCAGTTTTCTTGCAGCCGGAGTTTTGAGAAACTAACCAGTGATCTTTACAGGATAACTCAAGGACCTCAGGAATCCTTGAGGGATTATGTGAACAAGTTTAGTCGGGAATCCTTGGATATCCCACATCTTGATGTTGCAACAGCTATGCAGGCTTTTAAGATGGGATTACAAAAAGATTCTCAGTTTTATCAGGATCTTGTAATGAATCCCTGCAGGAATCTCGACGAAGCTCGTAACAGGGCCTTGAGATATATTCGCTTGGAAGATGACAAAAAGATGCAAGAGAGGATGAATTCTATCGCAACCTACGAATCAACCAACAGGAAATCAGAATCCTCGTATAAACCGTATCGCTCCAAGCCATATGGCAGAAATGACAAAAAGAAAGTGAATGCTGTTGAAGACGAGGATCCTGAAGAATATCCTGAATTATCTGAATATTGCTTTTATGTTAATATACCTGAGTTAATGTATGCTATGCAGGGTTTAGGAGATAAACCTAGGTGGCCTCAAAAGAATCAACAAAAATCTGATTGGAAGGATAAATCCAAATGGTGTGCCTTCCATGAAGATTTCAGACATGTGACTGAGGATTGCATTGCTCTAAGGAAAGAAATAAGCTACCTATTGAGCAAGGGATATCTGAAGGATTTGCTGGGAAGAAAGAAAAATAAAGGGCAGGATCCCGAGAAGGATCCTGAACGAGCAGCATCACCCCCAACAGATGCCAAAATAATTAACTTTATTTCAGGAGGATCCGACATTTGTGGGACTTCGTATTCTGCGGCCAAGAAACATGCAAAGGAGGCTAAGACTGAAAGGGGAGACAGACCAGCCAGAATGACTACCCTCACAACTGACAAAGTGATCACTTTCGACAGTGATGACAGGGATACTGTCCAGGATCCTCACCATGATGCCCTCGTAATAACATTATATGTTGCTAACCATTTTGTACGCAGGATATTAGTGGATAATGGCAGCTCTGTCAACATAATTCAGCTGGAAACATTGAAGAGGATGAATGTATCTCCGATGGACATTACTTCGAAATCCACCGTGCTCGTTGGCTTCAGTGGGGAAGCTAGGAATACCGTAGGGGAGATAAAGTGACCAGTATATGTTGAAGGGGTCAACTCGATACAACGTTTCTGTGTGATGGACTCCCTATCCTGCTATAACATCATACTAGGCAGGCCATGGATCCATGATATAAAGGCTGTGCCATCGACTTATCATCAGTGCATCAAGATCCCTACCCCTTGGGGGGTTGTCAAGGTTGATAGTGATCAGCAGGAGGCGAAGGAATGCTACTCATCCTCAATGAAATCCTCAACCAAGCCTAATGCAACATAGCAATTAAAGATGCGGGCCCAGGATATCATGGAAGCTTCAGAGTAGGATGTAAAGAAAGTTATCCTGGATCAGGATAATCCGGATATCTCGGTGCTCGTAGGAACCAATATCCCTCAGGATATTGAAAATCAATTGACTAATTTTTTGAAATGCAGGATGTCAACATTCGCATGGAAGCACGAGGATATGACAGGTATTTCCAAGGATATTATAACACATAAGCTCGGTATTGACAGGTCATTCAAGCCGGTCCAACAAAAGAGAAGGAAATTTGCTCTGGAGCGAAATATGATCATCCAAGAGGAAGTTGAAAGACTACTAAGGAGCAAGATGATTAGAGAAGTGAAGTTTCCTAAATGGCTTGCGAATGTAGTCGTGGTACAAAAGAAAAATGGGAAATGGAGAGTTTGTGTAGACTAAACAGACTTAAACAAAGCCTGTCCGAAAGACCCGTTTCCTCTACCTCATATTGATTCAATGGTAGATGCTACCGCCGGCCACGAGATGTTAACCTTCATGGATGCCTCTTCAGGATTTCAGCAAATCCAAATGGAACCCTCTGATCAGGAGGATACTGCTTTCATGACACCCACATGTATTTATTGTTATACTCCTATGCCCTTTGGTTTGAAAAATGCAGGTGCAACATACCAGAGGTTGGTAAACATGATGTTTAAAGACAAGCTGGGGGACACCATGGAGGTATATATTGACGATATGGTGGTGAAGTCTAAAAAGGCTAAGGATCACCTCCAGGATATTAAGGGAGCGTTTGATATCCTAGATCAATATAACATGAAACTGAATCCTGCTAAGTGCCATTTCGGAGTGGGGGCTTGAAAGTTTCTAGGATATATGGTGACCAAAAGAGGGATAGAGGCAAGCCCGGAGCAGATTAAAGCTATCCTGGATATAAAATCACCTTCGAATATGAAAGATGTTCAACGGTTAACAGGCCGAGTAGCAGCGTTGAACATATTTATTTCAAGATCCTCGGAAAAGTGCAAGGAATTTTATGATATCCTCAAGAAGAATAAGAAGTTCGAATGGGAGGAAAGCATGAAGCAGCCTTGCAGGATTTGAAGCAGTATCTTTCAACCGCACCCTTATTGATGAAGCCTGAGGATGGCGAACCATTGTCCCTGTATCTTGCAGTGTCAGGGAATGCAGTAAGTGCTGTCCTTATAAAGGATCATGAAGGTCAGCAGTATCATGTCTATTACGTTAGTAAAAGTTTATTAGATGCTGAAACTAGATATTCTCATCTAGAAAAATTGATATTAGCCCTGGTTATGGCATCAACGAAACTTAGACATTATTTTGAGACGCATAGGATTCACGTTAAAACCAACTATCCTGTTAAGAACGTGCTTAGGAAACCCGAGATGTCAGGCAGGATGGCTAAGTGGTCAGTGAAATTAAGTGCTTATGACTTAGTGTATGAACCTAGAAATGCCATAAAGTCTCAGGCTTTAGCTGACTTTGTGGCTGATTTCAGTAGTGACATTCAAAATGAAGTAGACCTAGAAGTACAGCAGCTAGGAGAAAACTTAGAATGCTGGACATTGTATACTGATGGTGCATCTAATGTAAGAGGTGTCGGTCTAGGTATACTACTAAAATCGCCACAGGGGGACATATTACCCCAGGCTATTAGGTGTGAATTTCCTGCTACTAATAATGAGGCAGAATATGAAGCTTTGATTGCAGGATTAGAGTTGGCTAAAAATATGAGTATCAAGAATTTGCAAGTATATGTTGATTCTTTGTTAATCACTAATCATTTTAATGGAACCTATTCAGTTAAGGGAGAGAAGTTAATCGAGTATCTCGAAATTCTCAAAAAACTAGCAGGATATTTCGATATTTTTACACTTGAACAGGTACCAAGAGAGGATAATGCTGAAGCTGATGCCTTGGCAAATCTGGGATCATCGGTCAGGATACCGGAAGGAACCCGAATACCAATATTACATATCCTATATCCTGCGACGAATCCTCAGGATAAGGAAGTAATAAGTATTTAGGATCCTAATGACGAGTATCCCGAGGAGGATCCTAAGTCCTGGACGGCTCCAATCATGAGATATCTCAAGGAAGGACACATCCCAAAGAATGAGAATCCTAAGGCCTTTAGAATGAAGGTATCACGATTCACTATTATAAATAATGTTTTGTATAAGAAATCTCTTGCAGGACCGTATCTGAGGTGCTTGGAGGATCCCGAAACCAAAGACGTGCTTCAGGATATACACGAAGGGGATTGTGGTAACCATACCGCGGGCAGGTCGTTATTTTGAAAAGTAATAAGGACAGGATATTATTGGCCGACGATGAGAAAAGATGCTGCAGAATATGCTCGAAGATGTGACGCATGTCAAAGACATAGTAATATATTACATCAGCCTGTTGAACCACTGTATCCTATTATTTCCCCTTGGCCGTTTATGAAATAGGGGATGGATATAGTGGGAAAGCTTCCAAAGGATCCAGAAGGAAAGGTTTTCATGTTGGCAATGACGGATTATTTCTCCAAGTGGGTTGAAGCAGAAGCATTTGTTCAGGTTAGAGATCAAGAAGTGGTATCCTTCATAAAAAGGAATATCCTGACTAGGTTTGGAGTACCAGCTGAGATAATTTGTGACAATGGATCTCAATTTATAAGTAAAAGGACTACTGACTTTTGCAAGAGTTGGGGAATTAAAATGATCGTCTACTCCGGTACATCCTCAAGCAAATGGACAAGCAGAATCCTTGAACAAGATAATTGTCAACAACTTAAAAAAGAGACTAGGGGCTAAGAAATGAAGATGGGCAGAAGAATTACCCTTTGTTTTGTGGGCTGATAGGACAACGGTGAAGAGTACAACTGGCCAAACCCCGTTTTCCTTAGTGTTTGGAGCAGAAGCGGTGATCCCGACAGAAATGGTGATACCTACAGCGAGATCCAACCTCAGGGATCCTGAGCAGAATCCTGAAATCCTATGCCAGGAACTGGATAGTATTGATGAGACAAGAGACGCTGCAAGGCTAAGGATGGCAGCATATCAACAGAGGATATCCAAAGCATATAACAAAAATATAAGGACTAGAAGATTTCAGGTTGGAGATTGGGTATTGAGAAAGGCTTTTCAGAATACTACTAATCCTGCTGATGGAAAGTTGGCTCCAAAATGGGAAGGACCCTATGAGGTTGAATCAGAATCAGGAAAAGGAGCATACCGACTCAAGAATATGGAGGGGGATATACTACCGAGATCCTGGAATGCTATACATCTGAAACTCTATTTTAAGTGAGTATGGAATTAAAATTCTAACTCAGGATGGTATGGATTCTGTCTCTTTTATTAGATTTTGATATTACTTACTGTATTAAACCCATTACTGACTTAAGCATCAGAGGGGTGTTAGCCAGGCTAACACCCACCTTAGCTTACGATTGTTTTGCAGTATATGCTTCGGGATGTAGCACTAGGATACACATTCAGGATACTTCGGAAGATTAGAGGATTGGCCTCCTCTCTCACGTCTAAGGGATCCTGATCCCTTCACAGGTTTAAAGGTATTCACCTTTCTTCCAAATTGGGTTTAAACACCCCGCCTGGAGTGCAAGTTATTCGGGAATAGTTCAAGGTGACGGTACCAGTTCATGTAAAAGTGGCTGACAATTTCGTTACTATTGGCTATATCCTGAATCCTAAAGGTATATGAGGATTGATCACCCTCTCTCACGAAAGGGTATTTTCATACTCTCTAAGGTTTAAAGGTTTTCACCTTTCTAAGTCTTGGAGTTTATACACTCCCGCCTGTAGCGCATGAAAATTTGGGATTTTCCCCAGGATACTAAGGATTTATCTCCAGTATATTTTGGGTTTTACCCCTGTAACACAGGAATCGTCTATACAGTTGGAACAAATGTTCAAAAATTTTCTAAGTGTTTGAGGACATCATGCACAGGGGACATTCCTTCTAAAGCAATTGTGTGAAGCTCAAAAGATCAAAATTGGGCTAAGTGTCTTGGACTGGGGATATCTTAGTGGGAGAAATTGCAAAAGGGGTTGGAGTTTGATACTAGGGTTACACTCAATTCCTGGTATGATCTTTCCTTTGTGAATCTTACATGAATTATTTAACTCTGATTAAGGCTCAAAATATCCTGAAAACGACATATCTTTAGGATATGTCTTCAGAATGTGTTTTTGGGATACGTTTCGGGATATTTGATTGGAATATTTGGGAAGTGATACTTGATTGAAAATAAAAACTCTGATCAAACAAGTATTATCGAAACAGGTTTTAGAAAATGGACTATCTTTTATTCTTTAGAAGTTTTGTCTAAAGTTGATTGAATTTTTAGAAATTCTATTTAATAAAAGTTTTCATAATATATCACTAAGTATATTGATCAGGATATTTTGCAAAAATCTGCACTAAGAAATGCATGACAGAAATTAGAGAACAATAGCAAGCCAATTGAAAGATGAAATTATAATACCAGTTGATGACCGAAGGCTTCATCCTAAAACCTAGGATCCATCCACCTTCGGCTATCAAGTTGTTTTAATGCAGAAATAAAAACTGTTCATAGGACAAGAAGTAAAATTGTTCAAACATAAGCATAACTCTCAAATTTAAGGGAAATAAGTTTTAGGAGGCAGCGCCTTCTTCGTTCATGGTATTTTCAGCAGCATCCGTCTCGGAATAAGCCTCAGCATCCTTCTCAGCATCAGTTGGTTTTTCGACTGCCTTTGAAGATCCTTCAGCTGCAGGTTTAGCAGAAGTGCCGCCAAGACTCCTTAGCTTTGTTTCCCAGGCATCGATGTCCCAAGAAGGGCATTCGAAGCCCAGTGCTTTGGCTTCATGGGCCATCTTTAGCCTGGCCTGGAGAAGGGAAGTGACGACGGAACTTTTAAGGCTTTCCCGGTAGCTGATCATATCCCGTTCGTGTTGAGCGTGGGCAGCATCAAGATCGGCTTGGGCATGGAGAGCAGCTTTGTTGAGGGCGGCCTGGTGTTCTTGGGACATAGCCTTGAACTTCTCCTCGTAGTGCCGAGACTTGGCGGCTGCAATCATGCCCTGATCGGAGATGGTAAACTCGGCTTTCTTTAACTTGGATTCAAGCGTCTTGTTGAGCCCACATGAGTCTTGATATAGATGAACCAGACGTTCAAGACCCTGCAAAGTAAGAGGACATGTATTAGTTTTAATAAATACTTATAAGTGATATAAGGTGCAGGATATGGATCAAGGATACTGACCTGGTTGAGAAAAGAAGTCATAAATCCACTTGCTTCAATGAACCCGTGATTCTCATAGGGGAATATATCAGATATAACGGGAAAATCAGGCTCTTTCCTTTTACGAGAACTTGAACTCCGGGGCTTGGTAGCTGGCGAAGGTTTGGGAATGATGATGGCCTTGGAGCTGCTGGGCTTGGATGAGGCCGTGGCCTTGGGACTAGGTTCCTTCTTGATTTGGACCTGGTCAGAATAACTGTCCAGCTCATCAAGGTTGAAAACTTCAGGGATCTTGGCTGGTGCTGCATAAAGGGAAAAGTCCTACATCTTTATTACCCTTCATTATATTATATTGCACTAATTAGTTATTTCAAAAGTAACCCTTACCAGACATTTCGGATGATGAGTATTGACTGGAACTCGGGATATGTGTGATAAAACTCATGTCACTTGCAGGTAATTGGTAAACTGCCTTGATTCTTTTTTCTGATTCCGCAGTAGGGGGAGCTACTTCCTTAAAATTCACTGCAAAAGGATCAAATAAGAAGATATTAGCAAAAAATAAAAGTCTAAGAGGTAATGGGGACATTCATGATCCTACCGGTGGTTAACCACACCACCGGAAGGCTAGCACCCTCATCAATGGAGTCTCGTTTGACGAAGAAGAGCTTGCGTTGCCATCCGTCTTCGTTTTTGGTGGCTTTAAGAATAAGGGCTTTGTTGGAAGTTGAAAAAAGCAAAAACTGACTAGAACCATGGGATCGGAGGCGGTAAGCAATTGGCATATCTTCGATGCAAAGGTCGGGACAGTGAAGGTTTTTAATTTGGTTGAGTACGATTAATACCCTCCAGACCATGGGCATGGTTTGGGCAAAGGAAATACCGGTAGTCCGGAAGAATTGCATCATAAATTCGGGAAAGGGGTACCGAAGACCTAGCGAGAAAGGGTATGCCGGGAAGCAGACCCAATCAGCAGAAGAAACGTTTGATCGAATTGATCGATCGAACGGTCTGAAGATCGTGCCATCGGGGAAAGCACCGGAAGCCCTCAATGCCGCAATGTCCGTGTAATCAAAAGCACAGACCTCCTTCTCGGGATTTTTGAGAAGATTTTGCTGGATGAAGGTCTCAGATGATTCGCCGGTTTGAGAAAAAGTTCTAGTAGCCATTGCAAGTAAAGGAAAAGAGATTGACAGAAAATGAATAAGAAGTAAGGAATTACCTGGAGACTCCGTTGGAGATATCTGCTTTTCAAACAAGAAGAGAGAAGATATAGGAGCGTTGTAGATGTCCATCGAGTTAAAAGCGCGTTGGAAGTTGTATGGTGTAATCTTGACCGTCATCTCGATTTAATTGCCTTGATTTGCGAAACATGATTTTTAAAATATATCCGTTGGATTGGTATACCAACAGATATATTTGGGGACAATTGTTATGGGTCATTTTCTGAGCATATATATCCTGACTAATATTCTGCTTTTGATTGTTTACCTGTGACCAGGATACCGGATCAGGATATTGGTAACATCCTGGTGCGATATCCTGGTGTTAACTAAATTGACCACGTGCAGGTTAGAAGCTGTAGGTCACTAACGGTCAGATGGACTTCTTCTCCTTAAGACTCGGGCAAACCAGTTACATGAGAGACGTTGAACCCGAAGTACCAGGTCTACAACGTTCGAGTAGGGAATATCCGCCGGATCCCGGTTTAATAGGGTAGTTTGTTACATTTCTTTTACTATAAATAGATGGATCGGATCAGTTAAGGCACACACTTTTCATTCGCACACTTTACTCTCAAGCTACTGGCAACCACTACACACAAACACTTGTACTCGAATCACATTGTAACACTTAGTTGATCCGCATCACATCCTGCACTGTATCCTGATATTTGAAGTAATAGAAGAACAAGGCAGCTGCGATTGTCAGCTCCCGAGGTTTTGTGCCGGCGATCTAGATTGATCAAGGGCTTTCCTCGTACATCTCGTGTCACCCCTTTACGTTTCTCGCTCATCGTTTGATCATAGATACAGCTCTATATCCTGAGCCGTATCCTGAAACTGTTTTTACAATTAATTTGAT
This sequence comes from Helianthus tuberosus, assembly GCA_030545235.1. Classification (NCBI taxonomy): domain Eukaryota; kingdom Viridiplantae; phylum Streptophyta; class Magnoliopsida; order Asterales; family Asteraceae; genus Helianthus; species Helianthus tuberosus. Next base: position 182,142,309 of record CM060443.1, read on the forward strand.
TAACATATTTTCGACACTCATTTCTAGCACACTACCTCACTTAACTAATTTGATCACTTAATTGTTTCGGTAATTTTTGATCAAAACAATGCCCTTATTAATAAAAAGAGTTAATTACTGTTTTCGTCCCTATGGTTTGTCAAAAATCACTATTTCAGTCCATTAGTTTAAAAATTGCGATTTCAGTCCCTCTGGTTTCACTTTCGTAACCATTTCAGTCCACCTCCGTTAACCCTATCCATTTATTTTGTTAAGTACACGTGAATTGACCATAATGCCCTTATTAATAAAAAACAAAAAGATATTTAAATGAGTTAATTACTGTTTCGTCCCCATGGTTTGTCAAAAATCACTATTTCAGTTCGTTAGTTTAAAAATTGTGATTTCAGTCCTGTGGTTTCACTTTCGTAACCATTTCAGTCCAGTCTCCTAACACCGTCTATTTTACCGTTAAGTTTTTAATGAAATACCTAAATTACCCTTGTGTTAATTAAATATGGACTTATATGATTTTATTATTGGATTTATATGATTTTATTGTTGTATGACATATGGACTTAAAGTGGATTATAGGGTTTGACCCACCAAGGCTTCAGTAGAATTAGAAGTCTGGCACTATTTTTACATATATGGTTCCAAAATTTTAATTTTAGACTTTAGAATTAGAAAATGTCTAGGTAAGCATTATGTTTTAAAGTTATTATGTTAATTGATGTTGCTAGGAAGATATTAATTAGGGTGGGGTAATGGGTCACCGGACATTAAGAGTGTGGGGTTGTGATCCCGGAGAAGATGACCAGAAACTTTTACCGGAAATGAGAGCAGGGATGGAGTGAGGTGGGGTAGCATGGGGTTGTGTTTTAACAAGTGGGTCCTAGAATACAATCTTTTAAATTTCCATGGTTTTTTTATTTAATTAACACAAGGGTAATTTAGGTATTTCATTAAAAACTTAACAATAAAATAGACGGTGTTAGGAGACTGGACTGAAATGGTTACGAAAGTGAAACCACAGGGACTGAAATCACAATTTTTAAACTAATGGACTGAAATAGTGATTTTTGACAAACCACAGGGACGAAAACAGTAATTAACTCATTTAAATATCTTTTTGTTTTTTATTAATAAGGGCATTATGGTCAATTCACGTGTACTTAACATAATAAATGGATGGGGTTAACGGAGGTGGACTGAAATGGTTACGAAATTGAAACCACAGGGACTGAAATCGCAATTTTTAAACTAATGGACTGAAATAGTGATTTTTGACAAACCACAGGGACGAAAACAGTAATTAACTCTAATAAATACATGGGAAAAACCCAAGTTTTCCATTACAAACATGTTTATAGGGATAAACCCTAATTTATTGAAATAAAACATCTTCTTTATTTAGGTAACTTTTATAGACACGTTTTCCAAGCCTTCAGTGTTCTCCAGCTGGCTTCTAATTGGCTTTCACATTTTGTTACCTGAAACGCGTTTTAAAAACATTTTTTAGTGGGAAATACTGGTGAGTGAATCCCAATTTAATCAAGACAGGTTTTATCATTTTACAGTATTGAGGGCGATCTCGCAATTACATTTGTTTATATTTCTACTTTAATTACCACCCACGGTACTGTCAACCCGACTTGTGGTCATGTTACTACTCACACTGTAGTTATAAATTTTGTATACAAAACCCCAACATACCGACGATAATTGTAGAATTACAAATACTCAATCACTGCTAATCATAATGTAAACATTTGAGGTTTTGTTAAAACAGTTTACAAAAAGAAAGGATTACTCACAAAAAGGTTTACACAAAAAGAGGATTACTCACATTGCTAATTAAGGTATTTTCCTTGTGACTTTCTGGTTATAATCTATTAATTAAATAATGCACACGCGTAGTATAATAACCCTTATTTACATTAGTTATACCCTCCCCGAGACAGAACTCTAACGACTACGTCGGGCAGAGCCTCGACAGTCGTTACGGAGCACTAGATCAATCGGGCAGCGTATCTAATACGTAACCGGGGGTTATAATACTTACAACGAGGCAGAGCTTCGCTATTTTAGTGGGTATTATACCCGATTATTATAATTGCTATGCAGAAATTGAGAGAGAAAGATCGAAAATGAATGGTTTGAAAGTGAATGCCGAAGTCCCTATTTATAGTGCTGATCAGAGGGTGGCTCGCGGCCCGTGACCCCCTGTTCTTGTTCTTTCGCGGCCCGCGAGCTAGGCTAGCTAGGGCCTAGCCTTGGCCAATCACCGGCTAGGCTTGCCACGCACATGACACGTGGCGGCACCAGGCTGCGCCACTCGTTCCCTCGCTCGCGCCCCGCGACAGACTTAGGGGTGTCTGTCGCGCCCCGCCAGAGACCATTAACTTTTGTTTTTATTTAATTTTTATAAAAAATAAAAGTATTTTGGGCCGTTTCTCATATACGGGGTGTATTTTAGGACGTATAGAGGTGTTATAAATATTTTAGGATATATTTAGGAGGGTTGTTATACAACGCTACCCTCGGCCATATTGGTCTAAGTTAGCAGGGATACAGTCCTGCAAGGCCGGAATATTGAAAGATAATTAAGTAAGTTATTAATGCAAAATGTGGCATGTCCCTCTTTTGGAGGAAACGCTACCCTCGGCCATATTGGTCTGAGTCAGCAGGGATACAGTCCCGCAAGGCCGGTTTAAAGTTTTAATAGTAGTTTTATTACAAGGAATTCAAAGCTTTCTTACTTCCCCTAATTTGATGCTATCTGCCTCAAAGGAAGTCCTAATAAGCTTGAATCAAGTCCTCGCAGGATCTATATACTGAATGGGGAAAGAACTTTACCCAAACCACCCTTCTAACCCCCTTCCAGGAAGTTAATGCGCTTTATATAGACCGTAAAGACACGAATGAGTGAATCAACAAAACATGAAGAGATAATAGAATAAAGTTCACTTTCAATATAAAAAAACTAGTTATTAAAGTCTTTAATACAAACCCAATTAAAAAGTTAACCAAAGGTTGGAAATCAAAAGTAATATATAAAAGACTTGTCTTCACCAAGTGATGTAAAAGATTAGCCAATAATGGCCTTTGTTTAACAAAAACTCTCACGATCAATCTTGGATCCCGAGACTACTACACTCTCTAAAGATGGATGATGGATGAATGTGGTGGATGATGATGGTATTGTGGTGGAGTGGTGGCAGGTGTGAGAGAAGTGGTTTGCCAAGGGATGGATTGTAATTGAACAAAGCACCCCTATTTATAGTTGGAAACCGACATTTTACACGGCTCTGTGCCTCCTTTTCTGTCTTCATTTAATGAGCCGTGTCAGTCCGTATGCTCACACGACCCCGTGGCCTTTGTACTTGTTGTACTATCCAAAATTTTGCATATCTAGGAGTTGACCACTGCCCGTGTCTATGGGAAATGGCCACGTGTCTCTTGTTTGCTTCCGTTTTTCTTTTTCTTCATGGAATCTAGAGTGTGGCATGGCCCTATGCCTTGGTGGCACGCCCTCGTGCTTGTCTTCTGATTTGTTAATTTTGGTCTTGGGGTGAAGCTCGGAGGGTTGGTATGATGCATCAACTACTCTTCTTTTGTATTTATGTTGGTTTTTGCTGTTAATTTGTTCCTTTTGTACATTTAAGCTCTTTTAATCCTGAAAATTAAAAGTATACAAAGAAACACATTTTTCCAACATTAGTACATAAAAGGGTTGATTTTATACCGTATTTGATACAATTTATATATTTCATTTGGTGTATATCAGTGACCCAATCTTTCCCATACCCAAAACGAAGCCTACTACCTACCCAACCCATGATGAACCGTCCCCTAAACATAACCCAACCGCCGAGCCCAATTCATTAATCCAAATGACTCACACTACACCTCACAACCTAACCCAATCTGAACCCCTTTCCCAAGCCCAACCTGCAATAATCGATGTCGTCCACTCCGTTAATTCGCACCAGCTAGGAACTGAACTGACCACTACACCCTAAATCGACCCATCTCCCTATGCCTAAGCTACACTTGCTCATACGACCCAATTTGAACCATTCACCAAACTCGCTGCATTGGAACCCACTCATGTTGCTCTTTTTCACCCGATAATAACCCGAGCTATAAAGCTAGCATATTTAAAACGAAACATCAAGCCCATTTTACCCATGTTAAGACCTACGCCTTTACTCGATTTTATTTGCCAGCACTGAACCAAAAGGTTTCAAATCCGTTGTAAACACCAATACTAGTTTTATGCTTTGAATAAAGGACTTACAACCCTTCAAAATAATAACACCTGGGCTCTTGTTCCACGACCTCAAACACATAATGATTTTTAGGTCTAGGTGGCTATTTCGTACATAGATCTAATGGAATTATTGATCGGTAAAAAGCACATCTTGTTGCATAGGGGTGGTTCGGTCAAATACCCGAGTTGGACTATTCCCAAACCTTCAGTCTTGTTGTCAAAGCTTACAGTCTTCAAATTGTTTTATCCTTGGCAGTAATTCATAACTGGCCTACACCAATTGGAAATTTATAATGTATTCTTACACGGTCATATCACCGAACGTGTTTACATGGAGAAACCACTAGGATTTGCTAATCCTCACTTTCCTGACCATGCCTATCTGCTAAATAAAGCCCTCTATGGTCTTAAAAAAGCATCGAGGGCTTGGTTCCACATGCTAAGATCCTTTACTTGAGAATTTTTTTTGCGTATTTGGGCTGACCCATCATTCTTCATCTTCAAGCGTGACTCTTGTATTATGTACCTTCTTGTCTATGTTGATGACTTAATTTTGACATGTAATCAGGACAATGTCATGACCTCATTCAACAGTCACGTACATAAGGAATTTGTTACCAAGGAGTTAGGCGACCTAAATTACTTTATCGATCTTGAAGTAATCCAAACTACTGATGGCCTCTTCTTAAGTCAGACCAAATATGCTCATGATATCCTGGCTTGGGCCGACCTTCTTGATTGAAAGCCTGTACATACTCCTCCAGCTGTGAATGAGTCTTTCATTGTCTCTGCTGAGCCGTTCCCTAACCCTACCGTCTACAGATCTCTTTGTCTGGCCCCATAGTATCTAACCATTACCCGACCATACATCTCTTATGCTGTTAATCAATTAGTCAATTTCTGCAAGCTCCAACTATTGTATCTTTACAAACGTTAAACGAATTCTGCGCTTTGTCAAAGACACCATCTCATTTGGCCTTACCTTTTCAAAACCTCCCAATATAAGGAATACATAATTAATGCCTAAACTCATGCCTCCATCTTGTCTATATTTTTACAGATTGTATTGTTGCTATACTTAGTTCATCAATTATGCTTGTATTCCTCTATTTCCTTGTTGTATAGCCTTTATTTATTGGGCATGTATTTGTGAATAATAGCACAGATAAATTTCTCCATTATATGGTATCAGAGTATACCAAAGCTTCACTGAGCTATTATCGATCCATCACCTTCTTCTCTACTGCCGCCACACATGGCCACCTCCACCACTGTCATTCAATTATCCACCACCACCAATTTTCCCATCCGGCTAACCGCAAACAACTTCCCGTCTTGGAGAAAGCAAGTTCTCTCCACTTTCACCGGACTTAAACTCGAACAGTTCGTCGACGGCAAAACCGAACCACCACCGAAGGTCCTGGAATGTAAACCCAATCCGGCGTACCGTACCTGGTACCGTCAAGATCAGGTGCTCCTTGGTGCACTGCTCGACAGCTGCTCCGACACTATCTAGCCACTCGTTTCCTCTGCCGAAACGTCTCGCCAGCTCTTTACTCGTCTTACAGAAAGCTACGCCAGCGTCTCGAGGTCCAGAATCATATCACTACGGACCAAACTCGCCACCACCAACAAAGGCAGCCGACCCGTTGCTGAGTATCTCCACGAAATGAAGGCTATTGCGGATGAATTAGCCTTGGCGCAGAAGCCAATAGATGATGACGACCTTACCGTTCATATTCTCGCTCACCTCGGTGAAGATTACAAGGAAATAGCTGCTGCCCTAAAGACTAGAGACACCACAATTGCCTTCTCTGACCTATATGAAAAACTTGTTGACCATGAACGGTCCTTGTTGGAGGCCAAACCTACTGAGCCACTAATCACTACTGTTAATTTCACTCAGAGGGCTGGTCACACTCAATCTCAGCCAGGCCGAAACTCTCACAGGCCATTTACAAGCAACAGAAACCAAAACAGGCCCAATACCTTTGGCCCGAGAAACACCAATAATGGGAACAACGGTCAATCTACATATTTTAGAACTAAGCGTAACAATTTTTTATGTCAATTTTGCAATATTCCAGGGCATGAAACCAAGGATTGTCGAAAGTTTGCACGATTTCTACAGCAAAACAACCTTGCCTTGGCTCAAGAACCAACGAACCCGACCGTCAATGTGTCCATGGCAAACTCTCCACAACACACATCAATGAAAATGTTTGACAGTGGCGCCACTGACCATGCCACACCCGACCAAGCGTTTTTACACAACCTCTCCGAATATGGAGGACCTGATGAGATCGTCCTCGGCAATGGTAACACTCTTTCCATTTCTCATATCGGTCATGCATCGATTCCTACTACATCTCGCCCTTTAAAGTTGTCTAATGTCTTACTTGTTCCATGTTTGCGTCATCATCTTATTTCAGTCGCTAAACTTTGTAAGACTAACCATATTTCCGTTGAATTTTTTCCCTTTCATTTCTTTGTTAAGGATCTTCACATGGGGGCGCCTCTCATGCGCGGGGTGAACATTAATGATGTTTACTATGCATCTCCTACTCCTCCTCGTTTGCAACTCAATTCAAGCACGAAGGCATCAGACTCTCTTCTCTCATGGCATCACAAACTTGGACACCCATCTATCAAAGTTCTAAGGCATTTACTAAATAGTCTAGGACTTGATTATAATAATGTGTCCACTAATCTCTTTCATTGTGATGCATGTTCCTTAAATAAAAGTCATAAACTACCTTTTGGCGAAAACTCATTTAAAGTTTCCAAACCACTTGAGCTTGTCTACTCTGATGTATGGGGTCCCGTAAAAATTTCAAACGATGGCTATAAATACTATGTCATATTTGTTGACTTTTATTCCAAATATACATGGTTTTACCCCATTAAAAGAAAATCGGATGTCTCCACATTATTTCCAATTTTCAAAACACTTGTTGAAATTTTTTTTAACACTCCCCTCATCTCTCTCTTCTCGGACAAGGGGGGCGAATACATTGGTCTCCACACTTATCTCCAACAAAACGGTATTTCTCACTTCACCACACCGCCACACACTCTGGAACAAAATGGAGTGGCGGAACGTCGACACCGGCACATTGTTGAAACCGGGCTATCACTATTGCATCATGCCAACCTACCACTACCTTTTTGGTCTCATGCATTCCAAACGGCAGTTCACCTTATCAACCGATTACCAACAAAAATTTTAGACTTTAAATCACCATTCGAAAAACTTTACAACACTCCACCCACATACACTAAACTCAAATCTTTCGAGTGTCTGTGCTTTCCTTGGCTTCGTCCGTATGCGAAATCAAAAATTCATCCTCGCTCAACGAAGTGTATCTTCCTTGGATATTCTTCGTCTAAGTCTGCTTACAAATGCTACGATCCTTCAACCCATCGCATCTATCACTCCCGTCATGTGGAATTCATCGATCATATCTTTCCCTTCTCCTCTAACGGTTCATCACATGATCCACTACCTCCACCAAACATTTTTCTTGGCCCACCCACATCTACTACCATTCCTCCCCTCCCCACTCAGCTCAATCCATCCGACATGGCCCAACACCTTCCCCCTACAAACCCACCTCCCATGGCCCAACACTCCTCTCCCCCTATAGCCCAAACAAATCACCCGCACTCCTCTTCCACGTCCAACTCCACCGCCCCGTTGACATCTCAACACCCTTCACCCGACTCATCTCCCATACAATCGGGCTCCTCTTCCACATCGGCTCACTCTACTCCACCCACCATCACATCCTCACCCACAACTATCCACACCGACCCATCAACCTCTCCACCGCCCTCACCCGATACCTCCCTCTCTTCCCCTCCCGCCTCCTCACCATCCAATACCACCTCAGAAACCACAAACTCCCCTCCTGCCTCTGCTCGCCCACAAAGGCTTCGCAAACCTAACCCAAAATATTACAACCAAACTCTTGTAAATCACACAACCCTTCATCCCCTCCCACCGACACTTGAACCCGCCACTCACACTCAAGCCTCTAAAGATCCACAGTGGCGTCAGGCTATGGATTTAGAGTTTAATGCCCTTCTCTAAAACCAAACATGGAAACTTGTTCCCCCTAGTTCCCACACTCCAATTGGGTGCAAATGGGTCTTATGTATCAAACGCAAACCCGATGGCTCTATTGATAAATATAAAGCACGACTCATTGCCAAAGGTTTTCACCAACAACAAGGAAAAGACTACTTCGATACCTTCAGCCCCGTCACCAAACCCATTACCATTCGCACCATCCTTTCCATTGCTCTATCGAAAAATTGGCCACTTAAACAACTTGATGTCAATATAGCATTCTTACATGGTACTCTACATGAGGATGTATACATGTCCAAACCACCGGGATACATTAACCCTCAATTTCCCAACCACATATGCAAGCTCAAAAAGTCCCTATATGGCTTAAAGCAAGCACCCCGGGCTTGGTACAATGAGCTAACCAAATTTCTCCTTCAATTTGGCTTTCGAAAATCTTTGGCTGATCCTTTGCTCTTCATCTATCAAGAGAAAGGTGTCACCTGCTATTTCCTGGTTTATGTTGATGACATTGTCCTCACAGGTAACAACACATCCTTTCTTGATCGTTACGTCCATGCCTTAAGCCAAAAATTTTCCATCAAAGACCTTGGTATGCTTCATCACTTTCTTGGAGTTGAAGTTATTCCCACACCAACCGGTCTATTTCTATCTCAGCATCGATACATCCAGGATATTCTACAACAGTTCAACATGGATGGTGCAAAAGATGTCTCTACTCCTCTCGGTACCACTGATGTCCTCTCCATTTTCGACACCACACCAGAAGTTGATGCTACCCCATATCGCAAACTTGTCGGCTCACTTCAATATCTCGCATTCACCAGGCCGGACATCTCATTTGCTATCAACAAACTATCTCAATTCATGCACAACCCACGCCAAACTCACTGGCAATCTCTGAAGAGAGTCCTTCGATACCTAAAGGGCACCATTCATCACGGTCTGTTCCTTAACCGGAAATCATCTCTTGATCTCTCAGCCTTCTCCGATTCGGATTGGGGTGGTGTACATAATGCTGGCCGCTCTACCACTGCATACATCATCTATCTCGGCAACAATATCATCTCGTGGAAGTCAACTCGCCAAAAGTCGGTCTCTCGCTCATCTACGGAAGCTGAATACAAAGCTTTAGCAAACGCCTCAGCTGAACTTACTTGGACAAAAAATCTACTTCGTGAACTTGGCATTCCCACCAACAAAACGCCATTACTATTTTGCGACAACTCCGGTGCAACATACCTCTGTGCTAACCCTATTTATCACTCTCGAATGAAACATGTAGCTCTTGACTATCATTTTGTTCGAGAACAAGTTTCAGCAGGCCACTTACGAGTTCTTCACATTAGCTCCCAAGACCAACTTGCAGATATGCTTACAAAACCATTATCACGGGCACCCTTCCTACGAAACCGATCCAAGATTGGAGTCTCCGATGGATCCTCCATCTTGCGAGGGCGTATAAGGAATACATAATTAATGCCTAAACTCATGCCTCCATCTTGTCTATATTTTTACAGATTGTATTGTTGCTATACTTAGTTCATCAGTTATGCTTGTATTCCTCTATTTCCTTGTTGTATAGCCTTTATTTATAGGGCATGTATTTGTGAATAATAGCACAGATCAATTTCTCCATTATACCCAACACCGCCATTATTGGGTACTCTGATGCTGATTGGGCCCAGTGCCTTGACACTCGTCGCTCGATGTATGGTTATTCAATCTTTTTAGGTAGAAATCTAGTTTCTTGGAGTGCCAAGAACAACCCACTGTTGCTCATTTTAGTTATAAATTCGAATATCGTGCTATGGCTAACACTACTTCTAATATCATTTGGATCACACATCTACTTCAAGAATTGCATTCTTTTCCGCCTGATTGTTTGACATTATTATGTGACAATAAGAACACTTTAGTTTTAATTCAACTGTCTCTCACAAATGTGCTAAGCCTATTGATTTGGATTATCACTTTGTTCTGGAACCTGTCACCTCTGGGAAATTGCACACTTGGTTTGTTTGGACCAAGCTCCAGGTTGTAGACATCTTTACTAAAAGCCTACCTTGACAACAATTTGAATTTTTTCGGATTATCTTGGTCTTCGTCTGTCACCGTTTTGCTTGAAGGAGGATGTTATGATTCTTTGTGTACTTTTTAGTGTTATTTCAGTATCATTTAGTTAAGTGTAAATTGTATTTTTATATACACTCAAGTACCTCATCATTTGTGGCATGCAATTATTAACCAATTAATGAGTCTTATAATACGTATTATCATATGTTATCATGAACCCATTTACATTGTGGCTAATGAATAGATGAGAAATCCGCAAAAGTGTGGAAAACGGTTTTAAACTTTTAATACTTGTAAATAGTGGTGGCAAACGAGCCGAGCCCGAGCTCGACCAGGCTCGAGCTCGTTTAACATATGAAAGCTCGAGCTTGAGCTCGGCTCGATTCCAGCTTTATTTCTAAAGCTCAAGCTCGGCTCGAAGGTAATTTTTCAAGCTCGAACTCGGCTCGGGCTCGACTCGTTTAGTATTTATTAATTAATTTATATTATTATTATTATACATATAATTTAGTTATTTTTTATATTTATATAAATGGTAATTATTATTATATAAATATATGTTTAATATATTAATAAAAAAATATATAAACAGAAAGCTCGATTAGGCTCGCGAGCCGGCTCGAGCTCGATAAGCGAAGCTCGGGCTCGTTTACTAAACGAGCTTGTTTTTAGGCTCGGACTCGAGCTCGAGCTCGTTTAAGCTCGACTCATTCGAGCTTTTTTTCGAGCCGAGCTCAAGTAACTCGGCTCGTTTGCACCCCTACTTGTAAAAGGGTCTTGGAATGCTTTAGCACCTTGTCTAACCATTGACAACTCAAAACTACACATCTCTTCCAGCGTGAAGTGTGGCCCTCTCCTGTTTCTAGCTAGACAAAAATCATTTCTATATGTTCATTAATACATTGTATATTTTTGGCAAATTGTATTTAAATAATCTCAACTTTCTCAATTTGGTCGATAATAATCCCAACTCATTTATTTGCCGATGGCAAATTGGAAAATAATAATCCCATCTTTCTGAAATTGGCCGATAATAATTTCAAGTCAGTTATTAGCCAATAATAATCCGACCTCGTCCATTTTTTTTTAAAATAAACCACCGTTAAAATAAGCTTAACGGAGTTAAGTTTTTTCCCGAATTACAAACCGATGTTTTAGGGCTTTTGATCAAAACGAGGATACGAGTCGATTGATGTAAAACTTACCTCGAAATTGTGTTCGAAATGGCTTGAGTTTTGTTAATTGGAAGTTAAACACCCGAATTGAAGCACCCTTTTCGTGGGTTGGGGGCAGTATTTTGAGGTAAGTTTTACATCAATCGACTTGTATCCTCGTTCTGATCAAAAGCCCTAAAACATCGGTTTGTAATTCGAAAAAAACCTTAACTCCGTTAAGCTATTTTAACGGCGGACTATTTTACAAAAAAATTGGACGAGGTCGGATTATTATTGGCTAATAACTGACTTGGGATTATTATCGGCCAATTTCAGAAAGATGAGATTATTATTTTCCAATTTGCCTTTGCCGATAATAATCCGAACCGATCCACTTTTGGCCGATAATAGTCCGCCGTTAAAAATAACTTAACAGAGTTAAGTTTTTTTTCCAAATTACAAACCGATGTTTAGGGATTTTGATTATAACGAGAATCCGAGTCGATTTAGGTAAAACTTAACTCGAAACGATGCTCCAAAAGACTTGATTTTTGTTAATTGGAAGTATAAGCACCCGAATTGAAGCACTGTTTTCGTCGTTTGGGGCAATATTTCTAGGTAAATTTTACATCAATCAACTCGTATACTCTCTCTAATCAAAAGCCCTAAAACATCATTTTGTAATTTGGAAAAAAAAAACTTAACTCCGTTAAGCTATTTTTAACGCAGACTATTATTGGCCAAAAGTGGACCAGTTCGGATTCTTATTGGCAAATAACTGAGTTGAGATTATTATCGACCAAATTGAGAAATTTGAGATTATTTAAATCCAATTTGCGTATATTTTTTCATATTTCAGAATTTCATTAATCTAATAGAAGTGCTGGGAAAGGCAAAATGTATGTATTGTATTCAAAAAATAGAAGTTAATTCACAGGATCGTTTGTTCAGGATTGGCCTGAGAATACGTATACTCTGTTTGAGCTTGAAAAAACGTGTCTTTAGGCCTTAATGAAATTGGGTATTGGGATGTCTAAACCTAATGACAATGGACTAATATCTAATCTAAACTTTAAAAATAGTTTTGTAAGTGGGCCTATATTGGAGTTTGTATGAGTATACCCTATTAATTTATTTTTTTACATATACATATCATTTTTTTAAAATAACGTGCTTTCAAAATGTCAGACCCTAGCCGGTCGTTCTCCCCGCCCACCCTCAGGGCCGGCCATGTTTGTGTTATATTATATAGAGTAAATTGCCAAAATCGTTCCTGAGGTTTAGGTATGTTTGTCATTTTTATCAAAACCAACTTTTTTGTACAATATAATCCTCCACTTTTGGGATTTTTTGCCATTTTCATCCAAACGTCTGACTTTTTTTTGCCAAAATCGTCCATGAGATTTTGGAATTTTTGCAATTTTTATCCAAATGTTTGATAAAAAAAAATAAAGTAAATTAGATGTTTGGATAAAAATGACAAAAAATCCTAAAAGCTCAGGACTATATTGTACAAAAAAAAGTAGTTTTGAATGAAAATAACAAACATGCCCAAACCTCGGGGACGATTTTGGCAATTTACTATATTATATGTTATATTCGTGTATTATAAATAGAATGATATCATAAAAAATACAAATGAAAACTGATAGAAAAAAGTATGCTAACGTCCTCAATTTTTTTTTTTTGAAAAACAAGGAATCTTATGTGTAAACCTGACCTTACTCGTGGTTATGTCCAAGGTCGACTTCTTGACCACCATGAGACCGTGCCCCCTGATGCGCGAGAACCGGATGAAATCCGTAAACCTTTATCCCCGTCAGGTTCGAACCCACGATTAAAGCCCTGATTCGTTCCTTCACCCAGATGCCCCTCGAAAATGACTCAAACAGGAATCGAACCTGCATCTCCACTAAGGAGGGCATGTCTTTGACCACTAGACCAACATCTTAGCACTTACTTGCTTAGTTATTCTGTAAAGTTTATGTTACCACTAAATGAGTAGATCTACTCATCTACACATACATTTATCAGGAAATATATGGTAGTGGACAGTAGTTCTAAATAAGTCATCTGACACTGTCATTTCTGCACGCAAAACAACAAGTGCATTCAATTATTTCCTATCTTTTATATACAAAAAAAATATATATATATAATAATATTTATAATAATAAGAGAGATCGTGTCTGAGCGTCTTGCTATAATTTAGCACAGTACACCATGATACACGAACAGTTATATTGTTTCAAAGTATCTTTTCTCCAGATTTTGGGGTCAGAACTCAGAAAGCAGACATCCTCAGTCTTGTTGGCTGTTGCATATTAGTCTGGATTGATCGGTGATCTCAAATTTTTCAGTGCTCAATGATGAATTGAGTTTTTTAAAATATGATCTGCAAGAGTGATACTGCGCAGATATGTATGGGTAAACTACCTCACGAGTTCTGCTGGCTGGAAAGATTGAAAGTTGTTTTATATGATTAAAACTCTAGATACTCAGGTAATGATTCTCCCCAACCCAAGTGTTGTGAAACATATGTGTTTATGAACTATCAGACATGTATCTTGGTATGCTTGCGTACTTAGTACTGATGTATATATGTTGGCAAGTAACATCAAGTAGTAGGCAAGTAACATACACATTTAATATATGTATCAAGTGTTTCAATGGGTTTTTTAGCGGTATTAAGTTATCTTTCAGGAAAAAAAGGGGTCCTTTTTCCTGAATGTATTTCATTTGCGTTAGCTTTGCTTGGTTTATATAAAAACGCGTTTTTAAAGCCTTGATGAAGACGTTTTATGCGGAATCAGTTCCCAATTTTTTCTTGAAGATTATATGAAAGTAGTGTTTCTATATTTATAACGAGTCAAACTATACCTGTTTACCGCTTTAACAAAAACTCAAAAGATTGGATTCATTTCAGAACCAACTAGATCAACACCTTAATAAAACGACGTTACAGATGTTTGATGTACAATAGCTTGTCCCAAGACCCGATCTTAACTGTGAATGTGCACCGAAGTATATGTTACACACGCCATTAGCAAAGCTAGCTAGGTGAGAAATGACACACTGACAGCCCAAACGATATAAACCCAATCCCAAACTCATTTACCTAAAAGAAATCTAACTTGTGCCCAATACTACCGTCTAACTCATGGTATACTATCACTTAAATGAATAACGACAAACAACAACAACAACAACCATACCCAGTAAATCCCACAAATAGTAAAACCATTAGTAGGGTCTGGGGGAGGTGGGATGTAGGCAAACATTTCCTCTATCCTAAGAATAGATAGGCTGCTTCCTGAGAGAGCTCCGGATCCAAAACAACCATCAGGGAGATAGATAGACGAAAGATGGATAAGTAAATAGCGTAACAGTAATCAGATAGATCAACAGCAAGCAACAACAGATAGATAAATGAATAACAACCATTTAACTTAATATTGTCATTTAAATGCATACAACCGTTTGACAGACTGCACACGGCAACCGATTTGATTTCCTGGTTCATGAACCCACTAGAGATCATGGTTTGTAGTTATTGGACAACGGTTGACCGTTCAAGTTTAAAATTATCTTTAGTCCTATGAAATGTGTTTATTAATTCTATTTGATTTTTTATTCAACTTTAACTAATAAAAAAAATGTTAGGGTTGAAGTGCTTTCTCGAATCTCCTTTAACGGAAGAGATAGAAGCTCAAGAAGGAATACCAAAACCTAGTTCTGTCGCTGGCATCCATGGCTGAATGGTTAAAGCACCCAACCGGGCAAATTCGTAAGACGGGTGCTCCTTCCTTTTAGGGTTGAATTGAGTTGGAGTCGGTTCAAATGAGGTCACATCCTTCTATTGTTTGGGTTCTTTGGTTCAAGTGGGTGGCCCTTCTAAGGGTGTACGGGGTGGTTTCGGCAAAGGCATTCGGCAAGCCTTTTGCCGATAGGCAAACCCAACCCCTGGCAACACCGCCCCCAAGGTTGGGTTTGCCGATGGGGGAAGGGAAATCGGGGAGACTTTGCTGATGGGGGAAGGGAAAAGGTGATGAATGTTGGGTGGGCCGGGGCCCACCACTTCTCAACCAGTCACATGTTTTGATTTGTTTTTTTTTAAATTATTTTGCCTAATATCAATTTAGACATGCACCCCTTATGTTTTTTGGGTAATAGGCAAGAATGAGAGACAAATTACATAAGACAACATGATTGGGTGAGGGGAAACTTTGCCTAATCCCCTTAGACATCCCTAAGAGTGGACGGGGCACATTACTAGTTGAACCACTATCTTTTGAACTTATCATCTAATAATATTGTGTTACATTACCATCCAATATACCATTTACCTTTCTAGGAACTTGTGTATAACATTAAAGAAATCCATCTGGCAAACGTTCACAAACCCAGAATGGGTTCAAATGGCCAAATTGACAGGACTTGTTGACGGTGTTCTCGTGGAACGTATACCCATCCTGCATCCCCATCTAGCTTACGAAGTGTCCACCCTACTAAGCGAAGCACAAAGTTACTTGAGATAACCACTATCAACCAACAAAAAAAATATTATTTTTCAAACATTTTCATTTTATTAAAACGCTATTATTATAAAACTAAGAAAAAAAAAACTAAGAAAATACATAGATAGGCTCGCGACGGTGCATACATATAGCTTGTTGATCTGCATATATTTTATTTTTTATATTTTATATTTTATTTACATAAAAAATAGGAACATATAAAAAAGGTAAAAAAAAAAATGTAAGAATAATCGTTGGTTACACCATCTATCATTAATTTTGTTATTGTAGATATTTTTAACTGCTATATCTACATTATCGAGAAAAAAATACACTAATACCTAGTGGTAGATCTAGAAGAAAACTTCAGAGGACTTCTGATCTTTTTTATCGTACATTCATAAACAGTGAAATTTTTTTTACCTACATTAAGAGATGTCCTAATATTTGCTTAGGAGAGGTATCTGATACATAAAACGAAATATATTTATTTTTTCCATTTCGTCAAGAAAGCTGAGAGGTATCTTAGGCACTATCTGGCCCCCACATAGAACCGCCCATGATAATATTAGCACCTTAAAAGATTCATAGAACATCTTTGTTATTTGTAGATGTTTTATGAATAGTTGTACATGTTCTCCATCTTTTATTTATTTCTTTTTGATGTTTTTGCTTAATTAAGATCAATCCAATAACTACAGTCTAATGTGGGAGTAGCCCACTTGGTAGAGGCTTTTGCCTTTTAGTGGGAGGTTTTGGGTTCAATCCCAAGCAAGGAGTAGATTAGTATTTATTTGGTGTAATTTAGGAGTATGTAAAGTTTGCCATTCAAAAAAAAATAAAAATAAAATAACTACTGTCTACTGATGCTTGCATTTATCGTCTATTTAATGTGTTCGGCACTGAACATCATAAAGCTCAAAATAAAAGCCTGCCCAAAAACGAAGACCAAGTTGCTCTGTTGGTCAATTATATGCTATCACATATGAATAAACATGCATGAGAAAGTGAACGCATATACTACCTATACTAATAATATACATGCACTTTCATTTTTTCATCTATTGTGCATGAAACACTTCCATGGATTAGCATGTCTTCTTCTCATATGTAGTGTGGTAATAGAGCTTATAACCAAATTAATTATTTATCTCATTCATCAAGTATATTGTAGTTATTGTGCTTATTATAACATCTTGCTAGAATATGCTAATTTAAATTTAACATAACTAGAAGATTGAGTCGCGCGCGTTGCACCGCGGCTAACGAAATTGACATGTTGTTGATCAGATTTACATTTACAATGTGTTAAAGATGTTTTTGTCGGTTAAGTCTGTATTACTATCTTATACAAATAAGTAATTCACCAAATAATCTCAATATAATTAATGGTATCATAATTACTACGTTACATGACTTGTATACATATAAATAACCTATCGTATTAAGCTCCCCGCGTTACGGCGGGGTGTAAAACCGTGACAAATAGCACCAATACCACACTATAGCCAACGACCACCAACATTGAAGTTGCGGGGTCTTAACTTGGAAAAATTAGACCGACATATAAAAATAGAAAATAATAACTAAATCGATTTAGGACTCGCATGTTGTGACGAACTTATTAAACGGGGAAAAAAGAGACGATGTAAACATACTGAACCACACACGTACGTTGCCCCATGTTAACTCACAAAATTTAGAACGAAGCGTATAACAAAACGTAAAATCGTTAAACCACACACACACATTGTGCCGTGTTAAGTCGCAAAATTTATATCTAAACGTAAAACGAAAAATTTTGCAAAATTTAAAAAATCATAGGGGATCAAAGTTGAAAGTAAAAAGGTTGTGAGGTTAAATTGGAAAAACTAAAAACTTTTGGGTTAAAACTACAAAATCAAGTAGTTTTGGGTTTAAAGTGAAACATCAATTTAAAAAAAAAAAAAAAACCAAAACATAGGGTATAACACCACTAAGCATCATGTACAAATCCACTATGCATAAATATCATCCACAAAACACACTTTAAGCATGAGATACAACCAACTAATGCCCATTTATGTTACAAATTAATAGTATATAAATATATATATATATAGAAAAAATATATCGTACATTACGGCTTAACATACTTCACGTACGACAACGTGCGTGATTTGTTCTATAACATGCGTGATTAATGTTTTTCAATATGTGTGATTATTGTGCTTCAACATGCGTGATTTTGGATTTTTGAGTTATAACGTGCGTGATTTTAAAATGAACGTGCGTAATTACCTGTCGTACGTGATGTATGTTAAGCCGTAATGTACGTTAACCTTCCTCTATATATATATATATATATATATATAGGGTTGGCCGGTTGGGATAGTGTACATTAATTCAGAAGTGTGAGAATTGTATTATAACACTATATAACACCATATAAACACCGTATAACACTATGTACCACCATATAACACCATATAACACTATATAACAATATATAACACAATACATCTATCATAGACATGCTATCAGACAAAATATAGTGTTATATTTGTTATATAGTGTTACATAGTGTTATATGGTGTTATATGGTGTTACATAGTGTTATACCGTGTTTATATGGTGTTATATAGTGTTATAATACACTTCTCATACTTCTGGATTAATGTACAGGATCCTCTACATATATATATATATATATAGGATTAGGTTCAAACGTGAACAAAATCCCAAGAGTGAACTGCGTGAACTGATCTGGGCCCTTGATTTTTATGATCTTGAGATTAAAGTGAGTGGCATGATGGTAATTATTTGGTTAATTTTTTTCATTTAATTAAATACAAAAGGGTATATGTGTAATTTCAATCTTAAATTGATTGCATAAATCTCTCACAAATCAAGTAATCAATTATCCTCTTAAATTGATTGCATAAATCTCTCACAAATCAAATCAAGGATTAGGAAAGATGTAACTTAATTCAATTATTAAAATAATTATTTGTTTAAATGCGATGTACACATGTGTATTCTGATTTTGCCCTCTTTTTAATGCGATGTACACATGTGTATATCGTCTGTTTTGTGATATCTCAGAATTTTTTTTGTATTGAATGTTGATGTACACCTGTGAATTACTGTACACATATGTACGATGCTGAGTACACATGTGTACTGTTCTATTTATATCCAAGTACACATGTGTATACCGTTGAAATATGAAGGTTACGTGGATCTTAAAAATCAAAATTTGAATTCTGGTGATGAAATCTGAAATAAAAATTAAAATTGAAATCTGGTGATTTGTTGTTTGTTTTGATAATTATCTTATTAATAAATAAACATAATGTGGATAATGAATTTAAATTAGGAAAGATGTAACTTAATTCAATTATTAAAATAATGATTTAAATCTAATTTTTTATATAATTACAATCCTACCCTTAACAACTAAAAAGGAAATCAAGGGTCCATATAAGTTCACGCAGTTCACTCTTGGGAGGTTGCTCACGCTAGAACCCTACCCTATATATATATATATAAAGAGAGAGAGAGAGATAAAGTATTGGTGATAATAAGAAACTCCGAATTTTTCAGCAAAAAATAAAAAATAAAATAAAATACAGAGTTGTACAAAACTTTGTAACTGATTTATGAACACACGCTTGTGGACATACTAACTAAACGATAATTGGTTTGATGTTGATCAACACAAGCTCAATGTATCCCTGGCTTCTTTTGTGTTATGTTATAGTCCATTTTGTTTCCAAGTGTACTAGCATGCTAATTCTTTTATTTCGATTTTTATTAGAATGAGATTCAGTATAGCAAGCATTTGGAGTTTTTTTTTGGTAACCATAAGAACTTGTTATTGTAAAACTCACAGGATCTTCCAAAACCTTCTAACTAACAAGATTTGGTAAATCGCAACTTGTGCTGGTCAAGTGACCTTCAACAAGTTATTGCAAGAAACAAGTAGAAGCAAAGATATTTGAACCCAATACATCTGTTAGAGTGAATCATGTGCTTACTATTGTACCACCTCTTGAAGGTTGGCAGGCAATTGGAATTATTGTTATCAAAGCAGAAAATATGTTAGGACAATGAGAGCATATACAGAAAAGCATTCCATATTAAGACACTTCTAGGTAGCAAGAAACTATTGTGAGAATTGGCAGGCATTTGGAATTATTGTTATCAAACCAGAAAATATGTTAGGACAATGAAGAGCATATATAGAAAAGCATTCCATATCAAGGCACTTCTAGGTACCAAATGTCAGACAATGAAGAGCATATATAGAAAAGCATTCCATATCAAGACACTTCTAGTTACCAAGAAAGTATTGTGAGAAATGTGAGATAAAATGAATTGTCACAAAAGATTGATGCTAAACAAGCAAACATTCTAGCAAATCTTCTACACAGAGTACCAAAGTATAATATCACTTGAAACAATTTTTTTTACTCTTATTTCCTTTACATTTCTAACTCATAGATATATGTATGCTAATTGCACCAATTCAAGAAAATTAACCCATTAGCATATATAAATGTATATATGTTAGAATGTTGACATTAATCCGATTAAGTGGCAATATATATGTTCTTAATGCATAATTATCCGTTTATTTTTGCAGTATATATAAACTAGATCAGAAACCTAATTATAATTTTCTCTAGATTTATATATTTAACGCAACTGGATCATTTCTGCTGATTTATATGACTGTGTGATTAACACTTTCTAAAGGATAAATGATTACGTGTTATCCAACTATTAATGAACAACAAAGAAATTTTCACTGAATATTGTCACCACACATATTAACACACTACATAACTTATATATGAATAGAAAATTCAAGGAAAAAATTACAAAATGGTAATTAAAAAGATTACCTAAAGTACAATCTAGCTGTATGTTATATCCAACACACAGACAATAATTGTTTTGATACATTCTTGATTTGCTTTTCAAATATATGTTTATAGACTGGAAATTGAAAAAAAAAATCCAATTACCTGAAGTCCAAGGGACTGAAAAGAGATAGAGATAGGATGGAGTAGATATATATTTATACATACACAATGCTAACACACATGCTAATGTTTGAACTTTAGGAATCAGCTTACTTGCCTTGGTTTTGAGATTGGACATGAAGAATGTTGGTGGTGCTTGACATGATAAACGAGCTAGGGTTTTGATCATAAATATCACCTGTCCGAGAAACAGTTGTTGGGACAGTTCCATAGTTGTAGTACTCGTTTACAAAATTGTCAGCATCCCATTCACCAGGCAAGAATCCATTCCATGAATTCAGCCAACCCGCTGGAGGGTTGTGGTTGGTCAATGTGGAGCAAGTAGTTGATGTGCCCGTAACACTCCCTGAATAATTTTCAAAAATGTTAAGATTATTGGTGGTTGATTGCCATTCTAGAACGGTGATAGCAGCCTCTCTGTCTCCTGAAATAGAGAAAATGTTTGCCCTCGTCTCATCATTCTCGTACCCTACTTTGAGTGGGATATTACTGGGTACGTTTGTTTGTTTGTTTGATTGCGAAACCGAAAGCAAGTGATGAGTATGGGAATTCTCAAGGGAGGAACTTGATGATTCTTGTTGGATGGGTTCAGATGGACTAGAAGTGATGAACCCTAATTCTTCTGCATTGTTATTATTAGAGCTTGGTAAGTAGCCTAACCCTAATTTGTTAATTTCTTCATTAGGGTTTCCTCCAAACAAGTGTTTTGACTTCTCAAGTTCTTTGATCATCAGTCTTTCTCTTGTTCTCTCCCTGGCTCTTGCTCTTGCCTGGTCTCTTGTTTCCCTTACCGAAGAATTATTCGGATCAATACGCTTCATCCTTGATTCCCTGTTCTTGATATCCTCCTCCCTTGAGTTGTCAAGATTGTTTGTAGCAGTTTTGTTCTCACTAGTCAAACCAACTTCAGAAATATCTTGATCATTCATGCTTGTATTAGTGTGTTGTGGACTAAAGTTTTCAGAAACCTCTTTGATGGCTTTATTGGACTTGCTGAAAAGCCACTCAATTGTATTACTGGCTTTGTCAAACCCTAACAAGTCTTGAAGATCAAAAAACTTTCTAGCAATATGAAGTGACAATCTCATCCTCCTGTCTCTAAGACCTTGTGCTGTATGTATCTTGCTGTGCCTATCTTTCTTACCGCCACATCTTTTCTTTAGTCGTTTCGATTCAGAAGGCGAAGGCTCGGTGACATTTAGCGGTTTGTTTGGGGTGCTGAGATCATTTGCGTGTATTGGAGTAGTTGGGATACTATCAAAAAAAGGTGAAGGGAAGTCCAAAAACAATGGAGGTTCTTCTTGATGAATGTTTGAAGAACCAACATGTTCCATGTTAACAAAGGGAAACAATAGTTTTGTATGCTATTTTTAGATAAAAGTTTCTTGTCTGGTACAAGAGCTTTAATAAACTGTGAATCTGTTAGTGGTGGTGGTGGTGCTGTAATCGCACAAAGTGAAGAAGAAGAAACATAAGGTATGAACTTATGAAGGAACACTTGATGCTTTCGTACACAAACAATGTTTTATCGGTTGGACCATATGTGATTGATTAGAGAGAGAGAAAAAGTAACATGCTAGTACTTCACGTGGTGGCAGAGTAGCTATGTTTTGGGTGACCGACCTAGGAAGAGAGAGAGAGAGAGAGAGAGAGAGAGAGAGAGGCGTTCAATTTTAAATTCAAAGTTATTCCAACTCTTCATTTGAAAATACTTGTCTACATACTTCAATAACCTAAAGATTACTCATCTCCTTACTACTACTTGAAGAAGAAACCGATTCTTTTCGTCTCATTGTTTTCTGGACAAAAATTAAAAAGTGTTCGTGTTTTGAATTGTACTACCATTTTAAGCAACCTAAAGACTATTTGAATTCAGATAAGCATGCATGGTTTAACCACGTAATTCATATTACATTTTTGATCAACATATAGGACGAGTTGGCTCATTACTTGGTAAAACATTAAGTCACAAGTTTAACAAATTTAATACTATATATTAGGAGTTAGACTATCTCCGACGCTAGGGGGGCTCTTCCCCGCCCTTCCTCCTGAACGGCCTCTACATCAGTTGTCCCATCTCTCTTTCTCCGGCCTCTCTCTTCCCCTCTCCAAATCAGTCACACGCGACCGCATTGGTTATTGTAGGTGCCATAAAAAAATCGAAACTTCCCATAGTCGTACTTCATAGAAAAGGTTATGGAAATTAAAAAAAAAAATCTAAATCACTTCTCATGCTATTCATGTATAGTTTGCTGTTGTCCCACTGATTGTTGACCAGGTTGGGATGAAGTTCAAATTGTATGGACATACAGTAAAACGTTATTTGAAGATTATCGGGTTCCTATTTTTTAGTTTACTATTTGAATTGTTGAAGATTATTGGTATAGTTTATTTAATTTAGTTTATTAGTATTTTTACTAGAGAGTATGAATAGTTTAACGTTTAGTATAAATAGAGGGTTGTGTAAGTCATTTGTTTTTGTCGAGTTTTACTAATAAAGAAAAGTGTCAAAGTGTGTTCGCTTCATATCTTGTGCGTTTTTCTTATTTTCAGTTTGATACAATTGGTATCCTACATTTACAATCTAACCTGTCATTTACAGTAACAAGTAATTTACTGTTGTGTTTAATTAAGATGTCTAAAAATTACATTCATTTGGTAGTTAGCAACTTTAATAAGATTTGTTTATCTATGAAGCAGATCGATTGTGGTCTTGGAGCAAAGTTATATGTGCAAAAGAAACGTTAATTAAGCTAGCCAATCTTTTCAATTCGTGGTTTGACAGGAATGGTTTGGAGGATGTGGTGACGCAAGCCACAGCTGCACTACTAGAAAACTGCTATTATTCCTACCAAAATTTCCTACGCATTTCCTACGAAGGAAAATGGCGACACATTTCCTACGAAATTCCGACGTATTAAAAAGGGTCTTAGTTTTGTGACAAAAAAAAGCGACAAAAGAACGACAAATTGGTTTGCGTAGGAAAAGTGTAGGAAAATTCAGACCGATCTCCTACGGAATCCGTTTTCATTTTAATTATCGGTAGGAAATGCGTAGGAATCCAATTTATCATTAAAAAAAAATCATAATAAAATGAAATTCATGATATTAAAACATAAAGTTTTATTATTTATATCAATATATGTTATTTTTAAAATAAATTTATTTATATCCGTAGAAAAAGTGTAGGAAAATACCAACACAATTCCTACGAAATATGTTTCATTTCCTATCCGTAGGAAGTGTGTCAGAAATTATCGACAAATTGCTCACAAATTGCTCACGAAATATGTTTCATTTCCTATCCGTAGGTTTTTAATTAATATCCGTAGGAAATGTGTAGGAAAATATTGACTCAAATAGTATATATATAGAATTAAATCTAAGATATATCAGCTCCTGTACAGGAGGATAAACTGGTTAAGACACTTTGGTTATAACGTATAGGTCTCGAGTTCAATCCCAGGCACACACCGATCCAGGGGGAATTTCCGCTTTTTGGCCGATTTTTTTTTCCGTAGGAATTGTGTAAGAAAATTAAAATATATAAATATTATATAATAAATATAAATATAATTGTTTTAAGCACAAAATTTTAAAAAATAAATATTCTGTAGGAAATGTGTCGGAAAGTTAAGAAAATTAATTACGTGAGAAATAAGTAGGAGAATTCTAACGAAACATTTGTGTGGGAAAGGAGTAGGAAATTCCGTAGGAAATGCGTCAGAAAAAAATTACCCACGAGCAAAATTCCCACAGCCCATTTTCGTGGGAAATCCGTGGGTAAACGCAGTTACCCACGGATTTCCTACGGAAATTGACGTAGGAATAGTAGCAGTTTTCTAGTAGTGCTGCCTTCTCTTTTCAGGGTGCTGCTGATATTTTTTTTTTAGCTAAAAAACTCCATTATATCAAGCAAAGGGTGAAAGAGTGGACTAAAGAGATTAGAGACAAAGAGATGGAGAAAAAGGAAAAACTGGAATCTGAATTCTTCCAGCTTGACGCACTGATGGAAGAAAGAGATTTAGATGAACACGAGTTGTGGATTTATTCTGAGTGCAAGAATGAGATGTTGGAGTTAGAAGCCTGCAAAATATTATTAGATAAATATACTTATATTATAACCTAAATAGTGTGACATGTATTATTTATTTATTTTATAACCTAAGTTTGCAGCGGTTACTCTAATCGACCGCATGTATATGTATTCATTATCATGTACGAACAGATTTCATCAATTCATATTCTTTATGAACACATTATTCATTCAATCAAAACCCTAGAATTCTAATAAAGTGGTATCAGAGCCACACGCATCGATCAAATACTATAAAAAACGAACTCCAGATCTCTGTTTTTTTTATTATTCTCTGTTTGATGATTCCAGCGACCGGAATTCAAACACAAATCCCAAAACTCACTGGGCAAAATTACTATCACTGGAATATTCAGATGAGGGTTTTACTGGAATCTCAGGAATTATGGAACATTGTAGAAGACGGATATCAAGAATTAGGAACAAATCCTTCGGAAGACGCCATTGCCGCATACCGAGAATCAGCGAAAAAGGATAGAAGAGCACTTCATATTATTTTCCAGTCGATTAATGAAACTGTCTTCGAACGTATTGCAATGGTGAAAACGTCAAAGGATGCATGGGTCACACTACACAAATCTTACAGAGGAGAGAATCGCGTAAAAACGGTAAAATTACAAACTCTTAGATGTAGTTTCGATGCTTTAAAGATGAAAGAGGGTGAAACTGTTGAAGATTATTTCAACAGAACAACTTTAATTGTGAATCAATTAAGAATGAATGAGGAGAAAATCAGTGAGCAACGAGTGGTAGAAAAAATTCTACGAAGTTTGACTCGAAATTTCGAGTCTGTAGTTATTACCGTAGAAGAAATGAAAGATTTGGAGAGCTTGTCCACCGAAGAACTCATGGTCATACTTCAGTCTCATGAACTGCAGATGAAATTATAAGATGATGTTCCCATGGAACATGCATTTCAAATGCAAAACTCGAACACGGATAAATCCGGACAAGCAAGGGGACGGGGTAGGAACAAAGGCAGATCTTGGGGCTCTATAAGATGTTTTAATTGTCAAAAACTCGGACATACGGCCAAGTTTTGTCCGAAGAAGGATGTGAATGAGAAGTCTGACAATGCTCTAATTCATAAGGAAGATGAATTAGATGAGCAACAAGATGATACCATGTTTATGATTTTTAACATGGAAGAGATGATTAAGGAAGATTGTTGGTACTTGGATAGCGGGTGCAGCAATCATATGACAGGCAACAAGGGTCTGTTTGTCAAGTTAGATGAATCACTTCAAAAGGAAGTGAGAACGGGTGATGATAAACAACTAGAAGTTCAAGGGATCGGAGAAGTGATGATATCAATAAAAGGTCAGAATAAGAAGGTTCAAAATGTATTTTATGTGAAGGGTTTAAAGCACAACTTATTAAGTGTGGGTCAGTTGCTACAGAAGGGTTACAAAGTAGAGTTTTTGAAGGAACGGTGTATCATCAAAGATATAAACGATAGAATCATAGGGGTCATAAAATGACAAATAATAAAATGTTTCATTTGAATCCCGAGAGCGACATATCACTTGCATTAACGATGACGACAACTGATACTTCCACTCTTTGGCATGAACGATTTGGGCATGTGAATTATGACACTTTGGTTGAAATGGGAAATAAAGAACTAGTCCGAGGCATACCAAGAATCACAAAAAATTCAAATATTTGTGAAGGATGCATTTCGGGTAAGCATGCTAGAAAGCCATTTCCAAAGAAGTCAATGTGGCAGACATATACACCTTTACAAATAGTTCATTCGGATATATGTGGTCCCATGAAGACGGAGTCTATTGGTGGGTGTAGGTACTTTATTACGTTTATCGATGACTTCACACGAAAAACATGGGTATATTTCCTCAAGTTCAAATCCGAAGCTCTAAGTTATTTTAAACAATTTCGAGCACTTGTGGAAAAACAGTCAGAACATAATATAAAGACGCTAAGATCTGATCGTGGAGGTGAATACTGTAGCAAAGCATTTCAAGATTATTTAGTGCTAAATGGAATACATCATCAACTAACGAATAGCTACACCCCTCAACAAAATGGGGTGGCATAATGAAAAAATAGAACTTTGATGGAACTCAGTCGAAGCATGATGAATATGAAGAATTTACCAAATAGCTATTGGGCCGAAGCCGTGGCCTGCACTACTTACATATTGAACCGAACAGTAACAAAAACAAGGCCCAATGTGACACCGTATGAAGCCTGGAATGGACGAAAACCAAGTGTTGAACATTTCAAAGTGTTCGGATGTTTGGCATATGTACATGTTCCGAAACAACTTCGAAGTAAACTTGATATCAAAACCGAAAAAGATGTGTTTGTAGGATACAGTACAAATACAAAAGGGTATAAGTTATATAACCCTCTCACCAATAAAATCATAGTTAGCCGAGATGTTATATTCGATGAAAGTAAGACTTGGGTACCTGAATCCAATCCCACATCGATACCGTTTCTGATGAATAATGGAGATAGTTCAGCCACAGGATCTCAGTTAAATCCAGAATCAACACATGATGTTTCTGGTGAATATGGAGGTGCTGCCGAAAATTCAGAAATCAGCAACAGTCACAGTCATGATGGAGTTGAAGTAGCAGCCGAGAACTCAGATTCAACCAACAATCACATTCCTGCAGAAAGCTCAACGAGTGAACAGACATCAGATTCAAACTCCGCAGTCCAACGTAGTGAAGATTCATCTACAGATTCAGAAAACGAGGTCATCAATACTCGAAGTATAGGAAGTATTTACAGGAACTCACGGGAACTCACTGAAGAAGCGATATCTCAAAAATATGGTGAAAGTCAATCAGTTAACTTCGTCTTCTATGCCAACGCAGATCCATCGTCTTATGAAGAAGCAAGTAAAGATATCAAATGGCAAGAAGCTATGGACAAAGAAATAGAGTCCATACATAGAAATCAAACATGGGAGTTAGTAAATCCTCCAATGAATCAGAAGCCGATAGGTGTAAAATGGATTTACAAGACCAAGTTCGATGAGCATGGCAACGTGGACAAATATAAAGCTAGATTAGTAGTGAAAGGATATAAACAAAAACATGGAATAGATTATCAAGAAGTTTTTGCTCCTGTGATTCGGTTTGAAACGGTTAGACTGGTTCTAGCACTAGCTGCAGGGAACGACTGGTATCTACATCAAATGGATGTAAAGACTGCTTTTCTCAATGGAAACTTAAATGAACAAGTATATGTGGAGCAACCTAAAGGATATGTCAAGAAAGGACAAGAAGAAAAGGTATGTCTTCTTAAACGTGCTCTATATGGATTAAAGCAAGCTCCTAGAGCATGGTACAGTCGAATAGACAACTATTTTAAGTTACACGGGTTCAAGAAGTGCACATACGAACACACTTTATTCATCAAGGACACCAATGAAGGGAAGTTGGTGATATGCTTATATGTCGATGATTTGATCATAGCAAGTAACTCTATGAATTTAATTAATGCTTTTAAAAGCATGATGAAAAAAGAGTTTGAGATGACTGACATGGGGAAACTGCACTATTTTCTTGGAATGGAAGTTTCATATGAAAATGGAAATATAATTCTTTCTCAAAGAAAATATATGCGAGGCCTATTAGAAAAATATAGGATGACTCAGTGTAATTCAGTTTCTACTCCCATGGAATATGGAATAAAACTGTCAAAAGAGGATTCAGACGTATTTGCTGATGAAGGAATATATCGAAGTCTAGTTGGAAGTCTCATGTATCTTACTAACACTAGACCAGATATCACATATGCTGTAACTAAGATCAGCAGGTACATAGAACATCCAAAGAAAAGCCACTAGGAAGCAGGCAAGCGAATACTCAGATACATTAAAGGAACATTGAATCAAGGTGTCATATACTCAAAGGGTGGACAAGGAAAACTGATGGGGTTCAGTGATAGTGATTATGCAGGAAATGTAGACGACAGTAAGAGCACATCAGGACATGTATTTCTTCTAGGGTCAAGTCCCATCTCCTGGCAATCCAAGAAACAGAAGGTTGTGGCATTATCATCTACGAAAGCAGAGTATATGGCCTTATCATTAGCCGGATGTCAAGCGATTTGGATCAAAGGGATACTTGATGAGCTCCAAGGTAAGATAGAATATCCAATACCAATTTATTGTGACAACAAGTTAACTATATGTCTAGCAAAAGATCCAGTTTACCATGGCAAGAGTAAACATATTAGAGTCAAGTATCACTTTATTCGAGATTTAATCAAGAAGAGAAAAGTAGAAGTATTGTTCTGTGTAACAAAGGATCAAACGGCAGACATTATGACTAAGGCACTGCAAAACAAGGACTTCTCAAGACTGAAGGCTCGTCTCAATATGGAAACTATCTAGCTTACGGGAGGGTATTAGATAAATATACTTATATTATAACCTAGATAGTGTGACATGTATTATTTATTTATTTTATAACCTAAGTTTGCAGTGGTTACTCTAATCGACCGCATGTATATGTATTCATTATCATGTACGAATAGATTTCATCAATTCATATTCTTTATGAACACATTATTCATTCAATCATAACCCTAGAATTCAATAAATATAAGATGCGAGACAGAAAGCTAGGGTTAATTGGGCGTCCTTTGGGGACGAAAACACCGCATTTTTTCATGGTATCATCAAGAATCGAGAGATTAAAAGCAAGATCCACAGCCTCTCAGTGGAAGGCGAATGGTGTACTAAACCTAACATCATTAAAAGGGAAGCGAGAAGATACTATGCTAACAGATTCAAGGATGGTCTTCCTGTTCGCCCTAAACTTCAATGCCACAATGTTAAGAATCATTCGGAGCTGAAGACAAGCAACTTGATCATGCCTTTTTCGGATATGGAAGTAAGAAATGCGGTGTGGGCGTGCGGTGACGATAGAGCTCCAGGACAGGTTGGCTTCAACTTCAGGTTCATAAAGCGTTTCGCGAAGGTTTTGGGGCAGGATTTTGTAACACCCCGAAAACGGGTTTGGTAATCAAACCCCGTTAATACTAAAATACGGGTAAAGTATCGTTAGCGGAAAAAGCAACCCGATAAATATTAGAATTTAAATAAATAATCCTAATATTAATTAAAAGGCGGATAAGAACTTTCAAGGAATAAAAGGGATAAAAAGCCTGAGTTAACGGAACTTAAATAAGACGGGTTATAACTCCCGAAATCCAATAAGTTAACTAGGAATAATAATAACCTAGTTAGAAGAGAAGTCTTGTAGTGACATACTAGTGGGTTAAAACCTTATAACTAGGAAAATATAAAACTTTATATTAAAATTATAAAGTTTTAAATAAACAAGGACAAACTAACTAGGACAAAATAACCCAGTAAGTTATAAGACTTGTGTTAACTCAAAAGAGAGTTAAAAGCACCTAAATTATGAACTAAAAGGAAAGAAGTTAGTTTGATGTGCATTAGTCCAAAAAGATAAACTAAAGGGGCTGATTTTGTATAAATGGCCAAACTTGATTTTTATAAAAATAAAACAAATCAAACACACACACACATCAGTGTGTGCGTGCGTGGGAGCGACCAGGAGAGGGGAAGAACCCCCAAACCCTTATTTCATCCAATTTGATCAATTGAAGGGTGAATTGGGCATGTAATCACTGCATGAATCAAAAATCTTGATCACCTACACTTGTCTAACACTAGGTAAGTTGCAATTTCAGATTTGGTGATGTTTGATTTTTGGGTAAAGTTTGATTGGTAGAAATTCTTGAATGATTGAGTAATGTTATGATTCAAGAATGTGTGATTAGAGTGTAGAATCATAAACCTAACTGAAATCATGTGAAAAAGATTAATAAATTGTGTGTTAATGTAACTATGTGCCATATCATGAAGTGGGTTTCTATCTAGAATGAGAAACCCCAACATATTGTATGAACTATGTGAGTAATAATCTAGGTTGATTGAACTAGTATGATGGTATGGGCTGTGATGAGCAATGAAGCTTGAATAAGAATGAAATTCTTGGATTTACCAAGGTTTAATTGAATAAAAATGGCTAATTAAGTAGTATGCACGTAAGGTGCTCGACAAAATGCCTAAAAGACGTTGATAGACACTAAATGTGGTGATTGGCAAAGTAACAAGCTTTAGTTATGAGCCGGAAGGTTCTAATGATAATTGGCTTGTATATTTTAGGCAACACAAGTGAGGCGTCGGGAAGTCAAGCCGGTGCGGACGCTCGTTTGAAGGGAAAGCTTTGAAGTAAGTGGCTTGTCACTCCGTTACATTTATGTAGACAAGCTTAGTTTAAATATGTGTAATGTTGATATAACGAAAATGGTTGTGTTTGGTATGTCATTGAAGTGATGGAATTCACTCGACAACCAAATGGGTCAAATTAATAGTTAAAATAAAAATGATTAAAATGAAGACACCATTTGGTAAAAGTTATAATGGGTCGAAACAATTTAAAAATATTGTTTATAAGTAATAAGAACCATGGCGCGAACCGGAATAGGTTCAAGGGGCATGATGGTATTAATCTACCATCATACGTTGACAAATGGTCATGTCGACTAAACGGGTCAAATAGGGTACAAATACCATTTGACAACAATGACTGGCGACTACTTGTTGAGTTTTGTGATAACAGGATATAATATGTGATCGCATTGCTTTAACTAGAAAATTTAAAGCAAAAGGTATGTATATGGGTCGATGCTATGACCCGAGCCAGGTACGCATATTTAGAGTTTAATAGAAGTGATACTCTAGTCAAATTTTAGCGAAAGTCCTTCGTTGTAAAGTGAGGGACTAAAGTTGACCAAAACACCCTTGAAGGGTATATTGGGCAAACGACCCATAGGGGTTGTTTAGGAACTTGCATTAAGATTATGGAATCATTAAATAGGAATAAAAGTTATAGGAATCTACATTTGTGGGTTAAATGCACAAGAATGGTCATTTGCATAAAATGACCAATCGATGGGTAAATCTGGGATAAGAGGTTAACTATGTTAAATCCACCACAAAAATAATTGTGGTGGAACATAAGCAGAAATTTAGTTGTGGCATTACGAAGTATTGAAAAGAAAAGAGCTAGTTTTGGACAAAAATGCATAAAAGATCCCTTAAACGGGTCAAAATGAATTATGCGCGTAACTTGGGTGTTTGTTGCGTATTTCACAAAGGTTAGGAATCCAAGATAGAGATTTAAAGTTAGATATCTTAGTTTATGATTTATAACTAACTAGGAACAAGTTTAGAGGTCCTAAATACAAACGGGTCGAAATATTGATTTTGAACAATAAGCCGAATGCTTAAAGATTTAGAATTTCATTAGTTTTAAATGTTGAATTTTACTCTACAAGATGGAGAATCAAATTACGATCATGTAGCAAGAAACGGGAGGTCAAACGGAAACGTGGATCGAAAGATACGAAAGTTTTCGTGTCAAAAATGGCAAATTGGAAGGGCATGACACAGGGGCCACCGTAACTTACGGTGCCCACCGTAAGTTACGGTGGGGCTGAAATCGATACGGTGGTTGCCTCTTGAGTTACGGTAGGGAAATTTTAACACACGGGCCACCGTAACTTAAGGTGTCCACCGTAAGTTACGGTGGAGGCCAGATTCAAGTAATTGTTTTTGGATCAAGATATCAATGTTGGATTTTCCTAATTTCCTTGTTGTATTAGTTATTTAATTATCAAAACTGACCTTTAAGTGGGTTTTGATCACAGGTGAATGTCGAGAGTCCCGGATGAAGATCAAGCATCGAGCAAGAACCGAACACACGTTAAACAAAGCTTCCGCAATGTTGTTTCGTCGTTATTCTAAAACGGCGAATTAAATCACATTATGTTGTATCACTTTAAATTGTAAAAGTTTTTAACAAACCCGTATTTTCAGTGTAATTGTGACTATAATTACATGACTATGGATTTAAATTATACGATAAACGTGAAATAATAACAAGGGTGTTACAAGTTGGTATCAGATCCTTGGTTTAAGAGATTCAAGTATTGTGGGAAAACTATGCTTGGACTTAAACCTTATGCTCTTAATAAAGATTGGTGTTCGGTTCGAGGCTTGATCGCAAATCCGGTAAGTGCATGTATATTAATCGTTTAGCGTATTAAAGTGTTGTAAACAACACATAGGGTTATCGTGTAATACACGCTACCCCAATTAAATGATAGATATAGCTAACAAAATCTCGTGCGTTGACACATATTGTAGAAAAGCATAGTATTATGATACGGGCATTTAGTAAAGTTGACATTACTAACTTCTGTGAATGTCTTACTTGAAGGACACTTGCATTTAAAGATGACAAGAGTTGAACAAATTACGGATATGATGGAGGAACGGTCCGAAGTATGATAAGAGGAGCATGCTCACCAAGGACTAAATCGCGTAACGACCGCGAACAAGGTTAACGACAAAAAAAAAAGTCTGTTATGGCAAGCATTACCAGGTGCACATTTTAAACTTAATCGTAGAAATAGCAATATGCAACAAACATGTATAGAATGATTGTTGCATATGTAAATTAAAAGCTTGGAAAACCTGAATAGAATACTTATCCAGAATTTTATTTCCAAGATAATTAAATAGAGGCGTTACTTACATGGGGTGTAATGTGAAAATTTTAAAGGGTCATGTATATCAGGTGTTGATCGCTTACTCTGGCCAAGTAAGTAGTGAACACGTGGTACCATGAACTTTTATGATGGACATATTTACATCCGATGTAGTAAGGACGGGGTGAATGGGACAGATTAAAAAGTACCCAAATGAAACAAATGAACAAAATAGTTGACAATAATGTAAACGCACAGCCGGGTGACGGAAGCGTATTACATTAGGATAATAAGCCCGAGAGAAGGGACAAGGATTAATGTAAATGATGATGTAAATGAATGATCAAAATAAAATTCACAAAAATAAGTCATCTTGGACGAAAGAGCCATGGTGAGCAAAATGGGCGAGTAAAACCAAAGTATAGATGATCCGCCGGATCATGAAAACAAAGGTGTTGCCCACACGAAAAAGATGATCGAGGTTGTTAACTTTAGTCGTAATAAAGCAAGGATAACGATGATAATCGTCACTCACAATTAGTAAGGCCGCCAATGGTGGTCACGTAAAAAAAATATATAATATAATAAAAGACATGGTCGAATAAAAGCGACGGATCTCGCTAAGATGACCAAGTAGATCGAAACGAAGTCTTAATGCATACCGGTAGAGGTGCAATGATAACGATTTCGGTAAAACACCCGGTTGATGGGTGAGGAATTAAACGCATGCGTAGACTAAGAAACAGGAACGCGTATAGAAAGTTAAAGGACTCGGATTAAGAGTCGTGACTAAAAGACGATGAGAGTTTGCAAACAGAAATTTTGATAACTATGTTCAACTATTCTAAAGTTGAACGGGTCGAATAAAGAATGAAGTTTGACGTTCATGAGTAATGAAATCTCACACGAATAAATCAAACGAGATAAATAGAATACAAAAAGCTTAGTAGTGCAAGTAAGCGCAAACCGAATAATGGAAGCGCGAGATAATAAAGAACCCGGGTAACGGGTCGTAGAGAAGTATAATTATGAACCGGGGAAACGGTGAGCGTAGAACAAACCGACGTGTAAATGACGTAAAGAATCATAAAGTCGGAAGATTAGTCCAAGAGTAAACGAACGAAGCTTAAAACTACGGTCAAGGCCAACTAAAAAAAAAAACGAAAATAAACAATTCCAAACATAATAAAAGATGCTTTGAAGCTACATATGTATATATACATTTGAATATAGACATGGATAAAAGACGATCTACGGGATCATCATAACCTACGGGATCGTAAATAGTGTTAAGGTCTACGGGACCAAAAAGACCTTCGGGTCACAAATAGAAAGAAACGAATTGTAAAGGTCTCACATTAAAAAGGATAAAAAGGTGAAAATCTAAATAAATAGCCTACGAGGCTAAGTGAAAGAACCTACGGGTCATAGGGGTTAAGCTTGGGGATTTGTTATAATTCCTCGCATTAAATAATAACGGAAAGGACTAGATTCTCGGAAGTAACATTCCTGGAAACGGGAGAAAGATGTACGACAAAGAGGAAACGTAAACTAAGAATTTAGTTTTTAGTCAAAAGTAACGTTTTGACAAAACACAAGTGGTACGGGGTGTCTTAGAGAATTTTAAACACACATAAGGCCGGAGATGGCAAATAGCATACCCGGGTAACGGGGTATGAAGTAGCCGGTGACTAACAAGTCTAACCACCAAAATGAATAAATGATAAAGATAATGGATACAAGCCGAAAAGTAACGGCCTGCGAGGCCTTACACACGAAAGACTTACACGTCAATATAAATGGAAATGTTAGATCAAAAGGAACGAATGAATGCCTTGAAAAACGAAACTAAGTTCGTTTAATCCAAATTAAAGGAACTATGTAAACAAGGTTTTGAGGACGAAACCTCTTTAAGGGAGGTAGACTTGTAACACCCCGAAAACGGGTTTGGTAATCAAACCCCGTTAATACTAAAAGACGGGTAAAGTATCGTTAGCGGAAAAAGCAACCCGAAAAATATTAGAATTTAAATAAATAATCCTAATATTAATTAAAAGGCGGATAAGAACTTTCAAGGAATAAAAGGGATAAAAAGCCTGAGTTAACGGAACTTAAATAAGACGGGTTATAACTCCCGGAATCCAATAAGCTAACTAGGAATAATAATAACCTAGTTAGAAGAGAAGTCTTGTAGTGACATACTAGTGGGTTAAAACCTTATAACTAGGAAAATATAAAACTTTATATTAAAATTATAAAGTTTTAAATAAACAAGGACAAACTAACTAGGACAAAATAACCCAGTTAGTTATAAGACTTGTGTTAACTCAAAAGAGAGTTAAAATGTCACACCCCAACCGATGACGGAATCATCGGGGCGCGACACTAGGCGAATCAGATTGCTCAAGAGAATCCATAACAACTATATTGCGATAATATTTAATACATTCGTTATCCCATACTAACAAATAATACAATCACATAAGTTATCACAGATCTCTTGTCCTCTCGAACAATACAAATCCGACAACCTAGATTTTTGTTGAGTTTCTAGACTTCCTAGCTTGATTTGATATAGTCTGCGATCTAACCTGCAACATACGTTAAAATATTTGTCAATACAAAGGTATTGGCGAGTATACAGGTTTGATAAGTATAGCATAGTAGATAAAAAGTGTAGCGAATTTCCATATGCATAAACGTAACACACGACATATTTACTCACAAAGCTGATACTACCAACTAAGTCCTCGATGCTCGAATATACGGTGGCAAACTAGACCCCGTCGGGCGCAATAGTACTATACTAGTCATGATGGGACGTCGCGAGTATAAGCCCTAGCACATATGCAACTAGCATCACGTATATCTATGCATAGCAGTTATTCGGAAGTGAAAATTCGATTGATTGAATAATTCGTTTAATAAGTTTGATTTGTTAGAAACGTATGTTACACCCAAAACTCGATTAAAAAGGGTTCAAGTATACTCACAGTGCGTAATCGACGAGTAAACACAACTTGAATTGGATCGATTGAGAGTACGTCGGAGTTATCCTGGTTACAGTTTGTTAAACGGTGAATAGCGCGTTAAATGGTGACGAAAGGACCAAGGTTTGGTTCGGACATTGATGCTTGGGCCCGTTCGGTCGGCTTGACATATTGTCCGGTCGGTTAACATGCTAGCCGATCGGTTGGCATGCTGTCCGATCGGTTGGCATGCTAGCCGATCGGTTTGCATGTTGTCCGATCGGTTGGCATGCTAGTCGATCGGTTTGCATGTTGTCCGATCGGTTAACATGCTAGCCGATCGGTTGGCACGTTATCCGATCGGTTACCATGTGGTCCGATCGGTTAACACCTTGTCCGATCGGTCGGTTGAATCTTGTTTGCTGTCCGATCGGACAGCAGTCCGATCGGACGGCAATTCGTTCCATCGTCCTGATCGTGTCACACTTGATGGGTTTTGGAAAGATTTCAGGTGATTTGACTGAGATGGGGTGTCCTTGTGTTAAACTACTGAAACCCCCATCAAATCCGTCCCGTTCTAACGGCCGGGAACCACCCCGTTCCATCAGATCTGGCCGTTCTTGATGGCCTTTCCCGTGTTTAACCCGAAAACACTCGCACCTTGGTTAGAAAACATAGATTTAGACTTGGTTTATGTAAAAACGTATGGAAATCACTCAGATCTGAGTCATTCTTACATGGGATGACATCACTCTTGAAGTTCATAAGAACTTCGTGGTGACATCACCCTAGAATGCCCAAATCCAGAGATTTCACGGTTAAAAGTGAAGATCTAACGGATAGAAAGGTGTAGGATTGGTTATAGATCAAGGAAGTACAAGGTTTGAGTTGAAAACTTACAAGAATCGCGAGAAATCGAGAGATAAAGGGGTTGGAACGTCTGGTCGAACAGCAACAGTCACAGCATGTGTGCTTGATGTGACAATGGGGTATTTATAGGCAAGGAGGGAAGGAAGGAATGTGCAGGTCTGTTCGATCGGATGGCTGTCCGATGGGCTGGCCTTGTCCGATCGGCTGGCCTAGCCGTTCGGCTGGCCTGTCCGATCGGTTGGCCCAGCCGTTCGGCTGGCCCATCCGTACGGAAGCCTTTCGATCCTCGTTTTTGGTGCGTTGCAATAGTTTGAGCCACATTTCCTTATATTTATATCAATATATTATAATTAATCACCAAAGGGCCGTATATACGTATTCATATTCCACAGCTTCGTTATAACAAACGGTTTTCGATTCGAGTATGCGATTATTAGCGACGGTTCACGGCCATCAAGGAGGGTAGTATAGGTCCTTTCTCGATGTCATCATGAACGTTATTGTGTGTTGTGCCACAATGACTGACGGGGTACCGTTCACTCGTACTGTCCTCATCGTCACGACGACTGGAGCTACAGCACTCACCCGAGAGTCCTTGTTAGCGTTAATTGTATGCGTTTCGACACATCACGGCCACTGAGGAGGGTAGAATAGGTCCTCACTCAATGCCTCCGTGAGTGTTAGTGTTTGTGTTAATAGTGTAGTATAGTGTTAATGTCTTGCGAAAATATACGATTATCCTTCGAATAGCGATGTATGCGACATAGTTACATTATGATCCGAATCTCTGGTGCTAGGCGTAACGAGTATATCGAGTAGTAACAACGCACAAAAGTGTGGGTTGTTACAGTCTCCCCTACTTTAGGAAATTTCATCCCGAAATTAATCCATTAGGTAGACCTTTGAGAGTTGACCTTATAAGTAGTGATACAGCGAGTGACTTGACCGAGAGTTGACAAGCGAGAGCGTTTCGAATAAGAGAGATCGATTGCGATAGCGAGAAGGCGACGTAAAAGACAAAAGTAATATCCCACGAGTTGGCGTTCCAAAGTACCTCGTGTCGCGAAGAATTCGTTAGTTCAATACGACTGCAATTTTAAAGAACTTGAAGGGTTTCTCATGACGTGGAACTAACTGAGTCGATCGTTAACCAGCGTTACAAGAAACGTCCATTTTAGATATTTAAAAGGAATTTAGGATGGAAATCTTGAAAAATTTCCTTTTAACATAAGGTCAACTGAGTCGATGTTAACCAATGTTGCAAGGAAGTTTAGGTTTTAAACATTCTAAGGAATTCGAAGATGAAAACTGAGGTTACGAAAACTCTCCTATGATATGGGTTCAGCTGAACTCGATTGCTGAACCAACATCTTAGGAAAGTCTTGCTTTTGATATTTGAAAAGGTTTTAAGGGAAAATTGGACTCGTGAAAGCTCCCCTTGGACATGGAGTTAAGCTGGTTCGATGTTACCTCCACATTGTGAGGAATTTCACTTGTCCCATGGTTTTAGCAAAAGTTTTATAGAAATCAGTTTTAATAGTATAGAAGGTAGTTAATCACCGAGCCCCACTTGGCACTTTCCCATGAAAGTCTGTTAACATGTTTAAAACATTTATATATAGGAAGTACCAGCGGCGTATCCACCATGTTTTGCTCATATTACTTCCATTTCGTGAGGCGGTGTCAGGTTAGCCGATATGACACGGATAGAATTTGCGCTTACTCGGCCCAATCGATAGGAAGTCGGACCGAGTATAAGGTAGAATCGAACAGGTTAAACCGGCGGGTTGAATTGCGAGCGTAGTTGTAGCAGTGTGCGCGAGTAGCCTGATGACACAAAACATTTATGTGTCGTGTCTGGGTAGGCGTCGAGCGACAAGCGATAAGCGAATAGTGTGTTTTCGATCAGATTCCATATTAAACCCACATGGCACGTTTCCACGAGGGTTCCCTAACATGATGAAACACCACGTTTGACCAGGTTAGTTTTACCTCGTGAAGTGATGTCATGTGTATTAATACCACACAGACTGCAATGAACATCAAGCGAGCGATAAGCGGTAGACTATACACGATAAGCGATAAGCGATTAGGTGATTAAACGATTAACACCACATAACACCAGTAATGACGATGACGATAAACGAATTACGCTAAGCGGCAGTTGTGGCGTTGCAAGCGATGGAGGTATACACGATTTATGCGGTTCGATTCGATTGATTAACACCACAGAGTTTAATCATCATCAGACCCCACATGGCCTTTTTCCACGAAAGGCCGCTGATATGACCAAAACGCCTCGCTTTGATCATATGAGCTTTGTCTCGTGAAGCGAGGTCATGTGTGCTAACTTCACACGAATATCACAGATAACGGTAGGCGATAGCGATAGATTGATACACAGCAAGCGATATAGTTTCACATAATAAGCGATAGAGATTGCGAGATACACATGATGAGCGATTGCGATTAGTCGAGTTTTGTTTCGAATAAGCTTTACATTGCGTTGCGACGCATCACAGTTGTCGAGGAGGGTAGAATAGGTCCTCACTCTGACAACATCGTGAGCGTTAATGTGCTTGATGAGATTGATTGCTATAGACTTATGTCCAGTCTTGCGTTGATGCAATTGCCCTGCGAGGCAGACTCTCCAGAGTCCATCGATGAGGCGATTGCATTGCGTTTGCAGACTTACGACAAGTCTTGCGATGATGTGGTTGTTACGCCTTGCGATTGAGTGTAGTGTGTTGAAAATAATCACAATAGTATAATAGGTCTAATAACGTTCAACTCCACGTGGCACTTTCTCCACGGAACTTCGGTAGTATGATAAAGCACACCTTGCTTGACCCCTACTACTTAGGTCCCGCGGTTTGGTGTCATACTTCGTCGTAACGCATTATGGCACCTTAGAATTCACTACGATCTCCGTGCACTGATCCAGATAATCCCGTGTGCACCCGTGATTAGTTGTTCCTTGCACGTTTATCGTACCTCGTTCCAAGAGTGCAGTGAGGGTAAAACACATTATTTCGTGATATAGTATATAGTATGTGTGTGAGTCTAGTCTAAGTGCGACGACTAGAGTGTGATAGAGAAAACGAAAACGAGAGTTAATGTTACGCATGGTGGCAACTTCGAATAGTAGAGTAGGTTCGAAACTTAGAAATTAACGTCGAAAAAAAAACGTATCATTACAACTTTATCCTACGCTTGCTAAATGTTCAGTATTGAAGACTTTTGCTGGAGCTGTTGTTGTTGTACTCAGGTTCGCGGTTCGATGCAGCAGTTGCGGGTGAAGTGACCGTAACGGTTGCAGTTAGTGCAATACTGACAGTCAGCTCCAATTGGATGATGATAGGTACATGAGTAACACTGAGGATGAGCTCCAGTGTATGCTCGTTTTGGAAACACCGGGACTGCTTGAAGAGGCTTCGGCTGCGGCAGTTCGGTGGTTGATGAGTTCGGGCTTGAAGTCTTTCGTTTGCGGCTGGGTTTGTCGGTGTCTTGCGAAGAGGTGTCGTCGTTGGAGGATTCGTCTGAGGACTCACTTGTAGAATCTCTGGCCGATTTGTCGGAAGATCCGTCGGCAGATTTGTTAGAAGAATCGTTGGCAGATTCGTCAGCAGATTCGTCAGAAGAATCGTTGACAGGATCCCCTGAAGAGTTAATGGCGATTGCTTGATGAGCTTGCTTGACAGGATTCTTTGAGAAGAACCCTTCCATGA
Organism: Helianthus tuberosus; assembly: GCA_030545235.1. Taxonomy (NCBI): domain Eukaryota; kingdom Viridiplantae; phylum Streptophyta; class Magnoliopsida; order Asterales; family Asteraceae; genus Helianthus; species Helianthus tuberosus. Next base: position 182,183,668 of record CM060443.1, read on the forward strand.
GTCGTTTGTTGTTGATTTCTGCGGCTAAGTGATAGGCTTCTTCGATGGTAGCAGGTCTTGCAGCTTCGACAAAATCACCCACACACTCAGGCAAGCCGCGAATGTACTTAGGAATGGCTTTTTCTGAAGTGTTGACTTGACTTGGGCAGATTACGCTAAGCTGTTTGAACCTTGTGGTGTAGCCAGCATTGTCACCTTTGGTTTGCTTGATTTCCCAAAATTCGTTTTCTAGTTTCTGGATTTCGTGGGGAGGGCAATATTCCTTCTTCATGAGCTCTTTCAGCTCATCCCAGGAGAGAGCATATGTTGCGGAGATTCCACGTTTGTTACGTTCGGCGGTCCACCAGTCGAGTGCTCGTGATTGAAATACTCCGGTAGCGCAAGTAGTACGGAAACTATCGGGACACCCGCTTTGACGAAGGGTAACTTCGATAGAATCGAACCACTGGAGTAGTTGAGTCACATCTCCTTCGCCCGTGAATTCCATCGGGTCACAGGCTTTGAAGTGTTTGTAAAGAAAAGCAGATTGCGGCGCTTCCGTCTTGGAGTCTTCCGAGGCTCGAGAGTTGCTGAGAGAGTGCACTCGAGCGGCAATTTGAGGAATAAGCTTAACCACTTCCTTAGTCACAAGTGATGCAATCCTCTTATCGGCGCTTCGTTTGGCCCTTCTCCTAGCTACTCGTGTCGAGGTAGAGTTGTTGGAAGGCATCTAGACAGGAAGAGACTTGGGATGAGATTCGATCATAATGATTTTTGAGTTTTGCGATGTGATTGAGCGCGTTCAAAACTTGATGCGATAGTATATTAGTATGTGAATCACATAGGAGCCACATAGGAAACACGAAATTCCTAAGTTCTCACACAATGACTTGTTTGTTTATACGTATATATATATATATATATATATATATATTTATATAGATGTAACTTGTAATCATACACATACAGGTTGATTTAGAATATGCGAGGACGCGTTGAGGTAAGAAAACGATAGCGAAGGCGATAGATTATGCATTAGTTTTGTTGCGAACATTCGGGTTTCGTTTTAGATTGCGATGGCTCATAAATTAGGGAGTGAAAATCATTAAATCGAGAAGTCGATAAAGCGTAAAGTTTCAAAACGTAAATAAGTTTCCAACCAGTTGTAAGATTGGCGGGTCGTATGATAGAGTGCCTTGGGTGTTTAGGCGTCGACTACCCAAGGTAACCCAACTATTTTTAACAAGTTCGTGCGCGCGTGTTGACCTAGAAGACTCCATGCTTCCACTGGGATGCAGCTCATGGCATTCGTCTTCCTAGTCATTGCGTGGCTCGAGTTATCGTGATAGTCGAGTCCCTGGTGAGAGCTTTTTGAAAACCATTTTAGGGAGTGGAACGGCTTATTAAGGTACGGGTTTCACCCCTGACTTAACAGCTTCGTTCCTAATTGTGGTTATGCTCTTCGAAATAAATTCGTGAGTTCCACTAGATTTCGAAATGGAGACTTTCGTCGAGATGTGGATATCACTCCTAACTCGTTGAAAGGTTCTCGTGCTAGAAAATGCGCTGAGTGAGCGATCTCGTCGAGAGTTCTTGGTTTTCACACCTGATCTCGACTGGATCACTCGGTTTTGTTATGCGAGTATTTTCGAAAACACATGTATTGTGTCAGCCTTAGGAAAGGCTAAGTAGTATTCCAGCCTTAGGAAAGGCTTCTTCGTGTGATGCTGTAGTACGCGATGTTCACACAAAGTTGTAGTTTTTAGCAATTTCGATCGAGAGTATCAAGTAGGCCCGATAAAAACCCTACTGGGTTCGTACGAGTCGGCCTGTTGGTACTTAGACTATACACTAGGTCAATTTCTAAGACGTCGACCCGGACTAGGTCGAGTCTTGCCTAACTCCCTATAGTTATGGCTCTGATACCAATCTGTCACACCCCAACCGATGGCGGAATCACCAGGGCGCGGCACTAGGCGAATCAGATTGCTCAAGAGAATCCATAACAACTATATTGCGATAATATTTAATACATTCGTTATCCCATACTAACAAATAATACAATCACATAAGTTATCACAGATCTCTTGTCCTCTCGAACAATACAAATCCGACAACCTAGATTTTTGTTGAGTTTCTAGACTTCCTAGCTTGATTTGATATAGTCTGCGATCTAACCTGCAACATACGTTAAAATATTTGTCAATACAAAGGTATTGGCGAGTATACAGGTTTGATAAGTATAGCATAGTAGATAAAAAGTGTAGCGAATTTCCATATGCATAAACGTAACACACGACATATTTACTCACAAAGCTGATACTACCAACTAAGTCCTCGATGCTCGAATATACGATGGCAAACTAGACCCCGTCGGGCGCAATAGTACTATACTAGTCATGATGGGACGTCGCGAGTATAAGCCCTAGCACATATGCAACTAGCATCACGTATATCTATGCATAGCAGTTATTCGGAAGTGAAAATTCGATTGATTGAATAATTCGTTTAATAAGTTTGATTTGTTAGAAACGTATGTTACACCCAAAACTCGATTAAAAAGGGTTCAAGTATACTCACAGTGCGTAATCGACGAGTAAACACAACTTGAATTGGATCGATTGAGAGTACGTCGGAGTTATCCTGGTTACAGTTTGTTAAACGGTGAATAGCGCGTTAAATGGTGGCGAAAGGACCAAGGTTTGGTTCGGACATTGATGCTTGGGCCCGTTCGGTCGGCTTGACATATTGTCCGGTCGGTTAACATGCTAGCCGATCGGTTGGCATGCTGTCCGATCGGTTGGCATGCTAGCCGATCGGTTTGCATGTTGTCCGATCGGTTGGCATGCTAGCCGATCGGTTTGCATGTTGTCCGATCGGTTAACATGCTAGCCGATCGGTTGGCACGTTATCCGATCGGTTACCATGTGGTCCGATCGGTTAACACCTTGTCCGATCGGTCGGTTGAATCTTGTTTGCTGTCCGATCGGACAGCAGTCCGATCGGACGGCAATTCGTTCCATCGTCCTGATCGTGTCACACTTGATGGGTTTTGGAAAGATTTCAGGTGATTTGACTGAGATGGGGTGTCCTTGTGTTAAACTACTGAAAGCCCCATCAAATCCGTCCCGTTCTAACGGCCGGGAACCACCCCGTTCCATCAGATCTGGCCGTTCTTGATGGCCTTTCCCGTCTTTAACCAGAAAACACTCACACCTTGGTTAGAAAACATAGATTTAGACTTGGTTTATGTAAAAACGTATGGAAATCACTCAGATCTGAGTCATTCTTGCATGGGATGACATCACTCTTGAAGTTCATAAGAACTTCGTGGTGACATCACCCTAGAATGCCCAAATCCAGAGATTTCACGGTTAAAAGTGAAGATCTAACGGATAGAAAGGTGTAGGATTGGTTATAGATCAAGGAAGTACAAGGTTTGAGTTGAAAACTTACAAGAATCGCGAGAAATCGAGAGATAAAGGGGTTGGAACGTCTGGTCGAACAGCAACAGTCACAGCATGTGTGCTTGATGTGACAATGGGGTATTTATAGGCAAGGAGGGAAGGAAGGAATGTGCAGGTCTGTTCGATCGGATGGCTGTCCGATCGGCTGGCCTAGCCGTTCGGCTGGCCTGTCCGATCGGTTGGCCCAGCCGTTCGGCTGGCCCATCCGTACGGAAGCCTTTCGATCCTCGTTTTTGGTGCGTTGCGATAGTTTGAGCCACATTTCCTTATATTTATATCAATATATTATAATTAATCACCAAAGGGTCGTATATACGTATTCATATTCCACAGCTTCGTTATAACAAACGGTTTTCGATTCGAGTATGCGATTATTAGCGACGGTTCACGGCCATCAAGGAGGGTAGTATAGGTCCTTTCTCGATGTCATTGTGAACGTTAACGTGTGTTGTGCCACAATGACTGACGGGGTACCGTTCACTCGTACTGTCCTCATCGTCACGACGACTGGAGCTACAGCACTCACCCGAGAGTCCTTGTTAGCGTTAATTGTATGCGTTTCGACACATCACGACCACTGAGGAGGGTAGAATAGGTCCTCACTCAATGCCTCCGTGAGTGTTAGTGTTTGTGTTAATAGTGTAGTATAGTGTTAATGTATTGCGAAAATATACGATTATCCTTCGAATAGCGATGTATGCGACATAGTTACATTATGATCCGAATCTCTGGTGCTAGGCGTAACGAGTATATCGAGTAGTAACAACGCACAAAAGTGTGGGTTGTTACATAAAAGCACCTAAATTATGAACTAAAAGGAAAGAAGTTAGTTTGATGTGCATTAGTCCAAAAAGATAAACTAAAGGGGCTGATTTTGTATAAATGGCCAAACTTGATTTTTATAAAAATAAAACAAATCAAACACACACACACACACATCAGTGTGTGCGTGCGTGGGAGCGACCAGGAGAGGGGAAGAACCCCCAAACCCTTATTTCATCCAATTTGATCAATTGAAGGGTGAATTGGGCATGTAATCACTGCATGAATCAAAAATCTTGATCACCTACACTTGTCTAACACTAGGTAAGTTGCAATTTCAGATTTGGTGATGTTTGATTTTTGGGTAAAGTTTGATTAGTAGAAATTCTTGAATGATTGAGTAATGTTATGATTCAAGAATGTGTGATTAGAGTGTAGAATCATAAACCTAACTGAAATCATGTGAAAAAGATTAATAAATTGTGTGTTAATGTAACTATGTGCCATATCATGAAGTGGGTTTCTATCTAGAATGAGAAACCCCAACATATTGTATGAACTATGTGAGTAATAATCTAGGTTGATTGAACTAGTATGATGGTATGGGCTGTGATGAGCAATGAAGCTTGAATAAGAATGAAATTCTTGGATTTACCAAGGTTTAATTGAATAAAAATGGCTAATTAAGTAGTATGCACATAAGGTGCTCGACAAAATGCCTAAAAGACGTCGATAGACACTAAATGTGGTGATTGGCAAAGTAACAAGCTTTAGTTATGAGACGGAAGGTTCTAATGATAATTGGCTTGTATATTTTAGGCAACACAAGCGAGGCGTCGGGAAGTCAAGCCGGTGCGGAAGCTCGTTTGAAGGGAAAGCTTTAAAGTAAGTGGCTTGTCACTCCGTTACATTTATGTAGACAAGCTTAGTTTAAATATGTGTAATGTTGATATAACGTAAATCGTTGTGTTTGGTATGTCATTGAAGTGATGGAATTCACTCGACAACCAAATGGGTCAAATTAATAGTTAAAATAAAAATGATTAAAATGAAGACACCATTTGGTAAAAGTTATAATGGGTCGAAACAATTTAAAAATATTGTTTATAAGTAATAAGAACCATGGCGCGAACCGGAATAGGTTCAAGGGGCATGATGGTATTAATCTACCATCATACGTTGACAAATGGTCATGTCGACTAAACGGGTCAAATAGGGTACAAATACCATTTGACAACAATGACTGACGACTACTTGTTGAGTTTTGTGATAACAGGATATGACATGTGATCGCATTGCTTTAACTATAAAATTTAAAGCAAAAGGTATGTATATGGGTCGATGCTATGACCCGAGCCAGGTACGCATATTTAGAGTTTAATAGAAGTGATACTCTAGTCAAATTTTAGCGAAAGTCCTTCGTTGTAAAGTGAGGGACTAAAGTTGACCAAAACACCCTTGAAGGGTATATTGGGCAAACGACCCATAGGGGTTGTTTAGGAACTTGCATTAAGATTATGGAATCATTAAATAGGAATAAAAGTTATAGGAATCTACATTTGTGGGTTAAATGCACAAGAATGGTCATTTGCATAAAATGACCAATCGATGGGTAAATCTGGGATAAGAGGTTAACTATGTTAAATCCACCACAAAAATAATTGTGGTGGAACATAAGCAGAAATTTAGTTGTGGCATTACGAAGTATTGAAAAGAAAAGAGCTAGTTTTGGACCAAAATGCATAAAAGATCCCTTAAACGGGTCAAAATGAATTACGCGCCTAACTTGGGTGTTTGTTGCGTATTTCACAAAGGTTAGGAATCCAAGATAGAGATTTAAAGTTAGATATCTTAGTTTATGATTTATAACTAACTAGGAACAAGTTTAGAGGTCCTAAATACAAACGGGTCGAAATATTGATTTTGAATAATAAGCCGAATGCTTAAAGATTTAGAATTTCATTAGTTTTAAATGTTGAATTTTACTCTACAAGATGGAGAATCAAATTACGATCATGTATCAAGAAACGGGAGGTCAAACGGATACGTGGATCGAAAGATACGAAAGTTTTCGTGTCAAAAACGGCAAATTGGAAGGGCATGACACAGGGGCCAACGTAACTTACGGTGCCCACCGTAAGTTACGGTGGGGCTGAAATCGATACGGTGGTTGCCTCCTGAGTTACGGTAGAGAAATTTTAACACAGGGGCCACCGTAACTTACGATGTCCACCGTAACACCGTAAGTTACGGTGGAGGCCAGATTCAAGTAATTGTTTTTGGATCAAGATATCAATGTTGGATTTTCCTAATTTCCTTGTTGTATTAGTTATTTAATTATCAAAACTGACATTTAAGTGGGTTTTGATCATAGGTGAATGTCGAGAGTCCTGGATGAAGATCAAGCATCGAGCAAGAACCGAACACACGTTAAACAAAGCTTCCGCAATGTTGTTTCGTCGTTATTCTAAAACGGCGAATTAAATCACATTATGTTGTATCACTTTAAATTGTAAAAGTTTTTAACAAACCCGTATTTTCAGTGTAATTGTGACTATAATTACATGATTATGGATTTAAATTATACGATAAACGTGAAATAATAACAAGGGTGTTACAGATTTTATAAATGTTCTTCATCATTTTTTCGAGACCGGAATCATATCTCAGGGATGCGCATCATCTTTTGTGGTTCTTACCCATAGTTAGGGACCCAAATTGCTTTGGTGATTTTAGACCGATTAACTCACTTGGTTGCATTAGTAAAGTTATATCGAAAGTCTTAGCCGAACGTCTTAAGCGGGTGTTGGATTCTATTATTTCTGAAAGTCAATCAGCGTTCATGAAGAACCAGAATATAATTGATGGGACTTTAATTGTGAACGAGATTATAGCATAGGGAAAAAAGAAGAAGGAGAGCTTGTCACTTTTTAAGATTGATTTTGAGAAGGCGTATGATCATCTAAATTGGGCTTTATTGGACTCGATTCAAGAGTAAATGAATTTTCCCTTGAAATGGAGGAATTGGATTTGGGCCATTCTTTCGTCGGCTAGGTTTCCGTGTTGATAAACTGATCTCTTACTTTTGAATTCCAATTTTTCAGGGGAATCAGAGAAGCAGATCCTATAGCTCCGTTCCTCTTTCTTATCGGTATGGAGGCGTTTACTTGCATGATGAACAAAGCCACCAACGAAGGCATTTTTAAAGGTGTTCAACTTCCTAATGAAGGGCCGCATGTATCACATCTATTATTCGCCGATGACGCTCTTCTTGTGGGTAAGTGGGATGTTGATAATATTGATAACATGGTGCGTCTATTGTGGATCTTCCATATTATTTCAGGGATGCATATAAACTATGGGAAATCAATGTTTTTTTGTGTTGGGAGTGCAGCAAGGAGTGGCTAGTGTGGCTGCAAATTCGATTGGGTGCCAAGTAGGCAGCTTCCCTGCTCGTATTTGGGTCTCATCCTTGGTGTCTCATTGGGAGCCTGTTGTTTTAAAATTCAAAGAAGCGCCTTTCGAGTTGGAAGGCTACTACGTTATCTGAAGGCGGTAGACTCATCCTTCTCAAAGCGGTGTTGGAATCGATACCCACGTATTTTTTCTCGCTCTTTAAAGCGCCGGTCAAAATTATTAAAATTTTGGAGGTGTTGTGTCGGAAAATTTTTTGGGGCGGTTCGGAAGATAGGAATAAACTGAGCTGCGTCCGTTGGGATAAAGTAAGTCGGCCGAAAGAGGTGGGGGCCTCGGCCTCACTCCCCCTTAGAGATGCCAATATCACCCTTTTCTCGAAATGGTGGTGGCGATATAAAACTGAGCCGACGACGTTGTGGAGGAAAATAATTAAAGCGTTACATTTTTCTAAAAGATCTTGTACTTATCTTCCAGTAGCTTCTAGCCTGGCTGGAACCTATAAGGCTATTGCTAACATCCAAACACACTTCGAAGAGCTAAACATTAATGTCATTAATGTCGAGAGCTTAATTGTCAGTAAAGTGGGCAAGGGTGTTAACATTAGAATGTGGATTGGCACCTGGATTCTTAGGGAACCTTTAAGGGTGAGGTTTCCTAATCTTTTTTTTTGCTTGAAAGCGACAAGTCGTGCACTGTTAGAGATCGTGGGTCGCTCAGAAATGGCATAATGCAATGGACTTGGAGGTGGAAATGGTCGACTTTTAATCAGACAGAGAGCAAGGAGTTTGCTGATTTAGTAAACCTATTGCGACAGGTGGCTTTATCCGACATCGAAGATCAATGGACGTGGGCAATCGATCAGTCGAGTTCCTTCTTGGTTGCTTCGGTGAAAAATCGCATTTTTGCAGCTGAAGCGAAGCAAACTCCTTTTGTGGGGAAGTGGAACTCATGGGTTCCTAATTAAGAAACTTAACTTGACCGTATGGAAAGCGGCGCAAGACAAACTGCCGACCGTTGTTAGCTTAGCAAGAAGAAACATAGCTATTGACTCGGTGGCATGTAAGCTATGCGGTGAAGGGGATGAGAACAATGATCATCTTTTCTCATCTTGCTTTATGGATTTCTCTATTTGGGAGTTTATTAGTGATGGTGCGGTATGCCGAGAATCTTTGCTTTTTCGGTTAAAGACGTCATCATGGCACATAAGAATGTCTATGGGGATAAAAAGAAAAATAAGGCGATTTAGGCGATTGTGTTTATGGATGTGTGGTGTTTATAGAAATCTAGAAACTAAGTCATCTTTGTCAACAAAAGTGTGAATGTAGCAAAAAATAAAAAAAAAATCAAGGCGCTGGGCTATTTATGGATTAGAAATAGATCTACGTATAAGACTATTATGTGGAGAGATTGGTGTAATTTAAGTTGTGATGGTCGCTTTAGGCCAGGCGGGGCGGTCCGTGATGGACGCCCGGCCACGAGTGATGGTATCACGAACACCGCCGCCCCCATGTTGATAACGCGTTATTTTTGAAACGCGTTGAAACCTTCACGCGTTGAAAAGTTTGAAAAATTCGAATATTTGGCTTCTTTATTGCTTGACGAACCCTTCTTACGACGAACCCTTCTTACGACGAACCCTCATTTGACGAACCTTCATTCTGTGACGAACCTTTCACATTTTAGACGAACCCTCAATTACTTGAGGAACCTTTAATTGGGCTTTTGGGTTCGTTAATCAATTTGGACTTTTGGGTTCGGTCATTAATTGAAATTAATTGAAATTTATAATTTTAGTGTGGCTCGGTCATCATAATTTAAAATAAAAAATTAAAAAAATTTGTGAGTGATGAAATTCTATCACTAGTGACCACCCCCACTACATTTCTATCACTAGTGATAGAATAGTGGGTGATGACATGACATGAATTCATTGGATATTGGGAGTGATAGAATTCTATCACTACTGACCACCCTCTCCCGCTTAGCAATTTGCTTTTGGCCTTTTTCTAATGAAAGGTGCTGCTAAAAAAAAGACAAAAAAAGGAAAAAAGAAAAAAAGAAGCTAGCCAGTCATGCATCTTTGACTGAAAAATGGACCGTCCTATAATCTTATGCATCCCTATGTTGATATATTGTCTCTTTCACTTCCATAAAGTAGGTGTGTTTAATTACATTTCTACCTTGAATGCCATGGTTTTATATATACTAGGTTTTGTCCGCCCGCGTTGCGGGGCATTAAGCCGAATATTTCTTTCTCATAGCATGTACGTCTGTGTTTTAGTTACTTGTACATACTACTCATAACACGATCTCAAAAAAATTTACATCGAGTAAACAAAGTGAAACAAAATACTACCATACTTTTGCTAAAAAAAACTAAAACGATGGAAAAACTACCGCTTGGCATGACAAATAAAAATTAAATCGAGCCAACCAATTATTATATATATCAAATGATAACACCACTTTGCTACAGTGGTGTTATCATTTTTTTTCCTTTTTTTTTTCTTTTTCCTTTCTTTCTTTTCTTTTTGTGTTTTTATTTTTTTATTTTTACCGTTTAATTTTCAGCATTTACTCTTACAACCCCTTAACTTTTTAAATACTTTTTAATCGAGTTTTACGTCTTTATTTTTATTTACGTGTCGATATAAACTTAAGTTGATTTACATTTCGACATGATTTTTTTTTGTGTTTATTTACGATTTTGCCCCCAGTATAAAATTTGTTTTAATATTTTTGTGTTTATTTACGTGTCGATATAAACTTAAGTTGATTGTGGTGTTATCATTTTTTTTTCCTTTTTTTCCTTTCTTTCTTTTATTTTTGTGGTTTTTTTTTTTATTTTTACCGTTTAATTTTCAGCATTTACTCTTACAACCCCTTAACTTTTTAAATACTTTTTAATTGAGTTTTACGTCTTTATTTTTATTTACGTGTCGATATAAAGTTAAGTTGATTTACATTTCGACATGATTTTATACTGGGGGCAAAATCGTAAATAAACACACAAAAAATCATGTCGAAATGTAAATCAACTTAAGTTTATATCGACACGTAAAACGTAAAACTCGATTAAAAAGTATTTAAAAAGTTAAGGGGTTGTAAGAGGAAATGCTGAAAATTAAACGATAAAAATAAAAAAAAACACAAAAAGAAAAGAAAGAAAGGAAAAAAAAAGGAAAAAAAATGATAACACAACTGTAGCAAAGCGGTGTTATCATTTGATATATATAATAATGGGCCCCTTGAATTATAGGTTTTCACAGGGCATGTTTTGATAAGCTTTTCAAACCAATTTATTGACTTATTGCCTTAATAAAAAAGCTAATAAGTCATTTTAGTGTTTGGCAAATGGAAAAGTGCTTTTTAAAATGACTTTTTGAGTTGAAGGAAAAAGAGTTTTCAAGAAGTTAGTATATTGTGACTTCTTGGCCAGCTTATAACTTTTCAAACTTCAAATTAAAAATATACCCCTTATTTACCCCCTTGTATCTTATAACTTATTGACTTATGAAAGAATGTCCATTTTAGTCATTTTACATCAATAAGCTAAGCCAAACACTTTTTAAAAAAACAACTTATTGACTTATTGGCTTTTCCCACCCCATAAGCTAATCCAAACACTTTTTTTAAAAACTCCTTTTCAAAATGTCTTTTTTCCAAAAGTTCTTTTCCCAAAAGTCATTTTTAACTCTAATAAGCTTAGCCAAACATGCCCACAGTTTGACTACCAGCAGTTCTAATCTACAACATGCAAAATTATTAGGGGTAGGGGCGTCCATCACTCATTTAGTGGATTTTAGTGAAAACGATCATCACTCACCACATCTAACAATTTCCCTCACAATCCAACAATTTCCCTCACATCTTCACGCGTAATAGATTCAACGCGTTATATAGTCCACGCGTGACGGCCACGGATGGCGACAGTGTTCCACGCATGATCACCAGCCACCACATGCCATCACGTATACGTCCCGTTCCCCCTTAGAGTTGTACGCAAGTGGAGTGAGCATGCACAACGTGCTTTTACAAGAAGAATAGTCAATTTTTTTTAATAAGCTACAATTATTCTTTTCAATAAATTCTAATTAATTACTAAAGTTATTTATAGAATTGTTGTGAGATATTGGTCCAGTGATCAAAAGGTATGCCCTCTTTAGTGAAGACAAAGGTTTGATTCTCGCTTGGGCCATTTTCGAGTGACATCTGAGCGAATGGACGAATCAGGACTTTAATCTCGAGTTTGAACCTGACGGACGAGGGTTTACGGATTCCATCCGGTTCCCACGCATCAGGTGGGCACAGTCTCATGGCGGTCGATTAATCGACCTTGGACATAGCCCCGAGCAAGGTGAGTTTACACGTGAGATTGTTTGCCATTAAAAAATCTATTTATAGAACACTAAATTGTATTAATTATATTTTCATTGTTTTGTATCATTCAATAAATCAATGTTAGCTTTACTCAAATAAATTAATGTTATTTACAACATTTAGAGTACTATTTTGATGTATTTCTCTATTTATATACTATTAATTTGCATTAGGTTTTAGCGTTAATGTATTGTACTATATGTTAATATGGTATTTCATGCATTGCTTTGTTGCAAGTTCTGTTCTTTTATTTGTAAATTATCATTATTTATAATAATTTAATTAATTTAGTCAAAATCTTGTTAGTAATATATTATAATAATATATATAGTTATTTTAATACTTTATTATTTAAATATTATAATAATAATTCTTATTTTTAACTTTTTAACTTTAATTTAATGATTTTTTTAGTATCACAGGTTGGGATAAACTTGGTGTCAACCGGTACTGGTATCAAAAATACCGGTACGATCCTGTTTGGTATTGGTACAAATAGTAATTTTAATATTATAACAATATATGTAGTTTTTTTAATCTTTTTATTATTTTAATATAATAATAATAATTCTTTTTTTTTTACTTTTTAACTTTAATTTAATGATTTTTTTTAGTATCACAGGTTGGGATAAGTTTGGTGTTAACCGGTACTGGTATCGAAAATACCGGTACGATCATGTTCGGTATCGGTACATGAAGGTAAAAACTGACACCAGCCTGTACAGAAAATGCCAAAAGTCGGTACCAAGTTGATATTGAAAATCTTTTAGTTCGGGAAATTCGGTGCAGTTACCCGGTACCATTTGTTCATCCTGATCACGGGTACTGTACTACCAACAATGGTATCGCACAACGTTTTTTTTGTTGATTTTTTTTCAACTGTTAATGATTTCTTTTTTTAGTTTCAGGGGTAGGATGAGCTCGGTGCCAACCGATACCAAATCGGTACTGGTACCGAAAATACGGGTTACAATATTGGTATATGAAGATAAAAACCGGTAGCGAACCGGTACCAAGAACGCCAAAAGTCAGTACCGAATTGGTACTTTTAATCTTTCGGTTCGGGAAATTCGGTACTCCCACCCAGTACCATTTGCTCATCTCTGACCACGGGTTCCATACGAACAATATCATTACCATAAAATTTTTTTGGTTGATTTTCTTTCAGTTATCTTTTAGTGTTTTTTTCTACATTTTCTTTTTTTTGTCTCAGTGATCCCGTGTGTAACGCGCACGGAAGTATAAACCTAGTTTGATATAAACTAAAGTAGTTTTAGTAGTTGGATATATGAGCTAAATAAAAAAGTTTCTTACATCCTCATAATTTTCTAGTTTTAACATAAGAAAGTGTTACCCAGAATGATCTTTGATCTCTAGATTGCAAATGATAAACAAACTTTATTGAATACTGAAATTTGAATACAATGGAATGATTACAAATGAAACTATCTATCCCTATTTATACTAATCTAACGGGTACGAGTGTAGAGACATGTCCCTTCGTGAACGGATGTGTCTCTAGATCTTGTGGTTGTAATTAAACGTGAAGAGGTGCGTCTCTAATATCCAAAAGTCGTGTCCCTTCATCCTTGTATGGCTGCAAATTGCGAATGGATGCCTCCAAAGGGGTTTCGCACCCTTTAGGGTGGTGGTTGTCAAGTTCTGTTTTGACACATCTAGTCCCCATACTTTGTAACCGCCATATAACTACCTTTTAACTAATAACTAATAAAACCTTGTACTTGGATGCGAAAAGATTAAAGATTTCATTCACCCCCTAATCTTGAACATCCTTGAGTTGTTGCAGATCTTGAACTCCGAGCAGTTCTTGCATTGTAGCAAACTTGACTCTTGCTAGTGCCTTTGTTAGTATGTCCGCTCGTTGTAGTTCTCCACTTACGTGTTCCACATTAATGTGTTCGTTTTCCACGCATTCTCTTATGAAATGATAGCGTGTATCAATGTGCTTACTTCTTCCATGAAAGACTGGATTTCTCATGAGTGCTATTGCAGAAACATCATCAACTCTGAGTGTTATCTTCTCTTCCTTCCAGCCTGTAATTTCACTTAGTAATCTTTTAAGCCATAGTGCTTGGCATGCTGCTGCAGTGGCTGCCATGAATTTTGATTCACATGATGAGAGTGCCACTGTCTGTTGCTTCTGTGTGCACCATGTTATAGGTGATTCTCCAAAGTAGAATACTAAACCCGTTGTTCCTTTTCCTTTGTCTGTATTAACACCATAACTGCTATCACTATAACCTGTGATCTTACATCCTCCTTGCTTTTTGCAGATAATTCCATGCTCTTTAGTTCCTTTGATATAACGTAGTACTTGCTTTACTGCTTTCAAGTGTTGCTCCTTTGGTTCTTGCTGAATCTACTAAACAGACTGACTGGGTAACATAGATCTGGCCTTGTATGCAATAAGTACCTGAGAGAACCTATCAGGCTTCTGTAATGCGTTGCATCTACTAGATCTCATTCTTCAGTCTTCGTTAATTGTGTTCCTGGATTCATAGGAATCTTTGTGTCGTTACAGGTTAACATATCAGCGTCTTTGAGTATCTTGTTGATATAGCCTATCTGCTTGATGGCTATCTCCCCCTGCTTGAATAACTTATATTCCCAGATAATATGCTAGCAATCTTAGATCGCTCATTTCAAACTTGTTCTCCATCTGAGATTTGAAAACATCTATCTCCTTCCTTGATGTTCCAGTGACTATCAAATCATCAACATAGACTCCAACTATCAGTGTAGAAGTCTTACTCGTCCTTGTATAGATTGCATTCTCTAAAGTGCACATCTTGAAGTTAAGTGACTTTAGGGTTTGATCTAATTTCGTATTCCAAGCACGTGGTGCTTGTCTCAATCCATACAGAGCTTTTGATAGTTTATAAACCTTTCCTTCATTTCCTGGCTTTACAAATCCTTCTGGTTGTGAGACATATACCTCTTCCTTGAGATCTCCGTGTAAGAATGCAGACTTCACGTCTAAATGAAGATCAAGAGTTAATCAAGAACATCCGAAGTTAAGCCGGTTTCGAACCGGTAGTTGTTATTTCGTTTATTTATGGTTATTGGGTCAAACAATTTAATTGCTTACTGTTATGTTGAATTTTGGCCATGAGGCCATGTAGTTAATGGGTCGAACAAGTGTCTAGAGTCCAGTAGGGTTGTTTGTATTTTGGGCTTGTTTGTTGAAACGACGTGGGTGTAAGGGGATATAACTGTTTTGCGGTTATGAAGGAATCGACACAACTGTTCTGTGATCGACGTATCCTTCAAGTCGCACCCCTTCAACACTTATAAATAGGTTTTCAACAATCAAGTTTCTGTACTGGAAGTTTCTGTTAATTCAAGTTTTGTTTAGTCAGGATTGTGCATCATTGTTTCGGTTAGTTTATTCGATTTCTATTTTACGATTCGATAATGTATTGGTGCGAGATATGTAGTGAATACGTAGTCGCTTATTATCATGCGTCTACTCCGAAATCTTGGACCTGGGAAGCCTGTGGTAATTGGTATCAGAGCCGATGGTTCTACCAAGATCACAAAGGAGAAGGAAGACGGGTTTGGAGATTGTCTGAGGGTGAACAGGGGTAAATCGGTTGGTGCCGATTCTCGCGACACCAGGGTGAACAAGGGAAGATGCGGCCAGGGCAGCGTAAGGAAGGGCAAGTACGCGCATGGGAAGCACTCCAGTCGTTCATGGAAGTCGCCAATTAACAAGTTCCCCAAGAAGACGATTCCGAAAGACTTCTTCAAGAAAACAAGTTGGAAAATTCTCGACCAGTCGGAAGACCGAGGAAACCAGGAATTCGATGTTTTAAGTGCAAGGAATTCGGTCACATTGCATCCATATGCCCGAGTAAGTTCGTTAGTTTGACTCTGTTGCCTATAGAAAGTGATTATATTATTAGCGATACTTGCGGAGGGGATTGGGATTCGATCTGGGTGGTTGATCCTAATTACAAGATGCATATGACCGGTAACAAGAGATTGTTTAAGTATTTCAAAAGACATTTCGGTTTGATTATGGATGAAAAGATAAAAGATTGTTCGTTTGTTCACGGTGTTGGTGAAGTAAAAGTCCCGGTGGACGGGAAGAAGAAAACGATTCCTTGTGTTGTATATGCTCCTAAACTCGAAAAGAATGTCTTGAGTTTAGAGCAATTGTTACTTCAAGGAATTGAAACTCTCACTACCAGTGATACATGTGTGTTGAAGAAAATGTTTGGTGATAGAGCAAAAGGTTTTGATATGTATGAAAACAAGTCTGAAGTGGATTTAGAGGAGGAGTATTTGGATAAGTTCTACGAGAACTTAGACGTTGAAAATGGTTATCTCAACAAAAAAGAAAAATTGCAAGAGTATATTGAAGATTATTATGAAAAGGAGTTCGAAGTGGAGAGACAGAAAAACAAAGAAAAATTCGAAGAAGGCACTTCGGGAACGAAAAATGTTGATGTTGTATATTCTAAGCGGGCGAAGTTACTTAGAAGGGATGGAAAAGAACCCGTTAGAATCACGGGAAGAGATGCAACGGAAAGCGGTGTCGAAAGCGCAAGACGAAGACGATGTAATAGAGCACGATACCATAATTGAAAGTTGCCTGGATGTGATCGATTTGATCATTCTACACGAAGAAGTGGCGAAACATAAAGGATTCTTCAAGGCTAGTATGAAAGAAATCGTAACATTGTTCATACCATGTTACTTTGGAATTTGCAAGACAAGCGAAATGCCACCTACACTCTTGAACGGTAAAACCGTTGATTTGGTTGCACTCTACGAAGTTGTTAAAGAATATGGTGGATTCAAGAAGGTTATACAAGATAATGCATGGAACAAAGTGGCTGTACAATGCGGTTTCGATTGTGATGACGATTATGAAGTAAAGGTTGCATATGTTCATTACATCGAATTGGTGGAATGGTATTTTGAACTCATGAAGACCAAGCGCGAAAAGAATGAAGACAACACACATGAAGCGGATACTAGCGGAGCAAAGGTTGATGAAGAAAGCAAGGTGGTCGATGAAAATAGCAACGGTTGGATCGACGATTCAAGCTACGATGATTTGGTGATCGTAGTCGAGGTCACCACCAACAACGATACCAAGTGATCAAGTGGAAGGTTCGGATGATTCTCGATTAGGGCGGTGAATGAAGATCAAGAGTTAATCAAGAACATCCGAAGTGAAGCTGGTTTCGAACCGGTAGTTGTTATTTCGTTTATTTATGGTTATTGGGTCAAACAATTTAATTGCTTACTGTTATGTTGAATTTTGGGCCTGAGGCCATGTAGTTAATGGGTCGAACAAGTGTCTAGAGTCCAGTAGGGTTGTTTGTATTTTAGGCTTGTTTGTTGAAACGGCATGAGTGTAAGGGGATATAACTGTTTTGCGGTTATGAAGGAATCGACACAACTGTTCTGTGATTGACGTATCCTTCAAGTCGCACCCCTTCAACACTTATAAATAGGTTTTCAACAATCAAGTTTCTGTATTGGAAGTTTCTGTTAATTCAAGTTCTCTTTAGTCAAGATTGTGCATCATTGTTTCGGTTAGTTTATTCGATTTCTGTTTTACGATTCGAGCATGTATTGGTGCGAGATATGCAGTGAATACGTAGTCGCTTGTTATGATGCGTCTACTCCGAAATCTTGGACCTGGGAAGCCTGTGGCAATGATACCAACAGAAAGAAGAATATATTAAAGGCGACTCACTAGAAGTACCACAATATATAACACAGGAAAAGTACATAGAATCTGAAGTTGAATTATATGGATTGATGATCCAATCTAAACACCAAAAACTATGGTTTTTATACATTAGTTTCCAATCTACATTTTTAGAAGACATAACTTGAGATCTATTCTAGTGAGGGAACTGTTATTAAAAGGGTAAGCTTATACATGCATTGCAGATTGAATCAGCTTTTCTTTTATGATTAAGAGTAAATTACAAAAATCGTCCTTTATGTATGTCACTTATTACAAACTGTGTCATTTGTCTTCAATAATTACAGAAAACGTACTCGATGTTTGCAAACCCTTGCAAGTTATGTCCTTTAGCCCTAACTCAGTTAATTTTTGTGGTTAAATCTGACTAAATGGACCCCACATAAGGGTATTTTTGTGGTTAAATCTGACCAAATGGACCCCACATAAGAGTAAAATGACCAAAATACCCTCATGTGGGGTCCGTTTGGTCAGATGTAACCACAAAAATTAATTGAGTTAGGGCTAAAGGACATAGATTGCAAGGGTTTGCAAACATCGAGTACGTTTTCTGTAATTATTGGAGATAAAAGACACAATTTGCAATAAGTAACATACATAAAGGACGATTTTTGTAATTTACTCTATGATTAAAAAGCATCGAGTAAAAAAGCCATGCAATTTCCGCAATTTGGGCACATTTTTTTTAGTTTTCATTTTGTTTTATTGTAACACACATAGGGATTTTGTTTCGTAACAGAGCTGATCTTTTAGCGGTTTATTTTTATTATCCTTTTTTTCAGTTTTGAATTTTGAGATTTTGACAGTAGTTGTTACAGTTGAAGCCACCCTATGTAATGGGCTATGATTATAACTCAAAGAATATGTTTTTTTTTTTTTGAAAGGTGAACTTCATAATGGTGACCATTGTCACACCCGCAAATCGCGGGCCCTCGCCAAGATTAAGGGCCCAGATAGCAAGGCCAGCGCTGGGTTTACCAACCTTGGGTCGAAGGCTTTCCCCCGGAAACCGTACTGCCTCTACACAAGTTGCCTCGCTAGAGTAACAGCCGGATTAAAACCGGGGTGACGCTCAGGATCAAACCCTCCTCGGTGGGTTTTTCACCATCATTGCGCACGGGTGTCCTCCCCCCTAAAGCCACAAGTGGGAGTCGAACCGGTGACCTCCCAAAGGAGGGCCGGCCAAACTAAACCCAATGGGAATACCCACTGGGCCACAGGAGGAGGACAACTCAAAGAATATGTATATATTGTATATACTCTTTGACTTTTCCACTCTATGTCATCATTTACCTTTAAATAGCAAACACATAGGAATTCCGTAATTCGACTCCCACTTGGTGCAGAGTGAGGCACTGGTGGACAATGATAGGAGACCCAGGGAAACCTGGGTTGGATCCTTGAGCCAAACGGGTTTTACCGGTAATTTCACCTGTCTACGGGCGGGTGGGTTATCGGGTTTTCCCCGGAATTGGTGGTGGACTCGGGTTACTTTCGGAGTACTCCGTTTGTCCAGTGGGTGTCCCGAAAGTGCTCGGGATTGAGTTTGTTAGCCGTTAAAAAAAAAGCAACTAGTTTCTTGCTGTTATGTCGGTTTATATAATAAAGATGCAGTAAAGAAAATAAATAGTAAACTGGGTTTTATAATATATGGAGTTCCAAGAATTGTTGTTTTTTTTCTTATTAATATGTATTTTTGGTTAATGAAGATGCAACCTTTTGACCAACCTCCATTCTTCACAAAACTCATCTATCTAATTGCCAACAAGACATGCGAGAGAGAACTTACCACCTCTTGTCCTCTTCCTTGATGGCACCACACTTGAAAATTTGACAAGGAGACAAATACGAGCCATATGGTTTTATGTAAGGAAAAATCATAAAATGCTAGATACGTTTTGCCAAACATTTATGTACAACCTAGATTGGAGAAAACACATACAAACGTTTATATACAACCTAGATTGGAGAAAACACATACAAAAGTGTACATGCAACATGAAATTTGCTTATAAATTGAAAATACGAAAATCTAGAAATTCAAGGTATAAGATTTATTGCCTTTTCTCTAGCGTCTTTGACAATTCCATTGGTCCATGTCTGGTTCCGTTGATTGTGTTTTTTTTGAATGACGACTTACTTATATTAGGCTACCGTACTCCTCAAATTTGAGAGACCCGTTGCCCCACTTCGGCTAGACTATATTGTTTTAACCGGGCCCACGCTGTCTGCCACTTAACAGTCGTTGTGCCACCACATGAGCAGGCCCGGGTAGGCTTAGAATGGAGTCTGCCACTTCTACAAGAAGGCTAGGTTCTATTCATCATTGTCTAATCCACCAAACTAACACAAATGAAAATTAAACTTAGGTGTCTATTGAAAAATCCAAGTCTCTACCATCATGCCACAACAACTCACACGTGAGTTCTTTGAATTTGATTCTTACATTAAAGTATTAAACTATTGTTTGGTTTCTCCCCATCTATTTGTTGCCACTTGTGATTTGGACAGGTTCATGAATTTTAAATTTTGTTAAACAACTAGTTAACTCTATAAATTCCATAAAATATAAATTCATCTTAAAAACAATTCAATCTCAACTAGAATTTACGTATACTAGTAAGCATTTTAAGAACATTTTTATTAGTTATAAACAATATTACATTGTACGAGCTGAGTAACAATTTCAACAACGCTGAAATATTGTAATAGAAGACAGTAGGTTAATTAGCGGATATATGGAAGATATTAATATTACCTTAATATTGTATTTTATCAAAATTAAGAAATCAAATCTTAAGATAATGCAAACCGGTTCAATGGTTTGAACCGGTAGAACCAGATTTACCGCTGGTACATAAGACATACCGTATTCGGGTTTTACCAGCCTTTATCGTACCGGATTAATGTCCGATATCCGGTTTAACTGGTATAATCGGTCGGTTCATACCGGCATTTAAAACATTGGTTGTTTTAAGCTTTTACTTATATTTAATGAGTTAACGTTACACACGCGTTGCGTCACGATGTTGAAAGGCTAAGATACAATCGACTTTAAATTTTTTTGTCTGTTGAGTTTTGGCTTCCGTTCACTAATTTTTTTATGAGTATGAAACTTTTTTGTCTTCTATTTTGTCTCTCGCTCAAATATTTTTGTCTTCTATTTTTTGTTTATATACTAATTTTTTTATGAGTATCAAATTTTCATGCAATGCTGATACATACCAATTATTTTTAGTTTATGTACTAATTTTTTTTATGAGTATCAAATTTTCATGCAATCCTGATACATACCAATTGAACTCATGTTTTTACATATTGATATCATAGTTAACATCAACTTATAACAATAAAAATCCCCAATTTATGTGTTTGACCAAGTAAAACAAATTTAACAATAAAAATCCTCAATTTATGTGTTTTCGTAGCATATTGAACGATAACGTTTACGACAAAGTACATATTATCAATTCCTATTCAGTACCCATATTATCAATTTCATAAGAAGAAATTTTGGTTTCGATTTGTCATGATTCAAGAAAAAAAAATTACTACTCTAAACTTCATAAACATATCGAACAGAAACGTTTACGAAAGAAACAACGTACATATCGTCAATTAGTATTCGGTACCCATATTATCAATTTCATAAGAATAAATCTTGGTTTCGATTTGTCATGAATCAAGACAAATAAAAATTACTACTCTAAAATATGGAAAAGGATTCAATGGTAAAAATACATATTATCAATTACTATTCAGTGCCCATTTTACTTTTGTACTCTTCAATTTTAAATTCAGCCACACACATATATATACGTTCAGTCACATACATATGCAAAATCTAAAACCAATTTGATGGGTATTAAAGTGGTAAAAGAGGCACACGATTATCCGTCGATCAAAGTGTAAAAATCTTACGCAGATTCAAAAAGAAAATAAGAATAAGAAAAGTATTGGTACATAATTTATAAATGTAACCCTATTTGCGATTTAAGAAGTGAGAAATTGATAAACATGGAAACGGAATATAAGTGAATTGATTTAATAGAAATAAAATTGTTACAAATGGTTATGAAGGGGTATGGTCCCAAAAAAGCCGCGCAAACCTCCAGCAGGTTCGCGCGCGGGACCATACTCCTTATTTCAACAAACTTCTTATTAGCAACCTCGCGCGGGCCACAACACCTTCTATTTTAACCTGCGCGAGGTCGGACAATATTAAGCTCCAATCACAACACTTAGCATTCTGAAAGAGCACCCTGTCATCCATACCCCTGCGCGAGATAGTTACGTGCCCAGCAAGAATCGCGCAGGGAAGCAACGCCAGGCTGTTTCAGATAGTACACAAGGTACAAGTAAAGAGCCAATCAGCGTCCTTCTGGCCCTGCTCAATCGTGCTCCACGATCGTCTGACATGCAGGAGACAAAAAGTACTTAAGGACGCCTACATGGCACCAATCACAGGGCAGAGACAACTGCCCCACGATCTCCACTTACCTGCTGATGGCAGAAGGGCGGCCAGGCCGACAACGGTGACACGTGGCTCCAATCACATTGCGCCAACTCCAGAAAGTTCTGAGAAGCCACTAACGGTCGACACCAGTGAGACAAGGAGCATATCCTCTATGTTGTCGCCTTCAGGCCCAAGGCCCATCATTCCATATCCTCTTACACCTCTCCGGCTATAAATAGAGACCTCACTTCACAGGTTAAACATTCCATTCCCTCTACTCTCACTCTTAATACTCAATTATCTCCCCAAAGCAGTCGCTTATTCTCACGCCGGAGCCCGGTTAAGAGGGAAACCCCCATATTCCCCTCTTAACGAGTAATGGTGTTCTGTTTTGCAGGACTTAGACGATCATTACGAAGCTCAGAAAGCCATTAGAAGATTAACCACTATGGTAGGAACATAAACCAAACTGATTAGTCCCATAATTAGTTCAGTGTTTCTTCATTGGCGCCCACCGGTTTTCTACAAAACACTTTCATCTTCTTTTTTCTGAGTATCGTTGTTTTTTCTTCCTTCGATCATGGCTGGTCAAGGAATAATTCCTGAGTTTGGTTTCGGAGCAAACTCTAACGCGGTGTTGGGAGAGGGCAATCAAAATGTCCAACCCCAACACATTGAAGAAATCGGCAAAATCGAAGTCACCAACACTGGGGGACCGCGCGGGAGCATCACCCGCATCACTCAGACGGTAACCCCAGGGAGCAATGGCGCTGGGCCTTCAAACCCAGCTCCACCTCAGAACGTTTCGGCGCTATTAGGGCTACCAAAGGGCGAAACTCCAGCCTCGTGGTAAGCCAAGAATATTGCCACCATTAACGCGGCGTATCAATCTTTGATCGCACAACAAGCAGTCTTAACCGCCGAACCGTCCTTGGTAACTCCCCAGGGACAGAGTCAGGGGGCGTGCCAGATACCCCCACAGCAAAACATCCAAGGCGGAGCTAATAGACCTCCCCCTACCAGAAGACTAAGCGTGCATGACACACGCGATACACGGGCAGAAACAGAAAGCTATTACGACTATCCGTCTCACGTCCAAAGAGGCCCAGTTCATAGCCGGCTCACACCACGCAACATGAACAATGAATGGGAAGATACTGACCCGAATGATCCAATTTGGCAAGATGATGAGGGTTCGTCAGTCTTCCATCGCTTGCAGAGGAACCATGAATACTACAAACCACGTCAACACGTTGGGTACACCGAAGAGGCAGAGCAAGACTTTCGCCTTGCCTATCGACCAGCTGAAGCTGTAGAACATTCAAAGTTCATTCCAAAGATCGCGCTGGCGCCGCTTAAAAGAGAGAAGTTACCTCCGACAGTTGGAAAGTTTAACGGATTGACTGATCCCGATGATCACGTCAGAGTTTTCACAAGCGTGGGTTGCATGGGAGGATGGAATATGCCCATGTGGTGCCATCTGTTTATTTAAACACTTACAGGGGCTGCTCGCGCCTGGTTTGACAGCCTTCCTCCGGGAAAAATCAAGTCATGGGTGGATTTCAGGACACAGTTTTTAAGTCACTTCAGTCAACAGAGACGTTACCAGCGTGACACAGCCGAGGTAGAGGACATCTGGCGCAGAGATAACGAAGGTTTGGAGGATTTCATCACTCGCTTCAACAAAGATTGCTTGGAAATCGGTGGCGTAAGTGAACAACTCATGCGTTGCCACTTCAAGAAAGCCATTCGCTGTGATAGTCTCATCAGAACTATCACTGGGAAAGATGGGATGCCCAAAGAATGGGATAAGCTCATGGAAGCCGCAAAAATAGTCGCGCAAACTGAAGAGTCGCTCGCCGCAAACAAGAATTATTATGCTGAAGATCGATTTTCTAAGGGGGGCCATTCGAGCGACAACAATAGACGGAACAAAGGCAAAAACCCTGGGTGGAAAGCTAACCACTCCAGCGGTTATGGCGAACGATCTCGTTATGAAGAGCGGTCTCGCTACAAAGAAGACGCGCGAGACACTATTGATCGCATTGGTTATCGGAAAGCAGTCAGGGATGAAAACCAAGAAAAGCACTGGACTCCGCTCATAAAAACACCGAAAGGGGTGCTGATGACGAAGAATCATGATTTCAAGGCTCCAAGGCCTATGACAAACAAGAAGGGGCAAGACCCCAACCTGTACTACGACTTCCACAAAGATACAGGACACCTGACAGATGACTGTTACAGTTTACGTCAAGAGATCGAAAGAGCGCTAAAAAGCGGGAAGCTAAGCCACCTGGTGAAAAACGTGCGCAAAGAAACTCGACAGCTCCAACGCCATGATGAGGGGAATCACAAGAAAGTCAGACGCCTAGAAACCTATATGGTCAATGGACCAAGATACAGCGCAAAAGAGAAAGGCAAGCGCCCTTACGAACCCTCATGGCAAGAGCAACAGGTCATTTTTCCGGTAGTGTGCGGCGGCCCTCGTGCCACTCGACCCGTCGTCGTTACCGGCATTATCGGCCATTATGAAACGGAGTATGTCTTCATTGACCCAGGGAGTACGGCTGATATCATCTATGAGCAGTGTTTTAATCCGTTTGATGAGGATGACAAAGCGAGACTTGAGCCAGTTGATTATCCACTGTATGGATTTTGCAACGAAATGGTCTTTCCACTAGGCCAAATCAGCTTCCCCGTCACGCTCTCTGACGGGAAGCATTCAAGAACAACAAATGTAAACTTCATGGTGATGCCTGTCAAGTCGAGGCATGATGTGTTAATTGGGAGAGAAACCCAAGGCGAACTGAACATGGTAACTTCCACGCCCCACTCAGCAATAGGGTTTCCAACCAAGACAGGGGTGGCGATTATCTATGCCAAGAAAGAAGTAATGTCCACAGAAGAGATGCGCCCAACAAAAGCGGCGAAGGTTTCAACAACCGAGCCAGAGAAATGGGTGTTAAACCGCAAGTACCCAGAGCAAACGGTGACGATAGGCCATGCAATCTCACCAAACATCAGAACGCATCTCAAGCAACTCTTGTTCAAGAATATGGATATTTTCGCCTGGACTCCGGCCGACATGACCGGTGTCCCGCGCGACATTACCGAGCATTGTTTAAACACCTACCCCTCTGTTGAGCCGAAAGTCCAAAGAAGGCGCAGCTTAGGGGTAGACAAAACCAAAGCAATGAATGAGCAAGTATACGAACTACTCAAAGCTGGAATCTTGCGAGAAGTACGTTATCAAAGTTGGGTCGCAAACCCAGTGATGGTGGAGAAGTCTAGTGGAGGATGGCGAATATGTGTTGATTATACCGATCTCAACAAGGCATGCCCTAAAGATTGCTACTCTTTGCCTGAGATCGACAAAAAGATAGACTCTCTCATGCCATACAGATGGAAATGCTTCTTAGATTGCTACAAAGGGTACCATCAGGTTCAAATGAAGCTAGAGGACGAAGACAAGACAGCTTTTCGAACCGATCTAGGGATCTTCTGCTACACAAAGATGCCTTTCGGCCTGAAAAATGCTGGCGCGACGTATCAACGCCTGAGGGATAAGACCTTCGCGGGAGATATCGGGAAGCACATCGAGGTTTACATCGATGATCTGGTGATCAAAAGTCCTAAAGAAGACCAAATGTTGAAAGACATCGAAAAAACATTTAACTCATTGCGCAACGTGAATATGAAATTGAATCCAGCCAAATGTTCTTTTGGTATGGAAGAAGGGAAATTCTTAGGCTTCATAGTCACAAATGGCGGATTTAAGGTGAATCCAGAAAAGGTCCAGGCGATAGAGCGAATGCCATCACCACGAACAATCAAAGAGATGCAAAGGTTGGCCGGCCGCTTAGTCGCGCTTAACCGTTTTCTGTCAAACCACGCCGCAAAGTCATATCCTTTTATCAGCACCTTGCGCAATTGTGTGAAGAAGCAGGAATTCAGATGGACGCTTGAAGCAGAGGCCGCTTTTCAATAAATGAAGGAGTGTTTGATCGAGCTCCCTACCATGACCGCGTCGTTCGAAAAAGAACCACTTGTGCTGTACTTATCTTCTTCGGATAAGGCAGTAGGGTCGGTATTACTTGTGGAGAGAAACGGAGTACAGACTTGAAGAAACACTAACTAAATGGTCGGAACCGAGATAGTTAGGGGGTTTGAATCCGCATAAAAGGGTTAGCTCTCTCTCGGTTGATTCAGTTGCAACGGGATTTCTTCTCCGGTGATTCTGCAAAAAAGAACACCGTTAGCCTCGCCAAGGGGAGAAGAAGGTTCTCTCCTTGACCCGACTCCGGTGTGAGAATAAGTATTGGTTATGGAGGAGAGAAGTATTTGAGAAGTGAGTGTGATCTGCCTTCATACCTGAACAGTTCTCGTATTTATAACCGGGAGTTTGGGAGGGAAAACCTGTTATTGAAAAAGATGACGGAAGATGCTAACGCCGTAGCGGTTATATTTTCTTCCGTTAAGTTCTTTGATCCAACGTCAAGTTGTCTCGATCCGATGTGAATGCACACGGATCGTGGTTTGATCTATGGCTGGGGGATTGCCACGTGGAAAGTGATTAAGTGGAGATTATTCTCCAATTGCATGCCTTCGTTGTGATTCCAGGGTTGCCTGTGGTAATGACACGTGTCCAGACGGTTATAACCGTCTGGGTGGTGCACGATTGTATTTCTTTCTAGAAGATTACTGCTGTAATCTAGTGTGACACCTTGCTGTGTGGACACAGACGAATAAATCCCAAGTCTCGGTAAAATGATATCCAAGTCTGGATATTTGGGCGGAAGTATTGATTTCAGGATTTTTATCCTTTGCTAATGGGGAAGGCGCAAGGATTTATGTTTTCCTTTGGGCGCGCGATTATAGATCGCTGATTTTGTCTTCCTCTTGTAAGACCAATGCGCGGCCGCGCAAGGTCAAAAGGCTAAAAGGTTGGTTTGTGGTATGGTCTCAAATCCTTTTTATGAGGTTTTTGGGACCTTACCCCTTCAAGACTCCAATTTATTACGTCAGTAGGGTGCTTACTGATCCAGAAACAAGATACTCCACAATGGAGAAATTGGTGCTTGCGCTGCTACACGCCTCTCGGAGGCTGCGCAGATACTTTACAGGGCATGTGATCACCGTACTTACCAATTTCCACATTGGCACGATATTGCAAAAGCCAGAAACATCTGGGCGACTAGCAAAGTGGGCGATTGAGCTGGGGGGCCACAACATTTTGTACAGGCCGCGCCCAGCCATCAAGGGCCAGGTCCTTGCCGACTTTATCACAGAAGTCCCAGCAGAGAAAATCAAGGATTGCGAGATTGTTGAGACTCCCGTGAAAGACACGACAAACGAGTTATGGATGTTGTACAATGACGGGGCATCAAACGAAGATGGCGCGGGAGCTGGATTGCGCCTCGTTAGCCCAGAAAACCATGAATTTACATACGCCATCAAGTTGGATTTTAAGAACACCAACAATGAGGCGGAGTACGAGGCATTTCTGGCAGGCTTACGCCTCGCCATAAAAATGGGAGCTAAAAATCTTCAAGCGCACGTTGATTCACTTTTGATCGCCAGTCAAATCAACGGAATCTATGATGCAAAGGGCGAAGTTATGGCCTTATATTTGGATCAGGCGAAAGAACTGCTTCAGAAATTCAAGTCTTACAAAGTAGTACACATTAATCGCTCTGAGAACAAACCAGCAGCCGCCTTGAGCAAGCTTGCTTCAACTTCATTCCAACATCTCGCCAAAGATGTAAGGATTGAAGTACTTAAAAATCCACCAGTCCTGTTGCGCCAGGTAAATGTGATCAAAGTAGGGCAGCCATCTTGGATGACCCCTATAATTCGGTATCTGCAAGAAGGGGTACTCCCGGAGAGCAAAGCAGAGGCGAGAAAAATTTAAAACAAGGCCCTGCATTATGAGATGAATGGTGGTATCCTATACCGAAAGTCCTTCTTGGGGCCCTTATTGCGCTGCGTGGACCCCCAGGACGCCAATTACTTGATCAGAGAGATTCACGAAGGGATCTGTGGCATCCATGCAGGACGGCGCATGGTTGTCGCGAAGATTATGAACGCTGGATATTATTGGCCAGGGATGCATGTGGACGCCCTGAAGGAGCTGCGCAAATGCGACTCCTGTCAGCGGCACTCTCCAAAAACCCTGCGCCCAAAGAATGATCTCATTCCCATATCCACTGCTTGGCCTTTTCAGCAGTGGGGAATTGACATGGTGGGACCTTTCCCTGATGCTCCGGGAGCCGTGAAGTTCATAATCGTGGCCGTTGATTATTTCACTAAGTGGGTGGAAGCCAAGGCTCTCGCTTCAACCACTGCAATGATGGTGCGCAAGTTTATTTGGGAGCACATCATTTGCAGATTTGGTCTTCCACTCAAAATCGTCACAGACAACGGTACCAATTTTGCTTCTGAGGATCTTCAATATTGGATGAAGGAAATTAAGATTGAACATACCTTCTCCTCCGATGCGCACCCTCAAGGCAACGGTCAAGTGGAAAGCGTTAACAAAAGCATCGTCGAGGGGATAAAAGCCCGACTGGGCACAAAATGAAGAGGCTGGGTAGATGAGCTCCTAAGCATCCTGTGGGCTCATCGAACCATGTCGAAGACAAGCACCGGCGAAACTCCTTTTAGCCTAGTATACGGCTCGGAGGCAGTTATCCCGGCGGAAGTTGGACTCCCCTCACCACGCTTGACAACAGTCAGCACGGTTGACAACGAAGCAGAGCGCCGTCTCGATTTGGATCTCCTGGAAGAAAGACGTGAGATTGCGCGTATTAAAGAAGCGAAATACAAGACACAACTGGAAATGTACTACAATGCGAGAGTCCGCATTTGTACCTTCACTCCAGGAGAATACGTCTTCCGAGACAACGAAGCTTCAAACGCTGAACGCCCAGGAAAACTAGCACCCAAATGGGAAGGCCCATACTTGGTTCACGAAGTGCTAGGAAAAGGGGCATACAAATTGCGCACCCTGGATGGACACTTCATCCCGCGCACGTGGAATGCGCAACAACTGCGCAAGTGCTATATGTAACTAGTCTAGGCCACACGCCATTTCTCTCATGTCGGCCACGCGCCTAATTAATTTCCTATGTTGGCTAAACGCCCTTTATGTTACTTATCTGCAATATATGATTGGCCTAAGCGCCTGTTTCCCAATTAATGAAAGCATACGACATGTTCTCTTTTATCATCTTGCCTCTTGAGTTACAAATGCATGTTAAACTTTTGATTAGCTCGAAAACACTTCAGTGAATTACGAGTTCTTGAGTTATGCCTCCGAGGTCCTCCACGAACATAGCGCGAGACCAGAGCTACACTTACATTTATTCGCGCTAACTTAACCAAAGTTTCTAACAACAGTGCAATAATTGTAACGTAACAGAATAAACATGAGCATCATATTAAATTAAGCGCAAACGTGCATCGGTTACATAAAACGCATCATTCATTTAACCCAAAGAAAGCGCGACCGCGCAAGAGCTTATGTTCAAAACCTAAACAAAAATTACAAGGCACAAAGCCTGTCAACACTACCTATTCGAATCCATCACCATCATCATCGTCATCATGCTTATTGCCTTCACCATCATCACCATCGTTTCCACCATCATCACCAGCCGGTTCCTCTTCATCCGATAGCTCAACGGTCTCTGGTGGGTCAAGGATGGTCTTTAGCCGATGACACCAATCATCATGCTTCAGCGCTTTAGTAACCAAATCCATCACAGTTATCGATAGATGATCATAACCATGTTCAGGGCGAGCTAGCTCAGCCTCAGCTTGATCAGTCACTGAGCAGTGACTAGTGTCGAACTCCTGTCCAAGCATCTCTGTAGCATGTTGCGCACATTCAAGATACCCTCCACGATGACCAACTGCGCGGGAGGCATCTATAACGACCGCAACAACCTTATCCAGTTCTCCAGCATTTAAGATAGAGTTGGCCATCTACAGCAAACGTAACACATGAGTAACCAGGTTTTGAAGGGTAAAGCCAAGGTTAAAAATATCATACCAGAACTAATCCTCTGCCGCGCAGCCACTCAGCCTCGGAGACCAAAGTATCAATAATGCCCTGAGCATCGGAATAGTTGTTCCGCGCCACATTAAGAGCAGATGTGCTAATGTCTCGCGCTTCCTCAGCTTTCTGTTTGGCCTCCTCAGCAGTAGCAGCCTTAACTTTCTCCGCCTCAAGATCGATTTCCAAGGACTCGCATTTGTCAACCTGCTCGCGCAGACGGCGTTTCAGCTCAGCAATTTCGACATCCTTGGCCGTCAAATCCTTATCTTTACTAGTCAGATGTGCCCTCACCTCAGCCAGCTCAACCTACAAAGGGTAAAAGACTTAGGCTAATATGCAAACAAAACACCAAAGAAAGGAGTAAACGTTTTACAAACCTCAGTTTTCTCCTTAGCAGCTTGCGCAGCCTGCGCATCATCGACCTTCGCTGTCAGATCAGCAACCTTGCCTTCGAGCTCAGTAATCTTATTTCGGACAGCATAAGCGCGCTGGTTGTCTCTCTCACAGATCTTCTTCCACTCAGCCTTCTCCTTCGCCAACACATCCTCGGCAGCTTGAAGCTTGCTTTTCAGGCCCTCGCGCCCCATTCCTCCGCTTTCTTATCAGCCTCAAACTTGGACTTCTCGTCCTCAAACTTGGCATGAGCCTTCTCAAACTCCTTAACTTGCCTCACAAGGCACTGGCGGTAGTTCTCCCAATCCGACCGCTCCCTAATCATGGTGCGCCACTCACGCACAATTTCATGGCTGGCAGAAAGAGTATTAGCCTCCCCAATTACATAGCGGCATACAGCTCATCATGAGTACGCGCCTTTTGTCGGTTAACCTCACCAGGAGGGATGGAATTCAAGAACCAATCGCGACAAGGGGCAAATTCCTGAAAAGTGTCCTTCTGCTTCAAATTCCAAGGAGCGCGATGGGGGGCACCCCCACGTTCTGCCTCGGTGTAAGTCTTATAGTAAATATCCCCGAGAGTATCCTTTGGGCCAGTGGTTTGGGGGTTATACCCCCCAGCTCCCCCGGAACTCGCGCCACCAGAAGCATGCGGACCAGATCCCGCAGCCGAAGTCACTTTAGCAGAATGTTGAGGAGAATGAGGTTGCGATGGGTGGGTAGGTTTTTCGACTGTAGGCTCTTTCTCCCTCTCAGCAGCCCTTTTCTCTCTCTCCTGCTCAGCTCGCCTCTTTTTCTCCTCATCAGCTTTTCTTTTCTTCTCCTCATCAGCTTTTTTCTTTTCCTCTTCAACCTTCTTCCTACGCTCTGCATCAGCCTTCTTCTTCCTGTCCTCCTCAGCTTTCTTTTCCTCAGCCTTTTTCTCTTCTTCAGCAGCTTTCTCCTTCTCCCCCTCAGCAGCTTGTTTACCCTTCTCAGACTCCACTCCAGCAGTCTTGGAAGCTTTGATAGTAATCTTAGGCCTTTTATGCGCCGGCTCTGAGGGCTCCGTAAACACAACACCCTTCTTTTCAGGGGTCTTCTTCTTGGCCTCTGTAGAAGATCAAGTGTCAAAAAGAGGAAGAAACATAAGGAAGAGAGAGTAAGAACTTACCAGGAGAAAACTTGTATAAGGAGCGCAGGTTGCTCCGCTTCCCAATCAAAGGAACCTCACCACCCTGCGGCGCAGTGGAAGCACCAGCGGTGGTCTCACTTCTATTTCTTTTCCTGCTGATTAAATTTGCAGCAACCTCCTTTTCTGCTTCTTCTTCCTCTTCTTCATCAGGCGCAACAGAGGAAGGAGTCGCACCAGCATCTGGGTTGCGAGAACCCGCGCTCCCGGAGCTCTTAGAACCAGCTCCTCCAGACTTCTTCTCGCCTATACGCGACAAACCTTCAAATGAATAACTGATAATAACGTAATCCTCCAAGTTACTTTGACGAAGGCGAAGAGTACCTTTGTCAGCAACGCTAGCGGTTGTGTGACTACTCCCAGCTCCCTTGCTGGTCACCTCAGGATCCAGGGTGATAACCTTCTTCTTTCTCACAGGTTTTTTCTTCTTATCTTCAGGGTCAATCCCCAAGTCGCGCAACACACCTGCAAAGATGTTAGACCACGAACTCAGCTCTCCATTTGAGGATCCCACAGACTCCTCGCTGGAAAGATAGACAATCTCTTTCCCAGCAGAAGTCACAGAGCGCAAGGGACGAGGGTTATGTATATGCGCACCTTCAGTTGCAGTAGGCGGAGCGGCGAATGCATTAGCAACTGGGTACATGAAATTACCCTTAATCTGGTCATACCAGTATTCTTCTCCAGCCTGGAGCGGGCGCACGCCCATGGAACCACCAAAGGTGGGGAAGGAAGCTTGATACAGATGCGCCTCTACACGTCAAATTATATAAATAAACACAAGTTACGAAACAGGAAATCAACAAAACTAAGAGAATTACTAACCTCTATCGTCGATCATCAGAATGGGAACTTCCTTGTTGTCAGGCAGCCATTGATCGCTCATCCGCGCCGCCACCAAGACGTTCTCACCAAACACTCGGTTTGGGGTGGCAGTAAGCGTCCGATACCAAGCCTCAGTCTTGGGGATCGCCAGATCTTCCTTCGTAATCGACTCAGACCAGGCGCGAAATGTCATGGCGATCGGGATCACCTCCTCGCGAATATAAAAGAATTTTGGTTTCCAGTCATGGAAACTCTTGGGAGGGTTAAGAAGTATCTTCTTTGCAGCTCCTCGGCTGGCAAACGAGTAGAACCCCATGTTTCGGATCAACTGATAAAAGACCCTAAATCTTTCCACAGTTGGCTCTATGTCATGGGATCGACAGAGAAATTCGAAGTGTCGAACCCTAACCATCCCAGGAGGACTCAACTGGGAGATGTGAAATCCATAGAACTGCAAAATATGTGCCATGAAATTCGTCGCTGGCAACCGGAAGTTGCCCTGATGGAAGAAATCCTCATACAACGTGATATACCCCGGTGGTGCGTCGGCGGCTGTCTGGTTCTGACCAGGGTACCTGGCATCCCATTCCGGTGGAAACCGGAAACCACGCACTATCTGCTCAAAGAGACCTAAGTCCCACCTGAGAACGGGAACAGGGCCTTCTTCTCCGGGATTATCCTCTTGATGTTCTTCAGCCATAGATAACAAAGAAGAAAGTTTGAATATTTCTTCAAGAAACTTGAAGATCTGCTACTATGTTCTTCAAAAGTTTGAAGATTCAACGGAATTCGAGAGCAAATAGGAAAGAGAATACAACAGAAGACGATAAGTGATTTCTTCTCTCCATCTCATCGGATATATATACCGATCGCATTTAATGCGATGGGTAAACGTGCCGGGATCGCCGCGCACGTGACCAATCAGAAGACGACACGTAAGGCGAGAATCCTGGAGTGACGGTTACCACGCGCGCGTGGAGCTCACTCTCCTAACGAGATGACCAACCGTCAGAGACAACTTGATAACAGCCATGTAAGTGGTCAACTCAAACGTCACCATCAATGACGTTTCCCACCAACTTGTCAGAGTTCAAATTTCGAGGGTTTCCCCGCCCAAAATTACTACAAACTTCATGTAGAAGCTACTAGGATCGCACAGCATTAACAATGCGGTTTCGATTGTGATGACGATTATGAAGTAAAGGTTGCATATGTTCGTTACATCGAATTGGTGGAATGGTATTTTGAACTCATGAAGACCAAGCGCGAAAAGAATGAAGACAACACACATGAAGCGGATACTAGCAGAGCAAAGGTTGATGATGAAAGCATGGTGGTCGATGAAAATAGCAACGGTTGGATCGACGATTCAAGCTACGATGATTTGGTGATCGTAGTCGAGGTCACCACCAACAACGATACCAAGTGATCAAGTGGAAGGTTCGGATGATTCTCGATTAGGGCGGTGAATGAAGATCAAGAGTTAATCAAGAACATCCGAAGTGAAGCCGGTTTCGAACCGGTAGTTGTTATTTCGTTTATTTATGGTTATTGGGTCAAACAATTTAATTGCTTACTATTATGTTGAATTTTGGGCCTGAGGCCATGTAGTTAATGGGTCGAACAAGTGTCTAGAGTCCAGTAGGGTTGTTTGTATTTTAGGCTTGTTTGTTGAAAGGACATGAGTGTAAGGGGATATAACTGTTTTGCGGTTATGAAGGAATCGACACAACTGTTCTGTGATTGATGTATCCTTCAAGTCGCACCCCTTCAACACTTATAAATAGGTTTTCAACAATCAAGTTTCTGTATTGGAAGTTTCTGTTAATTCAAGTTCTCTTTAGTCAAGATTGTGCATCATTGTTTCGGTTAGTTTATTCGATTTCTGGTTTACGATTCGAGCATGTATTGGTGCGAGATATGCAGTGAATACGTAGTCGCTTGTTATGATGCGTCTACTCCGAAATCTTGGACCTGGGAAGCCTGTGGCAATGATACCAACAGAAAGAAGAATATATTAAAGGCGACTCACTAGAAGTACCACAATATATAACACAGGAAAAGTACATAGAATCTGAAGTTGAATTATATGGATTGATGATCCAATCTAAACACCAAAAACTATGGTTTTTATACATTAGTTTCCTATCTACATTTTTAGAAGACATAACTTGAGATCTATTCTAGTGAGGGAACTGTTATTAAAAGGGTAAGCTTATACATGCATTGCAGATTGAATCAGCTTTTCTTTTATGATTAAGAGTAAATTACAAAAATCGTCCTTTATGTATGTCACTTATTACAAACTGTGTCATTTGTCTTCAATAATTACAGAAAACGTACTCGATGTTTGCAAACCCTTGGAAGTTATGTCCTTTAGCCCTAACTCAGTTAATTTTTGTGGTTAAATCTGACCAAATGGACCCCACATGAGGGTATTTTTGTGGTTAAATATGACCAAATGGACCCCACATAAGAGTAAAATGACCAAAATACCCTCATGTGGGGTCCGTTTGATCAGATGTAACCACAAAAATTAATTGAGTTAGGGCTAAAGGACATAGATTGCAAGGGTTTGCAAACATCGTGTACGTTTTCTGTAATTATTGGAGATAAAAGACACAATTTGCAATAAGTAACATACATAAAGGACGATTTTTGTAATTTACTCTATGATTAAAAAGCATCGAGTAAAAAAGCCATGCAATTTCCGCAATTTGGGCACATTTTTTTTAATTTTCATTTTGTTTTATTGTAACACACATAGGGATTTTGTTTCGTAACAGAGCTGATCTTTTAGCGGTCCATTTTTATTATCCTTTTTTTCAGTTTTGAATTTTGAGATTTTGACAGTAGTTGTTACAGTTGAAGCCACCCTATGTAATGGGCTATGATTATAACTCAAAGAATGTGTATATATTGTATATACTCTTTGACTTCCACTCTATGTCACCATTTACCGTTAAATAGCAAACAGATAGGAATTCCGTAATTCGACTCTCACTTGGTGCAGAGTGAGGCACTGGTGGGCAATGATAGGAGACCTAGGGAAACCTGGGTTGGATCCTTGAGCCAAACGGGTTTTACCGGTAATTTCACCTGTCTACGGGCGGGTGGGTTATTCTTATTAATATGTATTTTTGGTTAATGAAGATGCAACCTTTTGACCAACCTCCATTCTTCACAAAACTCATCTATCTAATTGCCAACAAGACATGCGAGAGAGAACTTACCACCTCTTCCTTGATGGCACCACACTTGAAAATTTGACAAGGAGACAAATACGAGCCATATGGTTTTATGTAAGGAAAAATCATAAAATGCTAAATACGTTTTGCCAAACATTTATGTATAACCTAGATTGGAGAAAACACATACAAACGTTTATATACAACCTAGATTGGAGAAAATACATACAAAAGTGTACATGCAACCTGATATTTGCTTATAAATTGAAAATACGAAAATCTAGAAATTCAAGGTAAGATTTATTGCCTTTTCTCAAGCGTCTTTGACAATTCCATTGGTCCATGTCTGGTACCGTTGATTGGGTTTTTTTTTGAATGACGACTTACTTATATTAGGCTACCGTACTCCTCAAATTTGAGAGACCCGTTGCCCCACTTCGGCTAGACTAGCAAGAAGGCTAGGTTCTATTCATCATTGTCTAATCCACCAAAATAACACAAATGAAAATTAAACTTAGGTGTCTATTGAAAAATCCAAGTCTCTACCATCATGCCACAACAACTCACACGTGAGTTCTTTGAATTTGATTCTTATATTAAACTATTGTTTGGTTTCTCCCCTTCTATTTGTTGCCACTTGTGATTTGACAGGTTCATGAATTTTAAATTTTGTTAAACAACTAGTTAACTCTATAAATTCCATAAAATATAAATTCATCTAAAAAACAATTCAATCTCAACTAGAATTTACGTATACTAGTAAGCATTTTAAGAACATTTTTATTAGTTATAAACAATATTACATTGTACGAGCTGAGTAACAATTTCAACAACGCTGAAATATTGTAATAGAAGACAGTAGGTTAATTAGCGGATATATGGAAGATATTAATATTATCTTAATATTGTATTTTATCAAAATTAAGAAATCAAATCTTAAGATAATGCAAACCGGTTCAACGGTTTGAACCGGTAGAACCAGATTTACCGCTGGTACATAAGACATACCGTATTCGGGTTTTACCAGCCTTTATCGTACCGGAATAATGTCCGATATCCGGTTTAACTGGTATAATCGGTCGGTTCATACCGGCATTTAAAACATTGGTTGTTTTAAGCTTTTATTTATATTTAATGAGTTAACGTTACACACGCGTTGCGTCACGATGTTGAAAGGCTAAGATACAATCGACTTCATATTTTTTTGTCTGTTGAGTTTTGGCTTCCGTTCACTAATTTTTTTATGAGTATGAAACTTTTTGTCTTCTATTTTGTCTCTCGCTCAAATATTTTTGTCTTCTATTTTTAGTTTATATACTAATTTTTTTAGAGTTAATTTTCGTTTTGCTCCCTGTGGTTTGGTCATTTTAACGGTTTTGCTCCAATAGTTTAAAAGTAGTCATTTTCCTCCTTGATCTTTCGAGTTTGTCGCCAGTTTGCTCCCCATCTATTTGTTAGGTTTCTCCCCATCTATTTGTTGCCACTTGTGATTTGACTGGTTCATGAATTTTAAATTTTGTTAAACAACTAGTTAACTCTATAAATTCCATAAAATATAAATTCATCTTAAAAACAATTCAATCTCAACTAGAATTTACGTATACTAGTAAGCATTTTAAGAACATTTTTATTAGTTATAAACAATATTACATTGTACGAGCTGAGTAACAATTTCAACAACGCTGAAATATTGTAATAGAAGACAGTAGGTTAATTAGCGGATATATGGAAGATATTAATATTACCTTAATATTGTATTTATCAAAATTAAGAAATCAAATCTTAAGATAATGCAAACCGGTTCAACGGTTTGAACCGGTAGAACCAGATTTACCGCTGGTACATAAGACATACCGTATTCGGGTTTTACCAGCCTTTATCGTACCGGAATAATGTCCGATATCCGGTTTAACTGGTATAATCGGTCGGTTCGTACCGGCATTTAAAACATTGGTTGTTTTAAGCTTTTATTTATATTTAATGAGTTAACGTTACACACGCGTTGCGTCACGATGTTGAAAGGCTAAGATACAATCGACTTTAAATTTTTTTGTCTGTTGAGTTTTGGCTTCCGTTCACTAATTTTTTTATGAGTATGGAACTTTTTTGTCTTCTATTTTGTCTCTCGCTCAAATATTTTTGTCTTCTATTTTTAGTTTATATACTAATTTTTTTAGAGTTAATTTTCGTTTTGCTCCCTGTGGTTTGGTCATTTTAACGGTTTTGCTCCAATAGTTTAAAAATAGCCATTTTCCTCCTTGATCTTTCGAGTTTGTCGCCAGTTTGCTCCCCATCTATTTGTTTGGTTTCTCCCCATCTATTTGTTGCCACTAGTGATTTGACAGGTTCATGAATTTTAAATTTTGTTAAACAACTAGTTAACTCTATAAATTCCATAAAATATAAATTCATCTTAAAAACAATTCAATCTCAACTAGAATTTACGTATACTAGTAAGCATTTTAAGAACATTTTTATTAGTTATAAACAATATTACATTGTACGAGCTGAGTAACAATTTCAACAACGCTGAAATATTGTAATAGAAGACAGTAGGTTAATTAGCGGATATATGGAAGATATTAATATTACCTTAATATTGTATTTTATCAAAATTAAGAAATCAAATCTTAAGATAATGCAAACCGGTTCAACGGTTTGAACCGGTAGAACCAGATTTACCGCTGGTACATAAGACATACCGTATTCGGGTTTTACCAGCCTTTATCGTACCGGATTAATGTCCGATATCCGGTTTAACTGGTATAATCGGTCGGTTCATACTGGCATTTAAAACATTGGTTGTTTTAAGCTTTTACTTATATTTAATGAGTTAACGTTACACACGCGTTGCGTCACGATGTTGAAAGGCTAAGATACAATCGACTTTAAATTTTTTTGTCTGTTGAGTTTTGGCTTCCGTTCACTAATTTTTTTATGAGTATGAAACTTTTTTGTCTTCTATTTTGTCTCTCGCTCAAATATTTTTGTCTTCTATTTTTTGTTTATATACTAATTTTTTTATGAGTATCAAATTTTCATGCAATCCTGATACATACCAATTATTTTTAGTTTATATACTAATTTTTTTTATGAGTATCAAATTTTCATGCAATCCTGATACATACCAATTGAACTCATGTTTTTACATATTGATATCATAGTTAACATCAACTTATAACAATAAAAATCCCCAATTTATGTGTTTGACCAAGTAAAACAAATTTAACAATAAAAATCCTCAATTTATGTGTTTTCGTAGCATATTGAACGATAACGTTTACGACAAAGTACATATTATCAATTCCTATTCAGTACCCATATTATCAATTTCATAAGAAGAAATTTTGGTTTCGATTTGTCATGATTCAAGAAAAAAAAATTACTACTCTAAACTTCATAAACATATCGAACAGAAAAGTTTACGAAAGAAACAACGTACATATCGTCAATTAGTATTCGGTACCCATATTATCAATTTCATAAGAATAAATCTTGGTTTCGATTTGTCATGAATCAAGACAAATAAAAATTACTACTCTAAAATATGGAAAAGGATTCAATGGTAAAAATACATATTATCAATTACTATTCAGTGCCCATTTTACTTTTGTACTATTCAATTTTAAATTCAGCCACACATATATATATACGTTCAGTCACATACATATGCAAAATCTAAAACCAATTTGATGGGTATTAAAGTGGTAAAAGAGGCACACGATTATCCGTCGATCAAAGTGTAAAAATCTTACGCAGATTCAAAAAGAAAATAAGAATAAGAAAAGTATTGGTACATAATTTATAAATGTAACCCCATTTGCGATTTAAGAAGTGAGAAATTGATAAACATGGAAACGGAATATAAGTGAATTGATTTAATAGAAATAAAATTGATACAAATGGTTACGAAAGGGATGAATGGATTGATGGAACTGTAACTGTAATTGCAATTCAATTGATTCATTGTAAAAGTCCCGTCTAGGCTCCGAGTACCCCCCGAGTACTCGCTACAAGGTAGGCTGCCGAGACACGAGTACTGTTCTCCCAGGCGAATTACACCCCGAGTAATCTTCGCCTAAGCCGAGTACTTGCCGAGTACTCCCGAATCCGACTAGGGAGCGTCTAGCGACTTTTGCAACCATGAGTAAGAAACTGATTAAAAAAATTGATAAACATGGAAGTAGAATGGAAACAGAATGTGCCTGAATTGATTGAAGAGATTAAAAAAAATGTTACCTTTAATATCTATTGAAGCGGTGCAGTTTCAAGAAGAAGCACGTCTATTCTATTGGTGATGTGGCAATATAGTTTAAAGGTATTTCCTTATTGTTATGTATGAGGTAAGTGGGTGAGGTTCCTGTAAAAAGGACTCTTTTCGTGAGAAGTGTGAGAAGGCATAGAAATTGACATGTAGGCATCATGTTTTGAACTTTGGCATGATGTTTTTTGTTGTTATGGCAAGAAAAACACCAAACATAACAAATTTAAAACACAATGAAACATATTATGGACGTGAAATTTAAAAGACACTATTTAACACTTAAAACACACTACTTAATGTTCTTGACATGGTGTTTTAAGTTTTAAGCCTAGAATTCATTGCGTTGTGTCTTAAATTGTTATGTTTAGGGTTTTTCTTGCCAAAACAACGCAAAACATTATGTGTAAGTCCAAAACATGATGTCTACATATGAATTTTTATGCATTCTCACACTTTTCACGAAACATGTCCTTTTTACAGGATCCTAAGACCGGGGTAAGTTTGTAATTGTATTAGTATATAAAGACATGATGTTTAAACTAAAAGGTGTGACCTAAGTTGGTAATTGTGTTAGTATATAATTATACTCTCCACGTCCACCATAGGAACATGCATAATTGATATCATGAACTTCTATGACCCCGTTCTCTTGACATGACTCTTTACTATAAACATTGTTTAACATGCACCACCAACATTATAATCTGAGTTGCATAACTCTTGTTATCAACTACGTAATTTACGGACTTCAAGTTACAAGTCGATGAACTTGAGAGACCAAATTTGACAAGCAGGTTAAATTTCTTAAGTTTCATAATTCTGTTATAATTCTATTTGGTAATGTCTTAGCCACCAAGTTAGGTTTTAACCTATATAAACCAAGTTTGGGTTAGACATTATTTAAAGAAAAAACAAAGAGAGAAAAGACTACAGAAAAACCGAATAATGGTTTGAGAGTCTGTAATTAGTTTTGAGTTATTTTCTGATTAATAAGATTCGGAGTTATTCAGTCTAAATTCTTTTCTTCAACTTTTCTATCCAGTTTGATTGTCGACTTGGACTTGAATCGGTATGAGAGCCAAGTTGATCAATTAATCGTCGATATCAAACGAGTACTTGGAATCTTAATAGGCGGCTAAGGAGTCTAACGGGTCGACGATCAGGAAGGTCGAGGTCGGCGGTACTGGTTCGTTGAAGCAGGAGTGTGGTACTGTTACAACGGCGACAACGTAGGTTGTTCATACGACGACAATCAGAAAGTGGAACCAGGCAGGTTCTGCTCGAATCAGAACGTTGGTCGGAATCTGGTCCGGAATCGAAACCATCAACCAAGTGGAGTTTTTTATCTGATTTTGCGAGAGGAATTCACATAAAACGGTCATCGGTTATTCAAGTACGATGGCAAAGGAATATTTCTTTAAAGCTTTCATATTTCGCAGGAGTTTTCCAAGCAAATAAATTAGAGATAATAATACATAAGTCAAAGTCAAAGTGCTTTTTTTTTCGTAATTTATTTGCTGGGAAAACTAATGCAAAATATCAAAGCTTTAAAGAAAAATTCCTTCGTCGGGTCGTACTTGAATAACCGATAACCATTTTATGTGAATTCCTATAGCAAAATCAGATAAAGAAAACCCCACATGGTTGATGGTTTCGATTTCGGGCCAGATTCCGACCAACATTCTGATTCAAGCAAAACCCGTCTGGTTCCGCTTTCTGATTCCTGTCATACGAACAACCTACTTGCTGCCTGCCGTCGTAACAGTAACACACCGCTACTTCGACGAACCACTACCGCTGGACTCGACCTTCCTGATCGTCGACCCGTTAGACACCTTAGCCGACGATTAGGATTCCGAGTACTCATTTGTTATCGACAATTAATTGAAATTGGCTCTAATACCAATTTAAGTCCCAATCGACAATCAAATCGAATAGAAAAGTTGAAGAAAAGAATTTAGATCGAATAACTCTCAGTCTTATTAATCAGAAAATAATTCAAACTG
This sequence comes from Helianthus tuberosus, assembly GCA_030545235.1. Classification (NCBI taxonomy): domain Eukaryota; kingdom Viridiplantae; phylum Streptophyta; class Magnoliopsida; order Asterales; family Asteraceae; genus Helianthus; species Helianthus tuberosus. The sequence continues at coordinate 182,225,783 of CM060443.1, forward strand.
ATTACAGACTCTCAAACAATAAATCGGCATTTCTCTAGTTTTTTCTTAATAATGTCTAACCCTAATTTGGTTTTATAGGCTAACCCTAACTTGGTGGCCAAGACAATGCCATATTAATTATAATGTAATTAGGAAACTTAACCAATGTAACCTACTTGTCAAATTTGGTCCCTCAAGTTTACCGACTTGTGACCGGAACTCATTTGTCACCCTTTCCCATCACTGACTTGTGATGAGACGGGAATTACCGCCAACATACTATACGTTGATGTGAGTTTATAATCATTCAGAATTCACCGCCTTTGAACCTGGAGTTATCATCAGATAAACGAGCTTTTCGATGCTAAGTCACATAGAAAGGTATTCAATCTGTCGCATATCACACATGGTGCAAGCGAAATATGCTATATACGTTCTAAGAAATGTTCGAAAAAATATTTCAAAGGGAGAAAACACAAAGAAGTGTATACACACTTTGTGAAAAAAAAGTAATGTTTCCTAAAGAATTTTCATTGTTACAATTTGTTATTTTACGTAGGTTGATTTTTGAAATGATTCCAACCATTTGTCATAAAACTGACTAAAAAAAAATCAAATACGTCAATTAGGAAATTTCATGCGACAAAATCAAATGTGTGGCTCACAATTTGTTTATAAATTAATTAAAATATCTTCAAATTCAGGTTGAGGCTTCATTGCCTTTTCTTTTCATTCATCTTTCATGTCCCTCGTCAAATTCCAAACTATGCTATTTTAGATTAGAAAAATGCAAAATTCAATGTCCATTGAGAAAACCTGAAATTAAGCTCGTATGTCTCTCTGGATACCGTTTTCTTAGGCCATGTATAAACCCCTTTAGGGGCTTTATGCGACACGTGTCGTGCCACGTCATGCAGGGGCTTTATGAGACGTTATATCACTAGAGCCCGTAGTCATAAAACCCATACCTCATCATTACTCAATTAATTAATTTTCAATTTTTTTAATTAGTTTCTAACTTTATAAAATTAAAAACCATTTCATTAAATAAAAAAAAATATTACAATAAAATAAAAAAAACATTAAAATAAAATAAAAAAGACATTACACTAAAAAAACAATACATTTATTCTTCGTCTTCATCGTCGTTCTCTCCTTCTTCCTCTTCGTTTTCTCCTCCGGCACCCAAACCTATGTTTTCAAAGTTCCCGGCTTCGAATTCCTCAACTTCTTCTTCCTTGTAATCTTCTTCAACGTCACCATCGTGTTGAATTGGGTGAATCGCCCAAGCATGCTCGACCAAATCCGCCTTTAACGCGTTATGTATATCCTTAGATCGCAATAGTTGAGCATTTACGAGCCTCTCTTCCATTGTTGCTTGGGTTCCTTCAACTACATCTTCCAGAAAATAGTTTTGGCATATCGCATTTCCATCATCCTCTATGATCATATTATGCATAATGATGCAAGCATACATGACTATTCGTATTCTATCCTTTGCCACATATGACAAGGATTTCTGTTAAAATGCCATCGTTGTTGTAGAACCCCAAAACACCTCTCGATGTCCTTTCGTGAAGACTCTTGTAGTTTTTTAAAATACTGTCTTTTCGAATCGAATGTTTTAGAAAACGTTTTAAAAATATTCGAATACTCCGGGTATATACCATCACCCAGATAGTATCCATGCTCGTAGTCGTTCCCGTTTGCATGAAAACCGGCCTTTGGTATCGTTCTAGAAATGTAGCTCTCTAACAATGGTGAACACTCGAAGGTATTAATGTCGTTCATACACCCGGCTACACCAAAGAAAGCCGACCAAACCCAAAGGTCGTATGACGCAACCGCTTGTAAAACCAAAGTTGGCCCTTTCTGGTCACCCCGTGTATGTTGACCTCGCCATGCGGTTGGACAATTATACCAACGCCATTGACGACAATCCAAGCTACCAATCATGCCGGGTATTCCATCCTTTCCTAGATGTACCTCGTATATTTGTTGAAGGTCGTTCCAAGTGGGATTTCTCAAATAACGTTTTCCATATAACTGGCATATACCTAAAATATAATTAAATATATAAAAGTTTTACTAGTGATGTACTTAAAAATAAAAATAAATAAATAAAAGTGAGTAAATAAAATACCATAGAAAAATTGTCCCACGCTATCTCGTGTTGTTTTCTCCCCCATCTTCAAGTACTCGTCGTTGATGTCATACGTTTTTCCGTAGGCTAGTATGCGTAAAGCAGAAGTTACCTTTCGAATTTAGGTGAACCCTAAATATCCTCTCAGGTCCATTCTTTGCTTAAAGAAGTCATACTTAGCTTCCAAATCATTATTAATGCGCAAAAATAACCTTTGACTCATCCGAAACCGCTGTCTAAAAACATTGGGTCCGTCAACCGGGGTGGGATCAAAATAGTCTTTCATCAAACGCTCGTTTGCGGCTTCACGATCTTGCAAGATAAAGGTGCGCCTCAAAATGGGGCGTGGAGGAGAACACTGAACGTGTTCCATTGCTTGTATCGCGAAAGTACATGCACTCGTAACCGCTTCTTCCTCCTCCGCGATTTCTTTGGGTGAAAAAAATCTTCGGTAAATATCGGTGAACGAATCTTCCGATGGGGAACGCATTATTTTTTTAGAAGAAAGTGTGAGTAATTTCTAGATTTTTATAAAAAAAGGTAGAGAAGAGGGAAAATGAGTGTGATGAATTTAAAAAAAATGGGAGATATGGAGAGTATTTATAGATATTAAAAATGAATTAACTTTTTTCTTAATTTTCTGACCGTTCAGCGGTCATATTTTTGAATTGATCTTCCTCTCACGCCTCTATGCACATCATGGCTCCATCAAAAAACACCCCCATAGTGCCGCCTGTTTCGGTGTGGCTAGCGCTATGGGGCGCCATCTCTCACAAATCTTCCTCCATCGCGCCCCATTACACATGCACTTAGGTTACTCATTAACTTACATCTTTTATAACTCAATTAGTAAAACCGAAACAATGGATATAACTCTTGTCTTTGTCCCAAATTACAATTTTGGTCCCCAATTTTCTAAAGTTAGATGTATGTTTCATATGGTTTGCTAATTTATTACTTGGAGAGCCCCCTGACTGAATTGACGTTAGTTTTTCTGGTTAATTTGGTGTGAAATGTGTCACAACCCCCGACCCCTTACCCCGGGGCGGGCGGCCGTGAGTACACAGAGCCGGTGGTATCGGTGTTTATTAATTTGGCAGCGGAATTTAAACACCAGGACCGTAGTTAGGAAATATTTTATCAGAGTTTAAACACCAAACTTTTATACATAATAAATGGGATAAGACCAAGTTTATTGACAATACATTTGTAGGGATAAAACCCTAATTATTGAAAACATAGTCTCCTTTTTATTTAGGTAACTTTTATAGCCACTACTTTAAGCCTTCAGTGCTCTCCAGCTGGCTTCTATTAGCTTCACATTAAGTTACCTGAAACGCGTTTTAAAAAGGTTTTATCAGCAAGAAATACTGGCGAGTGCATCCCAGTTTAATCAGAATAGTTTTTATAACTTTACAGTATTGAGAGCATCCGCGATTACAGTGTTTATATTAACCAATTACTCATTTGGTACTGTCAATCCTGACTTGTGGTCATGCTACTATTCACAATAGTAACAAGTGTCAAGTAATATATACAAAACCCCCAACATTCCAGCATTAATTATAGAACACATATACTCAATCATTGTTAATTATAATTTAAAACATTTGAGGTTTTGGTAAAACAATTTGGTAGAAAAAGAGAATTTACTCACATTGTTGACTTAGGTGTTTCTACGGCTTCCTGGTAATGTTCCTAGTTATTATCTATTAAAATTAAACAATGCATAAGTGTTAGTAAGATAACCCACTTTATATTAGCCATACTACCGAGACAGAACTCCAACGAATTGAGTCAGGCAGAGCCTTGACATGTGTTACGGAGCCCTAGATCAATCAGATAGGGTAACGAATACGTGATCGGGGTTATAATACTTACAATGAGGCAAATCTTCGCTTTTTAGGGGTATTATACCGAGCACTACTTTGCTATTATAGGGACAGAGGAAAGAAAAGAAATGAGCGACGGATTCTGAGGCCGAGGCCTCCTTTTATAGTCCTGGTCGAAGGGTGGCTCGCGGCCCGCGAGCCCCCACACTTTCTCTTTCGCGGCCCGCGAGGGTGTAGGCTAGGATCTAGCTAAGGTGAATCAACGGTGTAGACTCAACACACAGGTGGACACGTGGCATAATGTGGTGCCGCCTGGTGTCACCGGGTCGCGCCCCGCAACAGGTCTAGAGTACCGGGTCGCGGCCCGTGAGACCCTTATATTTTTGCTTTTATTTGATTTTTATTAGTATATATATATTATTTAAGTCTGTTAACGTATATTTGAGATATAATATGAACGTTTAGGGTTATGCTAGAGGGTTTTAGGAGGGTTGTTATATCCTCCCCACCTTGTTTTAGAACTCGTCCTCGAGGTCTACTGGAACTGGTGTGGGTATTTCCTTTGCATCTCTGACTCGAGCTCCTAAGTGTACTCCGGTCCTCTTTTAGAATTTCATTTTACTTTGTCCAGAATTAGTCTCTTGTGTTTGAGATTCTTGATCTTTCTATCTTTAATATGTAGTGGTTTCTCTATAAACTTAAGTTTCTCATTTACCTCCATGTCTTGAAGAGGTACCACTAATGATTCATCTGCTAAGCATTTCTTGAGATTACATATATGAAACACATCATGTATTCCTGCCATTTCCTCTGGCAGTTGTAGCTGATAAGCTACTGGTCCTATTCTTTTGATAATCTCAAAAGTTCCAACATACCTGGGGCTTTGTTTTCCTCTTTTAACGAATCTGACTACTCCTTTCCAAGGAGAAACTTTTAATAATACCTTGTCTCCAACTTGAAATTCCAAGGGTTTTCGTCTGTTATCTGCATAACTCTTTGGAGGATCCCAGGCTGCTTTTAGTCTTTCCTTGACTTGAATAATCTTGTCCGTGGTCTCTTGTACTATCTCTGGTCCAGATAGTTGCTTTTCACCAACTTCTACCCAACAGACTGGAGTCCGGCACTTTCGTCTATAAAGTGCTTCAAATGGTGCAGCATTGATACTGATAAGATAGTTGTTATTGTAGGAAAATTCTATTAATGGTAAATGATCATTCCAATTTCCTCCGAAATCAATTACACAAGCTCTAAGCATATCTTCCATTGTCTGAATTGCCCTTTCGCTTTGTCCGTCCGTTTGTGGATGATATACAGTGCTTAGGTTTAACCTGGTTCCCATTGCTTTTTGGAAACTTGTCCAAAAATGAGAAGTAAAACGACTATCTCTATAAAAAACAATAGATAAAGGAATTCCATGTAACGAAACTATTTCATTTACATATAACTTGGCTAATTTTTCCATACTGAAAGTTTCCTTCATTGGTAAGAAATGAGCAGATTTGGTTAATCTGTCTACAATCACCCAGATTGTATCATTACCTTTTCGTGTCTTGGGTAATTTAGTAACAAAGTCCATTGTTTTCAATTCCCATTTTCATATTGGCATTTCTAATTGCTGCAATAAAACTGAGGGTTTCTGATGCTCAGCTTTGACCTGTGAACATGTTAGACACTTAGCAACATAGGTTGCTATATCCTTTTTCATTCATATCCACTAGAAATTTTTCCTTAAATCTTGATACATCTTATTATTACCAGGATGTATCATATACTTAGACTTATGGGATTCTTCTAAAATGCGGTGGCATAGGTTTCCTTGCTTGGGTATCCAGATCCTTTTCTTATGGAATCTCCAAATTCCATATGATTCTTGTTCTAATTCTTTAATCATTCCTTTTAATCCTTCAGTATCATCCTTGATTACCGTTTCCTGTATCTCTCTAATTTTCTCATATAAATCTATCTGCGGATTTAATTTGAGAGAACGTACTCGTTTTGGCTTTTCATGATACTTTCGACTTAAAGCATCAGCTACTACATTAGCTTTTCCTGCATGATATTGGATATCACAATCATAATCACTAAGAATCTCCATCCAGCGTCTCTGTCTCATATTTAATTCCTTTTGCCTAAAAACATATCTTAGACTCATATGATCTGTGAAGACAACAAACTTGCTACCGTAAAGATAGGGTCTCCAAATCTTAAGGACAAATATTATAACTCCTAAATCTAGATCATGGGTTGTGTAATTCTCTTCATGATTCTTAAGTTGTCTAGAGGCATAAGCTATAACCTTTTGACGTTGCATTAACACACATCCATAACCTAACTCAGACGTGTCACAATAGACTATCAAGTCTTCAGTTCCTTCTTGTAACGTGAGTATGCGTGCGTTGGTTAACTTTTGCTTTAAAATCTTAAAGGCTTCTTCCTGTTTTGGTCCCCATTCAAACTTAATTGATTTGCGGGTCATTTTGGTTAAGGGAATGGCTATTCTAGAAAAATCTTGAATAAAACGTCTATAATAACCTGCTAGTAAAAGAAAACTTCTCACCTCCGTCGGTGATTCAGGGACTTTCCACTTAGTAATCACCTCGATTTTTGTGGGATCTACATGAATTCCTTCATGATTAACCAGATGTCCAAGGAATTGTACTTCTTGTAACCAAAATTTGCATTTCAAAAATTTAGCATAAAACTTTTCTTTTCTCAGCAAATTTAGAAGTATAAACAAATGTTTCGCATGATCTTCTTTACTCTTAGAGTAAATTAGAATATCAACTATAAAGACAATTATGAATTTACCCAGGTATGGTTTACATATCCTGTTCATCATGTCCATAAATACGACTGGGGCACTGGTTAAACCAAATGGCATGACTGTAAATTCACAATGACCGCAACTTGTTCTGAAAGAAGTTTTAGGAATGTCCTCTTCCTGTACTATCAATTGATGATATCCTGAGCATAAATCGATCTTAGAAAAGAATCGAGCTCCTTGAAGTTGATCGAACAAATCATCGATTCTCGGTAGTGGGTACCGATTCTTAATCGTAACCTTGTTCAAATCCCGATAATCAATGCACATACGCATCAATCCGTCATTCTTTTTGACAAACAAGACTGGTGCTCCCCATGGAGATGAACTAGGCTGTATAAAACCTTTCTCTAGAAGTTCGTCCAATTGTTTCTTCAGTTCCTGCATCTCCGTCGGTGCTAATCGATATGGCGCCTCGGAAATCGGTGCCGTTCCTGGTATTAGGTGAATCCTAAATTCAACCTCTCTGTCTGGCGGTAATCCAGGTAACTCTCTTGGAAAAACATCTAAAAATTTAGATACTACGAGAATATCTTTTAATTCTTTTCCTTTAGTGCTAATGATTATGGAAATCATATATACTACTGCTCCTTTCCTTGCATAGCTTGCGGCTTTCATCACAGAGATGAACTTTGTTGACCTTGTTGGCTTGTCTCCTTTAATTGTGATCTTTTCACCCTTTGGTGTACTTACTTGCGCTGACTTTTGATCACATAAAATACTGGCATGATTGGCTACCAACCAATCCATTCCGAATACGATATCAAATCCAGCCAGATTCATTGGGTAAAGGTTAGCAATAAAATCATGGTTTGAAATTTCTATCCTTGCTCCCTGCAGGATTTCACTAATCATAATGGATTCTCCATTTGCTGTCTCTACCAGACAATCTTTTTGAAGTTTAGTTATGGTTAATTGAGAAGTTTGCAGAAAGAAGTATTAATAAAACTTTGGTTTGCACCAGAGTCAAATAATACTTTAGCAAAAATATCATTAACTAAAAACGTACCGACAATCACATCCGGAATCCTCTTGGCTTCTTCAGCTGTCAGAACAAATGCTCTGGCATTCTTCTTAGGTCCTTCATTTGCCGTAACTTTGTTGGTTATCGCTAGACCTGGTTTTGGACAGTTCGGTTTGATGTGACCAGCTTCTCCACAATTGAAGCATAGCCTATTACTAGATTTCGATCGACATTCTTCTTCCATATGCATGGGTTTCATGCAAAAATTACAATACCTTGCACATTTTCCATAATGCTTCTTTTTACAAGACTTGCAGCAAGGTGCAGAGGAAGAACCGTTATCTTTCCCACGATTGGAATTACCGTAGCGAAATTCTTGCGTAAGAATTTGGGCTAGGTTCTTTCTCTGATTTTCTTCTTGTGTACGTACAAATTCATCAGTCTAGGTATTGGCCAGTTCTACTGCTTCTTCTATAGTTTGGGGTCTAGGTGCCTTGACTAAGTGTCTGATTTCACTAATTAATCCCTAGATGCAACGAGAGATTAATACTGGTTCTGGTGAGGCTAAGGTTGGTGCTATCCTAGCATATTCAAAGAATATAGTAGTGTAACCTTTGCAGTCTACTCCAGTAATTTTAAGGTTTAGGAACTTATTGGCGATTTGTTCTTTTTCATGAGGTGGACAGAATTTCCTTTCGACTCTATCTTTAAAGTCGGTCCATTCCATATTATAAACTCTATCACTTCCTCTAGACTGGAGAATGGTATTCCATCACTCTAGAGCTACATTCTTTAAAAGATTAGAAGCAAACATAATCTTATCTTCATCTGCACATTTGCTTATATTTAAGACTGCTTCTGTCTTTTCTATCCAACGTAAGGCTGCAATGGCTCCTTCATTGCCAGAGAATTCTATTGGTTTGCAAGACCAGAATTCTTTATAAGAACAACCATATGACAAGGTTCTTCTTCTTTTTGGAATAAGTACTTGGATTAGTGGTCCGTTATTTTCGTTCATGTTGTGACTTGGTTCAGTAGATTGACGTTTACTTCCAATTACAGATTTATTATTTTCTGCTTCTTTAACAGTCTTGATAATATATGGCATAGCATCTATAATTCCTTGTGCTACTATAAGTTGAATGGCACTGTTATCTACTTGGTTTCCATTATTATCATTATTCTGGTTTTCCTGATTTACTTCATTGTCCATCTGGATTATAAACATTTATCAGGTATTAATATCACAGAATAAGATTTAATACAAACAATCGCACAAGCAAATTGATAAAAAACGTCGAACATTGCGACTTTACTCTGTATATATCTATATGCATTGATTACAAATTACTACTGAAAAGAAATAAACACACTAGTAGTTATGTATCGATAGGTATTAGGTTATCTATTTTATTGTTTTTTTTCAAACTACACACACACACACACACACACACACACACACACACACACACACACACACACATATATATATATTAGGTGTCGTTCATCCAATATTGCATCTCTCGCTCGTCATATTTCCACACGAGCTTCTCTCCAATCTGTCGTATCCTATTTTCTTCCTCCACTAACTCTTCGCCATATTTGTGAAGTTCCTGCACATTCTCTTCACTCATGGGTGGTAGTGGTCCTGGCACTGGGTGAGGGTATCGAGGTATAGGTTCTCTAGATGGGTATGGGTTGCTTAACATACTCCGAATATACATGTTGTCATTCCAAAACCGATCTAAAGGATTCATGTCAGTATACTGTGCTATGGGGTTTGGTATTGGTTCTTCCTGAGGATATAGTTCCTGATATACCCTATTGTCATCCTCCCATGGATCATACTCTAAAGGATTTGGTGTTGGGTATCTAGGTATCTCATTGGGATCAAATGCTGGTATGGGGAATTGGTTTTCTTGGTTAGGTTCTAACTCCATTGGTTGGTCGGGAAATAATGGTAACGGTTGTGGTTCAGCTATTTGGTTCAGACTGGGATCTGCTGCGGTGGTGGCTAGCATATGGAAATATGCTAACTGTCTATCAAGTTACTCTTCCCACATGGGTCTACTAACTGCTTCCTGGGTTTGGGCATTTACTTCCCTATTGGCTTTTGCTAAAGCTCTCTGTTGTTGTAATTTCTTCATCCACTTCCTCCTCTCATGTGCTCCCCTACTAAACCATCATCTCTTTTTGGGAGGGAATGGTTCCTCGGATTGTGCCTTAAAGATGAAAATTCCTTCCTTGGTATCAGCAGAGTACCCCAAAGGAGTAGGCTGAGATGAGGTTCCTTCACTCTTTGGGGAACTAGCTAATTGACGGTAAGCGTCAGAAGTACCTTGTTCACTCATATTATAAACTAACAGATTGTCAAATAACACAAAACAATAATATACATATTTACACATATATCGCAACCCCGACCCCTACCACGGGAGCGGGTGCCGCGAGATACAGATCAGTGGTATCGGTGTTTATTAATTTAGCAACGAAATACATCAGGACTGTAGTTAGGAAATATTTTTATCAGAGTAAAACACCAACTTTTATAACAATAAATCATTGGGATAAAACCCAAGTTCATTTGACAATACATTTATAGGGATAAACCCTAATTATTGAAAATAACAACTCCTTTTTTATTTCGGTAACTTTTATAGCCACTTTTCCAAGCCTTCAGTGCTCTCCAGCTGGCTTCTATTTGGCTTTCAAATTTTGTTACCTGAAACGCATTTTAAAAACATTTTATTAGCAAGAAATACTGGTGAGTGCATCCTAGTTTAATCAAAGCATTTTTACAACTTCACAGTATTGAGAGCAATTACAATATTTATTTCTACACAATTACTCATTCAGTACTATCCACACCAGACTTGTGGGTCATATTACTCATTGGCTAACTCGTTTTCCAATGGTAACGTCTTTCATATTTTGTATACAAAACCCTAACATACCGGCAGTAATTGTAGAATACATAGACTCAATCATTGTTAATTATAATTGAAAACATTTGTGGTTTTGTAAAAAGGTTTACAAAAAGAGAATATACTCACAAACTATCAGAAAAAGAGAATGAACTCACATTGTTTACTTAGGTAATATTAAGGCATCCTATTGTATCTCCTGGTTATTATCTATTAAAATTAAACAATGCACACGTGATGGGTAGTCTGTAGGACGACCCTTAAGTGCTATAAATGGTATTTTAATCTACATTTAATCGAGTAATTGTCTAGAATTAGATGACTATGTTTGCTTGTGTTTCAGGTGCATTTGGGGCTTAAAAGTGTGGAAATGAAGCTTCGAATAGGCGCAACAGGATTGGAGATTGAAAGACAGAGAATAAATGAAAACAATCAATTATTGGTATTGAATAATTAAGAAGATAACATGATAGAGGATCAAATTACGAGAACGTAGGCGAAAACGGTGAAGAAAACGGAGTTGAAACGAAAAAGTTATGCTGAAAACAAAGTTTCATGTTGAAGCCTACCGTAGGCTACGGCAAGGGCCGTAGCTTACGGTGCTGACTGGCAATTTTTGACCACCGTAGTCCAGTATATAGCCACCGGAGAACTTTTATAACAGCCGTAGCCTACGGCGGGTGCCGTAGGTTACGGCGCTGACCTGCGTAAATGTGTAACTCCCACCTTTTAATTCGGTTTTATTATGCCCTTTCACTACCAATCATTCCCATTCGGTTACATAGCACTCTAGAGGAGATTTTAGCTGTGGTAGCTTGGTTTTGAACATTTCTAAACAATTGTTTTTGTTTTTCAATTCCTATGAACATTGATACGTGTTTGATGATGATTTCCCAAAGCATGAGTGGCTAATTTCGTTAGGGATCATCTCGAATGTAAGGTTTGCTTGTGACAATCATGATTTTGTTCTTGAATTTCTAGAATAATAGACTTTGCATGTGTTGTTTAGTTTATTATGGTGTTTGATTGATTGTTTGTAAATTGTTAATGTATGTTTGCTTATAATTCTAGACCATACGTTCTTGGTGTCGTTGGTAATCGAGATATTTTGGGAGGGATTAGAGGTTGGATATATGTTAATTGATCATCGGGTAACAACCTCGCGTTCTAGGAATCCAAGTACTTAGTTCCCTTTCATCACAAACAATTGATCTTGCATGAGCTATGTCTATGTAGTTCTTTCCAGTTGAACATAAATATTGATTGTCACTCAAAACCTGAAACTCGGGATGATCACTACCTTCTTAAACTGTTTACAAAACCGATTGTTAATTTGCAATTTAGTTAGTTAATCTTAGTTTTAAAACCAATCACTAAAATCCTGAATTTACTTTTCTTGCAACTTAGTTTAATATAGTTAATTAGCAACCATTTAGATAACACATATTCCACAAACTCCATATGTTCGATACCACTTACCGATAGCTATTTAGTTGTAATTGGATTAAATTGGATTAAATTTGGCGCCGTTGCCGGGGAGTAGTGCGCAACGTGTGTTATCTTCAATCTTTTTAAGTTTGTTATTTTTCTGGTTTACGCTGGGTGTGTTAGTGTGCAGGTATTTACAGGTGCATGCATACAAGAGATTCTCACAAGCTATCACCACTAGCGTTTGATTCGGAGATTGAGCGAACTTTGAGAAGAAATCGAGTTCTATCGAGAGAAAACAAGATTCTTGGTTCACCAACAACACCTACAACACCAGTTACACCGATTGAAGAGATGGATCAATCACAATTACCACCCACTACGGGTCAACCTACACCCTCCACACCTCCACCAAATACTACCATTCCTACATCTACACCCGAATTAAACCGACCAACACCACGATACCCGAAAACACCCAATCTGAATACTCTTTTAGTTATTATCCTACATCGTCAGCTGTTCCATACTTTTCATCATTCTTCCCAACATCTGGCCAATCATCATCATCACAACAAATACCACCACCCAATTTATTCCAACCCGGTCCATCAATAATCCATTCTACTCCATTTCAACCACCTTTGCAACCGGGAGCACAATACCCACAACCACAGTTTTTACAAACTTCGAGTGCAAGACAAGATGGGTTTGATGATGGGTATGACAAAGAATTTGGGGGATATGAAGATGAGGGGTATATGTATAGTGGAGATGGAGAGCAAGGATAATACACATATGTTCCAGCTCAAAACCAAAGGATGCAAGGTGTTGGTAGAGTTCATCAACAACAAGTGGTTCAACAGATTATACCTCAACAATTGCCACCACAAGGTCGAACGATTCAGAGGCAAGTTCAACAACAACAACATGTGGGGCAAAGGTTTCAATCACCTCTACAACAATTTGGACCTCAAAGGCCACAAGTTCAAAGATCAATGCGTCTACCACGTCCAAGAGTGCCTTTGGGTGTACCAAGAAGACATCACCGTGAAGTTGTACAGGGAATTGAAGCTCATTTCCGACCCGTTATCACTAATAACCCTTCTCCGGTAGTGATTCCTCATCACTCGGATGGAAGAACGTTTGAGGTTAGGACCAATGTGCTTCAAAGTTTACCTAAGTATAAGGGGTTAGCAACGGAAGAACCCTACTTTCATTTGGAGGCATACGATTCTATTTGTAACACTATTGGTGGTCAAGGGTTTTCATCCGACGATGTTAAATTGGTGTTATTTCAATTTTCTTTGGAAGATTAGGCGAAGAGATGGTTTTACACTTTGCCATCGGCTTCGATTTATACATGGGCCGAAATGCAACAAAGGTTTTTGGAAGAGTTCTTCACGGCTCAACAGACTAATGATGCACGACGTAGTCTAAGAAGCTTCCAACAACAGTCGGGTGAAATGTTTCACGAGGAATTTGAGAGGTTTAATATGATGATTAAAAATTGTCCTCACCATGGCATTGAGCTTTGGGAATTATTAAATGTTTTTCATGAGGGTTTATGTTCCGAGGATGCTCGTGATTTGATGTCTATCACGAATGGTATATTCGGTACCAATTATGAGCAAGATGATTGGCAATTCTTGGAACAAATGGCGGTCACATCGAAAAGGAAGGATCAATCGTCAAGGAGAGCATGACCGATCATTACCCGAACTCAAGTGCATGCGGTGGATGATGGTAGTGTTCAAACCTGTAATCAAATTTATTATGTTTGTGCGCTTTGTAACAAGTTGGGGCATGCGGCCGAAAATTTCCAAGGAGGTGAAGGGCAATATGAAGAAGTGAATGCTATTGAAGGTCAAGGTGGGGGTGGTAGAAATTACAACATGAATTCAAATACATACCACCCCGGGTTACGAAACCACCCGAATGTTAGATATGGGAACCCGTCAAATCAACTTAACCCGAACTTTCAAGGAAACCAAGGAAATTATATTCCTCGCCAACAATTTAATAATCAAGGTTTCCAAAGGCAATTCCAACAACCGGGTAATGAACAAAGTGGGTTTTCAGGTCAAGGTTCCTCAGGTGGAAATGAGGTCATGGAGATGTTGAAAGCGATGCAAATGGAGATGCAACGAAGAAATCAGCTTGATGAGGTTCGTATGCAAAAAGATGAAATTCGTGACAAAGTTATTCAATCGTTGACCACTCAAATGGGTCAACTTGCAAGTGAAGTGGCGATATTGAAGAAAGCAAAACGCCAGCTACCGAGTGACACGTTGACAAATCCCAAGAACATAAAAAGCGTTAATATCAATGTGGTAAGAACCGTTCCTAGTACCGAATTTAATGAAAAATTTCTAACCTCTTCGTGTCAAATAAATACAGGTATAAGGAAGGACGCCGATGGTGAGAGTGATAAAGAACATGGAGCACCAATCGTGCCTTTTCGTGTGGGAAAATTAAAAATCCCTCACGCATTGTTGGACTACGGGGCGGGCATGAGTGTGATACCAGGTGATCTATATGACATGTATGATTTTGGTCCGCTTGAAGATATAGATACCATGGTGAGCTTGGCGGATGAGAGTTGGAGGCGTCCGCGAGGAGTGGTTAGGAATGTCATAATTCGGTTGGGAGAATTCGACTATCCCTTGGATTTTCTGGTCCTAGATTATGCCTCTACCAAATTGGCATCAGAACAAAGGGTAATTTTAGGTCGACCGTTTCTTTATACAGCAAATGCTCAAATCAACTATAGAGACGGGGTTATTACTATGTCCGAAAAGAACCGTATGTTGTACTTTGATGTTCATACTAGAGAGATTAGTTATGAAAAGTGTGCATCAAAGAATAAAAACAAACAAACCACCAGGGTGTGAAAAGAAGTATGACGGTTCGAGCAGGTATGTAGTTGACTATCCATCGAATGGACATTTGATGGATGCATTTCAACCAATGACAAGCTACAGTGAGGGAGGTGATAGGAACTGATTCTTTGAGCCACCATAAATGGGGGTGGCACGGTCTGGCTGAAGACTCGAAACTTAGCGCTGCTCGGGAGGCAACCCGGGATTTTATATTGATCTTGCTGTTTTTATCTTTCTATGTTTCAGGGCCATGGCGACATCCAAGTGTGGGGAAGAGGTGCATATATTTGTGTGAAGGTGGTGATAGGAAGTCGGATTATCTACAACATCTGTTGTGTCAAACTTCACCAGGTCAATGTACTTTTTCCTTAGTCTTGTTATGTTCTTTAGCTTTGAAATATTCGTAGTTAGTTTGTTTGCTTTTAGATTAAAAAAAAAAAAAGAAAAAAAAAAGAGTTTGGTGTATTTGGAGCGATATTTCCCTTCAAAGCCATACATTGGGGTCAATGTATCCCAAGTGTGGGGATGGGGGTAAATTTTTGAAAAATTTTGTAATCAAGCGAAAAATTGGTCCAAAATTTGAGTATTAAACCTCATGACACATCGGCAACCCATATCCTTTTTTCTTGGTGAGATTTTGAGCCATTTCTTTGAACAATTAGAATATATCTTTTCTTGATGAGAGTGGTAATGGGTGGGGGTGCATTAGAACTTGTGCTTGAATGCGGTTTGAGGCCTTAGCTTGATATGCATGTGAATAGGATAAGGGCACTTAGGTAGCCTCGTCTTGGTGTGTGCGATTGTGGGATTTGGGGGGGTTGGACCTCATAAGTTATATATATGAGCATGGTCGCGAGAGGGGCGGGGGTTTGGACTTTTAGTAGCCACTTTGAGCTTATGCCAATCGTTTGTTAACCCTTTCCTAGTTCCTAAAAAATTCACCCGTATTCGACCGGTCTAGTACTTTTTGCATTTAGTAGTAGTATGTTTATTATGTGAAGTTTCAATTGTTAGTTTATCTTGATATAAAAAGAAAAAGAGTTAAGAAGATAACATGATTATTTGAATTGACAGACGGAGAATAAATGAAAAAAATCAATTATTGGAATTGAAGAATTAAGAAGATAACATGATAGAGGATGAAATTACGAGAACGTAGGCGAAAACGGAGTTGAAATGAAAAAGTTATGCTGAAAACAAAATTTCTTGTTGAAGCCTACCGTAGGCTACGGCAAGGGCCGTAGCTTACGGCGCCGACTGGCAATTTTTGACCACCGTAGTCCAGTATAGAGCCACCGTAGCACTTTTATTACCGCCGTAGCCTACGGCGGGTGCCGTAGGTTATGGCGCCGACCTGCGTAATTGTAACTCCCACCTTTTAATTCGGTTTTATTGTGCCCTTTCACTACCAATCATTCCCATTCGGTTACATAGCAGTCTAGAGGCGATTTTGGGTGTGCTAGCTTGGTTTTGAACATTTCTAAACAATTGTTTTTGTTTTTCAATTCCTATGAACATTGATACTTGTTTGATGATGATTTCCCAAAGCATGAGTGGCTAATTTCGTTAGATCATCTCGAATGTAAGGTTTGCTTGTGACAATCATGTTTTTGTTCTTGAATTTCTGGAATAATAGACTTTGCATGTGTTGTTTAGTTTATTAAGGTGTTTGATTGATTGTTTGTAAATTGTTAATGTATGTTTGCTTATAATTCTAAACCATACGTTTTTGGTGTCGTTGGCAATTGAGATATCATGGGAGGGATTAGGGGTTGGATATATGTTAATTGATCATCGGGTAACAACCTCGCGTTCTAGGAATCCGAGTACTTAGTTCCCTTTCATCACAAACAATTGATCTTGCATGAGCTATGTCTATGTAGTTCTTTCCAGTTGAACATAAATATTGATTGTCACTCAAAACCTGAAACTCGGGATGATCACTACCTTCTTAAGCTGTTTACAAAACCGATTGTTAATTTGCAATTTAGTTAGTTAATCTTAGTTTTAAAACCAATCACTAAAATCCTGAATTTACTTTTCTTGCAACTTAGTTTAATATAGTTAATTAGCAACCATTTAGATAACACATATTCCATAAACTCCCTGTGTTCGATACCCGCTTACCGCTAGCTATTTAGTTGTAATTGGATTAAATTTGAGTGAGACTTCGACCTCACGTCAACACGCGTTAGTAAAATAACCCAAATCACATTAACCGTACAACTCAAGATAGAGTTCCAATGACTGAGTCTGGCAGTGCCTTGACATGCATTACGGAATCCTAGATCAATCGGGTGTAACACGAAATAGAACTCCAACGATGGAGTCGGGCAGAGCCCTGACATGCGTTACAGAGCCCTAAATCGATCGTGTAGGGTAATAGCAGGGTTATAATACTTACAACGAGGCAGAGCTTCACTTTATAGTGGGTATTATGCCTGGGTATAATAATTGCTATCAGAGATTGAGAGAGATTTCAGAAATTTGAACGATTCTCAAATGAGCTCGTCCACCCTATTTATAGGCTTTTCATATGGCGGCTCGCGGCCCGCGAAGACCAACGTTAACTCTCTTGCGGCCCGCGAGAGAGCACGTGTCACTTATAGCTTGGTCGAGTCAAGGGCTAGCCTCGATGAGTCACCACGTGGCAGTATAACTTGACCGGCAATCCAAGCCAGTCACGGCCCGCGAAGGCTTTAGCCAAGGGGGTCGCGCCCCGCGAGAGACTCCTAAACTTTGTTTTTCTGGATTTTTCTAAGTATAAGGGTATTTCGGGCTCGTTTCTAGCGTACGGGGTATATTTTAGGATATCTAGGGTTACGTTAAGGGTTCTAGGAATGCTGTTATATCCTCCCCACCTTGTTTTAGATCTCGTCCTCTAGTTCTACTAGAACAGGTGTGGGTATTTCCTTTGCATGTCTGACTCGATTTCCCAAGTGAATTTTGGTCCTCTCTTGGAATCCCATTTCACTTTGACTAGAACTAATCTCTTGTGTTTGAGATTCTTGATCTTTCTATCTTCAATCTGAATAGGTTTCCCGACAAACTTAAGTTTCTCATTTACCTCTATGTCCTTAAGAGGTATCACTAATGATTCGTCTGCTAAGCATTTCTTGAGATTACATACATGAAACACATCATGTATTCTTGCCATTTCCTCTTGCAGTTGTAGCTGATAGGCTACGGGTCCTATATGTCTAATAATCTCAAAAGGTTCAGCATACCTGGGGCTTAGCTTTCCTCTTTTAATGAATCTGACTGCTCCCTTCTATGGAGAAAGTCTTAATAACACCTTATCTCCTACTTGAAATTCTAGAGGTTTTCGTCTGTTATCTACATTACTCTTTTGACGATCTCGTGCTGTTTTTAGTCTTTCATTGACTTGAATTATCTTATCTGTTGTTTCTTGCACTATCTCTGGTCTAGATAATTGCTTTTCTCTGATTTCTGCCCAACAGACCGGAGTTCGGCACTTTCGTCCATAAAGTTCTTCAAAAGGTGCAGCATTAATGCTAGTATGATAGCTGTTATTGCAGGGAAATTCTATTAATGGTAAATGGTCGTCCCAATTTCCTCCGAAGTTAATTACACAGGCTCTAAGCATATCTTCCATCGTTTGTATTGTCCTTTCACTTTGTCCGTCCGTATATGGATGATAAGCTATGCTTAGATTTAACCTGGTTCCCATTGCTTTTTGGAAACTTGTCCAAAAATGAGATGTAAAACGGCTACCTCTATCAGATACAATAGATAAAGGAATTCCATGTAATGGAACTATTTCATTTACATATAGCTTGGCTAACTGTTCCATATTGAAAGTTTCCTTCATTGTTAAGAAATGAGTAGATTTGGTCAATCTGTCTACAATCACCCAGATTGTATCATTTCCTTTTCTTGTCTTAGGTAATTTGGTAACAAAGTCCATTGTTATCAATTCTTATTTATATATTGGCATCTCTAACTGGTGCAATAATCCTGAGGGTTTCTGATGCTCAGCTTTAACTTGTGAACATGTTAAACATTTAGCAACGTAATTTGCTATATCCTTTTTCATTCCAATCCACCAGAAATTCTTTCTTAGATCTTGATACATCTTATTACTTCCGGGATGTATCGTATACTTAGACTTATGAGCTTCTTTTAGAATTCTGTGGCGTAGGTTTCCTTGTTTAGGTATCCACATCCTTTACTTTTGGAACTTCCAAATTCCATCTGATCCTTGTTCTAATTCCTTAATCATTCTTTTTAAACGTTCAGCATCGTCCTCGAATGCTGTTTCCTGTACTTCTCTAATTTGATCATTTAAATCTACTTGTAAATTTAATCTGAGAGAACGTACTCGTTTTGGCTTTTCATGATACTTTCGACTTAAAGCAACAGCTACTACATTAGCATTCCTAGCGCGATACTGGATATCACAATCATAATCACTAAGAACTTCCTTCCAGTGTCCCTATCTCATATTTAATTCCTTTTGCCCAAAAATGTATCTTAAACTCTTATGATCTGTGAAGACAACGAATTTATTTCCATACAAATAGTGTCTCCAAATCTTAAGGGCAAAAACTATGGCTCCTAACTTTAGATCATGGGTTGTATATTCTCTTCATGTTTCTTAAGTTGTCTAGAGGCATAGGCTATAACCTTTTGACGTTTCATCAACACACATCCATATCCTAACTTAGACGCATCACAATAGACTAGAAAGTCTGCAGTTCCTTCTGGTAATGCGAGTATGGGTGAGTTGGTTAACTTTTGCTTAAGAATCTTAAAAGCTTCTTCCTGTTTTGGTCCCCATTCAAACTTAATTGATTTGTAGGTCAGTTTGGTTAATGAATTGGTTGTTCTAGAGAAATCTCGGATAAACCGTCTATAGTATCCTGCCACTCAAAGAAAACTTCGTACTTCTGTTGGTGATTCAGGGACTTTCCACTTAGTAATCACCTTGATCTTTGTGGGATCCACATGAATTCCTTCATGATTAACCAGATGTCCAAGGAATTGCACTTCTTGTAACCAAAATTCACATTTTGAGAAATTGGCATAAAGTTTCTCTTTTCTCAACAATGTCAGAAGTGTATGCAGATGCGCTGCATGTTCCTCTTTACTCTTAGAGTAAATTAGATATCATCTATAAAGACAATTATGAATTTATCCAGGTATGGTTTACATATCCTGTTCATCATGTCCATAAATGCAGCTAGGGCATTGGTTAAACCAAATGGCATGACGGTAAATTCGCGGTAATCAATGCACATACGCATCGATCCATCTTTCTTCTTAACAAACAATACCGGTGCTCCCCACGGTGATGAACTTGATTGTACAAAACCTTTGTCAAGAAGTTCGTCCAATTGGTTCTTTAGTTCCTGCATCTCCGTTGGTGATAATCGATATGGTGCTTTGGCAATCGGTGCCGTTCTTGGTATTAGGTGAATCCTAAATTCAACCTCTCTATCAGGCGGTAATCCAGGTAACTCTTCTGGAAAAACGTCTGAGAATTTAGATATTACAGGAATATCTTTTAATTATTTTCCTTTAGTATTAATGATTATGGAAATCATATATACTCCTCCTCCTTTCCTTTCATAACTTGCGACTTTCATCACAGAGATGAACTTTGTTGATCGAGTTGGCTTATCTCCTTTGATTGTGATCTTTTCACCACTTGGTGTACTTACTTGTATTGTCTTTTGATCACATAAAATACTGGCACGATTGGCTACCAACCAATCCATTCCTAATACAACATCAAATCCGGCTAGATTCATTGGATAAAGGTTAGCAAAGAAATGATGGTTTAGGATTTCTATTCTTGCTTCCTGCAAGATCTCACTAATCTTAATGGATTCTCCATTTGCTGTCTCTACCAGACAATCTTGTTGAAGTTTGAGTAAGGGTTGGTCAAGAAGTTTGTAGAAAGAAGTATTGATAAAACTTTGGTTTACACCAGAGTCAAATAATACTTTGGCAAAAATATCATTAACTAAGAACGTACCGGCAATCACATCTGGAATCATCTTGGCTTCCTCAGCTGCCAGAACAAATGCTCTGGCATTTTCTTAGGTCCTTCAGTTGTCTTAGCTTTGTTGGTTGTGGCTATAGCTAGTTTTGGACAGTTCGGTTTGATGTGCCCAGTGTCTCTACAATTGAAGCATATCCTATTACTAGCTTTCTTCCTACAGTCTTCTTCCTTGTGTCCAGATATTTTACAAAAGTTGCTGTATACAGAGCATCTTCCAGAATGCTTTCTTTTGCAATATCTGCAATAAGGTGAAGAGGAATAACCTGTACCTTTCCCATGGTTGGAATTACCGTAGCGAAATTCTTGGGTAAGCTTTTGAGCTAGGTTCTTTCTCTGGTTTTCCTCTCGTGTACACACCAATTCATCAATCAAAGTATTGGCTAGTTCTACTACTTATTCTATGGTTTGCGGTCTAGCTGCCTTGACTACATGTCTAATCTCACTAATTAATCCCCAAATATAACGGGATATTAACACTGGTTCAGGTGAGGCTAAGGTAGGCACTATCCTAGCATATTCGAAGAATATGCTAGTGTAACCTTTGCAGTCTATTCCAGTCATTCTAAGATTTAGGAACTTATTGGCGATTTGTTCCTTTTCATTAGGAGGACATAATTTTATTTCAACCATTTCCTTAAAGTTGATCCATTCCATATTATAAACTCTGTCACTTCCCCTAGACTGGAGAATAGTATTCCACCATTCTAAGGCTGCATTTTTGAAAAGATTAGAAGAAAAATAATCTTATCTTCATCTGCACATTTACTTATCTTTATGACTGCTTCTGTCTTTTCTATCCAACGTAAGGCTGCAATGGCTCCTTAATTGTCTGAGAATTCTATTGGTTTGCAAGCCAAGAATTCTTTATAAGAACAACCATAAGAAGCGGTTCTTCTTCTTTTAGGAAATGGAGCTTGGATAATAGGTCCATTATCGTTCACACTGTGACTTGGTTCAGTGTGTTGACGTTTACTTCCATTTGCAGATTTATTATTTTCTGCTTCCTTAACAGTCTTGATTATATAAGGCCTAGGATCTATAATTCCTTGTGCTACTATATGTTGGATGTAACTGTTATCTATTTGGTTTCCGTTTTTCTCATTATTCTGGTTTTCCTGATTTACTTAGTTGTCCATCTGAATTGTGAACATTTATCAAGTATTAATTTATCACAAAATAAATTTAGTGCAAATATTTATACACAATCACACAAACAGATTGATCAAAAATGTCGATCACTGCGACTTTTACTCTTTCTATATATATGTATCGGTTACATACTACAACTGGAAATTAAATATACTAGTAGTTATGCATCAGTATCTATTTTAGTCTATCTATAGATTTTTTTTTCAAAATACAAAATTACACATATATCTAAGCATTTTCTAAGTATCATGTATCCAATCATGTATATCACGCTCGACATGTTTCCACATAAGCTTCTCTCCTATTTGACGAATTCTATCTCCTTCTTCCACTAATTCGTCACCATATGAGCGAAGTTCCTCCAAATTTTCCTGGCTCATAGGTGGCATGGGTGCTGGTACTGGATCAGGGTGTCGAGGGATAGGTTGTCTATAAGGGTATGGATTGTGTATCACAATCTGAGTCCACCAGTCGCTGTTCCAAAAGGGATCTAAAGGGTTAAGGTAAATGTACAGAGCTATGGGGTTTTGAGGGGGAATTATGGGAATCTCATAGGGATCTACATCAGGAATTGGAAATTGGTTTTCCTGGTTGGGTTCTAGCATTTGTTGATCTGGGAATATCGGTAACAGTGGCAGTTCAGCTATTTGGTTTAGGTTAGCATCTACTGTTGTAGTGGCTAACATATGGAAATTAGCCAACTGTCTATCTAGCTACTATTCCCAAGGTGGCCTAACGACTATCTCCTGAGTCTGTTCATTCACTTCCCCTATTAGCTCTGACTTTGCTCTTTGTTGTTGTAACTTTTTCATTCTCTTTCTTCTCTCATGTGCTCCTCTATTAAACAAACCTCTCTTCTTAGTAGTGAAGGGTTCCTCAGATAGTACCTTAAATATAAATATCCCTTCCTCAATATCGACTGAGTACCCTGAGGAATTAGGTTGACACGATGTTCCCTCATCTTTTGGTAAACTATCTATGTGACGATAAGCGTCCGACGTTCCTTGCTCACTCATACTGTAAACTAACAAATAGTCAACTAACACAACACACATAATATACATATTTACACATAATTATTTCCTAACACAGAATTTAAAATTTAAGTGTCAGCAGAACACTTGTTTGGCTTAAACCAGTGGCTGTAGCTCTGATACCACTCTCTGTCGCAACCCCTGACCCCTATCCCTGGAGTGGGTGCCACGAGATCCAGATCAGTGGTATCGGTGTTTATTAATTTAGCAGCGGAATACATCAGGACCGTAGTTAGGAAATATTTTTATCAAAGTAAAACACCAACTTTTATAATAATAAATCATTGGGATAAAACCCAAGTTCATTTGACAATACATTTATAGGGATGGACCCTAATTATTGAAAATAACAACTCCTTTTTTATTTAGGTAACTTTTATAGCCACTTTTCAAAGCCTTCAGTGCTCTCTAGCTGCCTTCTATTTGGCTTTCACATTTTGTTACCTGAAACGCGTTTTAAAAACATTTTATCAGCAAGAAATACTGGTGAGTGCATCCCAGATTAATCAAAGCAGTTTTACAACTTCACAGTATTGAGAGCAATTACAATGTTTATTTCTACACAATTACTCATTCAGTACTATCCACACCATACTTGTGGGTCATATTACTCATTGGCTAACTCGTTGTCCAATGGTAATATCTTTCATATTTTATATACAAAACCCCAACATACCAGCAGTAATTGTAGAATACATAGACTCAATCACTGTTAGTTATAATTAAAAACATTTGTGGTTTTGTAAAAATGTTTACAAAAAGAGAATGTACTCACAAACTGTGAGAAAAAAAGAATGAACTCACATTGTTTACTTAGGTAATACTAAGGCTTCCTGTTGTACCTCCTGGTTATTATCTATTAAAATTAAACAATGCACACGCGTTAGTAAAATAACCCAAATCACATCAACCGTACAACTCGAGACAGAATTCCACTGGCAGAATCAGGCAGAGCCTTAACATGCATTACGGAATCCTAGATCAATCGGGTGTAACACAAGACAGAACTCCAACGACGGAGTAGGGTAGAGCCCTGACATGCGTTACGGAGCCCTAAATCGATCGTGTAGGATAATAGCAGGGTTATAATACTTACAACGAGCCAGAGCTTCGTTTTATAGTGGGTATTATGCCCGGGTATAAAAATTGCTATCAGAGATTGAGAGAGATTTCAGAAATTTGAATGATTCTCAAATGAGCTCGTCCACCCTATTTATAGGCATTTCGTATGGTGGCTCGCGGCCCGCGAAGAACAACGTTAACTCTCTCGCGGCGCACGAGAGAGCTGTTGATGCATTTTTAGTGTCTGTAAATAGTCTTGTTTAACGATGTATTTTGTACGGTCTTTTATTAATTATCGAGTATGTATTTGATGTCGACCAAGTCGGATATCCTCCTATCCTCTTGTGTCTGACTTGTTTGTCTCCGCTTAATATGTAATGCTATTCGAACAATGCATGTTGCATACAAAGGGTAGAATGGTCATTATAAGTTGCTTATATGTTGCTGATTGTTGCTGTCTGTTTGCAGAAACAGCCACAACAGTTGCAGACCTCGACAAAACAGGTCTGTTTCGTCGAACACATCATGACGAAACAGACCAATGTCCATTATGTCTGTTTCGTCGACATTCATGACGAATCACACTTGATTCGTCGTGTATTGGGCTGCTTCAAGCCCAATGTTTGGCCCATATTCTGTTTCGCCGAGACACTTTGTGTTTCGTCGACTGTTGGGCCCAGAGACTATATAAACACATCTGCTTTCACAGTTGAAAGCAGATGAGAGCTTACACATAAAGAAACTCTGTCAAAATTCTGTTAAACTGTGTTTGTATCAGTTTGTAATCGGTTCTCATCCCGTTTAATCAATCGAGTGTGTATCATTGATTATACCGTGTCGTTTTTGTCTTATATGTTTGATTTGGCAAGGTTACGTGGATTCCGCACACGTAACCGTTTTGTAGTTTAGGTTGCTGAACAGAACTAGAACTTGCAGAAGGAGCAAAACCAGGCAAATACATTTCTGTATTTTGAGTAGCTCCAATCCTTTTAGCTTTCCGATTTTCCTCTTCACTCTTGTGCTCCAACTTCTGAACGAATCCATAGATAGTGACAGTTTCCCCTTCCAGAGCACCCGTATGTTTTAGAAGTTCAATGAATGGACTCCACAAAGGAGGTAAAGCATCAGCTAAACGTGCAATCATTTCCACATGAGATGTAGCAACCTTATAAGAACTCATTTCACTGATCAAATGATAGAAACGAGAAGTAATATCATTTAGGGTTTCATTTTCCAAAGATTGAAATGAACCAAATTGTCACTATCTATGGATTTGTCACTATAAAAATGAAAAATTGAAATGAAAAATGACTATAAGTAATTTCAATTTCATTTTCCAAAGATTCAATTTGTTTTGTTGAAATGAAAAATGACGAAACAGACTTGTTTCGTCCAAGATATTATGACGAAACAGAACTTGTTTCGTCGAAGATATTTTTGACGAAACACTAGTGATTCGTCGACTGCTTGTTTCGTCAAATCTGAGTCCCAGACAGCTGGTTAAGATATTTAAAATATCTTACTGACACAAGGTAAGTTGATGGACCTGTTTTTCAACACAACATGCTTTTTCAAAAACTAATGATCACAATTGTTACACTAAAGTCAAGTTAATGTTTTATATTGTAAAACTCTTTGATTTCAACAATTCAAAGATC
Source organism: Helianthus tuberosus (assembly GCA_030545235.1). Classification (NCBI taxonomy): domain Eukaryota; kingdom Viridiplantae; phylum Streptophyta; class Magnoliopsida; order Asterales; family Asteraceae; genus Helianthus; species Helianthus tuberosus. The sequence goes on from CM060443.1 coordinate 182,251,687, forward strand.
AAATCCACAAGTATTATAAGAACTCTTTGAAGATATGAAGAACACACTCAAGAACAAAGAATTTTTCTGATCACCGATGATTTTCCGAAACACGAAAATGCACAAGACTTTCACTAAAAACCATTTTCATTTCAACAAAACACGAGGACTTGTAAAATCATTTCAACAAGTCTGTTTCGTCATTTTTCATTTCAACAAAACAAATCTGTTTCGTGGAATCTGTTTCGTCGAATTCACTTCTGTTTTACACAGAGGACTTGTAAAATCATTCTAACCTTGTGTTTTCAAGTGTGTGTGCAGGTACTATCATACATATACCAAATATGAGTAACAAAGGTCCGTGGGATTGGAGTTCGGAATCACAACCAGCTAAAAATCAGCCTTCGCTTGCCGAGTTAATGAACCAGTTGCCTCAAAAACAACAAGCAGTAAATGCAAATCAATGGGCAATGGTTTCTAATCAAAACCAAAACATTCAAAATCTATTGCTCAGTGAAAGTGAGACGGGAAGCAACAATCGCCCGCCAAAGCTAAATCATATGAACGACTATCCATCATGGAAGGGTCGTTTTCATACATACATTCAAGGGCAAAACGTTGAACTTTGGACGTGTTTCACTACTGAATGTAGCCCGGAACTAGAAGCAGCAGCATCAACTGCCGCTGGTATTTCTAATATGCTTGAACAAGACAAGAAAGCCTATGAATTAGAGAAAAAGGCGTTTGCTTTTCTAACACAAGCTCTTCATAAAGACCTCTATCATCAATTTTCTTATAGTAAGAGCACAAAAGCTTTATGGGATGCATTGGAAACAAGAGGAGAAGGAAATGCAGCTTCTAGAAAAATACGCCATGATCTTCTGAAGAAAGAATTTGAATCATTTCAATCTTTGGAAAATGAAACCCTAAATGATATTACTTCTCGTTTCTATCATTTGATCAGTGAAATGAGTTCTTATAAGGTTGCTACATCTCATGTGGAAATGATTGCACGTTTAGCTGATGCTTTACCTCCTTTGTGGAGTCCATTCATTGAACTTCTAAAACATACGGGTGCTCTGGAAGGGGAAACTGTCACTATCTATGGATTCGTTCAGAAGTTGGAGCACAAGAGTGAAGAGGAAAATCGGAAAGCTAAAAGGATTGGAGCTACTCAAAATACAGAAATGTATTTGCCTGGTTTTGCTCCTTCTGCAAGTTCTAGTTCTGTTCAGCAACCTAAACTACAAAACGGCGAAACACAAAAACCCCCAAATCAACGAATCACATTAACCCTAATTCCGGCGAATCAAACATACGACGAATCTGAAATGAGACGAATCAGAGACGACGAATCAGAAATGGAACGAAACAGACACGACGAATCAAAACGTCGACGAATCAAACTGGTCAAGGGTCAACCCTCTGTTTCGTCGCACAACCTTCTGTTTCGTCGTTGATCTTCTGTTTCGTCGTCTATGCCTTAGCAGTTTTCTGCTGTTGCTGTTTGTTCACAGTAGACATGGTTTGATAGGTTATCTGTTATGTGGATACATGAAATTGTATCCATACATGTCTAAATGAATGTTATATCAAATGTGACTTATTTTGGACATTTAAATGTACAGATGGCTCCGAAAGCACCGAAAGAAAAAGGAAAACGCAAGAAGGCGATAAAGAAAGAAAACAAAACTGAAGAGGAAATAATGTCCGAGAAGCGTCATAATCAAGTTGCATATCTGGATCCTGAAGACAAGCTCACGGAATTTAAAGATATCACGAAGTGGATCAGGGAGTCACGTATCAATCATGCTGTTACATACTCGACGCCCGTCTACAAATCACTGATTAAAGCTTTCTGGGATTCTACAAACGTCGTCCAAATCGATGGAAAGGATATTATAAGAGGTCGTGTGAATGATCTGTATGTCGTTGTTACTCCGGAGATATTGAATGAAGTTCTTCAATTACAAGATAGTCCGGACGCTCCATATTCAATACCAATCATGTGTTCACGAGGCTGTTTGCTACGGATGAAGTGTATTGGAGACATTTTCGTCAAACAAATCAACAAAGGTGATCTTCCATTACGCTACAAGTTTTTATTGCATATTCTTATTCAGTGTCTCAGCAATAGACGGTCTGGATATGATATGGCTGGAGATGATCTCGTTGGATTCATGGTTGCTTTGGTATTAAACAAACCGTTTAGCATCTCAAAGTATATTTTCAGCAACATGAAAGAAAATATGACAAGGACAGGAAGTAGAACAACCGGGAACAAGTTTTGGATGTACCCGCGTTTTCTTCAAATGGTTATGAATGTTCAACATCCGGACCTTCCGAAGGCTGACAATGATATTCTGAAGATCGAAGCGATGAATTTCAACTCGTTAAGGCTAATCAAGACTCTTGCCGCCAAAAGATACAAAGAAAGCGTTCCTCCAAGGAAGCTTTTTGGCGCACTAGTGAATCCTGATTATGTTGCTCCAGCAAATGATAAATGGCGTCATGATGACAGCCAATCTGACAACGAAGAGCCTGAGTTGGAAAGGCTAAGGATCGAGAAATTTGGTCCTGACCCGGTTGATTCAGATGAGTCTGGGAGTGATGGTGATGAAAGTAGTGGTGAAAGTGATGATGGTGGTGATACTGGTGCTGTTGGTACATCGAGCAAGGGTGCAGCTGGTGGTACATCAGCTAGTAGTTCTTCAGCAAGTGGCGATGATGAATCTGATTCTAGTTCTAGTGATCATATAGTCGAGCCTGGATATGAAATGTATATCGATATACATGGAGTGAGAAGATATAGAAAGATTAGAACTGAAGATGATCCAGAATATGTTCCAGAGGATCCTGAAGGTGAAAGAAGAACAAAAAGGAGATCTGAGAAAGCTGTTGAAACTCAAAAGAAGAAAGCAAGAAGATATTTGAGTACTTATGCTAGGAAATCTGTGCCTCAAGAGTCTTCATCTGTACCTCAGGAGCCTGTACAATCTGTACCTCAGGAGCCTGTGCAAGAAACTCCTACTGTAGTTACTTCAGCTGCTGAAATTCCAGCTGTGACTCCTCAGGCAGTTCCTGAAAGATCTATGGCTTCTGCAATCAGAGCAACCACTTCGGAGATCAGTGCTGAACGTCATAGGACATTTTCCGGATTTTCTCAAGACGAAAAGATCAGATACCTATTCTCTACACTTGAAGCAGCTGCTGATCGTGTTCAGAGGCAATCTCATTTCATTAATCTCACAAAGAATGATCAGCTTAAACAATCGGTGGAAATTAACAACTTGAAGTCAACCGTTGGTCAACAGCAAACAGTAATAGAGCGACAACAAGTTGAAATTGATTTGCTTAAAGCTGAAAATGTTCGCTTGAAGGCTGTTGATGAAGAGAAAGAGAGAAGGCTTGCTGTTTTGTGGGATTATCATTGTAAACAACAAGAAGTACTGAAGAAAAAGGATGATGATACGGAAGACCAAGGGAATCCTGACACTTCTGGTACATCACAGAAGCAGCCAACCACACTTTCTTCTGAAGTTGTTGCAGTTCAACCTACAGTGGTCGAATCATCTCAGGGAACTTCTACTGGAAAAGTTCAACAGATAGAAGGTACTTCTTCTGTCGTAAGCAGTGCTGATATTGCTCTACAGGCTATTCATCCATTTACGGGAGAGTTGCTTGAAGAAGGGGAGTTAATAGAAGATCTTTCTCAGGAGCAATTGAGTGTTTTACAGTCTATGAGAGAAATTGATGATGCTGAGATAGATAAAATGTCGACTGAGACTGATACAACTAATGTTGAAGATATTGATGAGATTGTGTTTGAAGGCAAAGCAACAAAATCAACGTATGTTCGAGAAAATGGTACTGAATTCGCTTCGTTTGATGAAGATTGGATGAAGGAGAATATTGATGACACAGACGAGCACTTAAAGAATCGTAATTCGTCTGAAAAAGACACAGATGCATTTTCTGAATGGAGAAAACAGTTTCTATCTAAAGTCTCCAAGCCTGTGCCTGAAAAAGCTCAAGTCGACTACTTGCAATTTGAAAAGGCAAAGCCAAGTGGAAGGATTCTATGCTGGATGTTTGTTCAAGATATACACTGCATTGCTATCAAACGTGAATACGGAATCCTGTATTTCAATTCACTGCTGAGCATTCTTTCCTTGCCATTTTATGATATTGCTGCGTTGACAAGGCTTGAGCTTATCAATCGTTTAAAATACGATGGCGCTACTTTATTTGAGCGACTGATTAAAGTAAACAAGAAGTCGGGCTGGAAGGATGAATCATACAAGCCACAATTTCCCGTCTATCAACCGATTAAGTTTACTCTTGATCCTGACACCAACACTTGCAGATACAAGCTTGTGTACCAGCCTCCGAGGGTCGTAGATAAAATCCCATTGATGCCTATGCAGCAGGATTTTCTTGAAGACATGGCATTATGGTGCTACGACTCGGACACGCATGAAGCCGTGATTGTGTTTAGAGATGGTCGTGCAAATTACCGGATGTTGGATCCAATGTGGATCGTCAACATGGCCGAGGGTGACATCAGCAGATTATATAGTCATGATATTTTCTATGAAGATCAGGACGCACGTCAAGCTTTAAAGTTTCAGCGCGTAGCGTGTTTTTGCTACTACCGGGGCATACATTCGGGCAGTTCGTGGTCCGAACAACACTGAGATGGAAGATTAGAAGACCGAAGACGAGTAACAGACAAGGGGGAGTTTGTTGATGCATTTTTAGTGTCTGTAACTAGTCTTGTTTAACGATGTATTTTGTACGGTCTTTTATTAATTATCGAGTATGTATTTGATGTCGACCAAGTCGGATATCCTCCTATCCTCTTGTGTCTGACTTGTTTGTCTCCGCTTAATATGTAATGCTATTCGAACAATGCATGTTGCATACAAAGGGTAGAATGGTCATTATAAGTTGTTTATATGTTGATGATTGTTGCTGTCTGTTTGCAGAAACAGCCACAACAGTTGCAGACCTCGACGAAACAGGTCTGTTTCGTCGAACACATCATGACGAAACAGACCAATGGCCATTATGTCTGTTTCGTCGACATTCATGACGAATCACACTTGATTCGTCGTGTATTGGGCTGCTTCAAGCCCAATGTTTGGCCCATATTCTGTTTCGCCGAGACACTTTGTGTTTCGTCGACTGTTGGGCCCAGAGACTATATAAACACATCTGCTTTCACAGTTGAAAGCAGATGAGAGCTTACACATAAAGAAACTCTGTCAAAATTCTGTTAAACTGTGTTTGTATCAGTTTGTAATCGGTTCTCATCCTGTTTAATCAATCAAGTGTGTATCATTGATTATACCGTGTCGTTTTTGTCTTATATGTTTGATTTGGCATAGTTACGTGGATTCCGCACACGTAACCGTGTTTGCTATAAACAAGTGATTTGGTTCGTTATCGATCCTCAGATTACGGGACCTACAAGAGCACGTGTCACTTATAGCTTGGTCGAGTCAAGGGCTAGCCTCGATGAGTCACCTGCCACGTGGCAGTATAACTTTACCGGCAAATCAAGCCAGTTGCGGCTCGCGAAGGCTTTAGCCAAGGGGGTCGCGCCCCGAGAGAGACTCCTAAACTTTGTTTTTCTGGATTTTTCTAAGTATAAAGGTATTTCGGGCTCGTTTCTCGCGTACGGGGTATATTTTAGGATATCTAGGGTTACGTTAAGGGTTCTAGGAAGGATGTTATAACATAGTCACATAGATTATTTCCTAACACAATTGATTAAAATTTAGGTATTAGCGGAACACCTCAGTGGCTTAAACCAGTGGCTGTATATATTATACCACCTCCTGTCGCAACCCCCGACCCCTTGCCCCGGGGCGGGCGGCCGCGAGTACACAGAGCCGGTGGTATCAGTGTTTATTAATTTGGCAGCCGAATTTAAATATCAGGACCGTAGTTAGGAAATATTTTCTTCGAGTTTAAACACCAAACTTTTATAAATAATAAATAGGATAAGAACCAAGTTTATTGACAATACATTTGTAGGGATAAAATCCTAATTATTGAAAACATAGACTCCTTTTTATTTAGGTAACTTTTATAGCCACTTCTTTAAGCCTTCAATGCTCTCCAGTTGGCTTCTATTAGCTTCACGTTAAGTTACCTGAAATGTGTTTTAAAAAGGTTTTATCAGCAAGAAATACTGGCGAGTGCATCCCAGTTTAATCAAAACAGTTTTTATAACTTTACAGTACTGTGTAAGACCCTAATACGTATTTGACAAAAAGTCGCAGCGGAAATTCTTGCCATAAAATTTCTTTCGTTACAAACGTTTTGACTTACTTGAAAGTTCGTTTTAATATGTATCTTTTACAAAAATAGAGTATAAGTCCTGTTTACTAAAGTACATACTCAATTATTCCCGTACAATCTATCTTGTGACTCGATCTTTGATCTCTATTCCTCGTGATAACCGCCCGTGATTCGTACAACCTGCACTCACCACATACATTCATAACATTAGTACACAATACATAAACAAGATTCAATCTCGTACACTTCCCATTTCGTTATCCTTCTAACTTTAAGAATTTCATCTGCGTATCCATATCCTGGTGAGGCTTCAATAATGTACCTGCATTACTTTTCATTCTCAAGGCACACTATTAATAACGTATTACTCGACGTATCTAAATCATGCATACATACATTCTTACGTGCATACATACACATCTACATACGTACATACCTTCCTATATCTCTACATACATGCATACACTCATACGTACCTTCATATATACCAAAATACACATCTACATACGCACATACATTACTATGTCTCTACATACGTACATATACACATACGTATCTTCACATATACATAAATACACATCTACATACGTACATACATTACTACGTCCCTACATACGTACATATACACATACGTATCTTCATATATACTTAAATACACGAATACATATGTACATACACTCTCACGTACACGTTCAAGATCTTACATACCTCTTATATATCCATACATTAATTACATGGTACTTAGACTTAGATTTATAGCCCATAAACGTCAAAGGAACGATCAAAATCATGTTTGGGATGCCCGCCGTGGTCCACGGATAGCAAACCGAAGCCTACTACTCCCAAATCAACTTAGATAACAAATTTCAGGTTTTTGAACATGGGGATGCCGTCGGCGACGGCCCTTGCAAGTGCCCGTAGCCCAAAACTTCCGTAGACAGCCAAATAACCCGTCAGCCAAAAATGACTTTCTAGAGCCCGTCGGCGACGCCCTCTAGAAAATGCATTTTCTGCAGCTCCGTTTCGTCGTCCGTACGTACTAAAACGCGCATAACTTTTGAACCGTTTACCCGTTTAACCTCCCGTTTCTTCCTACATGCTTGTAAATTCACATTCTATCATATGAACTTGAAATCCAACATCCGGTTTAAGGAAAATATTCACTTAAGGCTCTCGGCTTTATATACCCGCTTTCACTTATTCGACCCGTTCATGTTTTCGTCAAACTACTCATTTGTTTTAACCCAAAACTTACATAAACGTTATAACTATAATACTTTTACATTATCCGGGGTTCGTACTTGGGATTTATGCACTCGATACCCGGTATGCGTTAAACCTATTCATGTCATTCATTTATACGAAAGCAAACTTTGTTAATACAATTTCAAATGCGAAATTGTTTGTCTATTAACCATGACTCACAACCGAGTCTTTAGACTATTAATCCGCGTCTCCGATTCTTGATTAAGGTACTTATGTACAATTCTACCCATACCCGGTTATAGTACCGTAATCAATTACTTATACAACCCTTCCGGTATAGTAATAAAACCACATTTTTGACCCATTCGGCCTACTTAACGTAAATCATCAATTTCATACAACCCTTCTTATTTGACTTCAATTATCATGCCTAATTAACTAGAACATAACCTTACTTAACAAACTAAAAAGTGATTCAGAAATCACTTACCTTGTGCATCCGTGTCCGTATCCACTTCCTTGCCTCCTCTTGACCCGTTAGCCTTTCATGCTTGAGTCCATCTTGATATGATTCCTCTACTTTCATGCCACCAATTCACATTCTCGTTCGCATACACAATTGTACATGTTAAAGATCATATCAATTGCATATTTCACATTTGACTTTCATTAGTCAATTATAACAAGCATAAGACATATACCCACTTTCTCATACTTTCAAACTGATATAATTCAACATGTCATTCCATGTAACGCGTATTGATGTAACATATACCATATGACTTTCTAATATCCTATCTTTACAAAAACAAGTTAATTTATGCCTCCTATGTGTAGTTGACTTTCAGAAGTCAACGGTTTATCATATGAACTTCCGACTTATCCACATATATCCGTAACATCATTTATGCTATATCAATGACACTATATACATATCTTATTCACGATGCAAATATGCTTACAATCATATGATCACCTAGTGATATTAAACACAACGTACAAGTCCTTAATGCATAGTCTTGACCAAGACATACATTCAACTCGAATTCTTGTATAAGTTCCATCTAAAGCACATTCTTCAAGTTAGTATACTACTAATTACATCATTACCTCATCTCATTCATAAATATCAAGCCATTTCATACAATCTCACATCTTAGCTTCACTTAGACATTTCATCATACACTTGGTGTGCGTACCACCTTTTAAGCATAACGTACAACTAATTCATGCATAATCTTCTAAATTCATACATAGTTCATCAAATCCTTCTACTAATCAACACGTAGTATTTAAAATTAAACATCAAACATATTATCATCACATTTTATTCAATTCATCTAACAACAATTCATCATACCCACATAATACATTGATCTTTCAACAAGAATTGGACATAGGTGGTGATTCAAGTCATCATCCTCACAATAACAAGCGGGTTTCACCCCTAAACATCAAATTAACACAAACCATACATAACCTATGTTCTATATGATGATTCTAACCCTTATACATGATCAATTTCATATTAACTCACGGATTAGAACATAACCCACTTCACACATGATCACTAATCTTAGATTTAAGACATACCTTACGATCCCCTTGTGAAGGTGATCACTAATTCATCTGTTGTGAATTTGGGACTCGATTCACCCTTCAATTTGGTGATTTAGATGAGTTAGGGTTTTGAGCTCTCAAGGAGCTCCTGGCTCCTTCTCGAACACGCACCAGATGTGTGTGTTTGTGTGTGTGTTTGGTTTGTTAATTAAAACATAACTTTCTCCTTGTTCATCTATGGTCCCTCTAGTTTGTTCCCTTGTGTGTTTTGCTAAACATTTGACTAGGTATAATAACCTAGTTATTACACTCCATTTTATTAAACATGGGGTCACACTAGCAAATTTAGTAATTCGAGTTTTGGGGCGTTACAATTGAGAGCATCCGCGATTACAATGTTCATATCTACCCAATTACTCATTTGGTACTGTCAATCTTGACTTGTGGTCATGCTACTATTCGCAACAGTAACCAGTGTCAAGTAATGTATACAAAACACCAACATACTGGCAGTAATTGTAGAATACATATACTCAATCACTGTTAATTATAATTTAAAACATTTGAGGTTTCGGTAAAACAATTTGGTAGAAAAAGAGAATGAACTCACATTGTTGACTTAGGTGTTTCTACGACTTTCTGGTAATGTTCCTTGTTATTATCTATTAAAACTAAACAATGCACACGTGTTAGTAAGATAACCCACTTTATATTAGCCCTACTACCGAGACATAACTCCAACGAATTGTGTCAGGCAGAGCCTTGACATGCGTTATGGAGCCCATGATCAATCGGGTAGGGTAACGAATACATGATCGGGGTTATAATATTTACAATGAGGTAGAGCTTCGCTTTTTAGGGGTATTATACCAAGCACTACTTTGCTATTATAGGGATAGAGGAAAGAAAAGAAATGAGCGACGAATTCTGAGGCCGAGGCCTCCTTTTATAGTCCTGATCAAAGGGCGGCTCGCGGCCCGCGAGTCCCCAATCTTTCTCTTACGCGGCCCGCGAGGGTGCAGGCTAGGATCTAGCTAAGGTGAAACAACGGTTTAGACTCAACACGCAGGTGGACACGTTGCACAATGTGGTGCCGCCTGGTGTCACCGGGTCGCGCCCCGCGACAGGTCTGGGGTACCGAGTCGCGGCTCGCGAGACCCTTATATTTTTGTTTTTATTTGATTTTTATTAGTATATATATTATTTAAGTCCGTTAACGTATATTCGAGGTATAATAGGAACATTTAGGGTTATGCTAGAGGGTTTTAGGAGTGTAGGTCCCTAATCCGTATGGATCTTAACAAAACTGACAATCTACCAAGGGTGCGGAATCCCCTTGATAAACCTAGCAAACAGAAACAAGAACACGATACAATTTACCAACTGATCTTCTTTGATTATCCAACGAAAACGTTTACAATCACTAAAGATCTCCACGAACTCACAGCCAATGTTCTGTGTATTCGAACTCTCTCTCAATTGCCTAAAAGTCTCCAAAAGTCTAACCCCAAAACTCTAGGTAAAGGTTGTTTATATAGCACAACCTATACAATTCGAATTGGGCTCAGCCCATACGAGTTCTGTTTACAATTCGGGCTAAACTAGATTGACTTTAACTTGAACTTGAACTTGGACGATTTGCGCTTTAACAAACTCGAATTCCATTCTGTCTTCATAAGTCTTCGCGGCCCAAACTCGTTTAATATCCAAAGACCAATCCAACGCTGTTGTCACATAAAATGCACCAACAAACCCCCCTTGACAATAGCTTGCAAAGGAAACTTTAGTCTTCAGAATCTCACGGTCTTTGGTCTTTGGATAGTGTCAGCTTCAACATGAATTCTGTCAGCAGCAGACTCCCCCTAAGCTGATGTATCCAATCACCAAATCTTCCAAGTTTTAATTCAGCATTCCAAGTAAGTCTTCACAGCATCCATTCTGCATTGTAGAAGGAGGATTCTACCAAGCAGTAACAAACTCCTCATCTTTTCACAGCAACTTCTCAGCAACAAACTGCTTCAATCTGTTTACTATAAAACAAACATCTCGAGAAACCATAAGAATTTTTCAACATAGTTAAAGAATTATTGTTATTCAAGAGATAGTTAAACAGTATTAGATTAAGCACCAACACGCACAAATTTTAAACAAACACCTTATAACCTGCAAGATTTTAAAATTTTGAACCCCCTTTCTAACATCGTCTCCCCTTATCGGTAACAACTCCTCCAAGAATAACAGTTTTCCGTACATTAAGAATTTTAACAGAAAAAGACAATATTTTTGTATTTTCTGAAAGCAAATAAATACGAAAAGCAATAAACACTCTATTTTTGTGAGAATCACTGGTAAGAAGATCATATCAGCAAAATCAAACCGTTTTCACACTATTAGATAATTCTTTATTTAATTTTTCGTGAAAAGCAGTCCAAGACGATTACCAGTATGTTTGTCCTCTTAAACAAAATGCATGAACATTTCAAGTACCATTACCGTATGGTACGTTAAGGTAATTTTAATACTGATATACTAGTGTGTCCCACTTCAGGATATACCCCGCGATCAAGGTATGCACAAAGATTCATCGTAGTAGGTGAGTATACTGAATTCATCCGTTTTGTTTTTCAACGTTTAGATAATTGGTGAAAAGGTCAGTACTTCCGTACAACAAAGAGACAAAAATATCTAACGAGGGCTAAGACAAATACCATTTTTGGTACGATTTATGCATTTTGCACTTTTTGAATGACTCTCTATGAGAGCTTCTTCATTGTCAGGGTTTTGGCATTTTTAGCTCTTTTAAGATATCCTGGTTGTGTCTAGGTCAGCATGTATCTGGATGCAGTAGAAGGACAACCATGATATCTCCAGATGAAATAACAGTATAAAGACCCAAAACTTCAGATTTTGGCAATCTATCAACGCAAGATTTAAGGTCATTAAACCATACACCACTCATACTCAGTTCATTTAGGTTTATATCACATAGGTAAGTTGATTATTTCATGTTTTTGCTTACTGGTACATCATATGATAAAGCTGCTATCACACTTAAGCAATTTAATTCAGTTTGAGTGTGACAGTCTAACTTGCTGATGTACTATCATTTCTTCTTTTTCACACAGTGAAAACTCATTTTTGATTTTCTATTTTTTTTATGTTTTTGATTTTTCTATGTTTTTGTATTTTTGATTTTTAAGAAAGCAGAAAACTATTTACAAAATTCTTATGAAAAAACAGTTATTCAGGATTCCTCATCCCATTGAGTTCGACTAAGTGTTCAAAGCGAGCTCGATCAAAAGCTTTTGTGTAAAGATCAGCAAGGTTATCTAGTGTGTCGACTCGGTGTAATTCAATGAGTCGCTTTTCAGCACAATCCCGTATAAAGTGATGACGTATGTCAATATGTTTAGTTCTACTGTGCTTTACGGGATTGTTTGTGATTGATATGGTGGCATTATTATCTATCCTAATAGGAGTACGAGTGAAATCCAAACCGTAATCGCGCATCTGCTGTTGAATCCAAAGAACCTGAGAGCAACAGCTACCCGCAACAATATATTCAGCTTCACACGTAGATGTAGACACACAGGATTGCTTCTTGCATTGCCAAGACACGATCCTGCCTCCTAAGAACTGACAACCACTTATTGTAGACTTTCTGTTTGATTTGCATCCTCCAAAGTCTGAATCAGTGTAAGCAACGAACCTCAAATCACTATCAGCTGGATACCACAACCCAAGTTTAGGTTTCCCCTTCAAGTAACGAAGAATACGCTTCACTGCTTTCATGTGTGACTCTTTCGGATTCGCCTGATATCTGGCACACAAGCATACGGAAAACATGATGTCAGGTCTTGAAGCAGTCAAGTACATTAGAGAACCAATCATCGCCCTGTATTGAGTAGGATCTACATCTTTAGTGCTTTCATGATCTGAGCCAAGATTATGATTTTCACAAATGGGTGTGTTGAAAGTAGAGCAATCATTCATTTTGAACCGATCCAAAATGTCATACACATACTTCGTTTGATGAATAAACATCCCATCCTCCTTTTGTTCAACTTGTAATCCCAGAAAGTAGGACAGCTCACCCATAGCGCTCATTTCGAACTTGCTCTTCATCACCTTCTCAAACTCTTTACACATGTTCTCATCTGATGACCCAAAGATGATGTCATCCACGTATACCTGTACTAGCAGAAAATCATATTTCTTCCTCTTGATGAACAATGTACTGTCAATCTGACCTCTTTCAAAACAATTTTTGATCAGATGTGTAGACAGTGTCTCGTACCACGCCCTGGGAGCTTGATGTAATCCATACAAAGCCTTATCAAGTTTGTAAACCCTATCTGGATAGTCTGGATCAACGAACCCATCTGGTTGTGAGACATACACCACTTCTTGGACTTTCCCGTAAATAAATGCACTCTTCACGTCTAGTTGGAAAACTTTAAAGCCCTTGAAATAAGCGAAAGCCAGAAACAAACGAATTGCCTCCAACCTTGCCACTGGTGCAAACACCTCATTGTAATCTATTCCTTCTTGCTGATTGAAACCTTTAACCACCAATCAAGCCTTGTTGCGTGTGACTATTCCTCTCTCATCCTTCTTGCACCTGAACACCCATTTAGTACCAATATCTCTTTCACATTTAGGAAGGTCCACTAACTCCCAAACCTTCAACTTTGCAAACTGGGCCAATTCTTCTTGCATAGCTTCAACCCATGAATTGTCTTTAAGAGCCATATGAATGTTCCTCGGCTCCTCTTGGGAAATAAAGCAACTATACAAGCATTTATTCACTATCCCAGACTTCTCAATCGAAACAAATAACCCAGAATTCGCAGCTATGCTTCTTCTAGTCTGAACACCTGCAGTAGGATCTCCAAGTATCATGTCAACCGGATGATCTCTATTGGCTCGTGTAGTAGCAACTGCATCGACTTCTAGATTATCACCCAGGTTAGATCCAACCTCCCCCTGAATATTCTGATTTGCAAACGGATTAACAAACTCCTCCCCCTGAATGGGTTCAGAGTCACTATCGCTTGAATCAGGATCAGCAGCACCTTGGGAAGTTTCTGGAGCATCTGACATATCAACATTCGATCTAGGCATGAATTCGCCGTCATCGTCTTCACATACCACTGTTTGAATCAGCTGAGAATCATCTGCATCAGAAACCTCAGGAATATTAAATGATTTAAAAACACTTTCATAATCATATAATATAGCAGGACCACTCGTTGATTATTGAGGTTTGTAGGAAGTAATTTCCACATTAAAAACAACCTCAATTTTACCAGTTTTGAGATTAAAAACCCTTTTATTCGGTGTGCCAGGCACGTAACCTAGAAAGTAGCCTTCGTCAGCCACCTCACCGAATTTTTGTTTATCTTTGTTTCGCACAATGGTGCAGGGTAATCCAAATGGTTCAAAGCCTGTTAAGTTTGGTTTCTCGTTAAACATAAGTTCATGACAAGTTTTGTTAAAACGTTTAACGGTTAAAACTTTGTTTAGGACGTAGCAAGCTGTATTCACAGCTTCTCCCCAGAAAAGAACTGGTATCTTTGAATATGAAAGCATAGTCCTAGCGGCTTCAATCAACGTCCTGTTTTTCCTTTCAGCGACTCCATTCTGTTGAGGAGTATAAGGAGCAGAATATTGATGTTCTATTCCCTTTCGAAGACAGTAGAGATCCAGAATCCGATTCTTGAACTCCGTGCCATTATCACTCCTTATTCTCTTAATCCTTGCATCATGGACGTTTTCCAATTTTGTAAAAAGATCTATCAGCATCTCTCTTGTCTCATCTTTTGTACCTAAAAAGAAAACCCATGAATAACGTGAGTAATCATCAGTGACAACCAGACAGTAGTACTTTCCACCTATGATCCTCACGTTCACTGAACCGAATAAATCCATGTGAAGTAATTCGTAAGGGGCATTAATGGAATTTACTGTTTTAGACTTATGAGGTTTCTTGTGTTGTTTTCCCTTTTGACATGGAAGACATTTATCTTCCACTTGAAACCTCAGCAATGGAACCCCTTTCACTAGCTCATTCTTAATAATGTAATTAATTTTGCGGTAGTGAATATGAGCCATGCGTCTGTGCCACAACATAGATTCAGCTTCAGATGCTTTTGACAGCAAACACGCCACCGCTGCAGTTGGATCCTTGGCACCCATGTCCATGACATAAGTATCATTTTTCCTTGGTGCACGCATTACTATCCAGTCGTCCGGAATGACCAAACCCGGTTTCAACACCAATGCCTCAGACTTAGTAAAATGGACCGAGTGACCCTTGTCGCAGACTTGTGACACGCTCATCAGATTGTGTTTAAGCTGCTCAACATAGTTCACTTTGTCCAAAGTGATCTTCCCATTCGTCACTTTTCCTCGTCCGGTAATCCTACCACCTTTAGCACCAGCAA
Source organism: Helianthus tuberosus (assembly GCA_030545235.1). Lineage (NCBI taxonomy): Eukaryota > Viridiplantae > Streptophyta > Magnoliopsida > Asterales > Asteraceae > Helianthus > Helianthus tuberosus. The sequence continues at coordinate 182,267,187 of CM060443.1, forward strand.
AATTAACATGTCCACCATCATAATCTTCAAATTGAGAAAACAACCTCGCATCCCCCGTCATGTGCCTGGAGCAGCCACTATCAACATACCATAAGTTGATAATCCTCCTTAGCAGCTCCTGCACGCGCCAACCAAAAGATTAGTTAGATTGGGGGACCCAAGCCTTAATGGTCTTAGGTCTTCCAGATTCATCAACTACAGGAACATCCATCCAATATCCATCACTCCTAACTGGAGTCTTGGATCTTGGACCTGTTGATGGAAATGGGGCATGATTTCCATAAGGTCTCTGGTCCTGATGGTACCTATTTGTGTTTGGACTATGTGACCTTTGAAAATTTTGATTTTGATTCCAAGAACCTTGATTGTTGTAATTTCTAAAGCCATTGTTATAAAAAGTTCGACCACCATTATTTTGGTATCGAGTTTGAAATTGACCTTGACTTCTGAAATTATTTGAATTTTGATTATTCATTCTTGGTGAACTACTTCTAGGTCTCTCATATCTGCCTGATGTAGATTCAGGCTGAAATCTTGGTTGATTTCTTTGAAAACGAGGAACTTGTGGAGTTCCTTTTTCAGCCTTATCTACACCACCAGCAACACCCTGTTGTTGCTTTGGAGCAGATTTCTTTGGAGAATTTGAGACTTTCTCCTAATTATCACCTTTCTTGCTCAGACTTTGGCTTTTCTTCTTCAGCATCTGGTGTCTGATCAGCCTTATCTACCTCAGCTTCACTTTTCTTCTCAACCTTAGCATCATCTACTGTAGCTTCACCTTCATCAACTGGCACAATCTCTGCCATGAATGCCTGAGTGACATTCTCATCATTTTCCAAGTGAATACTCCAGTCATATGAGCCTTCTCTTGCAGTAGAGATCAACGCCCTTGAGTTAGAGTTGTTTGATGCATTCCTATTGTTTGAACTCTGACTCGAAGTCTCATGCTTTTGTTTTTGACATTCCCTAGCGAAATGACCATAACTCTGACAGTTAAAGCACCTCACTTTGGTCTTGTCAAATCCAACACTCTTCCCCAAAAACTTCCTTCCAGTTCTGTTCATAAACCTCTTCACACGTCTTGATATCATGGCCATTTGCCATTGCAAATCCATCTCTTCTAGATCATCAGGGTCAATCTGATCATAATCTTCATCTAAAGTAGCAGGATCAGATATCTTCCCCTGAATGTAGTTCTCATACGAAGCAACAAACGACGCAAGTAGAGCAAGATGTTCTTCAGCAGACTTCACACTCATAGGCATCAACTTTGCACTACTACTTTGCTTAGAAGCTGATGTTCTCTTCGCTCCTGTTGATCCTCCTGAAGCAGCTACAAAACATACATCACCATCCTCATTTACTGTGACCTGCTCATTATCACACGAAAGAAACGCAGTAGTAGAGTCGCTAGAAGCATCATGAGATGAAGAAGATGTAAGCCCATTGTAGATCCCTGGATCTTGAACCTGATCATATCCAGTGTCTTTCTTCTTCATGCTGAGCTCATAAGCTCTTAGCTTTCCAACTACTTCTTCTAGCTCCTTTGTGTCATAATCTGCTTCCCCCTTAATCATGAGAGTATAGATATCCCATTTAGCAGGTAGAGCATCAAGCAGCTTGTCATTTTTCTCTATGTCAGTATAGCAATCTACATCATAATTATCCAATTCTGACATCAGATGATAGTATCGAGTGATGATGTCCTCAAGTGACTCATTTTTCGTATACTTGAACACTGCAAACTGCTTCTTCAGTAGATCAACTTTGTTCTTCTTGACATCAGGATTTCCCTCATATCTCTTTTCTAGTGCATCCCACATTTCCTTTAAAGTAGTGTACTTCTTAAAGGTATGTTTGATGCTGTCAGGTAGGGACATCTTGATAGCAGCCAAGGCTTTCTTTTCAGCCTCATACATCTTCTTATCATTTTCTTGCATGTTCACATAGGCTGTGACACGAGGTCTACCTTCAAAGTCATGTGTAGGGTGTGTGTATCCGTCAACAATACAGATCCACATGCGAGTGTCCTGATATTCAATGAAGGATTGAAATCTATCCTTCCATGTCAAGTAGTTCTCCACCTTCATCATCTTAGGTGGTTTGTTGGTTGTGCCAACCTCATGTTCCATCCTTAAGAGTTCATTCAATTTAGTCATGTTCGACATTTTAACGTAAGCAGACTGGTAAAACCGTACAAATTTTGTCCGAAATCTGTTTTTACCAAATTATACCGTTAGATTCGTCTCGAGATTACGATTCCAAGGATATATAATGTCGAAAACCTTTTTCGGGTTTTTCCAGAGTCTTTTAGTCGAGACCACACAGTCCAGTCGAGACTGCTGTTTCGAGTCGAGACTACTGTTTCGAGTCGAGACCACTGTTTCTAGTTGAGACCTCCGTTTCGAGTCAAATATGCACAACTCGAGACCACTGTTTCGAGTCGAGACCTCCGTTTCGAGTCGAGACTAATGTTCTGAGTCGAGACCTCTGTTTCGAGTCAAATATGCACTACTCGAGACCACTGTTTCGAGTCGAGACCTCTGTTTCGAGTGAACAGTACCCAGTCGAGACCACTGTTTCGAGTGAAGAAAGGACTAGTCGAGACCTCCAGTCGAGACCACTAATTCCAGTCGAGACCAGCAATCTTCCAATAATAAATCCCGAAAAATCAGCACTTTTTACACCACAGAATCTTCTGATTGATAACTTTCCAACTGAAACTCCTAAAAACAAGCAAACATGTCAGATCAATAACCTAAAACGAATCAAACACTCAAAATATTGACTGTTCTTCGATGTTCTTCACTGTTCTTCACACAAAATCCGAAAATCTTCAAACGAATAAAATCCTTGAATCTGTAATATCAGTTTTGAACCGTACACAAGAGCAAGCGCTCTGATACCAATTGTAGGTCCCTAATCCGTATGGATCTTAACAAAACTGACAATCTACCAAGGGTGCGGAATCCCCTTGATAAACCTAGCAAACAGAAACAAGAACACGATACGATTTACCAACTGATCTTCTTTGATTATCCAACGAAAACGTTTACAATCACTAAAGATCTCCACAAACTCACAACCAATGTTCTGTGTATTCGAACTCTCTCTCAATTGCCTAAAAGTCTCCAAAAGTCTAACCCCAAAACTCTAGGTAAAGGTTGTTTATATAGCACAACCTATACAATTCGAATTGGGCTCAGCCCGTACGAGTTCTGTTTACAATTCGGGCTAAACTAGATTGACTTGAACTTGGACGATTTGCGCTTTAACAAACTCGAATTCCATTCTGTCTTCATAAGTCTTCGCGGCCCAAACTCGTTCAATATCCAAAGACCAATCCAACGCTGTTGTCACATAAAATGCACCAACAAGGAGGGTTGTTATATAATGACTAAATTACCCTTGCTTATAAAAAAATAGGGACAATTGCATATTTCCCCTTAAAAAACTGCTTAATTGCGTATTTACCCAACTTAAAATTAAAATTGCACGTATCCCCTGTCTTAACTATTAAAATTCCATATATCCCCTTCCTTAACTAATAAAATTGTAAATTTACTCATTTTTATTTATTTCATTAAAAACAAGTTATATAATGACTTTTTTACCCTTATTTTTACTAAAACTTAAAAAATACATATTTATTCATTTTTACTAATTTTTGTAGATTTATAGTAGTTTAGCGGTTTATTTCAGTGTTTAAGGTTTAATAAAATGAATAAATACGTATTTCTTTAAAGAATTGTGAAAAATCCGCAAAGACTAGTAAAAATGAATAAAGCTGTATTTTTTTTTAAGTTTTAGTAAAAATAAGGGTAAAAAAGTCATTATATAACTTGTTTTTAATAAAATAAATCAAAATGGGTAAATTTGCAATTATATTAGTTAAGGAAGGGGATATATGCAATTTTAATAGTTAAGGAAGGGGATATATGCAATTTTAATTTTAAGTTGGGTAAATACGCAATTAAGCAGTTTTTTAAGGGTAAATATGCAATTGTCACTAAAAAATAATTAAAACACAAAAAAAAAAAAAAAAAAAACACAATTAATCTGGCCCCACAACACTCAAACCCTTAGATACTGTTTGGTAAGGAGGAATGAACGGTAGAATGAAATGGACTATTGTGAGGGGATGAAAAAAATGGATTGGGTTGGTCAACGTAGTGAAATCACCCATTACGTAAGACATTCCATTCCCTTAAATTCATTCCATCCACCCCAATAGTTTTTCTTCATTCCATTCCCTCTCTCACCCTTCATTAGCACCACCGACCACCACCGCCACCCATCGCCATCGTCGCCGCCACTAGTCGTCTTTGTCGCTACTCGCCATCGCCAACATTCATCAACGCTGCGACCACCACACCCACCACTGTGAACCCCACCACCGCCACTATCACCACCAGCCACAACCACGAACCACTGCCGCAATCTGGCGCCGTCACCACTACCGACCACCACCGCCACAACCACCGCCAAATTCCGCCACCCCCCCCCCCCTACGACAACCACCACCACCCACTACTACCACTGCCGCCACCCACCACCGATTTTATTCCTTTGTTTTTTCCACCTACCAAACAACACAAAGTAATGATTCATTCCATTCACACATGACAACTAAATAAGACCATGGAATGGTAATGATCCATTTCATTCTTTTGTCCATATCATTACCTCACCCATTCCATTACACCATACCAAACAAACTCTTAATTCTTCATTGGAGGTGCACCGAGACGCTTTCCCGACATCGAGTCGCCCACTCTAGACATATGAAATCCAAAAAAAAAAATAATAACCCCTGTTACAAGCGTTCCCCCTTATTGTAACACCCCGTGTTTCAAAAGTCAAAGTCAAGATTGAAGTCAAAGGAAGAAAAGATTGCTAATTGCGATCTGTCACTCCTTGCTTAACTCCTGTTTTGACTTCTTTGACTTGTAGATAATCTATTTATTTTATCGCATTAGTTGTATTATGTGGAGTACCTATTAATAATCGAGGATTAATCGCTAATTATCGCGTGTTTCATCGCGTATCGCATCGCAAATCGCAACTCGAATTTATGCGTTCTGGATATTGTTTTACGTGTGTGTGTTACTTATGTGTTACTTGTGCATGTTTATTTATATTACGTTTGTGGTAATCAATCGAAACACAATCGCAACGCTATCGCAATGGAATCTCAGACGCTAATTGCAAGTTAATTATAGTGATTATATGTTAGATATAGTAGTTGGGATTAATGGGTAAATCTATCGCATCGCAAAACTTAACACACGAAACGAAACGCCGCAACTCAAATTGTCGGAACCACTCGATTGAGTGACTGCTCGATCGGATGGTCAACCGATCGGATTGCCACCCGATCGGACAGCTACCCGATCGGTGACCCACTCGATCCTTGCACACTTTCCTTTTTGGGAAACCCTATAAATACCCTTCATATGTCACGTCACTTGATGTGACAGCTATCACTCGACCCAGCTCGCTTCAGCCCACATTTCTCTCGATTTCTGGCGATTCTTGTAAGTTTTCAACCTAAACCTTGTACTTCTATGATCTACACACACTTCTTCATCATCCTATCTTTCGAATCTTAACTTTTCACCGTGAAATCAGTGGATTGAGGTGTTCTAGGGTGATGTCATCATGGAATTCTTATGAACTTCATGTTTTGGCTTCATTCCACTAAGAACAACTTAGATCCGGACGATTTCCACATGAATAAACAAAGATCTTGCACAGATCTGAACATATTCAATGTAAAAAGGATTGAAAGATGTTTTCTAACTTTCTTTCAACTCTTTTACACTCAATGCACTCAAACCCGATGGAATCAGAGCTTGTTCTAATCTTCTACTCATTCTTAGCGATGTATCAGTTCCAGATTTGAATTCTATCCAAGAGATAGTTGATTTCGGGTTTGAACATGAACTACCGTCTTGAACCGTGAACTGGTCGGACTAGGGTGATTCCTGTTCAACCGGGTCACTTGGGTCGAGACGAGGTTCCTGTTGTTTAAACACGCTATCATAACGTCTCGTACAAATAAAACCAAGTGACAAGACGATCAGATCGTCGGGACGGATTGCCGTCCGATCGGGTTGCACATTGGTTCCACACTTAAACTTTTATTCAAACTATTCAAGGATCTGAACGTCGAAGGAATTACCGCCCGATCGGATTGCCATCCAATCGAGCGACCGACCGATCATGAGACCTTTGGGCCTTTGATACTTAATCAATTTTCAACATGTTCAATGAACATGGATTGCCACCCGATCGGATAGCCATCCGATCGAGTGACCGTCCTGCTGTGAACTTGTTTTCAAACTGAGAAGCCTAGCCAATCGGATTGCCGTCCGATCGAACGACTGTTCGATCGACCGACCTGGAGGGTAGAGATACTTCTCTATTTTTAAAATGCCACAACGAAAACTTCAAAAGACAAACCATCATACACAAACACATCTTAACCAGACATGATGTCAATCTGACCAAATGGCCATCCGATCGGATGACCATCCGATCGGATGACCATACGACCGGATTGACATCCGATCGAATGACCATCCGATCGTGTAGCCATCCGATCAGGTTAATGTTCGACACTAGGTTCCTTTGCACCATTTTACGCATCGCTCATCGCTTATGCTATCGTTCTGACCAGGCTAATATCACTCTAGCGCTCCCTTCAATCCATTAACTCTATCGCTGTGAGTATACTCGAACCCTTTTTGCTTTACACACTTTTGGGTGTTACATACGTTACTTATTCTAAATCACATCAAACACACTACGCAATATTTTAACGCTAATCGCTACTGCATGTTATACGTGACCCGATGAATGCTTGTTTGTTATGTTTACACATAGATTGTTGTCTACCTGCCTTAGCAACGATAGTACTATAGTTTGGACTCAACACCTATTCACTAAGGGGTTGTTAAGGACTATTAATCACATGATTCGTAGTGGTGAATATGTGTTACGAACTGCCTTGCGCAGTCGACCCGCAGTCATTGGTATCGATAGGATCATGTCGATAACTTACGTGCTTCACATCACACGTTGTACGTGCTGGTTATGCATAAACGAATTCGAACTCTATTATGCTATTATCAAACTTGTATGCTCACCTTTACACTATGTGTATTAACTTTTACTTTAACGTATGTGGCATGTGCTTAAGATGCTAGGACGCCATGTTTGTTGTGTGATGAAATCGAGGCTAGGAAAGAGTCCTAGAAACAAATAAACAATTGTCTATTTTGAAATCTGAGTTATCGGATCAGTAGTTGTTTGTGAGACAATTATCTGTAATAACTGTTTTATTTGGATATGTTATGGTATGGGACATGACGTATTAAATATCTGGTAATTAATAGTTGTTATGAATACTCATGGACAATCTGTTTCGCTCAGTGCCGCGTCCTGATGATTCCGCCATCGGTTGGGGTGTGACAGATTGGTATCAGAGCCATAACTATAGGGAATTAGGCAAGACTCAACCTAGTCCGGGCCGACGTCTTAGAAACGACCTAGTCTATAGTTAAGTACCAACAGACCGACTTGTGCATACCCTGAAGAGGTTTTTGTACAAGCTTACTTGTTATTTCTCGCTATCCTCGCTTACACTACACTATCACTGCAATCTAATTTTCGAAAAATGAACGAGTGATTGGGTCGAGATTAGGTGTGAAAACCGCAAACTCTCAACTAAATTGCTTGTTCGACCCGCATTTTATCTATAAAGAGGAGAATTTGTGTTAAATCAGGAGTGAACTCCATACTTTGACGCAAATTTCCTTTCCTATTTATCAAAACAGGAACAAAGTTGTTAAGTCAGGGGTGAAACCCGAACCTTGATGACTTGTTCTGTGCTCTATTTTGCTTTAACAAGACTCTCACCAAAGTCTTGACGGACTCCAACGATTTGAAGTCACACTGTAACTGGAAGGATGCGTGCCGATCTCCCAAATTCGAGGCGAGAGCACAGTTCCGAAGGCCAAAGGGGGTACCAAAAGTCCTTGTGAATAGTCGAATCACCTTGGCTGATAGACCTGTTTTGACGAAAGCCGCAGACAATCCATTCTCGATTTTTACGTGTGTTTCGATTCTGAGCTCGCAACTGCCGACTCTGATATTTGTCGCTTTTATGTGAATTTCATGTGTTTTATGTGATTTTATCTGTTTTGTGTTTCGATTTTTGGTGGATTATTCGCTTTTCACTCTTCGCTTGATCGACACACACGAACCGCACTACATATCTACCTCAAAACGCTGACAAATCGCTGATACTTGTGGATGATCGCATGCTATGTTATATGCTATGCTATACTGCTCGCTGTGTACTCGCTAATCGCAATCACTACTCTCGAACGCTCGCGGAATATGAATGATAGGTTTTTGTATTCTGACTGCCTCTTGTGCTTTTGTGCCTTAAGTGCTTATGTGTTTCGGTGCTCTACGTGATTATGTGATTATGTGTTTATGTACCTATGTGAATTTATGTATATGTGGATACGTGTTCCTAAGCTTTATGATAAATCGCTAGACTATACTAGGAATAATCGAATTTGTGTTTCAGTCCTATGACGATGTCTGTTGCAGACAATGTCGTCATCTGGATCTCGCGCTACCCAAGCCGCATGCCAAAAGCAGGCAGATAAACGCTTCGCCTCTATGATCACTAAACAAATGGCTAAGGTTGTTCCTCAGATCGTCAGTGAACTGTACGAGAATGTGAGCAAATCTTCTGAAGAGTCCAGGACCGATACTCCCAAAGCTGCTTTCAGCTTCAAGCAGTTCAAAGCCTGCGGACCGAAAGAATTTACTGGCGAAGATGGTCGTACGGCCTTGTTTCAATGGTTTGATTCAATCGAGGTCACCCTGTGCCAGAGTGGCTGTCCGGATGATCTCCGCACTCTCAACGCAACCGACGTCTTTCAATCCCGAGCTTTAGATTGGTGGACGGCCGAGAGAAAGAAATGTGGTAATGATGCAGCTTACGGTTTGACGTGGGATGAGTTGAAGAACGTCATATTGGAAGAGTTCTGCCCTCCCCACGAGCGCCAAAAGTTGGAGGACGAATTCTGGCATATCAAGCAGAAAGATGGTGACAACGCTGGTTTGACTGCACGCTTCAAGCAGTTGAGTATTATCTGCCCGGAACAAGTCAGGACGCCCAAAATCGCCATCAAGAAGTATATCCGTGCTCTTCCGGATTGCGTGGCCGATTTCGTTCAAGCTGCAAAGACTGCAATGATTGAAGAAACCTACTTGCTCGCTGCAGAGATCAACGACAAGCGAGTCAAGTCTGGTGTCTGGGATAAAACTCCCAAGAATCTGCATCAAGCTACCACCGCACCAACCGCTGAAACTGCCGCCACTCCTCAGTCTTCAAAGGCCTCTCGTCGCAAGAGGAAGAACAACAACAACTCCAGCAACAAGAACTGTGCTGTCACCACTGCTGCCCCGCTCCAAGCTGTACCAGCTCAGCAGCAGACGCAACACCGCCAAGTTGCGGCACCGGTAACCCAAGCACCGCCGGCAAAGCGTGCTTATATTGGTCCTCACCCGGCCTGCCCGACTTGTACCTATCACCACCTAGTGGGAATCGCCTACAGATTTTGTGTACATTGCAACATGTTCCTCCATTTCATCGCCAGCTGCCGTACAGGTCCTCGTCAAGCTCCAGCTACTGCTTATCAAGCTCTACTTCCTGCTCCTCAAGGCCAACAAGCGGTTCAGGAACCCGCGATCAATGCTAGAGTCTGCTTTGCGTGTGGTGATCCCAACCACTTTGCAAACATGTGCCCTAATCGAGTTGTGAAGCAAGAGCCACAACAGCAGCATCAACAACAACAGCAGCAGCACCAGCCTCAGCAACAACAGCAACAAGCAGCTCGCGCTCGAACCTTCAACATTAATGTGCGCTAGGCTCAGGCTGACAACAACGTGGTCAATGATACGTTCCTTGTGAATGGTATTTATGCTTCGTGTTTGTTTGATACTGGAGCCGATAACTGTTTTGTATCGTTTGAGTTCGAAAAGCTCCTTAATCGTAAGCACGCCCATCTCCCCTCGACGTTCGATGTTGAAGTTGCCACCGGAAGAACCGTCGCTGTCAACTCTGTTCTTCGTGATTGTACCCTCGAACTCAACAATCACATCTTTCCTATCGACCTTATTCCGATGCAGCTCGGTAGTTTTGATGTCATAGTAGGCAAGGACTTTCTTCGCGAAAACCATGCTGAAGTTGTTTGCTTCAATAAGATGATTCGATTCTTACTCGCCAATGGTGATCAACTTTGTGTGTATGGCGAAACTCTCTCGAAGGATCTCAAGCTCATGTCATGTATCCAAGCTAGCAAGTATATCCGCAAGGAATAAAGAGCTTTCTTTGCTAACAATGTAGTAGCGGAGAAGGAAAAGAAAGGAAAGACAGAAGTAAAAGACATTCATGTTTTTCGTGAATTCCCTAACGTTTTTCCTGATGATCTTCCAGGCTTACCTCCAAGTCATGATACGACTTTCGTATCGACCTCATTCCTGGAGCAAACCCCGTTGCTAGAGCTCCTTATCGACTCGCTCTGTCCAAAATGCGCGAACTCTCGAGTCAGCTCCAGGAATTGCTTGACAAAGGCTTTATTCGCCTTAGCACCTCTCCTTGGGGCGCACTTGTCCTTTTCGTCAAAAAGAAGGATGTGTCGTTCCGGATGTGCATCGACTATCGGGAGTTGAATAAGCTAACAATCAAGAATCGTTATCCTCTACCCCACATCAATGATTTGTTTGACAAGTTACAAGGTGCTACGTGTTTCTCCAAGATCGACCTATGTCACGGCCCCCGACCCGGTTTGACCCGTTTCAGGAGCCGCGGGACAGAAATCCCGTGGTATTTAATTAACAGCGGAAGTTTCTTCAGGATCTTTTAAAAACTGAAATATTTCCCGATTATTTTATTTCACAACTCGGGATAAAACCCCGGTAATTTACAATCATAAGATTTCATGGAGAAATCTTTATTTTTACAAAACATGTTTCTTTATTTTATATTGAGCCACTTCCTTAAGCTTGTAGTGCTTCACGGCACTTTTCCTGGATCACAACAGATCACCTGAAACATGTTTGAAAAAGGTTTTGTCAGCGGGAAATACTGAGTGAATCATTCTTTTTAGTAACACAACCTGTTTGTTATAATTTACAGTATTAAGGGAGATTATAATGTTTCAGATATCAACCAACTACCCACAGTATTTGTCACTCGACCGGATCTGTGACTATGGTCATATCACCATTGGCCACCCGTTTCTCCAATGGCAAAGATTATTAAGTAATGTATACAAAACCCCACATACTGGCTGTAATTTGGTGATTACATAAACTTAATCCCTGTAATTATAACCTTGAAAATAAACATGATTTTGAAAGTAATTTGATAAAAAGAGAATGAATCACATTGCAGATTTAATTTAAGCAGAGCCTAGCCTACTGATTAGCCTTTTAACCTAAATTTAATAACATGCACACAATTCGGTTAGTAACTTAATACATCATTTACGATAACTCACGAGATCAAACCCTCACAACGAATGACAAAGTGCGATACTTAAACATCCATCGAATTAACGACGAATGACAAAGCATAAACCCTAATGTGGGCAGCACTTAAACATCCATTGGATATTTTGATCAATCGGACATTGAATCGTATCAGCGATCGAGTTATTACCCTGTATTGCGGCAGCAATTCGTGATTCGTGTGTGTTTTGATAGTAATTCTACGATATCTCAGTCTACGTAACGAGAATTTACGTCGTTCAAGTGCCAAACTTCGATTGCCAATGTCTGCTATTTATAGTGAAATTTTACCCTTGCATACGGACCGTAAGACTCATCCCTTACGGTCCGTAAGGGACACCTAATGACCATAGGGTGGCCACGTCCTGGACTAGCCTAGCTGACTTGACTGTTTCTCAAAATTCGTTTTTGACAGCGAGATTTCAAGATAATCGTAACTAGGGTTTACCCCCTGAGTTTTAGGGGCCCTGATCCTGATTCCGATTGTTCTGAAAATTTTAGGGTTTGTGCAGAATCACTTGGGTGTCTCAATTAGGGTTTCCTATTGGACAATTAAAATAATAAATATGACTTTTGATGAGAGTTGTTACATTCTCCCCACCTTAATAAAAATCTCGTATTCGAGATTTACTTGAATAATTGAGGATACTTTCGCTTCATTTCTGATTCTAACTCCCAAGTGTATTCGGTTCCTCGTTTCGAATCCCACTTGACTTTAACTAAAACTATTCGCTTATGTTTGAGAAATTTTACCTTTCTGTCTTCTATCTGAAGAGGTTTCTCAACAAATTTTAATTTTTCGTTTACCTCTATATCTTGGAGAGGTACTACCAAAGATTCGTCTGATAGACATTTCTTGAGATTGGATACATGAAATACGTCATGTACTCCTGCCAGTTCCTCTGGTAATTGTAAACGATAAGCAACTGGTCCTATACGTTGAATCACTGGAAATGGTCCTACGTATCTTGGACTTAGCTTTCCTTTCTTACCGAATCTAACAACTCCTTTCCAAGGGGAAACTTTCAACAGTACTCTGTCTCCAACTTGGAATTCTAACGACTTGCATCTATTGTCTGCATAACTCTTCTGGCGATCTCAAGCCGTCTTCAGCCTTTCCTTGATTTGAGTAATCTTGTCATTTGTCTCTTGCACAATCTTAGGACCTGACAATTGACTTTCTCCTATTTCTGCCCAACAAACTGGAGTTCTGCACTTTCTTCCATACAGTGCTTCGAAAGGGGCAATTTCAATACTTGAATGATAACTATTGTTATAGGAGAATTCAATTAATGGTAAGTGATCATCCCAATTCCTACCAAAATCTATTACACATGCTCTAAGCATGTCTTCTAGAGTTTGGATCGTTCTTTCACTTTGCCCGTCCGTTTGAGGATGATATGCAGTGCTTTAAATTTAGTCAAGTTCCCATAGCTTCTTGGAAACTTTTCCAGAAATGAGAAGTGAAACGACTATTCCTATCTGATACAATGGAGAGTGGAACTCCATGTAGAGATACGACTTCATCTACATACAACTTTGCCAGTCTTTCCATGCTAAAGGTTTCTTTTATTGGTAGAAAGTGAGCAGATTTGGTTAATCGATCCACAATTACCCAAATCGCATCATTACCTTTTCTGGTTTTGGGTAACTTAGTAACAAAATCCATTGTTATGAGTTCCCATTTCCATACAGGCATTTCTAGTTGTTGTAGTAGACCTGAAGGTTTCTGGTGTTCTGCCTTAACTTGTGAACAAGTAAGACATTTAGAAACATATCTAGCTATGTCTTTCTTCATGCCTATCCACCAGAAATTCTTTCTTAAATCTTGGTACATCTTATTGTTTCCTGGGTGCATGGTATACCTAGATTTATGAGCTTCTTCCAAAATCTTAGTTCTTAATTCCCCATGCTTAGGTACCCAAATTCTACTTTTGTGGAATCTCCAAATTCCATCAGCTCCTTGTTCTAATTCTTTTAATATTCCTTTCATTCCTTCAGCATCATCCTTGATTGTTGTTTCCTGGACATTCTTTATTTGTTCCATTAAATCTATCTGTAGATTTAATCTGAGAGCACGAACTCCCTTTTGCTTTTCATGATATTTAAGGCGTCTGCAACTACATTTGCCTTACCTTCATGATACTGAATATCACAGTCGTAATCACTTAGGATTTCCATCCATCTCCTTTGCCTCATTTTTAACTCTTTTTGCCCAAATATATATCTTAAACTTTTATGATCTGTATAGACAGTAAACTTACTTCCGTACAGATAATGTCTCCAAATCTTAAGGGCAAAAATTACGGCTCCTAATTCTAAATCATGAGTCGTATAGTTTTCTTTGTGCTTTTTCAATTGTCTTGAAGCATACGCAATTACCTTCTTGCGTTGCATTAGCACACATCCTAATCCTAATTTTGAAGCATCACAATATACTTCAAAATTTTCAGTTCCTTCTGGTAAGGCTAAGATTGGAGCATTGGTTAATTTCTGTTTCAAGATCCTAAAAGCTTCTTCTTGTTTAGGTCCCCAATCAAACTTAACTGCTTTACAGGTTAGCTTAGTTAATGGTACAGCTATCTTGGAAAAATCCTTAATAAACCGTCTATAATATCCAGCTAAACCTATAAAACTTCTAATTTCCATTGCGGTTTGCGGAACCTTCCAATTGGTAATTGCCTCTATCTTAGCAGGATCTACATGAATACCTTCATGATTCACCATGTGTCCTAAGAAGCACTTCTTGCAAAAATTCACACTTTGAGAATTTGGCGTACAACTTTTCTTTTCTTAACAAAGTTAAGAGTGAATGCAAGTGTTGACAATGTTCGTCCTGACTTTTTTGAATAAATAAGTATATCGTCTATGAAGACAATTACAAATTTATCCAAATATGGTTTACAGATCCTATTCATCATGTCCATGAATGTTGCAGGTGCATTCGTTAACCCAAAGGGCATGACTGTAAACTCGTAATGACCATACCTAGTTCTGAAAGCAGTTTTAGGTATGTCTTATTCTTGTACTTTCAATTGATGATATCCGGAACGTAGGTCTATCTTAGAAAAATATCTAGCTCCTTGAAGTTGATCGAAAAGATCATCAATCCTAGGTAATGGGTATAGATTCTTAATTGTAACCTTATTCAATTCTCTATAATCAATACACATTCTCATCGAACCATCCTTTTTCTTAACAAACAACACTGGTGCTCCCCAAGGGGATGAACTAGGTTGTATGAAACCTTTACTTAGTAATTCATCTAATTGCTTTTTCAGTTCTAACATTTCTGTGGGAGCTAACCGATAAGGTGCCTTGGCTATCGGTATAGTTCCTGGAATTAGATGAATCCTAAATTCTACCTCCCTATCTGGTGGTAACCCTGGTAACTCTTCTGGGAATACATCTGGGTATTCTGAGACTACAGGAATTTCCTTAAGTTCTTTACCTTTAGTAATAATGATTACTGAAATCATATATACTATTCCTTGCTTTCGTTCATAATTAGCAACTTTCATTACTGATATGAACTTCATAGGCTTACGTGGTTTATCTCCTGTAATCACAATTATTTCTCCGGTGGGTGCCTGAATTTCTATAGAGTTCTTTTCACAGAGAATTCGAGCATGGTTGGCTACTAACCAATCCATTCCTAAAACAACATCGAATTCGGCTAATTTCATAGGTAACAGATTTGAAAAGAATTTATGACATGAGAGTTCTATATTTTCCTTTTGCAAAACTTTATCTATGCTAACAGATTTTCCGTCTGCCGTTTTGACTGTAAAGATTTGCCTAAGTTTGGTTAATGGTAAGTTAAGAGCTTGGCAGAATGAAGTATTGATAAAACTTTAGTTTGCACCAGAGTCAAATAATACTTTTGCGTAAATGTTGTGAACTAAGAACGTACCAGCTATCACATCTGGAATGAGTTCTGCCTCCTGAGTAGTTAATTGGAAAGCACGAACATTCTTCTTTGTAGCTTCATTGGCTGGTTTAGCTTTGTTGTCTGCTGGTTTAACCAATTTAGGACATTCTGTTTTGAAATGCCCAACTTCTCCACAGTTATAGCAGATCCTTGTTTTCCTTCTGCAGTCTTCTTCACGATGTCCTATGGCTTTGCAAAAGTTGCAGGTCATATTACATCTTCCATAATGTTTCTTTCTGCAATTCTTGCAGAAAGGCGGAATCGAGGATTGCTCTGTTCCTCTTTTCCTGAAACTGTTGGTATTACCCGTACGAAATCCTTGGGTAATTTTCTGAGCCAGTTCCTTCTTCCTATTTTCATCTTGCGTGCGTATCAGTTCGTCGGTTAGGGTATTAGCTAATTCCACCGCATCGTCAATAGTGCGAGGTCTCGCAGCTTTAACGATGTTACGGATTTCACTAATCCGTCCCCAAATATAGCGAGAAATGAGTACCGGTTCTGGCGAAGCCAGTGTTGGTACCACTCTAGCATATTCAAAGAATGTCGAAGTATAACCGCGACAATCTACACCCATTATTCTATGGTTTAAAAACTTATTTGCCATTTGATCTTTTTCATATTCGGGACAGAATTTTCTTTCTACAAGACTCTTAAATTCTTCCCATTTCATAGCATAAGCCCTATTTCTTCCTTTAGCCTGTAGCACCGTGTTCCACCATTCTAGCGCCCCTTCTTTGAAAAGGTTTGACGCGTACATGACCTGATCATCCTGAGCACATTTACTTATGGCAATTACTGCCTCGGTTTTCTCTAACCAACGCAGTGCCGCAGTCGCTCCTTCATTACATGCAAACTCAGTGGGTTTACAAGCAAGAAATTCTTTGTAAGTACAACCAGGCGTTGCAGCTTTCATTTTCTTAGGGAGCGGAGCTTGCCGTGGTTCATTCTCATGATTAGTATGATTATTGCCTCCGTTTACGCTATTACTGAAGTTATCTTCAGAAATACGTTTGCTAGGAACGATTTGTTGCGGTTCGATTGGATTTTTAACAGCAGCAACGATTGCTGGAATAGCGTTGGCTATCCCTTGAGCAACTATTGCTGGAATAGCGTTGGCTATCCCTTGAGCAACGATATTTTCTATATCCTGCCTAGTCATATATTGATCCCCCGGTTGTTGCTCGGATTGATTAACCTCATTAACTGGTTCATTATTAACATTTTCCATCTGACAATTTCACAATACACAAATATTCAATTAATAAAACACATAATCACATAATTGGCAATCAGTAAAATTAAGTATTTCTAAATACTTAATTGGCTTAAATCAGTGGCTCTGATACCACCTTTTTCTGTCACGGCCCCCGACCCGGTTTGACCCGTTTCAGGAGCCGCGGGACAGAAATCCCGTGGTATTTAATTAACAGTGGAAGTTTCTTCAGGATCTTTTAAAAACTGAAATATTTCCCGATTATTTTATTTCACAACTCGGGATAAAACCTCGGTAATTTACAATCATAAGATTTCACGGAGAAATCTTTATTTTTACAAAACATGTTTCTTTATTTTATATTGAGCCACTTCTTTAAGCTTGTAGTGCTTCACGGCACTTTTCCTGGATCACAACAGATCACCTGAAACATGTTTGAAAAAGGTTTTGTCAGCGGGAAATACTGAGTGAATCATTCTTTTTAGTAACACAACCTGTTTGTTATAATTTACAGTATTAAGGGAGATTACAATGTTTCAGATATCAACCAACTACCAACAGTATTTGTCACTCGACCGGATCTGTGACTATGGTCATATCACCATTAGCCACCCGTTTGTCCAATGGCAAAGATTATTAAGTAATGTATACAAAACCCCACATACTGGCTGTAATTTGGTGATTACATAAACTTAATCCCTGTAATTATAACCTTGAAAATAAACATGATTTTGAAAGTAATTTGATAAAAAGAGAATGACTCACATTGCAGATTTAATTTGAGCAGAGCCTAGCCTACTGATTAGCCTTTTAACCTAAATTTAATAACATGCACACAATTCGGTTAGTAACTTAATACAGCATTTACGATAACTCACGAGATCAAACCCTCACAACGAATGACAAAGTGCGATACTTAAACATCCATCGAATTAACGACGAATGACAAAGCATAAACCCTAATGTGGGCAGCACTTAAACATCCATTGGATATTTTGATCAATCGGACATTGAATCGTATCAGCGATCGAGTTATTACCCTGTATTACGGCAGCAATTCGTGATTCGTGTGTGTTTTGATAGTAATTCTACGATATCTCAGTCTACGTAACGAGAATTTACGTCGTTCAAGTGCCAAACTTCGATTGCCAATGTCTGCTATTCATAGTGAAATTTTACCCTTGCTTACGGACCGTAAGACTCATCCCTTACGGTCCGTAAGGGACACCTAATGACCATAGGGTGGCCACGTCCTGGACTAGCCTAGCTGACTTGACTGTTTCTCAAAATTCGTTTTTGACAGCGAGATTTCAAGATAATCGTAACTAGGGTTTACCCCCCCCCCCTGAGTTTTAGGGGCCCTGATCCTGATTCCGATTGTTCTGAAAATTTTTGGATTTGTGCAGAATCACTTGGGTGTCTCAATTAGGGTTTCCTATTGGACAATTAAAATAATAAATATGACTTTTGATGAGAGTTGTTACAACCTATGCTCAAGCTACCACCAGTTACGCCTTCAAGATGAGGATATACCCAAAACCGCTTTTCGCACTCGATACGGCCACTGTGAGTTCGTTGTTATGCCGTTTGGTCTAACCAACGCACCCGCGGTTTTCATGGATCTGATGAATCGCGTGTGTAAACCTTTTCTCGACCGCTTCATCATCGTGTTCATCGATGATATCCTGATCTATTCCAAGTCGAAAACTGAACATGCGCAACATCTACGTTTGGTTCTTGAGCTACTCCAGGGGAATCGACTCTATGCCAAGTTCTCCAAGTGTGAATTCTGGCTGGAGGAGGTTCAATTCCTCGGTCACATTGTCAATAGTCAAGGTATTCACATCGATCCCGTGAAGATTGAAGCTGTTAAGAGTTGGGTAACACCTAAAACCCCGTCTGAAGTCCGTTCATTTCTCGGACTAGAGGGATATTATCTCCGATTTATCGAAGGATTCTCAAAAATCGCTGTGCCGCTTACCTCTATCATGCACAAGGACAAGCCTTTTGTTTGGGGAACTGGACAAGCCTTTTGTTTGGGGAACCGGATAAGATACTGCCTTTCAAACTCTCAAGTATATGCTTTGCAATGCTCCTGTTCTCACTCTACCCGACGGAAACGATGACTTTATCGTCTATTGTGATGCCTCGAACCTTGGCCTTGGTTGTGTTCTCATGCAACGAGACAAGGTTATTGCTTACGCATCTCGTCAGCTCAAGATCCATGAGAAGAACTATACAACCCATGACCTCGAGCTAGGCGCAGTTGTTTTTGCGTTGAAGATTTGGCGACACTACCTTTATGGTATCAAGTGTTCGATCTTCACCGATCATAGGAGCCTACAACATATCTTTGACCAGAAGGAGCTAAATATGCATCAACGCCGCTGGGTAGAACTTCTCAACGATTATGACTGTGAGATTCGTTACCATCCTGGCAAAGCAAATTCGTTGCTGACGCTCTCAGTAGACGGAGCTACTTGCACAACGCCCGTAATATCCAAGCCCAATATGATTTTGAGACCCTCATCCGCGAAGCCCAACATGCTTGTTTCACCGAACGCACTTTGAAGAAGGAAAGGATTCTCAACGATGGAGCCCAGCTAGTGAGTAAATCGAATGGGATATTCCATTATCTGGACCGAATCTGGATCCCTAAGCGGACTGATTTACGACAGATTCTGATGCACGAAGCCCACAAATCCCGATACTCTATTCATCCCGGTGCCGACAAAATGTACCGGGACCTACGCTACAAGTACTGGTGGCCAGGCATGAAGAGGGATATCGCCCTCTATGTTTCGAAGTGCCTGACTTGCTCGAAAGTCAAGGCCGAGCATCAAAGACCCTCTGGCTTACTCGTCCAACCCGAGATTCCTATATGGAAATGGGAGAGTATAGCTATGGACTTCATAACGAAACTTCCGTGCACGCCATCAGGTCACGATGGCATTTGGGTTGTCGTTGACCGTTTGACAAATCTGCTCATTTTCTGCCGATACGAGAAGATTATAAGGTAGAAAGATTAGCCCGAATCTACACCAATGAGATCATTTGTCGACATGGGACGCCTCGCGACATCATCTCTGACTGCGAAGGTCGGTTTACCTCGCATCTTTGGGAAACTTTTCAATATGCTCTCGGTACTACGCTTAATCTAAGTACCGCTTTCCATCCCCAAACCGACGGTCAGACTGAAAGAACGATTCGTACCCTTGAAGAAATGCTCCATTCGTGTGTCATAGATTTCGGTGGTAATTGGGACGCATACTTACCTTTAGTCGAATTCTCGTACAATAACAATTATCATTCCAGCATTCAAATGGAACCATTTAAGGCATTGTATGGAAGAAGATGTCGATCGCCTATTGTATGGCACGAGATCGGACACTCGCAATTAACCGGTCCTGAGCTATTGCAAGAAACGACTGACAAAATCCTCCAAATTCGAGACAATCTACTGAAAGCTCGGAGTCGTCAGAAAAGTTACGCCGATAGATGACGTAAGCCCCTTGAATTTGACGTTGGCGACCATGTACTCTTAAAGGTATCACCTTGGAAGGGTGTGGTTAGATTCGGAAAAAGAGGAAAGCTCGCGCCTCGATATGTGGGACCCTTTAAGATTCTGGAAAGGATCGGAAAAGTGGCTTACAGACTCGAACTACCGGAGGAACTTAGCAATGTCCACCCGACTTTCAACGTTTCGAACCTCAGAAAGTGTCTGGCTGAGCATGATTTACACGTACCACTCTAGGATTTTCAACTGAACGAAACATTACACTTCGTGGAAAAGCCTATCAAGATCATTGACCTACAAACCAAGCAGCATAGACGCTCACGCATTCCCATTGTGAAAGTTCGATGGGAAGGAAAACGAGGCGAATATTTCACTTGGGAACTCGAGAGCGACATGAAGGCGAAGTACCCGCAGTTGTTTGTTATGGCTTCGGCCTAATTTCGGGATGAAATTCCCTTAAGAGGGGGAGGCTGTAACACCCCGTGTTTCGAAAGTCAAAGTCAAGATTGATGTCAAAGGAAGAAAAGATTGCTAATTGCGATCTGTCACTCCTTGCTTAACTCCTGTTTTGACTTCTTTGACTTGTAGATAATCTATTTATTTTATCGCATTAGTTGTATTATGTGGAGTACCTGTTAATAATCGAGGATTAATCACTAATTATTGCGTGTTTCATCGCGTATCGCTTATCGCATCGCAAATCGCAACTCGAATTTATGCGTTCTGGATATTGTTTTACGTGTGTGTTACTTATGTGTTACTTGTGCATGTTTATTTATATTACGTTTGTGGTAATCAATCGAAACACAATCGCAACGCTATCGCAATTGAATCGCAGACGCTAATCGCAAGTTAATTATAGTGATTGTATCTTAGATATAGTAGTTGGGATTAATGGGTAAATCTATCGCATCGCAAAACTCAACACACGAAACGAAACGTCGCAACTCAAATTGTCAGAACCACTTGATTGAGTGACTGCTCGATCGGATGGTCAACCGATCGGATTGCCACCCTATCGGATTGCCACCCGATCGGACAGCCACCCGATCGGTGACCCACTCGATCCTTGCACACTTTCCTTTTTGGGAAACCCTATAAATACCCTTCATATGTTACATCACTTGATGTGACAGCTATCACTTAACCCAGCTCGCTTCAGCCCACATTTCTCTCGATTTCTCGCGATTATTGTAAGTTTTCAACCTAAATCTTGTACTTCTATGATCTACACACACTTCTTCATCATCCTATCTTTCGAATCTTAACTTTTAACCGTGAAATCAGTGGATTGAGGTGTTCTAGGGTGATGTCATCATGGAGTTCTTATGAACTTCATGTTTTGGCTTCAATCCACCAAGACAACTTAGATCCGGACGATTTCCACATGAATAAACATAGATCTTGCACAGATCTGAACATATTCGATGTAAAAAGGATTGAAAGATGTTTTCTAACTTTCTTTCAACTCTTTTACACTCAATGCACTCAAACCCGATGGAATCAGAGCTTGTTCTGATCTTCTACTCATTCTTAGTGATGTTTCAGTTCCAGATCTGAATTCTATCCAAAAGATAGTTGATTTCGGGTTTGAACATGAACAACCGTCTTGAACCGTGAACTGGTCGGACTAGGGTGATTCCTGTTCAACCGGGTCACTTGGGTCGAGACGAGGTTCCTTTTGTTTAAACAAGCTATCATAACGTCTCGTTCAAATAAAACCAAGTGACAAGATGATCAGATCGTCGGGATGGATTGCCGTCCGATCTGATTGCCATCCGATCAGGTTGCCATCCGATCGACCGGCCATCCGATCGGGTTCCACATTGGTTCCACACATAAACTTTTATTCAAACTATTCAAGGATCTGAACGTCAAACGGATTACCGCCCGATCGGATTGCCATCTGATCGAGCGACCGACCGATCATGAGACGTTTGGGACTTTGATACTTAATCAATTTTCAACATGTTCAATGCACACGGATTGCCTCCCGATAGGATAGCCATCCAATCGAGTGACCGTCCTGCTGTGAACTTGTTCTTAAACTGAGAAGCCTCGCCAATCGGATTGCCGTCTGATTGAACGACCGTTCGATCGAACGACCTGAAGGGTGGAGATACTTCTCTATTTTAAAATGCTACAACGAAAACTTTAAAAGACAAACCATCATACACAAACACATCTTAACCAGACATGATGTCAATCTGATCAAATGGCCATCCGATCGGATGACCATCCGACCGGATTGACATCCGATCGAATGACCATCCGATCAGGTAGCCATCCGATCGGGTTGCTGTTCGACACTTGGTTCCTTTGCACCGTTTTACGCACCGCTCATCGCTTATGCTATAGTTCTGACCAGGCTAATCTCACTTTAGCGCTCCCTTCAATCCATTAACTCTATCGTTGTGAGTATACTAGAACCCTTTTTGCTTTACGCACTTTTGGGTGTTACACACGTTACTTATTCTAAATCACATCAAACACACTACGCAATACTTTAACGCTAACCGCTACTGCATGTTATACGTGACCCGATGAATGCTTGTTTGTTATGTTTACACATAGATTGTTGTCTACCTGCCTTAGCAACGATAGTACTATAGTTTGGACTCAGCACCTGTTCACTCAGGGGTTGTTAAGGACTATTAATTACATGATTCGCAGTGGTGAATATGTGTTACGAACTGCCTTCCGCAGTCGACCCGCAGTCATTGGTATCGATAGGATCATGTCGATAACTTACGTGCTTCATATCACACGTTGTACGTGCTGGTTATGCGTAAACGAATTCGAACTCTATTATACTATTATCAAACTTGTATGCTCACCTTTACACTATGTGTATTGACTTTTACTTTAAAGTATGTGGCAGGTGCTTAAGATGCTAGGACGCCTTGTTTGCTGTGTGATGAAATCGAGGCTAGGAAAGAGTCCTAGAAACAAATAAACAATTGTCTATTTTGAAATCTGAGTTGTCGGATCAGTAGTTGTTTGTGAGACAATTATCTGTAATAACTGTTTTATTTGGATATGTTATGGTATCGGACATGACGTTTTAACTATCTGGTAATTAATAGTTGTTATGGATACTCATGGACAATCTGTTTCGCTCAGTGTCACGCCCTGATGATTCCGCCATCGGTTGGGGTGTGACACTTATGATGGTCGAAGACACCGATAAAAGTTCTAAATTTGACCGAAGAGGCCAAAACCCTAATTAGTCTGACCCCTTCTTCGTGCACTCTTTGTGATCACTACTTAGCTCGTCGGGAAGTAGATTCGTTTGTAATTATTTTTTGGGTTTTGATTTCTTGAATGGAATTAATCGTTAACAAATGCGAAAATCCAACCACCAATTAATTAATTTTGATTTAAAGGGTCTGTGATTTAGGGAAAGTTCATGTTGTCGACGCTTTTGAGTTCTAATCTAAGTGGTTTGGGTTTGTGACTGGCCACCAAAAAATGGGTTGAAATCGACGACCTAAAACCTGTCTCCTATAGTCCACTCACTACAAATATTAGAGAGGGCTATCTCCAGAAAAAAGAATGCTGCAAACGGTGTCTAGTTAGGGTTTGTCACTTTCGGAAGTATTTCTCGAGCACCTGCATAGTAACAAGCTGAGTGGTGGTTTAGCGTTGTTCGTGTGGATGGTGAAAGAAGTAGGATTTTGATTTGCGGATTTCAAAGAGTGATAACAATTTGTTACTTGAAAATATTTGTGTTCCTTAGTTTATAAACATGGTGAGTTTTGGTGGTAGGGGTTTTAATAAGGTTCAAGAAGGTGGGGGTGGGTTTGCAGAGAAGAAAGAGAGGGGTGGGGGTGTGGTAGGATTAACTTATATTTAGATTAAAAAAAGTAGGACCCACAATAATTATTAAATGATTATTTATCTTTTAGCTTTATAATTATTATTTTTAATGGTAATTGTAGTTTAGTCATTTCAAACCAACTTAACCGGAACAATTAATATCCATCTAGTCAAAGGCCTATCCGTGCACTACTCGAAAACTGCTACGCTTCCTACTAAAATTTCCTACGCATTTCCTACAAATGAAAATTCCGACACTTTTCTCACGAAATTCCTACGAATAAGAAAGGGTCTTAGTTTTGTGACAAAAAAGACAAATTGTTATGCGTATGAAAAGTGTCAGAAATTTCCCACGTATTTCCAATGGAATTCGTTTTCAATTAAGCATTTGTCGGAAATTTGTAGGAATTGGTATGCGTAAGAAAAGTGTTGGAACTTTCCCACGGAATTCAGACGGAATTCGTTTGCATTTTAACGATTAGTAAGAAATGCGTATGATTCCAATTTATCAAAAAAAAATATTCATAATAAATAAAATTAATGATATTAAAATATAAGGTTTTATTATTTATAAAAATACATGTTATTTTTGAATTTATATATTACTATCCGTAGGAAGAGTGTCGGAAATTCCAACAAATTACTTACGGAATGCATAAAAAATATATATGTAATACATTTTATATGTTATTTTAAAACAAATTTATTAAAATTCGTAGAAAAAATTTTCATAGGAACTGTGTAGGAAAAACGATTATATTCCGTTGGAAATGTGTAGGAAGAAAAAAAAATTCATAGGAATTGTGTAAGAAAATTAAAACAATATAAAAATTATAGGCAAATTGGATTTAAATAATCCCAGCTTGCTCAATTTGGCCGATAATAATCCCAACTTAGTTATTGGCTGATAATAATCCGAACTGGTCCACTTTTGGCCGATAATAGTCCGCCGTTAAAAATAACTTAACGGAGTTAAGCTTTTTTCCGAATTACAAACCGATGTTTTATGGATTTTGATCAGAACGAGGATACGAGTTGATTGATATAAAATTTACCCAAAATATTGCCCTAAACGACGAAAATGGTGCTTCAATTCGGGTGTTTAAACTTCCAATTAACAAAAATCAAGTCGTTTGAAGCACCGTTTCGAGGTAAGTTTTACATAAATCGAATCCTATCCTCGTTCTGATCAAAATCCATAAAACATCGGTTTGTAATTCGGAAAAAAGCTTAACTCCGTTAAGCTATTTTTAACGGCGGACTATTATCGGTCAAAAGTGGACCAGTTCGGATTATTATCGGCTAATAACTGAGTTGGGATTATTATCAGCCAAATTGAGCAAGTTGGGATTATTTAAAGCCAAT
Source organism: Helianthus tuberosus (assembly GCA_030545235.1). Lineage (NCBI taxonomy): Eukaryota > Viridiplantae > Streptophyta > Magnoliopsida > Asterales > Asteraceae > Helianthus > Helianthus tuberosus. The sequence continues at coordinate 182,292,630 of CM060443.1, forward strand.
TTGCCAAAATTATATAATAAAAATAAATATAATTGATTTAAACACAAAATTTTAAAAAGAAATATTCCGCGGGAAATGTGTTGGAAAGTTAAGAAAATTAATTTAATGAGAAATGAGTATGAGAATTCCAACGAAACATTTGTGTGAGAAATGAGTAGGAAAATTTATAGGAAATGCGCCAGAAAAAAATTACCCACTAGTAGAATTCCTATAACCCGTTTCCGTGTGAAATCCGTTAGTAACTGCAGTTACCCACGAAAATTGATGTGGGAATAATAGCAGTTTTCTAGTAGTAGTGTAGCAACTGAGCAAACCACATGAAACATGTGATATTAGAAAGGTGGGGACTAAATGTAAAATTTAGGACAAACACCTAGAGCATCCATGCAATTTACTCTTTTTTCTTTAAACGACAAACTTACGTACTCCTACCTACTCCTATACATGTAGTACTTTGCAGGATTTGAAACGTCCATCTCCTATAAAGAGGAAAGACACCTTACCACCACACCATATATCACTTGAGTACTTTTTATACCATCATATTCATTGTCGATTCAATCTCATAGTATGTCTATCATCATTATAAAAAAGGGAAAATCAATCTTCATGTAGAAACTGGAGTCTACTTTTTATAACTAGTTGTTATGTGATGGAAACTAGTTTTAAGCCCCTCGCGTTGCGGGCGGGGGCGTAAAACCGTGCCACCATCGTTGCATTGCGCGAGGGGGAGGGGGTAAAACTATGTTAAGTAGCAACCAGTAGCAACCGAACGGCGATCAAAACACTAATTTCTAACACCAAGTGACTCACATGAAGCAAATTCTAGACGAAGTCGAATTTATATCGATACATATTAGAAAGTCCAGGGATAAAAACATGAGAGACCAAATATGAATACCATACACCGTGCTAAGTAGCAATAAACAACGACCAAATCTGGAAAAAAAACGTAAAAAAACAAATAAAAGACTAAACTCATTTAACATTTGTGCCAAATCATATAAAAAACAAAGTTCTATTGCAAAAGAAAATCCTATAGTTTACAATGTAAAAAAAAAAAACTCCACAAAAAACAAAAAACGTACTATTCATCCCTTTGTTATGAATTAATTAATTAATATATATATATACAATTAATGTATTCTATCATTATTATTATTGTTATCATCCTGCAAATAAGTTGGTAAGTCCAGCTGATCTGGTTTATGTCTCATAGTTGGTCCCTTTTTTATTGAAAAAAGGGAAAATCAATCTTCAAGTAGAAACTGGAGTTGGAGTCTGCTTTGTATAGCCAGTTAATGAAAATGAAAATTAATGTATTCTATTATTACCATCCTGCAAATAAGTTGGTAAGTCTGGCTGATCGTTTACCACAGAATCGTGTATCTTGCCTTTAACAATATTCAAGTTTTGTTGGTATGTTTCTGTAACTCAATTCACAACTAGGATTTATGATCCAAATAAAATTGTCACACTTAACCATGTATCAATTTATATATTGTGAGACCATCCATAATAAGGAAACGAGTTAATTACTGTTTTCGTCCCTGTGGTTTGTCAAAAATCACTATTTCAGTCCATTAGTTTAAAAATTACGATTTCAGTCTATGTGGTTTCACTTTCGTAACTATTTCAGTCCCTGTGCTTAACAGAATAATGGATTGAAATGGTTACGAAAGTGAAACCACAGAGACTGAAATCACAAATTTTAAACTAACGGACTGAAATAATGATTTTTGACAAACCATATGGGCCGAAAACAGTAATTAACTCTAAGGAAACTAAGAAATGTGCCTAATCATCTACGGCATCTTCAAAAACAACAAAAACTAATCCATTATTGCCACATCACCATCATCTTTTATATTTTTTAATACTTATCTCTCTCTATTTAATATAATTAAAAACACGCCGGACCCACCTTTGGTTCTTGGAGCTCATCATGAAACCTCCCAGAAACCCTCTGGATCCGCCCCGAGTTCATGTGTATGAAACAAGGGCGTAGCTTTCAAGAGGCCGGGAGGGGCGCCCGATCCCCCGAACTTTTCGCCCAGTAGTGTTATGTATGTACGTTTCGTGTAGAATTTTTTAGGTATATACGTTTTCGACCCCCTGGTTTTATAATTTTTTTTTTACTTATATAGAATTTTTAGGATCGGTGACTTCCGACCCCCGGTGGAAATTTTCAAGCTTCGCCACTGGTATGAAAGGCTGCGAAAAATGACTCCCACCCGATTGTCAAGAATGGCTTGAACGAGCCATGTCACTGTTCTTGTAGGTGAAGAACACCCCATTGGGAATGCTCTATGCAGATGAATTGAAGTAACACGCTATCACTCTAGGAGAAAAAAAACATATATTTTTTTTTCTATTATATAAAATAGACAACAAAGAGAAAATAATTGATACATGGTGCCTAGCATCATTTATTCAATACCTCAACAAGAAAGAAAAAATACGATGGTAAAGAACAGTAGTAACGGTTGCTCACTTTTCTGCAATGACGATCTAAGTAAGCCGGCCATTACTGATCTCCTCGATTTCCAGAATGAAAATTTATGAAATTGGAGGACATATTACCATTCAGTAACGCCATGTTTGGCACAGTTCTGTTGTTGGATTCCATTCTGGGATTTTCTGAGTTCCAACCTCCAAGGAAACCCAATAATGGGTTTCTTGAATTCAACCAACAAGCTGGTGGTTCAGGAATAGTTTTTGTGTAATCAAATATAGAGTGAGATGTGGATGAGATGGAAGTAATATTCCCCATATAGTTAGTATCAGTATTTCTCACAGTGTTATCCAAGTGCAAGTGTTTCAGGAAATGATAAGTGTTTGAAAAATCAACAGGATAACATGATGATTCTTTCATGTTATGATCATCAGGATTTTCTTGAAACCCTAATTGAGATTGATGGAATTCAACACTAGGATCTGGTTGAAACAACTGTTTCATTTTCCCAATATTCTTGGTCATATTTTCTTGAGGTTTTGTTGAACTCTCATCCTCAACTTGAACATCTTTTTCTGAAGCAGCTGCTGCGATCTCCATCACCGATCCGGTTTCACTGCTAACTGTTTGATCAGCAGCAGCTTGTGATTTAAGGGTTTCGGTGACCTCCTCGATCGCCTTATGGGACTTGGAAAAGAGCCACTCAATGGTTTTGCTAGCTTTGTCAAACCCCAACATATCATTGAGATCAAAAAACTTGCGAGCTGTATGAACCGATAACCGCATCCTCCTGTCTCTTAGGCCTTGAGCTGTGTGAATCTTGCTTTGTCTGTCTTTCTTCCCGGCACTTCTTTTCTTCCTTACACACTTGAGTTTAGATGCCAAAGACTCGGATTTGGTTGCTTTGATGAGTTTCAAGGGGTTGTTTGGGGTGGTGGTACCGCACCCATTGGTGGAGAGATTGTGATCATGGTGAACGTTTGGGAGAATTGTAGTGTTATCCATTTCATCAAGGAAAGGTAAAGATAACAAGATGAATTAAAGATGGCTTTTCTTCTTGGCTTACATTAACTTTCTCATGAATTGTTTACTTGTTCTGAACTAAGTAACAAATTTTGGTTGTTTCTTGAAGGAAACAAATAATTATAATAAGGGAAATAGAGACATGTTTTAAATTAAGGCTACAGGATAGGTTTTTATGGCATGATATTGATATTTGATAAAAGGTATTTAAAAAAATATTTTATTAATTTAGTATTGTGTATTTTATAAGGCTTTTACTATTTAAAAATATCTGGAAATTATGTATTTGTTTGTTGATAAAAGGTATTTAAAAAAATATTTTATTAATTTAGTATTGTGTATTTATAAGGCTTATACTATTTAAAATATCTGGAAATTATGTATTTGTTTGTTTACAATTGTTAGATCTAATATAACTTTTTTTTAGCAGCATATAATATAAATCACTATCGGGATTTCATTGTTATATATGGTACCCCATTTGACTTTTCTTTCACACGTTTGTGTCCCTCTTAGTAGCTATTATTGCCAAACCTGAGCTAATTGTCGACGTTTTCTTACGGCTGCCTCTGTGTGTGACGGGCACTTTTCTTCTCGCTTCGCTTCACGCATGTTCTATATGCACATTCTACGTAAATATAAAAGAGGCGTTCAATACAAAATCAATTTAAAAGTACAAAAGTGCGAGAAGCGTATAAACATACACGTCATGGATTTGAGTGTGACATATAATGCATTATTATACCACACAAGTATCCCTAATTCTTATTTTCACTTTATGCCCCCAAAGTCGTTCATCTCGCTAGACTACGTTGTGCCTCTTCTTGCTACAAGCATGCCGCTGTCCTTCCACAATTTTGTTATTCTTTTATTAATTTCTTTCTCTTCATTGTGGCAGCTTCAGTTGATCTTACTATCGTTGCTATATGAGAACTTGATCATTCCTCTAATCCCAACCTCATATATTGTTTTTTGCTCAAACCTCGTTGACTTTCTCATGCTCTAACTGAAGCTGACAATGGTTTCGCTCAAACCTCGTTGACTTTCTCATTGAATCAACAGTGCAACATTGACTACATTGGAAACCATTCGTATTAATATGCTCAGATGAGTGTAAAATGTTCAATTTTTTAACATTCAAAGTTCAAACTTTATGACGCATAGAGAATCCAAAAGTTCAATATGGGAAATTTTGTCTAAACTTGGTCGGTCTATTGTACTTGTTCTATAAGAGATGTGTCATCGAAGGACATTCATAAATGTTAAGGGAAGACGTGTATGACCTATTTGTAAGTTTTGTACTTTAACGTATTCAGCACCTTCTCTAAAACCAAAAAAATAGTATTTCTATAAATACTAAAACTTGGCATATTTTCATGAAATATTGCATATGTTCATGAAACTTTAGTTACATACACTTCAACCCTATAATGTAACACCTTCCGTTTATGCATATTTGTGTGGATGCAGCTCGGTTCGGTTCGGCTCGGCTCAGTTCGGTTCGAGACTGACGTCGCGACATTCCTCCGTCGTGCGCCCCAGAGATCGACACACGAAGCACGAAGAGCCGCGAACCGTCATAACCTTGACATCATCATGACATCAGCATGATGATGTCACATTACAACATAAAATCTTTGCTTAGGATTTTGTTTGTGAATGATCTCAACGAAGAATGATATGTATAAGGATTGTTCACCATGAAGAATGATTCTTCGTGGTGATAGATGGTTCGCTGGAAAGTCCACGAAGATTCCATTCTTCGTGGGCCTGATGAATGTTCGTGAGCCAAGTAACCATTCTTCAGGTTACTGGGTGTTGGGCCTATAAATACAGACAATTGTTTATCATTTTTAGAGTTGGTGAGTTTTTTTTCTTGTAAAACATTGTGTTACAATCTGGAAGTAATACAAGTGTGCGTAAACTTTGAATCTTGTCTTGTATTATTGTGCTCTTTGCTCGGTTGCATACCCGTTTGGATTCCGCACAACCGGGTGTGTTCGGTAACAAGGATAAGGTTTTCTAGATCCTTCGCTAGGGGACCTACACCTTCCTACTTTTTGTCCTGAAAAACACATATTCCAAGCATATTTGTTGCAAGTTATTTACGTCAATCATATAAATACTTTTTGTCCCTAAAGGGATAATATGGTGGTAAAGTGGTGTATTACCCAATTAAATGGTTGTGAGTTTAAATCATACAAATAATGATGTGGTGTGGTTTTAGCCGTTAAAAAAACGACAACTACATAAATATGTGTTTATGAATGACCATTTTATTGAAGTTTTAATCATCATTGCACTAATAATTCTGAAAGTTGTCTTATTTTTCAAGCTTAGGCTCGCAATTAATGCACTGTTAGTGCCCAAGATACCCATCGTCGATGAAACTAACCAACTCATAGCTTTAACCAAAGTCCTAGCCCTCATTGTGGACGATGAAAGTTATTAGAAACCAACTCATGGTGTGAAACTTGATACAAAATCATTGTATCGCGTTGCGGTGGGGGTCTAAAACTATGCTAAATAACATCAATGCCATACCGCTGGTAGCGAGCACTAACACTGAAGTTGCGACGTGTTAATGCGAATAAAGAAGACTAAAACATATATCCTATAAAAAATAACTATGTCGATTTAGGACCCCACGCGTTGCGACAAACTTGTTAGATGGAAAAAATAGCCGTAAAAACGTTGAACCACACATGCACGTTGTGCCTTGTTACCTCACAAAATAACGTAGAAAAGAATAACTAAATCAATGCAGGATCCGCCCGTTGCGGCAAACTTGCCAAAGTGGGAAAATAGACACGTTGCGACATACCTGTCAAATGTGAAAAAAATTGACCAAAAACGTTGAATCACACACGCACGTTGCAACATATTAACTCGCAAATTTTAGAACGAAATGTAAAACGAAAAACTTGCGCAGATAAAAAGTATGGGGGACAAAAGTTGTAAATAAAAAAGTTTTGGGTAAATTACAAAAGATTAAAAGTTTTGGATTAAAAGTAAACAAATTAAGATGGTTAAAATACAAAAGATGAAAACCTTTGTGTTAAAAATAGAAAATAACATTTTTTTTTAAAACACCCCATACTTAGAGTACAACAACACAATGCAACAATGTGTTGCTAATTTATATTATGGAAATTTATTGAAAAAGTTTAATGTTTAGAAAATTAAATGAAATCCACGTATGACAAATAACTTAAAATTATATACATACTTGTTGATGCCTCGCCCGCGTTGCGGGGCGATGGCCGAATAATTCTCAATCAATTAAAAAAACACTATTATAGTTTTGTTAGGAAAAAAGAACTAAAACGATGACAAGACCGTAGTTATGAGCTTAGGGCAAAACTGTAGTTTGTCAGAACGAGTGTTAGGCAACTCCTTGACATGGAAAAAAATAAATTAAAAAACATTTTTATAAAAACTAAAACGATAGCAATACTCTAATTTGAACTGAGAGCAAAGTTGTATTTGTTGACTTGGGTAAAATCGTAATTTGCCAAAAGTTAAAATGATGGCAATACTATAAATTTGAACCAGAGACAAAATCGTAATATAACTTTGCACTAAGGACAAAATTGTAACTTTAAGCTGGGAACAAAACTATATTTTTAATTTGAACTGGGGCAAAATCAAAATTTTGAACTGGGAGCAAAATTGTAATTTTGAATTGGGGGGCAAAAGCATACTTTTATTTTGAACCGGGCAAAAAAATAATTTTAAACTGAAAGCGAAATCATAATTTTTGAAACGGAGCGAAAATGCAAAATCGTCATTTTTAGTTTGGGGCAAAAGTAAAAATTTATTTTGAACTGGGGCCAAAATCGTAATTGTAATATGGAGATAAAATCATAATTTTGAATCAAGCACAAAATCGTAATTTTGAGCGAGTGACAAAAACATAATTTTATTTTGAAGTTGGGACAAAAACGTAATTTTATTTTAAATTAAGGACGAAACCGTAATTATAAAACGAATATAAAATAATAAAATGATTGGTCTAATAGGGAAGTGTCACGCAGCTGTGTGACACTATTCCCCTAACTTGTTTTTGTTTGGGGCAAAAGCAAAAAATTATTTTGAACTGGGGCCAAAAATCTAATTGTAATCTGGAGATAAAATCGTAATTTTGAATCGAGCGCAAAATCGTAATTTTGAGTGAGGGACAAAAACATAATTTTATTTTGAAGTAGAGACAAAAAAACGTAATTTTATTTTAAATTAAGGACGAAACCGTAATTATAAAACGAATATAAAATAATAAAATGGTTGGTCTAATAGGGAAGTGCAACGCAGCTGCGTGACACTATTTCCCTAACTTGTTTTTGTATATGTAGAAATTATTGATGAATGACGATGAATGATAGTATATAGTTTTTTATCATTTTTTATTTAATATATTATAATAGTTTATTATTTATTTACTTTTGATAACATATTCTTTATTTTTTTTCCTTTTTTTAAAACCATATATTTTTTTCACCATTTTTAATAATTATTTTTTCTTTTTTCTCAGAACATATATTAATTTATCGATTAATTTGATACTTCTTTAATAATTTATGTTTATAATTTTTTTCTGAATATATAGTTATTATTATTTTTTTTATTTAATATATCATAATAGTTTATTATTATATTTACTTTCGATAACATATTTTTAATTTTTTTCTTTTTTTTTAACCATCAATATACTTTACCATTTTTTAATAATTCTTTTTTTCTTTTTTTAGAACATATATTAATAATTCTTTTTTCCTTTTTAGAACATATATTACTTTATTGACTAATTTGATACTTCTTTAATAATTTACATTTAAAACTATTTTCTAAAAATTTAAATACGTATTTGTGTTTAATTTTTCCTCTATCATTTCATTAAAAGTTTTGTTAAAAATGAAGTTGTACTCAAAATAAAGTATTTGTTTGTTATCATAAAACGGTATTGATGCGTGTGAAGTGTTATATATATTAGGTGTATATTTTAAGCCCCTTTAACACTTATTTTTACCCAAGTTTTAAATTTATAAAACACGATATTTTACTAACACTAAACACACATATGGGCAAGTGCACCCATCGTGAGCGTAGTATAGCGTTGGTAAGATACCGAGGTCGTCCAAGGACACAAGAGCTTTTAGTACCGGTTTATCCTCAACGTCTAATCAAAATAAAAAGTTTAGAAAAATGTTTTAAACTAAGAAAAATAAAAACTAACTAAAATACTGAAAATAAAAATAAAAGAAAAACAGATAGACAAGATGAATCACTTGGTTCCGACTCGTATCTAGTGTAACCTTTGATTATTTCCGCACTTTTGCACATAATTAAGAGATTATCTTAGTTATTGTAGTAGGCCCCTCTTTTGAAGGTGACGTTACCCTCACCCCAGTAGTTTGAGTCAGCAAGGATACAATCCTAAAAGGGTGGATTATTGGAAGATAATGAATTAAGTTATTAATGCAATATTATGGTAGGCCCCTCTTTTGGAGGTGACGTTACCCTCGGCTAAGTAGTCTGAGTCAGCAGGGATACAGTCCTAAATAGCCGGGTTATAGTATTAATAGTAGTTAACTTATGAGGGGATCAAAGAGTTTGGACCCCCGCCATCCAATACCGTTAAGTATTGAAGGAGGTCCTACTAAATTTGACCCAGGTCCATTGCAGGACCTCTAAACGCTGAACAATGGCAAGACCTTTACCAAACCGTTCCCTTAACCCCCGACCAGGTAGCCAACATACCTCCATATAGACCGTGGAGATATGAATGGTGAAAATCTTTTATTTTATATAGACAGTAAAATAATTTCAAGACACCACGGACAAACGATAAAGAAAGATCACCTTCAACATAAGCAACTAGTTATTAAAGTCATTAATACGAAACCAAATAAAAAGTGCAAAAGATTAGAAATAAAAAGTATTACATTAGACACTTTGTCTTCACCAAGTGATGTAAGAGACTTAGGCAAGCATGGCCTTGATTGTCAAGAACTCTTACGATCAATCTTGGATCCCGAGACGACTCACACACTCTACGATGGACAATGGATGATGGTGGTGGATGATGGTGTTATGGTGGTGGTGGGTGGTGGGTGAAGTGTGAGAGAGGTGGTGTGCCAAGGGATGGTTTGAGCTTGAGCCAAGCACTTCTATTTATAGGCTGAACAGAAGCTCGGGCACGGCCCCGTGTCCAGTGGGCACGGCCCCGTGTCCACATCCTTTCTTTCTTCATTAAATGCAGCTTTGTCTTATTAGTTGACCACGCCCCCGTGTCCGCTGAGCACGACCCCGTGTGCAGAAGAATCTTTGTACTATGAAGATTTGCCTGGATTGTGCGAATCTTATAGTTGACCACGGCCCCGTGTCCGCTGAGCACGGCCCCGTGGTGGGCAATAAAAGCTTCTACCACTTTGTCTTTTCTGCTGACACTTGGGCACGCCCCCGTGCTGGCTGAGCACGGGGCGTGTTCAGGCTTCTGATCTCTTGTTTTGCTTGGGAAGATGCTGTCGTGGGGTCGGGCATGTCACGTTTTGTTCCTTTTCTTGTATTTATGTTAGATTTTGATGTCTTTTTGCTTCTTTTGTTAATTTGAGCTCATTTAATCCTGAAAATACAAAAGGAAGACAAAAGCACACTTTTTCCAACATTAGTACTAAAAAATGGTTAGTTTTATGTCTCATTTGATGAAATTTATATGTTAATATTTGAACACATCAGTATGATGAAAACTAAACCGTTCAATAGTTTGACTTTCGAAAAAACATGCTTTACTTTTAAATCACGTTTGTTTTAAATTATCATTTTCTCGATTTCGTCGCAACGCGCGACGTCAAAAGAAACTTGTATATATAGTTAACGAAAGATGATGAATAGTAACTTTATTTTTAAAATAATATATAGCTTTTTATTATTATTTTATTTAATATATTATAATAGTTTATTATTATATTTAATTTTAATAACATAGTTTTTGTTTTTTTTCCTTTTTAAAACCGCATATTTCCTTTACCATTTTTTTTATAATTCCTTTTACTTTTTTTTTAGAACAGATATTAATTTATTAAAATAATAACTTTATTTTAAAATAATATATAGCTTTTTATTATTTTTCATTTAATATTTTATAATAGTTTATTATTATATTTACTTTTAATAACATATTTTTTATTATTTTTCCTTTTTAAAACCATATATTTCCTTTATCATTTTTTTTAATAATTCATTTTTCTTTTTTTAGAACATATATTAATTTATCAAATAATTTGATACTTCATTAATAATTTACGTTTATAATTTTTTTCTAAAACATAAATACATAGTTGTGCTTGATTTTTTCTCTCAACTCATTAGCGGCGACAAAAGTCGTTGCTATTACGAAAATTCTTTGTAGGTACAAAGATAAATTAAACCGTTCTAATGGTTTGGTTTTCTAAACAACATGCTTTATTTTCAAATTACTTTTGTTTTACCTTATCCTTTGGTCGGTTTTACCGCAACGCGCGACGTAAAAAAACTAATTTAAATTGAAATTCAGTCAAAATAATTAATTAAATAATTTAACTATAAAGATAAAAATAATAAGTAAATAATATATATATCTAAAATAAAGTTGTGAACCTCCTTTTTCATGGCAAGACTACCCTTCTTTTCATGATAAAAATTTAATATATCAATGTAGCCGATTCCTTCAAATTAATACAAGGATCGTAAATGTTAAAGGCTCCATGTAATAAAGCCTCTATCACGTCACTTCAGCGTTACGTAGGTGATCCATCAGCAAGAAAACTTTATTGTTAACTGTCATATAGTAGGATAAAGCTTCAAAAAATATTGTCTTTATTTTCCAATTATTGTATATTTTTTTTCTTTTTTAATTTAAATACGTCAAAATCCTATAAAATAAACAACTAAACGAGAGATGAAAATGTGTAGGTTTCTTTAAAAATAACATCAACCCATATATGTTGAATTAAATAATATTGGTGACCGATTGTAGAAACAAACACCAACCCAAATATTTTAAAAATTAATTGCCCATAAGCTTAATCTCTTTTCCATTCTATTTTGTGTTCATTAAACCTTATCTACCCTAAAAAAACACTACATCGATTCAATAACAAACACAAGCAGAGGCATGAAGCAACAACCGGAGTTGGAGGCTAGCAATAGCCTTCGGATGACTATTTTTCCGGTGAACGAAGGAGGTGTTAGGCAGCAAGTAGGTATGACATTGGTGGGTCCCCAAGTTCTTCCCTTCTAGTTCTCGTCATGGGCTTGGTGGAGGACAACATGATGCCCCACCCTTTGGCGCCACCAGGATGATGTTAGAGACGTTATGAATCCGAGATGGACGGGGGTGCTAGCCCACATCGTCTAGCATAATTGAAATAAAAAAACCGGTTATGTTTTTAAGCTAGATATGAAAACCTAAAATGATTCAATTTCCATATGTTATTAATTATTTAATGTTTACTTTATTCAGTCATGTTGTAACATCCCAAAATTTGGTATGACTTAGAATAATAATTTAATCGTGATGTTTTAACGATAAGGGATGATAAACATAGATTTTTTGCCATATCAAAAGTTTTATAAGAAATAATAAAATAAAAACCCCTTATGTAAATGGAAGTAACCAACTTAGTATGGGAAATGGCTATTTTGAAAACACTCAAAAAGACAAGGGACTAATAATGTAATTGTGTAATGAAATTGGATAAAAAAAAAAGAATCAGTGTTTCTCCTTGGCTGGTACGATCGAACAGAGGGAGAGAGAGCCAAGGGAAACCCTAGTTCTTCAAAACTCTACAAAATTGAAGGAGTAAAAGGCCGGAATTTCAATGCATGAGTTAGGAATCATGATCCCTTAAGTGTTATAAGTATCATGTAACTCGAATTTCATGTTTTTAATGTTAGTTGATGTAGTGTGATATGTGTAATCAGTGATTTCATATGAAATTGAATATGAATACTAGATGTATTAGCATATGGGAGTCGAAATCATGCTTGAAATTGTATGTAATGATGATTTGAAGTAAAAACCCATTTGTATGTTATAGGATGATTAGAAATTTGGGAAACCCTATATGCTAATTAGTATGATATTGATGATTGAAGCAATGTATTGATGAAATATTGATAAGTAATTGATGATTAAAACCAAGTGCTCATAGTTAGTATGGCAAAAGATGGAATTAGGGATGTTTATGTTAATCAATAGATGAACTATGGAAAAATATGTTTTGAATACTTGTACTTCATGCTTTATAGATTGTACCCACGCCATGTCTTCGATGAAATGCCTAAGAATGATTTAGTTAAAGTTTGACATGAATTCAGATTTAATGATGATGTAAACCAAAATGGATATATGGGTAATTATGTTAAGTCATGATGAATAAATCAAAGATGCCTATGTGAAGAAATGTTTATGAAAGCTAAAAGCATGAAGCTATAATTTATAGGCACGAAGAAGGAAGAAGGTACGAGTCACTTGAAGTCGCAAGCTTCACAAGATCACGGTAAGTTCTTATGAACTTCAATTATGTAGAAAGTAGAATTTTATGTTAGTTCTCTTGTAAATAATTATTTGATGTTTTATGTAGGAATCATTAGTAAAAATGCTTTATTACGAATTGATAGTAGAAAAAGGAGAAAAAGTATGTTGACGACCCGTACAAATGGGTCTAAAGTATGAAAATGATGTTATTCTGGATGATGTATTAAACCCGTAGTTAAACGAGTCAAATAAGATGAATTTGTTATGAAGTTAAGGTAACTAGATGTTGACTTTTGTAAGTCAAACTAGTGGAGAATAATAAATAAGAAAGTAAAAATATGCATGATCCGTGAGAACGGGTCGGATGAAATATGATGATTTTATGGTGATGGAAGTTAAATGGCATGATATTCGTTAAAGCGGAATTGTAGTATGAAAGATTCAAGTAAGATGATGTAAAGATGAAGTGACTCGGTAAAGGGTCAAATAATGCGGTAAAAACTAAATAAAAAAAATGTATTAGTAATAATGTTTTATCCGAACTAACATGCAAGTTTATGTTATGGATGTAGTTAAATCTCATGCTTAGAATGGCGAGCTCGAATTCGAACACACCACATCGTCCATATATGCGCTTCCGGTTCAAGTTATCTGTTGAAATAGGTCAAATAATTTTTGTAATGTAAATGTAAATTTTATGTTTTAGGATGTTTGTAAGTAGTTTGAATTTTAAAACCTTTTTGGGTAGTTCGGACATAACCCTTGTATTAGGTCTTGTATGGTCACTACTTTTATTTATTTTGAAAAAGTGTCGTAGAAGTTTATTTGAATGATGTTTGTTAAAAGCAGGGGAAATGTTTATAGTACGAACGGGTCATGCCAAAATTTTGTCAAAAATTAGTGTGTTATTTTTAATCTATTTGAATATTCAAAAAGTAGGCGCTACAAGTTGGTATAAGAGTCGAGGTTTGAGGGATTCAACTATTAGAGTTAAAATGCTTGAACTTAAACCGAAAGCTCGTATGAAGGTGTGTTCGTTCCGAAGCGCTATGCAAGTAAGTAAATCGTGAATTTGATTATGTTTACAGTTAGAAATAAAAGAGGATTTATAGGCTATCAGTTTATAATCCAAATTTTTGATGCAAATAAATATGATAAACGGATGCGTATTTTTATTACGAATGCGTAGGAAAAAGAATCACCTAAAATAGACTTGCGAAACAAAGTTATGACAGTTTTAAGTTGGATTTTTGTTTAAAATTGGAGCTGGGTAACTGCAGCAGCAAACAAGCAAACCTTCTGTCGAAAACGGGGTGTAGCGTCGTGCGACGCCCTTAGTTTTCGAAATTTGTTTGAATTTTGTTGTTTTAACTCATGAAACTTGTTTTAACTAGTTTTTAAGGCCTCATAATTAATGTTTAAGATAATTTTTATATTAAGAGTGATGAGGGAAAGTATATACGAAGGGCGAAAAGGTAAATCGTTGCGATCAAAGATTTTAATCTACACGATATGCATGATTGTCGATGACGATAATGCATGAAGTATGAAATGTAAAATTTATTATAGTATGATAAAAAGAGTTAAATATGATGAAGGAGAGTATGAAAAGAAATTTAATGAATGAAATGAATGTTATATGTAGATGGCGGACAATGTAAATGTGAATGATAATGAAACCATAAATATAAGTTGACTAACGCGAAGGCAATTAGTTAAAGAACGAAGGAATAAGAAGTAAGTGTAAGAATGAACGTATGTTTTGATTAACATGTCTAGAATGTGTGTAATGAAGGATAGTATGGTTTTATGACCTGCCGGAAATGAATTATTTAAAGCAAAATAATGCATGAATGAGAGAGAAATGAATGTTGAATGGTATGTGGTGAGGTCACAAAGTGACTGTTAACACCAAGAATGATGAATGGTATGCGGTGAGGTCACGAAGTGACCGTTAACACCAAGAACGATGAATAGTATGCGGTGTGGGCTCGAAGTAGCCGTTAACACCGAGGATGATGAAAGAATGCGGTATGGTCACTAAGTGGCTATTAACACCCGGAATTATGAAATAAAAGCATGATAACCATAATTGAAAAGGATAAAGGTCAATGAGACTTAAGCATGATGACATGAAGTAACATATAACGAAGTGAAAAGTTATATATAAAATTAACAAATGTCTAATAAGTAAGAGAATGAAAGTCGTTGAAATATGTTAGGCATATTAGCATATTTCCTAAATTATGTGGTAGAATATTTCTTAAGGCAAATCCAAAAGTTTCGTTAAGTTTTCGAAAATGCAACCTATGATATTAGGATCCTCTAAATGTCAACCGGGTCATGTTGAAATTATAACACCCCTCAATAAAACCCACACCCTCGATTATTTTCCGACACCCTAATATATTTTAAAATATCCCATTATGTCCAAAATACACCCCATACGCGAAAACAGGCCTTAAATACATTAAATAGTATTTAAAATAATTAAACAAACTGAATTTTTAAGTTGAGGCGGATCACGTAAAGGACCCTTAAGCCTTACGCGGGCTGCGTGAACTTAAAAACATGGCACAGCCCGGTGTGGCCACGTGGCCCAACACCCTGCAGACCTATGTGATGACCCAGCCCAGCTATGAGTTGACCTGGTTTGACGCGGGCCGCGTAAGCCTTAGCTTACATTTACGCGGGTCGCGACAAAGTGAGAAATCAGCACTATATAAAGGAGCCATCGGGTTTCAATCAGAATTCACTCAAACTCGAAATCTCTTTCTCAATTCTGAATTATAGGCAATATAAGCGGGTATTATACCCCACTAAATAGCAAGGTTCTGCTCCGTTGTAAGTATTGTAACCCCTGGATACGTATTAGATACGCTGCCCTATTGATCTAGGGTTCCGTAACGGTTGTAGTGGTTCTGCCCGACGTAGTCGTTGGAATGCCGTCTCGGGAAGGGTATTACTAATGTTAAAATGGGTTATTATACTAACGCGTGTGCATTTGTGTAAATTTTAGATTATCACCAGGAAACCCTAACGGAAAATCTAAGACAGCAATGTGAGTTGATCCGCTTTTTGTTAACTGTTTTTACAAAACCTCATTTAATTAATGATATATTAAGCATTGATTGAGTATTTGTAAGAATACAATTATCATGAGTATGTTGGGGTTTTGTATACAAAATTTGTTACCACCTTGTCAAGGAGTAACATTTCCACAAGTCAGGTTCGACAGTACTATGGATGTTAATTGTGATGTCTCGGAAAGAAATATAATTGCGGGATCGCACTCAATACTGTACAATGGGATTTTATTTAAACTTGATTAAACTGGGATTCACTCACCAGTATTTCCCACTGACAAATGTTTTTAAAACGCGTTTTAGGTAACAAACTGTGAAAGCCAAATAGAAGCCAGCTGGACAGCACTGAAGGCTTGGAAAAGTGGCAATAAAGTTACCTATAATAAAATTGATGTTTTTATTAATAAAATAGGATTTATTCCTATGAAAACGTGTGTACTACGAACTTGGTTTTTAACCCATTTGTTTAATATTATGAAAATGTGGTATTTTACCCTGATCAATGTTTCCTAACTACGATCCTAATGAAAATTTCCGCTGCCAAATTAGACAATACCCGATACCACCGAAACTGGCTCGCGGCCGCCCGTTCCCAGGGGTTAGGGATCGGGGGTTGCAACAGAAATGTTTAGAAGTAAGAACGTATATGATTGGAAGGTTGTGAATGAAGTTCTAGTTGGGTTTATCAACCCTATAATGAGAGGTAGGTGGTGTAGTCATAAAGGACCGTTAACATCTAGCATGAGAGAAAGGAAAGTATAAAAAAATTAAATGATAGAATGGAATGAACATGACCAAAGAATAAATTTTAATAATGATCTCGAATTATATAGTAGATGGCTGATGAAAACGAAGAAATTGTTAATAAAATATGTTCCGAGTAGCGGGTGGTGAGAGAAAGTAAGTAAGAAGGATGAGGGATTCTATTCCCCTATGAACGAAAGGCATGTGTGATGTGGCCTATCGTGACCGGCGTTGATGAAAATGTACAAGTGGAATGAAAGTTATTGAAATGTGATTATGAATGCATCAATGTAACTTGAGATGACATGGAAAGTATATAAAGTAATGAATGTGGAAAATGATTAATTGTAGATGACGGACGAAGGAAACACAAACGATAACAAATGACATGGTGGGAAGGAATAAAAGCAATGATTACGAAAGAGGATGGTATGGTCCTAGAAATTAATGAAAGGTAGGAATGATAATTACGATTAAACTTAGAAAATATTGAACATGAAAGGATGATAGAATTTTGAGAATAGTATGGTCCTAAGGATTAAAAAAATAAAAAACTAGTCAAACCAAAAGTAAATGTTAGTAGAATTAAAATTTTAAGGGAATATATTTATGTGGTAAGCATAGATAGAGCCTTAAGAAAGGGTCGTAGACAGATGAAAGTTAGAGTCGTTAGGTGAGAAGGAAAGTATGAAAAGAAAATGTGGAGATGTTTTTTCTCCACCCAACTAAAGATAAGTATAAACATAACAAGTAAATGACACAGATAGCCTGGTTGGTCAAGCATAATGTAGGACTAAAAGAACACACACACACACACATATATATATATGTATATATATATATATAAATGATGTGTATATGAGCGTATGTGAGATGTGTTGCCGCTGGTTGTGGGAATATGAGTAGGGATATGTTGATAGTTAATCATCGTAGATCTAAACGGGATATACGAGTAAGAGTAAAACGTATGACAAATGTGGTAACATATGATGGTGTAAGTAATTATATATATACATAGAAAGAAGTTGAGGTTATAAGATTATGATGAAAGAAGTATGCTCCGAACACGTTGCGTATTAAGCATGTGATGATCGACTTATGAGGACTAAAATGAATAATGGGCTAAGACCTCGATGGATGATTTAAGTACCGATGATGATAGAAATTTTGTAAGAAATGGTAAAGTGATAACAAGTATGTCTAAAATCAATAAGGAAGTACAAATGTGCGAATTAGTTCATACTGTAGGAATGGATTAATAAGCAACTAATAGCAACAGAGTTACTAAATGTTTGAGGCCGGTATATGTATATGTATATGTATATATACACACACACACATACATTAGTAGTCAAAGTTTTCACGTCACATTAGGGGGTGACTAGGAAGAATGATGATGTTAATAATAGAGGATTCAAGTAGTAGGCTCATGGTGGGCATTATTGATTCAAACAACAAAGTGAAGGAATAATGTATTGTTAGTAACTTGGAAGGCAGAAGTAAATGACTCATAATGCTAGTAAGTAAATTATAATCTTCATATCAATATAGAAAATAATGACGGCTCTAAATTCTTGTTTATTGTAAAGTAAGATTATTCGATGTCTTGAAATGTCATGATGGAAAGATAGTAAGGGTATGTTTGGTATGGGGTAATGGAATGAACGAAAGAATGGAATGAATGAGGTAATGGAATGGACGAGGGAAAGAAATGAATCATTACCATTCTATTTCATGTTTGGTTACCCTTTATTGGAATGGAATACAATTCATTAAATTGACAAAAACACCCCTACCTCAAAATAAGAAAAAAAATCATCTTTCACAACATCATCGGCATAAATCATATTCTTTAAAACTGAAATTTAAAAGTTCTTTCATTTAGATGACATCAATTAAATTGTTTTACCCCTATCTGTGATATAATTTCAAAAATAAAATTGTTTTCACCCCTTGCTGTTATATAAAATTTGAAAAAATTGTTTGAATCAATCAATGCCTGTACATAAAATTCTACAAAGTGATGAATTTAAAAAGACATAAAAAATAGCTCTCTGCTTTACTGAATCGTTAATGGAACAAGAAGCATTATGCATAAACAAAAGGGTATTGGCATATAATTATCTCCATATCAATTCACATCTTGCACCTACTTCATATTGTACTAGTTGCAATATGAATTGTACATCGATTTAATTTTTCAGATTTGAACTTTTTCTAAAATCTTTGACATATGAATCTCTGCATTCTGCAACACTCATTTGGATCTTTGTTAAGGAATTAAATCAACATTCTCGTCAACGAATTCAACCTGATCGTGATTGCGAATTCATATATCGTAATTTTCTAACTCATGGCGAATTCAAATTCTTCAATTCAGATAGTGAACAACGAACAATAATAGAATATGACTTCTTCAATTCTTCTAGTTCACAAAACAATTGCATCAAAAAAATCTGTTCATACTGAATGGTCGGATACTCTTGTAAATTTGGTGTACGAAGAGAAATCGATGGCTCAGATAAAATAGCATCGATGAGATTTAGGAAGACGATGATAAGTGGGAGTGATATGCGGAGGCAAGAAGGAAGAGGGTGGCAATGAAGAGGTGAGCAGAATTTGGTGAGGATGGCGGCAGATATGGGGCGAGTTGTGGTGAGAAGCCAATACAAATGAAGGGCAAAATCGGAAATAGTTACGAAAAGGAGACGGAATGAAAAAAAAGCTGGGGGTAGGGAGGAATGGTTGAGACATGTTTAGAGGGAAATGCATTCCTTGTGGAATAACTGATTTCATTCCTTAAATCAACCAAACACTTCCTTTTTCCATTACCTTTAAATGGGTTATTACATTCCCTCCTTCATTACCCCATACCAAACGCCCCCTAAGAGTCGATCCGCATATCGGAAAATGGGTAGTAGAAAGAAAAGAAAAGTGAGGAACTGTTAAGAAAGCGGGGTACACACTTAGTATGTCAAATTTAGAATAATTAGAAAGAACTGTTGGAAAATGTGAAAGGTTAACGTCGAAGGAAGCTAGAATGAAAATATAAGAATATGTAACTATTACAGGAGGAATGTTACATAAAGAGGGGTTAAGTGGAATGTAAAATATGATGAATATTTGAATGGATATTTGAATAAATCTTACCCTCTGTCGAGTTCCCTATCGTAGGTGAGGAATTATTAGAAGATAAACCTCTAAAGAAATGTTTGAGAGTTAAAGTTTTTATACGCATGATTCTTGGTTCGTATTATAAAACAACCCTACGTGGTAGAGTGTAATCTCAATTGTCGAATGAACGGTTGTGCCAAGCTTTATGTAACTCATACGTGAAATGGAGTGACATATGTAATAAGCTTATAATCTCGTATGTAGCGGAACCTAGGTTGATAAGAATTAACCCTTTGAGGTACAATGTTGGGTAATTGCCTTGGTATTACAATTGCTAGAAGGAATGATGTATGTATGACGGCTATGGAATTTGATGACAAGTATAACTGAGTATGACACTTCGAGTGTAACATGAGTTGCTCAAATGTAAGTATTGATTACCCGATCATATTAATAACGTGATTAAAGACTTATGTTGGCCCTTGTAACCAAGGGATAGACGGTAAAGAGGTTAAAGCAGGATAGTATGTACACGATTTGTATAAATGTATACATTAAGTTGTATTTAACCATGCAGTTATGATAGATTACCAGTGGAAGAAATATTAGTCTCGGGTAAAGATTATACGAAGGTATAGCAAGAAAAGTATGAAAAGAACTATCAAGCAAATGACATGAAAGAAATTTTGCTTGATATTGGCCTTAGAAGGATGGGGAGTATCTAGAAACTAAATAGTTAGAAACTATTGAATGATGTTTGATTTGTGAATTAATATGAATGAATAGGAATGAACAAGTATGAATATTATGATAATTATTTCCCCTAAGCAGATGTTAGACGTATGCGGGAATGAATAATCTGACCGATAAGTTTTAAGAAATCAGCTTGAACAATTGAATGATAATCACGAAATAATGTAATTGGATCGCTCTGATTCATACAAGATTGAATTACCAAATGTATTAGACAAGTTTAGAGTAGTAACAACTGATTCATCACGAGGGATGATCGAATGAAAGCATGTTAACGAAGTTCGAGATATGTATTCGTGAAGGGATATAGATAAACTCGTCAGAATGTATGTATTCAGGTTTCGGGGACGAAACCTTCTTAAGGGGGTAGACTTGTAACATCCCAAAATTTGGTAAGACTTAGAATAATAATTTAATCGTGATGTTTTAACGATAAGGGATGATAAACATAGATTTTTTGTCATATCGAAAGTTTTATAAGAAATAATAAAATAAAAACCCCTTATGTAAATGGAAGTAACCAACTTAGTATGGGAAATGGCTATTTTGAAAACACTCGAAAAGACAAGGGACTAATAATGTAAATATGTAATGTAATTATGTAATGAAATTAGATAAAAAAAATCAGTGTTTCTCCTTGGCTGGTACGATCGAACAGAGGGAGAGAGAGCCAAGGGAAACCCTAGTTCTTCAAAACTCTACAAAATTGAAGGAGTAAAAGGCCGGATTTTCAATGCATGAGTTAGGAATCATGATTCCTTAAGTGTTGTAAGTGTCATGTAAGTCGAATTTCATGTTTTTAATGTTAGTTGATGTAGTGTGATATGTGTAATTAGTGATTTCATATGAAATTAAATATGAATACTAGATGTATTAGCATATGGGAGTCGAAATCATGCTTGAAATTGTATGTAATGATGATATGAAGTAAAAACCCATTTGTATGTTATAGGATGATTAGAAATTTGGGAAACCCTATATGCTAATTAGTATGATATTGATGATTAAAGCAATGTGTTGATGAAATATTGATAAGTAATTGATGATTAAAACCAAGTGCTCATAGTTAGTATGGCAAAAGATGGAATTAGGGATGTTTATGTTAATCAATAGATGAACTATGGAAAAATATGCTTTGAATACTTGTACTTCATGCTTTATAGATAATACACACACCATGTCTTCGATGAAATACCTAAGAATGATTTAGTTGAAGTTTGACATGAATTCGGATTTAATGATGATGTAAACCAAAATGGATATATGGGTAATTAAGTTAAGTCATGATAAATAAATCAAAGATGCATATGTGAAGAAATGTTTATGAAAGCTAAAAGCATGAAGTTATAATATATAGGCACGAAGAAGGAAGAAGGTACGAGTCACTTGAAGTCGCAAGCTTCACAAGATCACGGTAAGTTCTTATGAACTTCGCTTATGTAGAAAGTATAATATTATGTTAGTTCTCTTGTAAATAATTATTTGATGTTTTATGTGGGAATCATTAGTAAAAATGCCTTATTATGAATTGATAGTAGAAAAAGGAGAAAAAGTAGGTTGACGACCCGTGCAAATGGGTCTAAAGTATGAAAATGATGTTATTCTGGATGATGTATTAAACCCGTAGTTAAACGAGTAAAATAGGATGAATTTGTTATGAAGTTAAGGTAACTAGATGTTGACTTTTGTAAGTCAAACTAGTGGAGAATAATAAACAAGAAAGTAAATATATGAATGATCCGTGAGAACGGGTCGGATGAAATATGATGATTTTATGGTGATGGAAGTTAAATGGCATGATATTCGTTAAAGCGGAATTGTAGTATGAAAGATTCAAGTAAGATGATGTAAAGATGAAGTGACTCGGTAAAGGGTCAAATAATGCGGTAAAAAGCTAAATAAAAAATGTATTAGTAATAATGTTTTATCCGAACTAACATGCAAGTTTATGTTATGGATGTAGGTAAATCTCATGCTAGAATGGCGAGCTCGGATTCGAACACACCACATCGTCCATATATGTGCTTCCGGTTCAAGTTATCTTTTGAAATGGGTCAAATAATTTTTGTAATGCAAATGTAAATTTTATGTTTTAGGATGTTCGTAAATAGTTTGAATTTGAAAACCTTTTTCGGTAGTTCGGACATAACCCTTGTATTAGGTCTTGTATGGTCACTACTTTTATTTATTTTGAAAAAGTGTCGTATAAGTTTATTTGAATGATGTTTGTTAAAAGCAGAGGAAATGTTTATAGTACGAACGGGTCATGCCAAAATTTTGTCAAAAATTAGTGTGTTATTTTTAATCTATTTGAATGTTCAAAAAGTGGGAGCTACACATGTAGTACATGAGTTTTTTGTTGGGGTATTTTGTAATCAACGCATAATCAGTGAGGCGTGCAATCACTTTTAAATCTGATTATTTCACTAGTTCTCCAGAATAATTTAGTTGGATATAACTTTGGGTTTCGAGAACAAGAACTAGTAAGTGTGTATTGAGAATTCGTAATTGAACCAAAAGAACTGTGCCAAAAACTGATACAAATTTTAGGGTTAGGGATGTGTAACTGCCTTTAGGCAGTTAACTTTTATTTTAAATAAAAAGCCTCTAAAATGCTTTATTTTTGTTACGAAAATAATGCCCAAATTCTGAAAAATTAAATTTCTAAGGCATTTTTTTTAAATATATATATACACATATACTATGCATAGACAAATATGTGAAACCTAAAAATCTTATATATTTTTAATTAAGGGCAATGGTTTTTAATTTGTAAATTATGTTTTATATATTAGCGTAAATATTGTTTTACTTATTGTTTTTTTTTTGGTATTTTGTATATATATGGCCACTAAAATGAAAACCATCCACAGTTGTGAGAACTGCGAGAACCATTCTCCACCAATCAGATAATGACAACTAAAAGGGTAATTAGTCATTTAATCAAAACAATCAAATCATCTGCCTCTCTTCTTATTAAAGTCTCTTTTTAAATTCTTTTCAATTTCTCTCTCTTCTTATTTCTCTCTCATCTTTTTGTTATTTTGTAAAAAAAATTGTAAAAAAGTTTTTGTAGAAAAAAAAAAGTTTAAAACCGTAAAAAAAAAATTGTAAAAAATGTAAAAAAGTTTATAATTTTCTTTGATCATCAAATTAATCCCAATTACATTAAAATATCTAACATTTAAGATACTTCTGATGCTTATAAGAAGAAATGGGAAGTTAATTGAGGTTAAAACCTAAATGTTGAGACCAAGTTTTATTGTTCACTAATGGCTCTCCCACTTTTGAGTTCCAGTTTCAGAGAGGGGTAAGGTAAGGCGACCCGCTCTCACCCTTTCTTTCTATCATTGGCATGGAGGCGCTTGCGAGCATGTTTTCAAAAGCTCTTGAGCTAAACTTGTTTAAAGGCTTTTCGTGTCCAAATAATGGCCCGATCTTGTCTCATCTTATCTTTGCGGATGATGCTCTGTTTGTTGGTGAATTGACTAATGATAATGTGTTAAACATGGCACGCATTTTGAGGACATTTTATGTTGTTTCGGGATTAAAAATCAATTATGCGAAGTCTTGTCTCTTTAGAGTGGGAGTAGAGTCGGAAAGTATGGCCAACCGGATTGGGTGTAAATCGAGTAATTTTCCGTGTAGGTACTTGGGTCTCACTCTTGGAGTTAACATGAACCGCTTAGCGAATTGGAAACCGGTGCTAGATGCATTTGACAAAAGGTTGTCGTTATGGAAGGCCTTGGTAGGAGGTAGACTTACCCTCCTTAAAGCGGTGACGGAGACTCTCCCTACATACTACTTTTCCCTTTTTAAAGCGTCTGTCGCCATTATCAACAAACTTGAAGCTAAAAGGCACATTTTTTTTTGGGGTGGTAACGAGGACAGCCACAAGCTCAATTGGTTTAAATAGGACAAGGTAGCGCTAAAAGAGGTCGATGGGTTAGGGCTTACTCCACTTCGTGACGCTAATATTGCTCTCCTCAGCAAATGGTGGTGGCGCTTTAAAACTCAACCCGACACACTTTGGAACAAGGTGATTGGATCAATTCACTCTAATAAAAGATCGTGGCCGATTCTTTTGTTTTCAAAAGGTCTACCGGGCGTTTGGAGCACCATTGCTAAGCTGGGTAATTATTTGGCTTACACAAATCTGAATCTTAATAATATGCTCATGGGGGTAGTGGGTAAGGGTGATAAAATTCGGTTATGGTTAGACCCTTAGGTATCGTCCCAGCCTCTCAGAAATTCCTTCCCTAATCTTTTTTTGCTGGAAACCAAGGAGTGTTTAATTCAAGATAGATTTGAAGAAGTCGGCTCGGGTGTAGTTTGGAAGTGGAAATGGAAGAAGCAAAATTTGAACCAGCTTGAGTTAAATGAGCTATGCAGGTTGGATGCCATGCTCCAGCGGATTGTTTTAAGCTAGAGAACTGATTAGTGGAGGTGGCTAGCGAATAAATACGAGTTTTTTTAGTCGAGTCAATGAAAAAAACATTGTTTCAAGCGAATAATGTTGCTACCAGTTCGTGATGGACTAGAACAGTTGGGTTCCGTGAAAAGCTAATATTTTTCTTTGGAAAGCTGATATAAATAGGATTCCTACGCTTACGGCTTTGAGGAGTAGAAGCATTCAAGTAGGGACGACGGTTTGCAAGTTGTGCGGGCATGACGAAGAAACAAGTGAGCACCTTTTTACGTCTTGTATTTTTGCCTCTCATATCATGCAGTTGGTAGTGAACTGGTGCGAAGTGCCACCGATTTATGCCTTTTCCACACAGAATTTGTTATTGGTGCATAAAGTGCAAAGATTGGATCGACGATTAAAAAAGGTCTTCCATGGTAGGTCACGGCTTGTTGGTGCATATGGAGGACAAGGAACGATATGATTTTTTTCTGGAAAATCAGCGGAAGCGGCTAGGACTTTGGAAGAGATTAAATCCTTAAATTATCTTTGGATCAAGAATAGGTCCCCTTTGAACGATGTGTCTTCGAAGAAAAAATGGTGTAATTTTGTGTTGTAGTTCGTCTTTGTTGCCGTGCTAGCTTCTTGCTAGTCGTTTTTTTGGTTAACGTAACTTGCCGTTCCAAAAAAAATAATAATAATGAAATCATAAATACTTGATAACGAATTGTATATAGTTATAAATAGGTTCCTTGTGATAGAAGATATGTAGAATTGTGAATTGGCATAGACTTGGTGAATAGTTTGACTTTTAACAATATGACAAAGGAGAGTAACGCTTTGCTATGTTAATTAACTATACATATTTAGAAATAGTAGCAATATAAATTGGAAGAGGTAAAGAAATATGGAGGATTAAGACATATTATTGAAACTAGTTATTTTTCGCCCGCGCGTTGCGGCGGGACCCAATGACTACAAAAGGCGTGTCAGCAACGGCAAAAAGATATCGAATATCAAAACATAAATAAAATGACGTGGTAAGGATAATCACTCCGTCAGAAAAAACGATTTTAAATAACCTAATATATAATAATAGGACCCACAAGTCCTACACGTTGGAAATTCGGTTGTTTTCAGTTCAGTTATTACGGTGCTAACACGTTAAAATATGGATGAGCTCGATACCGGTAACGGCAGCGAAAGTACCGATCTGGAAAATCATCGAAATTAGGTACCGGCACCGAAAATGCTCGTTACAATACGATATGGTATTTGAATGTAAAAATCAATAATTACAAGTATGGTGCTAGACCGGTGTCGAACCGAAATTAACGATTCTGAAAACGCCAAAAGGTGGGTACCAAATTGGTACCGAAAATGATTTGTTATAGTAAATTTGGTACCGATACGATACCGATTCGTTTACAGGATTTGATACGATTTGCTCATCAATATTCTAAATATCCAAGTTAATTTTACATGTTACAATTAATTCATTACAGAAAAAGACAAAAAAGAAAGCAAAATAAGTTGTTGTGTAAATAAAACCCCATTCAAACGAAATACAGTGTATTTACTGTGTGTATGAAAAGTAATCTAAACGGTGCAATTACTTGCATTGCTGCGTTGCTACAGGATTTGATGAGCTCGGTACCAACCGGTACCGAAAATACCGTTACCGAAATCCTCAAAAGTGGGTACCGGTACCGAATATACCTAGTATGGTACGGTTCGGTACCGGTCGGTACTGGTACGGTATCGGTATTTGAGGGTAAAAACCGGTGAATAACTGTGTAGAACCGGTACCGAAAATACACCGATTTGGTAAATTTGAGACCGGTACCTATACCCGATACCATTTGCTGATCTCTTAATGATGTATTCCATTCTAAATTTAATAATTTAAAAAATAAATTATAAAACACTGTTCATTCATTTTCTTTTTTATCATAAATAAATAAATAAATATATAGATTTGAAAAAAAAAAGCAACTCTGTCGGCGAGATTTATATATTCGAGGATAGGGCTGTAAACGAACAAAACGTTCGACGAACAGTTCGTGAACCGTTCGGCGGGAAGTTCGTTTGTGTTCGTTCGTTTATTAAACAAACGAACACAAACAAGAAATTTCGTTCGTTTAGTTAAATGAACAAACATGAACAGAGATCGTGTTCGTTCGTTTATGTTCGTGAACATTCGGTAACGTGTTCGCATGTGTTTGATAGTTCATTAGTGTTTTTAGTTTTTATATTTATTTGAATATATCATAAGTCTGACAAATTAAATATTTAATAAGTGTTAGTCTATTATATATTATGTTCATAGACGATTGTCTCTGTTCGTTTATTTCCATTTGTGTTCATGAACATTAGCTTGTGCTCATTTGTGTTCGTCAACGTTCGTTGCCTAAAATTAACAAACAAACATAAAGGAACACGAACATGTTCATTTCCTTAACAAACGAACACAAACATAAAATCCCGTTCGATAAGCGTTCGTGAACGGTTCGCGAACACATATATTTTTTAACAAACGAACACGAACAAGGTCTTGTTCGTGTTCGTTCGGTTCGTTTACAGCCCTATTCGAGGACAAATATTTGATAATACATGTTACATGAGATTTTAAAACAATACTTTATGGTTGTGGGCCAGATTTGTATACTTTGAAGGTAAGTACTGGACGATGAACAAAATAAAGTGGATCCATTAATATTTCATGAATTTCATTATTGATTGATCTGAAAAAAATCAGTAAAAAAACGTAAAATATTGTGAAAAAAAAGTAGCTAAAATGTCCTGAGTTTGTGCACATAAGATTTTTATGGCTCCCTAGTTGCAACATTTGTTGAGGTCTATTAAAGTTAACATTTTTTATAGAAGAAAAAAACAGAATATTTAGGTCAGCTTTTATTCATCTGTGATGTTTGAAATTTGGGGTTTATTACAACTTATGCTAGGATCCTAAGTTCACTTTTTTTCTCAGAAAAAAAAAAGAAAGAATAAATAGATCAGCTTTTGTAAACTCATTTGTGAATTGTGATTTATGAATTTTGGGTTTATTACCATTGGAGATGTATACACAATTCAAATGCCATAAGATAATCTATATATTGAGGCCCAGTGTGGCGTACTCAACCACCGTTGAGGGCCAGCCAATTTTCCCCGCCTATTGGAGGACGCTAGTGTTCTAATGCTTTGGACTCATTAGGGAAGTAGTACTCGCACTAACTCATAACCTATTGGCGCGAGAAATGAAAGCACATATGGGGTACACATTTGATTAATCATTGAATGAAGTAGTTGATTATCTAAACTTAAGAACAAACTGAGTAGATGCGATCTTCAAACATTTGTCATGTTGCACAAAGCCCACTAGCGAAAGCTATATCGTATTTTAAGCACAAACTGAGTAGATGCAATCTTTAACGTTTATCATGTAACACAAAACCCACTAGCGAAAGCTATGAAAACTAAATCGTATTTTAATGCGAAACTCAAAGACGGTTGATGAAATCTTTTGTCCCCCAATTCAGTAACGGAGCCAAAATATAGCGATATTTTAAATTGATTATAACGCTCCTAACTTGGATGAAAATTAATTAAATTTCTAATTCCATAATAATACAAACCTAGTAAATTTCTAATTAACCACCACAAGTGGCCTAGTGGTGGAGTGACTTGGGTTCTCCAATGGAGACCCAAGTTCAATTCCCATTAGTGCCACTTTGGTGGCCACCGACACCCGCTTTAAGCCGGACCGAGGACACTCGAGGTCTCGGGTTCGAAACATGTTTCTTACCCCTCTTTGATGGCTATGGGTATTTGCCGCCAGGGATCCTTGTCGGGTGGTGAACTGGGAAGGGAGATCCCTTCCGCGGTCAGGGGTACCGTGCAACTACCCTTTTTTTTAGTAATACAACTACAAAAATCGAAGTAACGAGACTCCAACAATCAATTAATCGGCCTAAGGCAGTTGTATTGATAAGTCAGGCTCGAATACTCGCGAGCTTTTCAGTCAATGGCTCGGCTCAACTAGAGTATGATTGAATTCAAGTTGATTTCATGAAGTACTTGTAATAGCGTTAGATAATCTAGTCGACCACGAGTATTAAGTTTAAAGCTTGAAAGGAATAACCCAACACTAAATACTATGTAATATTTAATAACATGTATACATAATGTTACACATAGACATAGTAATAATCTATAACAATAGTTACTTAAACAGAAAAAAAAATGAAAAACTATATGATCGAATTGAACTCAAGTCGAGTTTGAGTAGTTTGATTGAAACTATTTCTTGCATCTTCGCAATGACTGGTGCATATTTTTAAGCTGTCCGGATAATATTACCACAACGTAGAGTTAATACTCTATGAACAAAATTTGTAAGTTGCTTGTTTTGTTGATATTATCTTGTAGAGTTAACCTTTGAAGCCTTTATACGTCTTCCAATTAGTAAGTGGCCCCTAAACAATTAATAATACATGTGTAGGATTTGAATATAAGTCATATCTATTTGGCCAACCGTTATACATGTGGTTATGATGGCATGGATGTTTAAATAGTGCATTAAGTTTTTGTAGAAATTGAGCGCAAGCAACAGTAGGAGAGCCAAGTCAAGGACGGTTATTAAATCGCATTCAAAGTCACCATTAACTAGCATTAGTGTTCATATATGACCACTGTGGGACAAGGTTCTTATAACTCTTTGCATTGACTGAATGGCTAAGATAATGATTGCTATACTTTTTATTTCACATAATATATGGAGCAAAGTACAAACGTAGTCCGCCCATGTATAAATAATTATGTTGTTTGGCTGTGAATATACGTGTATACTTATGTATATGGGTTGGGTTCGAATGAAAATAATAAGAATATTATAAATTAATAAGAACCAAAATGCATGTAGTTTAGCAATATTATCAATGTATGATAGAAAGGTGTTAATCTTCGTTATGTTGACGTTCACGTCCAAAAGTAAATAAAAGTGTAGATTTAGGAGTAGAACTATAGCGGCATGTAAGTTAGCCGATACAAATTTTATCATGGTACGCATAAATAATTCACAGGCTGTTTTTTCCATAAAGACAATTTTTTTTTCTTTCTAAAAGTCACTATAGATCTGCCTCTAGATTTGTTAGATTAAAGAAAAATCATGTCGTAGTAGTATGGTAATTAAGTGAACTTCAAGTGAAATATATTAGGGTATGCATAAACAATTCACAGGCTATGAGTATTAACATTAACAATATATGAGTTAACTCTATATATGAATTTAAACTGGGCATGAATAATGGTTCTCTCATGAGTCACTTATCCAATCCACATGACATTTTCATAGGTATACATGTAACTATTTGTAAGGCGGGGGTAAGTTGCATCCATAAGCGTGAGTTCGATTCCGGGCTACTGCGTCTTGTCCATCTAAGTTAGCTCCTGCCCTCTCGCCCCTAAACCTTAGTCTCTAACAGAGGGGGGGATGTTAACGAGGGGGACGCCCCCCACCATCATCGGGGCAATGGTGTGGGCCGGTTTGCGTGTCCGGTAATACACGTTTTGCATCCATCTATTTGCAAGGCCAACCATCATCTCCCTTTAAATTCCTTGTTTTGTTTTTTTCTTCATCATCAGAGGGATATTATGTGTTTCCTTTTCTTGATAAGAGAGAGAAACAAGGAAATCTCACTTCTTTTTTGTTTCTTTCTTTGTTTACATCGGTTGTTGAGCAGCTCCTAAGACCGGAGGGTATGGAGAGCCTCATCCCAAGGGGATGGGCCGCCACGTCACTGCCACGTAAGAGGGGCTTGAAGGGGATGGACCTAGAGGGGTGGGAGATGAGCCCCTTTATGTATATATATGTATGTATGTATATGTATATGTGAGAGAAGGGAGGCACGGCAAGACCGGCGAGTGGGAGCCGAAAGTGCCTAGCCGGGCCAAGGGGGGTGGTGTGGATGACCGGCGCCGTGCCTCAGCCGGCCCCCATACCGTCCAGTCTAATAAGATGGCAAAAGCAAATGATGGCGACAACAAACGACAAATGGTAGTTTCGTTACAGAAACCATCCTCCAAGGACTACCATCTCCCATACCGAGTAGCCTTAGCTATAATTAATTGAAACATTAATGATTAATATGGTGACATTATTGTTAGCACACTATATACTATATATTCACCAATGGTTTCTCACCATACTTGAATGTATTTTGAGAATATTTTATTTTTATTCACTTATGAATACATTAGTTTTGATAATAATGATAATTTTAGTGTATTCATTAATGAATATACTTATATATGTATTTGAGTATAATTTAAAGTGTCTTTTCTTCGTAGATAGGCTTGAAACAAATTTGAATCTTTTAAGCTAATTGGAATTTATAGAAATTTGAATTAGAAATTCATCGTATCCAAAATAATGGTAACTAGTGGCATTCCCCCGCATGTTTCTACGGAAATTCGATCGGTATCGGTTCAGTTCAGTTCATTTCAATATCGACACATGTGTTAGGACTACAGAAATAGAAAACCCAAAAAATAACATCTTTATATATCCAAAAGGATATCGTCATATATTTTACATCTATCAAGAACTATAAAAACACAGTAACGGTTCCTATAGTACCAATACCAATATCGATATTGTTCGGTCTGAATTGGTTCAATTAGTCACGTCATCGGTACTTACCAACACTTACTATAGTTTATGAGAAAAACCAGTGGCAGAGCTTGACCAAAAGTTTCGAGGGGGCGTAAAGTGATGGGACCCAATTTTTTTTCCTATCGTTATGTTTTGGGTCAGGTCGGGTTGACTATTCGATTCAAGTCGGGTCAAATAATAATAGTTCCAAATAAAACAAAGTGTATATTTACCAAACTACCCATCATTTATATACAAAGTTTATAAATATTTAGGATATACAATTTAGGAAAAATAATCGGGGGGCAATCCTATATAATTTTAAAATTTTCGGACAAAAAATCGGAACTTATACACTTCTAACCGAAACATTGGGGTGGGCGGGTGCACCCCCGGGCACCCATAATACTTCGCCACTGAGAAAAACACTCTATTTTGACTAAAACCCCATTTTCATACGTTATTCAGGCGGAATCACAGCGAATGTATATTTAACCCGCTCGATTTTGGACAAAACTTTTTATTGAAACGTAGATAAAAATAAGCACATATATTTAGAATCTTGTAGAGCATTACTGTCACACCCCGACCCGCGGCGGAATAGGTGACTGAGGCATGATTGATTGCTCATAGCTTATGAGTTTTTTTTTTAATTTTTAAAAAAATATTTAATTTTATTTTTTGTACACGGAGTATGAAGAGTCGAAGTATGAAGACTATGACTTTGTGTGATGCTCTTTTAGTACCCAGATATGTTTGGTTAAAACTTAGAAAGCTATCCTAACCCATGACTAATTTTAAATGGAAATTTTAAAACTTATCTTGACCCATCCTTACTTATTTCTTTGACACATCATATGACTTGTTTCATTTCTAAGATGACCTAAAATAACCCAAATGGGTTTTTATTTCCAGACCTAATTTTGAACATAACAAAATTTACAAAAAAAATAATAAAAAATATTCACAAGACTATAACACCTACTGAAAACTGAGTGACCTTAGAGAAATAAAAATAACATTGAGTGACTTTGGTGGAGGTGGAAGAAATTCATGGTCGATGTGGAAGGAGGGAAGAGAAAACACTGGCGGCTCCGACGTGGCGAGGAGAGAGGGTGAGTGGAATATGTATGGAAGACGGTTAAGAACGGGGATTGACAGGGGGAGGAAAGAAACATGCTGCCGGTGATACATGTAGTGACGGAGAATACATACCATTTTGATTGTGTGTAGGACTGTAAACGACCTGCGCCAAGGCAAGGCTCATTTAAAAACCAAGTCGGGGCCAAGCCAAGCTGGCTTGTTTAGCTTAATGAGCTGAAATGTTGGGCTGGAGCTCGGCTCAACAAAAGCTCAAGCATGTGGCTCGTCGAGCCAACTCGTTTATTTTAAATATATGGTGGGGGGTTCTAGAGTGAACAATAGTATATGTGTGAACTGAGCGAACAAATTCTAACCATTGATTCACATCATTAAATCGTAAAATACACTAGTATATTTTTATCATTAAATCATGGCCATTGATTCACACTTGTGTATTGATAATCAAGGGCTAGAATTAGTTGACTAGTGTTACAATCAAAGTGGTTGTTTATTAATGAACCTAACCCTATATATGTATATTATTTTTGTATTTTTTTTTTGCACATAATGATTATACAAAATACCAAAAAACAATAAGTAAAACAATATTTACGCTAATATATATATATATAACATAATTTACTAATTAAAAGCCATTGCTTAATTAAAAATACATAAGATTTTTAGGTTTTACATATTTGTCTATGTATAGTATATGTGTGAATATATAAATTTTTGGCTTCATTTTACATGAGCCAAACGAGCGAGTCATGAATCAAACCTATCTTGGCTCGGCCTCGACTCATTTACAAACGAACTAATCCGGTTCGGCTAGTTTGAAATCGAGCCAATTAGACAAGCTTTTTTGCGCTTTTTTCAAACGAACCTCGAGCGAGCTACGAGCCATTGTTTTTTAAACAACCTTAGTTGTGTGTTTGTTTGAATCAATTATGTGTATCCCTTTGTTCATATATAAACAAAATGGGTACAAAATAAAGGTCAATAAGTTTAAATGAGATATTCTTTTCTTGAATCTTGACCAAATCCCTTTAAGAAGAAAACTCAGGGATCACACATGGAGTTGTATGTGTTATGAGAGTTATTATATTTACTCGTGTTAAATGTGTCGTGTCATGTCTTTCGTGTTATTTAACCTTTTGAATTCAATCGTTAAGAAATATGTTGTGTCATGTAACAAGCTTATATAAATGTCTGTGTAATTAGTGTCCAGGTAAATCACATTTGTAGTTAAACAACTTATGTTCAAGTCCAACTAAACGTGTTGCGTCGAATATTAGTGGTTTAACATCACACAACATGTTTTACCAGCTTAGGTACAAGGATCCTATCATATTTATTTATTTTTCTTTGAAGTTTGAATGTACTTATTGGGCTTTTATGCATACGTTGTTATCTTGGTGACATGGTCTGTTGTATAAGCCCAAAACCCCAATGTACAAGTAAATACACCGTTGGGAATGGATGTTGAGAAAACCGTTCCATCTTAAAAATAAAAATTAAAAAATAAAAATATAGTTTTATATGTATTAGACAGAAACTTTAGTCGAAAATTGTCTTGTAAACCATCTAGGTACAAGACCACCCGTAGTGGTTTAGAAAAATAATGCCTCACCATGGGCATTATCCGACACGTGTCATCGCAGTCAACATGGGGCATTATTCCAAAAGTGGCGTAGTGGCTAGTGGGGCATTATTCCAATAACGCCCCTTCCAATTAGAAAAAAAAATGGTCATGTGATATTTCGGTCCCTTTGCATGTTTAAAAAGAAAAGAAAACTACTTGGAAGCCTCCCATTGGCTAGAAAAGGATTAAAAAAAGAAAAAAGAAAAGGAAAGTAAAGTATGTCAGAGGAAAGGATTTAGTCAAACTTACTTGGAACAATCTCATTGGCCACATGCAAACCCCATGTAAAATATGCAGCGTTTTTTTTAAAACGCCGGGATGCCTTTTTTTCAATTATAACACCGGAAAACGCCCGGTGTAATGAGTGGGGGGCGTTTTTAGGCGTTTTTTTCAATTTTTTTTAAAAATAACGCCCCACTACGGATGCTCTAAGAGAGAAAACAGAGACGACACTTACCAAAGTGATGAAGCTGAAAATAGGTAGAACAGATGTTTTACAAGACAATTTTCGACTTTGAAGTTTATGTTTTCACGATTGGCTTCTCTCTCACAGACCGAACATTTGGTTTCAATGTATTCGTCTTGTTGGAATACCGTATTTTGTACTTGAAATAGTATTTTCTACATGTAAGGTTTTATTAAACTTTTTGGTGATTTATTTTTTTGTTTCTTTTTTTTTGAACGACAAATGCTACTCTTTATTCTACTTTACACCATTAACATATAGAGGAATTATCATTTGAAAAGAAAATTTAATATGTGGTTTGTAAGCCTTGATAGGAAAAAACATATGTGTGATTTGTAGGCGTATTCTTACCAAAAAAATTCTTCTTATTTAAACCCTCGATCTACTAATCCTAAAATACTCTCCCTGCCCAAGTTTGAACCTATGACCCTCTCTCAAAGAGGTATATGACTCTACCAAATGAACCAAATTAATCATTTATTAATATAAATCCTTATAACCCGACTTGTTTTGTAAACTGGATTCGAAGAGTAATACATGAAAATACGAATGTCTATTATCTTCTATGGGTCAAGTTATTCTACAAAGGCTTCTAATTGTAAGAAGTGTAAGAAGGATTTATAGAGTGACAAGTGTCCAATAACCTAAAACTAAACTCACTACATCACCACAAAAAACCTAAACCCCCACCCCACCCCACCACCACCCAAAAACCTAAACCCCCACCCCCACCCCCACCCCCCGGCAAAAAAAAAAAACTATACCTCACCAAAAAAAACCCCAAAAAAATCTAACCCCCCACCCCCCAAAAACCTTAAAAAAAACCTAACCCCCCCCCCCCCCCCCGGGCAATAAAAAAAAAAAAAAAACTATACCTCACCAAAAAAAAAAAAAAAAAACCCAAAAACCTAAACCCCCCACCCCCACCCCCCAAAAACCTAAAAAAAAATCTAAAAAAACTAAACACCCACCCCGGGGGTGGGGGTTTAGGTTTTTGGTGGTGATGGATGTTTAAGGTTTTTTTTTTGTAGTGGGGTTTTTTTGTGTAGTGGGTTTTTTTAGGTTATTGGACACTTGTCACTCTATAAATCCTTCTTACACTTCTTACAATTAGGATCCTTTGTATTTGATCCTAATCCTATCTTTTATTTTTTCAAACATAATCGTTATTAATTTAAGCAACATAATTATGTTCTTTCATGGAAGGGGGGAAGGTTCTAACTACATCAAACGGTAAATATCACGTTATAGAATTTGTATACTACATTCCAACCCTAAATAAAAACATCGCAAGTATGGAACAACTACCATGCAAAAAAGGTTTTGAAATCACATTCCAAGGTGGAATATGGACATCCATACTGAAAAGCATGAGGCAAAATGGGAAGATGTGAAAGGATTAGGCCAGTCGGGGCGCCACGTTATGGTCCGTTGCGAGTGGCTCACCACGCGTGGAACATCGTTGCCACTCATGGTGACCACGTGTGGTGGTGATAACGAGTGGTGGTGACAACGCGTTGAAAGTCTGTTGAGATTTGTATGGTGTGCAAACATGGCAGTACCCAAATGCTCTTCAATGACCATTCACTAGTGATGGGCACCCCCACTAAAATCCATCACTAGTGATAGAACCATGTTTGATGATGTGGCGGAACATGATTGGGTGTAGTGAGTGATGGAAAATGGAGCACCCCACCCCCTTAGAAGATACTGTTTGTTGTGGAAACATTTTAAACAAACGGAAATTGAAAAAAACATAAGGATTGGAGCCAAAAAAAAAAACAGAAGGAAGAATCATGTTATTTATCCTAAAGTAATCTCATCCATTGAAGATTGTTTAGTACTCATAAATTTAATGCAAGTTGTTAAAGTTGAAGCCCATAAGGAGATTTCAACAAAGAATTTGACCTTGTGGTAGAACGGTTTTTAAAGGAATTTCTCAGGTTTAGAAACTCTTCCCGGATACCTCCACTTGATAACAATGGTGAGATACTAAGTTGGTGTTTGTTTTTCTAAAAACGATCTGCACAAGCTCTTCTGTCTGCGCTGCGCAGGCCACGCGCAGACATTTCCATATACAGACTGTTTGTTTTTCCGAAAACGTTTTATTAAAAAACGTATATGCGAGCTCTAAGATTTTTTAAGGTCTGCATAGGGTTAAACATCACCACCCAACACCACCGCTGTCTATCACCCACCACCATCCATCACTGCCACCACCGTCCACCACCACCCACCACCACCGCCCAACACCATCACCCACGGATTTTAATAAATTTTATTTTTAAGGGATTTTCCATAAAGCAATTTAATTAAAATAAAATTTTTCCAAGCTGACGTGTCAGCTCGACAAGAAATGTAAGATGTAAGTATACAGTTATGGTATTTTATAAATTCTGATACAAAAAGTTACAGAGAGTTACAACGCTTAAATAGCCAAATACAAGAATATGGAAAGCATGAAATTAGGAACTGAATTTTACAATACAATAATAAAATATTGACCGAGGATAATTGTGAGGATATCTTGAATTAATATCATAAATCACTCCTTTGATTTATCTCTTTGATTTATCTGTAATACGCCCCCGCAAGATGGAGGATCCATCAGAGACTCCAATCTTGGAACGTAACCGAACGAAGGTGGTTCGACTTAGTGGCTTGGTGAGAGCATCGGCAAGTTGGTCCATAGAATTGATGTGAAGAACCTGAAGTGAGCCATTAGTGACTTTTTCCCTCACAAAGTGGTAGTCTAAGGCGACATGCTTCATACGCGAGTGGTAGACCGGGTTTGCACACACGTATGTTGCCCCTGTATTGTCACACTAAAGTGTCGGTGGCCGGACTGAGATGATCCCAAGTTCCCGCAGAAGATTTTGGACCCAAGAGACTTCCGCAGCGGCATTAGCAAGTGCTTGATATTCCGCTTCAGTTTACGAACGCGAAACAAACTTTTGCTTAGTGGATCGCCAAGATATGATGTTGCTACCAAGATATAGAATATATGCAGTAGTTGATCGTCCAGCTGTGGAAACCCCGCCCCATTCGGAGTTCGAAAATGCCTTAAGTTCAAGCCCAGTATTTTTCCGGAGGAAGAGGCCATGATGAATTGAACCTTATAGGTACCTTAATAGTCTTTTTTGTGCTTTCCAGTGTGTTTGAGATGGGGAATGCATGAATTAGGACAATTTATTGACTGCAAATGATATGTCCGGTCTCGTGAAGGCCAAATATTAAAGAGATCCCACAAGTTTTCTGTAAGGAGTCGAGTCGACGGGGGGTGTGCCATCATCCAGTTGGAGAACAACTGATGTACTTAGGGGGGGGGGGGGTGGTAACTTCTTTGGCACCATCCATATGAAAATTTTGAAGAAGATCTTGAATGTGATGGTGTTGGGACAAAAAGAGGCCGGTTGTGGTGGGAATGACCTCGATGCCTAAGAAATGGTGTAAGGAACCTAGGTCTTTTAGAGAGAAGCGGTTGGAAAGGGTGTTGAAAAAGTGAGTAAGAAAGGCGGAGTCATTACCCGTTAATACGATATCGTCAACGTAGACCAGAAAGAAACAAGTTGTGGCATTGTGATTATAGATGAACAAAGAGGCATCTGCAAGAGATTTAGTGAACCCGATTGTGAGGAGGAAGTTAGTAAGTTCAGTGTACCAAGCTCTAGGGGCTTGTTTGAGCCCGTAGAGAGATTGTTTTAGCTTACACACATGATTCGGATATTGCGGATGTATGTAGCCCGGCGGCTGGGTCATGAAAACCTCTTCATGCAACGTGCCTTGGAGAAAGGCATTGTTGGCATCGAGTTGGCGAAGAGGCCAATTGTTAGAAAGAGCTATGGATAGAATGATACGAATGGTTACCGGTTTAGTAACGGGACTAAAGGTATCAAAGTAGTCTTTTCCATGTTGTTGATGAAAACCTTTGGCGACTAACCGCGCTTTGTATTTTTCAACCGATCCATCGGGATTTCGTTTGACTCGGAAGACCCACTTGCAACCTATAGGTTGATGAGTTGATCGAGGTACAAGATCCCATGTGCCATTGTGAAGCAAGGCGTTAAACTCGGAGTCCATGGCTTGGCGCCATTGTGGGTTTTTAAGGGCTTGGGTGTGGGTATGGGGTTCCAAGGTAGTGGGAATTGGGTGGAGAGTTGTCGTGTTGATGAACTGGGAGTTGTAGTACTTCGGGTTTTGCTTTCGGGTTCGAGGTGGTGGAGGTGTATGAGAGGTAGGAGGAGGCGAGTGTGTGGTGGAAGATGGTGATGAGGTAGATGTCGAAGATGCGGAGGGTGCATGGGTAGAAGGTGTAGTTGGTGAGGAAGGGCCATGGGAGATGAGAGGAGAGGCAGCGGGTATTGATGATTCGGTAGTAACAGGGGACTCGGTAGTGATTGGGGATGAAGGTGAGGAGGTTTCATGTATCAATAAAGTGGGACCAGTGGAGGGAGTAGACGAAGGATTGGTTGTGGTGTGGGTAGGGTTATTGGGTAATGATGTAGAAAAGGTGGGTACAAGGGGTGTGGGTGGGATTTGAGTTGATGTTGTGGTCACATGAGTGGGATCACGTGATTGCATGGTTGATTTTTGGGTTGGTAATGAATTAAATAACATGGTCACAGTGGGAAGGTTGGTGGGTGAAGACATTTTCTTGTAGGGAAAATGAGAAGGAATGAACTCAACATGCCTTGAATGATAAAGACGTTGAGCATTCAAGTCATAACATTTGTAAGAGGATTTTGAGTTCGAATATCCTAGAAAGACGCAAGGAGAGGAACGGGGTTGAAGTTTGGATGTGGTGTAAGGTCGTAACCACGGATAGCAAAGGCACCCGAATGGTTGTAGTTTAGAATATTTTGGAGTTTGAAGAAATAATTGTTCAAAGGGAGTTGAATTATCTAGGATAGGGGTTGGGAGACGATTAATTAAATATACAACCGTTTGAAAGGCATGAGACCAAAAAGATAATGGAAGGCCAGCATAGTGTAGAAGTGCAAGACCGGTTTCGACAATGTGTTGATGACGATGTTCAGCCACACCGTTTTGTTCGGGTGTGTGGGTTGGGTGGTGTAGTGAGAGATGCCGTGAGTTTTGAGAAACGGTATGAGGCCTTTGATATTCGCCACCGTTGTCGGTAAAAATGGAAACAAGAGGAGTGTGAGAGAATTTTTCAACTAAGGCCTTGAATTGTGGAAATAATTGGGCAACATCGGACTTTTTTTTAATTGGGTACAACCACGTATATTACGAGTAATAATAAAAAAAATAACATAGTATGAAAATTTGTCAATTGAGGTTTGAACGGGTCCCCACACATCTGAGTACACAAGTTGGAGTGGCTTAGTGACAGTAAACGAATTTTGGCCAAATGGTGTTTTGTGGCTTTTATTAATTGAACAATGTCGCAACCCCCGATCCCTGTTTCCCGGGAACGGGCGGACGCGATCTCAGAGTTTTGGTGGTATCAGGTTATTTAATCTTGCAGCGGAATTTTCATCAGGACCGTAGTTAGGAAATGTTTATCAGAGTAAAACCACCTTCTTTTATATTAATAATAACATGGGCAAAACCCAGGTTTCTTATTACAATACATTATAGGGACAAACCCTATTTTATTGAATTTAAAACATCGTTTATTAGGTAACTTTTATAGCCACATTTTTCCCAAGCCTTCAGTGCTCTCCAGCTGGCTTTTCACTAATTGGATGTTCACATTGTGTTACCTATAACGCGTTTTAAAAATATTTGTCAGTCAGAAATACTGGTGAGTGAATCCCAGTTTAATCAAGAAACATTTTATCAATTAAAACAGTATTGAGAGCGATCACATTGTTTCTGTCTACACAATTACTCATTCAGTATTTGCCACTCGACCGGATCTATGGCTATGGTCAAATTACCCATTGGCTAACTCGTCGTCCAATGGTAATGCACTGTCATTCAGACTTACTACTACTCGTAGTAAATTTTGTATACAAAACCCCATAATACCGGCAGTAATTGAAGAACTACAAAGACTCAATCACCGCTTAATCGCATTGTAAAACATTTAAGGTTTTGTAAAACATTCCAAAAACATTAACAAAAAGAGGATAAACTCACATTGCTATCTAAGGCTTCTCGTAAGGGTTTCCTGGATATAATCTATAATTTATACAAATGTACATTGGTTAGTATCATAACACTTTGAAATTATTAATAATACCCTCCCCGAGACGACATTCCAACAACTACGTCGGGCAGAACCACGACAGTTGTTACGGAACCCTATATCAATCGGGCAGCGTAACTATTATGAAACTGGGGTTATAATACTTACAACGGAGCAGAACCTCGCTAATTTAGGGGTATAATACCCAAATATTATGCTTAATACTTCAGAATTCGAGATTGAGAATGATTTGTGAGCGACGGAAATTGTAATCTGATGCTATCTATTTATATGGTCTGATTCTGACTTTCAGGCGGCCCGCGTAAGGTAAGGCTAAGCCTTACGCGGCCCGCGTCAACACCAGTCAACATAATAGCTTAGCTGGGTCAGCTAGTAGATCCGCCACGATGTCGACACGTGTCGGCCTCTGGTGTATCCGCGTTTCATGAGTCCGCGCGGCCCGCGTAAGATTGAGGTGAGGTCTTTCGCGGCCCGCCTCAACTTACATTTTCAGAATTTTATTTTCTTTTATATGTTATAATCTATTTTGGGCTCGGTTTTCACATACGGGGCATAATATAAGACATATTGGGACAATTTAAGATATAATAAAGTGTCAGAAATATTATGAGGATGTCGGTTTTACCGAGGGTTGTTACATTCTCCCCACCTTAATTTAGAGCTCGTCCTCGAGATCTACTGAAACAAATGCGGGTATTTCCTTTGCATTTCTGACTCAAGCTCCCATGTGTATTCAGGTCCTCTTTTGGAGTCCCATTTTACTTTGACTAAAACTAGTCTCTTGTGCTTAAGATTCTTGACTTTCCTGTCTTCAATCTGTAGAGGTCTTTCTACAAACTTAAGTTGTTCATTTACCTCTATATCCTTAAGAGGTACTATCAGTGATTCATCAGCTAAACACTTTTTAAGATTAGATACATGAAACACATCATGTATTCCTGTCATTTCCTCTGGCAATTGTAGCTGATAGGCTACAGGTCCTATTCTTCTAATAATTTTGAAAGGTCCAATATACCTGGGACTTAACTTTCCTCTTTTGATGAATCTTACCACTCCTTTCCAAGGAGAAACTTTCAACAATATTTTATCTCCTACCTGAAACTCCAATGGCTTGCGTCTGTTATTGGCATAACTCTTTTGTCGATCACGTGCTGCTTTCAGTCGTTCCTTGACTTGAATAATCTTGTCGGTTGTTTCTTGTACTATCTCAGGTCCAGATAGTTGCTTTTCCCCAATTTCTGCCCAACAGACTGGGGTTCGACATTTTCTTCCATAAAGTGCTTCAAATGGTGCAGCATTGATACTTGTGTGATAACTATTATTATAAGAAAATTCTATTAAAGGTAAGTGATCATCCCAATTACCTCCAAAGTCAATTACACAAGCTCTAAGCATGTCCTCCATTGTCTTAATTGTCCTTTCACTTTGTCCATCCGTTTATGGATGATAAGCTGTGCTTAACTTTAACTTGGTTCCCATTGCCTTTTGGAAACTTGACCAAAAATGAGAGGTAAATCGACTATCTCTATCAGAAACAATTGATAAAGGAATATCATGTAAAGAAACAATTTCATTTACATACAATTTAGATAATTGTTCCATACTAATTGTTTCTTTCATTGGTAGAAAATGAGCTGACTTAGTTAGTCTATCTACAATCACCCAGATTGTATCATTTCCTTTCCTAGTTTTGGGTAATTTAGTAACAAAATCCATGGTTATAAATTCCCATTTCCAAACTGGCATTTCTAATTGCTGTAACAAACCTGAGGGTTTCTGATGTTCAGCTTTAACTTGTGAGCAAGTTAAACATTTGGAAACATAGGTTGCTATATCCTTTTTCATTCCTATCCACCAGAAATTTTTTTCTTAAATCCTGGTACATTTTATCACTTCCTGGATGCATCGTATATTTAGACTTATGGGCTTCTTCTAATATACGGTTATGCAGGTTTCCTAATTTAGGTATCCACATTCTCTTTTCATGAAATCTCCAAATTCCATATGTTCCTTGTTCTAATTCTTTTAACATACCTTTTAATTTTTCAGAATCATCCTTGATTACTGATTCTTGTGCTTCTCTTACCTGATCATTTAAATCTACTTGCAGATTTAATTTAGGAGAATGTACCCTTTTTGGCTTTTCATGATACTTTCGGCTTAAAGCATCTGCTACTACATTTTCTTTTCCTTCATGATACTGGATATTACAATCATAGTCACTAAGAAATTCCATCCAGCGTCTTTGTCTCATATTCAACTCCTTTTGCTTGAATATATACCTTAAACTTTTATGATCAGTGAATATGGTAAACTTACTACCGTAAAGGTAATGTCTCCAAATCTTAAGAGCAAAAATTATAGCTCCTAATTCCAAATCATGGGTTGAATAATTCTCTTCATGATTCTTAAGTTGTCTAGATGCGTAAGCTATAACCTTTTGTCGTTGCATCAACACACATCCATAACCTAGTTTAGAAGCATCACAGTAAACTACAATGTCTTTAGTTCCTTCTGGTAATGCTAATATAGGTGTATGGGTTAATCTTTGCTTAAGAATTCTAAATGCTTCTTCTTGTTTTATTCCCCATTCAAACTTAACAGATTTACAGGTTAACTTAGTTAAGGGAATGGCTATTCTAGAAAAATATTGAATAAACTTTCTATAATAACCGGCCAATCCTAAGAAACTTCTAACCTCAGTTGGTGATTCAGGGGTTTTCCATTTAGTAATTGCTTCAATCTTTGTTGGACCTACATGAATTCCTTCATGATTGACTAGGTGTCCAAGGAATTGTACCTGTTCTAACCAAAATTCGCACTTATTGAATTTAGCATAAAGTTTTTTCTTTCTTAATAAACTTAAAAGTGCGTGCAAATGTTTTGCATGATCCTCTTTATTCTTAGAATATATTAGAATATCATCTATGAATACAATTATGAATTTATCCAAATATGGCTTACATATTTGGTTCATCATGTCCATAAATGCAGCTGGGGCATTGGTTAAACCAAATGGCATGATAGTAAATTCATAATGACCATACCTTGTTCTAAATGCAGTCTTAGGAATATCCTATTCATGTACCTTTAATTGATGATATCCTGACCTTAAATCAATTTTAGAGAAAAATCTAGCTCTTTGCAGTTGATCAAACAAATCATCGATTCTCGGTAATGGGTACCGATTCTTAATTGTGACTTTGTTTAATTCACGGTAGTCAATGCACATACGCATTGATCCGTCCTTCTTTTTAACGAACAGTATCGGCGCTCCCCATGGTGATGAACTTGGCTGTATAAATCCTTTCTCCAACAATTCGTCTAATTGTTTCTTTAATTCTTGCATTTCTGCAGGTGCCAAACGGTAAGGTGCTTTGGCAATTGGTGATGTTCCTGGTAGCAAATGAATTCTGAATTCAACTTCTCTGTCTGGCAGTAGTCCTGGTAATTCTTCTGGAAATACATCTGAAAACTGAGATACTACTGGAATATCTTTTAAATCTTTTCCTTTAGTGTTAGTGATTATGGAAATCAAATACACTATAGAACCTTTTCT
Organism: Helianthus tuberosus; assembly: GCA_030545235.1. Lineage (NCBI taxonomy): Eukaryota > Viridiplantae > Streptophyta > Magnoliopsida > Asterales > Asteraceae > Helianthus > Helianthus tuberosus. The sequence goes on from CM060443.1 coordinate 182,337,307, forward strand.
TATACAACTTGCAGTTTTCATCACAGATATGAATTTTGTGGATCTAGAGGGCTTATCTTCTTTAATTGTGATCGTTTTACCTTTTGGTGAATTTACTCGAATTAACTTTTGATCACATAAAATACTGGCTTTATTAGTTATTAACCAATCCATTCCTAAAACAACATCAAATCCTACCAGATTCATGGGATAAAGATTTGCAATAAATTTCTGATTTGAAATTTCTATACTTGCTCCCTGCAAGATTTCAGAAATTCTAATGGTTTCTCCATTGGTTGTCTCTACTAGACATTTTAATGGTAGTTTAGTTAATGACTTATTTAGAAATTTGCAAAATGATGTATTAATAAAACTTTGGTTTGCACCAGAGTCAAATAATACTTTAGCAAAGACATCATCAACTAAAAACGTACCAGCTATGACATCTGGAATCATCCTGGCTTCATCTGCAGTCAGCACAAATGCTCTAGCATTTTTAGTATTCTTGTTGTCTGCAGCTGGGGCTAATTTTGGACAATTTAGCTTGATATGACCTTGTTCTCCGCAATTGTAACATACCCAGCTGTTAGCTTTCTTCCTGCAATTTTCTTCCTTATGTCCCGATATTTTGCAAAAGTTACAATATATAGAGCATTTTCCTGAATGCTTTCTTTTGCAATTCCTACAGTAGGGCGCAGAGGTAGAACCTACATTTCTTCCACGGTTAGAATTTCCAGAACGAAATTCTTGAGTCAATTTCTGGTTAGGCTCCTTCTTTGATCCTCTTCTCGGGTACGGACTAATTCATCTGTCAAGGTATTGGCTAGTTCTACAGCTTCTTCTATGGTTTGAGGTCTAGCTGCCTTGACTACGTGTCTTATCTCCCCAATTAATCCCCAAATATATCGGGAAATTAATACTGGTTCTGGCGAAGCAAGAGTTGACACTATTCTAGCATATTCAAAGAATATTTTAGTGTATCCCTTACTATCCACACCAGTCATCCTAAGGTTTAGGAATTTGTTTGCAATCTGTTCCTTCTCATTAGGTGGGCAGAATTTCCTTTCTACCTTGTTCTTAAATTCTTCCCATTCCATATTGTAACTTTGATCACTTCCTCTTGTCTGGAGGATAGTGTTCCACCATTCTAGTGCTGCATTCTTAAACAGATTAGAAGCAAACAGTATCTTATCTTCTTCAGCACACTTACTTATCCTTAAGACTGCTTCAGTCTTCTCTATCCAGCGTAAGGTTGCAATGGCCCCTTCATTGCCCGAGAATTCCATTGGTTTACAAGACCAGAATTCTTTATAAGAACAACCATAAGACATGGTTCTTCTTCTTTTGGGAATAGGCATTTGAAGTACAGGTTCATTGTTCACGCTGCGTTCTGGTTCACTTGGTCGCTTACTGCTATGCTTACTTTTATTAACAGCATCTTTAACAGTTTGAAGAAGAAATGGCATTGCATCTATAATTCCTTGTGCTACAATGTGTTGAATAGCACTATTATCCATCTGGTTCCCATTGTTATTGATATTTGGATTTTCATTAACCACGTTAATGTTACTCTGGTTATCGTTATTCAGATTTCCTTGATTTTCTTCGTCGGCCATCTGAATTTTAAACAAGTATCCCATATTAATATCACAATTAATATCTTAATATAGTTAATCACATGACACGCATTTTTACCAAAAGCGTCGATCATTGCGACTATACTCTTTTCATATACTATTATGCGTCTATTACACACTAGTACTGAAAAAAAATTACAATACCAACAGAAAGAAAATTATACTAATAGTACTATGCATCCGTACGCACATAATTTTATTTTATTTTATTATTATTTTATTATTATTACTACTACCACTTCCTCCATTCACATTTCTGGATATGGATTTATCCAAAATCCATATTACGTTCATCGTATTTCCATACGAGACGCTCTCCCACCTGACGCATTCTCTCACTGCTTTCTAAGATTTCCTCCCCGAAAGTCCTAAGTTCTTGGACGTTTTCTACACTCATTGGGGGTGTAGGTTCTCGGACTGGGTTTGGAATCTGGGGTACCTGTTCCTGATATGGGGGTGTAGGCGCCTGAAATTGGTAAGGATCCTCTAATATTTCCCTAATATAATCATCTTGATAATAGGGATCTAAAGGGTCCATACCTGGGTAAGCTTCTATGTTCTGTATGGGTGGATAATCCTGGATAGGATAACGTTGCACAAAATCCCTATTGTCGTCCCACCAGGGGTCGTAATTCGGATCTAGAGGGTTTGGTGCAGGCACTCTATGGATTTCTTCTGGGTTAAAGTCGTACATCTCCACTTGGTTTTCCTGATTTTCTATCTCCATAGGTTGTTCTGGGTTTTGTGGTTGTGGGGCTACTAGTTGTTCCAGACTTGGGTCAGCAGCAGTCGTAGCTAAGATATGGAAATTAGCTAGGCTTCTATTTAGCATATCTTGAGTATGGGCATCTGTCTCTCGCTTTATAGCTGCTAAAGCCCTTTGCTGTTGCAATTTTCGCATTCTCTTCCTACGAGCAAAAGTTTCTTTACTGAACCATCCTCGTTTCTTATTAGGAAATGGTTCTTCAGATTGAGCTCTAAAGGCAAATATTCCATCCTCCTGATCAGCAGAATACCCCAAAAGGGCAGGCTGTGATGATGTACCTTCACTCTTAGGGGAATCAGATAACTGACGGTTCAGATCTGAGGGTCCTTGATCACTCATACTGAAAACTAACAAATAGTCAAATAACACATAACATAATTACAGTTATGCACGTATTTCCGTAATTTATTTCCTAACACAAATTTAAAATTTAAGTGTCAGCAGAATACTTCTTTGGCTCAAACCAGTGGCTAGGCTCTGATACCATCTTCTGTCGCAACCCCCGATCCCTGTTTCCTGGGAACGGGCGGACGCGATCTCAGAGTTTTGGTGGTATCAGGTTATTTAATCTTGCAGCGGAATTTTCATCAGGACCGTAGTTAGGAAATGTTTATCAGAGTAAAACCACCTTCTTTTATATTAATAATAACATGGGCAAAACCCAAGTTTCTTATTACAATACATTATAGGGACAAACCCTATTTTATTGAATTTAAAACATCGTTTATTAGGTAACTTTTATAGCCACATTTTTCCCAAGCCTTCAGTGCTCTCCAGCTGGCCTTTCACTAATTGGCTGTTCACATTGTGTTACCTGTAACGCGTTTTAAAAACATTTGTCAGTCGAAAATACTGGTGAGTGAATCCCAGTTTAATCAAGAAACATTTTATCAATTAAAACAGTATTGAGAGCGATCACTTTGTTTCTGTCTACAAAATTACTCATTCAGTATTTGCCACTCGACCGGATCTATGGCTATGGTCAAATTACCCATTGGCCAACTCATCGTCCAATGGTAATGCACTGTCATTCAGACTTACTACTACTCGTAGTAAATTTTGTATACAAAACCCCATAATACCGGCAGTAATTGAAGAACTAAAAAGACTCAATCACCGCTTAATCTTATTGTAAAACATTTAAGGTTTTGTAAAACATTCCAAAAACATTAACAAAAAGAGGATAAACTCACATTGCTATCTTAGGCTTCTCGTAAGGGTTTCCTGGATATAATCTATAATTTATACAAATGTACATTGGTTAGTATCATAACCCTTTGAAATTATTAATAATACCCTCCCCGAGACGGCATTCCAACAACTACGTCGGGCAGAACCACGACAGTTGTTACGGAACCCTAAATCAATCGGGCAGCGTAACTATTATGAAACTGGGGTTATAATACTTACAACGGAGCAGAACCTCGCTAATTTAGGGGTATAATACCCAAATATTATGCTTAATACTTCAGAATTCGAGATTGAGAATGATTTGTAAGCGACGGAAATTGTAATCTGATGCTATCTATTTATATGGTCTGATTCTGACTTTCAGGCGGCCCGCGTAAGGTAAGGCTAAGCCTTACGCGGCCCGCGTCAACACCAGTCAACATAATAGCTTAGCTGGGTCAGCTAGTAGGTCCGCCACGATGTCGACACGTGTCGGCCTCTGGTGTATCCGCGTTTCATGAGTCCGCGCGGCCCGCGTAAGATTGAGGTGAGGTCTTTCGCGGCCCGCCTCAACTTACATTTTCAGAATTTTATTTTCTTTTATATTTTATAATCTATTTTGGGCTCGGTTTTCACATACGGGGCATAATATAAGACATATTGGACAATTTAAGATATAATAAAGTGTCAGAAATATTATGAGGATGTCGGTTTTACCGAGGGTTGTTACAAACAAGAAGCATAATGGAAATTTGACATAACTCTAGAATTAAATCCTAGACATTTTATGATAGACTTGAACACTTTAATAGAAAGGTGACCAAATTGGTGGTGTAAATCTAGCAAGGATGGTGTAGTGGTGGCGTTGACTTGAAACTTGTGTTTAGGCTGGAAATTCAAAGGAGCATGGTAAACATCATCAGTGTTCTCCCCCCGCATAAGACGTACCCTGTGCGAAGATCCTTAACAAAAAAAAGATAGGAATAATTCAACAGAAACTTGGTTAGTTCGACATAACTTAGCAACTGAAATAAGGTTCCGTTTTAAACTTGGTACGCATAAAACGTCGGATAAATATAGGGATTTTATGGGTGTTGTAATATTTGATTGACCAATATGGGATATATAAAGATGCTTACCGTCACCGAGGACAATTTCATCCGGACCTCCATACTCCGAGAGGTTGTGAAGATTGGTGGTATTGGGAGTTACATGATTCAACACACCAGTATCAAATAACCAGGGTGCAGTAGAGGCCGTAGGAGCAGTTGTGGTGGCATTCGCCACTGGACTAAAGATATTGTTCTCTCTCAACAACCTGAACAATTTTCTGCAATCTTGGGTGGTATGTCCCGGAATGTTGCAGAATTGGCAATAACTACCACCGCGGTTGGAGCGATAGCCACTAGATGCTTGATGAGAAGCAGCGTTTGGAGAGTTCCTGTTAGGGCGTTGTTGATTGCTAGATGAGAAGCGACCCGTTGATGGACCATGGCTTGAATCAGTACCGAAACAGGACCCTTGCCTGTGAATCTGTCCTTGGCGAGTGGTAGCATTTACAGTGGAAAGAATTGGTTCAGCAATTGGAGCAGACTCTTGGAGAGATCTTTCAAAATCAAGAAGTTCATCAAAGAGTTCCGGGTAGGATATTGGGGTTACACGTACCTTGAGGGTAGCAACGAGGGGTTTATATTCGTCACCTATTTGAGAGGTGATGTGAACAAGGAGATTTTCTTCGTTTATTGGGCTTTGGACGAGAGCAAGGTCGTCAGCAATGGCTCGCATGTCATTTAAAAATTCAGTCATGGTGCGGGTACCTTTCAGGTTTTGGCGAGCCTGGATTTGAGGCAGATAATGCGAGATCTAGAGGCACTTGCAAAGCTCTTGTTGAGTCGTTCCAAGGCATCTTTTGCTGTCTTGGCAGAGGACACACGTGGTTGAATCGCATCTGAGCAATTTCCGAGTATCGCACTGATGAGGATTTGGTCCTGCCTAAACCAAAGTGAGTAGGCCGGATTTGATTTGGTTGTGTCTTTTTCAGTGATTTCTTTGGGCGGTGGTTGAGAAGAGCCATCCAAAAAGCAGAGGAGATCGAACCCAATCAGGGTTGATTCAACCTGTTTTCTCCACAAAGAGAAGTTAGTGGCAGTAAGTTTGATGGGGAAGTGATTTGTAGCAGTGAGTTGAACAATGGTGTTAAGGTTTGACATGGTAGGTTGATGAGAGAAAAGAGAAGGATCAAGACTCGTTTGAGTGTTTTGAAGCTCTGATACCATATACAGTTATTGTATTTTATAAATTCTGATACAAAAAAGTTAAAGAGAGTTACAAGGCTTAAATAGCCAAATACAAGAATATTGAAAGCATGAAATTAGGAACTGAATTTTACAATACAATAATAAAATATTGACTGAGAATAAATGTGAGGATATCTTGAATTAATATCATAAACCACTCCTTTGATTTATCTGTAATAGTAAGTCGTGTGGCCACGATATGGTGGTCCGGCCAATAACTAGAAGTAAAGACGAAGGCCGTTATGATGCCAATGCTAGGGGAGTGAATGTTAGAAGGATAATTATGACTTCATGTTATTAAACCATAGTTTATGTTAGTAATCAGGGCCGGCGCAAGCCCAAGTCAAATGAGGCTTGGGCCTTGGGTCACCAAAATTGTAGGGCCTCCAAGATTTGATGAAACCACCGTTCATTTATAAAAGTTTTAGGGTGTGGGCTATCAACAGATTGATGGTTGGTAGTGTAGTGGTTTTGTGTATGTATGGATGTTGGTGAGACCCAGGTTCAAATCCCTGATTCACCATTTTCTTCCCATTTTTTTTTCTTGTTTTTAAATTTTAATACAATCTTTCAAATAATTACACTTGGGCCCTTCAAGTTTAACTTTCAATTACATACGTTTTTTTTTTTTGAGAAAAAGGCCACAAGCTTTTACTTCGCCTTAGGCCACCAAAATGGTTGAGCCGGCCCTGTAAGTAATCATGTATTTTTGTATTATTATTAGTAGTGGTAGTAGTCGTTGTTGGTGGTGCAGAAGAATAAGTGGGTATAGGAAGTTGGTTGACAGTTAGTGTCGGTAAGTTTCCCTCCAAAATACCTATGTAAAGTGTCATTCGTATATATCAATCTATGAAGTTTAGTGTCGTTCGTTCTCTCTCTCTCATCTGTTTTAAATATGGCTTAATTCGTCTAAAACCTCACCGAATTGCAATCCTATAATTCATCTTCCCGTTGGAAACTTTTTGTTGTGTCAGCATACCATTCAGATTCGCCATTTCAGCTAATTCCTTCAGGCTTGTAGGCTGCCTAGACCAGCCCCAATCCCACAAAATTAATGTTCCCGTAATGCTCCTGTAACACTCCCGCACCAGCGTCATTTAATGATTTTCCAAGTTTCATACAACTAAAAATATTAATTTTAACATGTTACACAGATAAAGTATATCTTTCGGTACAAGAGTCATTTGTTAACCTTTACAGTTTTGCTACAAATAGAAAAAAAAGTTTGGTTTTAGAATATATCTGAAACAAAAGATTGCATTATTGCCAATGAGGTAGTGGTGGAGTGATTTGGGAAAAACTTTGTGTTCTTTATGACCCAGTTTCGACTCCCACTCTACTAATTATTTTCTGCGGCCAGGGCCGTCTCCGAAAATACGCGGTCCCTCATAGGCCATGTGCGAGTGGGAAAAATGGGCCCACGAGGTGTGTGTGTCAAGCGTGTAGAGCTGGCTCAAGCTTTTTAAAGTTCTAAAGCAAAGCGTATGATAAATATAAGACTGATTTCGCTATAAAATAAAAATAATAAATTGATTTCAATCCTCAAATAGTTATAGTGTTAATATTAACTTTGGCTATAGTGATAGACAATAAGTAGATGAAAAATATACATAGATGAACATGATTGGCAACAGAATGATTCAAGTTTTGTTGTCATTGATAAGTTAGAAAATTTACATTTAACTTACAAATGCATGCTTAGATAAACACTAAAAAGAGATGCTTAGAGAATAATCAATCAAATTATTATATATCAATAAAGAGGATTAACTTAACTTTAACTAAATTTTTGGCGGCAATCTGTTTGATGGAAACATGTGATATTAACACAAATTAAATATGTATTTCTTATGATATTAACACAACCAAGGGACTACTGAGTCAAATTGACCTAAAGCAACCAAAACAACAGGCAACATAAGGGCCCAAAAAACCAACAGAATAAAAAAGATGTTAATGCTGAGTTTCGAAAGCACATCTTAGGTAGAAGGAAAGGGCGCTTAACCGTTTGTGCTACAACAAGATTACTTCATTATTATATAAATATAAATTTAATACAAAATATAAATTAAAAATGAAAAACAAATACAGAACATGAATTAAAATAGAAAAAGACGACAGTGTGGTGATTCGAACCTGAAGTCTCCGACTCTGAGTTTAACTTTTGCATCCATTGAGACAAAGGACTAATATGTTCATTTTTTCGTGCAACAAATTTATATATAAAATATATATTATTTTTTAATCGATTTAGGCCCCTAAATGTTTTGGGCCTTGTGCGATGTCACCTCTTGCACAGGCCCAAAACCGGCCATGTCTGCGGCATCCAGGTGAATGCCGAATACGAGTTGCGGCGGTTCGTTTTGGATAGGAGGCGGGGTTTTACCGCTTATTCCACTGTCGTGCCTTCCGGCGGGTGGAAGTCGGGTTTCCGCGCATCTGGAAAAGCCAAGGGGCTGGCAGCGGTCGAGTAGTCGACCTTAGCCACAGCGCCCGATGTCACGATAGTTGACGCATCGTTCCTTACCAATAAAAAAAATGCATTATTTTGAGAACATGCACACGCTTGTACTAAATCATGATTATGTCAAAGTTTCTACTACTACTTTTTGACTAGAAATGATTATCACTATAAAAAAAGAAACAATAAACAAAAAAAAATTATAAAGTTATCTGATTATATAATCAAGTATCTAAAATATTGTATTTATTTCTGGCTAGGTCATATATATATATATATATATATATATAGGATTAGGTTCAAGAGTGAACACTAGTGTATTTTGCGAATTTAGCGAACTAATCCTGGACATACACGTGTGTAAATCAATGGTCAGCATTTGTTCACTCGGTTCGCAAATAAATATATATATATATATATATATATATATAGGATTAGGTTCAAGAGTGAACACTAGTGTATTTTGCGAATTTAGCGAACTAATCCTGGACATACACGTGTGTAAATCAATGGTCAGGATTTGTTCACTCGGTTCGCAAATAAATTAGTGTTCACTCTATAACCTCACCCATATATATATATATATATATATATATAGGGTAGGGATCCTAAGAGAAGTCCACCCTATTTGAGAAACTTGAGAAGCAATCTGGACCACACATTTTTCCTAAGCAAAAAATGCAAAAAAAGGTGAAAAAAATGCAAAAAAATTTTTTTTTGGAAAAATTGCAGCTTTTTCTTTAAGGATTAATTTTTTTATTTATTTTTTAATTTTTTTTAATTTATACACATGTGTATATTGTTAATCTTTTAACTATACATATATGTTACATAGATGTATATTGTCGATTATACATATATGTATATACATGTTTAAAATTGAAAAAAATATGTGTTATAAATCCTAAACCTTATACCATAAACACTAAATCTAAACCTTAATTCTAAACCCTAATGCTAAACCCTAATTCTAAACCCTAAAGCTAAACCCTAATGCTAAACCATAATGCTAAACCCTAAAGCTAAAACTAAACCATAAAGCTAAACCATTAATGCTAAACCCTAATGTAAACCCTAAAGATAAAGCTAAACCCAAAAGTTAAAGCTAAACCCTAATGCTAAACCCAAAAGCTAAACCTAATGCTAACCCTAAATACGATTGCTAAACCCTAATGCTAAACCCTAAAGCTAAACCCTAAACCCTAATGCTAAACCCTTAATACTAATGCTAAACCCTAAATAACACTTATTTTTTAATTTTAAACATGTATATACATATATGTATAATTGACAATATACATATATGTATAGTTAAAAAATTAACAATATACACATGTGTATAAATCCCAAAAAAAATTAAATCCTTAAAGAAAAAGCTGCGATATTTTCAAAAAAAAAAAAAAAATTGCATTTTTTTACTTTTTTTTTTTGCATTTTTTTGCTTAGGGAAAATGTGTGGTCCAGAATGCCTTCTCAAGTTTCTCAAATAGCCTACTACTTCTCACATGATCCTTATCCTATATATATATATAGGGATTTTTTGTGAGAAAGGTAAGAAAAAATCTAAACCATTAGATCTTTGATCTAATTATTGCCATCAATAGGGACCAAATTGTAAAATGTTTTTTATTATTTTGGACTGATTTGAAAATTGTAGAGGTAATAGAGTCTTTTATATCCACTTGAAAATAGGAAACTGTAAATCAAATCCCTACAATTTCGAATCCTCTTTCTTCTTCTAGATCTGTGAATTCGAATCTTCCTTCTTCTCCAGATCAAAGATCTCGAATTATCATCATCATCATCAATCCTTCTCGAATCATCATCATCAGTTTACATCTCGAATCATCATCATCATCATCATCACCGATACACCAGCTTCATCATTCCTTCATCATCATCGATACAGCGACATCTCCGCTGTTCTCTTACGTGGCTCCAAATCATCGACATCTCCACCACTCCAAATCATCGACATCTCCGAATCAGAGACTGTAGAAAGGCGGCATTGGCCACCTCCCCACGACGGCGGGCGGCGGTGGTGGTACCGGCACTGGAACGACGGGGTTGTAGTGTATACAGAGTTATAATAGGGTGATATGGTGTTATATATTATTCATAGTGTTTTATAGTGATTTGTAGTGTTATATCTTGTTTTGTAGTGTTATGTACTTATTACAGTGTTATAAACTATTGAATGCTGTTTTGCAGTGTCTTTAATAATGTTATATATTTATTGAATGGTGTTATATATACTTATTGAATGGTGTTATATAATTATTGAATGGTGTTATATATATGTACTGATTGGTGATTTGCAGTATCATTCGTAGTGTTCTTATAGAGATCCTTAAAATGGTGTTAGAGTAAACTGCCATTTTGGTCCCTGTGGTTTGGCCACTTTTGCCATTTTAGTCCAAATCTCAAACTTTTTACATCTGGGTCCCTGTGGTTTGCATTTTGTTGCCATTTTAGTCCAAAATCCAAAATGCCTCTATTTTGACTGTTGAAAACTTATTATTTTGTCCTTTAGTGCAGGGGCATTTTGGTCATTCTGATTTACTCTCTAATAAATTAAAACAAAATTAATTATATATATATATATATATAACACACTCTCTCTCACATCATATATAACCCTAACCCTTCTCTCCAAGACCCTGCAACTCACCCTGCAACTTCTCTCTCTAGGATTTCTCTCTACGGCCGTTCTCCATGTTCATCTCCGAATTCCCTCCATTCTCCACCTAAATTCGTAGATTCTGCTTGTTTTCTGTTCAAATGTGGATCCACTCCACCGATCACTTCCCCTGAACCCAATCCGCCTGATTCTCATGATTTATCCACTTCCCGCCGCATAAGCACTAGATCCACACTTGCCGCCAAAACCTCTGGTGATCTAATTGGCGCTCAAAACTCACCTGGCCTTCTGATTGGCAACAGTAAGGGAGTGCAAAAACCTACAAAGAGTGGTAAGGGTAGACAACCATTGTCAAATCTCAGCGTGAATGACTTGTTCCCAGAAAATTCGTGTGTCAATCTCCAAGAGAGGGATGCGACTCCTTTTGAGACGAGTAAATTGACGACTGCACAAGCAACTACAGCTATGGAGATTGAAGTTTCGACTGAAGAAACGGTGATGGAAGGCTCCCCTTCTGTGGTCGGCCTGAAATCGTCTGGGATGATGACAAGTGAAGACGAGCAAGGTAATCCCTCCTCTATTGCTGGTGTGACCCCCTCCAAATCCCCGTGTACTATCAATTCTGTGCCATCTGATATACCGACGCCCTCTAAGGCTTTTAATTTTGACATGGCTGATAATTTGGGGGAGGATGGATGGGTCTTGGAGAGAAGGGTTAGGGTTATATATGATGTGAGAGAAGGGTTTCTCTAGGATCTGAGTTATGATGGCGGTAGTTTCTGTGATTTTGTTCAGAAATCGGATGTGAGCTTTGGAGAGATTAATGAGAAGGAGAATGGTAATTCATCTTGTGTTTTTTGTCTATTTGTTTTTGTTCAAAAATCGTTTGTTGATTTTGTTCAGAAATTGAATCGGATTCAATTTACATTAGGTGTTGAATCCTTTTAGTTTCTGTGATTTTGAAGCACTTATGTAGTGAATCTATCAGTTGTTTGTTTGTTCTAGAGAGAGAAGAAACGTGGTGGCTGGCGATTCTGAAACAGGTTGACGGTTAGGGTTTGGAGGTGGATGATGCGGCGGTGGGTGAATGGGTGGTGATGGTGGAAACAGGTGGTTGTGGAAGGAGGTTATGGCAGTGGTGGTGGTGCTATAGAGAGAGAGTAGAGAGAGAGAGAGAGGGAGGAGGTGGCGGTGGCGGTGGTGGTGGTGCTATAGAGAGAGAGAGAAGAGAGAGAGAGAGAGAGAGAGAGAGAGAGAGAGTTGATTATTTTTGGGGATGATGATGATCAGTTTATAATAAAAAATAAATGACCAAAATACCCCTGCATTAAAGGACAAAATAAGCAGCTTTCAACAGTCAAAATAGGGGGTTTTTGAAATTTGGTCTAAAATGGCAACAAAATGCAAACCACAGGGACCCAGATGTAAAAAGTTTGAGATTTGGACTAAAATGGCAAAAGTGCCCCAACCACCGGGACCAAAATGGCAGTTTACTCATGGTGTTATATACTTATTGAATAATGTTATATAATTATTGAATGGTGTTATATATGTGCTGAATGGTGGTTGTAGTGTTATTCATAGAGTTTTTATAGAGATCTTTTAAAAAAACTCATGTTCTTATAAATAAGGTGACGGTTATGGAATGTTTTGAATTAATTGAATCAATGATAAAATTACCTGTTTACCCTTTTGAATTAATTTAGATTGAGAACACATGTCATCTCCACAATATTTCTCACACTTCTCACACTTTTAACCTTTTTTTTACAATAACCTTACCATATATATATAGGATTAGGTTCAAGAGTGAACACTAGTGTAGTTTGCGAACTGGGAGAACTAATCCTGGCCATACATGTGTGTAGATCAATGGCCAGGATTTAATGATAAAATACACTAGTCTATTTTACGATTTAATGATAAAATCCTAGCCATCCACGTGTGTAAATGAATGGCCAAGATTTGTTCACTCAGTTCACACACACACACACATATATATATATATATATATATATATAGGTAAAGAGTATGGTACAAATAAGCTAATCGTACATTACATACGCGAGAATATTAGCCATACACGTGTCCTAATTCGGTTTTTCTTTAATAAGGTTAAATCAGACAGTTAATTCAATCATCTGAGGGCAAATTCGTCTCTTCATTCAATCAGCGAGATGTTCGTTACACTAATATCCCGGTAATTATCATTCGAATCAGTGTCAAATTTTTCATAATTCTCAAATTGCAGTTTTCGTTCTTCTGTGTTAGGGTTTCATTCAATTGTTTTTTTTTCGATGGATCCACATAGCAGCACTGGACGAACAGATGTTGATTTTGAAGAAACTCGACCGATCGGTGATCATGCTCAATTATCTGCATATCAGAGAGTTTCGATTGAGGATGTTTTAAATCCACGACCTGCAAATCCAAATCCAATTGCAAGTACAAGTGCTGTAAACGAGTGTTTTAATGGTAATTATGTTAATTCAGATCTCTAATTTGTTCGTATACTTGTTTTTTGTTTAATTGTAGCAATGATTTTATATTGTTGTAGCTTTTTTTGAAGTTTGAATGTTGATTATATTTTTTATATGAAAGGAACATGCACAAATTCGCATGTTATGAGTCTTTCAATTCGCATTTGATTTTATTTTCTTTATGCGTTTTCGCATGTTATGGTATAATAAATCGCATATATAAAATATATTAATCAAAATCATCATTTTCGCATGTTATTGTTCATACAATTCGCATGTGTTGTTTGTTCTTTACGATGAAGTTATGCTGTTATTAATATATCGCATGTAACTAGTCCGATAATTCGCACGTTTTTTTTTTCTGATTTGATTCATGTAGATGAAAGGGTTTACACTCTGGAGGTTCAAGCATCAGCTACACCTGTGGTTGGAATGCAATTTATCTCTATTAAACAAGCATGTGCGTTTTACCAATCATATGCTAAGTTAGCTGGTTTTTCTATTCGGAATTGTGGTGAAGTACACAGTGGTGGTATAATCAAAACTAAGTATTTTGTTTCTTCTAAAGATGGACATAAGCCACTGTGTATTGACGATCGTTCGAAGTCAAAAAAGCAATTCAAAACAAGGAACAGGGGGACTATTAGAACTGGATGCAAAGCTCAACTTATGATTTGCACTGTGGATGGTAGATTATATACAGTAAAGAGATTTGTTGATGGCCATAATCATAAGTTTGTATGTCAAGATGATATTCACATGCTGCTAGCTTACAGACAATTGTCAGGTGTCCAGGAGGAGATGGTTTGGGAACTAGGCACTTTAAACCTTGGTCCTGTCAAAGCTTTCCATATAATGAGGAAACGTTATGGTGGTTTCGAGAACGTTGGTGCCACGGTTGATGATTGCAAAAATTTTAGGAAGCGAATTAACAGCTATATAGGAGAATATGACGCTGACATGGTGATTAATAGGATGACTGACAAAAAACAGTATTTAGCTGATTATTCGTTTGAATATTCTGTTGATGATGACAAACGGTTAACTGGTTTGTTCTGGGCTGATGGTTTATGCAAGCTTAACTATATGGAATTTGGGGATGTGATATCGTTCGATGCAACTTTCAAGACAAACATGTAAGTGTTTCAAGACAAACATGTTTTTTTACTAATTTTCGCATGTTATATGACTTCATGAGCTTGTAATATCGCATGTGTAGACATTTTGAAGAAGTGGTGTTGAATATATCGCATGTTATACTGTTTGTTTTCGCATGTGATTTTTTTCTATTTCGCATGTTTTCAATGTGTTTTCGCATGTGTTTGTTCAGGTACAAGATGGTGTTTGTTCCGTTCACTGGCATTGACAACCACTATCGATATGTAACACTCGGAGCTGGGTTGTTGGCATCGGAGAGCATTGAATCATATAAATGGCTTCTGAATTCATTCTTAAAGTCATTTGGTCGGCAGCCAAAGGTTGTAGTGACGGATCAAGACCCTGCTATGAAACAAGCTATTGAGGAGGTTATCCTTATCAGCAGACACAGATTGTGCATGTGGCATATAATGAAAAAAGTGGCAGATAAGGTATAGCATGCTATATTGTCTTTCGTTAGCGTTATTTTTTTTATATTATAGATTTTTGTTATAGGCTGATATAAAAATCATTTATTGTTATAGGTTGGACACGAGTTGTGCAATAACGATGAGTTTAAAAGGAGGATGTGCGACATTGTATGGACTGATTCCATTGAGCCCGAAGAATTCGAGAGACAGTGGAAGTTGGTGATGATTGAGTTCGGTCTCACAGAAAACAAATGGATTGATGATATGTTTGTGATGAGATCCATGTGGATTCCGGCTTTTTACCGGCACGAGCCAATGTCGGGACTTATGAGAACAACTTCAAGATCAGAGAGTGAGAACCATTTTTTTTGCCAGGTGGCTAATTCACAAATCACTCTCGTAGAGTTTATGAATCATTTTGATGGTGCAATGGATGTCCAATGGTTTAATCATAGAAAGAATGATCATATTTCAAGATATACTGAGCCTGCTGATTGGAGCGAAACCTCTTTGGAAAAAAGATGCTGCTAAGAGATTCACCAGGTCTATATTCATTGATTAGCAAATAGAGATTTATGGTACAATTTCTGAATGTCTGCCGATGGACACCAAAATAGAGGGTCCACAGATCAGGATATTGTTGAAGGACTTTAAAGCCCATGGAGATAGTTTATTGGAGGTATTATAGCATATATATTTCAAACATGCGATTTTTTGATAACCTACATGCGAATTTCTTTTGTTTTTTCAGATCATGATCTTGCAATATGCGATTTTGATACACTCATGCGATTTTAAAATTTATTCATTTAAATGATTTTTTAGACATGCGAAATTGTTATGTTACACATGCGATTTTAATTTTTAATATATTTTTTTTTGGTTTTTCCTAGGTGTGGTTCAAGAATCTTGAAAATGATGTAACTGCATAGTGTAGCTGTTTGCATTTTGAGCAGTATGGGCTGCTATGCAAACACATCTATTTTCTTTTCAAGATGTTTGGTGTTAAAGAAATACCAAACAAATATGTTATGAAGAGATGGACAAAGGATGTGGTGCCGAATGAGTTAAATGTGAAGTACAATCTAAATGTGGGTGGCAAGGATGTGCAACACAAGGCTAAATGGATTGCTCGTGAAATCATCCACACAGGGGAGTATTTGGTTAGCAATTTGATTTCCGACCTTGATCAACTTGTTTTAGTGAGGGATCAAATGATGCAGCTTAAAAAGAGAGTTGATCAGAGTCGTATAACCAAGCAACTTGATCCAAAATTTGACCGATTTTCAAAGTTGATTGGTTATCAACAACCAGTAACTAATGCTCCTCCTACTGTCCGTGTGCCGGCTGGTATAAGAAACAAAGGTCGTGGCTCGCATAAAAGGATTAAATCCAAGACGGAACAAATGACCAGCCGCAAAGGGAAAAGGTCAAGGACATGTAGTGTATGCAATGAAAAAGGTCATGATATTCGGACTTGCGAGATTCTGAAAGCCAAACAACAAGGTAAACAGCAAAAAAAAGAAGATGAAGGGCGTCCAGATTGAAAATGTTCCCAGAGACAAAGACAATGAGGTCGAAGAAGAGGAAGATGAGTTTAAAGATTACAGTGGTAGTAGTGATGATGGATCTGAAGAAGAAGATCAGTGGGAGGAGGTTTCAGAAGATGATGAGGATGAGTAATTTTTTATAAATGTACATGCGAATTTATACGAAACACATGCGATTTTTATATTCATCTGTTTATATCATTTTTCATGCGATTTTAGTATATAAACATGCGATTTTATATGCATCAGTTTATAATTAGACTTATATGCGATTTCACTTTTAATACATGCGATTTTGAGTTATCTTGTTTTTTTTTGCGACAAATATGTCTAAATCATTCATGCGATTTTATATCATAATCAAAAGCATAAGATTTGTTCAAAACACATACCCAAAATATAAAATAGTTGTTATTGTCTAACACAGCTAGATGTATAAAACGATTAAACATAATCTTAGTTACTTGAAGCAAAGATCTTGTCACGTTCAGCAGAGCTGAACTCCATCTTCTCCTTCGCAGTGTTTAGAGCATCTTTCAGGAAAGAGAAGGCTAAGTCATCAGCTCGAGATTGCTCCTTTAGATGATTCAAAGCTGCGTCTCTGAAGCTTGATGGTGGTTCTTCAAGTAGTCTTTCCTACATATCTTTATTTTTCTTGATTTCTTCCAGAATTTTCCCCTGCACATCAAGAATCAGATGAGAAGAGGTGACATCCGTGCTTATTTCTGTCAAAGTGCGAGTTGACAATAGCTCTTTTATTGCAATGTTTTTGATTTTTTCTGAATCTTCAGATGCCATTTTTGTTGGTCTTTTGTGTGTGTTTTTTTTTTCGTCTTCTATGTCTTAATATGGAAGGTAGTTAAATCTGGGTTTTTTTTTTATATTAAAATAGTAAATTTATTATGTAGGTAGGGTGGTAAGTTCAGTAGTATTTATTGTAAAATTGATCATTACATGTCAAATTACATCACATCGGTAATAAATTAAGTTTTTTTTTTATAAAAAATAGTTATTTTTTAGTTATTAATTCGTAATTTTTTTTTGTTTGCATTTTTTAGGACAAAGTAATTTGAAAGTCTTTGCAGTGTTTTATTCAAAATCGCATTTGAATCGAAACAAATTCGCAAACTTTAAGAAATCTAAAGATAATTAACTTTTTCCTGAAATCACATGTGTAAAAGCATGAATTCGCAAACTATAAGAAATTTCAAAGATTATTAACTTTTTATTGAAATCGCATGTGTAATGTCATGAATTCGCAAACTTTACAAAAAAAAACATCCTTTGTTTCAGTTCTTCGATAGTCTGTCCATCGTTTGACATGTATTTCACATATTTTTATTTGATTTTCACCCTGCATCATCTTCTTCGATAGTCTGTCCATCGATTTTGTTTCAGTTCTGAAATTCCAAATTCAGCAGAAGTTCAATTCGCAGAAGGATTTGGTGAATAAGAATCGATCGATTTTTTATTAATTGTTCGATTTTCGAATTCGGTTTTAATTAAGAATCTTAAAGTATGATTTTGAGGTTTTGTTTGCTGATTATCAGGGTTTTTTGATTTCGTAATGGACGATTTTAACCTTGGCGGTTTCATATATATATATATCTTTATTTGATTAAGAGTTAATTGCTCGGATGGTCCCTGTGGTTTCACGTTGTTTCACGTTTAGTCCCCACCTTTTGAAAATATCACGTATGCTCCCTATGGTTTGTCATTTTGTTACTCGGATAGTCCCCCAACATTTACTCTGGGGACTATCCGAGTAACAAAATGACAAACCATAGGGAGCATACCTGCTATTTTCAAAAGGTGGGGACTAAACGTGAAAAAAATTGAAACCACAGGGACCATCCGAGCAATTAACTCTTTGATTAATTTAATAGTTAAGCACGGGGTTAATTGAGATGATCCGACGGCTGTGGTTATAGCGTACGTAATGTACGATTAGGCATATTGTATGATAACCAGCCTCTATATATATATGTGTATATATATATATAGTGTAAGTATATGGAGAAACCCACTATATACATATATATATATAGTGTAAGTATATGGAGAAAACCACTGTTATTGAGAAAACCCGGGAAACTCTAACCTCCCGAATATTTTTTTTGAAAAAATTACCACATGTAATATACATGTTTTTAAGAGTTTTGGGCAAAAAAAAAAAAAAACAAAAAAGCGCAGAAGGATTATTTTTAACAAAAATAAACAAATTTCAGCAACCGTTATATATATATGGGACCGCTAAAATGAAAACCACCTCGAGTTGTAAGAACCGTGAGAACTACACCGTACGGGCCGAGGTGGACCAATTTTTTTTTTCATAAACGTAGATGCGTGTATTATAAACACATGTGTAAAATTTCAAAAAAAAAATGTCTTGTGTGTAGTTTTGAGCACCACAAGTTTGAGTTTACGGGTACCGTAAATTTTGTTTAAAATTTACAGTACCCGTAAACACAAACTTGTGGTGCTCAAAACTACACACACGACATTTTTTTTACAAATGTGTTTATAATACACGCATCTACGTTTATGAAAAAATTTTTGGTCCACCTCGCCCCGGATCAAAAAGTTCTTACGGTTCTTACAACTCGAGGTGGTTTTCATTTTAGCGGTCCCATATATATATATATATATATATATATATATATATATACTAGTAGGGTGCCTGCGCGATGCGGCGGGGGCGACACTTTGGATTGCGGCACTCGTTGCTGATAGTTTTCTTATTTGTATATGATAACATTATTGTGGTGGATATATGTCATAAGTGTTACACATGTTTAGTAATTGTTAAATTTAGAATTTAAATTAGCAAGTACTTCAAGAAACAATTGGTGTAATAAAGTAAACCATGAATAAGAAAAAGCAAGTCTTAAACATAATTAAAAGTTATATAAAGTACCACACAAATAAGGAAAGATAAGTCTTAAACATAAAGGGTCAAGTACTTTGCATAATGAGGTTGAAAATTTATTAATCATACGGCTTAATAATCTCAAGGATCTCATCCATATTGTCAGACCACCATTTCTCATCATCGAGATCAATGTCCTCCGGAATTTCTTGTATCTCTTCCTGTTTGATTGTTACATCTTTTTGAGGTTGATTTTCTTCTTCGATATCCTCTTTAACTAATAAATCAGTAGTAGCTGCTGTAGCAGTTTGGGGAACTGAAAGAAATGATAAGTATTTTAGCTACATATATGTTATATCATGTTAAAGTTATATATAAGATCTGATAGATAGGTAGATACTTGGCACATCTTTCATTTTGCTATCTGTCTTATCCATATTAAATTCTTAATTAATCTGCAAGGGAAAAATAAATAAGTGAGTAAAAAAGACAAACGTTTGTAATATAATGACATCATATATAAACTATATGTAGAATGTAATTACGTAAACCACCAAATGCATAAAAAATCATCACATTCTCACTCACAAGTATTTCATTCGTCATGTAACACCTCTCGATAGACAACATTTGAGGTGTATACACCGTCTCGTCTGAAGTCTTTGGCAGGATGTACTAATACCTTTGTATTAGCACGTGATGTCTCTCTTGATAAAGCGACATAAAGTTCTCCATGCGAAAATACTGAATCCGGAAGATAAACACCAACATGCGGAATTGTTTGACCTTGAGCTTTGTTGATTGTCATGGAAAAGCTAAGTCGAATAGGGAATTGTTTTCATTTTAGCTTGAACGGGAACATGTCGTCTTCAGAAAGAGACAAAGGGATTCTAGGCAAAAATACTCTTTTTCCGGCATGTTGCCCGACAGCTATCTCGACATCAATAACATTGCGCTGGAAGCCTTTACATATCAATCTAGTGCCGTTACACAGACCATGTGATGGATCGATATTCCGCAACAATATTATAGGGCAACCGATTTTTAAACGAAGTCTATGAGGCGGCAAACCACTAACAGTTAGTGAGTTTAAGAACTCGACCGAATAGAAGTTGTGGCGATCGTCTTCGAACTATCTAGTTTAACTTGATGTAGCTTTTTTTAAATAACTAAACTTATTCGCAATGAGTCTAATTTATAACTTATAATCCCTAATAAAATGCAACAATATCTAATCAACATTTTTATCTTATCAGTCTAATTTTTTTCACTTTCGATTATGTATCTAGTCAAGTTTCAATTTCATTTACTTTCCTTGTAACTGTTTCTTATAACATGATACTTACCCAAATTAGGGCTTTTTTAGGGATTTTTTATATTGGTTACGTGCTATATATAATGCATAGTTATTAAAATACACCATGTTTTAAAATTGCTCCTTAAATCACTCCTATTTAATCTCTCATTATATTTTTTAAATTTTCAATCTATCTATATTAATTAAAATTTTCAATTAGCTCAGGGCCCTCATATTACGTTTTTTCCCACTGCCCCTAATTTTTCATATGGGCTTCTAAATAAAAGTCCTTATATTTGGCATTTATTTAAGTGGAAAATACTTTAATACACGAATTATTATTAAGAATCAAACAAAAAAAAGGAACATAAAATAGAATCTTAAACAATTGTTTTATTATTTCCAACCAACACAAACTGAAAATGAGAAAAAAAAAAAACATAGAAAACATTTGCTAGATATCATATTAGACTTCATGATATCTGTTCCGCTTCTGAATTGACACCCGAGGTATTTTTAATCGGGTTTTGTCGTTTGAATCTGCAGTATCTTTAAATTCTTCCACTTTGTCATCGTCATCGGAATCATCTAAATCAACCACGTCACTCCATTTCCATTCCCATTCCGAGAGTCTCTTGTATCTCTTACTTTGAGCTTCACATTTTCGATCCTAAAAAAAAAAGACAAAAACTGAATACAAAAGTTAAAAAAAAATTAAATAAACCTTAAAATTACCTCTTTAGTAAATTCACGTTGAAGATGAGACTTGTACGGGCTGAACATGTGACCGTAACTGATTATCTCAACAGATTTATCACCATCATCCTGCAAAAAAAACCGTTAATATGAACAGCTCGTTATTTAATCGAACAACCTGTTATGAACAGCTCGTTATTTGAACAAAATAATTATATATACTTTGATTTGTTAAAAATTCATATTAACGGTTTTCGTCTTGCAGATTTAAGAAGTGTCGCGGTGCCGATTTATCATCTTGGAGATGAGCTGAACTTGTTATATAGAATATATTTTAATTTGATTATCATGTACCAGAAAACTTGGAGGAATATTGCGGCTGGTAACTTTGTGTCTCGTGTCAATATTGCGCCTGGTAACTTTTCAATATTACGGCTAGTAAAATTAGGGAATATTTTATAGTTTATTAATGCCGTTCAAAACAAAAAGCTTGTACAGAGTCACTTAAACATTCAATATTGCAGCTAGTAAAATTAGGGAATATTTTAGTTTATTAATGCCGTTCAAAACAAAAAACTTGTACAGAGTCAGTTTGTTAATGCACGGTAGCTAGGTAAAGGTCAAAGCGGGCTTGGGTAAAAAAACAAATGTTGGCTTTAATCAATTGTACATTTACGCATCGGCTATTTGTACTTTATGAACGCACGATGAAACTAAAAAAGACAACTATCGAAACGTTTAAAAAAATGTGCCGATCGTCATGGTACCTTCGATTTTTTTTAAAAATTACAGCTTGTAAGATATCGCAGGAATACGTTAAAGAATTAAAGAGGGGGGGGGGGTGTAACTAATTACCCATAATTATGTTAAATGTCAAGGATTTAAATGTAATAGATTGAGGGACTAAAAAATAATTATGGTTTAAAAGACCACTTTACCCTCATTTTAGGGGTTTATTTATAAATAAGGGGGGAAGAAGTTCTTAACTTTTGGGAATCCTTCCCTCCTGCATTATATAATAGTATAGATAATAATTGTATCTAGTTAAAATGTCTGTTTTCAAATGTGAAATAATAATAATAATTGTATCTAGTTAAAATGTTTGTTTTCAACTTTGAAATAATAATTATATGTATTGTTACTTTGAACAAAATAATTATATATACTTTGATTTGTTAAAAATTCATATTAACGGTTTTCGTCTTGCAGATTTATGAAGTGCCGCGGTGCCGATTTATCATCTTGGAGTTGATGTATCTAGTTAAAATGTTTGTTTTCAACTGTGAAATAATAATTATATGTATTGTTATTTTGAACAAAATAATTATATATACTTTGATTTGTTAAAAATTCATATTAACGGTTTTCATCTTGTAGATTTAAGAAGTGTCGCGGGTGCCGATTTATCATCTTGGAGTTGAGCTGAACTTGATTTTAATTTGATTATCATGTACCAGAAAACTTTTGGAGGAATATTGCGGCTGGTAACTTTGTGTCTCGTGTCAATATTGCGGCTGGTAACTTTTCAATAT
The DNA here is from genome assembly GCA_030545235.1 of Helianthus tuberosus. Lineage (NCBI taxonomy): Eukaryota > Viridiplantae > Streptophyta > Magnoliopsida > Asterales > Asteraceae > Helianthus > Helianthus tuberosus. The sequence goes on from CM060443.1 coordinate 182,360,250, forward strand.
TGCGGCTAGTAAAATTAGGGAATATTTTATAGTTTATTAATGCCGTTCAAAACAAAAAACTTGTGCAGAGTCACTTAAACATTCAATATTGCAGCTAGTAAACTTAGGGAATATTTTAGTTTATTAATGCCGTTCAAAACAAAAAACTTGTACAGAGTCAGTTTGTTAATGCACGGTAGCTAGGTAATGGTCAAAGCGGGCTTGGGTAAAAAACAAATGTTGGCTTTAATCAATTGTACATTTACGCATCGGCTATTTGTACTTTATGAACGCACGACGAAACTAAAAAAGACAACTATCGAAACGTTTAAAAAAATGTGCCGATCGTCATGGTACCTTCGGATTTTTTTAAAAATTACAGGTTGTAAGATATCGCAGGAATGCGTTAAAGAATTAAAGAGGGGGGGGGGGGGGAGTGTAACTAATTACCCATAATTATGTTAAATGTCAAGGATTTAAACGTAATAGATTGAGGGACTAAAAATGAATTATGGTTTAAAAGACCACTTTACCCTCATTTTAGGGGTTTATTTTAAATAAGGGGGGAAGAAGTTCTTAACTTTTGGGAATCCTTCCCTCCTGCATTATATAATAGTATAGATAATAATTGTATCTTGTTAAAATGTTTGTTTTCAAATGTGAAATAATAATAATAATTGTATCTAGTTAAAATGTTTGTTTTCAACTGTGAAATAATAATTATATGTATTGTTACTTTGAACAAAATAATTATATATACTTTGATTTGTTAAAAATTCATATTAACGGTTTTCGTCTTGCAGATTTATGAAGTGCCGCGGTGCCGATTTATCATCTTGGAGTTGATGTATCTAGTTAAAATGTTTGTTTTCAACTGTGAAATAATAATTATATGTATTGTTATTTTGAACAAAATAATTATATATACTTTGATTTGTTAAAAATTCATATTAACGGTTTTCATCTTGCAGATTTAAGAAGTGCCGCGGTGCCGATTTATCATCTTGGAGTTGAGCTGAACTTGATTTTAATTTGATTATCATGTACCAGAAAACTTGGAGGAATATTGCGGCTGGTAACTTTGTGTCTCGTGTCAATATTGCGGCCGGTAACTTTTCAATATTGCGGCTAGTAAAATTAGGCAATATTTTATAGTTTATTAATGTCGTTCAAAACAAAAAACTTGTATAGAGTCACTTAAACATTCAATATTGAACTATCGAAACGTTTAAAAAAATGTGCCGATCGTCATGGTACATTTGGATTTTTTTTAAACATTACAGGTTGTAAGATATCGCAGGAATACGTTAAAGAATTAAAGAGGGGGGGGGGGGAAGTGTAACTAATTACCCATAATTATGTTAAATGTCAAGGATTTAAATGTAATAGATTGAGGGACTAAAAAATAATTATAGTTTAAAATACCACTTTACCCTCATTTTAGGGGTTTATTTATAAATAAGGAGGGAAGAAGTTCTTAACTTTTGGGAATCCTTCCCTCCTGCATTATATAATAGTATATATATATATATATATATATATATATGAGTAAATTACAAGTTTTGTCCTTTATATTTACTTCAAATTTCAGGCGTTGTCCTTTAGCCAAAAAGTTGACAGGCGGTGTCCTTTATGTTGCCAAATCTTGCAAGTTTTGTCCTTTTAGCCAAACCCAGTTAGATTTTTTGGTTAAATCTGATCATGTGCCTTGCACATGAGGCTATTATTGTCATTTCACCTCTTTAGGGACTATTGAGTAAATAACTTGATATTCAAAGGACTAGTTGTGTAAGAAATAAAAAATAAAATATAAATATTAAAAACCAAATGTATCTCTCTCTGACTCTCTCGCCCTCTCTCTTCCTTCTCTCCCTCCCCCCCCCCTCTCTCTCTCTTCACCAATTACCACCACTTTCCACCACCACCACCACCTCCACCTCCCACCACCACAACCTCCATAAATCCCCAAATATACATCAATGTAAACCCAGATCAAAATCTCATTTTACACCGTCAACTATGCATATAAAATAAAATCTCGCATTTCCCCCAAATAATGATGAGGCCACTTCTGTTTAGCTTCACCATTAGCTACCGGTTCACCAGCAAACCAGCTCTCCTCCTCGTCCTTCACCACAGCCTCCACCTTCATCACCGGTTTCCGGCCAGAACTTCTAACCGAAGCGTCACTGTTAACCGCCGGAGCTTCAACCGCATCAGTGTTCAACAATTCCTCTCTGTTTCCTCTTTAACTCTCTTTGCTTTCTTCTCGGAAAAAGAGGAAGAGGCCGGATCGGTGTTCTTGGCAGAAGCAGACGGCTTTCGCTTGCTGTTCGTCATCGTTTTTTTTTTCCGGTGAGAATGAGAGAGTGTGTGTGGGCGGGAAGGTGAGGAGACCAGAGAGTGATGGATCTACGGTTTTATGGCGTGTGTTTGGCGGGTGAAATTTTTTAGGAGAGTGATGATTTTTTTTGGAGATGGTGGTTTTTAGCAGTAATGATAGAGAGATACGAGGTAAAGAGATAAAGAATATTTTTATATTTCTTTTATTAACCTAAGATTTTTCCATTTATTGTAACCTAGTCCCTAAACACAAGTTGTTTTACAAAACAGTCCCTAAAGAGGTGAAATGACAATAATAGCCTCATATGCAAGGCACATGATCAGATTTAACCAAAAAATCTAACTGGTTTGGCTAAAAGGACAAAACTTGCAAGATTTGGCAACATAAAGGACACCGCCTGTTAACTTTTTGGCTAAAGGACAGCGCCTGAAATTTGATGTAAAGATAAAGGACAAAACTTGTAATTTACTCTATATATATATATATGGAAGGGCTACAAAGAAAACCCACTTGAATTCAGAAAACCTTATGTAACAATTTTTTTCTAAGAAAATTACGGAATGTAAGTTACATGTTTTCAAACGTTTTGAACGAAAGGAAAAAAAAAGCGACGACTAAATATTTTTTAAAAATATTTAGTACTTGGCACTGGCACAGTGGCGGAACTAGTCCATTAATATAGGGGTATCCCAATTTTTATTTTATTTTTTTACCGTGCAATCATACAATAAAAACGATAATATATAAAGTAAAATAAATATCTAATAGATTTGTCCTCTTCTTTTTTTCATAGCTTGAATTCGTTCCATCACATCGTTGTATTTTACTTTATAAAAGGATTCTTTTTCGACCGAATAATCGGTCAACGCCGATCAATGACGTCGATGTCAGTCAAACATCAAGGATGATCAAACAATTAACAGCAGGGACGATTCCAGCAGGCTTCAGCAGGGACGATTTTGTGCGGATATCAGACTTCAGCAGGTACGATCATGTAACAACCCGCTTTTTTGGAAAGACAAAGTACAAGTCAAAGTCAAAGGAAGAAAAGATTGCTAATTGCGATCTGTCACTCCTTGCCTAACTATTGATTGTACGTTAACGACTTGTAATCGAATCTTTTTATTTAATTTCTTTAGTTGTATTACGTGGAGTAGCTATTAATAATCGAGGTTTAATCGCATGTTTATCGCTAATTGACTTATCGCTAATCGCTATCGCATTCGCAACGAATTATACGTTCTGGATATTGTTTTACGTGTGTGTGGCATTATGTGTTACTTTTGCATGTTATGTTTATGTTGAGGTGTTAATCGCAACCGCAATCGCAATCGCAATTCTATCGCAATCGCAATCCAATGCGCCAGACACCTGGATCGAGTGGCCAACCGATCGAGTGGCCATCAGATCGGATTGCCATCCGATCGGTGCCCAATCCGAAACTTATGCACTTTTCTCTTTTAGAAACCCTATAAATACCCTCCTGTCACATCATTTGTGATGTGACAGCCCTCTCACTCGACCAGCTCGTTCCACGCCTTCTTTCCCTCGATTTCTCGCGATTCTTGTAAGTTTTCAACTCAAATCTTGTATTTCTATGATCCACACGCACTCCTTCATCTTTTTCACCTTTGAATCTTAACTTTTAACCGTGAAATCACCGGATTTGAGGTGTTCTAGGGTGACGTCATCATGGAGTTCTTATGAACTTTAAGATTGGCTTCATTCCACCAAGAACAACTCGGATCTGAAGGATTTCCACATGAATAAACAACGATTTTGCATAGATTTAAACATTTTCAAAGATAAAAGGATTGAAAGATGGTTTTCCAACTTTCTTTCAACTCTTTTACACTCAATGCACTAAAAACCGGTAGAACCGGAGCTCGTTCTGATCTTCTACTCTTTCTTAGTGATGAGTTGGTTCAAGATCTGGATTACTATCAAGGTGACAACCGATTTCGGGTTAAACAAAGAGCAACCATCATGAACCAGTGAACTGATCGGATTTGGGTGATTCCTATTCGATCGGACAACTTGGGTCTCGACAAGGTTCTGTTGTTTAATACGTTGTCAAACCGTCCTCAAACAAACCGCAAACTTTCAAAATAATCAAGTTCAAAACGATTGGATTCGTTGGGACGGATTGCCGTCCGGTCGGATTGTCATCCGATCGGATTGCCATTTGATCGAACTGCAATCCGATCGGATTGCACTTGAGGATCAACAATTAACAATTTTCAACATGTTCAATGTTCAGTCAGATCTAACGGATTGCCATCCGATCGAGTGACCGTCCTGCTGTGAACTTGTTCTCAACTGAGAAGCCTCGCCAATCGGATCGCAATCCAATCGAACGGCCGTTCGATCGATCGACCTAAAGGGTAGAGATACTTCCCTATTTTCAAAATGCTACAACGAAAACTTCAAAGCCATCATACACAAACACATCCTTACCTAACGAATGTCAATCCAATCGAATGGCCATCTGATCAGATGACCATTCGAACGGATTGACATCCGATCGAGTGACCATCCGACACTTGGTCACTTTTCACCGTTTTACGCACCCCTCTTCGCTTATACTATCGTTAACTGTTCAGGCTAATCACACTAGTGCTCCCTTCAATCCATTTCCATCGTTGTGAGTATACTCGACCCCTTTTTTGCTTTATGCACTTTTGGGTGTTACATACGTTACATATTCTAAATCACAATCGAACACACAACGCAAACACTATTTATACGCTGACCGTTATTGCGTGTTACTTGTCACTCGATGAATGCTTGTGTGTTATGTTAACACAGTGATTGTTGCCTGACGCCTTAGCAACGATAGTACTATTTGTTTGGACTCAGCACCCTTTCGTAGACAGGGGTTGTTAAGGTTACCTCTTCATGTGTCACAGTAGTGATATGTGATGTGGATATTTGACAGATCTATCGGCGAGTTGTATGCTTATTTTTGTAGGGCTTGTTTTCCCTAAGCCGAGTCGGTTGAACATTGATGAGGGCATGAGGTTGATGCTTGCCCCGAGATCGGCTAGTGCATTACGAATGGGGGATTCCCCAATCAAGCAAGGAATTGTGAAGCTTCCGGGGTCAAGCTTCTTTTGCGGGAGTTTGTTGAGTAGCAAGGCGGAACATTCTTCGCCTAAGTTAACTAATTGCAATGATTCAATTTTTCTTTTATGAGTGAGGAAGTCCCGCATAAATTTTGAATATTTAGGCATTTGAGTTAGGACTTTGATAAATGGAATATTAAAATGCAATTGTTTTAGTAAATTTTCGAACTTCGCGAATTGCTCATCGGTCTTTTGACGAATTAACCGACCGGGGTATGGAACCGGAGGAGTCTTAGTAGGCTCTTGAATTGGAGGGGAAGCCTTCTCTTGTTGGGTTGTGGGAGGCGTTGTGGTTTGGTGAGATTGGCTTCTTTCATTGGTTGGTGATGGCGCCTCCTCGGGACCCACGGTTCGGTTTCTCAATGTGATGAGATGTACTTGCGCCTTTGGATTGGTTTCGGTATTACTTGGTAACGCGCCTTGTGGTCTCTCGGAGAAATTTTGAGCTATTTGATTTAATTGTTTTTCAATGTTTTGAATGCTAGCTTGTTGATTTCTGAAATTCGATTCCAATTGTTGAAATCAATCCGAGTTTTTCTTTTCGGTGTCGGAGATGAGGCGAGATACGGTATCTTCAAGCCTTTCTCGTCCACCTTGTTGTTGAGAGAAATTTTGTGGTTGTTGAAAGTTTGTTCGTTGGTTTAGATTTTGTTGGTTACTACTATTGCCGGGTTCTCTCCAACCAAGGTTAGGGTGGTTATGCCATCCTTGGTTGTAGGTACCCGTTGGAGGACCCGACGGCCTAGGCCTATTATCAATGTAGTTAACTGTTTCCGTTTGATCATCTAATTCTTTCATACAACTCCAATTTTCATGTGGCCCACCACACCCCTCATAAGCCATAACCAAGACCCTTTTTTCCATTTCTAACTTTTTGAATTTTGAATAAAGGGCCTCGATTTGAGCTTGTAAAGAAGTGATTTCATCAACCTTATGGGCGCCCGGGGCAATAGATTTATTGCCTCGGGGAGTGTGCCACTGAAAATTGGTTTGAGCAATTTCTTCAATTTGATTATATATTTCATTTGGGCGACGATTACCTAAAAGTCCCCCGGAGCTAGAATCAAGTGTTTGTCTTGTGTGTGGCAACAACCCATTGTAGAAAGTGGATACTTGTTGCCATACCGCAAGACCGTGATGAGGACACTTTCTTAGTAGCTCCTTGAACCTTTCCCAAGTTTCATATAAGGATTCCCCATCCTCTTGTGAATATGTATTAATTTCAGTCATTAGTTTAGCCGTTTTAGCAGGAGGGAAATACTTATATAGAAACTTTTGGGCTAGTTCATCCCAGGTGTTTACCGAGCCAACTAGGAGGGTGTTAAGCCAAGCCTTAGCTCGGTCTTTTAGTGAGAACGGAAACATTCGAAGGCGGATGGCGTCGTTTGATGCTCCATTGAGCCAAAAGGTATCACATATTTCTAAAAAAATAGTAATATGTAGATGGGGATCCTCGTCCGCAAGCCCATGAAAGGTTGCGGAGTTTTGAAGCATTTGTATCAAATGTGGTCGAAGTTCGAAGTTGTTGGCTTCGACATTCGGTGCATTGATAGCGGCGCCGAGATTACCTACGGTGGGTCGTAGGTAATCCATGAGGGTACGTTGGTCCGCCATTGGAAGTGGGTCCCCCGAAACTTTCTCTTGGTTTTTAGTTTAAAGTCTTTTTCTGAGAAAGCGTTTGGGTTCTTCAAGAGGTTCTTTTATGTCTCTACTAGAACTGGAGCTCATACACTACGTAGAAAGTTCAGATGTGGTGCCTGGGTTCCAAGTCCTGCAATAAAAACAGAAAAGAACGTTGGTCAGAAGCTTCACCACGACCCCGTGGTCAGATGAACACGGTGATTGTTTTCCGGATCCCTGTTACTGGGGAGTTCGACACGGCCCCGTGTTGCACCGACACGGCCCCGTGCTCAACTCTCTTTAACTCGGAAAATAAAAACTGCCAGTAACAATGCTGGGCACGGCCCGTGTCCGATCAGGCACGGGCCGTGCTGAGCTCTGCAGAAACAGAAAAACTAAGAAAATCCTTAAATAAAACAGAAAAATTAGAAAAACGATTAGGCCGTTGATTCCTAACTTTCTTAAAATCCTTGTGTCCCCGGCGGCGCCGCCAAAAACTTGATGCGTGTGAAGTGTATATATAAGTTTAAGTATATTTTAAGCCCTTTTATACTTTTTAGCCAAGTTTTAAATTTATAAAACACGATATTTACTAACACTAAACACACATATGGGCAAGTGCACCCATCGTGAGCGTAGTATAGTGTTGGTAAGATACCGAGGTCGTCCAAGGACACAAGAGCTTTTAATACCGGTTTATCCTCAACGTCTAATCAAATCAAAAGTTAGAAAAAAGTTTTTAAACTAGAAAAATAAAACTAACTAAAATGCTGAAAAATAAAAATAAAAACAGATAGACAAGATGAATCACTTGGCTCCGACTCGTGTTTAGTGTAACCTTTGATTATTTCCGCACTTTTGCACTTTTTAAGAGATTATCTTAGTTATTGTAGTAGGCCCCTCTTTTGGAGGTGACATTATCCTCAACCCGAGTAGTTTGAGTCAGCAAGGATACAATTCTAAAGGGTCGGATTATTAAAAGATAATTAACTAAATTATTAATGCATATTATGGTAGGCCCCTCTTTTGAAGGTGACGTTACCCTCGGCTAAGTAGTCTGAGTCAGCAGGGATACAGTCCTAAGTAGCCGGGTTAAAGTATTAATAGTAGCTTACATATGAGGGGATCAAAGAGTTTGGACCCCCGCCATCCAATACTGGTGGGTATTGAAGGAGGTCCTACTAAATTTGACCCAGGTCCTTGCAGGATCTATACTCTGAATAAGGCAAGACTCTTACCAAACCGTTCCCCTAACCCCCGACCAGGTAGCCAACATATCTCCATATAGACCGTGGAGATATGAATGGTGAAAATATTTATTTTATATAGACAGTAAAATAATGCCAAGACACCACGGACAAACGATAAGGAAGAATCACCTTCAACATAAGAAACTAGTTATTAAAGTCATTAATACATAACCAAGTAAAAAGTGCGAAAAGATTAAAAATAAAAAGTATTACACTAGACACTTGTCTTCACCAAGTGATGTAAGAGACTTAGGCAAACATGGCCTTTGATTGTCAAGAACTCTTACGATCAATCTCAGATCCTGAGATGACTCACACACTGTACGATGGACGATGGATGATGGTGTTGTGATGGTGGTGGGTGAAGTGTGACAGAGGTGGTGTGCCAAGTGATGGTTTGCAAATGAGCCAAGCACCCCTATTTATAGGCTGAACAGAGGCTCGGGCATGGCCCCATGTCCATTGGGCACGGCCCCGTGTCCACCTTCCTTCTCTTTCTTCATTAATTGCAGTTTGTCTGCATTAGTTGACCACGCCCCCGTGTCCGCTGGGCACGACCCCGTGTGCAGAAGCGTATCTGTACTATCAAGATTTCCCCATATTCTGCGAATCTTAGAGTTGACCACGGCCCCATGTCCGCTGAGCACGACCCCGTGGTGGCTAATAGAAGCTTCTACAACTTTGTCTTTTCTGCTGACACTTGGGCACGCCCCCGTGCTCATTGAGCACTGGGCGTGTTCAGCCTTCTGTTCTCTTGTTTTGCTTGGGAAGACGCTGTCGGGGAGCCTGGGCATGCCACATTTGTTCCTTTTCTTGTATTTATTTTAGATTTATTTGCCTTTTTGCTTCTTTTGTTCATTTGAGCTCATTTAATCCTGAAAATACAAAAGGAAGACAAAAACACACTTTTCCAACATTAGTACTTAAAAAGGGGTTAGTTTTATGCCACAATTGATGTAATTTATATGTTGCATTTTGTGCACATCAAATACCCCCACACTTGAATCTTTGCTTGTCCTCAAGCAAAACTCTTTATAATGTGGCTTTACACTCCCAAATGGAATGGGTAGAAGAGAAGGTTTTTGGGCTTGTCGTAGAGTGTCGGGATTTCCAAGATTCTTTATTAAGTTTTATTTTTTTATTTATTTACAATCCTATTCGTCATGATTTATTTAAAACATTACATAAGATAAATTACTTATTAGGGCATGACATACCTTTTTAAAATACAACTTATATACAAGTTCACATACCTCACGGGGATCACTCAACACTCAGCCGAAGATGTATTTTAGTGGATCACTCAAGAGCGGCATGGAACTTACTCCTACCATAAGCTTGCCAAGCAATCAATCCTCCTCCTCCTTTTTAACTATACACCTTTGTAAATATCAAGAGGACTTTTGGGGTGAAGGGTTAGGCTTGGGTTAAAGCTAGGTGGTTGGGTTAGTGGTTAGTAAAAGGGCGAAGGGCGTAAAAAGCATCGGTTTTCGTAAGACTTTTTTTTTTTTTAAGTTTTTATTTTGATGAAGCCATTATTCAAACAAAGTTATTTTTGATAAACTTGTTTATTTATTTCTCTTTTGCTTCATCATCATCAATTTTTTTTCAAAGTCATAAGAAAAACCGAGCTTGTTACTAAAACAAAGGGTTTAAAAATAAAAAGGTTTTGGTGGGTGAAAGGGTGTTTGTTTTGGGTTATGAAATGAAAATGTTTAGGCTCAAAGGGGTTAACTAGGGGGGATTTTGGGTAGGTGGTAAAAAAAAGAAAAAATAATGGTGTAGAAATAAAAAGGGTTAGTCCTAATAAAAAAAAAGTTGTAAGAACCAAGCGGCTATTCACACAAAAAACGAAAAATGAGCATTTAGTTTAAATATATATATTTGTATGCTCAATAAAGGCTCAAAACTCACTTTTTATGGGAATGGGTTTTTATGTGATCAAGTATATATAATCAAATTTTAATTAAGCTTGTCATGCCGTTTCATAATTTTCTTATGTTGGTTCTTTTTATCAAGACGCTATCGGTTGTAAATTTGTAAAAATATAACCTTTTTAGAACTTGAAATTCCCAAATTAAACCTAGACAAGTAAAAAAAATGAAAAAAAATTTGATAAAATTTGGGGTGATTAGCGTTTCCAATAGAGTTTTGTGTAAGGCTTGTGATTAGGACTTGCAAGATTCAAGGTTTTAGCATCCCCCCCCCCCCCACACTTAAATTACACATTGTCCTCAATGTGTCCCAAAAATAAGTTTTTAGGTTGATTGAATGTGTAAAAAGGTGTTAAAAAAGCAAAATTTTATGTTACTGGGCGCCTGGACACGGCCCCGTGGTGTCCGGGCACGGCCCCGTGTTCAGATCGCCAGTAACAGAAATTGTCAAAAAGAAACAGAAGCCTGGGCACGGGGGCGTGTTCAGTGAGCATGCCCCGTGTCCAGTTACCTGAACTTAAGATGGAAATGAAAGAGTTGTCGGGTGGCCCTGTTTTCGTGCATGGGGTGCTGGTTCAAGTTTCCCTTTGTTGGATATGAGTTTGTTTCTGATTGTATTTTCGTTTGAAATTAACATGGAAATGAAAGAGTTGTGCAGCGGAATTAAGATGAAAACAAACTTTGCATACAATCAAACGAGAGTAATACTTTAATCAAACATCTTTACACAATGAATCGAAAGATTGAATTTGTTTCAACAACGATTACAATGATTGATGAATGAATGCAAACTCCCCCTCAGCCAGAGCTCAGTAGTTTGTTCGTGCAAAGAAGACGATGTGGTGAAAGAGCTAATAGAACAGTACAAAGTACTGAACTATTTATAGGCACTTGCAAACCACTGAGCATCTTAGCTGACGTCACCATGAAAGTGACATCTAACCTCCTAACAAACTCTAACCTCTGATCTATACAAACTCTGATGTACTAACTACTGCTATTACATTTCTTTACATAAAAGACACTTAAACAGCTGCTGCATCCTTCCACTGCTGTGAACCCAGCAGTGCCTGTCCGGATCAGCAGCACTTGACTCAAGGCAGTAGATTGAGTCAGCAGAGCTTTGGTCTTCCATCAGTCTTTGACATTGGTCAGTAGATGCAAAGCAGCAGTTGTAGGTCAGCACTTAGTAGGATCAGCAGATAGGAGGTCAGCAGATATGAAACCACTTTCAAGGGGAGAGATTTGCAAGAACTAACTGTAATCGTCTGCTTATTCTGGATCCACTGCTCTGATCCAGTTTTGGCTTTAATTATCTGTTCCTCTGATAGGGTTCAATCCCAACAATCTCCCCCTGGAACAGATAATGCCAAAACTCTTCATTATTTGTGGAAGATTTTATTGCCTCATCAACAGTTCCCTTATCTGACCTTTAAATTGTAATTCAAAGTCTAGGGCATCTGTATGTTCATCATCCCTGCTAAGTGGAAGATCAAGGAGATCCTGCAAATCTTCAAGACTCAGGCCAAGAGCTTGTTCCCTTGATATTTTCTCCACTTCTCCACCAGACCTGAGCAAAGTCAATACGCAGGTCTGTTTGTCAGTTACCCACTTTTCTATTTTTGAGCCTGGTGGGTTTCTTGGGAGATGTTTATTTGCAGAAGTATTTGGAGAGGCTGGCCTATTCATGACTGGCTGAGCAGTACTTGCAGTTTGATCCAAACCAAGAGTTTCCATGATCATTTTCTTTATACCCTCTTTTCCAAGGTCTTCACCTTCCATTAACTCTTTGATGGTTTCAGCAATCAGCTGTTTCTGTGGCCTTCTTTTGTAGATGGCAGCACCAACTGGAGCTGTGGATCTCCTGATTTGCAGCTTTGATGGTCTTTTTGAAACCGCTGCTTCAGGATAGTCAGGCTTTTGAGGAACTGTGGGATCTTTCTTTCTTAATTGTTCCAACTTTTTGTAAGTAGCCCTGACCACATCTTCTTTCCATCTAGCAACTTGTCTTTTGTTTCCATAATCAGCTGCTACCAGTTCCTCTTTAATTCTCCTTAGCTCTTCCTGTTTGTCAGGTACATTCTTTCTAAACTTTGCCCAGTTAGGAGGAGTGTGAGTGACTTTCCTTTTTATCATGTCTTGAATTCTTGCTGCTTCATTTTCAAGTTCAGGAATAGTCCACTCTTTGTACATGTATCTCTCTCCTTTGTACTTCTTGTGAGCCATGATGCTTTCAATGTAGTCTTTCTTCAGAGTTTCAGCTGCTCTTTCAGAAATTTGTTGACTAACATTTTTTGCAAATTGCTCTAGGGATCTGACTTGTGTGAGCAAATATTGACTTCTCTGTGCAATTTCTTTATCAGATTTCCCTTGTGTGTTTTTCTTTGAGATATCCTCTGCTTGCTTGGCCTTGATTTCCAAATATTCATCAACATTTTGAGGCCAGGGATATCCTTTTATTGATGGCAAACTCCTTTTGGCAGGGTCATCCTCAAAGTAAAAAGATTTTATTTCTTCTCTAACAGCTGCTAATTCAAGAGGAAATTGAACACCTGCAGGAGGTAAGGGCTTGTACATTTTAACTGAAGAGAGAGGAACGGGTTTTGGAATTGTGACAAGTGCTAAAGATTTTGAAGATGTTTGTGGTGGTGAATTGTCATCATCTTTGAGAATTAGTCTTCTCCTTTTTGTAGGAGGGACTGATGATGTTTTGGATGGAACAGTGGTGGTAGATGTAGTGGCAGTGGATTGTGATTGACTAACAGCTGTTGAAACAAATGGTGTTTCAACCACTGTTGTCATTACAACAGATGTTATAACATCTGCTGTCTTCTGCTGTATGTCAGCAGGTGTTGTTTTTGGTGGTGATGATGGTAAAGCAGTGGATGTTGTGTGTGTTGAAGTGGTGTGTGTTGATGGAACAACTGTTTGGCAAACAGTAGTTTTTGTAACTCCTGTTGCATCAGCTGTTTTGTATGGTGGTTTTTTAGCAGACTTTGAATGTCTGGTTGGAATGGATTTGGGTTGCCTTACTTTTCTAGTAGGCTTCTTCTTTTCCTCAACAGGATTTTCATGATCCTTTGACCCAGAAGTACCCTGATCTGGATGATCCATTCTGTCCACCCTGGCTTTCCTTTTGGCCTCTCTATCCCTTTTTACACTTGCAAGTGCTTCTGCTAGTGCATTTGTTGTCACATCAATTTTCTTGCTGCCATCTAGCAAATGGATCTTTTTGGTCATGTTTGAATTTTCTGGTTCAAGATAGAGACCATCCTCTATACCCTTCTTTTTCCACTCCTTAATTTTCTCCCCCCTTTTTGGCATTATCTTCTGGGATTTGATAAATGTAGCGTACTTTTGGAGGAGCAGTGCCAGTGGTGTGCAAGATCTGAGTTTTGAGAGCCTTTAAATCAGCCTGAGTGTTCTTGAACCTTGACTCCATTGCATTTCTCAGCTGTTGTACATGTTTTTCATGTTGCTGATCTGCTAATTGTGCTTGTTGTTGGAGAAAAGATTGAAATAGATTCCAGAGCTCATTTGTAGCAGGTGCCCTTTGTGGAGCAGGTGCTTGAGGTGGAACAGCAGTTGACTGTACCTTCTGAACTTGTAACACCTGTTGTAGCATATCTTTGAGTTCTGCAACAGAGTTATCAAGCTTTGCAATACGATCCGTGAATTTCTGGTACTTTAAACCATCACCCAAGTTAATGGGATCATCTGATTTCCCACTAGCAGTGGTTTTATCAGTGGTAGATGTAGGGAGTATACTCCAAACATTAACCACTGATGCCCCTTTTTCTTGGTACTGGGGTCTTCTTCCTTCAACACTTGACAACCTTTTGATATTGCCAGTAGGATAAATAAATCCACTGGTGGTTGGCAGAGGTGCTATAAAAGGAATTGCCTCCAAGGAAGTCTTATTAATGTAACCACTGTCCAACTGTAAACCTGTAGGTTCAACAGTTGTAGTGGCTGCTTCACTTGGATTACCACCAAGAGTTACTTGTAACTCATGGGGTGTAACCTCCTCAGGTTGTGTTGGTGGGTTAGCAAAGATTCATACAGCAGACCCAGTCAGTGGTTGAGGCATATTCTCATTGATAGGTGATTGAGAAGGACTGGTTAATGCCTGGTTCAAATCAATTGCATCCAACAGCAGTTTAGTTGGTGGGGGAATTGTGGATGTGAAGGGTGGTGTAGAAAGTGGATTTGCCCCGGGTATTGAGCTGTGGATGATAGAAACGAGTGTTTCCAGAGCATCATGATGTGGAGACCCTATTTGTACAACCTGTTCTTTTTGTGAAGAAGCAGGAGGAGTTTCGGTTATGGATTGAGATATTTGTACCAACTGCTGTGAGGAAGTAGCAGCAGTGGTTTCTTGTGACTTTTGTGTTGTCACTGGCAGGAGCTCTGGTATCTCATCCTCCAGAGATGCCTTTTTGATGGTTTTGGGGGGTTTTTGTGTTTTTCTTTTTGTTGGCTTTTTGGTGATTTTAGGTGTGGGTTTCAAAACAGTTGTGCTGCTGCTTTGATCACCTTGAGCAGTGGGCTCAGCAGCAGATACCTGAGGAGCAGTTGTAACTGCTAAAATCTGCCCAGGCACCTCTGCTTGTGTTTTGCAAGGTGCTAACATTCTTGAAAAAGTTTCAGTTGTTAAACTGTTTATTTGAGTAGAATCACCTTGGTTTATTACAGCTAAATCATCCTTACTGAATTTCTTTGAAAAATAGTAACTTAAAAACCTTGGAAACAGTAAGAATGATTTTGTTTCAACATTATTAACCAAATCTTTAAAAATTTCCCGAGAATAGTTAAAATTTTCTCCTTGAAGAATAGCATATCCTAGATTTTGAATCTTTAAAGGGATTTCATTGAAAGAAGTGGTTTTGTTTGAAACACATAGTAGGAGGGTATGAAATAAAAATCTGGTTGCAGAAGGAAAATAACCTTTTTCTAAGGTAATTTTCTTCATCATTGTGGCTTCATACCCTCTCTCAATGAAGTCAGTTTGCAACTCGTTTTTAGTGAAAGAAATTTTACCTTCTTGATCATCGAGTTGAAAGACCTCTGAAATGGATTGTGGCGTGATTTGGACAGCTTTACCCTTTATAGAAGAGTTTATGGTGGTTGCAGTGTCTCCTTGTTTTTCAAGGGTTGCATTCTTCCAGAACTCCCTTTGGGTCGCCAAATAGATTGGTGCATCGGCGGTGAACAAAGTTTTGTACTTTGATTTTGCCATGATATCAATGATGGAATTGAAAACATTTGTGGTTCCTGGTTTTGTGAGAAGACCCAGGAGATTGTGAGATGGTTTATGTGGAATTTCAGTGGAGATTGCCTTTTGAGAAGCTGTTTTCAAAGGTGATTTAGAGGAGGGTTTTGAAGATGACTTCGATTTTGTCATTTTGAAGATGAATGATCGAAGAAATTTGTGAGAGATGAGAAGAAAAACTGCTTTGAGAAGAGAATTTTTAAGAATTCAATTCGACAGTAAAACCCTGTTTTGGTGGTGAGTGGGGGATTTTATAGGGAAGAAAGTGAATGCTGAGGTGGCAGCCGTTACAAAAGGTCTGACCAATATGTACTGCCCACGTGACAACCCCTGGTGAAAGTGAAGGACAGTACTTTTGTGAAAGTGACTGATGAAGGCAGTGGGATGAAAGCAGTGGATGATTTTCACTATCAGTGGATAGCATATCAGTGGATAAGACACTGCTTTTGAACAACAGAGTTTATCAAAGGAATGAGAGAGCAGGGGTTGACTTTCAGCAGTGGACAGACTTTTGAAGTAGAGCAGACTTTTGAACAATCAGTGGTTAATGGCAGACTTTTAAGGATTTTAATGAAAAATATCATTTTTAGCTATTTTTAAGGATGGAGTTTTGATTTTCTGAAAACATTTTGATGCTTTTATTCATAGAAAAACAAGATGTTGCTTGTTATTCCATGTTTAGCATCCCAATTCTAGAGACCAAGCTTTCAAAAGTGGCTGTATCAAGTGCTTTTGTGAGCACATCTGCCAGCTGATCTTTAGTTGGGACATGATGCAGAGAAATCAAACCTTTTTCATAGCAATCCCTCACAAAGTGATGTCTGATGTCGATGTGTTTGGTGGTTGAATGGGAAACTAGATTTTTGATGATATTTTCTGCTGCCTGGCTATCCAACATGAGTGGTGTCTTTAAGGCAGTGATACCAAAATCCAGTAACTGATTTTGAAGCCACAGGAGTTGGGCTGTACAGCTTGCAGCAGCAATGTATTCAGCTTCAGCAGTGGATGTTGAAACAGCTGCTTGCTTTTTGCTTTGCCATGAAACTAAGCAATCACCTAGAAACTGGCACCCTCCTGATGTGGACTTCCTTGTGGTGTGACATCCAGCAAAGTCACTGTCTGAGAAACCTGAAAGCTTGATGTTCCCATTAGCTGGATACCAGATACCAAGTGTGGGAGCACCTTTTATGTATCTGAAGATCCTTTTTACAGCAATGAGATTTGATTTTCTGGGAGCTGATTGACTTCTTGCACAGACACATGTTGCAAACATGATGTCTGGTCTGGATGCAGTTAGGTACAATAAAGACCCAATCATGCTTCTATAAAGTGTTTGGTCAATCAGCTCATCCTTTTCATCAGACATGACCAGCTTATTTGTTGCCATGGGTGTGCTACATGGTTTACAATCATTCATATCAAATTTGGTTAAAAGTTCTTTAGCATATTTGCTTTGATGAATGAAAGTTCCATTTTGCAATTGCTGTACTTGGAGACCAAGAAAGCATTGCAGCTCACCCATTGCACTCATTTCAAACTCTGCTGTCATGAGTTCTCTAAACTCTTCACACATTGAGTTACATGTGCTTCCAAAAATAATGTCATCCACATAAATCTGGACAATCATTAAATCCTTCCCTCTCCATTTTAAAAACAATGTTTTATCAATGGTACCTCTTTTGAAACCATTTGAGAGTAGGAAGTTGGAAAGAGTTTCATACCAGGCCCTTGGTGCTTGTTTCAGGCCATACAAGGCTTTGTTTAGCCTGTAGACATGATCTGGATAAAATGGATCCTCAAAACCTGGAGGTTGACAAACATATACCTCTTCTTGAATTGTACCATAGAGGAAAGCACTTTTGATATCCATTTGAAACACCTTCATATTGTGGTTGACAGCAAAGGCCAGGAACAGTCTAATGGCTTCCAATCTTGCAACAGGGGCAAATGTTTCATCATAATCAATCCCCTCTTCCTGTCTGTAACCTTGAACCACAAGCCTGGCTTTATTCTTGACAACAATACCCCTTTCATCAGTTTTGTTCTTGAAGACCCACTTTGTGCCAATGGGACTAACCTCTTCTGGCAGTGGTACAAGCTCCCATACTTGTTGTCTTTTAAACTGTTGGAGCTCCTCTTGCATGGCTTCTACCCAGCTGTTGTCTTTCAGTGCCTCTTGGTACTTGACTTGCTGATGGAGTGATAGAAAACCAGCAAAAAGACAAATGTTTTGGGTTTGGCTTCTTGTGAGCACCCCTTCATTTATGTTGCCAATGATTTGATCAGGTGGATGAGATCTCAAGAAGATTAAATCTCCTTGGTATGGTATGATGGCATTGGTTGGTGAAGGCTGCAAATGTGTATCATCTGAGCTAACCACTGCTGGGGACTTTGATGATCCAGCAGTGGCTTCAAAAGGTGGTGGAATAGGAGGTAATGACGTGGGCAACTGCTGACTTTTATTCACTGTTTGAGGACTTTTGTCAGCAGTGTTTGAGGAGGTGGAAGCAGTGGTTGATGGGCTACTTTGGTCAACAACTGTTGAGGTAGCAGTGGTTGAGCTTTGACAACTGTTTTGAACAGCTGGTGCTTTTCCTTTTGTGGCAGACCTTTGAGGGATGATGATTTCATACCCATAGTCTGGTGTTGTATCCTCTGATGGACCTGAATCTGCAAGCATGGTTCTGGCAGCCTCAATCAGAGTTCTGTTCTTCCTTTCCACTACCCCATTCTGCTCTGGTGTTCTAGGGATGCTGTACTGCCTTACAATCCCTTTCTTCACACAGAAGGCATCCAACTCCCTATTTTTGAATTCCGTGCCATTGTCACTCCTGAAGCTTTTCACTGGAAGGTCAAATTGCTTTTCAACCTGTGTTACAAAGTCTTGCAAAATGCCTGCAGTCTCATCTTTTGAGTGTAAAAAGAAAGTCCATGTAAACCTAGAAAAGTCATCAACAATAACCAAACAATATCTTTTCTTTTTGAGGCTCATGACTTGAACTGGGCCAAACAAATCCATATGTAGCATTTGCAAACACTGGGTTGTTTTGGACTCTTCAATGGACTTGAAAGAACTTTTATGCTGTTTTCCTTTTAAACAGGAAATGCAATGTTCAGGGCATGAAAACAATTTTTGTGGTAGGCCTCTCAACAACCCATTTTTTGAAATTTCTGTGATTGTCTTAAGATTTGTGTGCCCCAGTCTTCTGTGCCAAAGTTCTGTCTCTTTGTTAGAGGCAGCTGAGAACAGACAGGCATCAGCTCTAGGACACTCTTTTGACATGTCAACAACATAAACATTGCCACTTCTTTGAGCAACAAGTTTAGTTTGACCAGTTTTGATTATTGCTTCAATCTTTTTGACCATTTCTGGTCCAACAATCCTACAACAGTCTTTTGTGAAGAATGACCCAAATCCCTTGTCACTCATTTGGGACACACTCAGAAGGTTGAATTTTAGATTGTCTATTAGATTGACATTTTCAAATTTTATTTTTCCAGACTGCACTGTACCAGACCCCAGAACTTTCCCTTTACTATTATTCCCAAAGGATATATCACCCCCTCCATGGATTTTAAAGTCTTTGAGGAGGGCTTTACATCCTGTCATGTGCCTGGAGCCTCCACTATCTACATACCAAAGACTATCAAAGCATGCAGAAGCTCCCTGCACATGAAGTAAAAGGATTAGTTCATTAAGGTCTCCAAAGCCAGCAGGGCTTTGGATGGGGTCTCAACAGTGTCTGGGATGGATGCAGAATGGTGGACAGTGGTTAGGTCGGGAGTTTGAACTGTTTTAGGACAGTGTTTCTCTAACCACTGTTGTGGGTCCTGACCAATCATCTGCTGGTAACCAAAAGGATGCCTGTTCACTTTGGGTTTAGAGGGCCTTTTGTAGGCCTCATAAACGTGAGGAATCCTTTGGTAAGACTGTTTTTCTCTGCCTTTTCTGAACTGATTGGCAGGGGGTGCATCAGTAACCTGAACATCTCTTTTGACAGATGTTTGGTTCAGCTGTTTTGTAACAGCTGTTTGAACTGGCACAAACAGTGGTTGTTTCTTGGTGAATTTGACAGATGTTGATGATGATGATGATGGACTCAAGGATGTTTTAGCAATGTACTCATTCTTTTTCACATCAAAGTTTTTGAGATACACACATGCTTGAGTTTTGTGGTTTGTTTTACCACAGACAATGCAACCTTCAGCTGAAACAATGACACTTGTTCTGTTTAAATCATAAGCTTTTAAGTGGAAACAATCTTTTGTTAGATGATTCCTTTTCTCACAGAATTCACAAAACAAGTTATCAATTTTTTCTTTCTTCTTTCTCTTTTCAGATTCCTTTGCAGCAGAGGTTTTAACCACTGCTGGGATGTCCTTGAGAGGTATGACTTTAGCTTTTGGAGCCTTGACACCATCAGTTGATGTAAAGTCCATTGGCTTGAAATTTTCAAGAATGTCACACTCATCAGACCATTTTGGTTTAAACTGGTATTCTTCAAGCTCCTCAAAAGTAGAGGATTCCATTGGTCTGTCAAGTGTGATTTTGTTACCAAGTTTGTCAGTGATTTTCACTTCTTGGCCATTCTTGTTTGTGGGGATGAACTCAGTGGTTACATCAGTGGTTTGAACAGATTTTTCAAAAGCAGTGTTTTCATCATCATGTTTTCTATAGCCAACCCCAAATTTCACATTGCTTTTTCTCTGTTTTTCAAGCATAACCTCATATCCTCTGCAGGATTCCACCCATCTTTCACAAGTAATCCGGGTGGATTCCAACTCCTTTTTGCAAACTTGGTATTTTTCTACCATAGTTTGAAGTTGGGTTTTGGTTATGCTTTGCTCTTCTTTTAAACAGCTGATCTCTTTTTCCTTTTCGGTCAATTTGTTTTTAAGTTCTTTTAAAGACTTTTCAAATTTAACCTCATCAGTCAAGATTTTATCCCGAAGGTTTTCATTCACCTCTTTAATGTTAGCAAAAGCAATTATGCAATTGTCAGAACACAGTTTTTCAAGAACTTGAGGAGATACCTTGGCAGCTGCCATCATTGCACAATCACATTGATGATCTTCTTCATCATCAGCTTTCACCTTCTTTTCACCAGCCTTTTCTTCTTTGTCCTCTACGGACCATGGATTTGTCATTGGTTCAATCAGGGTACCTGAACTTTCTCCCAACAGTAGTTCACCAGCCACAGCAGTAACCACTGCTTCAGTCACCTCTTCCACTGTTTCAAAGCACTGCTGTTCCTCCTCAGTTTCAACCCCCTCCTGTATTGACTCTAATGCCATCAAACAAAACTCATCATGTGAAGAATCATTAGAAGCATAGAGTGCAAAATTTTCATCACTAAGATCATCAGGCATACTGCTCCAGTCAACAAACCCTTGAGTGAAAAAACTTTGTTGATCTGGTTGTGCTGCTGCTGGAGCAGTGGTTTGAGGTGCAACAGTTTGCACTTGTACCTGGGGAGCAGGGGTTTGAACATATTAGATTTGTGGAACAGTAGTTTGGACATAGTGTACTGGCACAGGGGCAGCAGCATAGTGAGCAGTGTTCACTTGAGCTGCTGGGGTATACTGGGCATAGTGCACAGTGCTTTGGTTTTGAGGTCTAGGATTTGAGCTAGGATGAGTAATTATGGGACTAGTAGTTTGACTCCTACATTCCCTAGCGAAATGTCCCAACCTATTACACTTGTAGCACTTGATTTTCGATTTATCCAACCCAACCCTTAGATTCCCATGCAAACCTGGGAATTTTCGCCCTGTTCTCTTGTAAAATTTGCTAGTTCTAACACTTAGCAAAGCCAGTTGGTGCAGGATGTCCATTTCCTCTAAGTCAGTGGGATCGAAATGTTGTAAATCATTGAGTTCAAAGCTTAGATTATCTGACATCTGGTTTTCGTTTGCAGTGAATGCATAACTTGCAGAGTGAGGATCAGGGTTGTTAAAATTTGCACCAGCAGTTATGTCAATGAAGTGATCATAACCCTGATCCTTACCACTGCTCCCAGATTCTTCTTGACCCAGAAGAGCAGTACTACCGAAAGTGTAATCCTCAGTAGCTTTTCCTGACTCTTGTAACCTCCTTTTCTGGTTCAACTCCCTTTCGTAGGTCAGGAGTCGACCGTGGAGTTGGGTCAAGGTCAGATCCTTGAACTCAGATGAGTTTCGGGTGACAAAAGCTATTGTGTCCCATTTTTCTGGCAGTGACCTGAGGAACCTGCTATTTTGAGTGGAGTTTGTAAAAGTGGTGTTAACAAGCCTCAGTTCACTGATGAGACAACTGAAACGCTCAAATTGTTGCGTTAGTGATTCACCTTTAACGTAGCAAAATGTTTCATACTGTTGGTTCGGGATTTCCCTGTTGTTTTCTATGACTTCTTCAGTCCCCCCAAATTGTTCCTTAAGTGCGTCCCATAATTCTTTGGCACTGTTACAGTGTAACAGTCCAACATATATCTCATTGGGCAGCGCTGATGCTATGATGCTAAAAGCCTTAGCATCTAGTTCGATCTTTTGAAAGTCGGTTTCGGTATAATTTTCAACTAGTTTTGGAATGAACTTTTTAGCATCTTCAGCGCTTGGCACTGAAGGAACATGGGGACCATAAATGACAGACCTCCAACAACCTGTGCTTTGTTGAGCGAGGATGTGACCCATCCTCCTCTGCCAGATGTTGTACTCATTTCTTTTTAGCATAGGTGGTTTAAAAAGCGAGCCGATGTTGTTTTTATCATCCTGAGATTGTGACGTCATTCTTGTTGTTTTACAGACACTGAGAAATCAACTTTAATGGTGATTAATCCTTGCTCTGTTTTTCAACGGACGAACAAACGATCAGTATCAACTGTTATGAGCTGAACTATTTGCGTCAAAATGATTGTTAGATCAAATTTGACTGTCCAAGCTCTGATACCAATTGTTGGATCTGAGTTTGTTTCTGATTGTATTTTTCGTTTGAAATTAAGATGGAAATGAAAGAGTTGTGCAGCGGAATTAAGATGAAAACAAACTTTGCATACAATCAAACGAGAGTAATACTTTAATCAAACATCTTTACACAATGAATCGAAAGATTGAACTTGTTTCAACAACGATTACAATGATTGATGAATGAATGCAAACTCCCCCTCAGCCAGAGCTCAGTAGTTTGGTCGTGCAAAGAAGACGATGTGGTGAAAGAGCTAATAGAACAGTACAAAGTACTGAACTATTTATAGGCACTTGCAAACCACTGAGCATCTTAGCTGACGTCACCATGAAAGTGACATCTAACCTCCTAACAAACTCTAACCTCTGATCTATACAAACTCTGATGTACTAACTACTGCTATTACATTTCTTTACATAAAAGACACTTAAACAACTGCTGCATCCTTCCACTGCTGTGAACCCAGCAGTGCCTGTCCGGATCAGCAGCACTTGACTCAAGGCAGTAGATTGAGTCAGCAGAGCTTTGGTCTTCCATCAGTCTTTGACATTGGTCAGTAGATGCAAAGCAGCAGTTGTAGGTCAGCACTTAGTAGGATCAGCAGACAGGAGGTCAGCAGATATGAAACCACTTTCAAGGGGAGAGATTTGCAAGAACTAACTGTAATCGTCTGCTTATTCTGGATCCACTGCTCTGATCCAGTGTTGGCTTTAATTATATGTTCCTCTGATAGGGTTCAATCCCAACACCCATGTTATCCTTCACCATCCTGAGTGTGTTTTATCCCTGAAAATTAAAACTAAACTAGAAAACATAAAAATTAATCTAAACTAAACTAAGGATAGTTCCGCGGAATGCCTCCGTGATGCGCCACGTTTATAAGGGTCTTTGGCTAGACCCAAAGCCTGGTCATATGTTACCCAAGTGGGACGTTTTGCATCCCATGCTGCACCGTCGGAGAGCATCATCCAAACTCGAGTCAATGACCTTTATGTAGTTGACCGGGTCTTCGTCTTCTACTCTTTTTCCTACTCCAAACTTTACTTCCTCGTCCCCAACCCTCAATGTTAGTGTTCCATCATTCATATCTACCACTGCTTGGGTCGTAGCTAGGAATGGCCTCCCTAGGATAAGTGGTACTTCGGTATCTTCCTCCATACCTAGTATGACAAAGTCGGTCGGAAAGACAAATTCGCTGACTTTGACCAATAGATTTTCAGCGACACCTTGTGGATATTTGACGGGTCTATCAATGAGTTGTATACTTATTTTTGTAGGGCTTGTTTTTCCTAAGCGGAGTCGGTTGAACATTGACGAGGGCATGAGGTTGATGCTTGCCCCGAGATCGGCTAGTGCATTACGAATGGGGGATTCCCCAATCGAGCAAGGAATTGTGAAGCTTCCGGGGTCAAGCTTCTTTTGCGGGAGTTTGTTGAGTAGCAAGGCGGAGCATTCTTCGCCTAAGTTAACTAATTGCAATGATTCAATTTTCCTTTTATGAGTGAGGAAGTCCCACATAAATTTTGAATATTTAGGCATTTGAGTTAGGACTTCGATAATTTGGAATATTAACATGCAATTGGTGAGATTGGCTTCTTTCATTGGTTGGTGATGGCGCCTCCTCGGGACCCACGGTTCAGTTTCTCAATGTGATGAGATGTACTTGCGCCTTTGGATTGGTTTCGGTATTACTTGGTAACGCGCCTTGTGGTCTCTCGGAGAAATTTTGAGCTATTTGATTTAATTGTTTTTCAATGTTTTGAATGCTAGCTTGTTGATTTCTGAAATTCGATTCCAATTGTTGAAATCGATCTGAGTTTTTCTTTTTGGTGTCAGAGATGAGGCGAGATACGGCATCTTCAAGCCTTTCTCGTCCACCTTGTTGTTGAGAGAAATTTTGTGGTTGTTGAAAGTTTGTTCGTTGGTTTAGATTTTGTTGGTTACTACTATTGCCGGGTTCTCTCCAACCAAGGTTAGGGTGGTTACGCCATCCTTGGTTGTAGGTACCCGTTGGAGGACCAGACGGCCTAGGCCTATTATCAATGTAGTTAACCGTTTCCGTTTGATCATCTAATTCTTTCATTCAACTCCAATTTTCATGTGGCCCACCACACCCCTCACAAGCCATAACCGATACCGTTTTTGCCATTTCAAACTTTTTGATTTTTGAAGAAAGGGCCTCGATTTGAGCTTGTAAATAAGTGCTTTCATCAACCTTATGGGCGCCCCGGGGCAATAGATTTATTGCCTCGGGGAGTGTGCCACTGAAAATTGGTTTGAGCAATTTCTTCAATTTGATTATATATTTCATTTGGGCAACGATTATCTAAAAGTCCCCCGGAGCTAGAATCAAGTGTTTGCCTTGTGTGTGGCAACAACCCATTCTAGAAAGTAGATACTTGTTGCCATACCGCAAAACCGTGATGAGGACACTTTCTTAGTAGCTCCTTGAACCTTTCCCAAGTTTCATATAAGGATTCCCCATCCTCTTGTGAATATGTATTAATTTCAGTCATTAGTTTAGCCGTTTTAGAAGGAGCGAAATACTTATATAGAAACTTTTGGGCTAGTTCATCCCAGGTGTTTACCGAGTTAACTGGGAGGGTGTTAAGCCAAGCCTTAGCTCGGTCTTTTAGTGAGAACGGAAACATTCGAAGGCGGATGGCGTCGTTTGATGGTCATTGATCCGAAAGGTATCACATATTTGGTATCACATATTTCTAAAAAATTAGTAATATGTAGATGGGGATCCCCGTCCGCAAGCCCATGAAAGGTTGCGGAGTTTTGAAGCATTTGTATCAAATGTGGTCGAAGTTCGAAGTTGTTGGCTTCGACATTCGGTGCATTGATAGCGGCGCCGAGATTACCTACGGTGGGTCGTAGGTAATCCATGAGGTCCGCCATTGGAAGTGGGTCCCCCAAAACTTTCTCTTGGTTTTTAGTTTTAAGTCTTTTTCTGAGAAAGCGTTCGGGTTCTTCAAGAGGTTCTTTTATGTCTCTACTAGAACTGGAGCTCATACACTACGTAGAAAGTTCAGATGTGGCGCCTGGGTTCCAAGTAATGCAATAAAAAAAGAAAAGAACGTTGGTCAGAAGCTTCACCACGGCCCCGTGCTCAGATGAACACGGCTCGTGGTCGGAGATACAGTGATTGTTTACTGGATCCCTGTTACTGGGGAGTTCAACACGGCCCCGTGTTGCACCGACTCGGCCCCGTGCTCAACTCTCTGTAACTCGGAAAATAAAAACTGCCAGTAACAATGCTGGGCACGGCCCGTGTCCGACCAAGCACGACCCGTGCTGAGCTCTGCAGAAACTGAAAAACTAAGAAAATCCTAAAAAAAACAGAAAAATTAGAAAAACGATTAGGCCGTTGATTCCTAACTTTCTTAAAATCCTTGTGTCCCCGGCAGCGACGCCAAAAACTTGATTCGTGTGAAGTGTATATATAATTTTAAGTATATTTTAAGCCCTTTTACACTTTTTTAGCCAAGTTTTAAATTTATAAAACACGATATTTACTAACACTAAACACACATATGGACAAGTGCACCTATCGTGAGCGTAGTATAGTGTTGGTAAGATACCGAGGTCGTCCAAGGACACAAGAGCTTTTAATACCGGTTTATCCTCAACGTCTAATCAAATCAAAAGTTAGAAAAAAAGTTTTTAAACTAGAAAAATAAAACTAACTAAAATGCTGAAAAATAAAATAAAAATAAGAACAGATAGACAAGATGAATCACTTGGCTCCGACTCGTGTTTAGTGTAGCCTTTGATTATTTCCGCACTTTTGCATTTTTTAAGAGATTATCTTAGTTATTGTAGTAGGCCCCTCTTTTGGAGGTGACGTTACCCTCAACCCAGTAGTTTGAGTCAGCAAGGATACAATCCTAAAGGGTAGGATTATTGAAAGATAATTAATTAAGTTATTAATGCATATTATGGTAGGCCCCTCTTTTGAAGGTGACATTACCCTCGGCTAAGTAGTCTGAGTCAGCAGGGATACAGTCCTAAGTAGTCGGGTTAAATTATTAATAGTAGCTTACATATGTGGGGATCAAAGAGTTTGGACCCCCGTTATCCAATACCGGTGGGTATTGAAGGAGGTCCTACTAAATTTGACCCAGGTCCTTGTAGGATCTATACACTGAACAAGGCAAGACTCTTACCAAACCGTTCCCTTAACCCCCGACCAGGTAGCCAACATATCTCCATATAGACCGTGGAGATATGAATGGTGAAAATCTTTTATTTTATATAGACAGTAAAATAATGCCAAGACACCACGGACAAACGATAAGGAAGAATCACCTTCAACATAAGAAACTAGTTATTAAAGTTATTAATACATAACCAAGTAAAAAGTGCGAAAAGATTAAAAATAAAAAGTATTACACTAAACACTTGTCTTCACCAAGTGATGTAAGAGACTTAGGCAAACATGGCCTTTGATTGTCAAGAACTCTTACGATCAATCTTGGATCCCGAGATGACTCACACACTCTACAATGGACAATGGATGATGGTGGTGGATGATGGTGTTGTGATGGTGGTGGGTGGTGGGTGAAGTGTGAGAGAGGTGGTGTGCCAAGCGATGGTTTGTAAATGAGCCAAGCACCCCTATTTATAGGCTGAAAAGAGGCTCGGGCACGGCCCCGTGTCCATTGGGCATGGCCCCGTGTCCACCTTCCTTCTCTTTCTTCATTAATTGCAGTTTGTCTGCATTAGTTGACCACGCTCCCGTGTCCGCTGGGCACGACCCCGTGTGCAGAAGCGTATCTGTACTATCAAGATTTCCCCAGATTCTGCGAATCTTAGAGTTGACCACGGCCCCATGTCCGCTGAGCATGACCCCGTGGTGGCTGATAGAAGCTTCTACAACTTTGTCTTTTCTGCTGACACTTGGGCCCGCCACCGTGCTCATTGAGCACGGGCGCGTGTTCAGCCTTCTGTTCTCTTGTTTTGCTTGGGAAGATGCTGTCGGGGAGGCTGGGCATGCTACGTTTGTTCCTTTTCTTGTATTTATGTTAGATTTAGCTGCCTTTTTTCTTCTTTTGTTCAGTTGAGCTCATTTAATCCTGAAAATATAAAAGGAAGACAAAAACACAGTTTTTCCAACATGAGTACTAAAAAAGGGTTAGTTTTATGCCACAATTGATGTAATTTATATGTTGCATTTTGTGCACATCACTTGCTATTTGATGGAACCGAGTAGGAGAGTCTAGAAACAAAGACAATTTATTTAATTAAATCTGAGTTGTCGGAACATGTTTTGTTTTGAGGATATCTATGTTTGTAATAATTTGATTTCTTGGTAGATTATGGTATGGGACATAATATTAACTATCTGGTAGTTGTTATGGAATTTCTCTTGACAATCTGTTTCGCTCAGTGCCGCGCCCCGATGATTCCGCCATCGGTTGGGGTGTGACAGATAGGTATCAGAGCCATAACTATAGGCAATTAGGCAAGACTCGACCTAGTCCGGGCCGATGTCTTAGAAATGACCTAGTCTATAGTTTAAGTACCAACAGACCGACTTGTGCATGCCCAGTATGG
Source organism: Helianthus tuberosus (assembly GCA_030545235.1). NCBI lineage: Eukaryota > Viridiplantae > Streptophyta > Magnoliopsida > Asterales > Asteraceae > Helianthus > Helianthus tuberosus. Next base: position 182,388,276 of record CM060443.1, read on the forward strand.
GTTTTGTACCAGCTTATTCGCTATTTCTCGCTTGAACTCGCTATACACTACAAACTTGCGCGAACATCGCACGCTACAGTTTCGCGCAAGACCAACCTTTCCTAAGGCTGGATACAAACACAAACGGATGATTTGGTTAAGAATAGGTGTGAAAACCGTGAACTCTCGACCAAATCACTCGTTCGACTCGCTATTTTTACAAGAGAATCTGTTTTGAGTCAGGAGTGAAATCCATACCTACACAGGAGTCTCACCCTGCATCTACTAAAAGATTGTCTCTGTCGAGTTGTTAAGTTAGGGGTGAGACCCGCATCTTAACGACACGCCCTGTTCATTATAAATTTTTACAAAACTCTCACCAAAGCCTCAACGGACTCCAACGACTGAGGTCACACTGTAACTGGAAGGATGTGTGCCAATCGCTCGAATTGAAGCGAAAGCACAGTCCCGAAGGACAAAGTGTGCACTTAAAGTCCTTGTGAACTATCGAACCACTTTGGGTAGTCGACGTCTATTACATCCAGACAATCTCTCCTCGATTTTATGTGTTACGATTCTGGAATTGCCGACGCTAACTCTGTGACTTATCGATTTTATGTGATTTATGCGTTCGATTTTGGTGATCTACTCGATTTTCGCCGTTCGCTTTGTTCAACACGCACCACTCGCACTGCACATTTATCTCAAAACGCTGACAAATCGCTTGTGTTACCCGCAATCGCTACTCGCTAATCACAATCGCTATACTTAAACATTATACGTGATGTGAAGGATAGGTGAATACGTGCAACATATGTGTTAGGTTAGCTTATGTGTGCTTACGTGCTTATGCGTCTACGTGTTTATGTGATTCTATGATTTTGTTCATATGTGAATTTTGTGAATGGCTGTGTTCCTGAGCTTTATGATGAATCGCTAGACTATACTAGGGTTAATTGAAAATTGTGTTTAAGTCCTATGGCGATGTCTGTTGCAGACAATGTCGTCATTTGGATCATTCCACTCGCGTGCCGCTCGCCGAAACCATGATGACAAACGCATCGCCGCTCTCGTCTTGAAGCAAATGGTGAAAGTTATCCCCCAGATCGTCAGTAAACTGAACGAGAATGCAACAAGTCCTCGGAAGAGTCTAGGACTGATACTCCTAAGGCTGCTTTTAGCTTCAAGTAGTTCAAAGCCTGCGGACCAAAGGAATTCAACGGAGAAGATGGTCCTACGACCATGTTTCAATGGTTTAATTCTATCGAAGTCACCCTGCACCAGAGTGGCTGTCCAGAAAACCTGCGCACCGTCAATGCTACTGACGTCTTCCAATCCCGCGCTCTTGATTGGTGGACGGCCGAAAGGAACAAACGAGGAAACGATGCAGCTTTTGGATTGTCTTGGGATGAGTTGAAGAACATAATGATGCAAGAGATCTGTCCTCCCCATGAACTCCAAAAGCTTGAGGATGAATTCTGGCACATAAAGCAGGATGGTGGAGATAACGCTGGTTTGACTGCCTGTTTCAAGCAGTTGAGTATTATCTGTCCCGGTCAGGTTACCACCCCAGATATCACAATCAAGAAGTATATCCGTGCTCTTCTGGATTGCGTCGCAGATTTTGTTAGGCTGCAAAGACGACAAAAATCGAGAAAACCTACTTGTTCGCCGCAGAGATAAACGATAAGCGAGTCAGGGCGGGTTATTTTGACAAAGCTGCTAAAAATCTGCATCAAGTCACCACTGCTTCAACCGCTGAAACCACTGCCGCACCACAGTCATCCAAGCTCTCTCGCCGCAAGAGGAAGAACAACAGCAGTTCCAACAACAAGAACAGCGCAGTTACCGCAGCTCCACTCCAAACAGTACCAGCACCACCGCAACCTCAACACCGCCAAGTAGCGGCACCTGTGGTCAATGCACCGCCTGCCAAGAGTGCATACACTGGAGGACACCCGCTTAGCCCTACTTGTACTTATCATCACCCGGTGGGTCTCGCATGCCAGTTCTATGTTCATTGCAATATGTACGGCCACTTCACTGCAAACTGCCGTACAGGTCCATGTCAAGCTCCAGCTCCAGCGCAAGGTCAAGCTCCTGCTCAACAAGCGCTACTTCCTGCTCTTCAAGGCCATCAAGCAGCTCCTGCACCTGCGGTCATACTAGAGCTTGCTTTGCGTGTGGTGATCCCAAACACTTCGCAAACATGTGCCCTAATCGAATGGTGAAGCAAGAGCCACAACAGCTGCAGCCTCAACAACAACAGCAACAGCCAGCAGCCCGAGGATGTGCCATCAACATTAACGCTCGTCAGGCTCAAGCAGATAACAATGTGGTTAATGGTACGTTCTTTGTGAATGGTATATATGCTTCGTGTTTATTTGATACTGGAGCCGATAACTATTTTTTATCGTTTGAAATCGAAAAGCTCCTTAATCATAAGCGCGCTCATTTCCCCTTAACGTTCGATGTTGAAGTTGCCACCGGAAGAACCGTCGTAGTCAATTCTGTTCTACGTGATTGTACGCTTGAACTCAACAATCACGTCTTCCCTATCAATCTTATTCCGATACAGCTCGGAAGTTTTGACATCATAGTAGGCATGGACTTTCTTCGTGAAAATCGTGCTGAAGTTGTTTGCTTCGATAAAATGATTCGCTTCTCACTCGCTAATGGTGATCAACTTTGTGTGTATGGCGAAACTCCATCGAAGGGTCTCAAACTTATGTCATGTGTCCAGGCTAGCAAGTATCTCCGCAAGGAATACCAAGCTTTCTTGGCACACATTGTAGTAGCGGAGAAAAAGGAAGTTAAGGAGGTAGACCAGGTGCCTGCAGTTCGTGAATTTTCCAACGTATTTCCTAAAGATCTTCTTGGATTACCTTCCAATTGTGATATCGATTTCCGAATCGACCTCATTCCTGGAGCAAATCCTGTTGCTAAAGCGCCTTATCGTCTCGCTCCTTCTGAAATGCGCGAATTCTTGAGTCAGCTCCAGGAACTACTTGATAAAGGCTTTATTCGCCCTAGCACCTCTCCATGGGGCACACCTGTCCTTTTCGTTAAAAAGAAGGATGGATCGTTCCGGATATGCATCGACTATAGGGAGTTGAATAAGCTGACTATTAAGAATCGCTATCCCTTGCCTCGAATCGATGATTTGTTTGATCAATTACAAGGGGCTACGTGTTTTTCTAAGATCGATCTACGCTCAGGCTATCACCAGCTAGCATTCAAGAGGAAGATATACCCAAAACCACTTTTCGAACCCGCTATGGTCATTACGAATTTGTTGTCATGCCTTTTGGTTTGACCAACGCTCCCGCAGTCTTCATGGATCTAATGAATCGAATGTGCAAACCCTTTCTCGACTGCTTCGTCATCGTATTCATCGACGATATCCTGATCTAATCCAAGTCAAAAGTCGAACACTCGCAACATCTACGTTTGGTTCTTGAATTACTCCAGGGAAACCGTCTCTGCGCCAAATTCTCCAATTGCGAATTCTGGCTAGAGGAGGTTCAATTCCTGGGTCACATTGTCAATAGTCAAGGAATTCATGTCGATCCCATGAAGATCGAGGATGTTAAGAGTTGGGTTACACCCAAGAACCCGTCTGAAGTCCGTTCTTTTCTCGAACTGGCAGGCTATTATCCCCGATTCATCGAAGGTTTTTCTCAGATCGCTTTGCCGCTTACCTCGCTTACGCATAAGGATAAACCTTTTGTTTAGGGAACTAAACAAGAGGAAGCCTTTCGAGCTCTCAAAGCTATGCTTTGCAATGCTCCCGTGCTCTCACTACCCGACGGAAATGACGACTCAGTAGTCTACTACGATGCCTCGAACCTTGATCTTGGTTGTGTTCTCATGCAATGGGACAAGGTTATCGCGTACGCTTCTCGATAGCTCAAGATCCACGAGAAGAACTACACCACACACGACCTAGAGCTTGGCGTAGTTGTTTTTGTGTTAAAGATTTGGCGACACTACCTTTATGGTACCAAGTGTACGATCTTCACCGATCATTAGAGCCTACAACATATCTTTGACCAGAAGGAACTGAATATGCGTCAACGCTGGTGGGTGGAACTCCTTAACGATTACGACTGTGAGATCCGTTATCATCCAGGCAAAGCAAACGTCGTTGCCGATGCTCTCAGTCGACGAAGCTATTTGCATAGCGTTCGTAATTCTCAAGCCCAACATCATCTCGAAACTCTCATCCGTGACGCGCAGTATGCTTGTTTTACCGAATGAACTTTGAAGAAGGAAAGGATTCTAAACGATGGCGCCCAACTCGTGAATAAATCGAATGGTATCTTTCATTATTTGGACCGAATTTGGATTCCCAAGCGTACGAATTTGCGACAACTTCTGATGGACGAAGCCCACAAATCTCGGTATTCTATTCATCCCGGTGCTGATAAGATGTACCAGGACATGCGCTACAAGTACTGGTGGCCGGGCATGAAGAAGGATATCGCTATCTATGTTTCGAAGTGCCTGACTTGCTCCAAAGTCAAGGCTGAGCATCAAAGACCCTATGGCTTACTTGTTCAACCCGAGATCCCGATGTGGAAATGGGAGAGTATAGCTATGGACTTCATAACAAAGCTTCCGCGTACTCAATCAGGTCATGACAGCATCTAGGTTGTCATTGACCGTTTGACCAAGTCAGCTCACTTCCTGCCGATACGAGAAGACTTTAAGGTAGAAAAATTAGCCCGAATCTACACCGATGAGATCATTTGTCGACAGGGGACGCCTCGTGATATCATCTCTGACCGAGATGGTAGGTTTACCTAGTGTCTTTAGGAAACATTTCAATCTGCTCTCGGTACTACTCTTAATCTAGGTACCGTTTTCCATCCCCAAACCGACGGTCAGACTGAAAGAACGATTCGTACCCTTGAAGACATGCTTCGATCGTGTGTCATAGATTTCGGTGGTAATTGGGACGCGCACTTACCTTTAGTCAAATTCTCGTACAATAACAGTTATCATTTTAGCATACAAATGGCACCATTTGAGGCTTTATACAGAAGGAAATGTCGATCGCCTATTGTATGGCACGAGATCGGAGACGCGCAAATTACCGGTCCTGAGCTGTTGCAAGAAACGAATGACAAAATCCTCCAAATTCGAGACAATCTATTGAAAGCTCGAAGCCAACAGAAAAGTTACGCTGATTGACTACGCAAGCCCCTTGAATTTGAAGTTGGCGATCACATACTCCTAAAGGTTGCACCTTCGAAGGGGATGATCAGATTCGACATGAAAGGAAAGCTCGCGCCTCGATATGTTGGACCCTTTAAAATTCTAGAAAGGATTGGAAAAGTGGCCTACAAACTCGAACTACCAGAGGAACTGAGTAACGTCCACCCGACTTTCCACGTTTTGAACCTCAGAAATTTCCTGGCCGACCAGGAATTACATGTCCCTCTTGAAGATTTACAAGTGGACGAAACATTACACTTCGTGGAAAAGCCTGTCAAGATCATGGGACGAGAAACCAAGGTGCTCAGACGCTCGCGCATTCCCATTGTAAAGGTTCGCTGGGAAGGCAAACGAGGCGCCGAGTTCACCTGGGAACTCGAAAGTGACCTGAAGGCGAAGTACCCGCAACTGTTTGTTACGCCTACTTAAATTTCGGGATGAAATTTCCTAAAGAAGGGGAGGCTGTAACAACCCGCTTTTTGGAAAGTCAAAGTCAAAGGAAGAAAAGATTGCTAATTGCCATTTGTCACTCCTTGCCTAACTATTGATTGTACGTTAACGACTTGTAATCGAATCTTTATATTTAATTGCTTTAGTTGTATTATGTGGAGTATCTGTTAATAATCGCATATTTAACACTAATCGACTTATCGCTAATCGCTATCTCATTCGCAACTCGAATTATGCGTTCTGGATATTGTTTTACGTGTGTGTGCCATTATGTGTTACTTGTGCATGTTATGTTTATGTTGAGGTGTTAATCGCAATCGCAATTCTATCGCAATCGCAATCTAATCGCAAACGCTAAACGCAAGTTATTTATAGTGATTGTATGTTAGATATAGTAGTTAGGTTAATTGTGTGACTATTGGGTAATACTATCGCATCGCTCACTCGAACCGCATCGCAACGCTCAACACGCGAATCGAAACGACAAAACTCAACGCGTCGGACACCTGGATTGAGTGGCCAACCGATCGGATTGCCATCCGATCGGTGCCCAATCCGACACTTACGCACTTTCCTCTTTTGGAAACCCTATAAATACCCTCCTGTCACATTATTTGTGATGTGACGGCCCTCTCACTCGACCTGCTCATTCCAAGCCTTCTTTCCCTCGATTTCTCGCGATTCTTGTAAGTTTTCAACTCAAATCTTGTACTTCTATGATCCACACGCACTCCTTCAACTTTTTCACCTTTGAATTTTAACTTTTAACAGTGAAATCACCGGATTTGAGGTGTTCTAGGGTGACGTCATCATGGAGTTCTTATGAACTTCAAGATTTGGCTTCATTCCACCAAGAACAACTCGGATCTGAAGGATTTCCACATGAATAAACAACGGTTTTGCATAGATTTAAACATTTTTCAAAGATAAAAGGATTAAAAGATGGTTTTCCAACTTTCTTTCAACTCTTTTACACTCAATGCACTCAAAACCGGTAGAAACAGAGCTCGTTTTGATCTTCTACTCTTTCTTAGTGATGAGTTGGTTCAAGATCTAGATTACTATCAAGGAGACAACCGATTTCGGGTTAAACAAAGAGCAATCGTCACGAACCAGTGAACTGATCGGATTTGGGTGATTCCTGTTCGATCGGAAGACTTGGGGCTCGACAAGGTTCTATTGTTTAATACGTTGTCAAACCGTCTCGGACAAACCGCAAATTTTCAAAATAATCAAGTTCAAAACGATTGGATTCGTTGGGACGGATTGCCATCCGATCGGATTGTCATCCGATCGGATTGCCATCCGATCGAACTGCAATCTGATCGGATTGCACTTGAGGATCAACACATAACAATTTTCAACATGTTCAATGTTCAGTCAGTTCTAACAGATTGCCATCCGATCGGATTGCCATCCGATCGAGTGACCGTCCTGCTGTGAACTTGTTCTCAACTGAGAAGCCTCGCCAATCGGATCTCAATCTGATCGAACGGCCATTCGATCGATCGACCTGAAGGGTAGAGATACTTCCCTATTTTCAAATGCTACAACGAAAACTTCAAATCCATCATACACAAACACATCCTTACCAAACGAATGTCAATCCAATCGAATGGCCTTCCGATCGGATGACTGTCCGAACGGATTGATATCCGATCAAGTGACCATCCGATCGGATTACCATCTGAAACTTGGTCACTTTTCACCGTTTTAAGCACTGCTCTTCGCTTATGCTATCGTAACTGTTCAGGCTAATCACACTAGCGCTCCCTTTAATCCCTTTCCATCGCTGTGAGTATACTCGACCCCTTTTTGCTTTATGCACTTTTGGGTGTTACATACGTTACATATTCTAAATCATAATCGAACACAAAACGTAAACACTATTTATACGCTGACCGTATTGCATGTTACTTGTCACTCGATGAATGCTTGTATGTTATGTTAACACACTGCTTGTTGCCGGACGCCTTAGCAACGATAGTACTATTTGATTGGACTCAGCACCTGTCGTGGACAGGGGTTGTTAAGGTTACCTCTTCACGTGTCACAGTGGTGATATGTGTTGCGCATTCTACAACTCGCAGTCTAGTCTGTGCATATTTCATTATCGATAACCTACTAGCTTCGCATTATACATGTTACATGATGGTTATGCGTAAACGATTTCGAGCTCTACTATTACTATTAAACTTGTATGCTCACCTTTACACTACGTGTATTGACCTCTATTTTAATGTATGTGACAGGTGCTTAGGATGTTGTGCTTTGCTTGCTATTTGATGGAACCGAGTAGGAGAGTCTAGAAATAAAGACAATTTATTTAATTAAATCTGAGTTGTCGGAACATGTTTTGTTTTGAGGATATCTATGTCTGTATTAATTTGATTGCTTGGTAGATTATGGTATGGGACATAATATTAACTATCTGGTAATTTAGTTGTTATGGAATTTCTCTTGACAATCTGTTTCACTCAGTGCCGCGCCCCGATGATTCCGCCATCGATTGGGGTGTGACAGATCAAACAGCAGGGCCAGGGACGATTCCAGCAGAGTCGTTGGCTTCTGTTCGACACAGATACTTCTTCGACGTTTGGTTTTCCAAATTGCCGCCTTTCAATTCTATCACCAATTGGGCTAAACTTTTTATTTACGAAATGGATCTCCTATCAATTCCATTATTGTTAATATGGGCTATTTTATCATCCAGACTTAATTATTTTACAAGTTTACGGGTTGTAAAAAATGTCTGGTCTTTTAAAAAAATTATCATTTTTGTAATATCGTGTATCCAATTTTTTTTGTTACGGGTATCCTCGTATTTTTTAGCGGTACCCTTTGTATAAAACAAATAAACCACTACGAAATACGAGGTTGAGTCGTAGCCCGTGCTACAGCTCCTATAACAATAGTTCTGCCCCACGGGCCGACCTTGGTAGGAACGGGCCATGTCTATAAATTGAAAGATTTCTCTTCCATTTTTCTAGCTTAATTCTTGTAACACCTCGTAAAATCACGACCAATGTAATAAAGACACGTGTCATGGACTTTAAACGTGTACTAGAATGATCTGGAGGGACTGAAATTGTCAAACAATGTGAATATGTGAATAAAGGGATCCAAGGTGTCAACATGCCATTCTTGTGCTTCTGATTGACCTTACACAACATTCGTATTCTTTAACGAATAATTTATCGAACACTGGAAGTCGTTTGTGTTTAAAATAAGGATCTTATAAAGCATAGGGGTTTAAAGTGTCAACATGTTGAAAATAACCTCTGAGTGACCTTTTAACGAGCCCAAAAACATTGTAACAACTATATATTTTGATCTCAAGAATATCGGATATTAAGTTTGTGGAGTTTCGAAGAAAACAAGACTTTTCGGATGATCGTACGAATAACCGGGAGCATAACGAAGTTAGTTTATGAACTGAGGTCCTTAAAAGTTAACTATGGGGGTCCAAAATGCAATAAATGAAAGTAAAATAAAGTTAAAATGGACCAGGGACTGAAATTGCAAGATTTGGAAACTTGAAACCGATTCTCCCCATTGACGCGGGCCGCGTAAGCCAAGGCTTATGCTTACGCGGGCCGCGAGGAACTGCCAGATACAACCATAAGTGGACAGCTGCAAGTTTAGCAGGTTACACCGCCTTTGCATGCTTGTTTTCGAATTCAGGAGCTGACCCAACAGTATTTCATGCATAGGGGACACCTGGAATCATCAGAAATCAATTGTAGACTTGTGTGGAGTGATCTTGTGATGTTTTAATTCCTATATAAGCACCCCTTGTTTGCTAGTTCTTGGCACATTCTCAAAATTCATTCATAACTCACTCTTGGGAGCCTCCTGGAGCTCAAGGTCGTTTTCTAAGGATCATTACTAGTGCTAAGTACTTCAGTAAGCATTCTCAACCTCTCTAATTCAAGTTTCATTAGCTTAATGACCAAAAGTCAAAGCCGTCGTAATTAAGCTTTGACTTAGTGATTAATCACTAATGGTCCCGTCATTTTTCGAATTGAAAGTGGCTATGAGTCGGTAATTATGTGGGTAATAAACCCTTAATAGGGCACCCTTTGATTTCCACTCTGACTTGGTCTATTGTCGGGTCAAACTCAATATTAAAAAGTCAACAGAAGCTATCTTTGCAAATAAATGCATAACTAACAATGCAGAGGTTATGGAACCTGTTTTAACATTAATATAACTTGGTAATTTATGTAAGAACATGTCTAGGCATGTTCAACCCGACAATTCTGAGTTTAGGCTCGGTTCTGAACCAAAAGTCGCAAAAGTAGACTTTTGCTTTGACTTTCAGTTCTGACCCGATTTAGCATAGTTTAGATATGCCTTAGAGCTCCATTAGGACCATATTACATACAAGTATAATCCTCTGAGATTATACAATATGGTTCCTTAGTAACCCGATTCATTTGCATGTTTCCATTAATTGCTTAAATGTTGACCACTATGCCCTTTTGACATTAAAACGAGATTTTTGAAAATGTGAGAGGACAAAAACATTTATTACTGATTTATAAACATTTCCTAAAAATTTGACATCAGTTTGAGGTATAAATTAGGAGTTATGCTCAATATCGTAAATTTAAGCCTTTTTATTAATTAAACGACATTTTTGGCATAGAACCTAGTTAAACCCAAATTTTGACACCAAATATTTTACCCACTGATGTAATATAACATTTTGGGATTTTTAAAGATTTTTATTAATTTTTAAACTGATCACAACATGGTGTTCTTGCCTTGATTCGGTAATTGACGGTTATACCCTTTTTACTAATAAAACGAGTTTTACATAACATTTTGACACCAAATCTTTTTCTACTGATTTCTTATGTTAAGTAAAATATTTTAAGCCTTCTGTACTGATAAAAATCTCAGCTTTCCTTATATAACCTGAAAATCGCTTAAAAACCGACTTTTTACGCTTTTTAAACACATAGTATGGGTTAAAACTATTTTTTACACATAAGACTTATTAACTACTGATATTATAAGTAAATTTTTACACTTTAACGGTAAGTAAGAGTTTTGAACTCAGATTTCCAAATTTGACCTTTAAAGCTTATGTGAAATGACCAAAATGCCCCTACGGTGCATAGTTTGGACTTAAATGATAAATTTCACATATATACCATAGCATACTGATATAAACTACTAAAATAAACATTTTTACTAATCATTCTAAACTAGAACCTTAGATTGTCATTTAACCTCTTTTATAGTCTTTAAAATGACCAAAATACCCCTACGGGGCTTAAATTGATTTTAAATTCGTTTGGGGCATAATGGAAGGTATCCTACTGATATCATAGCACATTTTAAGCATATTAACTTAGGAAACATGTTTATGTAACTAGTTTGCATAAATTAACAAAACTGGTCAAACCTTATCATTTTCACTTCAAAATCCAGAATGTGTTTGGTTTACCCATATTAAACAAGTCTTCATACTTGTTGGGTCCAAATCACATTCTAATCCGGTGTTCGCTTAATCTTGCGTTTTGAACCATATGCCATTCTTTAAAACTAATCGGTCTAAGTTTAAACTTGAGTAAATGCCGTTAGGAATCTAATAGGTTACTAAAACCTTCATTCTAGATTTAGGGGACCAGTAAAAGCTACATGTACTTGCTTGATTGATTTACGGCTGGGAATAAGTTTACATTTTTGCTCAGGTAAATACTTTTAACTTATTTTCCCTTATACGGGCTTGGGGTACGGTATATAAAATATCACTTGGTCGGGTATTGAATTTTTAATCATATGAAGGTTAAATCATTGAGATAACCCGTTTAATCTGTTTTGTTTGTTTTAAGCCTTTGGGGGGTTAATGACCATGTCCTGGATATCCTCAGCTCATTCATTGAAATGGCCACAACTTAAGCACGGGGTGTAGGCATACACCTTCCGGTGCGTATGTAAAATGATATACCTGCTTGTTCGAGAATAACTCGTCGTGGGTTATATTATGTGGTGTGTCTATTAATCTTTAACTCGGTATTCAACCTGGGCTACTGAACATATAACAAACATATAATTCTTTTACAAGATTATTTTTAAATAATTATCCCAAGTTATAAAAGATTATTTGTGCCTTGTGCATTTAAATCAACTTTCTTAAACATTTTCAAAATGAGTCGGTTAATTGTATTTACCAGTGAAAACTGACGTATTTTCCAAAAATGTTAAGTGTAGGTACTAAGCGAAATGGGCTGGCTACTCCTAGCATCAAATAAAGAGTCTTGCAAGCTTAGATGTTTAAAAATCTGTTGAACAACGTTTCTGTTATTTTAGATCCGCCTGTGGATCCTTTTACAACCGTTTTGTGATAATAGATATTACTTTCAATCGGTTTGTAATGATGTTATCTTTAGACTTCCACTGTGCATTAAACTGTGATAAATTGACAATGATGATATCAACTACGTCACGATATTCCCCACCGGACCCACCGTTAATACGTGGAAATATCAGGGTGTGACAGGTTGGTATCAGAGCCAACAATGAATGAATTAAACACTAGCCTTTTGTGTTTAATCTCAATGACACGGTTTGCACATTCCTCGACTTCCGAGTCTAGGCAAAGAACTTAGGACTAATCCTAAATTATTTTATTTTGTCCTTTATTGTCTTTCCTTTGTGTTTCTTTTGTTTGTTTTGACAGGATCAACAAATGCCACCACGATTCAGGAGAGGAGGAAGAGGCAAGGGGCCATTCACTACCCCCAACGATCATGAGGTCGGGCCTTCACACCGGCAAACTCTGTCAGCAACCATGAGCACTAGTCCTCAAGAAGACTGGAGGACGTATTTGGAGCCCGCGAGGCGATCTGTCTCGCTTAGTTCATCACCCTCTTACCATCATTCCTTTGGGCCACAATCGGAGAACGAGCCCAATGATTCACACCACTCCTACCTATCACTGCATCGATCGGGGTCACATCACGCATTTCAAGACCTGACCCCGTATTTCCAGAGCCGGTTCAATCCGGTGAATCAGGTGCAAGACCCAGTGGGTTTTAACCCATTGGGACCAGAAGATCATTTTTCCGGTGATCAAGACATGGATATGGACGAAGATCCGGATCCTGCCGAACCACCATCTGGGACACCCACTCACCCCATCGAGATTTCAGATGGGTCATCTTTTCATGGATCACCTTATCGTGGTCCAGACAGCTATGAAGCAAGGTTTGCTTCATACCCTTGGGAGTTTACTACCTCTTTCAACCCATCTCAGCAGCAGCAGGATCCCTCCGAGGATTCACGATTCCAGGCGGTTACTCCACCGCCACTGCCAAAGCAGCAGCCGCCTCCAGAACCACTGAGGCGTAGGAGATCAGGAGCACGGATGTCCGTGGGAGGGCGATTCCAATTCAGCACCCCTCAACACTCAAGTGGCAGCCACTACCCGCCACTATATGAAGACCCGCAGATGGGTGGGCCTTCAACCCCCGTTTCTGAGGTGGACTCTGCGCCAGTCGCACCACCTCCAATGGGTTTTGATAACCAAATTCCTTCCTACGCCGGTGCAGCGGCGTATAACCCTTTTGAGCAGCCTGCATACCCGGGGTACAACTACTACAATGCCCCCGATGTTGACCCGTACCTCGTAGCAGGCAACTACAATGCTTTTCACCCTGAAGGGGCCCTATGCAGCTTCGTACCAATCGGGGTACCAAGCTTTTGGGTATCTATACTCGCCACCTCCTCAACCTCCGTAGCAGCAGCCGCCACTGATACCGCCCCCGCAGCAACAGGAGATTCTTCAGAGGTTGAGCCAGGTGGAACGAGAGGTTCAGGAGGAGCGTAGAAGCCACCGAGGATTTCTTAAGGGTTTGGCGAATCTGATCAAGGGGAAGAAGAAAAGGGATTTTAGAAGATTCCTTATTTATTTGTATTGTAATTTCCTTATTTCAATCAAGTCCCTGCGTGGACATCTATTTATGTATTCAGTCCCTGCGAGGACTTGTATTTTCATTTTAGCCCCTGCGTGGGCAAGTTATTTATGTAAAAGTCCCGTTTAGGGCACCTATGTACTCCTTCTTAATTTAATGGAATGTTTTAATTCAAATTTCACTTTGTCATTATATGTATGAATATAATATATGAAATAAAACAAAATATCATTTCCTTTTAGAAATTAATCTGCCATTATATATTAAAGAAAATCTTAAAGGCAAAACTTAGTCCATGTGTCATTTTAAGACAGGACCATGATGGTAGTTCCTTTTTAAGATTCAAATCCATGTTAACATCTGAAAACATGTTAACACTCCTGGAAAATGTGATTCGATAAAATCACATAAGTCATCTTTATATTGGATTCTTCAAATTCCTTACCTTATTTTCATTTTAAACATCCATTAGTGATGTAATGCCTACGGGCCATATTCATTGTCATATAAGACAAAAGACAGTTGTAGTCTATGACTCCATGTCAAGAAAGGTAATGAACTACGTTCAAACCTAAATGTCTTGATTCTATAAGATCATGGCTTAAGAATAAAAATTGTCCTTGTGACTAGGCCTTCTGTATGCCACCCTATTATCCTTAATAGTTTATAACTGGGATAAAATATAATAAAAATTAAAATAAATTAAATTAACCATTATTGTTTATGGTTACCATGGTTAATGAATTGCCATAAAAGACAATTCCATAATAGACTTCTGAATAAATCTTGTCAATATTTTATGTACCAATCAAGCTACATGGTTGGGTCAGATGAAGTCAACAGTCACCCGAGGGAGAATCATGACACTTCCAGAGTTAATGTAGCTGGCGCGGAATTGCAGGCATTAATAGATAATGCCGTTACTCGAGCTCTTGACAGACAATTTAATGAATCGAGTGGAACTCGCGTTAGAACTCAGTCTGTACCACATTCAAAACCACCCTCCAAGACTCATACAGCTCGCAAGAGTGATTCTCATCACTCATCGAATCAGAGGAGTGTTCCATCTAAGAAAGTAGTGCTCAATCAAGAGCCACATGTTAAGAGCTGTTCTTATAAGTATTTTGTCTCCTGCAAGCCCAGGGATTTCTCAGGGGAGAAAGGAGCCATCGATTATATGACGTGGCTCGACGAGATGGATACTGTGGTTGATATTAGTGGTTGTGCAGAGCAAGATATTGTGAAGTTTGTGTCACAATCGTTTAAAGGAGAAGCTCTAGCTTGGTGGAGGTCATTGATCCAAGTTACTGGGAAGATCCCGTTGTATAATCTGACATGGGATCAGTTTGTTGCTTTAATCAAAGAGAATTTTTGTCCTCAACATGAAGTTGAGAAAATTGAGACTGACTTCCTAACATTGGTTATGAAGAACTTGGACTGCCAAGCGTATCTCACGAGCTTCAACACTATGTCACGATTGGTTCCATACTTGGTCACACCGGAACCTAAACGTATAGCTCGATTTATTGGAGGTTTAGCCCCGGAGATTAAGGCAAGTGTGAAAGCATCAAGACCTACTACCTTTAGGTCAGTGGCTGATCTGTCGTTATCCCTTACCCTCGATGCGGTCAGGCAGAGATCGCTTTGGAATTCCAATGAAGGGAAAAGGAAACGTGAGGATGGGAGCTCACACCGTTCTGATAAGAAGCATAAAGGGAACTCTGAAAACAAGAAGAGTTCAGGGTTCAAGAAGGATAACCAACAGTCGGGTGAAAAACCCAAGTGTAAGACCTGCAAGAAGCGTCATCTAGGGAAATGCAGGTACGAATCGAAATCCCAATCGCAGCCCAGAACTTGTGGGATCTGCAAATCAACTGAGCATAAGACGTTGGATTGCAAGAAGATAAAGGATGTGACGTGTTATAACTGCAATGAAAGGGGGCACATCAAGTCCAACTGCCCAAAGTATGCAAAGAAACCCGAAGAAGGTAAAAAGACCAATGCGCGGGTCTTTCAAATGAATGCTCAGGAAGCCATTCAAAACGACAACGTGATAACAGGTAACTTCCTTATCAATGATGTTTATGAAAGGGTATTATTTGATTTGGGTGCAGATAAGTCATTTATAGATAATAAGTTTTGTAAGTTATTAAATCTGCCGGTTAAAACCCTAAGCATAAAGTATGAAGTAAAATTGGCCGATGGTACCATAGAAACTGCTTCAACCGTGTTAGATGGATGTCTTATATCCATTAGGAACCACTCTTTTCCATTATCTTTGCTTCCTTTGAAGCTAGCTGGTTTTGACATAGTGATAGGCATGGATTGGTTATCTCATAACCAAGCCCAGATTGTTTGTGACAAGAAACAAGTGGTTATCAAGACTCCTTATGGTGAGCCGTTGACAATTCAGGGAGATACTCAGTATGGGTTGCCTAAGAAAGTGTCTATGCTTAAGGCATCAAGGTGTATGAAGAAAGGTTGTGTCATTTATATGGCACAAGTGACTATTGACGAACCAAAGCCGAAGATCAAAGACATCCCTATCATTTCTGAATATCCAGATGTATTCCCTGAAGAACTACTTGGTTTACCTCCAGATAGGCAAGTAGAGTTCAGGATTGACATTATTCCTGGAGCAGCACCAGTTGCAAGAGCACCTTACCGGTTGGCCCCAACTGAGATGAAAGAGTTAAGAACCCAGTTGGATGATTTGTTGGCAAAAGGATTTATTAGACCTAGCTCATCTCCTTGGGGAGCACCGATTCTGTTTGTGAAGAAAAAGGATGGATCAATGCATTTATGCATTGATTATCGAGAGCTGAACAAGGTTACAATCAAGAACAGATATCCATTGCCCAGGATCAACGATCTATTCGATTAACTTCAAGGAGCAATTTATTTCTCCAAGATTGATTTAAGGTCGGGATACCATCAACTGAAGGTTAGAGATGAAGATGTGCACAAGACTGCATTCAGAACTCGCTATGGTCACTACGAGTTCTTAGTGATGCCTTTTGGGCTCACTAATGCACCAGCAGCGTTCATGGACCTCATGAATCGCGTTTACAAATCCTACTTGGACAAGTTTATCATTGTCTTTATTGACGACATCCTTATTTACTCTAAGAATCAGGCTGATCATGAGAAGCACCTTCGATGTATCCTTAAACTTCTTCAGCAAGAGAAACTATACGCCAAGTTTTCAAAATGTGAGTTTTGGCTTCGTGAAGTCCAATTTCTTGGACATATGGTTAGCGAGCATGGTATCCAGGTGGATCCCGCTAAGATTGAAGCCATCATGAATTGGCAAGAGCCAAAGACGCCCACAGAGATACGCAGCTTTTTGGGTCTGGCAGGATATTACAGGCGTTTTGTTGAAAATTTCTCAAGGATTGCTGCACCCCTAACTTCATTGACCCAAAAGAATATAAGTTTGATTGGGGTCCAAAGCAACAAGAATCCTTTGAGACTCTTAAGCAAAAGTTTAGCAATGCTCCGGTATTGACATTGCCTGAAGGAATTGAAGAGTTTGTGGTATACTGCGACGCATCGCACCCTGGAATGGGCTGTGTACTCATGCAAAGGGGCAAGGTCATTGCCTACACCTCAAGACAATTAAAGGTGCACGAAAAGAATTACACCACCCATGACTTTGAATTGGGTGACGTTGTGTTTGCACTAAAACTTTGGAGGCATTATTTATATGGTACCAAGTGTGTGATCTATTATGATCATAAAAGCCTTCAACACTTGTTCAACTAGAAGGATCTGAACATGAGATAGCGTCGATGGATGGAGACACTGAACGACTATGATTGTGAAATCCGATATCATCCAGGCAAGGCGAATGTAGTCGCCGACGCTTTGAGCAGGAAGGAAAGAGTTAAGCCCATTAGAATCAATGCCAAGAGCATTGAATTGAAGAACATCTTAAATGAAAGATTGTTAACCGCTCAGAAGGAAGCTGTACTAGAAGCTAACTATCCGAATGAAAAGTTGGGCATAACTGCTGAACAGTTATCGTATGGCAAGGATGGGATCCTAAGATTGAATGGACGAATATGGGTTCCAATTTATGGAGGACTTAGGGATGTGATTCTTCAAGAAGCCCATAGCTCCAAGTATTCTGTTCATCTTGGCTGTGATAAGATGTACCAGGATTTAAAGGCAAATTATTGGTGGATAGTTGATGTAGGGTAAAATACACATAATTGTCCCGTGTAAATTGTGTACTTATTGTATAGTTTTTATTCTTTTTAGTTAGTTTTAGTATTATATTATATTATATTGTGTTTTGGTAGGTTCTGGTGCAAATGGAGCAAAAACGAGTAATATGGAAATGACCAGCCAGTTGAGCAGAGTAGGATGCCAGTGACCGAAGGAAATTTGCCGCTATTTTCTGTGAGCGAGCCGAGACCACTATCTTTATTTATAAAGGGCTGCCATATTATTATTAGATTTAGAGAAAACATGAAAAGAAAAGATATATTATATATATGGGAAAGCTGTTGACGTATGAGCCCTATACCTAAATCCACATTTACTGATTTGCTTAGATGGCCCTCTACACAATTAAGACGGCTACCATATTTTATTATGATCATATTGAAGGAAGCTGATCACAAGTGGGTTATAGTGGGCCACCAAAGATCTAAAATAGGGTTATGGGCCATGAATCAATTTTTTAGAAAAGAAACAAAAACTTGGATGTAAAGCAAGATTTGGAGACGGCTGGACATCGAGTCGCATATCAGAGCCGAACAGGATATCAACATCAGACGCACGAGGACGGATCAGAAAATCTACGAAATTAAGGATCTTGCAGCAGCATTGAGACGACTTTGAAGGTGTTTTTGAAGGTTTGAAGTCAAGGAATCATCGTGGAAGGCTAGGGATCACTCGGGTTTGAAGATTTTCGGGTTTTATCTTCTCGTTTATTCTTCTTGTTCGTTTGTTCTTTGTTTATTCATGATGAATTCTGAATTGTTGATGATTATTATGTCTTTTGATACTATGATTGTTGGCTAAAACCTTTAACTACCTAGGTTATGACAATAGTTAAATAAAGTTTGGTTATTTATTCGATTTTTGGTGTGGTTGTGGACTTTTCTTGTACTGTAAAAGCTATGGGAATTTAACTTGGTGCGTATGTGTGCTTGTGATTATTTTATTATTGTTTGTTGCTTCGTTCGATTCTTGGTGACGGTCTTTATCACGGAATAGGGTCGAGCTAGGGTTCTTGATTTAGGTGACGGTCTTTATCACATAATAGATCATTAATCCTTTAGGGTGAAAACGCGTAAGTAACCTTAGAAGTAATATTCGGTAATATCATAAAATCAAGTGTGCTGCTAAACTCGTCGCGGAAAGGCTCGAGGGTATTGATAGGTCTAGGTTTGGTTATAAGTCCTTAACATTCCATAGCCTATTAAACCAAGATTAAAACCCATTGTCGCTTTAGACGTTCGCGCGGCAAAGTAGAGCGTCTTATATAGGCACTTTCAAGAAACTAGATGACGGAAAAGAAATCTAGCAAACCGGTAAACGTAACAGCCTAGGTAGTGCCACAAGAATCGCCTTGAGAGTGTTTGAGGGGCTTAGTGGTGTCTTAATAGGTTTAGTATCTAAAGATCCCGGTTCCACACCACAAAATCATCGAATAGAGATCCATTCTAAGTTTAGCTTGCGTCTAACCTAGGTAGTCTTCATTCCCCACTGGTCAGAGTCTTCGTAGAGTTCGTGTTAGTCTTTTAGCTAATCTAGTTTCATTATTTGCATTCTTAGGATTTTTAGAAACCCCCCCATCAATAAACATTTAGTTAAGTCGTGTCAGTTTGAGTCTAGATAGAGTCATTAGCGTAATCAGTAGAGTCTCTTGGGTTCGATACTCGGACTTCCTTAGGCTATACTACATTCGATCGGTACACTTGCCGGTTGTGTGATTTAGGGTTTAGAGAGTCTTAGTTTTATAAATTTAAAGCTTAGAGAGTCTAGAATTAGGGTAAATTTAGTTAGTTTAGTTAACCCGTTTCGAGCACATCAAGTTTTTGGCGCCGTTGCCGGGGACTCTTGGCGATTGCGTTTATTAGCTTTGATTGGACTTAATTGACATAATCTGTGCTATTTGTATAGTTGTGTAATTTTTTTTTAGTTAGTTTTCTTTTATTCTCTATACCTTGTTCTGCTCTTTCTACTCTCTTAATGGCAGGTAATCCTATTGACCTGGATTCTTCTGATGCTGAGTCTTATCCCACCGAACCAATATGGGATTTGTCAGATGAAGAGGATGAGGGAAGTGAAGATGAGCTGTTTTGGGAGAGAGAATTTGCGGATGAGTTAGAGGGTTTGTCGGTAGATGAAGAAGGAGGTACGTTTGATCCGGAGGGGGACCTGGCATACTTAGAAGCTTTACTTGCAGGAAACCCAATGACGAACATCAAACAAGAAGAAGTGGTGGTGGAAGAGGCAGAACACCACAGCTGGCCCGTGGTACTGATAAAGAATGCAAGTAAAAGTTTAAAATCACGGGAGAAGGCTATGAGAAGAACACCTGGGATCGTGATTCAGCGGCTCCTGCCAGGTAAGTTCAAATTTTTGTGTTATAACCCGGTTAAATATTTAAAAATCTTTTATAATTCCACTACAAAAATTTTAAATGTTTATGAGGACCGGGTGGAATTAAACGGGTTAGATAGGGTTCAGATCAAAGAGAAACCTCCTGATTAAGTTCAAGTGTGGGGAGGTTTTGTAGAGTTTGTATTTTGAGTCCTAGTTTTTGTATATTGAGTCTAGGTTAGTAGTTTTTGAGTCATTTTTTTTTTTAGAGTCGGTACTGCTTTGGTTTTTGCTTGTTGTTGTTCATGCAGGTTTGAATATGTACCACCCGTACTCAATCTCCATTCGGGTGATTTTGGAGCTGCTTATCAAATTCCAGGCATTTACTAAGCATGTCAGTCAGTGTCAAAGCCGATCGCGACCGAAATGCTATACGGTCGAGCTGGATTGGACGAGAGATTTGGAGCTTACACATTATATAACCAGCTAAGTCCTTTCCAATTTGCCCGTTGTCTTTTATTTCTTATTTATTTTTAGTTTTTTTTGAGTTGGTTTCCATCCTACATTGAGGGCAATGTAAAGTTTAAGTGTGGGGATGGGAACTATCGTTTAGTGTCATTAGTTAGTGAGTCTTGAGTCATAAAAAAACGAAAAATACAAAAAAATTAAAAAAATTGAAAAATTCAAAAAAATTAAAATTAAAAAAATTAGAAAATGTCTTTTGAAATAAGAAGTTTGCAAACTAAAAAACGGAAAATGATAGAAAAGTCGGGTTTTTGGTCGGGTTCAAATAATGATAATATGAGATAATATAATCGTGCTTGTGTCTAGTTTGGGATGTGCGGGTAGGCTCGATTCGGTTCTGGGTTCCTTTGATCTTAAATATACCTAATTGTCGGTCTACTAGTGGGTTCTCATCTAGGGAAAGTGGGGAAATTGAAACCGCCAAAAATAGTATAAGGGATGCCGTTATAAGCTAAGATCGTTAGAGTTTTTGGTCATTATCTCGTTGTAAAAGAAAAAAAATAGAATAAAAAGTGAGCTAGAAACTAAATGAAAGTAGTCATTCCTATGTAGTCTGTGATTGGGGATAGCGACTCTACAGTCGGATTACCGCTAGGGTGTGTGAAATCGATTTGCCGAATAAAAGTACCGAAACCTAAGTAATCTGTGGTTGGGGATCGCGACTCTACAGCCGGAATACCTCTTGGTTAGGGAAAGCATCGTCTAGACTCACGAGAAAAAAAAAAAAAAAAAAAAAGCAAAAGGAAAAAACAAAAATTTGAGAAAAAAAAAATGAAAAAAAAAGGAAAAAGAAAAAAAAAAGATTTGATTTTAAACTCTCTTGATCTTGGTATAAAACGGTTAGGAAATAACCCAGTGGTTGTTCCTTTTGTCCTATAAGCTTGAGGGGAGATTAGGTGGACTTGCGATTCTTAGTGTGAGACCCTAGGTATATTGACCGAACTTGAACTAAATTGCATGATAAGGGCTTGGAACCGGGTTGGGTTTAAGAGGATCGATATACTTGCAATCGCGGCTAACACAAGTTTCGATTTTAATAAGTAATTTAAGCTATTGTCCCGAACGACTATCCTGACTATGATTCCGTTTTGCATAATTCTTTTTCGAGGACGAAAAAAGGTTAAGTGTGGGGATATTTGATGTAGGGTAAAATACACATAATTGTCCCGTGTAAATTGTGTACTTATTGTATAGTTTTTATTCTTTTTAGTTAGTTTTAGTATTATATTATATTATATTATATTATATTGTGTTTTGGTAGGTTCTGGTGCAAATGGAGCAAAAACGAGTAATATGGAAATGACCAGCCAGTTGAGCAGAGTAGGATGCCAGTGACCGAAGGAAATTTGCCGCTATTTTCTGTGAGCGAGCCGAGACCACTATCTTTATTTATAAAGGGCTGCCATATTATTATTAGATTTAGAGAAAACATGAAAAGAAAAGATATATTATATATGGGAAAGCTGTTGACGTATGAGCCCTATACCTAAATCCACATTTACTGATTTGCTTAGATGGCCCTCTACACAATTAAGACGGCTACCATATTTTATTATGATCATATTGAAGGAAGCTGATCACAAGTGGGTTATAGTGGGCCACCAAAGATCTAAAATAGGGTTATGGGTCATGAATCAATTTTTTAGAAAAGAAACAAAAACTTGGATGTAAAGCAAGATTTGGAGACGGCTGGACATCGAGTCGCATATCAGAGCCGAACAGGATATCAACATCAGACGCACGAGGACGGATCAGAAAATCTACGAAATTAAGGATCTTGCAGCAGCATTGAGACGACTTTGAAGGTGTTTTTGAAGGTTTGAAGTCAAGGAATCATCGTGGAAGGCTAGGGATCACTCGGGTTTGAAGATTTTCGGGTTTTATCTTCTCGTTTATTCTTCTTGTTCGTTTGTTCTTTGTTTATTCATGATGAATTCTGAATTGTTGATGATTATTATGTCTTTTGATACTATGATTGTTGGCTAAAACCTTTAACTACCTAGGTTATGACAATAGTTAAATAAAGTTTGGTTATTTATTCGATTTTTGTTGTGGTTGTGGACTTTTCTTGTACTGTAAAAGCTATGGGAATTTAACTTGGTGCGTATGTGTGCTTGTGATTATTTTATTATTGTTTGTTGCTTCGTTCGATTCTTGGTGACGGTCTTTATCACGGAATAGGGTCGAGCTAGGGTTCTTGATTTAGGTGACGGTCTTTATCACATAATAGATCATTAATCCTTTAGGGTGAAAACGCGTAAGTAACCTTAGAAGTAATATTCGGTAATATCATAAAATCAAGTGTGCTGCTAAACTCGTCGCGGAAAGGCTCGAGGGTATTGATAGGTCTAGGTTTGGTTATAAGTCCTTAACATTCCATAGCCTATTAAACCAAGATTAAAACCCATTGTCGCTTTAGACGTTCGCGCGGCAAAGTAGAGCGTCTTATATAGGCACTTTCAAGAAACTAGAGGACGGAAAAGAAATCTAGCAAACCGGTAAACGTAACAGCCTAGGTAGTGCCACAAGAATCGCCTTGAGAGTGTTTGAGGGGCTTAGTGGTGTCTTAATAGGTTTAGTATCTAAAGATCCCGGTACCACACCACAAAATCATCGAATAGAGATCCATTCTAAGTTTAGCTTGCGTCTAGCCTAGGTAGTCTTCATTCCCCACTGGTCAGAGTCTTCGTAGAGTTCGTGTTAGTCTTTTAGCTAATCTAGTTTCGTTATTTGCATTCTTAGGATTTTTAGAAACCCCCCCCATCAATAAACATTTAGTTAAGTCGTGTCAGTTTGAGTCTAGATAGAGTCATTAGCGTAATCAGTAGAGTCTCTTGGGTTCGATACTCGGACTTCCTTAGGCTATACTACATTCGATCGGTACACTTGCCGGTTGTGTGATTTAGGGTTTAGAGAGTCTTAGTTTTATAAATTTAAAGCTTAGAGAGTCTAGAATTAGGGTAAATTTAGTTAGTTTAGTTAACCCGTTTCGAGCACATCAAGTTTTTGGCGCCGTTGCCGGGGACTCTTGGCGATTGCGTTTATTAGCTTTGATTGGACTTAATTGACATAATCTGTGCTATTTGTATAGTTGTGTAATTTTTTTTTAGTTAGTTTTCTTTTATTCTCTATACCTTGTTCTGCTCTTTCTACTCTCTTAATGGCAGGTAATCCTATTGACCTGGATTCTTCTGATGCTGAGTCTTATCCCACCGAACCAATATGGGATTTGTCAGATGAAGAGGATGAGGGAAGTGAAGATGAGCTGTTTTGGGAGAGAGAATTTGCGGATGAGTTAGAGGGTTTGTCGGTAGATGAAGAAGGAGGTACGTTTGATCCGGAGGGGGACCTGGCATACTTAGAAGCTTTACTTGCAGGAAACCCAATGACGAACATCAAACAAGAAGAAGTGGTGGTGGAAGAGGCAGAACACCACAGCTGGCCCGTGGTACTGATAAAGAATGCAAGTAAAAGTTTAAAATCACGGGAGAAGGCTATGAGAAGAACACCTGGGATCGTGATTCAGCGGCTCCTGCCAGGTAAGTTCAAATTTTTGTGTTATAACCCGGTTAAATATTTAAAAATCTTTTATAATTCCACTACAAAAATTTTAAATGTTTATGAGGACCGGGTGGAATTAAACGGGTTAGATAGGGTTCAGATCAAAGAGAAACCTCCTGATTAAGTTCAAGTGTGGGGAGGTTTTGTAGAGTTTGTATTTTGAGTCCTAGTTTTTGTATATTGAGTCTAGGTTAGTAGTTTTTGAGTCATTTTTTTTTTTAGAGTCGGTACTGCTTTGGTTTTTGCTTGTTGTTGTTCATGCAGGTTTGAATATGTACCACCCGTACTCAATCTCCATTCGGGTGATTTTGGAGCTGCTTATCAAATTCCAGGCATTTACTAAGCATGTCAGTCAGTGTCAAAGCCGATCGCGACCGAAATGCTATACGGTCGAGCTGGATTGGACGAGAGATTTGGAGCTTACACATTATATAACCAGCTAAGTCCTTTCCAATTTGCCCGTTGTCTTTTATTTCTTATTTATTTTTAGTTTTTTTTGAGTTGGTTTCCATCCTACATTGAGGGCAATGTAAAGTTTAAGTGTGGGGATGGGAACTATCGTTTAGTGTCATTAGTTAGTGAGTCTTGAGTCATAAAAAAACGAAAAATACAAAAAAATTAAAAAAATTGAAAAATTCAAAAAAATTAAAATTAAAAAAATTAGAAAATGTCTTTTGAAATAAGAAGTTTGCAAACTAAAAAACGGAAAATGATAGAAAAGTCGGGTTTTTGGTCGGGTTCAAATAATGATAATATGAGATAATATAATCGTGCTTGTGTCTAGTTTGGGATGTGCGGGTAGGCTCGATTCGGTTCTGGGTTCCTTTGATCTTAAATATACCTAATTGTCGGTCTACTAGTGGGTTCTCATCTAGGGAAAGTGGGGAAATTGAAACCGCCAAAAATAGTATAAGGGATGCCGTTATAAGCTAAGATCGTTAGAGTTTTTGGTCATTATCTCGTTGTAAAAG
This sequence comes from Helianthus tuberosus, assembly GCA_030545235.1. Taxonomy (NCBI): domain Eukaryota; kingdom Viridiplantae; phylum Streptophyta; class Magnoliopsida; order Asterales; family Asteraceae; genus Helianthus; species Helianthus tuberosus. Next base: position 182,413,468 of record CM060443.1, read on the forward strand.
AAAAAAAATAGAATAAAAAGTGAGCTAGAAACTAAATGAAAGTAGTCATTCCTATGTAGTCTGTGATTGGGGATAGCGACTCTACAGTCGGATTACCGCTAGGGTGTGTGAAATCGATTTGCCGAATAAAAGTACCGAAACCTAAGTAATCTGTGGTTGGGGATCGCGACTCTACAGCCGGAATACCTCTTGGTTAGGGAAAGCATCGTCTAGACTCACGAGAAAAAAAAAAAAAAAAAAGAAGCAAAAGGAAAAAACAAAAATTTGAGAAAAAAAAATGAAAAAAAATGGAAAAAGAAAAAAAAAGATTTGATTTTAAACTCTCTTGATCTTGGTATAAAACGGTTAGGAAATAACCCAGTGGTTGTTCCTTTTGTCCTATAAGCTTGAGGGGAGATTAGGTGGACTTGCGATTCTTAGTGTGAGACCCTAGGTATATTGACCGAACTTGAACTAAATTGCATGATAAGGGCTTGGAACCGGGTTGGGTTTAAGAGGATCGATATACTTGCAATCGCGGCTAACACAAGTTTCGATTTTAATAAGTAATTTAAGCTATTGTCCCGAACGACTATCCTGACTATGATTCCGTTTTGCATAATTCTTTTTCGAGGACGAAAAAAGGTTAAGTGTGGGGATATTTGATGTAGGGTAAAATACACATAATTGTCCCGTGTAAATTGTGTACTTATTGTATAGTTTTTATTCTTTTTAGTTAGTTTTAGTATTATATTATATTATATTATATTGTGTTTTGGTAGGTTCTGGTGCAAATGGAGCAAAAACGAGTAATATGGAAATGACCAGCCAGTTGAGCAGAGTAGGATGCCAGTGACCGAAGGAAATTTGCCGCTATTTTCTGTGAGCGAGCCGAGACCACTATCTTTATTTATAAAGGGCTGCCATATTATTATTAGATTTAGAGAAAACATGAAAAGAAAAGATATATTATATATGGGAAAGCTGTTGACGTATGAGCCCTATACCTAAATCCACATTTACTGATTTGCTTAGATGGCCCTCTACACAATTAAGACGGCTACCATATTTTATTATGATCATATTGAAGGAAGCTGATCACAAGTGGGTTATAGTGGGCCACCAAAGATCTAAAATAGGGTTATGGGCCATGAATCAATTTTTTAGAAAAGAAACAAAAACTTGGATGTAAAGCAAGATTTGGAGACGGCTGGACATCGAGTCGCATATCAGAGCCGAACAGGATATCAACATCAGACGCACGAGGACGGATCAGAAAATCTACGAAATTAAGGATCTTGCAGCAGCATTGAGACGACTTTGAAGGTGTTTTTGAAGGTTTGAAGTCAAGGAATCATCGTGGAAGGCTAGGGATCACTCGGGTTTGAAGATTTTCGGGTTTTATCTTCTCGTTTATTCTTCTTGTTCGTTTGTTCTTTGTTTATTCATGATGAATTCTGAATTGTTGATGATTATTATGTCTTTTGATACTATGATTGTTGGCTAAAACCTTTAACTACCTAGGTTATGACAATAGTTAAATAAAGTTTGGTTATTTATTCGATTTTTGTTGTGGTTGTGGACTTTTCTTGTACTGTAAAAGCTATGGGAATTTAACTTGGTGCGTATGTGTGCTTGTGATTATTTTATTATTGTTTGTTGCTTCGTTCGATTCTTGGTGACGGTCTTTATCACGGAATAGGGTCGAGCTAGGGTTCTTGATTTAGGTGACGGTCTTTATCACATAATAGATCATTAATCCTTTAGGGTGAAAACGCGTAAGTAACCTTAGAAGTAATATTCGGTAATATCATAAAATCAAGTGTGCTGCTAAACTCGTCGCGGAAAGGCTCGAGGGTATTGATAGGTCTAGGTTTGGTTATAAGTCCTTAACATTCCATAGCCTATTAAACCAAGATTAAAACCCATTGTCGCTTTAGACGTTCGCGCGGCAAAGTAGAGCGTCTTATATAGGCACTTTCAAGAAACTAGAGGACGGAAAAGAAATCTAGCAAACCGGTAAACGTAACAGCCTAGGTAGTGCCACAAGAATCGCCTTGAGAGTGTTTGAGGGGCTTAGTGGTGTCTTAATAGGTTTAGTATCTAAAGATCCCGGTACCACACCACAAAATCATCGAATAGAGATCCATTCTAAGTTTAGCTTGCGTCTAGCCTAGGTAGTCTTCATTCCCCACTGGTCAGAGTCTTCGTAGAGTTCGTGTTAGTCTTTTAGCTAATCTAGTTTCGTTATTTGCATTCTTAGGATTTTTAGAAACCCCCCCCCCCCCCCATCAATAAACATTTAGTTAAGTCGTGTCAGTTTGAGTCTAGATAGAGTCATTAGCGTAATCAGTAGAGTCTCTTGGGTTCGATACTCGGACTTCCTTAGGCTATACTACATTCGATCGGTACACTTGCCGGTTGTGTGATTTAGGGTTTAGAGAGTCTTAGTTTTATAAATTTAAAGCTTAGAGAGTCTAGAATTAGGGTAAATTTAGTTAGTTTAGTTAACCCGTTTCGAGCACATCAAGTTTTTGGCGCCGTTGCCGGGGACTCTTGGCGATTGCGTTTATTAGCTTTGATTGGACTTAATTGACATAATCTGTGCTATTTGTATAGTTGTGTAATTTTTTTTTAGTTAGTTTTCTTTTATTCTCTATACCTTGTTCTGCTCTTTCTACTCTCTTAATGGCAGGTAATCCTATTGACCTGGATTCTTCTGATGCTGAGTCTTATCCCACCGAACCAATATGGGATTTGTCAGATGAAGAGGATGAGGGAAGTGAAGATGAGCTGTTTTGGGAGAGAGAATTTGCGGATGAGTTAGAGGGTTTGTCGGTAGATGAAGAAGGAGGTACGTTTGATCCGGAGGGGGACCTGGCATACTTAGAAGCTTTACTTGCAGGAAACCCAATGACGAACATCAAACAAGAAGAAGTGGTGGTGGAAGAGGCAGAACACCACAGCTGGCCCGTGGTACTGATAAAGAATGCAAGTAAAAGTTTAAAATCACGGGAGAAGGCTATGAGAAGAACACCTGGGATCGTGATTCAGCGGCTCCTGCCAGGTAAGTTCAAATTTTTGTGTTATAACCCGGTTAAATATTTAAAAATCTTTTATAATTCCACTACAAAAATTTTAAATGTTTATGAGGACCGGGTGGAATTAAACGGGTTAGATAGGGTTCAGATCAAAGAGAAACCTCCTGATTAAGTTCAAGTGTGGGGAGGTTTTGTAGAGTTTGTATTTTGAGTCCTAGTTTTTGTATATTGAGTCTAGGTTAGTAGTTTTTGAGTCATTTTTTTTTTTAGAGTCGGTACTGCTTTGGTTTTTGCTTGTTGTTGTTCATGCAGGTTTGAATATGTACCACCCGTACTCAATCTCCATTCGGGTGATTTTGGAGCTGCTTATCAAATTCCAGGCATTTACTAAGCATGTCAGTCAGTGTCAAAGCCGATCGCGACCGAAATGCTATACGGTCGAGCTGGATTGGACGAGAGATTTGGAGCTTACACATTATATAACCAGCTAAGTCCTTTCCAATTTGCCCGTTGTCTTTTATTTCTTATTTATTTTTAGTTTTTTTTGAGTTGGTTTCCATCCTACATTGAGGGCAATGTAAAGTTTAAGTGTGGGGATGGGAACTATCGTTTAGTGTCATTAGTTAGTGAGTCTTGAGTCATAAAAAAACGAAAAATACAAAAAAATTAAAAAAATTGAAAAATTCAAAAAAATTAAAATTAAAAAAATTAGAAAATGTCTTTTGAAATAAGAAGTTTGCAAACTAAAAAACGGAAAATGATAGAAAAGTCGGGTTTTTGGTCGGGTTCAAATAATGATAATATGAGATAATATAATCGTGCTTGTGTCTAGTTTGGGATGTGCGGGTAGGCTCGATTCGGTTCTGGGTTCCTTTGATCTTAAATATACCTAATTGTCGGTCTACTAGTGGGTTCTCATCTAGGGAAAGTGGGGAAATTGAAACCGCCAAAAATAGTATAAGGGATGCCGTTATAAGCTAAGATCGTTAGAGTTTTTGGTCATTATCTCGTTGTAAAAGAAAAAAAATAGAATAAAAAGTGAGCTAGAAACTAAATGAAAGTAGTCATTCCTATGTAGTCTGTGATTGGGGATAGCGACTCTACAGTCGGATTACCGCTAGGGTGTGTGAAATCGATTTGCCGAATAAAAGTACCGAAACCTAAGTAATCTGTGGTTGGGGATCGCGACTCTACAGCCGGAATACCTCTTGGTTAGGGAAAGCATCGTCTAGACTCACGAGAAAAAAAAAAAAAAAAAAGAAGCAAAAGGAAAAAACAAAAATTTGAGAAAAAAAAATGAAAAAAAATGGAAAAAGAAAAAAAAAGATTTGATTTTAAACTCTCTTGATCTTGGTATAAAACGGTTAGGAAATAACCCAGTGGTTGTTCCTTTTGTCCTATAAGCTTGAGGGGAGATTAGGTGGACTTGCGATTCTTAGTGTGAGACCCTAGGTATATTGACCGAACTTGAACTAAATTGCATGATAAGGGCTTGGAACCGGGTTGGGTTTAAGAGGATCGATATACTTGCAATCGCGGCTAACACAAGTTTCGATTTTAATAAGTAATTTAAGCTATTGTCCCGAACGACTATCCTGACTATGATTCCGTTTTGCATAATTCTTTTTCGAGGACGAAAAAAGGTTAAGTGTGGGGATATTTGATGTAGGGTAAAATACACATAATTGTCCCGTGTAAATTGTGTACTTATTGTATAGTTTTTATTCTTTTTAGTTAGTTTTAGTATTATATTATATTATATTATATTATATTGTGTTTTGGTAGGTTCTGGTGCAAATGGAGCAAAAACGAGTAATATGGAAATGACCAGCCAGTTGAGCAGAGTAGGATGCCAGTGACCGAAGGAAATTTGCCGCTATTTTCTGTGAGCGAGCCGAGACCACTATCTTTATTTATAAAGGGCTGCCATATTATTATTAGATTTAGAGAAAACATGAAAAGAAAAGATATATTATATATGGGAAAGCTGTTGACGTATGAGCCCTATACCTAAATCCACATTTACTGATTTGCTTAGATGGCCCTCTACACAATTAAGACGGCTACCATATTTTATTATGATCATATTGAAGGAAGCTGATCACAAGTGGGTTATAGTGGGCCACCAAAGATCTAAAATAGGGTTATGGGCCATGAATCAATTTTTTAGAAAAGAAACAAAAACTTGGATGTAAAGCAAGATTTGGAGACGGCTGGACATCGAGTCGCATATCAGAGCCGAACAGGATATCAACATCAGACGCACGAGGACGGATCAGAAAATCTACGAAATTAAGGATCTTGCAGCAGCATTGAGACGACTTTGAAGGTGTTTTTGAAGGTTTGAAGTCAAGGAATCATCGTGGAAGGCTAGGGATCACTCGGGTTTGAAGATTTTCGGGTTTTATCTTCTCGTTTATTCTTCTTGTTCGTTTGTTCTTTGTTTATTCATGATGAATTCTGAATTGTTGATGATTATTATGTCTTTTGATACTATGATTGTTGGCTAAAACCTTTAACTACCTAGGTTATGACAATAGTTAAATAAAGTTTGGTTATTTATTCGATTTTTGTTGTGGTTGTGGACTTTTCTTGTACTGTAAAAGCTATGGGAATTTAACTTGGTGCGTATGTGTGCTTGTGATTATTTTATTATTGTTTGTTGCTTCGTTCGATTCTTGGTGACGGTCTTTATCACGGAATAGGGTCGAGCTAGGGTTCTTGATTTAGGTGACGGTCTTTATCACATAATAGATCATTAATCCTTTAGGGTGAAAACGCGTAAGTAACCTTAGAAGTAATATTCGGTAATATCATAAAATCAAGTGTGCTGCTAAACTCGTCGCGGAAAGGCTCGAGGGTATTGATAGGTCTAGGTTTGGTTATAAGTCCTTAACATTCCATAGCCTATTAAACCAAGATTAAAACCCATTGTCGCTTTAGACGTTCGCGCGGCAAAGTAGAGCGTCTTATATAGGCACTTTCAAGAAACTAGAGGACGGAAAAGAAATCTAGCAAACCGGTAAACGTAACAGCCTAGGTAGTGCCACAAGAATCGCCTTGAGAGTGTTTGAGGGGCTTAGTGGTGTCTTAATAGGTTTAGTATCTAAAGATCCCGGTTCCACACCACAAAATCATCGAATAGAGATCCATTCTAAGTTTAGCTTGCGTCTAGCCTAGGTAGTCTTCATTCCCCACTGGTCAGAGTCTTCGTAGAGTTCGTGTTAGTCTTTTAGCTAATCTAGTTTCGTTATTTGCATTCTTAGGATTTTTAGAAACCCCCCCCATCAATAAACATTTAGTTAAGTCGTGTCAGTTTGAGTCTAGATAGAGTCATTAGCGTAATCAGTAGAGTCTCTTGGGTTCGATACTCGGACTTCCTTAGGCTATACTACATTCGATCGGTACACTTGCCGGTTGTGTGTTTTAGGGTTTAGAGAGTCTTAGTTTTATAAATTTAAAGCTTAGAGAGTCTAGAATTAGGGTAAATTTAGTTAGTTTAGTTAACCCGTTTCGAGCACATCAATAGTTTTGAAGAAATCTATAGCCACTTATGTAGCCAAATGTTTGACGTGCGCGCAAGTTAAAGCGGAACACCAGAAGCCTTCAGGTTTGCTGCAACAGCCTGAACTTCCCACCTGGAAGTGGGAAATGGTAACTATGGATTTCATCACTAAGTTACCAAAGACAAAGCGAGGAAATGATACTATTTGGGTTATAGTAGATAGACTGACCAAGTCAGCCCACTTCCTACCTATTAAGGAAACACACAACTCAGATAAGTTAGCTCAGCTGTACGTGGATGAGATTGTATCTCTCCACGGAGTGCCAGTGTCTATTATCTCCGATAGGGATACAAGATACACATCGCATTTTGGGAAAAGCTTTCAACAATCCCTAGGCACTCGATTAAACTTCAGCACTGCATATCATCCTCAGACGGATGGTCAGAGTGAGCGTTTAATTCAAACACTGGAGGATATGCTAAGGGCTTGTGTTATTGATTTAGGTGGACGTTGGGATGATCATCTTTCGTTGATTGAATTTTCATATAATAATAGTTATCATTCAAGTATTCAAGCTGCACCTTTCGAAGCTTTGTATGGAAGAAAGTGCAGGACGCCAGTTTGTTGGGCGGAAGTTGGAGATATCCAACTAATAGGACCTGATATAGTCCTGGAGACGACAGACGAGATTGTGCAGATACATGATCGTCTCAAAGCTGCCAGGGATAGGCAGAAAAGCTACGCAGATAAAAGGCGTAAACCTCTAAAATTCGAGTTAGGTAACAAAGTGTTACTTAAAGTATCACCCTGGAAAGGAGTGATATGTTTTGGCAAGAAAGGAAAGCTAAGTCCAAGATACATAGGACAATTCGAGATAATCGAATGTGTCGGAACAGTGGCTTACAAGTTAAACCTGCCAGAAGAGCTCAGTGGAATTCATAATGTGTTCCACATCTGCAATCTGAAGAAATGTCTAGCCAATGAATCGCTAGCCATGTCACATAAGGATGTGCATATAGATGAGAGCTTAAAATTTGTTGAAAACCCTTTGTCGATTGAGGATCGATAGGTTAAGAAGCTTCGAAAGAAGCACGTACCGATTGTGAAGGTTAAATGGGATGCCTGTAGAGGTCCCGAACATATGTGGGAGGTTGAATCCACAATGAAACAGAAGTACCCTCATTTATTTCAGTAAATCTTGAGGTCGAGATTTCTTTTAAGGGGGTGAGGATATAACACCTCGTAAAATCACGACCAATGTAATAAAGACACGTGTCATGGACTTTAAACGTGTACTGGAATGATCTGGAGGGATTGAACTTGTCAAACAATGTAAATATATGAATAAAGGGATCCAAGGTGTCAACATGCCATTCCTGTGCCTCTGATTGACCTTACACGACGTTCGTATTCTTTAACGAATAATTTATCGAACACTGGAAGTCGTTTGTGTTTAAAATAAGGATCTTATAAAGCATAGGGGTTAAAAGCGTCAACATGTTGAAAGTAACCTTTGAGTGACCTTTTAACGAGCCCAAAAACATTGTAACAATAATATATTTTGATCTCAAGAATATCAGATATTAAGTTTGTGGAGTTTCGAAGAAAACAAGACTTTTCGGGTGATCGTACGAATAACCGGGAGCTTAACGGAGTTAGTTTATGAACCGAGGTCCTTAAAAGTTAACAATGGGGGTCCAAAATGCAATAAATGAAAGTAAAATAAAGTTAAAATGGACCAGAGACTGAAATTGCAAGATTTGGAAACTTGAAACCGATTCTCCCTATTGACGCGGGCCGCGTAAGCCAAGGCTTATGCTTACGCGGGCCGCGAGGAACTGCCAGATACAACCAGAAGTGGACAGCTGCAAGTTCAGCAGGTTACACCGTGTTTGCATGCTTGTTTTTGAATTCAGGAGCTGAGCCAACAGTATTTCATGCATAGGGGACACCTGGAATCATCAAAAATCAATTGTAGACTTGTGTGGAGTGATCTTGTGATGTTTTAATTCCTATATAAGCACCCCTTGTTTGCTAGTTCTTGGCACATTCTCAAAATTCATTCATAACTCACTCTTGGGAGCCTCCTGGAGCTCAAGGTCGTTTTATAAGGATCATTACTCGTGCTAAGTACTTCAGTAAGCATTCTCAACCTCTCTAATTCAAGTTTCATTAGCTTAATGACCAAAAGTCAAAGCCGTCGTAATTAAGCTTTGACTTAGTGATTAATCACTAATGGTCCAGTCATTTTTTGAATTGAAAGTGGCTATGAGTCGGTAATTATGTGGGTAATAAACCCTTAATAGGGCACCCTTTGAGTTCCACTCTGACTTGGTCTATTGTCTGGTCAAACTCAGTATTAAAAAGTCAACAGAAGCTATCTTTGCAAATAAATGCATAACTAACAATGCAGAGGTTATGGATCCTGTTTTAACATTAATATAACTTGGTAATTAATGTAAGAACATGTCTAGGCATGTTCAACCCGACAATTCTGAGTTTAGGCTCGGTTCGGAACCGAAAGTCGCAAAAGTAGACTTTTGCTTTGACTTTCAATTCTGACCCGATTTAGCTTAGTTTAGATATGCCTTAGAGCTCCATTAGGACCATATTACATATAAATATAACCCTCTGAGATTATACAATATGGTTCCTTAGTAATCCGATTCATTTACATGTTTCCGTTAATTGCTTACATCGTTGACCATTATGTCCTTTTGACATTAAAACGAGATTTTTTAAAAAGTGAGAGGAAAAAAACCATTATTACTGATTTATAAACATGTCCTAAAAATTTGACATCAGTTTGAGTTTGAGGTATAAATTAGGAGTTATGCTCAATATCGTAAATTAAATCCTTTTTATTAATTAAACGGCATTTTTGGTATAGAACATAGTTAAACCCAAATTTTGACCCCAAACCTTTTACCCAGTGATGTAATATAATATTTTGGGATTTTTGAAGATTTTTATTAATTTTTAAACTGATCACAACATGGTGTTCTTGCCTTGATTCGGTAATTGACGGTTATACCCTTTTTTACTAATAAAACGAGTTTTACATAACATTTTGATACCGAATCTTTTTCTATTGATTTCTTATGTTAAATAAAATATTTTAAGCCTTATCGAAGGATAAAAATCTCACCTTTCCTTATATAACCTGAAAATCGCTTAAAAACCGACTTTTTACGCTTTTTAAACACATAGTATGGGTTAAAACTATTTTTGACACATAAGACTTATTACCTACTGATATTATAAGTAAATTTTTTTACTTTAACAGTAAGTAAGAGTTTTGAACTCAGATTTCCAAATTTGACCTTTAAAGCTTATATGAAATGACTAAAATGCCCCTACGGTGCATAGTTTGGACTTAAATGATAAATTTCACATATATACCATAGCCTACTAATATAACCTACTAAAATAAACATTCTTATTGATCATTTTAGACCAGAACCTCAGATTGTCATTTAACCTCTTTTATAATCTTTAAAATGACCAAAATACCCCTACGGGGCTTAAATTGATTTTAAATTCGTTTGGGGCATAATGGAAGGTATCCTACTGATATCATAGCACATTTTAAGCATATTAACTTAGGAAACCTGTTCATGACTCATTTGGTTACCCGTTATGCATTTATCGCGTTCGGTACGGTTTATGTAACTAGTTTGCATAAATTAACCGAAACGGGTCAAACCTTATCATTTTCACTTCAAAATCCAGAATGTGTTTGGTTTACCCATATTAAACAAGTCTTCATACTTGTTGGGTCCAAATCACATTCTAATCCGGTCTTCGCTTAATCTTGCGTTTTGGACCGTATGCCTTTCTTTAAAACTAACAGGTCTAAGTTTAAACTTGAGTAAGACCCGTTAGGAATCTAATAGGTTACTAAGACCTTCATTCCAGATTTAGGGGACCAGTAAAAGCTACTTGTACTTGCTTGATTGATTTACGGCTTGGAATAAATTTACATTTTTTGCACAGGTAAATACTTTTAACTTATTTTCTCTTATACGGGCTTGGGGTACGGTATATAAAATACCGCTTGGACGGGTATTGAATTTTTAATCATATGAAGGTTAAATCATTGAGATAACCCGTTTAATCTGTTTTGTTTGTTTTAAGCGTTTGGGGGGTTAATGACCATGTCCTGGATATCCTCGGCTCATTCATTGAAATGGCCACGACTTAAGCACGGGGTGTAGGCATACACCTGCCGGTGCGTCTGTAAAATGATATACATGCTTGTTCGAGAATAACTCGCTGTGGGTTATATTATGTGGTGTGTCTATTAATCTTTAACCCGGTATTTAACCCGGGTTACTGAACGTATAACAAACATATAATTCTTTTACAAGATTATTTTTAAATAATTATCCCAAGTTATAAAAATTATTTGTGCCTTGTGCATTTAAATCAATTTTCTTAAACATTTTCAAAATGAGTTGGTTAATTGTATTTACCAGTGAAAACTGACGTATTTTCCAAAAAGGTTAAGTGCAGGTACTAAGCGAAATGGGCTGGCTACTCCTAGCATCAAATAAAGAGTCTTGTAAGCTTAGATGTTTAAAAATCTGTTGAACAACGTTTCTGTTATTTTAGATCCGCCTGTGGATCCTTTTACAACCGTTTTGTAATAATTGATATTACTTTCAATCGGTTTGTAATGTTGTTATCTTTAGACTTCCGCTGTGCATTAAACTGTGATAAATTGACTATGATGCTATCAACTACGTCACGATACTCCCCACCGGGCCCACCGGTAATACGTGGTAATATCGGGGTGTGACAATTCTTTTCTTTCTCCCTAGATTATACTCTAATTCTACACTCTATCTAGATTAGTTTTGTAATCTAAAGATTGTAAGAACAAATATTATATATTTTTAATCTTGTAATAATTTATAAAATCAAGCAAGTTTGTTAATGTCTATCATTAAAGCCATGAGTGGCAACGTTGTTTGGTTACTTAGGTGTGTGTGGAGGGGGAGGGGGGTGAATGAACCCTTGATGGGTAGTTAACTAAAGAGATTTTGGATAACCTTAAGATGCGTGTGTGTGAAGATGGTGTTAAGTACTAATTACCATATTAAAAGTGAATTTTCTAAACTCATAAAAACAAACTCTAAACTTATGTTTGTTGAGTCAAACATTTAAGTATTCTATGTCTATGTACAATTAACATGTTAATTGCTTGAAAGATGGTTAAAGGTTATGCTCAGACCTTCTGGTTTGGAAATTCTTGCCTAAACGTGATGGGAAATCTAAGGTTTAAGGACTTGGTCTTTTTCATATCCACTGCTCTAGAAGATATAATAGCAAACTAAAAGGTCCATATTGATTGGTGGACTAGATCTCTTTTACTAGTTTTTACTTAATACTAAACCCTAACAATGGAAGGTCACCATGCTGCTTCTTTTCAATGTTGTGGGTTTGATTCTGACATTGCGGATGGTCGCCCTACTGCTAATTTCCAATATAGTTGAGATGTAACAATGCCCACAAAATGGATTCCTATGACTTTATTGCATTAACACAGATAACTTTTACTGTTCTTCAAAGAATGAATTTAGATTGTTGTCTCATAGAGGAGTACTCGGAAACAACTTTCCAAAAAGTTTATGGTATTTTTTATAGTAAACTTCTGGGAGCCCATAATTGATTCGTTGACCGTAACATCAAGGGGGAGTTAAAGGCCAATGGATCCTTTCTTAAACGGAATTTAAAACCATCTATCTTTTCCAGGAATATTTTTCACTGGGTTCACTTTTTTAGATACTCCAATTTCATGTGACTGAACATAAAGAATTTCGGGTCGGTTCGATAGTTCGGATCGGGTAAGGTTCATCACATAATAAAAGTACGATACAATGATGAAAAGAAAATCGTCAATAGAAATTTAAAAACACATAATATAAAATACGATAGTCTTTACAAATAAAAAAAACTTCCTAAAGTTGTTGACGACAAGTTTTCATCTTTTGAACCCAATTTATGTAATCAATTTCAAACTTAAAAATCCAATTTCAAACTTAAAAACCCAATTTCAAACCCAGTTTAACCCAATTCTCAACTCAATGAAACTGATTTATGTAATCAACTCAATGAAACCCAATTCTCAACTCAATGAAACCCAATTTAACCCAATTTCAAAAGCTGATTTATGTAATCACTGATGTAAAACAAACAGATGTATAACAAACAGATGTATAACATTAACAAACTGTAATCACTGATGTTGATGTAATCAAAATTCTAACCTTAATCGCTGATTCGTATAAGAAAAACAAAGTGTCGGCAGACGGCAGCAATCAGCGGAGGCGGAGCAGCAGAGAGGAAGGACGGCGCAGACGGCAGCAATCGGCGGAGAGGAAGGATCCACGGCGCTGGTTATTGAGGTGGAGCTGCTGAGCCTGATGTTGTTTCACTCTGTTCGTTACTTGTTCAATGCTCTGTGTGGCGTGTGTTTTGTGATATAACCCTAAATGGGTTTTATTACATTAAAGAAAAAAAATTAAAAGAGAAATTAAAAAAAATAAACAGAACAAAAAACAGTTATACGGGATTCGAACTCGGGTGAGCTGGGAAGAAAAGCGCGGACATAACCAGTGAACCATGGTTTTTTTTGTTTATGCGTTCCCTTTATAATTTACTTATGGGTTCCTTTTCAGTTTCTTATATATATATTTACACTAAAAATTAAAAACCGAATGGGTTCCCGAGAACCCGTAGTTTCTACATAAGTCCGCCCCTGGGTCTTTTTCATATTCACTGCTCTAGAAGATATAATAGCAAACTAAAAGGTCCATATTGATTGGTGGACTAGATCTCTTTTACTAGTTTTTACTTAATACTAAACCCTAACAATGGAAGGTCACCATGCTGCTTCTTTTCAATGTTGTGGGTTTGATTCTGACATTGCGGATGGTCGCCCTACTGCTAATTTCCAATATAGTTGAGATGTAACAATGCCCACAAAATGGATTCCTATGACTTTATTGCATTAACACAGATAACTTTTACTGTTCTTCAAAGAATGACTTTAGATTGTTGTCTCATAGAGGAGTACTCGAAAACAACTTTCCAAAAAGTTTATGGTATTTTTTATAGTAAACTTCTGGGTGCCCATAATTGATTCGTTGACCGTAACATCAAGGGGGAGTTAAAGGCCAATGGATCCTTTCTTAAACGGAATTTAAAACCATCTATCTTTTATTTATTTTTTTATTTCTTTTTAGATGTTAATAATTAAAAGCTCGTGTATCCTTGACCGTGTTATTTTACCATCACTGGATTACGCCAACGATGTGTGCACTTGCTCCATCGTGTTCTTTTGAGTGATCATATCTTATTGTGTTTTACAAATATAAGACTTGATTTCGTGCAAAAACCGGCTAAAATTGACTAATATTTATATACACTCAACGTCTCGTCAGATGTCAATGAGATGGGTTTGAGACGTGTATTAGTACCCCGTGTTCCTTATCCGGTTGTAAAATTGTTTCCCCCATACCATTGGGTGTATGTCAGCTAAATAAACATCGGGTATCGGGCATACTGACGGATACTGAGGTATACCCGTTAGTTTGGTAATATTTGTTTGGATCTCAAAATACATTTGTTCTTACCGTTCTAATATTTATATTAAATTAAAGTTCTTAAAAACTATAATAAATTAAAATATAATTAATTACATACATATCCCTTGAGATAATATAAATCTTAAAAAATAAGTTAATATATCAAATGATAAAAAATATATAAATAATATATTCAAATACATATTACAAAAAGGAATATTCATTTTATGGTTAATAAAAAAAATAAGAAACTATTAAAATAAGAAAAAAATCATTTTATACATAATGAACCTATTAATATAAACCATTACTAGACTATGATTAATAAAAAAATCAATAATAAAAATAAGAAAATTTCGGGCACAGGGTATGTGGTTCTAGAAAATGACTATGTTTTCGTATAATCGGTTCACGTATCACCTAATCCTGTACTTGTAATTTTTTTTACAATACGTCTAATACATGGTCTCATACTTTAATATTCGTCCCGAGTAGGGTTTCAGATTCATGTTCAATCACCATCCCTATTTATATATAGTATTTTACTACGATTTCCGGTAGAAAACTGCAATTCCCATCCAGTTTTTACGTCAATTTCTAGGAACAATTTCTGATTTTCTTGTTCTTTTCTGCGATCTCTACCAACAAAGCAACAATTCAGCGTCATCCAGTATAGAGGATAATAAAAACAACTATGAACATCCATAATCCATATCAGACAATGAGACAAACAATTGGTAATCCTCTTGCCACTAAAATTTGAAAGTTCTGTTTCTGTATTCTATCGAAAGAAAAGTTCTATGTCACACAGACCATTATTCATTTTGGTAATTTTATATTTTCATTTCGTTGGGTCTACTTGACTGGTGTTCAACATAGAAAACATGCGGGTGCCATTTACTATGCTATAACAAATGAAAAATAGGACCATTTGGTGCTGTCACTAAAGAAATAAAAACAAACCAACAATCAAGATGAACGGAAATTTACATAAAGGTAAGCAAAATACATATAGGCAAATCAATTTTTACTATACGCAAGATACATATATGTGTATTGATGAAGTAATATAAATGGGAACTAATACAAGGATGAATTAAGTTTTTTATATTGTACCTAATTCCTCAACCTATTGTCATACTACATTGAGAATTATATAACTATAGCCACAAGCCCACTTGGTGGCATATGCCTCTTAGAGATGAGGTCCCAGGTTCAAACCTAGGCAAAGACGATTAACTTAGGATTATTGAAGTAGTGGAGTAGAACAAGCGTTGTCATTCTAAAAAAAATACATATATAGCTACAAGCATATGGAACGTCAAAAGGTATTTACTAATGTAATACACGTAATATGGAATGTGAAAACCAAAGGGCTCGTTAATATCACCGCACATGCTTAATGTGAAGTTAGCTTGAACCAAAGAATGTCAAACCTAGCGAAATACAAGCTTTTAATCAGAAAATATACAATTTGTATACCAGTAGGAATATATCAAGCTGAGTGTCTGTGAGAGCATAATATTACGGGTGAAACATAATTCAATCTCAACATCTTTCCTAGACTAAGAAAACTCCATATTGATGGCTAAAAAAGTATCGCCACTCGGCGGACCTACAAAAGATATGTTGTACTTAGATAATAAAGACAGCAGGGCCGTCCAGGAGAATGGTAAAAAAATTGGGCCTCGTACGAGACCAAAAAAATTGGATCCTCTCTCTATAATATAAACTTGTCGATTGTATATCCAAAAACAAGAATACGGCGATAATTGATTAGTTGTTTTAAAATAAACATTACAATAGTTGTGTAGCAAAATGAAGGAACTAACTTAAACAAATCGTGAGGCTCTCCTAACGTTTTTGGAAGCAAAGCTGTAGAACATGTTTTTATATTCCATACCTTATAATATTTCATTTTCAAGAGATAGCATCGTCAGTCCATTAAGTTTTTCTTGGGACATTATCAATCACAAATAAAACCTCAACAACTTTAAATTTTAAGAAGCTTCATTCTAAAAGACGACACCGATAATGAAAGTGTCACTTGATATGCATTTTGTAGCATTAGAAAAATGACCAAGCCACATGATACTGTTTAAAGCATAAAAAGATTAACAATGCGACGTGGTGAGACTATCTCAATCAACTTCAACTCCAACTCCAAACAAAAGTTCATTAGCATCAACATCCAATTCTTCTTTATATTTCAATGCATCTTGAAGACGATAACAACAAGACTTAAAATCTTTTTCATCAAGTGTCTTCAACTTTTTTAGAAACAAAAACCCAAATATTTTTTTTGAATTTTTGGTATTGATCGTATCTCGTTTCAAGGGAAGAAATAACTTGATCAAGAATACGTAAAAAGTAATTTACTTTAAAATTCTCCTCGGGTGAACATATAACTTCTTCTACACTTGAAGTCTCATCGATTTGTTGGTACGTATCACCCTTTTTAGGAAATTCTACATCAATATCTATTTCATTGATAATTTCTCTAGCTTCATCAATCGCCTTAGACAACCCACTTTTCTAAAATTTATAAAGTGTTTAATCAATTTGTCCACTTCATGAATAGCAACATCAAGAACCACATCCTTTGATTACAACTTTTTCTCACCACATTCACCTTTGATAATATTTCAAACCAAATGACTAATTGTAAAGCTTTTCTTATATCCAAAAGTTGAGTTCTTATATGCTTAATACTATCTACACGACTTTCCCAACGAGTGACAAACAATTATTTAAGAGTCAATCCTTTAATATTGTCTTTCGAAATTTGTCACATATAATGGAATGGCAAAGATAGTATATATCCATTAATGTTTTGTTCCAAAAAAGTTCTCTAGACTTAGTAATCATGTTAGCCTTGTCACCCAACGCAAAATTAAGTCTATGAAAACCACAAGTATTATAAAAAGCTCAAGGATTTTTTTCTTCTAAAAGTCGCTACTTCGAAATCTATTATGTTTTCCTTTCATGTTTGCTCTATTATCATAGCCTTGACCAAGCATATCAACATTTATCGGTGGTATCATGAACAACCAAAAAACCTAAAAATGATTCCTCAACTATCACTTAGAGTTAAACTTCACATACCTCACAATTGGGTTTGAAATTTTGGTTTAAATGAAGATTGGGCCTTTACAGATTTAGGTAAGTTAACAATTTAACATGTGATACATAGGAGTTTTTTTTTTTTTTTTTGATCTTTCAAACACTTGTTCGGCCCCTTGGATTTTTGGGCCTTGGATCGTTGCCTGACCCAATACCCCCCCCCCCCCCCTGGATTTCAAACAATTTAACAGATGTCACTACAATGGTTATTAAAGTAGTTTCACTTAGTGAAAATTAAAAAAAAAAAACTATATATAATATTTAGAAAGTTTGTAAGAATAATTCTCCTGTGTATCCAATAGAGAGCTTCAAGAGTTATGATTGCTTATTGCAAGAATAAAAGGCACCACTCCCCTCGCTCATTCCGCAACCTCACAAAACTTAACACACAGACAAAAAAGTAAAGTGTGAAAGAAACCATGAGAGGATTGCTTCTAAAATTCCCTTTTTATTCATCAGTCTTTATTCCCTAACTACATCCACATCTCATTTCATTTTACATGACTTTCTAGTTTCTTCATCAACACATGCAATACATTAATCAGACAATGGGTACTTACGATTGTTCATCTATGTTCCAACAATCACCATCATCACCAGTCCCTCTAGTCATTCATCATAACCATCACCACACCACCTTCAACCATCTTCTTCCATTCCCAACTGGAGATAACCACCAGTTTCACCTTCCTTCACCTCCGTATTCTGCTCCGGCACCACACCACCTTCAACCATGTTCCCATGATGGTTTGTTTAAGAGGGTGGTTGATGGCTTGCAATTTGCATATGAGGGTGGCAGTACTACTACATCGTCGTCCACTGACCACCACCTATGGTTCCATGCGGTTCACCATGGATCCGACCCATCTAGGGTCGAAACTGAAACAAGTAAGACGACTGCTCAAGAGATGGTGGATGCCAAAGCCGTAGCAGCCTCGAAAAGCCACAGCGAAGCAGAAAGAAGGCGTCGAGAACGAATCAATAATCATCTTGCTAAGCTCCGTAGCATACTTCCCAACACTACTAAAGTAAGTCTTGATTGGCCAATATGTCCTAGTTTGGATTATAATTAAAATTGATTTTTCATTGTTTTTATTAGTTAAACCTCAGTATAATAATCAATTGCTTTAGACAGATAAGGCTTCATTACTTGCTGAAGTGGTACAGCACATGAAAGAGCTCAAGCACCAAACCTCCATCATCGCTAAACAAAGTACAATCCCAAGTGAGATAGATGAGCTGACCATAGAAAACACATCGGAGGAAGATGGTCGGATTGTGATCAGAGCATCATTATGTTGCGATGATCGGTCAGACCTCTTAAAAGACCTGATCAAAGCATTAAAATTGCTACGATTGAGAACCCTAAAAGCCGAGATCACAACACTTGGACGACGAGTCAAGAACGTTTTGTTTGTAACAGGTGAAGATCACCATTCGATAAGCGCCATCGAAGAAACAATTAAGTCGCTAATTGGTCAGAAAACAAACGATGGGGATGGATCTTCTTTTGTGAGTATTAAGAGGCGAAAAACAAATAACATTGACATCTTTGAGCATCGTAGGTATCCTTAATCGAATGCATATATAGAATAAATGTAGCTAGTACTTATGAGCTTATAGTACCTTCAACAATCTCATGCATGCCGGTTGTTTTGCATGAATCTTTTGAGTTTAAGTTATTGTTTGTTTCCTTTGCATCTGTGTTCTTTTACATTCAACTTATATTTTTGTTGTTAGTATATAAACTTAGCATTAGGAATTTATTATTATTATTATTATTATTATTATTATTATTTGTAACATAGGTTAGTAATTAATTAAGTTAGATATGTGGTTGGCAGTTAACCGTTAAAGAAACGGTTATCATGGAACAATCACGACACTTCCAAAAGGTCACAGCCCCTCCATGGTTTTGTATATATATCTTCATACTGTGAACTTTATAATTAACAAGATTTTTTAATAAAATATCCATATTTATATGCATCTCTATTCTCTGTACGTACACACACATTCATATCAAACACACACAAAAATCTATTACACAGTCGCACATTCAAACATGTATACGATGATGATGTATACGATGATGATGCTTACGATGATAGAAGTAACACCGACTTCCGCTAACATGGAAAACCTCCATTTTCAAAGGAAACTATGGCAAATTTTTTGTAGAAATTCAACACTTAGAAAAATATGTTTAAACAAGTGTTTACAAGTGATTTTTTTTAGCATGGTTTTAAATATAAAATTTCCATAATCTTTGTTATAAAAATTACAAGTATTAGAGGTTGATTTTCAAGAATAAAAATAACTAAGTATATATTTAGAAGTCACAAAATTATGTGCTATATGTATATTACTTGTATTGTTATACTAAAAATTAGGAACATCAAAAATAATTTACCACACCAAAATATCAAAATTTGTAACTTAAAAATCACCAAAAATGCAAGAAAAATAAATATATAACTTATACACAAATATTGGACGATTTGGATAATGGACAATTTGAACTATATATATATATATATATATATATATATGGAGAAGATCATGCGAAAACCACCTCTTATTGCGAGAACCGCGAGAACCAATGTGAACACAACCAAAAATGCTAAAAATAGCTAAAAATCACACAAATTTTTTTTTAATATTTTTTATATAAAAAATCGCTACTTTTCGAAGCAAAAAAAAAAAAAAAAAAAAAAAAATTGGCCACTAAAAGTAGCGATTTGAGCATAAAAAATATTAAAAAAAAAATTTAGATTTTTTTTTTTTAGATTTTTTTAGGTTTTTGGGGGTTTAGTTTTTAGCATTTTAGCTTGAGGGGGGGGGGGGGGTTTTAGGTTTTTAGGGGGGTGGGGGAGGGGGGGGTTTAGGTTTTGGGGGGGGGGGTTAGTTTTTTTTAGGTTTTTGAGGGTTTTAGTTTTTAGCATTTAGCTTGGGGGGGGGGGGGGTTAGTTTTTTTTTGGGGAGGGGGGGTGGGGGGGTTTAGGTTTTTTTTTTTGGGGGGGGGGGGGGGGGTGGGGGTTAGGTTTTTTTAGCTATTTTAGGTTGTTTTCACATTGGT